>CM061258.1:12512500-13762500 GCA_030848825.1 Tadarida brasiliensis
TACATAGTTATTATAATATTATTGACTATATTCCCTATGCTGTACTTTACATCCTCATGACTGTTTTGTAACTGCCAATCTGTATTCTCAGTCCCTTCACCTTTTTCACCCCTCCCTCTGGCAACCATCAGTCTGTTCTCTGTATCAATGAATCTGTTTCTGTTTTGTTTGTTCATTTATATTGTTCTTTAGATTCCACATGTAAGTGAAATCATATGGTATTTTTCTTTCTCTGACTGGCTTATTTCACTTAGCATAATACCCTTTAGGTCCACTCATGCTGTTGCAAATGGTAAGATTTTATTCTTTTTTTATGGCCAAGTATATCTATTGTATATATATATCCACTCATCTATTGATGGCCGTTTAGGTTGCCTTCATAGCTTGGCTATTGTAAATAAAGCTGCAGTGAACTTAGGGGTGCATGTATTCTTTCGAATTAGTGTTTTGCATTTCTTTGGATATATACCTAGAAGTGAAATCACTGGGTCATAAGGAAGTTCCATTTTTAATTTTATGAGGACCCTCCATACTGTTTTTTTGTAGTGGCTGCATCAATCTGCGTTCCTACAAACAATGCATGAGGGTTCCCTTTTCTCCGTATTCTCATCAGCACTTGTTGATTTATTGATGGTAGCCATTCTGACAGATGTGAGGTGCTAGCTCCTTGTGGTTTTAACTAGCATCTCTCTGATGATTAGTGACATTGAACATCTTTTCCTATGTCTGTTGTCCGTCTATATGTCCTCTTTGGAGAAGTATTTATTCAGGTTCTCTACCCATCTGTTAATTGAATTATTTGTTTTTGGGTGTTGAGTTGTATGAGATCTTTATAAATTTTAGATATTAACCCCTTATCAGATGTTTCATTGGTGAATATGATCTCCCATGCAGTCTTTCATTTTGTTGGTTTCCTTTGCTGTATAAAACCTTTTTAGTTTGATGTGGTCCCATTTGTTTATTTTTTCTTTTGTTTCTCTTGTCTGAGGAGACATATCAGAAAAAAATATTATTATGAGAAATGTCTGAGATTTTACTGCCTATGTTTTCTTCTACGAGTTTTATGGTTTCAAGTCTTACATTTAAGTCTTTAATCCATTTTGAGTTTATTTATGTATATGTTATAAGAAGTTAGTCTAGTTTTATTTATTTATTTATTTTTTATTTTATCCTCACCCGAGGAGATGTTTGCATTTATCTTCAGATAGAGCAGGAGGGACAAAGGGAGGAAGAGAGAGAGAGAGAAACATCGATGTGAGAGAGACACATTGAGTGGTTGCCACCCACACGACCCCAACCGGGGCCGGGGACAAACTGCAACCAAGGTACTTACCCTTAGCGGAAACCGAACCCAGGTCTCTCTGGTCCGTGGGCGGACGCTCTAACCACTGAGCCAAACTGGCCAAGGCTAGTTTTATTTTTTTGCATGTATCTGTCCAATTTTTCCAACACCATTTATTGAGTAGACTGTCTTTACCTCAATGCATGTTCTTGCCTTCTTTGTCAAATATTAATTGACCATATAAGTGTGTGTTTATTTCGGGGCTCTCTATTCTATTCCATTGATCTATATGTCTGTGTTTATGCTAGTCCATGCTGTTCTGGTTATGACAGCCTTGTAGTCTAGTTTGATATCAGGTAGTGTGATACCTCCAACTTTGTTCTTTTTTCTCAAGATTGCTGTGGCTATTTGGGGTCTTTTGTGGTTCCATATAAATTTTTGGATTTATTATTCTAGTTCTGCTGTGGATATTTTTCTTTGATACTACATAAAACTTGAAAAATGAGAATATATTAAATATTAGTTGCATTATGGAATCTGAAACCATGTCAATAAACTTTATATTTTTTACACTAAAATCTGTTGTTCTATCATGCACTGTTAATGTAACTTTTTAAAAATACTTACCCAAGGACATGTTTATTGATTTTTAGAAAGAGGGGAAAAGAGAGAGAGAGAGAGAGAAACATCAATGTGAGAGAGACACATTAATCAGCTGGCATGTGCGCTGACCAGGTCAGGGATCAAACCTGCAACCTAGGTATCTATCCTGACTGGGAATTGAACCCATGATCTTCGGTGCACAGGACGATGCTCCAACCAACTGAGCCACACCAGCCAGGGCTATTAATGTATCTTTTATCCATGCATAATTTTGTAACACCACACATTAGTCTTTTGGGAAATATTGGTTCATCAAGTTATGCTGATTTTCTAAATGGTATATTTATTATGCAATATCAAAACATCACATTTGTTAATATCACCACTAATATAATCAGAAAGTGTTTTCGTTTTTGAAATCTTCTAGGACAATAGTGTTTGCAGTGCTTTGGTGGCCCACAGAAACTTAGGTTTATCTAAAGAATAAAACAAGTTGGAAGATGGTAATGAATGGCACCAATTTTCTGCGCTCTCTCTGATTGTTGTCTTTGTAGTAAATGATTTTAATATGTCTGGAATGTTTACATTAAAAAAAAAAACCCTATGGGAAGAATGTTTATTTTTTATTCAGTAACCCAGAATATTGAATTACCTTTTTCTGTAATTTCTATATAGTCCAGACTTGAAGGATTCATGAAGAAGAATCAGATTCATTAGAGAGGATATCTTAGCATGTGGTTAGAATGATTTTGACTTCCATGTAGGAACAGGAGTAGGTTGATCTGTTCAGGAGCCAGGTGGGTACTGAGGCCCAAAACTTTAAGCTGATCTGGGGATTATTTCACTTATCTAATACTGCATAACAAATCACCTCAAAACCAAGTGGCTTCATACAAGACAATCATTTCTGATTTCTTGTGATTGCTGTAGGTCAGGGCTTTGGGCAGCTCTGGCTAGGGGACTGCATGAGTTTTCAGTGAGATGCTGGCTGTTGGCTGGAGGCCTGTTTTCCTCACCACGTGGACAACTCCATAAAGCTCCTGACACACGGTGGCTGGCTTTCCCCAGATCAGGGGGAGGGAGAAGTCACATGTCTTTTATGACACAGCCTGAGAAGTCACACATGTCATTTCTTCAAAATCCTGTTGGTTATGCAGGTCAGTTCTTTTCAACACAGAAGAGACTCCACAAGGGTGTGAATACTAGGGGGAAAGTATCACTGGGAGCAATTTGGGAGGCTGATGGCCACGGATACTTGTTTGAGGTGTAGGGTTGCCTTTTCCACCTGCAGAGTCTTTATTGAGGCTCCATTAGTTAGGAGTTTAAAGAATACCCATCCATGGGCATGGAAACCCACACAACTCGGTATCTGATCAGGGACCCACCTCATAGTTATGGAGGTGTGGGAGTGGGGCCATGATACTGGGGTCCATTTTTGTACCACACACTGCACCGTCCAGAAGCAGCTGGTGTGTTGGAAGGTGAACAGTCTAAAACTGCAGCTGATGCTCGAGCTCAGAGGCAATGCTCTGTGATAATGAGGTGCCACGCTTAAGCACGCAGTGTCCATTAAATCATAGACCTCTACATGATGCTATGTCACCAGTAGGAAGAACAAATGGGTCTGGGAACCCCGGGTGGAAAAAGGAGTGGTCTCGCTGGTGGATTTTGTGCTTTCTGTCCCTCTAAATCTGAACTCTGTAGAGTTGAAAGTCCTGGTCCCCAGAGTGGGAACACTCTTGCCAGGAGACACAGTAGGGTTCCTATTGAACTACAAGTTACAGTTGAGTTGTGTCCAGGTTCCAGCAGGCAAGAAGAAAGTCACCATACTGAGAGGAGTAATTGACTGTTAATCTGGGTCCTCTGAGAAGCAGACACCAAGACAGGATTCAACATGTAGGGATTTTATTGGAGCAGAAGCCTAGGAAAGAAAATGAGTCATTTGAGGCCGAGGGAGAATGGTCAGACTATGATGCAAGTCTGATGCTGAATGAAGTGAAGAGGAAATGAAGGTTGGTTGGAGGGTCTAAGGATGTTTCAACAAGGCCACTGGGGAGGCCTTGACCCAAAGCCAGCCATTAGAGGAGTTCCATGTCTCCTAGGAAGGGCCACCATAGTAACCCTGCAGTGCCTGGTTATTGGCCGGGAGCAGCCTGTGGGAAGTGCAGCCTCAGATTTAAGAGCCAGCAGCTGGGGCCCTTGGTGAGTTACACTCCTTGTAGTTGGAATTGTGCTGGGTGCATTCTCTGCCATGTTGATCCTGATCAGCAAGAGAAGGCCGGTCTGCTTTTACACAGGAGGAAACAAGGAATACATGTGTAACCTCTGGTACTTTCTTGTCTCATTATAGCTGAGAATATATAAATATGTGGATAAGACTTTAGGACCATGAAGAAAAATATGAAAGAGTACAAATTAGCTTGTGAACATCGTATGGCAGATAAGTTGATGTGTTGACCCAAGCCCATTCCCAATCCCTGTCACCCTAGTCACTTTCCAGCCAGGGGCTATGTGACAGTTCTGGCTTAAGAGATGTAAGGAGAATTCTATTGGTTGTCCCAGCTCCTTCCTGCATCCTAACTGGGGTGTGGGCTTGATGGGTGACATTGCAGTGACCATTTTGAGACCATGAAGGAAAGGCCAAAAGAATTGTCAGCAGCAGAGTATCTCCAGAACTTATTATGAGAAGAAAACGAAATACTTTTTGTTTGTACTCATAGCAAATGTGTATCATACACATAGGATATCTTTGCGTATGTGTGTGCATGCCGGGGAAGGGGTAAGCCAAGACATAGAAAGCAAATACAAGACCACTTACAATGTCATGTATATGATCACGTGCACTCATTTACATGAATAGCTCTGTGTATTTTTTTGGTATGTGTAAAACAAACAAATGATTAAGTATTCAAAAGGTAATAAAATTGTCCATTTAATCTATTTTAAACTTTATTAGTATAATAGTACTTACATATTAAAATTTTACTTTTTTAGTTGTATCTCATTAAAAATTTTTAATATTGTATATATTTTTTTCTGTGCCAGATGCTGATTTTATTCACCTTAAAAAACAAACAAACAAAAAACCTTAGGTTTTGTTGATTTTCTAATTCATTAAATCCATAATTACCTTTTTCATTTTCTTCCTTCTGGTTTCTTTGGTATACCCTGCTCATTTTCTAACTCTTTGAGTTGAATGCTCAATATTAATTTTCAGCTTTCATTCTTTTTGAATGTAATAAATCCTGGCCAAAACAAGAATTTTGGTCTGACGCAATTGATAATGGGCTCCTATTGTGTGCCCAGCCCCAGTTCTTAATCAAGAGGTGGATTAAAGTTCTCATCTTCTGTGGGACAGGGCTGGGCAGAGGTGCAATGACAGGTAATGGGAGCTCAAGAGGTGGGTCCCCAGTCAGTTACTCCACCTAGACGTCTCCGTCCATGCTTGTCAGAGTAGACAATCACCACCAGGTGGCGCCCAACCTCATTAGGGCCTGGGCTGAATTGAGAATTTGATCCTGCAAAGGGATTTCCAGAACATCTTGCCCATGTGCTTCTTTCTTTTTTCTTCTCTTTTCCCCTTCATTATATTGTTTGTTTCATGAAGCTATTCCTCTACTTCCTTCTGTTGGCTTGCAAGTATTCCTTGTATTTCAAATATTTTACTGGCTATAGTAAAAATTATATCATGCATAGTTCACTAGTTATTCAGTATTTCTTTGTTTTCCTTTCACCAAACACAAGGATTTAAAATTCATCTTTCCATTTACATGTTATTGATCCTTACTATTTTAATTTAACTTGCTTTTGGCTCCTCTAAATTAACTCTTAGTATTGTTGTTATTTTAAGTCAATGCTTATTGATTTCTCTGCTCATCATTTCTTCTTGCTTCATACTTATCTTGGGATTCAATTTGGGCTTCTTTCTGAAACACATCAAAGTAATAGGTTTTTTTTAGAAATAGATGTCAGTGATAATTTTTTTAACCTTATTTTTGAAATTATCTTTATTTCACTTTCATTCTGTAATAATAGTTTAGTTGGGTATAAGAGAAACTCTTCTATTGTTGCTAGTTAGAATTCTGTGGTCAGCCTAATTGTCATTTCTTTTAGGTTATCTCTCTATTCAAGAGCTTTTAAGAGTTTCCTTAAAAAAAGTTTGGCTCCAATGTATGTAGCTCTGTGGGGTTTTTTTTGTTGTTGTTTGTTTGTTTTCTTTTATGCTAATTGGGATTCATTGGCCTTAAATTCTGGAAAATTCTCAGTCATTATTTCTTTGAGTTCCTTTTAACCTCCTTCCCTCCATTTTCTTCTGGGACTTATATTTGATCTGGATTTAAAATTCCAAATATATCAATCAACCCCCATGTCTCTTAAATTCTCTTTGATATTTTCTATGTTCTTATCTTTCTGTGTTTTATTCCGGATGATTTTCTCAAATCAGTCTACCGGTCCACTAGTTCTTTTTAAGTGTATCTAATCTGCTATTGAATTTGGATTTAAAATTTTAATGTCATAGTTTTTAGTTCTAGAAGTTCTATTTGATTGTTCTTCAAATTGTTCACTTAACTTTTTGAGTCCTATCATTTTGATTTTTACTATGCCTTCTTTTATCCCCTAAATTTAAACATACTTACATTTTCTTGTCTTTCAGATTTTCTATTATTTCTAGTTCTTGGGTTGATTAAATAGATTAAATGAACAATTTTATTACCTTGGGTTATAGTAGAGGATGCACCTCCCTGATCTTTTTTCATCATGTAATTGGTAATTTTTTACTGTAAGCTTTTTATTTATTTTTTTCTGGTAAGACTCCCATGTATCCTGGATTGTGGATAATTCCCAGTAGAGCAGTCTTATCTATACTTCTCTGCAGGTTCCTGTGGTTTCCACAGATCACGGAGAAGTGATTATGTTACTTTCTTGCTTGAGATTCTTATAACATGAAGATAGCTTAAATTCACACCCCGTATCCAGACGGGGTTTGGGACTTTTTATAAGATACCTATTTTTTCCCATCCAGAGCTCAGAAAAGATAATTCATTTCCTTGTTGCTTCCCTGGGTGGTAGACAGAATTCTTTTAGTTCCCCTTTCAAGTCCTGGAAGGCTTTTTGAGAGTCTCAATTTTAACCGGAGGTCTCAGTTCCAGCTCAAACAGCCTCCAGGCCAAATGTATCGTGGGGCCTGGTCTCCAGGACTGATTCTTTCCTGGTGCCCTAGCGTGTCAGCTGGAGCGTACGTCTCTGGTTTTGAATTTCTTTTTTATTTCTGGCACCAGGGAACTGTCTTGACTTTCTTACAGGCTATGTATTTTAAAGTTTTAAAATATTTATCCAGCGTTTAGATGTGTTTGTAGTGGGAGGGAGCCTTTGTTAAATCAGCCTGCCGTGGTGTCAGCGTCGAAAGACTTTTGTAGGCGTATTTCCATTTCTGTCCTGCATTTCTCACTTAAATGAATCTGGGCAAGTCCCCTAACCCCACTGACCTCACACCCCAAAGAAGTCGGACAAGCCAGAGCATTACGTTGCTACCTGGGTTTCCTTTCCCATTTCATTTGCTTCCCAGACACAGTCATGGGAGGGAGCTGCTGGGATCTAGCCCGAGGAAGTCACTGATCAGAGGAGGAAGCAGGGCCTCGCTGGGACTCGATTTCAGATTCTCCGTTCAGAACATGTACAAATTTGCTATTGGGAGCTGCGTGTAGAGAAAGGAACACTGGGCTTGGAATCAGAAAACCGAGAATTACATCCCAGGTTTGCCACATACCAGCTGTTTGATTGGGACAAGTCACTTAGCCCTTTTGAGACTCTGTGTTATCTGCAAAATGCAGGCAAAGCACATGGGATTTTTGACTCCTTAGATGTGAAAATTCCTGGTATGAAGTAGGCATTAAATAATCGGTTTCTCTCGTCTCTGTGATTAAGATTCCATATGTTCCCTTTTGGAAACATCTTTTTGCAGCTGTTCGTTCTCACAGAATCTGCCTGGAAAACACTCACAAAATACCCAGAGACCTATCAAACTGGAGGGTGCAAAACTGAGAAACAGGAGGCTATTTTCCTGTTTCTCTTCTTTCCCACCAAACACTGAAAGGCTATAAAATTGCCAGTGAAGCCATTGCAATCTTACAATGTTTGTATTCTGACTTCACACTCATTATTGGCCCATGGCTTTCTTGTGGTTGATCACAGAGTGAATTCCAGACCAGGGGTTGTTGGCAAACTTATTCTGTAAAGGACCAGAGAGCAAATATTTTAGGCGTTGAGGGCCACAAATGTTCTCTGTCATATGTTCTTCTTTTTTTGTTTAAAACTCTTTCAAAATGTAAGAAACATTCTTAGCTCATGGACTGTATAAAAATGGGCCATGGGATGTGGCCCACAGGTCTGGCTGTGCTGGACTGACACAGCCTTCTGACCTTGGCCACAAAGACCCTCTGGCTTTCAGCAACTCTCACTCAATGCTTAGGGGCACTTAGACTAATTACCCTATCAAGTTTGCATAAGAATAATGGATCGCCCTCGTCCCCCACCCCACCAACTCCTGACCTAGTTGTCCTTGTCTAAAGGAAAGAGGGGGCCATTCCTGATTGAGTTTCCATCCACCCAACAACTTTCACTTTTAAATCAGAAAGTGATTTCCCAGGTGTCTAAAGTAATGCTTCCCAACATTTTCTATGACGTGGTACATTGGAAAATGATAGTGGTTTGTATAACTCATGTTGATAGGAGGAAGTGAGGAGAGGAGGTTTGAACAGATACAACTGCTCGGGTCTAGAGAGTCAACCGGGCTTAGGGACTCCACCTGTCCCAGGAGGTCTGATGGGATCAATGTCTCAGCGAAACTATTAGGGATATAGCACAATAGTTATGGGCATATAAATAGCATTGGAGTCAGACAGTCCCATACCTAAGCCTTAGCTTTGCTTCTTGCCATGACCTTGGACAAGCTTTTAAACTTCCTTTGTCTTAATTTCTTCCTCTGTAAAATGCCTATCTTATAATGTCCATTTTACATATAAAATGTGCATGTAATATATCCATGTAATGCCCTCAGCAAGGTGCTTGGTTATTAATCTTAAGAAGTAATCTTACTCAACAGTAATTTTGCATTAAATGATTTTTTAATTGACATCTCCAGGAATTAATAACTTCTAGCCCAAACTTGGATCATTTTTTTTATCATACATATATATATTTTTCAATTTATACATTTAAGACTTTGCGTCTTGCATTTTTTGTGAGCACCTATTTATGTGGTTCACACACACAGTGCCAAGGAGTTCCTGCCAGTGATACCCAGAGGACGCTGAGATGAGCGGGAGTCTGCATTTCGTTCAGGCCAGTCCCCCTGCTTTCTAAACTATATACTAGAGGAGCTCATATGTCCAGCAATTCATAAAGCGTTAAAACACAGTCACATAGGCTAAGAATTAAACATAAAGAATGACAGGATAGGAAAAAGTCTGGCACATGGTATGGGTTTGGTACATAGTGAATAAAAACTTTTAATTCACTAAAACTTAGGGCTCAGCAGAGTGTCCTTAGTGCCAGCAATCAAGTGATTGATAATCCCAGTTTGCTGATGGATCGGCCACTGAGCCACCCGAGGGGACTCACATTTGGCCATGCCTGGAGAATGCATCCTCTCATGCTCTGTCTCAAGGCAGCCAGCCCTTCCAGGGGTCCCACGATGCAATGCAGACGATAGCACAATGTCAGGAAGTGAAGGATCCCCTTACAAGAGGAAACCACAGGAATCCCAGGCAGGCAGAAAGTAATCAGGAAAATTGCTTTTGGCACAGTGACATGGGTCAGCTCTCTTGGCCTCAAGTTCTACGCTCTGTTGTGGCTTCATTCACATTAAACCGCTCTGTGGTCACAGGACGGCTGGTTCACAATGAGTTTGCAGGACAGCTTTGCTTTACTATGGTCATCAGTTCATGCCTAGGAATTTGTGGGGTGAAGAAGAAGATTTAGTTTCTTCACCTAAGATCCAAAAATTGGCTAGTAGGTCAAATGTCACACATACACAACGCTTAAAGATACAAGGGAAAAATCCTCGAAACTGCTCTAACGAAACAACCACCAAAGGATCTGTGGTAAAGATGGCTTGTGAAACCCCAAATACGCTATTCTGTTTTGGAGAGTCACAAAGACATGACTGTGTTAAAGGGTCTGAGAAGTCCCGCAGTAAAGAATAAGGTGTAGCTTGTTGAATCCTGGAGTTTCACACAGGTCATTTATCTTGATACCCCCACCCCAAGCCTGCCCTGGCCCCTCAGGGATCTGGAGTTCTGTGATTCTTTGGTTGAAAGCAGCAGAAATAAACTAGAGCTAAAAAGAGAAAAAGCACGTTTTCTGGAGGAACATTGTGAGCTCATAGAGTTGTCAGGAAGGCTGGGAATCCAAGCTGTGTCCTCATGTGGTTGGTCTGAGAGCTGACGTGACTCCGCCTCGCTACTTAAAACTGGATCCTTGGGAGGGCTTGAGGGGGCCCTAGACATCAGGCAGGGGGCCTTGTAACTTCACTGGGGAGGAAGCTGAAACTGACAAGAGGGGAAAAGCTTAACCCAAGTCACCTGGCCAGCCATGGGGAGTGAGGTAAGTGTTATTTCCACTATACTACCTCCTTTTTTAGTCTGATCTTTCCTTGTGGGGTGCCCCTTGAAGCACAGCACCCCATTATACATTAAGAGGAAGAGCCTACATCCTGAATGGTTGCTTGGCAACCATGAACTTTTTCACTGATGTACTTATTTCCACCTCTACCTAGCTCAGTGGGAGACCTTAAAATTACAAAGTGACCGAAATATATGTTTTAATTTATTTCCCACTTATTTCCAGAAAATAAATGATTTTGAGGTGGCTCGAAATCATTTTGAAAGCAATTCTATTGGTCTTTTGTAAATTTATATTTATCTTATGGTCACGATTCCTATGAGGTTAGAGATTCAGTAGTCCTTACTTTCTTCCCTACAACCCCAAATCTGGAGAAAAACAATTCATCTTAAGACTCACCTTCTCTGTGAAACATATTCTTCTTCTCCCTCACTCTTCTCACCTAGAATTGCCAGGACTCCTAGAGTCAAATTAGAATTTCGGGAAAATGATCAATAATGTTTTAGTATAAGTTCAAGTATTACATGAGATGTACTAAAAAAGCATTTGTTATTGATCTGAAATTCAAATGTAACTGGGGACCTTGTGTTTTTCTTTGCTAAACCCACCAAGGTCACCCACCCTCAGTAACACTGATGGCCTCTTCTTCGTCTCCCTCCTCTAACACCACAGGCAGAGTTCTCAGTGTCTGGAACATGACTAGCACTCAACGACTGTCATTAATTTCATCACTGCATTCGCAGGTGCTCTTGCCGTCGTACTTGGAATACTTTAACACTTGATTACCCTCATGTGGTTCATCTTTGCCTCTCCGTGAGTCCTCAACTCTAATGTCAGAAGGAACCAGGTTTTGTATCTTAGCAACTGGACGTAGTTGGTGCTCAATAAAGGTTGAATGGAAAAAAAAGACAGACACTGGAATAATGGATAGCTAATGTAAGAAGTACTCCAGGGAGTCATAGAAGTAGGGTACAGACTGACAATCCTCAGAAGGGGGGGGAGGGAAGGGATAAACCACAGAACTTATATGCATGTATGCATAATCGATGGACATAGACAACAAAGCTGGGGACGAGATGGTGGGGGGATGGGAGGAGGGTGTCAATGGGGGGAAAAGGAGAAACATCTGTAACAAAAATAAATAAATTAAAAAAAATAATAAAATTATATATAAAAAGTAAAAAAAAAAAGTACAACTCTACCCTTAACTAAATGTTAATAATTTTATATTGAAGATTTTAATACTACAAAAAAAAAGGGGGGGGGGACAAAACCTACTCAGCATAACACATTCCCATCACTTTTATGAGATGGCCTCTGAGGCCAAGTATTGTCTGTGTAGTGTGGGCTAGAGACATAGGCCTACCATGTATAATATAATGGTTAAAATAAATATTATGAGCCAAGAAACAAACAAAAAAAAGAAGTACTCTAGGGGAACGTTGGCACCGCACATCAGATACATCCTATTCTGTAGTTGGTTTCGGCATCTGACAGTCTTGGGTTTAAAACCCCAATGCACCATTAAATACCTATATGATCTTCAGCAAGTGGTTATCTTAAAGATTCAAGTTACTTGTCTGAAATGAAGGCGATGCACTTCTCTAGCACTATGAGACAGGTTCTTCCTGCCTGGCCCGAGAGAAGGATCAGAGGCAGGTGCCCTTGACAGTGTTCAGGGCGCTTCTGCATGGATGGCCCCTCGCCTGCCTCCAGCCCGCTCGCTGCACCTGTGCCGTGGGAGGCGCAAGCAGGATGGTCCTTAGAGAGTCATTTCCTAGACAAACAGAGCTTGCCTTTTACAACACCTGCCAGCTTCCCCTCTACCCACCGTAGGAGAAAATCTTCATGGACTACTTTCCTTGCTCCTTCTCACACTTGGCATTTCCCTTGAATTTTTCCCCTTGAGTGAGCAGTGAGGGGCCTCGTGCATCAGAATCTCCTTTTTGGCACCAAAGAGTGTTTATTTCTTATTTTTCCTACGTGTGTGAAAATAGAAAGGCCAGAGGACTGGAGTTTGTCTGTTCCCCTCTTCTGGGGGAGCCCCCTCTCAGCATGGGGGCTTGTCATTGGGGTACGCTTCCTGCCTTTCAAACCATGTAGAACAGAGTGTAAGCTTCTCTCGGTGACTCAGAATGATCATTATACACTGCAGCCTTGGATAGACCTGGGGCTACACGATTTTGACTAAAAATCAAGTTATGACAGGAGGAGAAAGAAATTTCCATGGTTAACTAACCAGTGATTCACTGTCGTTTAATCAAAGACTTGAGCTCCCTTCGCTTGAGAATGTTCCGACTGAAAGGGGGGGTCAGCAGGTGATGCTGGGCCTTGGCTCAAAGAGACGGACTCCATCAGAACACAGTCAGCGTCCTCCAGCCGTGTTCCCGGTTTGTAAAGCGATGCCTGCGTTCTGGGTGCTGTGTGTAGCCTCGACATTTCCCACCAGTGCAGAGAAGTAGGTGCAGAGGGAAATGAGAGAGCTGTGGGCTCTCAGGAAACCCTCGGTCCAAATCCAGCGGTGCCTTTCACCAGCTGAAAGAGCTTAGGAATGATGTTTAACTGCATCTAGAAGATGAGAATAATCGTAATCATAATCATACCACATAGGGTTGTTGTGAGAATTAAATGAGATAACACACGTAAGCAAGCTTGGTGCAGAACATTTTATAAATATTAACTCTCCTGATTCTCATTTCATAGATAAAGAAGTTTAGTACTCCGTGGAGCCGGTGTTGGACTCCAAATCCACCCTTCTCCATTTCACCACAGGGCCACGGCCAAGACAGAGGGAAAGTGGAATTTAGGGGCATAATCAGTGCGATCCCCAAAATCATATCCCTAGCTAGACGTTTCACTAGTTGATCAGTTAGGATATAGGTTCTGCTGCTAAAACCCAAAATCTCAGGCTTAAACAAGGTACGTGTATATTCTTTAAGAATGTGGGGAAACAGACCAAGCATGAGAGGCGTAAAGAAATGGTGGCTCACTGTGTCAGCCACCCAGACTCTTTCTTGTGGCTGTGCCATCCTCAACAGGCAGCGGTTTGTCCCCGCTCCAGCCACCAAGTCCACATTCACCAGCAGAGGAGGAGAATGGAGAGCATGAGCCTTCCTTTCGAAGAAGGACAACCAGCAAGTTGCCCGTGTCACTTTCCTGGTTGTCACCTGCAGGGGAGGATGGCAAAACAGTCTTTATTCTGAGCTGTCCTTTGGTGCTATTAGACTAAAATCTAAAAGGCGGCATGGCCATCGCGAACATAGGAGACGTAGTTCTTTCAATCAGGTTATCACCGCTGTCCTGTTTCAAAGCTAAATTGATCATCTGTTCCATTCCCATTCTAGATATGCTGCAATCTGATTAGTTAGCAGGAGGCTAAATGGGTCTGTTTATCTCACCGTTAGGCATCCTAGACTGCAAAGATTCTTCTAAAAATTTTAAAAATTTATTTATTGATTTTAGAGAGAGAGTAAGGGAGAGGGAGAGAGATGGAAACATCAGTGAGAGAGAACATCGATTGGCTGCCCCCCACTGGGGATTTGGCCCACAACCTGGGCATGTGCCCTGACCAGGAATCAAACTGGCAACCTCTTGGTCATGGGTCGACGCTCAACCACTGAGCCACACCAGCCAGGCTGTCCATTGGCGTTTTCCTTGGTTGGCAGTCTAGCTGTCAGAGATGTTCCCTCTCCCATGCCTGCCTGGCCCCTCCCCTTCTTCACACGCTTACGTGTTTGACACTTGCATTTTCCCTAGAAAATACTATATGTAAAGCAAAGGAAACTGGTTTGAGTGAAGGCTAACTTATCACAACTTTTGTGATAACTCCACGTTGCCTGTTCAATGGTGCTTCTTGCAGGCTTCCTGGTTCTCGGTTATGTCAGAACTGCTGAGACTGCTCAGTAAAGAGGAGTCTCTGTATTTGAAGAAGAGAGGAGGGAGGGGCAAGGAGACCAGTGGTAGGGGAGAATTAAGCAATCAGAAAACTAAACGTATCTAGGAAGTTTTGCCTGGGGGTGGGGTGTTCTAGTACTTAAGAATAAAAAGACGAAGCAAGTAAAATAAATATGGGAAAGGCCAACAACATTCAGAGATCAAAAGACGCTTTCTTCAATTTTTAAAACTAATTCCACTTCCCGAGTGTGGATGAGTGGAGTGACCATCCCCACCAGGACTGTTCTAATTTGAAGCACAGTTTGGGGGTGGGGCAGAGTCTCCAGTTTGCTGAGACTGTGCTTCAGCGAAGGCTGGGGAACACAGGATCTGGAGTTAGTATGCGGTTCATCCCCCTGCAAGCTGAAAAGAAGGCCATTAAGATGCTGGTCACCTCGGACTCTGGCTAGGAATAAACTGGGAGCTGAATGTTGTCTTCTCACAGACCATTCTAACAACTAATCCTCTTTGTAACGGTCAATTTACATGTTAGAAAGATCTGAAGGGCAGGAAGCACAGAAAGGGGCTTTGAATTTTCTTCCTTAGAGTCTGCTTCCAATTTCTCTTTCTGAGACAAGAATCACAACCCGCCACAAACTGTTCTGAAGCTTTCCAGAGCAGGTTTTGCTGCTTCGGACAGATGCTAACGTATTAACAAGGAAGAAAACAACTCAATGTTTGGTTAGATATTTTCTCCTCAAATATGAAAACAGCCTCTCCATATCAATAACAGGGCAATACAGACATTTACAGGAGACTGTGGGCAGCTTTCTTAGACTGGAGAGGACTGCCCAGACTTTTTAGAAATGGGGAAACTGAGACCAGAGAGGCCCAGCCATTGTCAGAAGGTTGCTCAGCCAAAGAGTCATAGAGGTGGCACTAAAACTCTGTCTCCTGATCCTTCCCCACCCCTGCTGCCACTTCTTCACAGCATTTCTCCGTAAGGAAGAGCACGGGTGGCACCCTCAGCCTGATTAGTTTCTTTGAAATGTCAAGAGAAGCCTACGTTTTATGAGCGTGGAAAGCTTTTGTGTTCAAACGAAAACAACGCAACCCCCAAAGTTGCCCTTGATCCTCCGTAGAAGCTGTCGGGCATGATCTCCAAGGCAACAAGAGGCTCTTTTCTGCCCCAAAAAGTCTTTCCTATTTCCCTTGCCTGAAAACTTTCCTATTATTATTTCCTGAGGCAGAGGTGTTTATCAGATGGTGGTTTCTCTTTCACAATGTGATTAAAATGCAAACATTACCCAAGAAGCAAATATCCTACGATTATGGGCTATTGATATTCACCGGTAGTGGCTTCAACATTTTTGGGCGGTCGTGGACATATTTTAGAATCTGATGAAATCGATGGCTCTTTTCCCAGAAAGTGCATGTGTAAAACTGTAATATCTTAGGGTCTTCACTGCCCTCTGACACCTCTCGTTAGCACCAGGTGAAGGACTCCTGTTTGTAATAAATTAGCTTGTCCTAATAGCTGGCTGGTCTTAATGAGCAGAGCCTAATGGAACTAAGTTTCCATGGGAGAAAAAGAACCCAAAAGAGCTTTCTTGAAGAGGTGAGAAGCCAAGATAGAGTCCTGGGCAAGCTCAAGGGAAGGGGACAGAGGGGAAAAATGCAAGAGAGGGGTTCTCAGGGAAGTTTGGAGGACAGCCAAAGATAAACTTTGAGACTTCGTCACCTTGTCTAGGGTTGGCCATAACTATGATTTCCAGGCTTATTTAACGTACTTAGCCAGCCTCTGTGATTATTCTAAAGTCGCACATCTTGGAACCCTTCCCTAACACACTGACTCTCAAAGGCAGCCCTGTGCTGGTGAGTAAGACGTCTAGCTGAAAGCTCCGTCCGTGTTTCTTGGCATCGTGCCATTTTATGCTGCTCACCAACCTTTCAGACCCCTAAAACGGGTGGGAAGTTCCTTGCAATAAACCATGGGGTGATGATAGATCACCCAAACCTCGACATGATCTTGGCAAGCACACCAGGTAGTGATACATTGATAAACATCAAAAGAAGTTGGGAGTTCCAAGAAAGAAAGTGATTTGGAGTAATTCCAGTGAGTCAGCTTTTTTCTTTTTAATGGACAGAAGATGATTTGTATTGCTCAGCAGGACATGATTGAAAAATATATCCGGGCTCCCATGAGCATGGGAAGCCGCAGAGAAGGACCTGTGTTGTCGGGCACATGTGTGCCCTGGGGTTCCTGGCAGTTCCAAAGAAGTGAGTCCAGGATGGCACTTGGATGCTAAGCAGTCATTTAAAAAACTGTGAAAAATTGTAGCAAGTTCTGGGCTGTTTATCAGGATTCTACTAACTCCATTTTTATGGTCAGGTTCTCACAGATTGGTAATTCTTACAGCAAGAAAGGATGAATGCGGGAAGGTCAGTTAAAAGCCAGTAGGAAATAGGGCTGGACCCTGGATACTGGGAAGCCAGGTGGTTGGCTGCATCTAGCCAATAGCCCCATGGGCCTGTTAGCACTTGTATTGTACCCAGAGCAACCAAGAAAATAGATTTTAAATTTTATTCAATGTTAATGTATGTAATTCAAATAGCCACACATAGCTAGTGACTACCACATTAGACAGTGCAAATTTGGATCTAAGGCAAGAACAAGTCAACACTGGCCCACAGTACTGAGCAGCTTCTGCTGGAGTTAAGCCTCCTCTTTTTCACTCCCTGTCCATTCATTCATCAGGCATGTCTGACCCACACAGGGTCCAGGAGCCTGTGGTCCTGGGCCTCCTGGAGGGGAGTCAGGCAACTCCTTCCCCGCTCACCTGATACACTTCCCCGCAGGAGAGGAGTGCTCCTTTGTCCTTCCCTTGATCAGAAAGCACCAGGGGCCAGGGTGCTTCTCCACGCCACCTCTATCCTACCTCTCTGGGAACGTTTCATCTTCACTTCTCTCTCGCATGTTTTGCTGCCAGTCTTTCGCTTTTGTCAGCAGGCATTGAATTGTCGCCATTCCTCTCTCCTTCTGTCTATAACATGGGCATTCTCTAAGAGGACAGGGAGGCGAGGTTGAAGCCTACACATCATTATGAAGTTAATGGTGAGAAGAACAAACATTTTTTTTTTTAATCCTCACCTGAGGACACTTTTTGCATTCATAGAGTGAGAGGGAGAGAGGGAGGAAGAGAGAGAGACACACATCGACTGGCTGCCACCCACACAACCCCAACCGAGGCTGGGGACAAACGGCAACCGAGGTACGTGCCCTTAGCGGGAACCAAACCCGGGTCTCTCTGGACCGCAGCCCGACGCTCTAACCGCTGAACCAAACCGGCCAGGGCGAGAAGAACAAAATTTTAAAGTTGAAAATTATGGTAGAGTGATAAAGTTCAACTGCCTTGTTCCTCTGAAGAGGAAAATTATGGAACCAATGAGTTGAGTACAAAGGTACTGTCCATGTACCCACTTACTGGGTAATATTCATGTGCCAGGCAGATGCAGCTGCTGGGGTCGAACAGTTAGAAGAAGAGTCTGCCCTCATGGAGCTGATTTCCTCATTGGGATGATTGACATTAGGCCAGCAATCTAACAAATAGGCAATAAAATATCAGCTAGAGATAGGCGCTGATACAAACATAAAATAGGGTAAGGGTGTAATGAGTAGTGATGTTTTACATAGGATGTCCAGGAAAATCGCCTCTGAGCGGTGATATTTGAGTTGAGCTATAGATTTGAAGTTAGGAACTAAGCCATGTGACAATCTCGGGGGAGACTGATGGGCGGAGGAAATAGCCAAGGCCTGAGGCTGGAGTGTATTTGGCTGTTTGAGGGACAGCAAGGAAGCAGTAGAGTAAGTAGGGTGACTAAGGGGAGGAAATGGTCAGAAAGAGGGCAGGGACCACACAGGGTTTTTAGGTCATGGTGTGGACTTGGATTTATTCTAAGTGAATGAGACCCATTGCGGTACCTTCCCTACCTCAGCTCAGACTCACTTCCTCATTAGACCAAAGTTACAACCTCAAATGCACACAGGCAGGTAATGAGGTGCGTGCCCTATTGGAAGAGGTCGGCCACTATCAGCTCCAGGCTACTGTGGACATGCAGGAGTGTCTTACCACGCCTCAGAGGTCACTTTTGAGAAATGAAAACATGGACATAGAGGTTTTCATGTGAAAGTTTCCCATTTTTACACGCAGGCAAAACATTCAAATTGAAAGCGCGCGCGCACACACACACACACACACACACATACACAGAGTTCTGGCTAAAGAAAGTATATCTGCAGATAACATCTGCCAGTCTGTACCTTCTGCATTAGAAATCATTTTTAGGGAGTTTGAATTTTCAGCTAAAGCATATGAGAGAAAGAAAATTCCAAGTGACATCAAACAGAATCACTAGGGGATGTGGAATGACAGCTAGTGTGATTTGCACTAACTGAGCCTAACCAAGGAGAACAAAGCCTACTTTTACAAAGTGATCCTGCCTGTTGGGATGCCGACAGTTGGCAGACCATTGTTCCCTCTATGACATGGAGATACAAATAGATAAACTAAAAAAAAAAAATCATCACATAAAAAAAGACACTGGAAAGCCATGGACACAAATAAATCCAAAGGAATCCAATTCCAGAGAGGGGTGAATCCTTCATGGGTGAGAAGAGATGGGGGTGTGGCTCCAGGGACATTTGCAAGTCTAGGTGTGGCAGAGGAACAAAAGACTGTCGTGCACAGAGGGGCTCTGCTGGGCAAGGACCAGCTGAGACCTTTGAACAGACAGGAGGCCTGGCCTGCCAGACTGGAATTTGCAGGAGCCCCAGCTGCAGGGCTAGTTCACCCCATCTGTGAATTCTGCTGCCTGGGACCTTGTCGGAGGTGTGGCTGTGCAGGAGGCTGAGGGCTGGGCTGGACAGAGAGAGCGTGCTATATCAGTGTTCAGATCGGAAGTTCTGCAAACAGAGAAGTCTGCAACACTTCAACAGCACAGCTTACTCTGGAGGCATTTGTACAAGCTGTGATCACTGTTAAAGAGCTGTGTTCGTTCTTAGGGACATAGTTTGGGTGTGTTTTACAATAAGTCAATAAAATACAATAGCAGTCATGACTTTTTCTTATGTAAGGAAGAAATCAGGAGTTGAGAGCAAGAAATTGGAAAATGCTTTACTAGATTTTGTGGCACAGGTACAGTGGAACATAAAATAGCCAATTAATTCTCATTAGCGTATTTTATGTTCTAATTATTTATGACAAATATTTATGATAAAATATTAAATGAAACTATAACACAAAAGAGGAATGTTCCTTGAGTAAAGGTATGTTAAAAAACAAGTTATATACGCACGGGAGACAACCTGGAAAAATATATCAAACATTATTAGAGGGGCAGAATATGATCTCAGTACTTTATCTTATCTGTTATACTTCAATAAAAGGTTTTTGTTTTTAAATTTTAAATTGCAGTCAGGTTTTGAAGGGTGAAGAGGGTACTGTTGGGAAGGGGGAGCCCTGGGCAACGGCACCTAGAGAAAGTGTGCAAGTCATCATCAGCAACAACACTTACTGAGCACCTGTTTCGTGCCAGGCACTTCCTAGACACTGGATCATCCCTCACCTGCTAAGTGTTCTGGACAACAACATCTGCTGTAATTCCTAGTTCCGTTATCTTGCTGCCATACCATATCTTACAGTGCCAACCACATGAGAGACATTCAAAAAATAGTTTTGAATGACTGACTAAATAAATAACTCTATGAATAATTTAATAATGAGACCTAGGTATATCTCTCAATGTCTAGGAAGAAGGCACTGCCACCCCACCCCCTTGATGCTGCCCCTGCTCACCAGGCCCTCCCCCAATAGACAGTGGGGGGCTACCTGGCTCAGCCCAGAGAAGATGAGCCCCTAGACCAGAGCCCTTGTACCATCTCCACTGGGAACACCTCTTGTGTTGAGGGTAGAACTTCCCTCCTCCACCCCCTGTTCTTCCCTGTACATTTTTGTTTACATGTTGATATTCTGTTATTTCAAACACAAGAATCAAGAAAGTCTTCTATAGTTTTATGTGGCTATCATTAGAGCTTTTCAAAAATATTCCCTTTTTGTTATTGTTGTTGAGATTTTAGGGTTGTTTGTTTTTACAGCATATGCTAATTCATTCTGATTGATATTTTTTATACTTTTCTTTTCACTATTTATTATCAACTAGTAAATATTTTTTACCACATTTTTTTAGTAATTTCTTTTTTGTTTTTGTTTTTACTATGAACTGAATTTAAACTATCCCTTTTGCCTGATCGTCACTTACCTCTACTTAGATACAAATATTGCCACAAGAACTAGACTCTTCTAACTGGCAAGAGTAATGACGTGTCTACAAAAGTTTCTCATCAAAAACATGACATCACACATTCAGATCATCTGAGGTCTCACCATACCCTTTTATTCTTTTTAATTGAATTTATTGGGGTGACACTAGTTAATAAAATTATACAGGTTTCAGGTATACAATTCTATAATACATCATCTGTATATTGTATTATGTGTTCACCACCCCAAGTCAAGTCTCCTTCCATCACCATTTACCCCCTTTACCCTCTTCCTCCTCCCCCACCCCCTTTCCCTCTGGTAACTCACTACACCCTTCAGAACTCAGAGGCGCCTATCGCCTTTCGTGCTTGTTTCCAGTTTCTTCTGCGGCCTCCATATAATACACTCCTTAGATTCACGTGATGTTTCCTCCCTCTCCCCCTGGTCTTAAGACATTAGGACAGCAGTCAGTGGGTCACTTCAAATGTACAGTGAATTCTGAACGATCTGGTATGAGAGGATGTAGGAGGAGGTTATGGGTCACCCCATACACAATGGAATGTTTGTCAGCCTTAAAAAGAAAGGACACTGCTATTTGCGACAGCATGGATGCACTTGGAGGACATTATGTTAAGTGAAATAAGCCCGACACAGAAAGACAAATACTGCATGATCTCACTTTTATGTCGAATCTAAAAATTGTTGAACTCATAAAAGAAGAGGGTGGAATGGTGGGACCAAAGGCTGGAGGGAGGGGTGGGAGTGGCCGTGATGTAAGGGTCAAGTCCTGGGGGCTGGCAGAACGACAAGACTTAAGACCAGCTGGAGAGGAGCTACCGTACCAGTTCCAACTTCTATGTGACCGAGAAATGAATTACTATCTAGTGTAACCATTATCAGTTTAGGTCTCCATTAAAGCATCTGACTATATCCTAGTGCAGTGGTCTTAAAAGTGAGGTGTAAGTTTCCCTGGTGGATAAATATCCTCCACAGAATATAAAGACTCTTATGGTTTTAAGGGAATCAATGTCCAGATGCTCAGACTGATGATAATAATAACAAGAATACTTACTTAAATTTAGCAATTAACTATGTTTCAGCACATACTTATACTAATACATTGAACATAGCTTAACTCATATGTACCTTTCCTGAAGCATGCCTGTGGCTGCAGGTGGTTCCCTTTCTCACTCCCTTCCCACAAACGCACTTCTGCTTTAAGGAAAAGGCAACTCTCCATTCCAGATCCTATAATGGGGACTTTCCCTTGAACAGTCTTTCTCAACCCCCCCCCCTCTTTTTTTTTATCATGGCTTTCTAAGGAAAATTTTAGACATTTTGTCCTAAACATCCCTATCATGAAACATTAATACTCCATATATCTGTTTATGTACTGTATGTATATCTGTGATTATAGAATAAGATTTTTCATACCTCAAAACTAATTTTTGCCCTCATCAAGAAAGCATGTCCTGGAATGTAAAAACTTATAGAGAACCAAGAGACTCTTTGAAATACTGGTGTTGGTGTGAGAAATTAAATGACTCTATGATTGCATAATAAACATTTTGCAACTCATATAATTTCTGATTCTTTGCTTTAAAAAAATACAAGGATGTAATAAAGTTATCAGCTGATAAACCATTAAAATCAGCTGATAAAGATTTCAAATCATTGAATAACATTGCCATCACAAGACCCCTTCATTTCCGTATAATTATATGAATAAGATTTCTCAGGTCTTCATATATAAAAATGAAAAATATTAATATAATTGATGTCAAACTCTGACTCATTCTGGCATCAAGAATGATTTATCTACAGAAATAGCTAGAACAACTCCTATTCATTTATAGATGCACTTCCAATAAAATTCACCTTTTATGTTTAATGATTTGTAATGTATTTGTTGGTTTTACCAAAATTATAGTGATGACTAAATTCATAAGACATCATTTGACTCTTAGATCCTTTTGGTCATGGGAAATTATAAAAAAAATATTAAATATATATCTATAGCTATATGAATATAGAAAGTAAGTATAATGGTCAATGAAAGACTATAAGAATAAAAATATATTTGGCTAAAATGATATGGGTCAAGTCAGATGAAAATATGGGTTCAAGAGGAAAACAAATTTCTATAAAATTTCTGACTATTAAAGAAGCATTTGTTCATGTAGATTTTAAATAGATGAATGAATCATGGTGGTATCAAATCATAAAAACTTTTAGATTCCATTTAGTATGTTTAAAAGAATCACGTAACTGTTCAACTAAAAAATATCAAAATATACAACATGCTGGAAAGTACATCCTTTGAAACTATTTAAACTTATGGTGGGAAGTGAGATTGTTTTAAAAAAATTACTTGGAGGGATGCCAAGAAAAGAAAAGTTGAGGATTACTGTCCTACTGCATGAGGCCTGAGTCTGTCCGGCAGCTCTGGCAATGGTACCCAGTGAACAAGGGTGGGCAGAAGCCACCCCTTCCCACTTCTTTTTGCTAGTTCTAACAGCTGAGAATGAGACTGAGTTTACAGGGGCGGCATTAAATGGCCCTGAGGGTGAGGGGTGAGAGAGAGCAGAGTCTGGGAGGTCATAATGGCTGCTTCTTTCCCTTTCCTTGCTGCCTGGGGCCCAAGGAGGAGCTAGAGAACTCAGACATCTCCAGGCTCTGCAGCCGTTCTCCACAAGGGCCTCCAACCCCCAGGTGGCTGCATCACCAAGTCCCCTGGGACTTTCTTCCCCCACTCCAGTTATTTCTAGCTCTTACTACGCTGACCTACTCTTTTCTAAAAATGTGGTCCACCTGTCTAGAATTACCTGGAGTGCTGGTTAAAGTGCCAAATTCTGGCCTCACAACAGACCTATTGTATTGGCATCTCTCCCAGTGAGCCCCGATTCTGCATGAGTAACTCTTCAGCGTAAGAATTATTTCCTTATGCCTCAGCTCCTTTTGTCCAGCAAGTGATGGTAAATTTCTTTGCTCATGATAGGAATTTGAGTTTGAAGATTTGCATTAAAAAAAAACACAAGAAATGAAGATATGAATTCAAATGGATTTCAGCCTGTTTTATTCTGGAATGACCAGCAGACATTAGGGCCTTCTTCTTGGCTTTAACCTAGAAGAGCAGGAAGAAAGGAATAACGTTCAGAGCAAGATAAAATGCATTTCCCAAAAAAGGAACCAGAAAATCACAAAGCAAGCTCTCTTCTCATCTGACTCTTAGGACTGTGACATTGGTCAAATGTCCCCATATGTTCCACATTGACAGAAGAGCAGATGCCTTCCAGCACTGAGCCTGACTCAGAGTTGGATGCCATTCCAGCTCTGGGGTTGAAGCAGAGTTTGAACTAGGTCAACACATTTGTGCTCAGAGGCCAGGGTGGGTGCTGTGTTCAGGATAAGCTTAAGAAGGGACTGGGTGCCATGGGGTCTGATTTAGCGTCAGATTCAGGACCAGCTGATTTTGTGCGTGAGCCTGAAGAAAAGGCCCCATGAGGGTGGGAGCTATGCAGATGGACCCCCTTGGTAAGCACAGAATGGGGTGACCTAAAGAGATGGGCATATCAATACAGGGTGGGGCAAAAGTAGGTTTACAGTTGTGAGCATGCGAAGCACAGTTCATTCTTGTATTATTATTTATTAAGTATTGTATTTTCCATACAAACAACTGTAAACCTATTTTTGTCCCACCCTGTAGAATGGGACAGACTTTGGTTCACTCTCTAATTTTCCACTTTTATTATTATTATTTATCTATTTAGGTTAATCCTCAGATATTTTTCCATTGATTTTTTTTTTTTTTTTTTAGATAGAATGGAAAGGAGGGAGGGAGAGAGAGAAACATAGATATGAGAGAGACACATTGATTGTTTGCCTCCCGCATGATCCCTGACCAGGGCTGGGGATCGAACCTGCAACCTAGGTACGTGCCCTTGACTGGGAATCGAACCCGCAACTCTTCGGTCTGCGGGGTGACTCTCTTAACTCCTGAGCTAACCCAGCCAGGGCTAATTTTCCACTTTTAAAACCCAACAACTGTCTCCGAGTTAGAATGTTCATATTCTCTTGATCAGCTCCTTAGGTCAGGTTTGAAATTCAGGTCACATACATTCTTGATTCTTCCTGAGTTTGCTACATGGTGTCTGGGGCATTGGCTATCAGGGTGATGTTTTCAATTATTTAAAATAATTCAGGCAAGGCAAAAATGTTTGCTTTGTGCCAGTCCAACAAGCATGACTTCCCTCATCTAGCGAGACACCCCTCTTTGTGCTACTGAGAAGGGAAAAATCAATCCCTGTAGGAGCCCCACAGAAATGGGACAAAAATGTGGGGGAATTTTTTAAACTGCTGTGTACTTCTAGCTTTGGGGAGTGTTATCTTCTCAGAAACAACTATCTGTCTAGACTGAAGAAGAGTTTTAAACGCTTTTGGAGAAAAATCATTGCTTCTTTCATTTCCCAACACTCCCTTCTCCATTACCATCTTGTTTTTATAATAATGTAGTGAATTAAAATAGTTTGTTTTGAGAAGTTAGTGAATAACTTTGTGATACTTCTGGGGTGAAATGGGAACCTTTGTGGTCAATAGAATCGGGACTGAGGGTCGCTCCTCTTAGACTAGAAATATCAGAAGGTGGTCTAACAGCGTTTTAAGAGTCTTCAGCCTTGGACCTTTGTAAGGCAAAACTTTGGTTTCTAGCACAAATGAACAATTTGTATCTGGTTGTTTTTTTCTATCTCACTTACACATGCAACATTCTTTCCATTTATTATGTTTACTTAAAAATTATTTTAACCCACCAAAGCAAATGGATAGATATAAATATCTGCTACATATTTTATTTTTCTTGCTTGCTATTTAAATCATATCTTAAAAAACAACAACATCATGGTTTTCTTATCCTTTTGCCTGTCCTTTCCAGTCTGAATCACTTATGCGCTGTTTGCTCATTTGTAGATTCATTCACTCAGTTGACAACTGAGTATTGAGCACCTATCATGTTCTCAAACTGGGCTAGGCATTGGGATACAGGCAGATGTTTTTCCTGCTCTCTAGAAGCTTCCACTCTATTGGCATTCTCCACATATTCTTCCCAGGATCTCTACGCAGACCTCCTGACAGATGGCACACTCTTGATTGCATGTCCTTAAGATCTAGCAGGGGCATTTCTTGGCCTGCACTTTGATTCCGGCTGTTTTTCTAAGTATCAGAGTCAATCGCTTCAGCTCATCCCTTTCTCCACCAGGGGTGAGGCTTGAAGGATTTTCACTTTTTTTTTTTTATAAACCTGACTCACAAGGAGGCCACATAAAACAGTTCTCTGGAATGCCTGGAAGCAGATGAACCATTTCATTAAACAAATGACAGAAATCATAGTTATATCCCTGGGGGAACTGGAGATATCTGAGCCAGGGCTTTGACTACAAACAAGTTGATAAATACATCTCTGGGTGTTCAGCTCCAATCCTGGGGATTATTGAACAGATCTCCCATCATGAGAGAAACTGTAAATCAAATAACATAAGGTATTTATTACATAAGGGAGATAACTCTGCATTACCTCGTGGGTTTGAAAGTATCCAGACTCAACTTGCAAAGTGAGGAGCTCTAGATAGTCAGCCTGTTGCCACATGTTTGTGGGTCTACTGGGTGTACACTCCTCACCCCTACGCAACTCTGTTCTACCAGCTTGAGGGAGGGGGCTCTCTTGGCTGCCTCAATGAATGTCTTCTTTTCTCTTTCTTCAGGTGTAGAGAGTTGAGCCAATTATGATCTTCAACTCATTGCACGCTATTGTCATTGTCAATACACGGCTCCTCATTGGTTGGGTATTTATTTTTCCCTTATGTCCTCATTCCCCACTCCCATTCCTCTTCCTCCGTAGATATATGGCAAATTGTGTATTGTTTGATCTGCATGTGTTTTTCCATCTTTTAATTATAACCATATTCAAGCATAGTGGAAAACTGAGTGAATAGTACAGTGTACACTCCTATACCTGCCACCTAGAATCAAACATGTCCTAACATTTTGCCATACATGCTTAAATCTGTATAGGTGCTTGAAAGTACGTTGTAGGCATCACAGTTAATTACCTCTAAATACTTCAGCATGCTTCTCCTAAAAAAGGGTGTTTTCCTACACAAAGATGTATCACTTTCACACCTAAGAACATAAATTGTAATTACGTAATTTCATCTAATATCCAGTCCATATTCAAATTTCCCTAAATACTAAACATATTTTTATAGACTTTATTGAACATCATAATTCAATCAAGGTTTAAACATTGTGTCTAGTTAAATCTTTTTACTCTCTTCTACTCTAGAACAGCCTCCCTCTTTTAAAAAAAGAATATTGAAGAGATGTCTCCATTTGTCTTGTAGAAGGTCCTCCATTCTGGATTTGTCTGATTGCTTTCTCATGATGTTGTTTAAATTTGTGTTTCTAGTAAACTGGAAGTTAGATCTAAAGACTGGATTAATGTCAGGCAAGAATAATGGCAGGAATACTTCATAGGTGATTTTGTGTTCTTAATATTGCCTCCTGTCAGGAGGCTCATAATTTCAAAATAACCAGTTGTCTGACTATGGTGTTAAGTTTGATCACTTGGTTAAGGTGGTGATCACCAGATCTTTTTATTGTAAAAGTACATTTTACCCTTTGCAAATTAGCCAGAATTCTAATTTGAGGGTGTTCCTTTGGTGCATTTGAACATCCTGTTCTCCGATCATCTTTCCCTGAAGTACCTTAGTATCCATCTGTGGTTCTTGTTCGGACAAATTATCTTACTGGTAGTTGTAAAAGTATGACATTCTATTGCTGTGATCCCTTCCATACTTATTAGCTGGGATTGTTTTATAAATTGGAGCATTTCTTCATCAACTGAGAATAAACTCACAACTATTGCTTGATAAAAAAAAAAAAAAGGTGAAGTAAGATGCTTAGTTATTTCCCTTTAAAAACTAGGTCTTGGAGTAATAGGTTAGTGTAATAGTTACCTCTAAAGGTGGAAAATAAGTTTTTTTCCTTTCTCTTTTTAATTTATTCCACCTTGTGAATGTCAGTATGAACCTATGGATATTGTTTATTAAAAAATTTACAACCAATTATAGTCATTTTTTTTACTGGTAAAATTTCTGTTTCCTATAAGGACTTGCATTGACAGACAATACATCCTGGACCTCACTCTGTAACACTACATAGACATCATCTTCATTCTTTTATATGGCTGCATCGTACTCCATTGCATGGAAGGACCATAGTTGGCTTACTCTATTAAGGCCAACTTTGACATCTCATCTCTCCACCCCCATGAGTCAGTATGATTAGAGTCACTTGCTTTATTTATGTGTTTTTTCTAGCAGGTGACGTTGAGCAATGTCATTTAACCTCTCTGTGCTTCAGGTTTCTCATCTGTAAAATGGGGATAATAATGGTATTAACTGACAGGGTTGTAGTGGAAATTTATGAGTTAATATATGTAAAGCTCTTAGTGCCTAATGTATATTAAGTATTCAAAAACTTAGCTATCCTAATAATAGCAATTATGATAATATAACATTATATCAATTATTATGACTATTATTAGTTTTATATGTTCTCATCTGCTTGCCACTAGCCCCTGGGCAGTGAGGGTGAGCAGGAGCTTTAAAGGAGGACAGTGTAGTTTATTTATTTATTTACTTTTATTTTTAAATATGTTTTTTATTGATTTTTTAGAGAGAAAGGAATGGGGAGAGAGATAGAAACATCAATGTGAGAAACATGGATCAGCTGCCTCTTGCACGCCCCCTACTGGGGATCAAGCCTGCAACTGAGCATGTGCCCTGACCAGGAATTGAACTGGGACCTCACAGTCCATGGGACAGTGCTCAGTCCACTGAGCCACACAGGCCAGGAAGAGGGCAGTGCAGTTTAAAGAACAGAGCACTGGACTTGGGGCTCTGAGATCTGGATTCTAGTCCCTGACTTGCTTCGAACCACTTGGGTATCCCTGGATGAGTCATGAAATTCTCCTGATGTAGTTTGTATAACGTGGGAGCTGGAGGGAGGAGCGTAGCCCTCTTCCTGCTCCCTGGTCTGTGTGTTCTAGTGGATGAATTGTTTCCCACTGGCCAGAGCACAGGCAAATCTTCTGCTCTGAAAACTGGGACACCCTCCTCTGTTTTCCTAGAATGGACAAGCCCCGCTTTCTCCCACGCGTGGTGGTGCTATGCTCTGGAGTCAGAATAAAGAGTGCTCAAAGTCTTTAGTTCTGGAAGGAAAGTAGGGAGGGAGATGGGGGGGGGAGAAAAGATGAAGGAGGAGGAAGAGGAGAAAAGAAGAAGAAATTGAGCCATCCCTTCTCTTCAGTTCTTGGCTGTAGGCGCTCTTTCTGTTTTCACAAACAGGTGCCGTGCCTCCCTGCACACAATATGGACATCACAGAATAAGGCCATTATGCTAAAAAACAGCAGAGGGCCGGAGCTTCCTATCTCTAAAGAGTTGTTTTTTGGGAAGTTAACACTTAAAATTTCCTTTCAGTGCAGCCCAAACCTTCCCATCAGTCGGCTATCTGGTCCTAGCAGTAATAGCGAGGTTTGGGTCGAGCTGTTGAACTGCAAGGACTGTCTCAAGATGGTCATTTCTGTGGTGTGTGGAGCGGTGTGATCTCTCACTCTGGAAGCCCAAGCACAAAATTAATGAGAGGTTTTCATGTGTATCTAAAAGAATGTTTTTCCAAGGATTTATTACCCTTGTATTCTCATGGGCTCTCAAAGCCCTTCAAGTTGGTGGCCAGATTGGAAACTTCAAAATTTCCTTTTAAAACTCTGCTTGGGGTTTGTGCTCTTTTCTGTGTGCTATATTCAACAAAACATTTCTAAAGAAACAAAAAAAAAACAACAACTCTGTGTAAGTCCCACTTTCTCTGAGATAAACTTAACGTGTCCATCACCCTGAACCTTTAGTGTTTTCCCAAGCACTCAAGCGGCCGTTACTTAGCTCTCCGGAACTGGTAGGCTGGAGTGTAAAGAGCTCGGAGTCAGCATCTCTGACTCTAGAACTGGTTCTTGGTTCTCTGCCATAAGAGTTGCCTGTTGGCAAGGCCCTGGACCTTTCTGTGGCTCAATTTTCGCAGCTATGAGACAAATTTACTATGTGTTGTCATAAAGATCAAATAAGATAATAGATGTACAAATGCAGCTGTGGGACACTTACCCCGTGGAATATTACTTGGTGGTAAAAAAGGAAGGAAATCTTACCTTTTGCAACAGCATGGATGGACCTGGAGAGTATTATGCTAAATGAAATAAGTCAGTCAGAGAAAGACAAATTCCATGTGATTTTGCTTACATGTGGAATCTAATAAACAAAAGAAACAAACAAACACAATAGAAGCAGTCTCATAGATACAGAGAACAGACTGGCAGCTGTCAGAGGGGAGGGGGTTTAGGGGCTGGGTGAAATGGTGAAGTGATTAAGCAACAAACAAACAACAAAAACAAACTCATAGACACAGACAACAGCATGGTGATTACCAGAGGGAAAGGGGAGTGGGGTGGGGGGGAGTTAGAAGAGGGTAAAAGGCGGGATAAGTGGTGATGGAAAGAGACTTGACTTTGGATGGTGAACACACAATACAATATACAGATGATATATTTTAGAATTGTGCACTTGAAACCTATATAATTTTCTTAACCAATGTCACCCCAACAAAGGCAGTAAAAATTAAAAAAAAAGAAAATGAGGAAGTTTTATATTAGGGTCTTTATATGATTCTGTTACTTATCTGGGCTGTTATGGTATCATCTGGCTTTCCAGGATCCACTGGCGGCTGCCTACTGTCCATTTTCGATCCCGCAGTCAGTGAGATCCTTGAAAATGTCATGTTGGATCCTATCTCCTCATTGCCTCTCTGACTTCAGTGTCTACCATTTTCCTCCCTGCTTGTTCTCCTAACGCACTGGCTCTCCTGAGAGCATTCCAACCTCCAGTTTCCATCCTGCCTTCGAGCCTTTGCAGTTGACTCTGCCAGAAATACTTTCCCCCCAAACATCCACGGGGCTCACTCCTTCCTTTCCTTTGAGTCTTTGCTTGTCAATAAGGTTTTTTGACTGTCCTGTTATAGTTGCAACCTTGGTGCTCTGTGATCTTCCTTCCTGCTTTATATTTTTACATAGCACTTAAATCTTCCAATATACTGTGTACATGACTTCTTTACTGTGGTTATTATTTGTCTGTCTTTTCCCACTAGATTATAAGCTCCACAAGAGCAAGGACTTTCATCCATTTTATTAACTGATGGATTCCCAGTATCTGGAACATGGCTTGGCATGTAGTAGGCCCTCAAGAAATATGTGTTGAATGAATAAATGAATAAAGACAGTCTCAGTCTCACAATCAGACAGAGAAAGGGTGGGAACTTACATTTCTGGACACTTTTCCATACATAACTAGTGAAAAATAAGCCCTATTGGAAAGTGTCTACGGATTCCCTACCTTCCCCCAGGATCTTGACTACCTGGAAGGTATTTGTATAATCTACTTTCATGTTTTAATAATCCAGGAATGCTGTTTCTATTCCAAAGACCCATGGAGAAGCAATAAATGCAGGTGAGATGCTCTTTGGAGAAATAGAGAGAATCTGAACCATACCAGGCAAATCTGACCCAATGCACTGACCTACTGCAGGCTACTGTTTTCCTACCTAGATTTGTAGCGTTTTCTTCAGCAGCATGTGATTTGGTCCTGCAGCTTCTGGAAAGGCAGAATTGTGACCCCGAAGCACTACCCAAACCACGCGCCAGGAAACACAAGTTCCAGGAAATGGTCATCTGTGCTCAAAAAAGAATAAGGTTCTGTGATTCTGATTCATAACACATATTAGTGTGTTAGAAGCTCTGAGGAGTTACACAGCTTAAAAATAAATAAAGGATGGGTGGCCTATTTAATAGTTATTACTTACTGGAATAGGGAAAGACTTTTTCACTGTATACCCATTAATGCCCTACTCCACTTGGATAATCAAATGTGAGTACTAACACTTATGGAGTTTTACTTAATATTTTGTGAAAAGGCCCAGCACTAAAATAAAATGTTTACCCAGGTCCATGACACCATGCCAGAATATTTTTAAAGATCCAGGCAGTATTTAATTCTGCTCCAATACATTCATTTATTTGAAATGTCACTGATATTAAAAGTCACTACCTATTTTGTGGCCATGATCTACGATGTTCAGATGTTCATTTTCCATAGATCTCATGGCAAAATACATTTTATTTTGCCATTAATTCCTGTTCAGCACTCTGCAAACCTACCTAAAGAAGGAGCTACATTATGGATATCCATTATGTCAGTAATATAGTCTCTGTGGCACTGCAGCTGTTCTGGGACTTTTTATTACTGGAGTACTTATTAAACAGTGCTCCATACTTAATGCCAGGGTTTCAATTAGACACAGGAAGATACTAGGGGGAAGCAGACAGGACAAGATCCTGGGGCTTGCATTCCAGTATAGCTAGGCAAAGGCAACCAGAAACATGCCAAATGGTCAAATGTTGAGACAAGGGTTCTAAATAAGAGAGGAGGGGCTGAGGTGGAGAATAAGGTGTACGTGAGGGTGTTTCCTGTTTGACGTTAGGTAACCAGGAGGGAAGGATGCCCTGAGGTAAGGACATTTAGACTAAGATGTAAGGTTGATACAGAGGTGGCCATACCAAGATGGAGAAGAATGTTTGTTCCAGGCAGAGGGAATGAAATGACCAATGGCTCAGCTGCAGGAAGCAGAAAGAAGGTCATGTGGCTGACTCACAGTGTTCATGAGGGCCATGAGACGGGGGAAGGGAGGCAGTCAATGTGTACGTGCAAAAATTTAGGGCTTCTGAAGCCAGGGTATGGACTTTGATTGAGAGAGTGATATGATAGAATAAGGAATCTCCCTCAGAGAAGAATATATCTCACTGTATTAAAATTTTCTGTTAAGAGAACAATGGGCATTTTAAAATACTTTTATTTTTCTATCTGAAAAATACAGATTACATACTTATTCTTCTCTCCATCCCAAACATGTAATATCCTCCAATTCTATGTAAACCAGTGGCACTTGGTGAAATGTTATTCTACTCTATACTTTATACATGAGTCTCTACATCTAGACTCTTTACACCTTTATGCTTTAGAGAACGCCCATAACCTGGGGTAAGTGTAAGGATTTTTATGAGAAAGTCTACCTTCTACAGTCCTGGGGCTTGTTTTGGGGGCTTATTTCCCCATCATGACCTCTTTCCTTCTAACCCCCCCAAACCTTCCTCTGATCTCCGTTCTATCCATTCTTGAGCTTAGCTGTTTACATAGAAATCCCTGTTAAAGTGTTAATAAATAATTATGGTATTAAATAGAGTGTGCTGAAGTGTGATTTCTGCCGAAAGCATGAATATTTTGAAGATAATTTTCAGGACAATCCAGGCACCGGAGGCATAGAGTGACAAACCAGAAGGCGAGTAGTGGGGTGCACCCTCTTAGCAGGGCAAGAGAGACTCCTGCTGTGGTTGCTGTCTTTTAGAGGGTTCCCCATGTATGAAGCGCACGTACAAAATAAATTTATTAAGTCACGTATAGTGTCCGTCACTTGGGATTCTGTGCTCAGTGTTGGCAAGGTGTGATCATAACCCTAAACATCTACTACCATGACATACCATTCAGGCCCCTGGGAAATGCTTCTCCTCCTCTCTTGCCTTGTGATCTACGTGTTTGTGGGTTATTTTATTGCTAAATTCAGAGATAGGCACTGCTTCGATGCGTAGGAAGGATCTGAACAGGGAAAGAACTTAAGACAAAACAAATCAATCAACTTTTCGAATCTCTGCTCTCAGAAAGCATGAATTCAAGAGATGCATTGTTTCCTGGTAGTGCTGAACATCCATTTTCCTACTCTTCTTCATGCTTCAGTTAGTGTTTCTGGACTACTCATGAATGAGCATGATACTTCCAACATTTACAAATGGCAGTAGAGAACATTTTGCAACATCAAACAATTCATGTAACTCAAAGTTGTACATATGTCAGGATGGACATAACATGCACGAAGTATGATAGTGATTCTTTTGTTGGCTGCTAGATGAATACTGAAACCCAGAACAGCAAAAGCTTGGTTTTTAGAAAGTATTTAATAAGATTTATTTAAATTCTCAAAAATTAAATGAAAAAGTTTAGCTTTATTTAAATAATTTTAATTTTAAATGTTGATATTTCAATTATAACATTTTATTTAATTGATAATTTTGACTACTTCAGACTAAAACTAACTTCTTTGGAAAACATGAGAATCATTTTTACTTTTCTATTTTTTTACATTTATTTTAATTTACAGGATTTGATGAAACCCTGTTTAAATTTTGTAAACTTTGAACATTACTTTAAAATTGTTTATTCCTTTAAATTATTAAGAATGAGTTGACGTTGCAACTGTAATAGAAATTGAAACTACAGAAGTAGAGTTCTGAAAAAGAGGTTACAAAGTAAAAAATAAATCTTCAAAGAAGCAGACTGCTTAAAATTTTGATTTTTAAATATTTTTAAAAGGAAAGTAAGCAGGCTTCTTTTGGGTATGACCCACATAAAACATGCAAATAGAACATTAGAAATTATTTTAAAGTCAGGTTGTTGAGGTATAATTTACATGTAGTAACAGTTCCCCTTTTTAGGTGTTCAGTTTTATGTGTTTTGACAACACCTATACTGTTATGTAACCACGACACCAATCTAGATATAGAATATTTCTATCTACCCAGAATATTTCACCGTATCCTTTTGTAGTCAATGTCCTCCCCCTCTTCTCCCAGCCCCCAGCTCCTGGCAACCTTTGATCTGATTTCTGTCCTATAATTTTGTCTTTTTTAGAATGTCATGTAAATGGAATTCATACAGTATATAATCTTTTGTGTCTGCTTCATGACTTAGCATATTGACTCATTCATCTTGTTGCAAGTATCAGTAGATCATTTCCTTTTATTACTGATTATTATATGGAGATACTACAATTTGTCTATCCATTCATCAGTTAATGGACATTTGGGTTGTTTCCAGTTTGGAGAGATTAAGAATATAGGCACCATAATTCTTCTTATACTGGTCTTTGTGTGGATGTAAGTTTTCATTTCTCTTGGGTAAATACCTAGTAGGCTTTGCTGGTTCATATGGTAAGTGTATGTGTAACTGTGTTAGAAGCTGTCAAAGCATTTTCCAAGTGGCCGTCTCCTTTTGCACATCTACCAGCGGGGTATGAGAGTTCCCCTTGCTCTGCATCCTTGCTGGCTCTTCATATTATGAGGTGGTTTCATATTTGTTTGTTTCTTTCAACTTAGCCATTTTAATAGGTGGAAGATTCTCTAATTACTGATCATAACAATTAAATTGAGCAAGAAAACTATTTTCACCAACAACATAACTCGAATAGGTCAGATGAGATCTCATGATTTCATACTACTGGTTAAAATGAAAAGAATACGTGCAGGCCTCATTTGTTCTCTTGCCCAGGGCCCACAGACGATAGTGACAAGGCTGTACTCACTGTGTCCCCTCCTGCTTCAAGGTTGACTCCAGGAGAGGTGCGTTGCTTTGGGGTCCGATACCCTGCCTTGTGAAGGACAGCAACCACATTACTCTGCAGCACCCTCTAGTGAAGGTTGAGATTTTAACTTACTCGGAATATACTTGTTCAGAATTCAACTCGTCCTCTTTGCCCACCCTGCCCCCTCCCCAACAGAGGTGAAAAGGAGTCAACAGGTCACCCTGAGAGGCTGCCATACCTGGTCTAGAATACAGGACCTGTGTGTAGGTAGCTTTTTCTGTAGAAGACCAAGCATGGCTCCATGAGCATTTGACGGAATGGCAAGTGATGCTGTGAAGTGTGAGCGGTTGAGCCTTTGTTCCACAAACTGTCATTATGAGCAACCTTATGGGATGGAGCAAATTATAGCATGCTCTATTTATCCCATCACTGGTGAGACCTTGGGTAAATCTTCCAGTCAGTGAGGAGTTCAGACTCAGGATCCTTAAATCCTGGATGCATGGCATTGGAGAAGGCTGGTCTATGATGGACATTGGTCGTTCTCCCCAAGTAGGGGAGGAGATGTGAGTCTGAGGATATTTAATTTACTCTGCCTGACTCCAAACTCTTTAATAGGTTGTAAAGAATGCCAATAATGAAAAACGTCCTTCCTTAATTTCAGATTCAGCAAAAAAGGCACTCAGTAGACCAAAATGCTGCCTCTTCCTGACCACAAGAATGTGGTCCCACAGGAGCAGCCGTGTTTTGTGATCCAGCTGCAGGCTGGGGCATAATATTTCCTGAATTGGCATTTGGGGAACCTTCAAATATTTAAGGGCACTCATGTCTTCTCTCAATTATTTCTTCCTTTGGGGATCATAAAACCCTTGAGAAATGTTAAGCTTCCTTTTTAGATTTTTTTCATTACATGCAAGATCTCAACTTTTTTTTCTTTCAATAAATTTGGGCTATCATCATATTTCCATTACACTAGCAAGTCAACTTTTCCTAAAGGCTGACTATGTGCAAGATATTCACAGTCAACTAGGAGTTAATTATTACATATTTTGTATTCATTTAATAAACTTAGTGGTTGAACACGCAGGCTGTGGAATCAGCCAATTTAAGTTCAAATCATAACTCAACTGTTTAGCCAGCTATCTTCCTCTTAAAATTTCAATGTTCTGCCAACCTCTTTCATTATTTACCTATCTTTGAATGTTCTTGATTGTTTGTGTGATTGCTTTTATGTGTACAAACAGTTAAGAACTTCCAAAAGTACATACATTTCCATGATTAGTCTCACAATAAATCTTTTGCTGCATTTTATTCTTGCAATAAAATGCTATATAACCTCAGGCAAGGAAGTTATTCTCAATGGCACACTTCCTTTTTCTTTTTAAAAAACCTTTTAAATTGAGATGTAGCAAACATAAAGTGTATTATTCTTCATTGCACAGCTTGGTGAATAGTTGTATCTACCCATGTAATCATATTGATTGTGGTTGCATTTTATTCTTGAAAAAATAAATACACATTTCTCCTTGGCTGGTTTGGCTCAGCGGTTAGAGCATCAGCCTGTGGATCAATGAGTCTCGGGGTTCGATTCCAGTCAAGGGCACATACCTCAGTTGTGGTTTGTCCCCAGCCCTGGTTGGGTCATATGACATGGAGACAACCAGTAGATGTGGCTCTATCACATCGATGTTTCTCTTTGTCTCTCTCTCTCCCTCCCTCCCACTCTATCTGATGATAAATAGAAAAATATCCTCGGGTGAGGAATAAAAAAAATAATAATAATAATTACAAATAAGTAAATATACACTTAAACTTCAATTGGCTGGTAGAATTTCAATATGCAAAGCACACAAGGAGAATTTCACTCCAAGTACGTCTATGATACTTAACTATGAATAAAAGTGAATATTCAGATACTAACAAGTCCTCATGACAAACTTTGTATGACTGACATTGTTATACTGACTATATATTGTGTTAGCCTATGTGACCTTGAGATCAAGCATACTACAAATTTTGATCAAATATTTGTCTGTGTTAACACCACTCACATATGTGGTCTACAGAGTCTTCACTGTTATCACAAAGCCATTGTCATATCAAATGACTCAACAGCTCATCTTACAATGAAAAAAAATATAAAGGCTTGACTTAAGTCTACCTCTCCAGACAGCCACATAATGGGTGGAACTTGACAATGGTGAAGATATGATTTCGCAGAATAATGTAAAATTATTCAGGCTGATCTTATCATTCCTTGGACAATAGAGGAGACTAAGAAAATAAAAATAACTTGGATGGTAAAAATCTGTCCTGTCTTTCATCTGACTGGAATGAAAAACACAGACAGGTAGCTCAGTTGGTTAGAGTGTCATTAGTAGAAAACAATATTTCTCCCAAGGACATGCTTCAAAGTGTTATAATAACATTTTTCTTTGTATTTTAATATTTCCTACAAAGTTTCATCATAACGCCTTTCTTTGAGTGAAGGCTGTTTTCTTGCTGAGAAACTTTGCTGTTTGAAGTGAGATTGGTTAAGAATAAAGCACCTTACTCTTGTCCAGAGGATCTAAGTCACTTTGAAACAGAGAAGCAACCTTGGTTTCCAACCCAGGGGCAGAGCTTGAGATAAGAAGTGTCTGGACTCAGCCTTTCACATCCATCTTAACTTGGCAGTTTCCAAGGAAACAGGACCCTGGGTCCACTTTGCAGCCCAGACTTGATGCCTTGATGCTGACTTCTTTGTGTCTTTCAAAATACTACTTCAGTTATTTTACTTAACTCTATCCTTCTCTATAACCCTTTAATAAATCAATCTTTCCCTTTGTTTGATGAGATATTTCATTGTTCTCCAGTATATGGTCTTCCTCTTTGCAATGGATTATTAAATCTACTTTTGTTGGCTTACAGTTGTGCCCTTGGAAAGCTTATACGTATTAGGCTAGGACAGTAGGTTTTATTATTCCTGTTTTTAAAGATAAGGAAACTGAGGCTCTAGAAGTTTAAATAAAGTATACAGGGGGTCATGGACAATAAGTGGTCCTAGAATTGAAACCGAGATCTACAGTGTGATGAAGCCCAGTCCTTTTCCAATATCCCATGCTGACCCTCGGCCTTCATCTTCCACTCATGATTGCTCCATCTTTGCTTAACAGCCTCACCCACTGTGAAGCCACAAAATCCACTCATACCACGTTTCTCTTCCTCATCACAGTTAGTATCCAATTCTGACACACGCTTCTGTTCCTCAAAGTATGGCTTCAGTTTCATATGTTCTTCTTTGCCAGGAACCTAATGAACCATCCAACACTTAGTTGAGTTCCTTTCTTCCTCAGCTACACCAATTGGCAAATATTTCTGACAACACACTCTGGGTTTTCACACTTGCATGCCCATGTTTGTGCTGTTCCCGGATGCTGGAATTCCTTGCCCACAATTCTCTGCCTGTACAAATCTGTTTTCTTTTTTAAAACCATATCAAGGTTTTGGTTGCAAACAACAGAAACCATGCTAGTTTGTTTTAGCAGACAGGTACTCTATAAAGGATATCAAGTATTTCACAGAGTACCTGACTTGAAGGCTACACTGCAGGATTGGTCCAGGGCAGACTGCGCTGCTTCCACGGGACACAGATAGCACACTTTCCAGCATTGACACTAAGGAGTGCAAGACCCTCTCTTGCAGCTGTATTGGAAGCTGGGTGTCTGCCACTACCCTCATCAAGACTAGCCAGATTTGTGCCTTATTTGCATCATGAGTTCCCAAGTCAGGTCTTTCACGGGTATATTGGACTAGCAGAGCCTAGGTAACATGTCTGCTCAGTAGCTGCAAGGGAAGCTGGAAAAGGGGGCTTTGGCCTCTATCCTAAGGAATCATAGACTTATACAGTGGGGCAATCCCTTCAAACAGGAAGAATATTTTTTTAAAAAGAGAGAGAGCCAAATAAGAATGATAAACTTTCATAACACTGGGGTCCTGCTCAAAAATCTCCGTATCTGGGAAAACTCTAAAACTACAGCAAGAATTAAGCTTTCTTTATTCTATCCCTCTGTTATACATTATTTGCACATCTGCTGAGTTACTATAATTATAACAGATGTGATTCAGATCCCTCCAAAATCTCTTCACTTTTACTTACCTTTACTTTAGTTTATGACTTTCAGCTGCCATGTTAGCAAGTTTTTGGGTTGGTTTTCACTGAGGGATTTTTCTGGGAAGGTGTATAAATATCCCAATCCTTTGCCTCTTGGGTGGGATAACCCTGAGGCATGTGTTTAGTAGTAGCCCAGCTTTTCCTCATTGGAAATAACCTCTGTTACTCAAAAGAGGCCACTGGCCTGATAACCCCTTTATTGGCTGCCTTTCCTTTCTTGTCTCACTTTCCCACTCCCCTTGCAATATATCCTTCATCTCCCAACTACTTGCACTTGAACCTTTGTACCACAATCTGCTTCTGATGGGACCTGAAGTAGGACAACACTCTTCCTGTGTTATAGTCATTTACGTATCTGTCTCTCTTGTAAGATTTATGAGGACAGAGAAAGCATAGTCATTTTTTTCCAGTCTCTTAAGGACCTAGTACAGACCCTTATATATGGGAGATACTAAAGGGGTATATGTGGAATTGAATTAAAATTAGGATAATGGCCCTGCCGGCGTGGTTCAGTAGTTGAGCATTGACCCACGCACTAAGAGGTCACCAGTTCGATTCCTGGTCAGGTACATGACCAAGTTGTGGACCAAATCCCCAGTGGGGGGCATGCAGGAGGCAGCTAGTCGATGTTCTCACTCATCGATGTTTCTATCTCTTTCTCCCTCTTCTTTCCTCTCTCTCTAAAATCAATAAAGAAAAAAAAATTAGGATAATGGACAGATTTTAATTTTATACCACTGTATAGCCATATAGTTTTACTCTTTCCAGAAGGCATTATGACACATGATTAATAATGGATATCTTTGATAATGGGGGTTGGAATTATTTACTTGAATTTTCTAACCCTTGTCCATGTATTATATTACTTTCTCAAACATCAATCATCCAGGAGGGTCAAGGCACCTTATGTGCATATACTACTGAATGATCCAATTACTCTGGGCCTGTCAGGGTTGAAGGACCTGCCAAAGCTAAAGCTCTTGTGCAAAACACCTTGTGAGGAATGTTGGGGATGGTCAAAGGGATCTGACTGACCCCACAGTGGTCTCCTTCACAGTGGATCCCCAGCCTGAATCCATGCCTGAGTGGAGTAATTCCTTTCCTGGCCACTTTCCTTATCCCACAGGATGGGCTCCCTACCCTTAGGAACAGTTTCCATATGAGTGGTCTTTTGCTTGTTTTATTCTTGAGTTTTTTGGTTTTGAACATAGGCTCAGGGTTTTTGGCCAGTAGATATAATTTTAATGGGTTTAATAGATAATGACAAATAAAATGAATGATGAGTATTATGTAACAGCTGCCAGACTCTGAATGGTTTTGGCAGTAATTCTGGAAAAGAATGAGGGATGGATGTGGTTGACACACAGAAATGAAGTTTGAATGGAGCCATCCTAACTTTGCTTTGGTTATCATATTTCAACAGAAGGTTGGAGTGGGACAGCATAGGGACCAATGGAGCACCCTTCCTCCAGGCTCCCTGCCTCTATCACAGTACTAAGAAATTCCAAGATTTCAGACATTCTTGCTTGTTTCTGGCAAGACATCCACTTGTCCTTACCCACGAACACTCTTAGTCTCAGTGGCATTATCTTCCTTGGGGTTCTCTGCACTAACCTCACTCTGCATAATTCTGTTACCACTAGACACCTAAGGCTCCCTGGTCATTCTTCATCTCTCAGATTCTCATTTCTGAAAGATCGGTGTATCTCCTTTATTGACTGTACCTCTCATCCTTCCTCATATCTCAAATCTGTGCCTCTGGAACTCAACGTATAGACAAGAAATCCCCTCCTTCCTGTGTCCCTTTCACCATCTTGTTCTAACTGGCTCTTCCTTTTCCAGTCCTTTATATGATTGGCTGGCTTCTCTCCCACAGCTTTGACACCACTGCACCTGGAACAAGGTAGGTGTCCTCCTTGCTTCTTATTACTGTTACCAAACCATTGTCCTACCCTCCTCCATAAAAACGACCAGCTTTGAAACTCTTAATGTTGCACTATATCATCTGCCACTTTTCTTTTGACAGTCGTTTACTGACTCCAGTGCCCCTTCCCCTCATTCCTGGCTCACTGTCACTTTCTCCAACACTATGCTCATTATATTCTTGATGATTCCAATATTTGTATAGATGTATCTTCTAGTACACTTTCAGCTCCTTGACCGTCTCTCCTCCATGTATCTCATACTCCATCTGACCTCAGTCATTCACTTGCATGGTCATACCATGTGATCCGTTCCTTATCAAGAATTTTATCCCCTCCAGAATCTAGAATCCAGAATGTAGTCTATTGGAACTTGCATTTTTTACACACCATTCTATAAATAAAATGTCTCCATGTTGTTGTGCTCAATAGCTGTTTATACAACAATAAAACCACAGTACAAATATACCAAAATTTGTTCATTCATTCCTCCCAAGGCTGCTTTGAGCTTTTCTGTATTATTAACACTGCTGTTATAAAATAGCTTGGACATGTCTTCTGGTGCATATTTGCAAGAATTTTTCTAGGAGTCGAATTGATGGGTCAAAGAGCATAAACATGTTCAACTTTACATGATGATCACATGTTGTTTTCTAAAATAATTATACATCACTTTCTATTATTCACTAAGTTCTGATTTTAAAAACTCTTTTGCCATTGCTAAGACCTATAACCATTGTCCACACCATCTTTTTTACTGTCTTCAACTTCTTGCTTATTTAGCCCACAGTCCATGGTCTGTTATAATATTCATTCCTTTATATACACCCTTGGTTCCTTTGCTTCCTTTTTCTTTATAGGCTCATCTGGCAAAACCCTAGTTCTGACTACAGCCTAATCTCTGCAGGCTCTGTACCCGCACCCACTGAAGAGGACATGGTTGCAGATAAGTACACAGCCAGGCTGAATATGCTCACTTTGCATTCATGATCACTTAGCCTCAAATGATGTCTGTCAATCATACTATACTTCCCTGCTCTATTAACTCTCCATGCTTCTAACTACTTCATACCTTCTCATCTCCCCTCAACCTCTATTACCTCTTGCTTCACCCTCACTCTCAACAGATGACTTCGCTCCCTTTTTCACTGAGAAAAGAGAAGCAATCAGAAAAGAACCACCATTGGCTCTCACTCCTGCATTGACTTCCCTGTCTTCATCTATGCTCATTGTATTATCCATTGCTATGTAAAAAAATTACTCCTCCAAAACTTAGTGGCTTAAACAATAATCTCATAGTTTCTGTGGGTTAGGAACCCTGGCACAGCTCACCTGGGTCCTCTGGCTCTGGGTCTCCCAGTATCTTCTTTTTGTAGGTGAGTGCTAATGTACCTTGATCAGTAAATAGATAGACAAGGGATGCCCTGGCCCTCAAGCACAAGTACTTATTACTACTAGCAAGCTGAATGGAAAGGCCACACATGTTCTCATTTTCCTATAGAATACACATTGGGCAAAATAAATTTTGTACTCCTAGCAACTTATAAAACTCTGAAATTAAACTATATGTCCTTAAATTATCTTTATGGTATTGAAATAACTAACAGACATGTAGAAAAAGAAATTCTTGCCTCACCTGAGACCAAAATAATTTGCAGATGAATCAGTGATTTAACTGTAAAGAAAAGAAAGCATAAAGTGTCAGAAAAAACAGGAAATACTTTTTTTTCTTATCTCACAATAGGAAAGACTTTCTGAGTAGAGTATAAAACCCAGAAGCCATATAAAAATTTGAGTCTGTAATAATAAAAATATCTACATGGTGAGAAAAATAATAAACAAAATAAAATGATAAACTAAAAACTAGGAAAATATTTTCAATTCATATAATAGAAAAATATATATTATATAATTTATACTTTTAAAACATGTGAGAAATCAGTAAGTAAAAGGTTAATAACCTAATAAAACAGGCAAAGGATAGAAACAGACAATTGGAAAGATGTTCAAATTCACTCAATTAGAAAAGTGCAAATTAGAACAACAATGAATACACATACTTGGTGTTAGACACCATGCTTTACATATATTATATATAAACACATATTTACATAAATTATGGAAATAAGTACAGGAACATTCACTGCAGAGCCCCTGGCACATGACAAGCACTGAGTGAATATTAGCTAAATAAGTAAATAAATAGCAAAGATTGGAAACAACCTATATGCCCCCACTAGGAAACTGATTAGATAAAATATAGTATAGTTAAAAGAATAATGCATTTAGGGTACTAATGAAATGATCCACAAGATTAATAACTAAATAAGAAAAGAAAGATGCAGAAAAGTATGTATAGCATGCATATCAATTGTATAATATAAGGGACATATTTGTAAATGCATGGTCTATCTCTGGAGGTATTCACAGACATCGATAAGGAGGGTCATCTCCAGAAACAAGAACTAAGTGGCTGGTGACAGAGGAGGAATGCAGAATACTTTTTACTGTATCCCACACGCCCCTGACCTTTTGTTTTGTTTTGTTTTGTTTGCTTGCTTGTTTGTTTGTTTTATGTGTGCATCTTTTACCTATTTAAATGAATAAAAACATTAAAAGTGAAATAATGATCATTTTGAAAAGAACTAAAATAAAATAGTCTATAAGCGACAGTATATAAAAATATAGTGTTACGGAATGAGTTGTTACTTACTGACTGCGTTGAAAAGAATAGTGGTTTTATATGCACAAAATAGACATGGCCCAGGGATGTTAATATTAACACGGAGGCCAGATAGTCTACATCCATCTCTTGCTTTTGACGTTGACTGCTTGTGCCTGGGGCAAGTGGATTCAGCCAGTCAAATCTGGATAATGGTACTTAATGATCAACCTCACCTCTGCGTTGTGAAAACTACGTACTTGATGTTGATGAAATGCTTTGAAGGCTCAGTGTTCCAGGGTGCAAGGCAGAGCCTGTTCAGACCTGTGTGCTGTCGTGGGAACTGGGACTCTGGAGCCAAAACTTTAGGAGACTTCCAACTGCTATTTACTGAAACAAATATTTTTAAAGTGCCAGTGCTTCCAAATGTTTCTTAAATGTGTGTGCCCAGAGAATCAGCTTACTTTAGCTAAGCTTTCTGATTCCTGTGTTACTTTTCTACAACATTGCCAATGGGCCAGTGAGTAAATTTTTGAATGGAATGGTTTCAGAAAAATTATTTCTTGTCAGAGAAGAGAAGTGAGCCTCAAGATATTATCACAGTGTACAGTTCAATAAGGAAATGACAAACCATTTAGAAAATTACAGTGAGCTAGAGGCTGGTGTTGGCTCTTTAACTATGTATTAAATTAGTCTATAAAAATAAACACCCACAAAGAGAAATGCAGAGTCTAGGAAAAGAAGGCCAATGGAAGTGAGAATGCTGGTGAACGTTGTGCATCTCTCACACTCCCGCACATCTTGTAAGCAACGCAATGACTACCCGTTTTTCTGGAGTATCCTTTCAAGGATTTTGTATAGTTAACATCCTTGGAAAATAGAGATAGAACTTTCTCCAGAGCAAATGGCAGGTTTGCTTACTGCACTTTATCAAAGATCTAAGTTCTTCAGTTCCAAGTTCCTCTCCTGTAATTCAATACACTATATATGCAGGCATCAGCTAGTCGTTTCCCTGTCACCTGTGGCAATTAGGGTTTGGTGAACTCGTCCAAAAATGCTGATACCCTGACCACTGCTGTTGCTGTGAGTGATGAACATCCCTTTGTCTTTGATCCAAGAGTTTCGTATCTTCTACCAGCGCACATGAAACTGTGGCTAGGTGACATCTTGGTTTGCAAGTGAAGTAAAATCTCAAACTCTTCACAGTTCTTGAGAGAAAAGCATTCTGTAAATCACTGCTATGCAATAGAAATGTAATGCAAGCCACCTATGTAAGCCATATACATAATTTTAAATTTTGCAGAAGCCACATTAAAAACTGTAAAAGCCCTGGCCAGTTTGGCTCAGCAGTTAGAGCGTCGGCCCGCGGACCAGAGAAACCCGGGTTCGGTTCCCGCTAAGGGCACGTGCCTTGGTTGCAGTTTGTCCCCACCCCAGCTGGGGTCGTGTGGGTGGCAGCCAGTCGATGTGTCTCTCTCACATCGATGTTTCGCTCTCTCTCTCCCTCTCGCTCCATCTGAAGATAAATGCAAAAATGTCCTCGAGTGAGGATAAAAATAAATAAAAAGCTGAAAAAACACCAAGTAAATTAATTTTAATAATATATTTTAGTCAACTCAATCTATCTAAAATATTATCTCAATGTATAATCAATATAAAAATTATTAATGCGCTATTTTACAGTCTTTACTACGAATCTTCAAAATCTGAGGTGTTTTTACATTTACAGCGTGTCTCAGTTCAAACTGGTGACATTTCAAGTGCTCAGTAGCCATTGAGGGCTGCCCGTTTGCACAGTGCAACTCTGGACTCTCAAACACGGTAAAATGAAAGCAAACATTTTCAAGACTGAAGTAGATGTTCCTTTAAAAAAATAATTAAATCCAGAATGTCAGCATTATGGCTCATTGGACCTGTCACTCTGGAGACCCTGAGCCCTGTCCTGCAGGTTCCAACATTTAAGTCTGGCAGACCTGTCAGGATATCCTTCATGTGTTATTTAATCCTCATGTGCCCTTTAAGGTATGTTAGGGATTCTTGGTTTAGCCACTGCCCTTAATAACACAGGAATGTAGATAAAAAGTTATCACTGACAAATCTGATACCAATCTATCAAGCCATGCCTTGACCTCATGTTCCCAGAAACGGAAATTTAAATGTGCCTTCACTTTCCCTTCTCATTTCTCCTTTGAGAAGTGTATCTACCCAGCCAGAGGAGGGGAGAAAATCCTAACCTCAGCTCGTATTGTATTACAATTTGGGTGGGAGCTGGATACTCATCCAATTTTGAGGAAGGAAAAATAAGTGACTTCAGCCAGGCACGCTTTGCCTCAGTTTGCTCGCTTGCCCCGCCCAGTTCACAGGGTCCCCATGAGATCACATGGGATACCAGCATCACTGGGCTGGTGACAAAAGAAGAGAGTGCTTGAGATGTCAGATGCAATGATGATGAATATAATGATCTGTCCTTACTATAATTTCTTTCTAAATAGCACTCTTCAGACCTCAGAATTCTGCATGGCTTTGATTATGGTAAAATAAATAATTGCTGAAACTTTTTGTCATGTGGGGTTGAGAAATGTAATCCAAACAATATTCAGGCTTAAAAACAAGAAATATGAGTTGACAGGAATCATGCACACTGTTCCTCATATATTCTCATATCCTCCATAAATGGCAAAATGTAGAAATTGAAGACATTTTTTAATCCTCTAACCTCACAAAATCCAATGCTTGAGGAAAAGACTCTTGAATGAAAATATTACAAGATTTCATCTAAAATATATACAATAGAATCCTGTTTAAGACAAGGTTCGCACAGGGAAAAGACACTTCAGTTTACCAACCCAACTGATCAATCAATCAATCAACCAATCTCTCTGTAAGGGTCTTATAACATTGGGACTGGAAGAGTGAAAAAATGACAGAGAATGGCTAAGTGTGGTCAGATACCTGCAGAATAAATATCAGTTCTCAGAGCCCAGACTGGACTCCTCAGGACCTCCCCATGCATCTGTGGAAGAGACAGTCCTGAGCCCAATCCGAGCCCTGGGGAAGATTCACCTCCACACAGGTCTTCCACCAGCTGGTGACTTGCTGTTCTGTTACGCGAAACTGGCATTTGGTCTGAGATCCTCACAGCAGTTCTGCCCTCCCTCATACTTCTGAGTAAGAATTACTACCAAGTCACCTCAGTGACACGCTGTGTTCTTTTTTGTATGTACCCTTCTCTTTTACCCAGCACCCTGACTTCCCAGCCCTGTTCCCAAGATTCCTCCTGTGTCTTCTGCTGAGTATGTCAGAAGCATCCCACTTTGGGTTTCATACCCAGGCTTTGGCCACATCCTTTTTTTGGTTTTGGGCTTATCATCCATTTGGGCACCTGGCCCCTTCCTGACTCAGCTTGCCCTGCTTATAATCTGGCTTCAGTCGCTGCATCTTTGGGTAAGAGGTCCCTCACCTGCATCACCACACAGTTGGGTGCTCTTTCAGGCAGCCATGAACTTTGCTGGCAGTCATTCCTTCCTTATACACTAGACAACCTTTCTCTCTCTTTTCTCCCTCCTCTCTCCTTCTCTCCCCTCTCCTCTCCCTCCACTCACATGACAGTGTGATGTAGTAAAAATCCTTTGGAATTTAGACTTAATAAAAACAGTGTTGGATTCCAAGATGCCAGCTTGCTGTGGAACCTTGACAATTACTTATATCTAAGCTTGGCTCTTCATTTACAAATGGGGCTGATAACAATCAGTGCTTAGCTATACGTTTCTTATGAAGATAAAAGATGTGTGAGGCATGAACTGGCACGTGGGTATGGCATGCTCGAAGGACAAGGAACTGAGTGTTCTGAACTCAGCTGACTTTTCTTGGCCTGAATTGTGATTTTTTTTTTTTAAACACAGATATATATCTTGTGATGCCTGCTGTATGACATGACAAATATTCGACATGATATGCTTTACCATTTGCATTCCTTGCAGTAGCGTCTTGACCACCGCAGTCAGGAGAGTTTCTGTTAGAGGTGTGGTACACGAGCTTCCCGGAGGAGGGCTTCCAGTGTTGGGAATGCATTGTGTGACCAGGAAGTCCATATCATGAAAGTGTGTTGTAGGAAAGGCTGATCTCCAGTGGAATAGAACTGCCTGGAAGCATGGAGGCTAGTGATCAGAACATTTGACAGATCTGGGGCTGTACCTGCTGTTGGCTGTGATGTTGTAAACAAACCGTTTAGCTCTTCAGCTTCCTTGTCGGTCTCCTAGGGATAATAATATCTACCCACAGCATTGATGGGAGGCTGCATTAGAGAATCCCTGATACTTGATTATCTATGTCTGGCATGTGCTTAACACACATTAACTATGATGGTTTTAATATTTCCTTCAAACATCTCCTGAACTTGTTCTCAATCCAGCATGATCCTATTAAAATGTCAATCAGCTCATGGCATTCTGCTGCTCAGAACCCTCCAATAATCCCTTCCATTCAGTGGGGAAGTCAAGATCCTTGCAGAGGCCTACCCAGATGCTCTATTTCCTTTCCCCCTTTGCATTTAAAACATCTTTTAAAAACATGTAAGTTACTTATTTGGAATGCTTACTGTATCTGTCTTTCCCTACTAAAGTGTAAGCTCATGAGGGAGGTCTATTCTGTTAGTTTGATGCCCAAGAAGAGTGCCTAGGCATAGTAGGTGTCATTTGTTGAATGAATGAATGAATGAATGAATGAATGAATGAATGCATGAATGGATTTTCCATAACCAGGATGATCTCTACTTTCTGTGTTCCCATATCACTTTAATGGCTATTCTCTTACACTTCTTAATATAGTCTAAATTATGCTTTACTATTTGGGGATTTGTCTCAGTCCCTTAACCAGAGTGTAAACTCCCTGAGGGCGAACAGTCTTATTCCATTTCATTCCCCCAAAAGCCTAGCACGCTGTCGGCATTAGTGCTCTTCCTGGGAGGGAACACTCTGAATTCTGGACTGTGTTCTCTGTCTTCCCTCCACTCCTCTCACACCATTTCAGTACTAATATTAAACTGTACACCAAACATTAACTTATTAAAGATTTGTCCTTTAATTTACCAAATCAAATGAATTTAATAAATGCCACCTAATAAAATCCATTTATAAGTGGTCATATTTTACTTTTGAACAAAATACTCATATTTTTCCATCAGGAGAAACAAAAAGTCATGCTGTGATCGCCTTCTTCAATGTGGTGATCAGTGGCAGAGGGAAAGCCTCCCAGGTCCATGGCACCATGCATTTGGTGGCAGAACAGCTCAGCAGGGAACGGACCCCTCTCCGCCTGTCCCCGCTCCTCCATGTGGCTGCCTTGCTCAGTGGCGGAGATCTGGTGCTTCACCCTCCCCTCCTGCCCCTGGGCCCCCCAGTTCCTCTGATCAGAACAGTCTGGCTTCAGGGCAGAATCAGAAGAGAGCCACTTCAGAAGCGGACAGAAGTACAATTCTCTCTCTCTCTCTCTTATTATACAGGGAATTACAAAAATGTGCTTAAACGGACATTTCTATATTTGGTTTGAATGCTCAACTTCCTCAGCTTTTAGCCCAACTTGTGGTCCCGGTAACTGATATCTATTAAAATTGAGGTTTGGGAACATTGCTTTGGCTTGTGTAAATCTAAAGAAGACATTCCTAAACCGGGTTAGGGCAAGCTCCCCGTGCAAATAGCACAAATAAGCCCTCAGTCAGCATCTGTGGCATTGAAGAAAGGAGAGGAGGCCCATCTTGCCCCTCTGACAGGGGCACAATGAAAACCCTCAGGTTCAATGTCATCACTGCACCCAGAGAGGTGAAGGCGCTGATAGCATTTATTCAGCTGTTGCAGCCTCGGTTTCTTGACTTTTAAGGCCTGTCACTTTCACTTGATGTTTCTTTTTAAAAGTCCTGGGTTCTCTTGGGGACCCCAAATGGCACAGGGGAGTCTGCATGCTTTCCTTTGCCTTTAGGGGTACTCTGCCCTCTGGGACGTGTTCAGGGGTTCACCCTTGGAGCCACAGCCATTTCCCAGGCTGCTGGGCAGGATGACTGACCAGGGGGGTGCAGGCTTCAAAGGCCCGGATGAGCCCCTGTGGCAGGCCAGCCCCTGGAAGCGCCCCTGATGTGAACAGACACCTGGACAAACAAAGCGTGCACGTGGTCCATTCCTGCTGCGCATTTCCCCGAACACAACTTGCCAGCGCTACCTTCTCATGCCTCACAACAAAGGGAGGCTTTTGCGTTGTCGCGCGGGGAAGGCAGTGGATGGGGGTTACAGCTTCTCAGCTGGGTCTGTCATCTTCAACACTCAGCCAGCTGTGCACCTGGACCTCACTCTGTCCAGAGAGGGCTGGCACCGCAGCAGTCCCTTCATTTCTTGCCCTGACTCCGCCTGTCACGGGAGATTCTCAGGCATCCCTTCCAGCCCACTGTGTGCCCAGGCAGGGCGGGCTCTGGGGGCCAAAGAAAACCTTCCAGCAAAGGTGTGCCCTGGGCTCGGAAGTCAGACTGGGGGCATTTGCAGTGTCTGTAATGCCGATCCACCGACTCGGGCTTCCATTCCCTCTATCCGCTCTGTAGAACCGGCTGCCCGGGGGCTCCGGGTCGCTGCTCTTTAGCCCCGGCGACAATGGTGAGTCCAGGCACCGCGGCCTGGCCACAAGCAAGCGCACTGCCGTGTGTCTGTTACTTGGCCGTGTGGCGGACACAGACACGCATCCAGCACACGCTGATCTCCTCGTGCCTTCCGGTGGCCGGGATGCTCTCGGCCTTCATTTCTAAATGTCTGTATCCCTGTCTGAATATCCACGGGCGGAGGAGACAATGCTTGTGTTTAACATGGAAGGGGTTTGGAAATTTAAAAAACAGTATGTTATAGCCCGTGGTCACGTTATAGACGATGAGACTGAGGAGCGCAGAGGGAAATGAATCATCGTAAGTCACAGCTGGCTAGAGGCAGGGGGGGATGAAGGCCTCCGGACCCTGCACCGATCTCCCTACATGCAGCTGCTCGCTGACTAGTCCTAGAGGCTCCGGAGAGCGGGCCCCTGAAGGTACAACTTGTTACTGAACACTGGACAGCACAGGATGGGAATAAAGGATTCCAGGGGTGGAGAGGGAAGGGAGGGGCCAGAGAGACGTGTGGGGTCAGCAGTCATTGGACACCCTGCTCTGGGGTCTCATTACTATTCACAAAATCTCTGCAAGGCAGGTGTCAGAGTGTAGCCAAATGTATACACTATACACTATAAACTGCACCAAAAAAAGTAATTTATTTGATTTCTTTTTACAACCAATCTCTTCTTATTCTGGAACTTCAGTCCCTCTCAGTAGCAGGAAATTAAAAGAAGAACAAAACAGAATGCAACCTAAAGTTGTCAGTATAAAGTAACAGGTGCCTCGGGATTGACTCACCGGGCCAATGGCTTTACTTGTCAGTGGCCCTGGACAAGTTACTTACATTTCCCGTGTCCATGAAAAACCCCTTTGCTGGCCTCTAGAACACCAAGGCAACTCGGGCATCTGTGACTGGCGACATTTAATTGGAGCATTTTTCACCTCCCCTCCATGGAAATTCCCTGGAGGGAATTCCCATGGTCCCTCCTCTGGTTACAACATTGACAAACTCTTTAAGACATAAATATGTTTTATGAGATAAGTATCATGTTAAATGATTATCATCCTGTAACATCTCTAAAGGAATGAATTGATCAGACAGGGCCAGGCAGAGAGCTGGCTGTGCAAGAAACAGGACTTGGGAAGAGGAGATGGGGGATGGGGGGGTGGCGTGGGGGTGGGCGGGGTGGAGGGATTGGGAGACAGGGTGAGAGGTAGCAAGAGGAGGTGGGGGAGGATCTCGAACATGAGGGACTTCCAAGATGGACAGACATGGCCCGGCCTGTACAGCAACTCAGCAGGAGGGTCCTGGGAGCTTGGGAGGGGGGCCTATGATTAGGATGAACTCCAAAGGCACAAAGAAGAACTACTTCCTGTGTAGTGGCCCTGGGGACGGTGATGCCTGGATGAGTAGAGCCAATATTGAGGCTGAAACTGACCATCCTGAGGGCCGAGAGGTGGCCTTCTGGTGCTGCCTGCACTCAAATGGGAGCCCTATCTCCTGACCCCCATCTGAAGTTCATTGTGCCAGTCACAGATGGCATTGTCCATCAGTGCCCAAGGACCAGGGGGTACATTTCAGGCCCCGTGCAGCCTTCTCTGAGCTGTGATTTCCTTTGATTCCGTGTTTTTGTTCCATCCAAGGGGGACTTCTGTTCCCATTCTGAAGGCCACTGTTAAGTTCTATTCACTCTCAATGGCTCATTTAGTTCAGTGGGGGTTTGTGTTTTTAGAAGGTTTTCTCTTTTAAATTCTTTTTTTTTCTTTTCCCTTTTTGAAAAAAGGGTCATAAAGAGCTTTAAGATGCCATGCATGAAAAGCTCTGGATAAATGCGGCTTGTACTGGATTGTAAAATACTGTATTGTTCTGAGTTTAATTCCTTGTGTGAGACTGGAATCAGTAATTTCCTCGTCCTGGGGCAGAAGCTGAATAGCAACAGACTGCAGACTGGACTCAGGGCCGGTGTCCCCGGAGTCAGGGCGAAAAACCAGAGGTCTGTGAGAAATTCTCCTTTTGGTTCAGACTTCATTTTCCTCACTTTTGCATTAAAGTAAAATAACATTTTTATGAAGAAACATATCTCTGGAAGCTATGGGGGCTGGAGTGGCTGCTATCTGGGGTAAAGGAGTTATAAATCACCGAAACGGCCTCCTCCTAACCCTCCTGTCCAAAACCTCACCCTGTCTACTTGGTGACCATGTGTGCTTATGTGGGGAGTCCCCGCTCCCTGGGTTATGGAGACTGTTTTGTCTCTGAAGGTCCCTTTTTCCTCCTATGACATCCAGATTAAGAGGCTGCCAGTTTCATGCCAGCAGGACTGAGTGTCCCTCATGTCGGCCATGCTTATCTCTGCCTCCTGGTCACTGCCAGAGTCGGTCCCTTGCGTGGAGGGCTCCACTGACCCATCCTGCGCTCTGGCCGGGCCCACTACCCATCCTCTGCTCTGGCCGGGCTCACTACCCATCCTCCGCTCCGGCCGGGCCCACTACCCATCCTCCGCTCCGGCCGGGCTCACTACCCATCCTCCGCTCCGGCCGGGCCCACTACCCATCCTCTGCTCTGGCCTGGTCCACTACCCATCCTCCGCTCCGGCCGGACCCACTACCCATCCTCTGCTCTGGCCTGGTCCACTACCCATCCTCCGCTCTGGCCGGACCCACTACCCATCCTCTGCTCTGGCCTGGTCCACTACCCATCCTGCGCTCTGGCCGGACCCACTACCCATCCTCTGCTCTGGCCTGGTCCACTACCCATCCTCCGCTCTGGCCGGACCCACTACCATCCTCTGCTCTGGCCTGGTCCACTACCCATCCTCCGCTCTGGCCGGACCCACTACCCATCCTCTGCTCTGGCCTGGTCCACTACCCATCCTGCGCTCTGGCCGGACCCACTACCCATCCTCCTCTCTGGCCGGACCCACTACCCATCCTCCGCTCTGGCCGGACCCACTACCCATCCTCTGCTCTGGCCGGACCCACTACCCATCCTGCGCTCTGGCCGGGCCCACTACCCATCCTCCACTCTGGCCGGACCCACTACCCATCCTCCTCTCTGGCCGGACCCACTACCCATCCTCCGCTCTGGCCGGGCCCACTACCCATCCTCCACTCGGGCCTGGTCCACTACCCATCCTCCGCTCGGGCCGGACCCACTACCCATCCTCCACTCTGGCCGGGCCCACTACCCATCCTCCACTCTGGCCGGGCCCACTACCCATCCTCCACTCGGGCCTGGTCCACTACCCATCCTCCACTCTGGCCAGACCCACTACCCATCCTCCGCTCAGGCTGGGCCCACTACCTATCCTCTGCTCTCGCTGCGTCATGCCTCTGCTTTCAAGCCACCCTCCTTCATAAAACTTTACTGGGCTCTCTATTCTCTGATCTCCTTGGTAATCACTGTCATAATCACACATTTTCACCCCTTTCTGGGCTCGAGTTTGGTGCCGAGGTTAGATTATAAACCCCTTGAAGGCTGCATCTTCCCCAGAGCGCATCTGCCATATGTGCGTTCGAAGCAAGAACTTAAGAAATTCCCCTGGTTTGTTTTTTTATTGATTGATCGATCAGCTGATTGGTAGTTTCCAGACCCTGCCTGCCCAGATGCTGAGACAGTGTTTCAGTCAAGTGACTCCGATGTCAGCAGAGGTGCCCTTCCCACTCTGGTGGCCACATATGCTGTTAGCCCACTTTGTCTCTGGCGCAAGATTCAGCCTGTGTTCCTGTGTTTCTTTAAATCCTCACCCGAGGATATTTTTCTATTCATCTTCAGATAGAGTGGGAGGGAGGGAGAGAAAGAGAAACACCAATGTGAGAGAGACACATCCACTGGTTGCCTCCTCCACGACCCTGACCAGGGCCGTGAGGAACCACAACCAAGGTATGTGCCCTTGACCAGAATCGAACCCACGACTCATTGGTCCATGGGCCGGCGCTCTAACCACTGAGCCAAACTGGCCAGAGCGCCTGTGTTCCAGTTTTTAGAAAAAAATCCACTCATGCCAAATGTTTTGTGAGTCGGTAGACTTTTACTAAACATTTGGGGCTGTAGGAGGACACCTTGGCAGGGTGTAACATCTGTCTCCTAGTCATTACACAGAAGGCCCACAGGGTCCTTGTGCACGAGTCTGTGTGCTAGCAACGACTGGAGACTTAAACCACCTACTGGGGACTCCATTATGGAAGATGTCTAGCAGGACAAGGAAAAACGACAATGTATTGGGAAAATGAAAAGAGACATATGGATACCTTCTAACTGGCCTGCAGGGGTTTCAACCACTCTACCTCCTGAGAGAAGCAACGGGCATCTCTCTGCCATCCCTGGCACAGCTGCTTCTGGGGCATCGTCTGTGACGTGAGGGTGGCTTTGGAGTCGCACCTGTTTCCTTTAAGTGACTTAGTCAAGTGTTTCTTCTAAGCAAATACCATGCTTTCTCTAAGAATAATTCCAGGAAATTCTCTGTACTCTACTTCTTCTCTTTATTCTCACGGCATCAGTACCTGGAATGGTTGAGTTCGCCATCTCTGGATCCAGTTATTACAAGTGTTTATCAGAGAATGTAGCCACTAACTCGGGGTCAAAAAGGTTCCAGATATTTCAAAACCTCCTGCCCCTTAGTGCTGTGGGATACAAAGAATGAGTCCTGTGCCCCAGAAAACACTGCCCAAAGGACCCCCTGAAGGTCTGGGCATGAAAAACTAAACAGATCTCCCAGACACAGAGCTCCCGCCCCCTCCTGCCACCCATCAGGGGCTGTTCACACGGGTGTCCATGTCCGTGTCCATGTGTCTCTGGCCAGGGGCTGCCTCTCTATCCTGACTCCCATCATCTGTTTGATTTGATTCTTTTCCCTGGCTTCTTTCTGCCTCATGGAAATAGCAGTTTTATGGTCATTTAATTTCAGAACAGCAGAAATTGCACGTTGAGAAAAAATAGGGTTGGTGCTGGGTCATTGCTGTTGAGACTAGGACACCATTTTACACTTGTTCTGAGACAGCCCTCCTCTCAACTCCCGCTCCCAGGCTCCTGTGCTCCTTGAGCCTTTTGTGCGGCTCCTTTGGTTTTTCTGCTCCTCAGATGTGCACACAGTTTAAATAACATTCCTTCCTGAAGTTGGCCCTTCATTTCCCAGCTTCTGTGCTTGGGGGCTCTCCAGCTCCCATCCCTTTTCTTTCTTGCTAATGTTCTCCTCTCCATCTTTTGTTGACACGCCAATTTATTCAGCACTACCCTCCCCCTTCCTCTCCTCACTGTTTTCCATTCCTCACACTCCTCTCAACTGACAAACAGTCCTCAAATAGTGTGTGTGCGTGTGTGTGCGTGTGTGTGTGTGTTTGGGGTCTAGAGGAACAACATCTATTTTTGTCCTCGTATCCCTGATGAGGTGGGACAAAGTGTATCTTCCTCCCCCACAAACCCCTAAATGCCCAGTGTGGCCAGTGTGGACCCAGGATCAATTTCATGCTTAGGCCAAGGGCTGTGCGATTTGTGGGGTGCTGGGGAGGTCACTGTAGCAGTCACTCTTGGTAGCCTGCTCATCAGCCTTTTCCCTCTTTCTTCTTCTTAACTGAACCCTGACTTTGGGCAGCATGTCCAGCTCAGCCATGTGCTCCAGAGGAGGGGGCGGTACCCCATTTTCTAGTTGTGAGTCCTGACTGGTCTAACTGTTATCGGCAGGGAGTCCTCTGTGTCCCCACCTGTTCCTGGTGGAAGTGGACTTCTTGGGGTGCTGCAGGAATAAGAATTTCCTGAGGCCCCCATGGGAGGATGAGGTATCATGGAGAGCTTTATTTCTGTGGAATTAACCCCCTGAGTTTTCCAAGGTTCCTTCTCCCTCTGTCGTGCCATGGAAAAAGTCCCATTTTGTCTTCAGCAGGGCTGAAATCAAAGCCATTGCCCAGAGTTTCCATTCGACATTGAAGCACAGTCCAGTCTAGCACCAGGCTAGCTTAGCTTGTGTTCCCAGTCGCAGTCCATTGCACGTGGGGTCCGCGCGCGGGGTCCACAGAGCCGTGGGCCGTGCGGCTTCTGTGTTGTCTGGAGGCTGTGATGCTGAGAGCTGCTACAACCATCTGGAAAATGTGCGAGGACAAGCCCCAGGAGAAAGGCATTCTGCTGAGAATCCTAGAAAAGAAATGTAAAAACGAGTTGATGAAAAAGGGGCCACACACTAAACCTGACAAGCTCTGTGGAGGCCTGCATGGCAGGGCCCACGAACTGAGGAGCTGCAAGTCATCACACAGGATGGTCTGAACGTAAAAATTCGGATCTAAAAGCAGGTCATGGCGGGTAGTCACGTCATCGGCTTGTAGCTGCCTTGACAAAGGTCAGTCTTTGCCTGTCTACTGTCTTCTTGCACCTAAGATAACGTGCCTTTGAAATGTCAGAGAAATCTTCTTTCCCAGACCCCTCAGGGCACCAGCCCACAGAACGCCTCACGTTATCTTGCTTCTCTGAACACCATCTTTATGTGTTGTAAATGGTAATCATTAACTACCCTGTACCTCCCCATGTAAAAGAAGTGTGTGTCTCTTTGTTTTATTTTTTATTTAATCCTGAAGATTTTCCTGCTTGGCTTTCTCCCAACCCCTTAATCTCCCATCAGTGGATTTCATATAATCCTCCTTATGTCTCCTCCTTTGATTTTAATGTATAAAATAAGCTGCAAAACTGTCATTCTCCAGAGCGTTTTTTAAATCCATTGAGATTCTGCTTCCCGGCAATTGTCAGTTTCGCTCAAGTAAACTCATAAAAATTCTCTACAGTTTTGGACGTTTCTTGTGTCATCATCTTGACGATGTTCTTGAGCTCCTGAAGCCGTCTCACTCTGTCTGGACCTGTTCTTGAGAAAATAGATTTCCTCCCTTTTGTCTTAACCATTTTCTGTCCCTTGCAACTTAAAGTGTCTTAAGAAACAGCCTTTCTGACACAACAGGTTTCCTCCCTACATACCATCTCCGCCCTACTTAGCTTGTGCTACACAGATCATAATTATCACAATAGCTATGAATTCCATATTACGAGGCACTATTCTAAGTTTTAAATAAAGCAGTCATGCATCACTTAACAACAGGCTATGTTCTGAGAAATGCACTGTTAGGTGATTTCGTCAATGTGTGGACCCCTCAGAATGACTTACACTCACCTGGGTGGTACAGCCCACTCCACACCTGGGCTCTGTGCTCTACCTATTGCTCCTGGCTGCAACCCTGTACAGCATGTTGCTGTACTGAACACTGTAGGCAAGCCTAACACAATGGTAAGCATTTGTGTGTCTGAACATAGCTCAACATAAAAAAGTACAGTCAGTATCTGGTATAAAAGATGAAAAGGTTCAGCTGTGCAGGGCAGCGCCCATGAATGGAGCGTGCAGGACTGGCTGCAGGTTGTTCTGGGTGAGCCGGTAAGCGAGGGTGAGTGCCTGTGAAGATATGACTGTACTCTCTGCACACTTCATGCACACTGTAGTCTTGGGCTGCACCACATTTATAACACAGCACGACATTAAATCAAGAGAAAACGGTGCACTCAAGAGATACAGTAAACACGAGACGGATGAGGCGGTTCCTGGCATAACAGACCACACTGTTTTACGGAAAACTTTTTCCGTAGAAAGAGTACACTCCAAAATACTGATCGAAATTATAGTGCAGTGCCCTGGCCGGTTTGGCTCAGCGGTTAGAGCGTCGGCCCACGGACCAATGAGTGGCGGATTTGACTCCGGTCAAGGGCACGAAACTTGGTTGCGATTCGTCCCTGGTCCTGGTTGGGGTCATGTGGGAGGCAGTCACTCGATGTTCCTCTCTCTCTCTCTCCCTCCCACTCTATCTGAACAAAAATGGAAAAATGTCCTCGAGTGAGGATAAAAAAAAAAATTATAGTGTAGTAAGTACAGAAACCAATAACATAGTCTTTTATTATTATCAAGTATTATGTACTGTGCATAACTGTATGTGCTGTGCTTTTATATGACTGGCGTCCAGTCGTTTACACCAGCATCCCCACAAACACGCGAGGAATGCGTTGTGCTCTGAGGTCACTAGGTGATAGGAATTTGCCAACTCCTTTATAAACTTATGGGGCTACCATTGATCAAACATCGCTCAGCCGCACATAACTGTAATTCATTTAGCCCTTATAAAACCCCATAAGATAAGCACTCTTAATACAGATGAAGAAACTGAGGCATAGAAAGACTAAGAAAATCGCTGAAGATCCTGAAGCTAGTAAGAGGCAGGGTAGGATTTGAACCTGGACTCTCAGGAATCCACACTCCAAGAAGGACTCCATCCCTTCCATGAGCTAAATGAACTGGGAGTTCTAGATCCTGGTTCTCCTGGGAGGGGCACATTTGCTCTGTCCCCACCCAGCTTCAAGTTCAGCTGCCTTGCCTTTCCTTGAGTGAGGGGTACTCCTGTTACTTCTCATGAGTGTCTATAAAATTATAGAAAATACAACCTAATCTATAGTGGCAGAAAGCAGATTGGTATTTGCCCAGGAGTGAGGGGCAGAGGAAGGAATACAAAGGGGCATGAGGTTTTTGGAGGGTGGTGATGGATATGTTCATTATATTTGTTGTGCTGATGGTTTCACAGGTATGCCCATATATCAAACTTATCAAATTATACCTTTTAAATATTGCAGTTCATTGTGTGCTGATCACACCTCTCAATAAATCTATTAAAAATTTTTAGATGGCTGGAATAAAATGTATTCAAATGGTTATCTCCGGGTGGTGGATTTGGGAGTTTTATTCTTTTCCTTTATTCTTTATCCTTTTCTCTATTGTTAAAGTTTCCTCCAGTGAGCTTGGATGGTAGAAAATGAATGTATACGGTTTGGGTTAATTTTACAGGAACACTGTGAGTTAAGCAGTCCCTTGTGGGCTCATCTGGGAACCCAACCACCATTTATAACGAGGCTGCTGGGAAAAAAATGTGCTTTCCATTCCAAACACTGAGTTTAAATCGAACTTCCAGAACAGTTGTTTTTTCTTTTTACTCTCTCAGCAGCAGAACCCTTTGTTTCAGGTTTTGTTCGCAAGAGTTTCTTTTCTTTTTCTTGCGGGTGGTTTTTTTTTTTTTTCTTCTTCACAGTGAGTAAAATTGTCCTTAAAATGAAAGCAATATCTGGTGTGGGAAATGTGGACAAGGCCTGAGTCCAGGGCAGTTTTCTTCTCGATCCCCCGGGAAAAGCTTGCAAAGTGGTTATGTTCAGAAACAAGACTGTCAACATTGCACCTTGTCACTGCAAATGCCTGCCGCCTGCCTCCTGGTTCATGTGGCCCTGGCCACCGGCTGCTTGGTGAATGCCTTCTTGCCCCAGACAGTTTCCCTGAACCCCCAGCCCCCCCGACGGCAGCCTTGAGTCAGCTCCTGTCACAGGAGAGCTTCTGCCCACCAGCAGCCTCTAGGGGTCTGTCCTCCTGCCCTTGTCACACCCGAACGAACACTGTTTTCCAGCCAAGTTCTCACCCTGGGATCTTTTTGCAGGCAATGATGCACAAAGCGAAAAGCAGGCTGGGAATTTCTAAATTGGCGGGACTCATGCCGATGCTGAGGGGATGGAAACAATAAATCCGACTGGATTTAGGCTTGCACACGATTCCCTCGTTCCTTCAGAATAGGCAAACGTAGGGTACACCAGGAAAGCTTTGCGGGGAAGTTACAGTGGCTTCTCAGAATCTCAAAGGCAAAACTGTGTTTCCCACGACTTATGGCCTTGGGAACCTCACACGCGCTCACAGACACAACCTGACCGCACCTTGGTCTGTTGAAAAGAGCTCAGTCCGATGATGTTACACTTTTTTTCTTTGATTACCCCAAACAGGCTCAGCTGGTCCTCCTTCCTGTAGCACTCTTGTGACTCTCATAACATTATGTTGAAATTTCCCGCTTATCTCAAAGGAAAACTTATCTCTTTCTTCCATGAATCTGTCCCAACATCCAGCAAAGTTCCTGACACATAGCAGGCATTAAAAAATGTGTGTATTACATATGTACGCCGCTTATCGACAAATTCCAAATGACTAATGAAGCTTACATGAAAGCATTCTTCAAAGGTAATTAAGGGAATAATGTGGGAAGAACCCAAGAGGTTTCTCATTATTTCACTTCACCCTTGTCGTCGTTAATTTGCAAGTTTCTTAGTGAGCGAAGGGGAAGGCCAGTCCTACAGTTGCACTAAGTTGTGCAGTTTCATCATTCTGTTTCTCTGTCCCCCATGACAGCTAACTTAAGAAGTCTTTGTTGGAAAATAATTCTAAGTCATTGTACTCAGCATGGTTAAGGTCTGTGTCATCTTACTTGCAAGCAACAGAAATCAGCTCTAGCTAATTTAGTAGAAGAGGGACTTGTATTAAGGATATAGGCAGCACATAGAATCTTGGGTCAAGCCAAGGAATCGGCCAAGCACAACGCCCAAAGTGCCACAGTGAACCTGCCCTGTGAAGACACCACTGTCCCCGGCACTGTCCCAGAGGCTGCAGACTGCACATCCAGCATCTCCGGTGTAGACCTGGGCACTGCCACCAATGCAGCTGCCACTGATGTCTCCAGAGACGAAATGTAGCTACTGTCACTGGGGCCACCCTCCTAAGAATGGGTTGTGAGTGGTCCTGTTCCTTTGTGTCACCATTTCCAACTGTAAATCTAGAGTAGGAGCAAAACGGAGGTCCGGGCCCTGGCTGCAAAGGTGTCGGCACCGTGATTATCTGGCATGCTCACGGTGGGAGGGGAAGCCTCTGTCTCAGATGTCAAGGCCATGCGTGTTCTCTACAAGGCTGATTTTATCAGCACTTTCTTGGGGAACAGGAGATTGGGAAATATCTTTAATATACAGCTGCTAAACACCATCAAATACTGTTTTTGTGACAAGGACACAAGAGAAAATCAGTGAAACTTAGAATGTGTATAAAGGCAAGAACTGGACAGTCATGCATGGAAAACAATAAATGGATATCAGGAAGTCTGAATGCTCTGCAGTTTCATGTAAATAAAGTGGATTTCAAAGGCACGCATTCTACAAAAAGCTTAAGAACCTAGATGTAGAGTATAGTCTAAACTCGTCACTTTGTAGCCCGGACTGAGGCCCACAGGAGTGAGTGGCTTATTTAAGGATGCATAGGGTGTCCCAGCAGAGTAAGGCCTAGAACTCATGCCTCAAAAACTTCCCTGAGAAACATATTCCAAGTGCAAGGTGTAATTTTTTTTTTCTTTATTGATTTTTTTTTTTAGAGAGAGAGATAGAAACATCGATGAGAGAGAACATTGATTGGCCGCCTTCTACATGCCCCCTCTGGGGATTTGGCCCACAACCCAGGCATGTGTCCTGACCGGGAATCGAACTGGCAACCTCTTAGTTCATGGGTCGACATTCAACCACTGAGCCACACCGGCCCGGCTAAGGTACAATTTAAAGTCACAGATGTGTTTGTCTTAGAACAACCGTGTCAATTTGCACCAACTTATTACATGTTTATTGTAAACACAGAAGCCTGTTCCCAGGCTTTGATTTCAGTTTTGTTCTTCACTAGTTTGTCTTGTATCGACATAAATCTTGCTGGCTTTCCTTACATCTCCTATCAGTGACTTACACACATCACCTGCAAGAAAGAGGGTGGTGAGTCAAGCCAGAGGTCAGAGCCCCCAGGTCAGACAAGTCCCGCAAATCTAGCTAGGGGCAGGCTCCTGAAGGGCTCTTTCCTGTTGGGCCTGTATACACAGCTACGTTGGTCTCATTCACAGGGCTTTGCTGAGACCGCCCCACCCCTCACAGCAAATGGACTGCCAATGAGATTGCTAATTGCACTGTCCAGCCATTTGTCCAGTTGTCCAGGTGTTGAGAACTCAAATATCTATTGGGGTCAAACAAGTACCACGAGTGTAGCTGTGCACGGTGCAGCGATAGGAAGTGGTGGGAACTGCAGTAAACTGGAGACAGCAGCCGGAGAAAAACAAAGTCAGATTCCTGCCTCACCTTCTAACCAAAATAAATTGGGAGAATCGCCTCAATCAAGTATGTATATATTTGATCTCGATAACTCAAAGCAATAACTATGTGAAGACCTAAGAAATGAAGACGTCCACAAGTAGATAAAATCGTATTACCTTTTCTTACCCAACTGCAAGTACAAGGATTGCCTGCCATACTTCAAGCAATGCACAAGAAGAGCAGGGAAAACCGCCGAGTGCTTTGGAAGAGAGAAATTTCAGAGCAATGGGATGCTGACTGGACTGATTTACGAGTTGAGCGGAACCATCATTAAGGCATGGTGTCATGACTTTACTGGGATTTTTTAAATTTACTGAACACAAAATAGTGATGCATCTCTCAATTGATGTTTCCTTAGAAATACAGCATATGTAATTGCTTGTGTGCACATATAATATCTCTGGTCGGACACGCAAGAACCTGTAAGAGTGGTTGCCTCTGGGGAAACTGCACTGGGTACCCTGGAGACAGTGTTTAAATCCTTTTGTATCTCTTGAATTTTGTATCAGATATAAGTATTATCTATTCAAAAACTTAAAGAATACATTTTTAAGTGGTATCTCTTTATGTGCTAATGTGGAATGAAACCCGAGATACAGTGTTACATTTTTAAAAATATAATAAGTAAATGTATAAAGTAGGCAGTACTTCTGAGCTCCAACCCATTTTGCTATGCAGAAATGCAGACCCAGTGTTCTCAGAGTTTCTAATATTTCAAGGAAAGCTTGAAATCTCAATTTTGTGTGAAATTTCCTAATTTTTAAGGTTGACAAGCAATTCAAATTCCTTTAAACACGATTAGGACAATCAAACCCATCTGTGAGTGGTGTGGGGCCCATGGACTGTCACTTTGGAGCATCCAGTTGTTCCTGATGGTGGCCCTGCCATGTGTAGTTATGCAGATTGTTTTGGGGCACCCACCCAGGGGGTGGGCGGGGGCTGAAATCCAGCCTCATTCCCTTCTCACTGAGCCATGGGGCCTGGCACGGAGCTGCGTGCTCCTGGAGGAAAAGGCACAGACATGTCCTCTGCTCACCACGTGTGGCACCAAAGTCACCAGCTTTGCCCAAAGGGGGTGCCTTTTTCCAGTTCAAATCAAGGTGGTCTATAGATTAGTGATGGCCCTGCCTGATGGCAAAGAGATCAGTGACTCTAGTTTTTTACGATGAAAATTAAACCTAGATCTGTTTTTTTTCTGTCTTAATGGATTCTTCCTTGCCCTCTTGGCTTCGGAACTGTTTGAGGTGAAGGATTAGCTAACCCAGAGGGCCAGGTGGAGTGTGTTCACGTGGCTGCACAGGCTCTAACGTCCTGGAACTGTCTTGGCTCTTTTGGGATTGACCAAGACAGATGTGGCAGGTTGTCAAGGAGACCGTTCTTTTTGACTTGTTTGGTAAAAAATCATCTGCCCAAGCTTTGGATTTATTCCTCCCTTCTGTAGATGAACACAGAGCCCTTGGCTGTCACCAGAACTTACTCACCTACCCACAAACCAGTACATCACATGGAAGCTGAAGGAAAACCATTTAAATCAGCAGGGATGTTTGTGGTCCTGAGAACTAATGGAGCTAATGTACTCAGAGGGCTCAGTATAGCATCTAGCACATAGAGAACTCTCAGCAAATAGTCACATATTTTTAAAAAATAAATTGAGATGTAGGATTCACATGTAAAGTTGTAAAATTCTTCACATCTTATCAAGTTAGAAGTGAAACATATTTTGCCATAATATGTCCAAGCTCTAGGCTGCCACCTTAGACTCCCCCAAAACACTGGTCATTACAAGTTATGGATTCACTTTGATTTGAGGACTTCAGTCTAAACGCCCCTTGTCAGCACTGGAAAGCAGGAGAGGAGATTGAGGGAAAATGAGAGACAGAAAAGTCACTCCTGCCCACTGGCTTTTTTAAAATCTTTATTCAAAAATGTCAACTCTACCTCTTTCACCCAGATTGCTAAGAAACTGGCCATTGCGTGAGTTGAGACCTTGACTGTGATTTGGAACAAAGTAATCCACAGAGTTCTCACCGCCCGCCCCTGTTCCCACAACATCGACAGGGTGAAGGCAATCTGCAGTACAGCGTAAAGGTTTCAAGTCCAGGTCTGTTTCTTCATATGAAAATAGTGATGATTAAAACAATGATGATGACGGTACCTACCTCATAAGGTCATTTTTAGGATTAAATGAGGTGATATCTCTAAAGTGTTCAGCACAGTGGCCGGCACACAGAGCTGTTCCCTTAGCATTAGCTGTGATTAGGCACTGCAAGGCAGGACCGTGAACTTCATTCATGCATCATTTTACTTATCAAGTGCCTTCCCCCTCTTTCTGCCAGGCCCTGTGTTAGAAGCACACTCACAGACAGGGAGCCAGGGCCCCCGAGGAGCTGATGGTCTCACAGGACAGTCATTTGAATAGGGTAAAAGATAGAGGACATAATTGCGGCATGATGAGGAACGTGTCTGGCCCCTGGGAATTTTGTGTTTTGCGCAGTGTACTCGAATCTTGTTGTTACATGTACTATAGCTTGAACTTTATCTTCCAAATGGTATCATGTAGGATTAGGAATTGAGTAATTTTAACAAGGCCATGACTCATAAAATGAAAGGAATCTTGAGCTCACCTAAGCCATTCCTTCCACCAGTCTTCAAGGTTAATGCCCAAATAATCACAGATACCCATTTTCCCCCTTTCCCATACTGGGCCTCTAGTGGAAGAGACTTAGTGGTCTCTCTAGGGAAGCACCCGTTTAAGGGCCTTCCGATTAAGGCTACTTCTTTCTCATAGACAACATTTGCATTTTCGTGCAGTAAATCAAGCACAATTTCTCTTAATGAATGGAAATGAGCTGGGCAGAACTTCTAGATCATGGGTAGCTCACTGCCCTTTCCACTCCTGCTGATATCCATGCTTGAGAGTAGTTCTTGGCCACATTCTGATTTCTCACTGAAGGAGGCATTAGACTGCTACTCTGCTGCATTCCTCAGAGAGACTGTTTGGAAAAGACCTTCCTGGGAATCCATGGTTCAAGCTTAGTAAGAATGGAGACACCTATCGTTGCTCAAGTCTTGGTAGCTTGCGTCACCTGGGCTGGAGTCTGGAGTAGGCCTTTCTTGCTTTTCACAGTGGTTTCTATGACATAAGTAGGGAAGCACCTCCAGGAGTTGAGGGCCACAAGGTTCAGGGGACCCCAACTCACCTGTCTCTACATCCCTCAAGGAGCTCATTTCATTTCAGCAAACATAAATTTGGCACCTCCTGTGTGCCTGGACCTGGGCCAGGGCATGACAGTTCGGAAGATCACAGAGTTCTGCAGGCCTATAGATACCATCAGAGCCAAACCTTTAAAATGCACAGGCGTATTCATTTGCTAAACATAAATTATCGAGACTTAAACTAGCTAGGAGTTGGAAGAAACCTTCGGAATTCTCCAGTACTCAGGTGAAGGATCCCTTCTCCAAAATCTCCAGCATCTGACTATTCCACTTGAGCGGACATACCTCTTGAGAGGGGGGCATCACTGTTCCAATGGACATTATTCCACCTGCCACCCAGAGATTTTGGTAAACAAAATACCACAAGAAGTAAACAAAATACCACAAACATGGAAACTGTAACATAGTATATCCTTAAGTAAATATTCTTCTTCTACTAGATTGGCAAATTCGTCCCTAAACCGATCTCAATACAACCTGTGTCTCTTTCACTCATATTCGTTCTTGCTTCACCTTCTGAACCAACATGACACAAGTGCATCTCTACACGGCCACCCTTGCAGCATTTGAAGATAGCTGCCTTCCTTCTCACTATTTCTAGACTCATCTCATGCTCCTCATTGCTGCTACCTCAGAGCAGCTGGTGCTAAGACGTTCGGCTACAATAGGTCCTTCTTCTCTGTTACTCTGTCAATCATCTTGGTGGTTTTCTTTCCACCACCTGAAATTGTCTCGCTCATGAAATTGTGTTTCTCTGTATTGTTGACTATAATGTAAGCTCTTCAGGGGCAGAGACCTTGTCTGTCCTCTTCATTACTGGATCTCATGTGCCTGAACCATGACTAGCAAGCACTCAACAGATATGTGTCATGTTGCTTATTAGTTGAAGAAGTGAACAAGACTGAAACGAGCTTTTTAACCACTCCTTATAAGATTTTATTCTATTCAATTTCTCTGGCTCAGGTGACCAACTAGCTGTATCCTATAAATGGGCATGAAAAATAAAGAACTTTAGCCTGAGTGGTTGAATATCGACCCATGTACCAAGAAGTCGCGGGTTCGATTCCCGGTCAGGGCACATGCCCAGGTTGTGAGCCAAATCCCCAGTTGTGGACATGCAGGAGGCAGCCAATCGATATTCTCTCTCATCGATGTTTCTGTCTTTCTCCCTTTCTCCATTCCTTTCTCTCTGGAAATCAATAAAGAAAAAAAAATTTTTTTTAAAAGAAAAGAAAAAGAAAGAACCTTAATTAGAGCAAGGAACATCTACTAGTCATTTCCTTTTCTTACTCCTTTGAATACAGTGTGATACTGAGAGGAAAAAAAAAATTCTTATATGATTTATATCTGCTGGTATCTTATTGTGTGACCTTGGAAAAGTCAACCTTTAGGAGTTTCAGTTTTCTCATACAGAAAATCCAGAAGGCAGACTATTTGATCTCAAAGATGTCCTGGGGCTCAGAAATCCTCTCAATGAGGTATAAATGCCAAAATAAAATAAAACCGCAGGTGGTTCAAATGCACTTAAGATCTGCTCATTGTCCATCAGCAATGGTCCAGTGGTTCCCAAACCTGGACGTACATTTGAATCACCTAGGAAGTGTTTCATTAAGTCAAGTTTACTGAGGAACAATTTAGGTGCAATTAAGTGTACAATTTAAATTGTACAGTTTGATAAGTTTTGACAACTCTATATATCCATAAAACTACCACTTTAATAAAAATATAAAACACTACCCTTGTACTGGAAAGTCCCCTGCCCTGTGCAACCACCAGTCTGGTTTATGTTAACTAGGTTAGTTGTGTTCATTATAGAGCATCATATATATGAAATATATATATAATCATACAATGTGTACTCTTTTGCATCTGGCTTCTTTGGCTCAGCATATTGTTGTTGAGATTTCAACCATTTTGTTGATTATACCAGTAATTTGTTCTACTCATATAGCTGAGTAATTGTCCATTCTAGAAAGCTTCTTAAATGTAGACACCTGTGCTCCACTGATGCTCTTGACATTAGGATCTCTAAGGTTAAAGTTCAGAAATATGTGTGCTTAACATGGGTCAGAGGGCATTGCTGTACAGAAGCTGAGTTTAGAAACTTTTTAATTAGGGGATTTTCCCCTCGAGTTCAAATAGGTCCCACGCTGCAACTGTTTGTGGTTGAGAATAAACTGGTCACCGTTTCTGTACAGGTCTGAGACCTCTCATTCCTATTGGACTGTCTTGTGGCCTTCCGTAGCTCATGAAGTTCCTGCTGCCTGTAACAAACCCCAGAGAGTCAGCTCTGCAAATGATCTTTCACCTCCAAGGCACCTATAAGTTGAGTTATGAGTCCCAGTGTTCACAGGTGAGTCTATAATCTCAATCTATAAAAGCTCACCCCTGTCACGGAGAACCAGAGGTGCTGTGAGCAACCTCCCATTTCAGCCCAGCTGCTGGAATTACTCCTGGCAGTTTTATGAGTTGTTTTACTATCTGGTAAAGTTTCTTTTTTCTTAAATGAGGGAAGAGTTCTTTGACCATAGTACGCAAACGCCACCTTCAGGAAGGAACTATAACATTCTTGTTAAGCAGCGGGGAACCTAGTTTCTTTTCTTTTATGAGAACTTACAAAAGTCTTCAGATCAACATACAGTTTATGTTTTTAGAAAACTGTATTCCAGACTTTTAAGAAATAGCCTTTTTAGAGCAGTTTTAGGTTCACAGAAAAATTGAACAGAAAGTACAAATTTCCCATATATTATCCCCTGCCATCATATATGTACAACACCCCCACCAGAGTGGCAAATGTGTTACCATGGATGAAGCTACAGCGGATGACTCTCCGTAGTTTACATTATGTTTCACCCTTGGTGGTGTTCATTCTATGGGTTTAAACAAGTGTATAATGAATGACATGTATGCACTGTTACAGTATCATAGACGGTAGTCTAACTGCCTTAAAAACCCTCTGTGTTCCATCTATGTATCCCTCGCCCCTCGAACCCCTGCCAATCACTAATCCTTTTACTCTTTGTGTAGTTTTACAGAATGTAATATAGTTGAATCACATTGTATTTAGCCTTTTCAAGTTGGCTCTTTCACTTAGTGATATGTCTTTAAGGTTCCTCCATGTCTTTCTATGGCTTGGTAGCTCATTTCTTTTAGCACTGAATGAATATATCCACTGTCTGGACATATCACAGTTTACTTTTCCCTTCATCAACTGAAGGACATCTTGCTTGCTTCCAAGTTTTGGTAATTATGAATAAAGCTGCTATAACCATCAGTGTGTAGGTTTATGTGTAGACGTAAGTTTTCAACTCCCTTGGGTAAATATCAAGAACAATTGCTGGATCATGACATAAGAGTATGTTTGGTTTTGTGAGAAACAATCAAACTGTCTTTCAAAGTAACTATACCATTTTCCATTCCCATTAACAATGAAGGAGAGTTCCTATTGCTCCATGTTCTTGTCAGCATTTGGATTGTCACCGTTTTGGATTTTAGCCCTTCTAATAGGTATGTAGGTATCTCATTGTTATTTTAATTTGCAATTCCCTAATGACATAATGTAGAGCATCTTTTCATTGCTCATTTGCCACCTGTATATCTTCTTTGGTGGGGTATCTGTTCAAGTCTTTTGCCTATTTTAAAAGTATGTTTTTCATTTCTTATTGTTGAGTTTCAAGAGTTTCTTGTATATTTTGAATAACTGTCTTATATCAGATGTCTTTTACAAATATTTTCTTCCAGTCTGTGGCGTGTCTTTCATCCTCTTGACAGTGTCTTTTGCAGAGTAGAAGGTTTTTTTGTTTGTTTGTTTTATTTTAATTAAGTCCAGCTTATCACATTTATTTCATGGAGTGTGACTTTTGGTGTTATATCTAAGAAGTTATCACCATACCCAAGGCCATGTATACTTTCTCCTATGTTTTATTCTAGGAGTTTTACAGTTTCGCATTTTACATTTAGCTCTATAACTCATTTTGAGTTAATCTTAGTGAAAGGTGTGAGGTATGTGTCTAGATCACCCCCCCACCACCACCAATATCACATACTATCTTAATTACTATAGCTTCATAGAAAGTCTTGAAATTGGGTAGTAGCAGTTCTCTGACTTTGTTCTACAACATTCTGGGTCTTTTGTCTTTCCACATAAACTTTAGAATCAGTTTGCCAATATCGACATAATAACTTGCTGAGATTTTGATCAAATTGCATTAAGTCTATAGATCAAATTGGGAAGAGCTGATATCTTGACATAGAGTCTTTCTGTCTATGAACATGGAGCATCTCTCCATTTATTTAGTTCTTCTTGATTTCTTTCATCAGAGTTTTGTGGTTTTCCTCATATAGATCTTGTATAATTTTGTTACCTTAATACCTAAGTATTTTATTTTTTTTTGGAGTGCTAATGTAAATGGTATTATATTTTTAAATTCAAACTCCATTTGTTTACTGCTAGTCTATAGGAAAGCAATTGATTTTTATATATTAACTTTGTATCTTGCAACTTTTCCATCATTGTTTATTACTTCCAGGTGTTTTTGTTGATTCAGATTTTCTGCATAGAAGATCATATTATCTGTGAACAAAGACAGTTTTGTTTCTTCTTTTCCAATTTGTATATCTTTTTTTACCTTTTCTTGTCTCATTGCATTAGCTAGGACTGTCAGGACAATGTTGCAAAGACATGGTGAGGGGAAACATTCTTACCTTATTCCTGATTTTAGTGGAAAAGCTTCTAGTTTCACCTTTAAGTATGATGTTAGCTGTAGGTTTTTTGTAGATGTTCATACAGTTCATTTTATTTTGTTTTATGAGTATCTTAAATATTTTGAAATATTATTCAGAAATGGAAACAATGGGCACTCTGGCAACATTGAATATAAAAGCAAGTTTACCAGGTATCACTTTTATATTATGAATAATTAAGAGTACTTTAAATCAGCTGGTTAAATAAAATTGTTCATAAGCAGTTCCACAATAAAATCCAGAAAATGTGTGTTCCTCTGTCTAGCCGCTTCATTTCTAATCTAGTCTCTTGGATTGTAAAGACATCTATCTGAAAATCAAAACTGATGTGCTGACTTCTCTTTAATCTATGTGTTGTTAAATGAATTCTTTCCTAACTGGCTGGAATGAAATATTATGGGTCCTAACACTATAGTCCACGTTTTGTTCACTCTTAGTTTCATAATGGTGCAATCATTTATCACATCTTTCAACATCTTTTGTGTGGTTAGTGCTGTAATAAAAACACAAGGAAATTTAAGTCACACTTTCCTTCTTCCAGTCACTTAGAGATCTACTAGGAAGCTTGACTCTTGAGAGAAATGGCCAAGAGACCATTCAGCAGAGTGTAATTAATCATTAAAAGGAGTAACGTTGACTCTAAGGGCAAAAGGAGTCCAGGACATGGCAGACGGTGTGGATTGAAGGAGTTGTGGAAGATCTTAGAGAGAAGGCAATAAGATTGGACCTCATGGGGTAGGCTGGATTTGAAAATGTGAAAGGGAGAGAGAGGGAAAGGCATTTCTTCCAGGTATCTGGTCAGCATGAACAGTGCCTTGGAGTTGGGAATAAGCATGACATGAATAAGAATAGTGCACGCAGAGCATGAAAAGAATGGTCGCAGGACTTACATGGATATGCAGGCACAGGTATCTTCCTAAGGTGTGATTGCTCATAGTTTCATTTTCTGTAATGATAAAGGAGGGGATTTTTACACTTATACAGGAAAAAGAACCACAATTTAGTTTCACAGTTTGTGTTGCTCATTATAAATGATTGCAACTATCAGAAATACAATAGAATGATTAAATTACCCCCCCCCTTTAGGGCTATTGGGACACAGCATGTCCTTTCTCCCCTCCAACCCCCTACATTTTTGGAGGGCAGTGAGAGAACCAGCTTGGCAGGAGCAATGGCTGCTACATTGTAGGTAGGAGGCTAATAATGGCTGGCTTTCATTCTTTGACTCTCCCCAGATCCCTGTCCCTGAAAGTAGGAGGCTCTTCACCCAGAGAAAGAGAACCCTTTATCCCAGTAAAGACAGAATTGACTGCTGCATTAATAGAAAAATACCTAGTATGCCAAATATGAGAAACTTTGGATTTCCTACTACTTTCAGTTGAGCCCTAGTTCTCCACTTCTCTGATAACTAGAAATTTCCTGCATGTATGGCTTATCATTATCAGGTTTTAGAGCAAATGGGGAGCCTGCATCATGGGGCTGGGGAGGGGGTATTAATGCTAGAGGGGGTCTCTGTTAACCCTCTGAGCAGTAAGATGTAGAATGCAAATGTTAACAGGGCTCTCTGGGGTCATGGGACACTGGGGTATTGATCATCTCCTTAGTTCCTGTCCTATTCTGGGGAAGTTTAAGAGTCATAATAGCTATTATAAAAGCTATATAAAGGTCTCAATGTCAACTTTCCAAAGGCAAGTATTGTGAGTTTTCAAAAAAGGGTACAAGTGTATTTCTCTCTTCAAAGTGCTGACCATTTACAAAAATCTCCAATCTGAAAGACAGTGGTATCATGTATATATTCTCTTCAAGAGCTTTCTTGATTAATGTGGATTAAGGCTGACATTCATTAATATATTCAACTCATGTTTATTGAATATTCACTTTGCAACAAGCCCATGCTTGGAGATGGGAAAACAGTGGTGAGTAAAACAGCTAGACATTGCTTTCAAGAGTCCAGTAGGAAAGGCAAAAAATAACCAAAAGCAATGAAATGCAATGAGTGGGAAGAATATGGGGGCAGGGGGAGCATTTAGCAAAAGGACCTAACCTACTCAGATGAGTAAGTTAGAAATTAACCAGGCAATGGGAAGAGGAAGAGTACTTTAAGAAGAGGGACAGACTAACCAAAGGACCAGTATTGCTAGAGGAGAGAGTGTGGGGAGAATGGTACAAACCAAGACCAGAGGGAGAGGCAAGGGTCTAACCATGATGGTGTTAGAGTGTGGATTTTATCAAAAGTGCAATGGAAGCCACTGAAGAATTTAAACTAGAGGAGCAACAAGTGCATAGTAGAAAAAAGTGCCTTGTACCCTATACCGAAGCAGAGATACAGACAAAGACTTGTTTACCAATGCTAAGCAACAGTAACCCTCAAAAGTTACCCCCCATCCCTGGCCGGTTTGGTTCAGTGATCAGAGCATCAACCCACAGACCAAAGAGTCGCGGGTTCGATTCTGATAAAGGGCATGTACCTCAGTTGCGGTTCTGTCCCTGGCCCTGGTTGGGGTCTTGCAGAAGGCAACCAATTGATGTATCTCTCTCACATCGATATCTCTGTCACTTTCTCTCTCTCTCCCTCTCTCCCTCCCTCCCTCCCACTCTATCTGAAGATAAATGGAAAAATATCCTCAGGTGAGGATTTAAAAAAAACAGTTACCCCTAATTCTGCCACATATTCAAATAGTTGCCTGTTAGCATTATTTTCATTCTGGGTTAGGGTGGATTACAGGAAAGAAAACCAAAAGTAGGGCTGATAGTCGTATTCTCTAGGATTGAGAGATTTTTCATGAGCCAGGATGATTCAGGATAAGACTGACACTTCAAAATAGTGAAAGAAACTGTTTTCATACCAGAAAAGGTACTAGGAAATAATAAAAAATGTCAACAGTAGTTATCTTTGAGTGATTGTATTTGATAATTTATATTTTTCAATATTCTCCATATTTCTGTATTTATTTTATAATCTACAGAAACGTTATTATTATTTTTTTCCCTTTATTGATTTTAGAAAGAGAGGAAGTGAAAGGGAGAGAGAAATAGAAACATCAATGAGAGAGAACATCGACTGGCCACCTCCTGCATGCCCCCCTCTGGGGATCGGGCCCACAACCTGGGCATGTGTCCTGACGGGGAATCGAACCGGCAATCTCTTGGTGCATGGGTTGACGCTCAACCACTGAGCCACGCCGGCCAGACAGAAACATTATTTTTAATTTAGACTATAATAATAAAGTTATACTTTCCCAAAACTTTCTCATTTATTTATCTTTTTTCATCCGTTCATCTTTGCATAAGGTCACGGAGAGCATGTTTGATTCAGTATTCATTATTCAGGATCCTGAGGCCCTGGAGGGAAAGTCCTGGGACACCAGGCACAGAGAGGTGATAAATTCCACTTCGCCATTGATTTTTATAGCTGCTGCATTTCTTTCAGCATCTTCTTGCCCCGAGCATCATTAATAATGGATTTCTTGTCTTCTTCCTAATTTAATGTTCAGCTCTAACTGTCACTAAAGCAGGCTCATGTAACAACACATGGCTTCAGAATCCTATGTCCTGATATATCTCAGAAAACATACTTACATGTTGGAGGGGGGCTGTCATCGGATGTGCAGCTTAATGGAATGACTTAGAGGACTTCGTGAAGGCCTCACATGAGACTAGTGATGGACAGCAACGACCTACAACCAAGATTACTCTATCCTGCAAAGCTATCATTGAGAATCGATGGACATATCAAGAGTTTCCCAGACAAGAAAAAGCTAAAGGAGTTCATCACCACCAAACCAGTATTATTTGAAATGTTGAAGGGTCTTCTTGAAGAAGAACAAAAATATGAATAATAAAATGACAATTAATATATATCTATCAACAATTGAATCTACAAACAAAATGAGTAAGCAGAATAGAAACAAACTCATAGATACTTTTTGTTGCTTGCCAGATGGGCGGAGGCTGGAGGGATGGGTGAAAAAGATGAAGGAATTAAGAAGTACAAATTGGTTGTTAGACTGATGAACCTCAAAGGGAAGGAGGGAGGGAGGGCAGATGAGATAAACCAAAGAACTTCTATGCATATATGCATAACCAGTGGACACCAACAATAGTGTGGGGAAGGCAGGAGGGGGGCAGGATTGGGGAGGAGGGGGTCAATGGGGAAAAAAGGAGGGACATCTGTAATACATTCAACAATAAAGATGAGTTTTTAAAAAAAGAAAGAGAGACTAGTGGTGGACTCTCTCATTTTAACAGAGAGGAAACTGAGGCCCAGAGAGGTTATGCAACTTGACCAAGGCCAGGTAGCTAGTTAGTGGTAGAACTGGGACTGGATTTCAATTTAAATTTTTGTATTCCTAGAATATTGTTCTCACTTCTCCCATCGCCTACCCATTAATGATGTCAGCCTGGGAAGAAGGTGTTGGGAGGGGCCGAGATGGCCATGTAGTGAGCTCACAGCAGGGGCAAAGAAGTTCAGGGAGTGGGAAACGGGAAGGATGGACATCAACAGGAGCGGGAAACAGGGTGTGCAAACCTCGGGGCAGGGCTCAAAAAACCCCGTCTGATCCAAATCAGGCAGGCACGCTGCCTTTGACTGGTCCCTCCAGCCCAGTTCTCCAAGCTGAGCTTCCTGAGCTGTGCCCAGCTGGCAGGATGAAAATCGTTTGAAAAATAGCTGGAAATTACTACTCACCAGGGAGCATCTGTGAAAAACACTGGCCACAGAAGAGCTGGCAGGGGCTCGGTGACTGCTGGTCACCCTGCCACAGTGAGTTTGTCGGAAGGGGTTCCGGAGTTATTTCCCAGATGGGCCAATCAGCTGCTGTTAAGTGGTTGGGCCTTGGGGACTTTTTTTTTTTTTTTCAGTGTTTCCCATAATACAGATGTACTCTTGAAAAGCTGTGGGTCAATCAGCGTTTCATACCTGGAATCATGTTTTTCAAAGGCACTTGTAAATATCCCTGTGGTAACTCTCCAAATGGAAGGATTTCTTCATAAATAATTTACATTTTTGTAAATCTGGATTTCTTAATGCAGAATCCACCCAGGGTCAACATGGTAAAGAAATTCTAGGGTGCTGAGACATAATCCGTATTTTTGCACATTGTAACCAGGCATGGTAAATGAGAAGCAGAGTTAGACCCTCTTGTCAGTAGCCTGGGATCCTGGGGACTGGCCTGTGTTGTTGGAAATTTGCCCAGCCTCTGAAACCAATGTGTCCTTAAGAAATCAAAGCTCTGCCCTGGCCGGTTTGGCTCAGCGGTTAGAGCGTCGGCCTGCGGTACAGAGAGACCCGGGTTCGGTTCCCGCTAAGGGCATGTACCTCGGTTGCAGTTTGTCCCCGGCCCTGGTTGGTCGTGCGGGTGGCAGCCACTCGATGTGTCCCTTTCACGTCGATGTTTCTCTCTCTCTCTCTCCTTCCCACTCTGTCTGAACAAAAAATGAAAAAAATGTCCTCAGGTGAGGATAAAAAAAAAAAAAAAATCAAAGCTGGAAAAACCTAACCCAACATTTTAGCTCCTGCTTTACTATCAAGTTATTCCCAATATCATTCCGTCCTTTTCTTCTCCTAGAACCAAATGTCCTTCTCCAAAATGCTGATGTTCTCAGCAAGACATCAGGTAAATATTTTGGTTTGAGCTCAGAGTCCAGGCTCTTTGATCTGGGAAGGAGGCCGCTTGCTGATGCCTATTGACTTTTTGCTATCTCCTCTGGTCTTTTCACCTGTTCGGTAAGATCAAACAGTTCACCAGAATAGGGCGCTCTGAGTTTTAATTAAACAGTTGGAATTCAGAGAATAAAATGTTTGCTTACCATTTGTATTAGTCAGGCTTCTCTAGAGAAAAGGAACCAATAGGAGATATAGATATCGTTATCTATCTATCTATCATCTATCTATCTATCTATCTATCTATCTATCTATCTATCTATCTATCTAGCTATGATAGGAATGGGTTCATGTGATTATGCAGGCTAAGAAGTCCCACAATATGCCATCCGCAGCTGGAGAACCAAGAAGGCCAGTGGGATGGTGTAATTCAGCTCAAGTTCAAAGGCCTGAGAACCAGGGGAGCCAGTGGTATATAAGTTTAGGCTGGAGAACAAAGGCCCAAGAACCAGGAGTGCTGATGTTCAAGGGCAGGAGAAGACGAATGTCCCAGCTCAAGCAAACACAACACATTTGCTCTTCCTTAGCCTTTTTGTTCTACTCAGGCCCACAATGAATTGGAAAAGAAAATGCATCTACCTTGGGACGGGCCATCTTCTTTACTCAGTGTACCAACTCAAATGCTAATCTCTGCCAGAGACACATTCACAGACACCCCCAGAAAAAATGTTTACCAGCTCTCTGGGCATCCCTTAGCCCAGTCAGGTTGACACATAAAATTAACCATCACATCATCCAAATGAAGTACACAAACTATTCTGTTCATCAGCTTCTGCCCTCTTGGTGGCCTGTCTGGTGGCTTCTGTCTATTTTAAACATGGGCAAGTCCCTATAGGCTGAAAACAAAGAAAACACAGTGGTGAAAGTGACTTTACAAACCCCATTCTAGAGAAGCTGAAAAGGTCCCAGCTAGGTCTCACCATGGCTCTCTGAACAGAATTCCCAAGAATTCAGGACACGGTTTCTTCTAAGGCTCTTGTTTTGTGGGTTCCCTTCTTCTACATTTGACCTTTGAGTCCCACTAAGCACAGAGGCTCCCCAGAGAGAGAACTGAGAGTCAGTGTGAGGAGAAAGAGCATTTGGGAGCTAAGAGGTGTGAGAGAGAAAGAACAATGGGAAAGGGGTTTTAAATATTGCTGAGTGATAGGATTTGAATCTCTCTAACTTTCTTTTAAAACCACAAGGGAAAAATAGAATTTTTTAAAATTACTTTTGGTTCCTGGACTATGTCTTTTAAATTCATCGAAGTACCATTTTAGCCCTAAAGGATTTCAGGGTTTATTCAATTTAGATAAAAATATCCTTTCTTTTGGAAAAGAAAGGAGGTTGAGAGTGGGGGTGGAAGGTTGTTTTAGTTCAGAAATCTTTAAGAGATAAAATCGACCTGCAAAGTCTCAGTGAAAACTCCACGGGAGACACTGAGCTTGGTAGAAGGCACTTGGTCCCTGTCACCCAGTCCCCAGATGGGTCCAGGCCCACAGCAGGACGCCATCTCCCATCGGATCCACCTGCCGCAGGTGCCCACTAACGCTGTCAGGCCAGCTCTGCTAACCACAGGATTCCATCTCTTTATCGTGATTTTCCATGGGATTGTGGCTGAACTCAGTTGGCAGATGCCTTTGCTTTACTTATATAACTACTGACAATTCCACTTAAAAACTCTTTCTTATTTGCATGAACAGACTCCAATTGCCATCTACCAGCCTGGACTGCACTGAAAGGCAACTGCCGTGTCATTGAGACGGGGTCCTGCTTTAGTCCCAGACTCCCTGGCGTGGGTGTGCGTTAGAATCACTGAGGGAGGAAGTGCTCATTAAGAAGGAAGGGTTCCAGGTCTCATCCTAGGAATGTGGGCCCAGGAACTCTGGGGTGGGCCCAGGAGTCTGCATTTTAACAAACTTCCAGTGGTCCTGACGCAAGTGGCTCCAGACTGCACTTTGAGAGAAGTTGATGAAGGTTCTTTCCATGGAGGCCATCCAGAAGCATCCTGCAAAATCGCCAGCCTGCCCTAGGCCTGCACCTGTGATTACTGGTATAAGTGAACATTCACAGGGGCACAAGCAGGGGCCAGGGGATTCCACTGCCATGTTTTCACACATAAAGGAGATTCAGGAAAGGCTCCCATTTGAGTCTATCTAGTACAAGCCCAAGAGGCTTCTGGCTAGATAAGATTATACACTTCATAGTGAAAGATCCACACTGAAAGATTAAATCAAGTTTCCTTTCTGCCTTTTGGTCATTACGGCATGGAAAAAGACCTTCTCGGTGTGGGGAGACACACAGTGGTTATCTTCATAAACTAAAGGCTCGTTATGTGAAGGAGGATTACAATTTTCCCATGTGGCTTCAGGGAACAACCAGGATCAGGAGTGGAAATGGTAGGGAAGTCAGGTTTAAATCAATAAAAAGAAGTTTATAATTAAGGATCTTTTTTTTTCCCCCTCTTAAAATAGTTATTTATTTATTTATTTTTGTTATAGATGTTTCTTCTTTTTCCGCCATTGACACCCTCCTGCCAACCCGCCCCCCCATCCGGCATTGTTGTCTATGTCCATCGTTACCCATACATGCATATAAATTCTGTTTATCTCTTCCCCCACACCCCACCCTGACCCCTCTTCTGAGGTTTGTCAGTCTGTACCTGAAAATGCAGTGGGCTCCACTGTGTGGTAGTGAGCACTCTGCCGTTGGAGAGTCAGGATGAGGAAGCTATATTAATTGATGAACTAATGCATGTGTCCTACGTTTGTTGACATAACATGGCATGATGGAAAGAATCCTGGACTTGGGAGTCAAGCCTAGATTCAAATTCTGAATCTCTCACTTACTTGTGACCTTGGGAATGTAATTTCACCTTCATAGGGTTAATGTGACACAGAGATAACACAAGTCAAGTGCCTGGCATACAGTGGTGCTCAGATGTACTTGCTCCCTGCCCCTTTCTTCTGCGTCTACATTGTTTTAGTCAATCAGGGAAACAAGGAGGAGTAAGACCCTGGGTCCCCTCCCCAGGAGCTCCCCAGCCAAAAGTGGGAGACAACCAGAAACACGAATTTGGCACAAAATTGTATCTGCGGTAACATAGAGCAACGTGCAAAGGCTGGAGGAGGCCCGGGGGGGAAGGACTTTCACGTCTCTCCCGGAGTTGATGCTTCCTATCAACTCGGGCTTTTGATGCCGTCATTTGAATTCTCCTGGGCACAGAATAACTGCCTACCACTGGGAAATGCTAAGGGGCAAAGAAAAAGTATGCCATAAACCAAAGGTAAAATTCCCCTTTGTCCCTTGTTTCTTTGAATCCATCTATCAAGTAAACATTTTTAATTTATTTTTTGAGCCCATACCCATCCGAGGTAGGGGGCTGGCAGTGGGGATATAGAGCTAATAGGCATAGTCCTTGCCCACGTGAGGTTCACAGTCTGTTTGTGGAGAAAGGCGGAGATGGATAAGCACACTCCCTAGTACCCCAACATCCATTTCAAACATCACGTCTTCTCATTTCTCCACACTGTGCTGTGTTTACCCTCGGTCAGTAAAACTGACTTTGGCCAACACGGCCCTTCCTCTTCTAATGACTCTGAACTCACAACAGACTTTGTTTTTCAAGTTTTAGTTTAAAAACTTCATTCTTGGAACTTTACGCTAATGACATTAAAACTCTTCTGATCACGCATGCCTATTAGTGAATCATTTTTGAACTTACATATATAAATGATACATAGTTGTGACCATGATTTAACTAATTTCTCCAGACACAGTCTGCACTGCGGGCAAGGCCAGCATTAGTAACACTTTACACATCCATATCTTAAATAATCTTAGCAATTTTAATGTTGCGGGGTCCAATTCATAATCAGATGTGATGACAAGTTATTTTTCCATGGTTTGTTGCTGAAGGGGTTATATTAGGAGTAACTGGACGCCTGCAATTGTGTTTTTGTAGGTTTATGGGTTTGCATTATTGCAAATGTTATCTTCAACCAGAGTTCATGTGAAACTCCATTTGGTGAGGCCAAGTTTACTGAAAACTAGACAGCCACCTAACTGGGCACTCAACAGCTGAAAATGTCCCAAGAGCTGGAAAGCAGAGGCAGAAGGGGTGGCTGCCAGCCCCCCTGCTTTGTGGGCTTCCTCAGCTCCCTGCGGACACCTCGCCTCCCCGTGTGAACCTGACCCAGCAGCAGAGCAACGAGCGCCTGCGAAATACTCGGGAAGTTCACCTTTTCAACTTTCTGCTTTCCGTTTGATCACTGGGTGCCCCTCGGAGGGTATACCACACACTGGAGCCCACTCGGGCTCGGCAGCCAGTCCTCCATTCATTCTGCTCAAATGAATCTCCCCACGCAGCTCCTTTCCTTGGAAAACACCGTGGAGCTCGGCATGTTTCTCGTGTTCCTGGTGGAGAAGCAGTTTGGGGAACAACTGAAACTTTGCTCCAGTCTGCTCTTCCTACTCCCTTTCTGATCGCAATCCAGAGTTCAGAAAATAGCACATGGTGTAACAATTAAAAACAAATTTCATGGTTTCAAAAAGGTATTTTTAGAGAACTGAACATACTTACACAGCGTGTGTGTGTGTGTGTGTGTGTGTGTGTGTGTGTGTGTGGTTGGACAGGGAGCAGGGAGTTTTTCCTTCATTGTTTTAGGGTCTGGTTTCATGAGATAAAAAAGAAAAGTTTTGTATATTGATGATAAATATGATATCAAAACATTCTTTTATGAAAGAAACTCTTGCCATTTAATTCTATAGACAAGAACTAAAAATCATCATTTTAGTAAAAGGGAGAAGTAGTCTATATTTTGTTTATCCTCTCTAGCCCACCTAGAACAGGCATTCTTAATACCTTTTGTGCCGTTAACCCTTAGCTGTCTGGTAAAAACTATAAACATGTTCTCAAAAACAGCCTGTAAAATATAAAATAAAATACATGTAATTTCAAAGAAAACCCATTTTACTGACATATTCAGAAATCAAAATATAAAAAGAAAATTATGAAATATTAATATATGTGCTTATTTACTAATAGAAATAACAGGGTCTAGTGGCAGGTCTATTGTGATGTCAAAGTAATAATGAGTATAAAAAAATCTTTGAGATATCTGCAATTAGAATATGCTTAGAAAATACATGTAACTTCTGTTGACATCACTAATAATACTAATAGAGTTAATTGCCTATATTCATAATTGAAGAAAGTGCTAAATTTCAAATATCAATGAATGGAAATAGAGGTGCTAGTTTTCCCATTCAATTTTCTACATCCCTGAATCCTACCAGTCGGGAACTCCTAAATAAGTTTCCTAGGACCCATCTGATTGTCCTCGACAAGCATCCAGCCCTCTGAATACTACTTGTGAGTGTAACAGTTATCTGCTTTCCAGAAGGTGTCAGACTTGCATTTCTGAAGACTGAAATCCAGATGCTGCTATAATCTCCCCAGACAAGCAGGTCTCCTCACTCCACTTTTCAGGCAGATAATCCACCACTCTGAGTCACTGAAAATTGGGCAAAAAAGGTTGACTTCAAAGAGAAACAAAGAGCTTCAAGGAAATAAATTCTACAAGGACTAAGAAAGTACTGTCTGAATTAAAATGTTTATGGCAAAACACATCTGAAGAAACAGAATTATTTTCCTGTCTTTTCAATATAAAGACAGGATTTATATTGTCAGCAAGGATCAGATATTATGAAATTTCTGAAAATGCATCACAGTCAAGTTTTGGTTGAAGAAGGATTTCTATCTTCACAGAGGAGTCCATAAAGAGGAGGATTATAGAACAGAAGAAATACTGAAAACCCCACCTATTAAACCAAGGCTTCTGGGTACAAAGCAGGGATTAGATTTTTTTCTTTCACCTGAGTTGAATTCTTCAAACTCTTCAAGCAAACAATCTATTGGGATTCTAGTGCGTTGAGTCAACGATGTTTCCTAGAGAAGTCAGTGTTCACGTAGGGACTGTGCGGGCATCTAACATATCTGAAACATATATGTTTAATTATTCAGTGGATTTTCTTATGAATGGTCCATTACAAATGGGTAGATCCTGACTATTCATTGAATTTGGGGGAATTACTTCTCTTCCCTTCTGATTTTCATATTATACTTTCTGATTGATATTCATTAGAAAATGACCCTTGCAATAGTTTGCATTATTTTTCCCAATTATTTGCCCTCCCTAGAAAAGGCTAATATCAAGCTTGGCCAAGTGACTTGCTTTCGTTAATGAAATATAAGTGGAAATGACATATGTTAGGTCTAAGCAGAAGTTTTGGTCACTGAGTGGTTTTACCATCTCTTTTTCTTTCTTTTGCCTCAAGAATGATATGTTCTAGATCAGAACAGCATTTTAAGCTTGTATTGCAGAAAGAAAAAAAACCATGTGGAAAATAGTGGCAGCCTACTGTGGCTAAAATAATATAAGTAAGGAAAAAGCCTTTATTGTTTTAAGCTATTGATATTCGGAAATTGATTGTTATACAGCAAAATACAGTGAAAGCTCACTGATATAAACTTGAACTCTTTAATTTTCCGTTCTCTTCCCCTCTCTCCTGGTTCAAATAGCTATTGATCTATAAACAAGTTTAAAAAAACAAGTTTAATATGGGTGCTTCTGCTTAATGACCACTCATAAAATAATTAAGGAAGAAGGCAAAACCTTATCCCTATCTTCAATCTCTCCTTTTCTTCTACTTCTCCTTCTCCTCTCTCCTAAATCCCCTCTGTCAGTGCCTGATTGGCTGTGGAAGTTTTCTGGATTCTTGCCAAGGAGAACACAACTATTGTATTTGGGGGTAAGTTGCTGGTTCCCAGGAAAAGCTCCTGGGTCTCTCGGACTGGTCAATCACAGCCTTGTTCTTTCTTCTGGTGGAATAAGCATAGAATCCAGAGATAAGCTTTTTCACAGAGAGACAAAGTTCCATTGACCATGTGCTGTGGATGTTGAGGCAGTTCCTATTTTAAATATCGCATCTCATTGAGCCCGTGGTATATATAAGTACCAAGTTCTTGCTTCTAAAAGTAGTTATCTTAAGAAAATGTATGATTCTACTTATATAAAGTTCAACATAGGCAAAAGAACACTGTACTGTAAGCTCCAGGAAATGTAGTGGTGACTGGGAAGGGGCCTGAGTGAGGCTTCGAGTGGTAGGGTTCCATTTCTTGTCCCGGGTGGATGGACGAGTGTTCACTTTGCGACCACTCGTTTACGTCTTCTGTATTTTTCTATATGCATATGATGCTTCACAATAAGAAGTTTAAAAATCACTCTAGCCATAGCCTACTCAGAACACATAATGAAATTGAGAACTTGAGAATTCACAATCTCTAACTCAGAGGGCCGATTCTGTTGTGTAAGAGAGCAAAACACTTCCTCATTCATCCTGGCTTTCCTGGGCCAGGAACCAAGTGCAGTTCAAATGAGCACTTTTTTTTTTTTTTTTTCTATATTGAGTGGTTTTTTTTGTTGTTGTTGTTTTTACAGCTTATTGGGGAAAATGACATAATTAAGTAATTCTACAAATAGGTAGTTATATATTACAATAAGTAATTATATGTTGTATAATTAGGTAATTATGTAAATAGTTAACAACAACTGCAGAAGTACAGAGTAATGGGGATATTAAACCTACCTCTGCTATGCTGTCTCCAGCTAACAAGGGAGACATTCTGTCATATGCAACTCTGTAGTCTGGAAGAGAAAAGCAAGTGATAATAAATTAGGTCAGCAGGTAACAATTCCAGAGACAAACCCGTGATGCCCCAAAGCGTGTGCAGAAGGTCTGGCTTCCCGCTTGCTTCTAGCTGCCCCCTTCATTGCTGTCATCCGGTCTGGGCAGGATCTCTGACACTTCAGGGCTCACTTTGCTCTTCCTACATCTCCCTTTACACAAGCCTGTTTAAGCACAGATTCAGTCACGTTCCCAGAGCCTTCAGCAGTGATACCCTTCTCTCAGCCGTTACTGAGAAACGGAGGGTTGATCCTCAGAGGTGTTCCTCAGTAGGAACTGGACACCTCTGAGCTTTACAGCCAGATCAGCAAGGCTCCTGGAATTCTCTGACTCAGACAGCTAGTCCTGGGGCCTCTGATGGTCAGGGAGAGGAGAGAAATAAAGACATGGAGGGAATTCGATTCAGCTTTCTCCACCCATCCCCCACCAAGTCAGCCAAGGATATATTTCCTAAACTCTTCTCTCCACCAACCAAAAATCTTTTAAAAAGAAAAGAAAAAAAAAAAAAAAAAAAGAACAGTCACATCTTTAATTTTGAATGAATTCAGCTGGGCCCATGGCAGCCCGTAACAAAAATTATATTTACCAGTTAGATATGGCCATGTGACTAGATTCCAGCCAATGGGATGAGAGTGGTAACAAATGCAACTTACAGGCCATACCCCTGAAGGGAAGGGGTGCAGCCCTCCTCATCTCTATCCTTTCTTCCCTCCTGCTGAGTGGAATGTGGATGTAACGGCAGACCACCCTGAACCAGATGGGAGAAACCCCCTGGGAATGGCAGACACGACAAGGTAGAGAGAATCGAGGTTCCTGTTGACTTGGCAAAGCGGAGCTGCCTTCCAGTTCTGATGTTGATATTAGAGAAAAATTAATTCCTATATGGTATTATTTCTCGTTATTTTCAGTCTCAGAAACCTGAAGCCAAGACTATATCTCAGCTGGTACAGAGATCATCTATACCTATGGTTCTCAACAGGGAAAGTGTAATTTTGTGCCCCAAAGAACATGTGGCAATATCTGAGACCTTTTTGGTTGTCACATTTGGGAGCACAGAGGTTGCTACTGACATCTGGTGAGTCGAGGCCAGAGATGCTGCTGAACCTCCTACAGTGCTCAGGACAGCCCCTTCCCCCAACAAGAAAGAATTATGCAGCCCAAATTATAAAGCCCCAAAGCACTTCAATTCGTAGCGAAGAGAATCTAAGACACAGAGAGACTGGTGACAAGCCATGGTGCCACACAGGTTTCTGGGCTGGAGCAATTGTCTAGGCTTCCTGATGCTCAGGTCACTGCTTTCTTATTTTTAACTGTACCATTTCACCAACCCCAAATCAGACCCATTTTATTCTCTACCTTCCATTTACTTAATGAGAAGATGAAAAGGGAGACACAGTGCTTAAAGACTAAGGAGAAAGTCATACACTTTTTGTACCTAAAGTCCATAATATTTTATCACCACGCTTCTATTGAACACCTATTTGGTGTAAATTCTTAGGCTGGATGTCAGTTTTAAATCCAGTTGGGGAATTAAGGCATATGCAAAAAGAGAGGACAGGCAATGTCATGGAGCACATGCGGTGCCCTAAGGGGGCTCCCCAATGTGTGTGTGTGTGGAGAACCAAAGGAGAGAGGCCATGGTGGGCTCTGGTTGGCAGAGAGTTAGTGACAGAACCAGGTCTTCGAGCCCTAAGGACTTCCACCTGGCTGTGGTGGGTTTGGACCTCAGAGTCTTCGGCCAGATTGTAAAATTATTTCTGCACAGCCCCTGGGCACAGACTCCTGCCCTAGGAGTTTGTAATGGACATTTGTTATGTTGGGCAGCTCAGCACCTCTCCTCTCCCTTCTTATGATAGCAGTGTTACTGGACAGGGGACCAGGCCTGGAGTGTGTCTGCCTAGGGCCAGTCTGTGGTGTGTGGGTTCTTGACTTTGTACAGGAAAGATTTCACAATGTGAGTCCAGGTGACTATGAGAGTACGTTTATTAAAGCTGGGGACAGTGACACAAGCAAGAGCTTAGCATAGAAGAAGCAACAGGAGAGCCTAGGCTGGGCTGCCTTTGCTCGCTGGGAAGTCAGAGAAAAGGGGGCCTTGGAGACAGGTTCAAAGGGTTAGCTTGGGATGAGCTGCCACTGCCCATTGCTCCCCTGGTTGCAAGTCTCGTGGGTACCCTTAAAGTCTAGGAGATGCTTGCCTGAGGGGGAAGAAGAAGGGGAAGAAGAGGGGAGAGAAGAACGGGAAGGGAATGGCATGGGCATGCTCCCCAGAGTGTGCACTGGGTCCTTTGTCTTGAGGGTTTTTATCTTTCTCTTGCAGGCAGGAATCTTAGGGGAGGTCTCAGGAGAGGGTTGTAGCAGAATATTAACCAGTTTTTCAGGTGTGCTCTTTCAGGTCGTGGTCTCTATTGATTGGTCAGTGCCAGGGCAGGGGTCATAGTTCATTGCAACTGGTCCTGGCATTGCCTACCTGGTTTGACTGCTTTTCTGGGCTTAGAACTGAAATACAGCTGAGGCCTAGATGTCATCTCTAGGAAGATGACCTTCTGTATCTGTCTGTAAATTGCTCGACAAGAGTTTTCAGCCATCTGTCTGTTTCCCTGTTCCACTTGTCCTGGCTTACTGGCCTGTCTCAGCAACAATCTGCAAGTCCTTTGCAAATCTGCTCTGCCCCCATTCTGTCTGATTCTGGCAGAATGCCAATCACCGTACTCCGCTGGATGTATTCTAGCTATGACCCTGGATTCTCTCTCCACTCTGCTGTGTCCCAGAAGCTACTGAGATACTGACTGTAGCTTAGGCTGAAACAATGCTTTTAATGTCCCTCTCCCTATGACAAAAAAGTGTCCCTGCCCTGCCTCTCCACAATCTACCTTGGGCACAAGAGCTGACCTGATAAATTCTTTCTTCCTGAAATGATAAGAGCTGCCCTGATGAGCAGAATAAAACAAAACAAAAAAACACTAACATCCAGGTTGAAAATCCACGTCCAAATCCTGATTCTTTCACTGAGTCATTCAACTTCTCTGAGCTTTAGTTTCTTCCTCTGGAAATTTGAGATAGACTTAATCCCAGGAAACAGCTGTAGAATGGGAGGGATTTCAGGCTCCTGGCTGCTGCTGATGGTGGGCACACATTGTGTTCCTTTGGTGGTGAGGGGAAGTCTGAGAAGGTCTTGGGAAGGTTGATATACGGTCCACTTGCAATTCCAGACCACACGAATTTCCTGTGCTACAGCTGGTGAGCTGACATTGTTGCAGGGAAAGCATGGACACCCGTGGCGACAGACAGAACCTGGGCTCCCCAGGGCTGTTCTTGCGCAGAGCCAGCCTGATCCAGTACGTGCTGCTCTCCTGAGTGTGCTTCCAGAGAGGCCCCCTTGCTGCACCCCGCAGAGCTGGCCCTGGGAAGCCCTCCTCTCTGCCCCCACCACGAACAGTTCACTGCAGGGGAGCCATGTCACAAGAGCGATGATGCTTTTAGGGGCTGGGGAAGCACAGTGACTGTCTCGTGCAATCACCGTTTCTGTTGTTGTAACTAAAAACACTGAGTGAAAAGGTCCAGCTATTTCATGTAATGATTGCCAACAGAGAAAAGCAGAAATTCTTCAGACACATCAAGAAATCCCCCAAAGATCCAGACAGTGGTACCAGCAGGACAAGCAGGCATCTTTCTGCTTCTTCCTTTATTCTCTTTCCCCCTGTGGTCAAAGTTCTCCGAAGTTCGATCTCAGATTGGCCTGTGGGTTAACCCTAGACAGACCAGTCCCTTGCAGTTCCAGGATGGGTCCCCTCTCCATTCTCAGCCACACCACAGTGATGTAGCTGTCACGCCCCCCTGGGTCTTCATGCTTTTACAAGCAAGGTAGATACTTAAGAAGGCATGTCAATTCTTTTCATCCACACTTACTATTACTTTTCTTTCTTTCTTTCTTTTTTTATCCTCACCTGAGGACATTTTTGCATTTATCTTCAGATAGAGCAGGAGGGAGAAAGGGAAGAAGAGAGAGAGAGAGAAACATTGATGTGAGAGATACACATCGAGTGGCTGCCATCCACACGACCCCAACCGGGGCTGGGGACAAACTGCAACCGAGGTACATGCCCTTAGAGGGAACCGAACCTGGGACTCTGGTCCGTGGGCCGACGCTCTAACCGCTGAGCCAAACCAGCCAGGGCTTACTATTACTTTTCACTCACCTCCTTACAGGTCTTAAAATATATATATTTTTAGAACAGTTTTATTTTTATTTTTATTTTTAAATTTTTATTGAATTTATTGGGGTGACATTGGTTAATACATTTATATAGGTTTTGAGATTATAATCATCCACACTTATTTTGATATTTAAGTTCTGCAATAAAATTTTGATATTTAAGTTCTGCAATATTTGTTTCAGTGGTGCTGCTTCACAAACAGAATTTAAATGTGCCCTGTGGGTATTTCTGTTTCCCAAACATGACTCCTGTAGGGGTCCTGATGTTTCTCAATGGTAGGTCATGACTGCAGTGGGTAAGCATTCTATTTCTGTCTGTTACGTGGCTGACCATACATTGTCGGTCCTAAAGCCAGACTTTGTAATTAGCTTTGTGAGTTTGGGAACATTGCTTCTTTTTTCTGTGCCTCCATTTCATCATCTATAATAATAAAAACGGGGGGGAGGGGGGAGGGTTTGGCTCAAGTACTGTCTTAGGTCTTACTTTTCTCTAAGGGGTTGGACTTCTATCATTCTTCATAAACTCAAATGACCTGGAGTCATATTTTTTTTTGTTTATACAAGTCAATATATATTTTTCTAAATAATTGTTTCATTAACAAGTATCACCAGTAATGTCTTTGCAATTGGAATATTAGCAGGTCAGATAGTGGAAGTAATAAGACCACGTGCAGCGGGAGCATTGGTTATACAATATACAGGCCGGGAGAAGGCCCTCTGGTGCCTCCAGGGAGTGCTGGAGGGCAAACAGAACATGGCATAGGATTGCAAAGGGTTTATGACTAGGACACACACACACACACACACACACACACACACACACACACACGGAGGGAGAGCTCTTCTCCGCGTATAACCCCTTCCACAGCCCAAAACACAAGCAGTGGAAATTTCCAGCACCACTGACAAGCAGTTTCCAGTCGTTAACTCTCTGCTTCCTGAGCTCTTGCAAGGCTTTATGGTATTTGCAGTCCACCTCTAAACTTGGGTTTGAAATTGCACATTTTCCACGTCCTTAGGTCAGCTGAGCTCCTGATTTACTTCATGTTGGAAAGCTTCCTCATACTTAAGTTTATTTATCCATGCTTTATTGAGACTACAATGAGATAATGGGACGGATGTTTTAAAATTACATGGTAAGAACACTAATGAATAGTACAAATAGCAAATCAGAAGTGTGCCCTGTGGCTCTGTGTACTGGTGTCAGTTTAGAAATGAGAATGTTTATTTTTGAACCAATGAACAGACTTGGACAAAACATTCACAATTATTATTCAGCCTGCTTCCCCAGCGGGAAAGCAAGCCTCACTGAAGTTTCATTAATGGCCTTTTTACTTCCCTCCTTCCAAGCAAACAGCATCCTGGGAGTGGAAGTGGCCTGCGCTGTGGTTCAGAGCTCCAAGCCTCAGCGGTTCCTGTCCAAGCTCTCTGACCAGAAACGGATGATAGTCACAGTCACCCCAATAAAACTGTTAAAACTGATAACAATGGAGTGTTTACTGTCTGCCAGACACTTGACTTTAGAGAGGCCAAGGAGCTTGTCCAAGGTCACGTAGCTAAGCGCAGAATCTGTCTTGATTTTGGGTCATGCCAAGGCCAGAGACTGAATTTTTAACACCCTGCCATGCTGCCCCTATGGAAAGCTCCCTTTTTCTTTCATAACTCTCAAGTAAGAGATTTTCAACACGACCCCTCTCCCCCTACGCCCCATACCACCCAGCTGGGCCAAGGGTGAGGATCAAACCAAACAATTCCATTTTATTTAATAAATATTTATTGACCTCCAACTATTTGCTAGGCACCATGTTTAGCTATGCCACAGTCACAGAATTTACAGTCTTACGGTGGGGAAAATCAGATTTATAATTATGGCTGGACTTACAGCTCTAAGTAATTGTATAAGAGGAACTGCAATAAGGGGCCAGGAAAGGAAGAAATGCATTCAGACAGAGAGCTGGATTGCTTTCAGGGGATACCTGAGTGGTGGGTGGGACTTTAGGAGTAGAGCTGCATGGAGAGGTTATTCCAGGCAGAAGAAACAGCAGGAGCAAACCAGCTGGGCCACAGCTAGATTCCTGAGCCCAAACGGGACCACCGTCTCTGGGTTGGCCTCCCAAGTAGGTAAACGAGGCAGCAACCTACAAAGACATTGCTGTGGGACTGCCATCGCCCATCCATGAGAGAAAGTGCAGTGATCACACAGTGAAATGCCAGGCTGCTGGGGTCAGGGAGGACATGTGAACCTCCCAAACAGAGGTGCCCTCTGAATGGTGGGGCTCAGGGCAGAAGTTCCCTCTTCCCATCAAGAGCCGCAGCAATGACAAACACCACCCCCATGTGTGGCAGGCAAAACCACAGAGCTGACAGAGGTGATAAATCACCTTGGACTTCAGCATCGCCCTGGCTAACCCCGGGGCCAACAGGGTGACAGTAGCAGGCACATGTACACAGGAGAGCAGGTACACCTGGTGTGGTACACTGCACTGCAGGCTGTATTCTGATTGGTTGGGCCCAGGAGATGTTGATTTTTAAATACCTCTGAAAAGAGGGATCTCTTCTAAGGGGGTCACAATGTCCCGAGGCGAAAGAACCCCATGCAGTTAAGTCTGTGGCTCCTTACTTGTAGCTTGTTGCATCTATTTTTATGCTTCAGTTGAGTGCATCATAAACGGCATGGAGTTAATTCCATTAATGCATATTTTGCTTTTTGAAATAAATCTTTTGTTGTCTTTACAGAATCCCAAATTAAAGAGTTTCTTGGGAGGGGTAAATAGGAATTGCATTTACTTGTATGTACTTTTAAGAAGTCTGGAGTAATTTACAAGAACATAACAAAGTGGTTAGCCATGGGGTGTGGGGAAGGGGTGGTGCAGAAAGTGGAAACCAGGGAGATGGCAGGTAACAGGTTGGGTGCGTGACTTTTCATATATATACATATGATAATCCCATATATATATATATATATATATATATATATATATATATATATATATATGAGATAATCTGTGAAAATATATATAATATATAATATATATAATATATATATATATATATATATTTTAACCTGTGTGAATGTGATATCTGAAAAAGTAAGCAAATAAGTCAATAAAAAAACTTCAAATAACTCTAACTAAGTCTAAATGCCTAGACTATCTCTGAGAGGAGGACATAAAGACACTGATCTTGGGGTCCCCTCTAGGGAGGACAGAGTGGCCAGGGAGCAGGAAAAGGAAAGGGGCTTACTTTTCACCTGATCACCTGTTGAATATTTTGAATGCTGTGCCACATACATGTGTTGTCTCCTCATGAATAAATACACAGAAAAATAACAGTAACCCTAAACTAGCATGACCCTTCTGACTACTCGAGTGAAGGGTTTGGAGCCAAAGGACCAAGCAAGGACAGCCCTGGATTTCCTTACCCTGCCTGGTTATTCTGGAGAGGCCTCCCCTGGCCTGAAGAAATAGTGCCTCCTTTGAACGGCTGACGCCAGATCTCTGAATTTGAGCTTGACTTATTTTAGAAATGCTTTCCTTCCTGTATTTCTCAGAAGGATCACATATTAAGCTTTGGTGACCATTTCCACCCTAGCAAACGTAAATGTCACCATGAAAAAGTTCCAAGGCAAACAGAAGTAACAACAAGAAATCTGCCCACACCCCAGATCTGTTTGTTTGTTTGTTCTTGCTTTAAGGAGAAGAAGGAAAGGTCTTAGAAAAGAGTTGTCCTCTTTTGCCTCTCATTCCCCAGGTTTCCCCGGCTCCCTCGTGAACATCTCTAAGCATTCCTGTGAAACGGTTTGTCATGTCAGGTCCTTTTCAGGACAGGGTTTGAAACAGGAGGGAAGGGGCCACCCAGAGAGACAAAGTACAAAGAGGGGAAGGATGTCCCTTGGGCCAGATCGATAGTGCTGTTCTGAGAACAGTGTAGTTAGAGGACAGGGCGCACCCAATCCTTTGGTCAATAATGCAGAGAAAGCCTGTGCATGTTGGGGTGGGTGGTTGGGTGGGGGGATATTTGGGTGACTGGAGAGCTGCGTTTATTGACAGGTGGAGTACAAGGTAGAGCAATGCTACACACACCCAGAATATCTCCTGTAAATAAGCCCTGGCCCCGGAGGAAGTGGCTATCAGAAAATGAACAATGATCTAAATTGCCTGAGATGAAGTTGACATTAACTTGAATATCTAAGAATATTCTATGTGTTTTTCTCAAATACTAGATGGTCTTATTCTTTAGTCCATGGACTAAAGACTTTAACTAGAAATAGTGAATTCTTCTAAAGGCTCAGACTTCCTAACTAGCAGGGGAGTGCATACCTTCAACAAATGTGCTGAGTTTCTCTTTAAATGACTTATTGTTATACCTGAGAATGAAGGGAAATATAAAAACAAGCTTAGGTTGAGTGATCTGAGATTATTTCTTTTGGACTACAAAGTTCTACATCTCTAAAACAGTTTCTATCTTGAGTTTTGCACATACACGTGGTTTTGTGATTTCTTTCTGTATGGCTGAATCCATCAGGAAATATGAAAATACAGTTTACCCCCGCCACTCATCCTGATAAAGCAGCGCTAAAAGCTCTCTGTTTCCTACCAAATCAAGCCCACTGCCCCTTCCTGCCTGCAGCATCTCCCTCAATCTGTCTCTGAATTTCCTCAACCTCATTTCCCACGACTCCATGGCAACCACCTCTGTTTTAGTCTTGACCTCCTCACAGTCTCCTAAAAACACACTTCCTGCAATCCCCCACCCACATGCTCTTCTGGCTTTCTGACCTACTCAGTTTTTTTCTTCAAGAACGAAGCCAAATCCTAATTTCCATGAAGCCCTTATTGGTCTCTCCTCTGCATAGCATGAAACGTACATGGTACTTATGAGACTAAGCTGTGTCTACTAGGATTCTAGGATTCTAACACACCTATGTAGACAGGTGGGTAGGTCTATTTGCATGAACGAAAAAGGTATTGCCCAAGAGAACAGGTTGGAGTTAAGGTGGACAAACAAGCTTGGCCAAACCTCAGGCTTCAGAGGGAAAGAGCCACGCTAGCCCAGCTCCACCTTCAGAACTCGGGGCAGAGTCTGGGAGGAGTGACTTGAAGCAAAGAGATGTTTTGTTGAAAATGTATTAAGACAATGGGGCACCAGTGACTTTTCTTATGATTCCATTAATAAAGTGTAAAACAAAAGGTGAGAAGAGGTATTTGAGCCAAAATTCTCATTTACTACCCCAGTGCTGTGGCATTTGGAGGACTCCAGGCCATCCATGGGTATGATTCCTTGGGGAGACAGTGGTACCTGGTGGAAGTTGTGGCAGTGCCCATAAGAAAGGGTTGCCAGATGAAATGCAGGGTGCCCAGTTAAATGTGAATGTCAGATAAACAGCAAATAACTTTTTAATATGAGTATATCTCATGTAAATTTGGGACATACTTATATTAAAAATTATGTGTTGTTTGACAAATTCAAATTTAACTGCATGTCCTGTTTTTAATTTAGTAAGTTTAACAACCCTACCATAAGAGACAATGGTGCCTGAAAGAAGGTAGACGGTCCAGCAGGGTTCACTGTGCCTAGGGAGTCCTGATAAGATAGTTTGGCAGCTGGCAGGCTTCCCCTTCTGCTCCCTTTCTGAGTAAAGAGACGAAGAATTGAGAAGAGGAAACCTTTTGACTCTTCCACTTGCTTCATGTCTTTGAGTCACTCATGATCCTGGAGTGATACTAGCCATCCAGGGGCCATGGGCTATATAAGAAGGAGGATGAAAAGCCAAGATACAAAGGATGGTGAGGCAAAACGTTGGAAAGAGCCCATGTCCTTTAGGACATTGTTGCACTCCATCCAGGGAGGTTTACCCCCCACCCTGAGACACACATCTGCCCAGAGTTGGCTCCATACCCAAGTAACACTCAGGTCTATTAGGAAGGGAGAAGGAGGGAATGACTGCTGGGTAGTCCATCAGCAATGTCACTAGCAATGTTGCCAGCAGCCGCACAGATAAAGAGTCCACCTGTGGACATGGTTTCTTTAAAGCCTCAGTTATGGACCACGGAACCATACATAGATGTGTGTGTGTGTGTGTGTGTGTGTGTGTGTGTGTGTGTGTGTGTGTGTAATATAATATAATATAATATAATATAATATAATATAATATGAATAAATTAGAAGTCTAGGAATAAAAGAAGATAGGAAAGTATAGTGCAGTAAATGTGCTAGTATTCCCCTTTTGTTTTTTTGTTGTTGTTTAAGTAGATTACCAGTGTGGTTCGATATCAAGCATAACCGACATGTATGGTTTGCTTATTCCCTAAGACGCCTGCCCAGATGGTCTTCCTTAATTCACACAGGGTCCCCTATTCTACCACCATCACCCCATCTTCTACTATACATACGTCCCTGCTCAGCACTGGAGTGTGTCCTTTCAGTAGTTAGTCAAGGAGAATTTAAGGATCCGTAACTTAATAGCCCATGTCGTCAACCTTGCCATTCATCAGTCATTCTCTGGACTCACACTACGCTTCATATCTGACAGCCTACCTCTAGATTTCTCATGTTGTAGACATTTCCTGTTTATGTTGCTTGAGACACTGTCCAGTGTTCTATTACCTATAGACAAAAGCATTCCTAACTGAGAGAGAACCTGTGAGGACTCGTTCATGAGCACATGTGAGACTTCCTTTACTGACTTTCAGAAATGTTTCCAGAAGACTTTCCAGGAAAGTGGAGTCCTAAAATATCAGGTCGTGGAGACAGCCAACCGGAGGCAAATGGGTTACATTTAGCATCTATATTGAGAAGTTGATGATGTTGGATATGAGTGAGCATCAAGCCTCCATGTGGCCTTCAGCTTCTGAGAGCTCTGAGACCTTCTTTTATATCCTCCTCACTACACTGCATGGCTCAATTCACATTTATTAATGGACTAATTAAAGTATTTAATAAACTCATGGGGGTTATCCAATGTAAGCTAAACCTGAGAAGGAGGATTTGGAAGGTGGTGTAGAGAGAGGAGAACACTGTGGATTAAGAGAAGACATAAGAACAGAGATCCTGCCCTGGACGGTTTGGCTCAGTGGTTAGAACACCGGCCCACAGACCAAAGGGTCTCGGGTTTGAGTCCGGTCAAGGGCATGCACCTCGGTTGCAGTTTGATCCCTGGCCCTGGTCAGGGTTGTGCAGGAGGCAACCAATCAATGTGTCTCTCTCACATCGATGTTCCTGTCTCTCTCTTCCTTTCTCCCCCTCTATCTGAAAATCAATGGAAAAATATCCTCAGGTGAGGATTAAAAAAAAAAAAAAAAAAGAACAGAGGTCCTGGAACAAGTCATTAGTGTGCATAATGTCTAAATCATCTGAAAAGGACTAGTAAGAGTTTGATGACTAGGAGGACTAAAGGTAGTGCGGGATACATTGCTGGGTGCTTGGGGCTGGTGCTCTGGACCACTGGGAAGCCCTGCAGCCCTGGAATAGTGAAGAAACACCAGGACAGACATATCTTAGAGAAATATATTAGTCAGCAGCCTGTAGGGCATATTGAAAGAAAGACAGGGAGGGCAGTTAGGAAGCTCTTAAAGTAATAGAAGGATGGATTGGGGTGGTGGTAGGAGAGTAGGAAGAAAAGTGAATCCTATAAATAGTTCAGTTGAAGAATAGACAGAAGGCAAGAGGAGAGAAAAGTTAACATTTGCTTGGTACCTACTCCGTGCCAAGTACTTCACATACACTGCCCCATTTAGTCCTTGTGAGTCATATTATTATCCTCACCATCCAGTGGGGAGACAGACCTGTAAACACGTAGCGATATTAGAGGGACAATAGTTCTAATAGAGGTATATGAGAAAGCTATTGTCATATCCAGGAAAGGCACAAGACTGAGGAATGTCTTAAAAGATGAGGGGAAATTTAACATAAAATTCAGGGGAGAATGCTCCAGACAGATGAATGGAATGAGTATAGGTACTTCTCTGGCAAAATCTTTGCACATGGTATCTTTTGGAGAATCCATCAGTACAGAGTTCCTCTAGTGGTGAGATATTTGCGAGCCAGGGCAGGGGGCCTTTCTGGTGCTCTTAAATAACACCATGTAGTTAACTGCCCATCTGGCATCTTAGAAAAACTCTGCCTATAGCCGGAAGTGGAAACATCTCCAGAGATTCTTGCTGGAAGTAATGCACCGAGAAGTGGTGTCGTGAGAAGGTGGATGAGTGTTGTAGTTACTTCCGTGTCCTTCATCTCACCAACCCCAGGATCCTCCAGAGCCATCTGCCTCTCCCCTGTCCCCACCCCTGCCTGTTCCCCCAGCCATGCTGGGGCTACCTATATTCTGAGCACAGAGTTAGACAGCATCTCTGCATCCCTCGTCTATTCACTCGTGAGGCTCACTTTGTAGCCTCCTCCTCTGTTCCCTTCCTGAATATCACAGGCTGCCCTTCTCATAACTCCCTGCTGCTTTCTGACATTCAGGCTGTGGGCCCTGGGGCTGGACAACAGAGAGCTCCTGCCCAGACCTCTCGGAGTTCAGAATGCTATTTGTTTGCTTGTTTTCTCCATGTTTCTACTCTGATTCTGCTGCACTTCAAACCTATTCTTGGAAGTGTCACAGTTATCCACACTCTGGTCACATTACTCTTCTTTCCAATGATTCCTAAGGAATGTGCCTAAATAGCAGCAGAGCCCAGGGGTGTTTGTGAGCTGTGAACAGAACTCCTGGGAGGTGGACACAGCTGGCACCTGCCCTTCATCCTTCCCCCTTTTCTCTGCCTGAAATTCAGGCAGGATGCTGAAAGAGAAACAGCTATCTAGTGAGCATGAAGTTCAAAGCCACAAGCTAAGCTTGGTGGGTGTGGAAGCTAAGAGAAGCCTCAGACCCTGATGGCCCTGGACCAGGTTGTAGGACTAGCCCTGGGTGGTACCGCAGCTTCTTGTCGTGTGCGAAAAATAAAGTCTAGTTCGGTTAATTGACTGTGGCTGGGGTTCAGGTGCACCTATCTCTGTTCCTGATTGTTGTGAGGATTAGATGAGATACCTTAGGAGACTCTGAGGTGAACCAACAGACCTGGCTGAGCACACAGAATCCTACTTTGGGACCTTGTCCTAATCTTAAGCCCCTATAGGTAGTGGAGACTTAAGCACTGATATGCACTTCCTGTCCCCAATTTGACTGCAAACTTAGTGGGGCAAGGCTAATTCTGGCAACACAGAGGGCATTTTGGTCCAGCCGCAGAGAAGCAGTTTAGAAAAACCAGGGAAGCAAGACAGAGGGTGCCGTATGTGGTGGCCTACTGAAAATTCATCTGCACATCTAGAAAAATGTTCTCTCCTTATGTCCTCTGGGTGTTGGTTCAGTAGCACCTTCTTCACGGTCAGAGTACACCATTCATTTCATTCATTCATTCATTCATTCATTCATTCATTCATTCATTCATTCACCAAATACTTCCTGGGTGCCTACATTCACCAAATACTTCCTGGGTGCCTACATTGTGTCGGGCACTGTATTAGGTGCTGGAGATAGGAAGGTGGATAAAATACAGTCCTTGGCCTCAAGCCTCTTCGCTGGGTCTCAAATTTTTTAGGAAATAAGCCCAGAAGATCAAGGGTACATTTGGGTTAAATGTGAAAGAAGAAAAACTCTGGATGCTGAAATTGCTGTCATTTTGCATCTTCTTACTGATGCTGTAAGAATAACACACCCGGGTTTGGGGAGGTGGGGGATATTTCCATCTAGGCTGGAGTGGAAAGTTACTGGTATGCTCAGAAGTAAGCTCACATAATCATGGGCTGAGGTCAGACAAACTATAGAGTTCTTAATTTGTAGCATTTCCTTGGGCTGTGTGTAAACTACCCTTTGACTCAAGTGAAAAATGCTACCTCCTTAAATGGAAAATACCCGGAAGGTGGAAATTTTATGTTATTTGCCAATGTAAAGCCATTGGGTCCTCAATGATACCCACTGCACCACACTCTGGCCAGTTGACTAAAAACATTGCACAGCCCACCAGTTTTCAAATAGTTGCTCCTGACTAGAGAGGTAAGAGGGTGTGAGTACAGACCATGCTTCAGAGTACAGGCTCTGGAGTAGGAAGACCTGACTTCGAATCCTAACTGTTCCTTACCAGCTTGTGGGAAGCCAGGTAATTACCTGACATCACTGAGTGTCAGGTTCTTTGTCAATAAAAAGGATATAGTAAGCCCTACCACACAGGATTGTTATGAAGATTCAAATAATATATTGTGCAAAGGCTTGACACAGAGTTAGAGCTCAAAGTACTGTCACTGTGGGGGAAATGAGGTGGGAAAGAGAAGATAAGAATGGGAATCTTTTCTCAGTGGGATCATCTAGACTGGAGCCAGTTTACCCCCCAAAAGACCACCTCATGTTATCTCTGTCCATACACGTCCCACCCTCCACAGACCCCAGAGCCTGTTCAACCTCTGTTCTCCTTAATTCTGTCCCAGTCACCTTCAAGTTGCTGGAGAATGTGGGCTCTCTAATTATTTCCATAGAAAGCTGCATTTCAGTGGTGCTGAAATGTTCATTGTGAGGGTGGACACATGAGCAGTTCTGGAGGGTCTGTGAAATGAGTAAGTCCAACAGCCCACTGAATGAGTCTGCTTTGTGAGGCCATTTGAGGGTTGTCATGAAAGGCCTTCCTTTCTAAAGACATTTGTTTCTTCATCTCTTCAATGGAGGTGATTGTCCTGACCTCATCTGATGGTGGGGGGAATTCAACCAAATGACACGCATCTAGCGTGATGATGAGGAGGAAGCAGGAGGTCAACAAATATTCCTCCTTCCTTCCCCATGACCTTGCCCTGGTCTCATAGTGCCCTAAACTGAAAGAGTATTACTGTGCAAGTGCTGACAACATGTGGCAGGAGGAATATAGAAATCCACTCTTAGCAACTTACACTTCAGTTGTGATTAATTTATCATTTCCTAGCCCAGTTCTTCTCAACCCCGGTGCACATTAGAATTACTGGGCAGAATTTAAAAAATCACCAATGTCCAGCATGCACTCCCTCCCCCCCAAAAGAATCTGACTTAATTCATAGCTCCTTGAAAGAATGACAACCTCTCTGGGTTTCAGTTTGTCCTGTGAATTGAGAGCAGAGAGGTGGAGTAACTTACCAATGTTGTACAACTTTAGAAGGCCTCATGTCCACTGAAGCCTAGCCAAGGACATTTACCCAATAGATACTGTCTTTAGTTAAAATATATTTTGTCCACCGTGGATTTTTATATTAATTTTGAGTTTTATAATACTGTATTGCAATATTATTCATCCTGATTACTGTTTTTTTATGGCACTCTCTCACATTTTGCACTTGACGCCATAGCCAAATGATGGGGAGTGCTTAAGAGAAAACCTCACTTGACACTGACTGCCTGTCTAGAAATTGCATCTAGAAAGGGAAATGAACTGGGCATTGCGTCCTTTCTTTTTGGAAGGTCAAGCTGAGCCTCACTATGGTTTTGTGCTGTGTTTCCAGGAGTGTTGATGGTCAGTCAGGAGGGTGAAGAAGAGCTGTTGGTCAGTGGCAAAGCTGTAGGCCAGTGAATTCCTGAGGCTTCTCTACAAGAAATGAGTTGAAAGTGAGTTTAAAACTGATTAGATTTTGGCTGTGCCTCTTGCAGCTTCAGCAGCAGATGAAATCCCTCCAGGAAGGAGTATTTATTATTTAACCTCCCACTAGCTCAAAGTTAAGCTTTTGACTTTGAACAGCTTGAAAATTTCAGCCCATACTAATCTGAATTAGGAAATAAATGAGTGACAATACCAGAACCATGCCCTAACCATTGTTAGATCAAAAGGTAATGGATTTGTTTATCAGATCAGGAAACAAGTGAATGGTTTGCCAAGGAAGCATTCAGACAAGGTGGAGCTGGAGATCCAGGTGAAAAGTCTCCTCCTGAGATGGAAGACAGATACCATGCCTGCAGGTAGAGTCACACCTGTCTGATTTAAACTCCCGTGGGGAGTGTCTCCAGTCATCTCAAAGGACATGGCTGAATTCTCAATAATTTCTCTAAACTCAACTTTACTATCATTTCGATTTCCACTAGGCTATATGCTCCATAAGGACAAAGATTTTTTCTGGGTTTGTTCCATGCTATATCCTCAGCAATTCAAATGGTGCTTTGCCTAAAATAAGTGCAAACAATCATGTCACCCTGCTGATTATGACTCTTCACTGTCTTTCTGTTTCCATTAGAATAATCACAAAAGCCCTTTTGTGGCCTACAGGCCTGCATAATCTGCCCCCTGCTTGCTTCTCCAACTTTCTTCATCCACTGTACTCCAAGCTCTGCCCCACCAGGCTTTACAAACGTTTTCTCCAGCATGCTGAACACACACACACACACACCACACACACACCACACACTTCACAGGACTAGCTCCTTCCCAACCTTGATATCTCAGTATAAAGGTTCCTTTTTCAAGAAGGCTTTCTGACTAGTTTTATCCATGGAGATCCTCCGCTCCTTTACTCTCATCGCTACTCCTGTTTCCTTCATATCATGTTTCTCTACTTACAATTGAATATTTTAAAAAATGTATTCCACTGTTTATTGTGTTTCTATGTTAGACCCCAAAATCCATGGAGTGAACATGACTCCATTTGTCCCAATATATCCATACTCCTCTGAAAGACCCTGATATAGAATAGGTACATACACATTACTTGAATGAATGAATGAATGAATGAATGAATGAATGAGCAAACATTTTAGTACACATGACCCTGTTCTTGACTAAAACAGGACAATGGTGTTCTTCATCTCTCTTCTGTCCACCTTCTTCCCTCAAGGTGCTCTCCTCACTTGTCCCAGTGGTTACACACTGCCCATGAGCTGCTCAGGTCCCCTTGAATACCCCAGCCTCAGGTTTGACAGTCTAGACAATGCCCCCTAAGGTGCTAAAGGCTGAAATGTTGTGAGGTGCTGTGCATAATATTTAACTTTTAACAGAAATGCATCATTCTTATTACTGTGGGGATAAAAGGCATTATAGACAGCTTATGAAGAAGAGATTTATGTGAGGACAGGAGTGCCATTTACCCCACAGAGGCAGCCACCTGGCTTGTTGTCTATGCAGGAGATAGATCCTGGCAAAGCTATTATAATCAATTAAAACCAGGCTCATCGGGAAGATTTTGATATTCTCTTCTCCATGCTAAGCACATACTGACTGGAGTGCACTATTTTCCCTTCTTACATAACACTGAAGAGAAATAGGAAGGGTATCATTCATCACAATGTTAATAATACTTACATTTAGGTGTTGATACATGAGTATTTTAGTGTTTCCCCCCCATGTGTGTCTATTTTTAAAATTTTCTTTATTGACAATATATTAGTTTTATAATTTTCGAATATCTAAACTATAATTTTGTGTGTTCTCCTTTGTGTTGGTCTGTATTTCAATGGACTAGAGCTATGCTGCCCAATATGGTAGCCACAGACATCTTGCGAGTATTCAGATTTACATTAATTAAAATTCAATTCAGTTAAAATCTCACTCCCCAGTCACACTAGCCACATGTGAAGTGCCCAGTGGTCACATGCAGCTAGTGGCTACCATTTTGGATAGCACAGACATAGAACCTTTCTATCACATTGAAAGTTCCATAGGGAAATTTTGGTGTAGAGTGTGTAGGTTATAAAAAGAGACTTACAGGTATTGAAGAGTAATGTTGATGCAAACAAAGGTTTGAAAAGAGTAACTGTTTGGGTTCCTTGTGATCCCAATGCAATGGTATTGATTCTTCTCTGAGGAAAGACCTTGGTTTGTTCACCAGGGCAAGATGCCCACCATGACATGTCCATCTCCGGGGCTACTCCTGGAACCCACCTTCCTATAAGATAACCTAATGCTAAAGTGAAATTATTATGCAACCAGCCTGGAAGGTTGTGCTCAGTCACTGGGCTGGGCTCTTCCTTGAAAAACTTAGGGAGTAAGTGACCTTTGACTCAACAGAACAAGATTTGAGCAACTAAGCTTGCTCTATGATTATCAGAATTTGTCTGGTGTCAAGATTAATTTTCAAACCCATACTCCTGGTGGCCTAAGGAATGTGTCACATCTGTCTCACCCATCATGAGTGAAGGGGACCTAGGTTATTAGCTGAGATGAATAAGGATATAGTCATTCATAGATTTTTAAAAACAAATCTTTAGTGAGCACCTACTATGTGCAAGATATTGGAGTTGCAGCAATGAATAAGACAGATCTGAATACTGCCTTACAGAGGACCACCTTGAATTATTGCAACTTTCTCAAGGTCAAGAATAGTCTTAAATAACCAGAAATGAACTGACACCTAAGGGTCTCTTATAGGCAAAGTCAGGAGTATCTCTAATGGGCAGTAAAGAGAAAACTCTAGCTACATGTCTAAAGCAGGAAAGATACAGAACATATGAGTGTGTTTTATATCAATTTGAGATTTTTCAAGAGAGCCCTTAAATATCATTTAGGTCTGTGCAAGAAAAAGATAAAATATTTCTGTAATGGGGCCCCCTAGGGGACTCTAATCACCATATGAAACAGTGCTATGTAGTAAACTGCCAAGACCTGTAATGTAGTTCACTGCCTAGGGTAACATGGAGCATGGAAGATTTACCAAAATGTCGATTAACGTCCATGATGAAAGATCAAGTTTCCTCGAATAGGTGAGATTATAGTGGCTGGAAACGACGTGGAGTATGTATGACAATATGAAAACTGAGAGACAGCAAAAGGAAAAGATGTCTTCTTAAAACAAACTTCTGCATATAACAGTGGGAAATCAAATTTTAGATGTTAATTCTGAGAAAGACACTCCGATGGCATCCTGCAGAGCATGTCTGACTGGTCAGAACAGGCACACTGGTAAATCTGGTGTAAAGTGCTTTTCTTTCATGGTGCAAGCTTTTGGCTCTCACACTGAGATGTTGTAATGATGTCTGAAGTTCAGGGACAGAGAAAGAAGGGAAGATCGTGTTAAAGGGTTATAGCACAACATGTGGATTTTGCTTTGAGCCTCTCTAGACCAATCCACACTGGCACAGTGGCTGCATTCTGGAAAATGTTTGTTGAGTACAAGAGTAGGTAACGTCTGGGCCCTAAGAGATTTAAGGCCCATCGTCAGTTCTTGTTAATAGTTAAAACAAAGAATGTGAAGCAAATCACTGGAAAATGTAACATGAGAAGAGTGGGGGCCAAGCATGAACACTTGAGTGTCCTGTATTTAAGGTCAGAACAGAAGACAAGGAACCCATTGAAGGCTAGAAAATGCATGGCCAAAGAGAACCAGCAGAGTGTGTTGTCAGAGAAGCCAAGCAAGTAGACTTTGGAGAAGAGATGCCAGGTTGAACACAGTGGAGAAGTGCAGCCAGCTAAGGACAATAAACTGGATTGGGCAATGTTTGCAGGAAAGGTTTGAGTGGAATGATGAGAGCATGTCACAGATTGCAGGAGATTGAGGAGTGCCAGAAAGGAGAGGAAATGTGGGTAGGACCAGCCAGTGGTTGTGTTCTGGGCGTTTAGGATCCTTAAAAAGAAAATCCCCATGGACATTTAAATATATATATTTTATTGATTTTTTAGAGAGAGAGACGAAGGGAGAGAGAGATAGAAACATTGATGTGAGAGAGGAACATCGATTGAGCCCACAACCCGGGCATATGTCCTGACTGGGGATCGAACCAGGACTTCTCAGTCCATGGGGTGGTGCTCAATCCACTGAGCCACACCGGCCAGGCTGCATGGACATTTTTAATAAGCTTTTACTACTGAAGAACCTGGCTTGCTAAATTACAGAGGTTTCTGACCTGCCTGAACTCCCAGGGTGGGAAATACTCACATCTGACCCTTTGATTTGAGGAAGTATCCAAATAAAGCTTTCTAACCTTGATTCTTTTGATTATCAAAAACATTGTTTACTCCTTAGATAAACAATAACCTATAGCTTCAGTTCTGCAGTGTGGTCAGAAGGCTTTGCACAGAGAAACACACTAGAGGTGTTGGAAGACAGATCCTGCCTCTTATTAAATAATCAGAACTTCAAAGTTGTTCAAGTAGATGAGCCATAAAAATGCCAAGAAAAATATTTCAGTGATTATTGTTCTATTTCACAAAGCCAAGAGTCTCAGGCTATCACAACATCCTAGTGTTTTCAAACTTAATCTTAGCATCAAATCCTTTTCATGAACTAAATTGTTCACAATATAAACATATATCATTTTTTTAAAAAAAGCTGGACTTCAGTGGTTGAAGCTGGATGAGACTGGGCCAGTTTCCTCCTTGGAAAGAAAGATAGTTCAAAAGTTTTAGCTCTAGAAAAGTGGTCCACAACCCTGGCTGCATATTAGGATCACCCACAGACAAAGCCTAGTGCAATTAGGGATCCTGATTTAATTAGTCTAGGAGGAGAGCTCTGGCATGTTATTTTTATAAGCACCCCAGATGATTCTATTATGCAGTGAGGGCTAAGAACTGCTACCCTAGAGAAAGACTATTTATGAGAAGGTCCATTTTACGAAAGAAGATCTTACGGTAAGATTACTGTCAAACCAATAGTTAGGGGATACGTGGTGGTTGGTTAATCAAATATCTTAGTTAATGAGAGTTGGCAAATTTACCAATGAAAATCCATTCTACATGGAATTAGAATAAAATACTATACACATTACAAAAGTCAAACTGACTATCTCATTGAGCCAACATGAAATCATTTCCTGATTGAGTACCTGTACTATGGCAGACTATGTAAGGGACTTGGAGGAATATAAAATTCTTCTTCTCATCTTTGCACTCAAAGAACTGTGAAGTCTTCTGTGGAAGGTAAAATGTGTGATACAAAGCTAACTCTAAGAATCAAGAAGCACTGGCCGATCTTACACTGTCTTGAAGTCAGTGTCATTTTTGTGGATTAAAGATGACCACAAATTCTAGCCACTCCTCCGATCAAAAAGTGGTGTCTATTTTCCTCTCCCTCTACTTTGGCTTTGTCACCTTCTTTGAACAATAAATGCAGCAGAATCAACACTGTGCTTGTTGTAGGTCTAGGTTTTAAGACCTAGATTTTGAGGAAACTTGGCAGCTTTGTTCTCTTGTAGCTTTCAGCCACCATGCCCAGTGGTCCAGCTCCTGTGTTGAAGAGAACACAAGGGGAGAGAGATGCCTGGCTGTTCCAGCCAGCTGAACAAAGTGCCAGATACATGTTGACATATAGCCCTGAAACTGTCATGTGAGGAAGCTCAAGTGAGCCATATAGAGAAGCCACGTGGAGAGCTAAGGCATGCTGGTCCATAGCCCAGCTCAGTCGCCAGATGAGCACAGTCTCATAACTAACAGGTAAGACCGGTGGAAGAATTGTTCAGTCAACCCAGAGAATCACGAGAAAACATTTAAAGTTTTTAAGTCACTAAGATTAGGATTAGTTTGTTACCCAGCAATATACAGCTGACACAGAAACTGGTAGCTAGAAGTGGGGTGTGGCCATCAAGGAAACCTAAAACACGTGGTATGGGTTTTGTACCAGGTAGCAGGCAGAAGCTGGAGGGTTGGCAAGGAGACTAGTGGACGTTGGAATAACAGCGAAGTACTTGCTATTGGAAAGCTGGAGGAAACAGCAAATTGTTTGACAGAAAATATTACTTCAGTTTATCATCGATGTTTGTATGTCACTAAATACAGTACATGTATTGGACATCTTTATCTAACAGCTATGCACTTTCATACAGGACCTAAAACATGCCTTCCTCATGTTCATGTGAAACAATCAAAGTGTATCTGAAAACAATAGCAAAACTCACAAGACATTTGTGGATTTAAAAAAGTCCTCAGTCAGTACTAACTGATGTATCCCCAATGTGCTGAGAGAAGCCAGTCAATGTGAATTATAGCAGCAACAGGAGGAGATCATCAGTGTTTTTTCCTGCTGCTCTAAAATTTTCCCCTAAGCAGTAACCTAGCAGTGGAAAATCCCAGCGTGAATGTTCACAGAGGAAGTGTAGCAACCCTGGGCTGGCCACTAGGTTTATCTTTCGATGGCGTGTTTCCACGAATAAATGGTTCTTGGAACAACCAAGAACCTGAGTATCCAAGCTACATAAAGAACAAAGTGTAGTTCAAAGGGATGATTGACATATGTTCTTGTCTTTGTATTGATGTTCAATAGAAAGTATGCAGTATATTCTTGAGGCAAACAACAAACCATCCAAATGAATTTTTAAATCATATAATTATTTTTAGAAATGTGGAAATTCCAAGAGGAAATAGACCCAGAGTGATTAAGTGATTTGCCCAGGGTCACTGAGCCAGGTCCCAGCAGAGCCCGAGTTCAGACTGGCCCACCCTGGTTCACATTTACCTAACAAATACTTACTGACTGCCTATGGTAAGTCAGTAACTGTTCTAGGTGCTCAACACAAAAAAGGCAGAAATCCTTGACTCCATAAAGCTGGCAGAGGGAGAGAGGTAATAATTAGTGAATTAACAAAGTGAATTACATAGTTTTACATGTAGTGACAAAAAAAAAAAGGTAGAGCAGAGCAAGAAGAATTGGGAGTGCTGACAGGGGTGACGATGGGATGCAATTCTCAACAGTGTGGCCAGGGCAGGCCTTGCTGAAAAGATCTGAAGGAGGCAAGAAATAGCCAGTGGGGCAGTTTGTGGGAGGGAGCATTTCAGCAGAGGGTAGAGCCAGTGCAAAAGCCTTAAGGCAACAGTGGGCCGAGAACAGTTTCTGAGATGTGCCTGCCATGTTTGAGGAATTCGTGTCATCTATGATACCATCTACAGTGTCTCCTCTAATAATCACGGGCCTGCAGGTGCTTAGAGTTGGGAGAGCCTGAGAAACTGTGCAGTCCAACTTCTAGCCTTGGCCTCAGTGAGGGAAGGGAGGGGCTCTGGCACCTGGCTGAATGCTGAGGATGGGAGGTTCAGCATCTGGTTTGTGATCACTCTTTTTAGCTGGCTCCAGCCACTTGTGTCCTTGTCTGTTGAGAGCTCAAAGGTGTGGTGCACTTGGTGTTACCTTCTGCACAGCCTTGGGCATGGGCACTCCTACAAGAATGCACTTTCTTCCCTTCAGGAACCCATTGCCAGTTTCCCACGCACTGATTCTTCATCAGGCAATATAGGTCTGAGGAGCAAGCCAGTTTCTGTAGCCACTAACTTCTGGAGCTCATGCTGAGCCCATAGAAAGCTCACACTCCTTTGCCACACCACACAGTGGGGACTTGGACTGTCTCTCACCTGTACTGGCTGACGTGGTCTCCCTTTGTGCATCCCCTGCCCTCCAGAGAGCTCCAGATGGGTACTGCAAACCAACTCTATCTTCCAGAATGATTCCTTCAAAACTCACTGGGTGGATTATCTTGGTCCCTCTAACTTGAGGTTGGGCAAGTTCAATGCCTGCCTTCTTCAATAACACTGGAAGACTCCACAAACTCTCACTTTTCCAAAGAGAGCTAGTCTCACCTCCCTCCAGACCCTCTTACTATATCCTGGTGGCAAAGGTCACAGATCAGATCTTCTGGTTTGCTCAAGTCAATTTTGTCCAACACCTGGCAAGGTCCCCACTCAGCCTGGCTACTAATAATCTAGTATCTTTGTTCTTGGCAGTTACAATGAAGTGGCAGGGGCAGGCTGGGGGGTGATGACACGAGCGTAAAGGAGAACACATACTTTGGTGTCCTGAGTCACTGCCACATGAACATACTTAGTTTGCTCCTCCATTTCACACACCTGTACTCCCCCTTTCCTCAGGACGGATGGCTGGTATATTCATTATGGTGTTAGACTCATTATGGTTATGGACTGGAATTTAAAAAGACTTTGGAGATAACAGTTTAATTCCCTTAATTTGCAGATAAGGAAATTGAAATCTATATGGCATGCAAACATGAAAAATATATTTTCTCCCGTAGCTCGTTCCTTTGTGCCAGAAATTTTGGAGCATTTTAAGCAGAAGGAAACAAGTGCCAGCTATTTCAATACAACCTACAAAGATAATTAGAATTACAGTCTGAAATATTTTCAGCTCTGCTTCTAAATGGATTATTTCCAATTTCCTAAAAGAAAAAAATAAAAGACGTAAATTCAAAGAAGTTTTCTGACTGCTACATTTCCTTTTGAGGAAAATTTTAATTTGGCTGACAGAAGTAGAAAAAAGTACTTGGAAAGCCAGCTAGCCCCTTAGGGACACCTTTGTCCTCCTATTTGTGGGCTGGAAATGGGGAGGGGAGGTTTATTAGTAAGGGGTGTGATGGTTAACTTTATGTGTCAACTTGACTTGGCTACAATACCCAGATATTTAGTTACACACCAGTCTAGAAGTTGTTGTAAAGGTATTTTTTAGATGCGATGAACATTTCAGTCAGTAGACTGAATAAAGCCAGTTATCTTCCATAATGTGATTGGACCTCATCTAAGCCGTTGAAGATAAGAAAAAAAGACTGAAGTCTCTCTAGGAAGAAGGAATTCTGCCTCCAAACTGCCCTCAGTCTCCAGCTGCAACATCAATTCTTCCCTAGGTCTCTAGCCTGCGGGTCTGCCTTGCACAATGTAGATTTGCCAACCCCCACAACCACATCAGCCAGTTCCTTAAAATCTCTCTCTCTCTTACTCTCTCCCTCTCTCATGTCTTCTTGTATCTTCTTCCAAGCCTTCAAGTAGGTATCTCCTGCTAACGATATTCTGCTCAATCCTGCTCCTCCCTCTTCACTTCTTTCCTTGAGCTGTCAACCACCTAGAACTGAGAAGCCTCCTAAGAAATGGCTTCTACTTTCCCCATTCTCCAAAATGCACTCTTAAAATATTCCTTAATGCCGAATGTAGCCTTTCCTGCTGGGCAGCCAGATTCTTCCTTGCTTTGTGGAAGCCTGTGTGTTCACTGGCCATGCCTCCTTGACACCCCTTCCTCCCTACTTTCTGATCCCTTCTCCTGGTTGCCTTTCTTCCTTTCCTTCATCAACTCTGTTTCCTCCTGTCCCCTGAAACCGGGCAGGTATCCACGGAACCCAGCTTGTGCCTCTGCCCTCTGCTCTTGCCATCTCTGTCTCTTCTCTCTCTGTCTCCTCGGAGAGCTGGCGTCGCTCTCACAGACATGATTGTCATTCCCTCTATGCGGCTGAGTCTACTACTGCATTTCCAGTTCTGTCCTCACTCCTGTCCTGTACTCCACTCTTGGAAGACTGGGACCCAGCATGTCTGAGAGGAGATGAATCACTTCTCTACTCAACAGTGGTTTTTTCTGTCAGTCCCGTTATCTCTGTGAGGAATACATCTCTAGTGACCCAGGCAGGCATTACTGAAGCCATCTTTGCATCTCTGACCTCTTTATCCTTCACCCCAGCAGAACAGTCCCATGCCCTGGGCACGGAGCAACTTCCTCCTGCGACGTGTTCTGTCCCCTGGTAGAGTGAAATCAACTGAGAGGGCGTGGGCCTGCCATTCCACTTTTTTCTCACCCAGGCTAAAGCTTGATTTCTTTGAAGAAAATCATTATGTTTAATGTTCCAGATATTAACTTCATTATTTTTAATGAGAAAAGTATCAATTTTATTCCTTTAAGCCAGAAATCTCAACCTTTTTCATCTCAAGGCACACATAAATTACTAAAATTCTGTGGCACACCAAAAAAAAAAAAAAATATATATATATATATATATATATATATATATATATATATATATATACACACACACACACACACACATTTTTTTGCTGATCTAACAAAAAATAGATATAATTTTTATTGAATTGCAAAAAAATAATGATAACAGTAATTACTGACCCATTTTACCCCAAAGTGACTTTAAAAAAAAATCAGATACCTATACTTGCATATAAAGATTGCTCATACCAAGAATTAACCAATCAGATGCAACCTTATTATGTGACATGACCAATAAGATGAAACTCTATTATATGACCTATATGTTTATAGTGCAAGACAGGGCATTCACACTGAATGGCTATTATTGTATTGGCTGTTGTCATTTTTAACTTGACAATCCAAGGGAAAAGAGGTCAGTGCCCATGACTAAATAGTCAAGTATTGCATGTTTTAAAAATTCTTGTGGCACACTGGTTGAAAATTGCTGCTTTAAGCAGTTGTTTTCAAACTTAAAACAATGCTGAAAGTTATTAAACATAGAAATTATCACTCTCCATTTAAGAAACTATTTGGCAATGCATCTAAAGAATCATGAAAACATGTTTACCATTTGATATGATAATCAAAATTCTAAGAAAAGGAAAGTCTAGAATCCAAAGGTGTTCATTGTAGATCGACGGAAAAATAGAAAGCAAGCTGACAGTTAAACAATAAGAGAGTGGCTTGGTAAATTACACATAAGAAATAATCAGTTTCTTTTAAAAATATTATCTTTATAGTTAAAAGTATTATAGATATCCCCCTTTGACTCCCTCCTCCCTGCTCCCACCCCCACCCCACCTTCGCTACACTATCGTCTGTGATCAATTTCATTGGATATAAAGTGATAATTGGAAAAATTCAGCAACTTGGAAACATACAGGAAAAATATATAAATTGTGTTTCTGCTATGATTACAGCTAAGTTAAAATTAGTCGTGTATTTTGCCAAGAACTGGAAAAAATGTGGAAAATAATTTGTTTTCAGATGGTAGAATCTGAATCATTTAAAAAATTTTGTTTTCATTTCTTCATTCATTATGAAAGGCATGGTATAGGCAGTGGCTTTTTAACTTTTTTGACTATGACTCATAGTGAAAAATACATTTTATATTCCCAATTAGTGTGCCTGCCTACACATACACACACACACACACACACACACACACGCTCATGCACTCATGTATGTAAACTGTATTTCATTATATATTATAAGATACATAATTTTTCACATTTGAACATCTCTAAAATCTGTATGCATGTTACAATTGATGGGATCTTACACATTTTATAATTGTCAGCCTTGTTTTCTTTCTTAGAGACACATAAATTAATGGTGTCTCTCATAATTAATGGTTTCAGAGTTGATAAAATACATTTCAACAAATAAGTTTCATAAAATAATTACCAAATGTAATATATTGTGATATTCTCTTTTCTTTTCTGTTCTATTTTGTATCTTTAAAAAGAAATTTTTTTAATGTTGGAAGCAACTCCCTAGATGGAAATTTACAACTCACTAATGCAGAAGTTGGCAAATTATGGTCATGAGCTAAGAATAGTTTTTCAATACTTGGAAAAGAGAAAAAGAAGAAGAATATTTTGTGATATAAAACAATTCGAAGAAATTCAAGTTTCAGTGTCATAAATTTGTCTTGGACCCCAGCCACCCATTTGTTTCTATATTGTCTGTGACAACTTTCACAAAGCAAAGGCAGATTTGAGGAGTTTTGACAGAGACTATATGGCCACAAAGCCTGGAATATTTACCACATGGCCCTTCATAAAATATGTGTGCAGACCATGAACTAACCCAGAATATTTACCATGTGGCCTTTGACAAAAAAGGTTGCAGACCCTGAACTAGTGGATGGCCATTCAATACTTAAAACACTTCCGATGTAGTAGCAAGAGCATAGAGATGGAAGATCGAACCCAAATTCTGGTTCCATCATTGTTACGACCTTTGTATTTATAAATGTCTAAAATGCCCACCTGTTGGTGCTACTGTGAGTTTTGTGTGATCATTTATTTAAAATTCTTGGCCCATGGTAGGTACTTGACAAATGTTAGATTCCCCCCCCACACTTTTCTTTTAAATTTTGCTTAAGCCATGACCCCCACCCACCCACACTCTTCCCCATCAAGGTTGGTGATGATGACTACCATGTCACCACCCCTTCTCAGGGCAGTCTTGAGGGCAAAGTCCAAAGTGGTCTTCCACAAGTATGACATTTTTGATGTTTCACATTTTACCCTAAAAATTCAGGGGGATTTTTCCTTTTATATTCATGCCAATTTTTAGATTGAACAAAATAGATACTCCTAGGAAATTCACCATGTTTGCTTTGGGGCTTTGCGCACATCTTGGCTCATTGCCATGTATCTATTTTCCCAGTTTGAGAAGCACAGGTTTATTCAATGATATTTGTTGTCGTTTTAAGATCTTATTTCCCCCTCAGAACTCACCATTGTCATTTCATTGTAGTTATATAAGAGTGACGAGAAACTGTCTTTAAAGGAGGCTATTTGAGTTGGGCCTCAGAATGGAAGGCTCGATATGCAGAAAGAATTGTTAAACCCCAAGATCAGTCTTGTGCTTGCAGGTGCAAAGCTGATTTTTTTCCCCAGAGTTCCCTGAAGTGGTTAGGATTAGCTGGATTTACTCAGCTGATGAAGCTCACAAGAGACTCATGCCAGAGGCTAATTTAATAATTTGCAAAGAGAAGTTACCAAGCACACTGGAACAGTATCATTGCTTTTTCTCCCTACAGGTAAAGTAATATGGAAAGCAGATTCATAGCCAGAAGGCTGCTTGCTGAGCACAGAATCAGAGGAGTAGCTGAAGGGTCTTAATGGCTATTGCATCAAACTCAAAAGCCTTGGCATATCCATCTCCATATCAGGCAGGTGGCTACCAATCCAACTGAAATATTCATGTTCATCAGTCAGAGCATCCTGCACGCAAGTGTTAAAGGTATTTAGCATGTTCTTAATCTTTCACCCCTTTCTTGATTCCATGCCAATTTCCCCCTTCTCTACCCCATACACATTTTTGTTTATTCATGCTTCCTTGAGATGTTAAAGTCATTTATTAGTCTACAGTGGTGTTTTTCAAAGTATATCCCCTAGAGTGACAAAAAAGCTTGAAAAATCGAGGGTTAAGTGAACTTAAACTGTTTATTCCCATACTTTGAGCACCTCATAGTTCTTAGAGCATCTCTCCGGACATAGAAGTAGAGGATGCCGGGCTTCCTTCTCTTCTCTTCACATTTGTTCCAGTCTTGATAACATTATAGGTCCTATTCCTACATTTAGCCTAAAGAAACCCTCCTTTGTTAGAATGATTTCTTCATGAAGATAATCTTACCTGGCTTGTATTTAATCCATTTGCTTAAATTTCTTAAATGTAATGGGACCACCTAACATACTAAAATATTCATTTTATATATATATATATATATATATATATATATATATATATATATATGATAATACATTTGAAAAACAAATTGGCTAAAGAGAGGATTACCCATATCCCCATCATGCCAATTCAACCATGTGCAAAAAAAAAATCTAAGGATTTATTTGTATGCTCTTAAGAGTTTTTCTCCAGTAAATACATTTAAAAAAATCTAAATCATTTTTTTAAAAAGTAATTAAAATCAAAAGTATTGTTTTCATTATTTCAATATTCACGTCTTGCTTTAAAATCATCAATTTAGAAATAACTTCCAAGAGGTTGTCTAATCCTTTCCCATACATACACAAAATATGGTGTCTAATCCATCTGAAATATGATCACCTACTACCATATTCAGAGACATTCTGGGGAAAGAGAAAGACATAATTTACTGCCATCAGTTATTCTTTCGTGTGTCTGCCTATCTTCTCCCCCACAATGGGTACTTTCCTTCCTGAAGTATTTGCAGGAAGGGGAGTATATTTCAAATCTATTTTAAATCAATGCAGTTTCTCCGCTGTTCTCTGCTCCTACCCACAGCTCCTAGGATCATCTGGGGCCTCTGTTCATTTCACTGTTGGGCAGTGCCTAGTCTTCTAGGATGCAGTGCCAACTGACTTTTCCAGGAGTGGGTGTGGAGCGGGGGTCAGGTGGAGCAAACTACAATTCCACTCTTGTTATATAAGCAATTGAATTTTATTGGATTTTTTTTAAAAAAAGAAGAGAAATTTTAGTTCAGTGCAAAATAGGAAACAATTTGAAATTTTCAATTTTATTACACATGACTCTTCTTATAAAACCAATGATTTCCCTATCACTGGGAATTTCTCAAGTCAGCCCTGCTGCTATGTTCCTGGGGCTGCCTCTCCTTTTTGCTCTTTCCCTAGATGCCAGCTTAACATCCCCAAATTGCTATTACTTTCTAGTGCAGAGCAGTTTATCCATCTAAAACCATGGTTCCCAACTGGGGACAGCTTTGCCTCCCCTCTGCTAGGAGTCATTTTCCAATGTCTGGAGACGTTTTTGATTGTCATGACTGAGCAGGGAGGTTCTACTGGCATCTAGTGGGTATAGGCCAGGGATCCTGCTAAACACCCTACAGTGAACAGGACCGGCTCCCATAACAAAGAATTATACAGCCTAGAATGTCAGTAATTTCTCAACAGCAGATGTTGAGAAACTCTGATCTAATTCCGACCCACCTCAACCAATAGGATCAGGGCATAAATCCTCAAATCCAGATTCGGATTAAGGTGATCTGCTAAACGATGGACCATTTGCTCCAAGACTCCAAGCCTAGCAATATAAAAAAAATCAGCAAACTTTTCTTTAACATATCCTTATTAGATTTTTGAGTAGCGTTACTATGCCAACCAATTTTTTGTATATAAGAGGAGCAGTAGAAACATTTATACTTCTGTTCAGAATAAGTCCCCTAAAATTGGAGATATTTTATTCCAGTTACAATTCTGTCTAAACCGTTTTTTTTTTTTTTTTTTTTTTTTTTAATGTGTAAGTATAGACACTCCTTTCTCTGAAGCCTTACCAATAAAGATACTGAGCGGAGCAAGCTGTTGGTGGCAGGAAACCACAGACCGTGCCCATGGCTGGGCAACTCTGCAGCTGCAGAAGTCGGGAGGTTAGTGCTCTGGTTAGAAAACAGCTAATTTCTGTAGTTTATTTTGCACGTCTCATCATGACATATTGCCTCATTGTATCATAGTTTCTTAGTTACCTACTTGACTCCAAACTCTGCCTGCCACACTCTCTTAATCTGTAAGGTCCTAAAGGTCTTCCTAATTCCAGTAGAGTGCCTGGCCTTAGAGGACCCTCCACAGTTGTTTGCTGAATAAATACATGAATAATTGCTCTGTAGAATGAGGTAGAAATGCAATATCATAGTCCAAGTTTAGGCTGAGGTGTAAAGAAGGACTTGCATTAATTGTGCAAACATGGAAAGGATACATATTAAAGTTCTAGTCACACGAATGAGAAGTTTCACAATACTGATTTCTTTAGAGTAAGTTTTAAAAGGGATTTCCATTTAATCTACTTTCTCTGATCCCATTTACTCGAAAAACAAAACAGCAATTTTTAAAAAAGGTATATATACATATAAATGTAGTTGAACAGTATTCAGAACCTGTACGGATCTCAAACTTGAGTGTGTATCAGAAATGCACGAGGAGCTACTAAAATACAGAGCTCCAGGCCGCAGTGCTAGAGATGTGATGTGAGACCCAGGAGACAGGCTTTTAAAAGAAACCTGATTCTGAAACAGTTCACTTCCGAAGTAGGTATTCTTTGTTACAATAGCTCATGCCTTCTCACTGTTGGAAGAGTCTTCTAAGGGAAACAACAACAATAATGATAATGCATGCTCCCAGCCCTCAGCCTAGTGATGTTTATTCTCATTTAGCAGTAAAACATGGCTCTTAGGAGTGTGGCTGGAATTCCTTAAACTCCGTCCACCTATGGACTGAATCAGTCACGTTCTGGACTGGAAGAAATAACTCCAACCACGGGTTAATTTCAGTGACTCAGTAAGGGACAAGGGGTTGGGTGGCTACAGAGACACAAAACTAATTAAAATACAATGTGAAGACAGATGGAGACTTCCTGAAGGAACTCTCCAAGCACCTGTAAGGGCTTTGTAGAGAGATTGCTGTCACTGTATTAATTTTACCTCATTTTATTTCAAATGCAAGATTTTACCTAGGCTTAAAAAATGTTCTATTCACATTGATTTTATGTTCAAAAGTGATGAAGACATTTAAAGTAATGAAATGAAGAGGGGAGTGAAGATCAAAGAAAGGAGGGAAGCTTTCCTCCAGTGACCAGGCTAGGGCTGGTAGAAAGGAAGGTGAAGAAACGATTCAAGAAAGTCCACCCAGCCCTGGCCGGTTTGGCTCAGCAGTTAGAGCGTCAGCCTGCTGACCAAGGAGTTGCGGGTTCGATTCCGTTCAAGGGCACATACCTCGGTTGCAGTTTGGTCCCTGGCCCCGGTCAGGGTCGTGTGGGAGACAACCAGTGGATGTGTCTCTCTCACATTGATGTTCCTTTCTCTCTCTCTCTCTCTCTCTCTCTCTCTCTCTCTCTCTCTCTCTCTCTCTCTCTCCGTCCTACTCTATCTGAAGACAAAATGGAAAAATATCCTCAGGTGAGGATTAAAAAAAAAAAAAAAAAAAAGTCCGCCTAGAGTATGCCAGAGGGAGCCCAGGTTGTCATGTTGTGGTCCCTACCCCATGAGGAGCACAAAACTCTGTGCAAGGTGAGGCACTAGCCCAAGTCAGGAGTTTACCTGCCAGATGCCTGAGAGACTTGGATCCTTGCATTTTGCTAGGTTCCCCAGGACAGGGAAGGCTTGCGCACGGAACACTCCTAACCTAACTGGTGCATGCAGTTTCTCCACCCTCCTCACCTGGCATAAGCTCCGAAGAGCAGGTGTGTTGTTCTGCGCACTGCTCTCTCCTCGACTCTTTTAATGGCCCAGAGATGTAGATCTCGGTGTTTCGAATAGAAAAATATATTAAAAAAACACCAAACCCAGTGGCTCAGGACCTCACAGGCAGGAAGGAAAATGTTGTCCCAAGCAACGGGCTGTCAGTTCTCAGAGGGACAGCTGGAAAAATAGTAGAAAGATAGTCTTCTAATGAGCTTTTATTTTTCTTATTTCTGGTATCAACACACTTAAGTTGATAAAAACTGAATTCTGGTAATTATATGAATGCATGTATATGTTTAAAGGGACCAAAGTGGTGATACAAGCAGAGGGCACAGGGAAATAGCAAGTTGCTTTATTGCAAATGTCTTCATGTCTTTGGATTTGGACAAAGTAAATATCAAAGTAATAATATTATCTAAAAAGTGAACTTCATAAAACAAAAGACAAGCAGTGATTATTAACCCATGTACTTTATTTTCTCCTCGCCAAAAAAAAAGTAAGTATGTGAGGTGATGGATGTGTTAATTAACGGGAGAAATCCTTTCACTATGTATGTATATTACATCATCATGTTGTACATTTTAAATACCTCACAGTTTTGCCTGGCCGGTGTGGCTCAGTGGTTGAGCATTGACCCATGCACCAAGAGGTCGTTGGTTCAGTTCCTAGTCAGGGCACATGCCCAGATTGTGGGCCCGATCCCCAGTGGGGGGCATGCAGGAGGCGGCCAATTGATGTTCTCTCTCATCGATGTTTCTATCTCTCCCTCTCCCTTCCTGTCTCTCTAAAATCAATAAAGAAAAAAATATTTAAAAATAAATAAATAAATACCTCACAATTAGGTCAATTATATCCCAATAAAGTTGGGGAACAAACAAAAAACCAAATACTTCGTTTTCAGAGATTATTACCTCTCCTGGAATGGGTTTTGGAGACTTCTTTGAGAAAGTGTGTAAGAAACCTTTTCAAATAAAATGATAATTTATTTGTTCAAAAGTATTTCTAAGGGCGGAAGACATCGTTAGTATAGCCCCCTTCCTTTGGCACTAAAAATTAATTTAAAATTTTTTTCCATGCATCTCTGTATTTCCTGGTTGGGTGACACCCAGAGAAAGATGAAGAGAACGGCGTGGCTCCTCTCCAGGAAGAGGGCAGTGGGCAGTGTGCACTGCAAGCCGTGTAAGATTCCTGCCGGTAGAATCGACGATGTGTGTTTCTTTGTGGGTGTGTTATTGTTTTGTCACACAAGTTAGTCAAAAGCTAAATGCTGTCTTAGACTTTATTTCTGGAACTTTAAAAAGTTTCATTCCTTCTTAGGGGAGAATTTGGCCCTGGCTCAGCCAATAGTGCTTCAGACCTGAGTGCACGAACCAGCTGGCTAGAAGCAGGTAGCTTCTCCTGAGGTCCACAGACGTGATCTGTGTCAATCCCTGGAAGCTGTGTCACTAAAACATTTGATGAAAGGCTTAAAAAGTTCTTGTACCATTTAAGAGCATAGGAGGAACAAAACCCCTCGACCACTTAGTATATTAAGTGAAGACTATAGCTCATCAGGGATGCCCTAAGGAGTCATCAGTTCTGGCTGAAGAACTAGATCTTGGCTTCCAGGTTCATAGCATGCATATATATATATAATCTTCTTAGGTTTTTTATTCTTAATATTGTGATCATCATAAAGTAATATAGAATGGCAAAGAGGGGAGACTAGGTCAAACATATTTCTCAGTATAGGTCTACCACTGAAGCTACTTATTTTTGTCTTTTCAATCATATTTTACTATCTTGAGGATTTCTTAGCTATGGTGAACACACCGTCCCCCTCCCTTTCACCAAGAGAATGTGTGAAAGAGAACACTACTCCAATAAGGATTTTTATTTCATTTCTGGATTTAGGAGGCAATTTGGAATACTGAATTTAGATGTCAAGTTTTAAGAATTTCTCATTGGCTTAAGAGGATGGGGTCAAAATACTTTTAATTTTGGATTTTCTGGTAATTTCTGAATGTATTTTATATGATATACTATACATATGACAATTCCAGCTTTCTCTGTATTTTCCACATCTCCGTGGATGACTGACATCCCCACTCCTCTTCTTCTCAGATGATCTTGACGTCTTCATGATAGTTAGTAAAAGCGCTATGCATGTTCATCTGCCTTCCTCTACACTTAAAAACGTTTTATTGTGCCCTGGCCTGTTTGGCTCAGTGGTAGAGCGTCGGCCTGCGGACCAATGAGCTGCGGGTTCAATTCTGGCCAAGGGCACGTTTCTCAGTTGCAGTTCGTCCCTGGCCCTGGTTGGGGTCTTGCTGGAGGCATCCAGTCAATGTGTCCTTCTCATGTTGATGTTTCTCTCTCTTTCCCTTTCTCTCCTCCCTCCCACTCTATCTGAAGATAAACAGAAAAATATCTTTGGGTGAGGATTAAAAAAAACAAAGTTTTATTGCGTCATGTTACTAAGTAGCTGATACAGTATAAGATATTGTTGAATATATCTTAAGATCCAACTCATTTTATAAATATTCTGCATATCTCTTTGCAATTGACTTGGCTAAAAGCTTTATTTTGGTGAATAATTAACTATATATTTATTTAGTATTAATCCCAATTCTAGTTGTTGCAGCCCTGAAAATTGAGGTAGAGTAGTTTATTTGACAAAAATTCTGGTTCTAAATTATCTTTTCTTGTGTGCTGGCTGCCGTTGAGTTGGCTCCAACTCCTGCAACCCTGTGAGTGAGTGGTGTCCACAGTGTCCTGTATACAAGAGCCTTGTTCAGCCCCTGTAGACTCATGTTACAGCTTCTTTTATGGAGTCAATCTATCTCATATTTGGTCTTCCTCTTTTCTTGCTGCCTTCTATTTTCCCCAGCCTTATTGTCTTTTCCAAAGAACCCTGCCTTCTCATGATGTGACAAAGTAGGACAGCTTCAGTTTTGTCATTTTTGCCTCCAGCAGTGTTTCAGGCTTCATTTGTTCTTGGATCCACTTGTGCATCTTTCTGCTGGACCAGGGTATCCATAGAGCTCTATTTCAAGACCATAGTTAAAATAAGTCAAGTGCGTGCATATGTGTTTGTCTATTTAGGGGTTCTTTATTCTTTTCCATTGATTTTTTTTTTTAGTCTATCTTAATGCCAATATTCATTGTCTTGATTATTGTAACTTTATGATGTCTTAATACCAATTAGTTCTCTAATTTTGTTCTTTCTCAAAATTATTTTTGCTAGTCTAAGTCTTATGTATTTTCATATGAATTTTGGAATCAGTTTGTCAATTTCTATTAAAAATCTTGCTGAAAATTTTATTGGAATTGTGTTGAATCTATAGGTCAACTTGGAGAGAATTGAGATTTAACAATATTGGGTCTTCCAGCCCATGAACACAGCATTTGTCTCCATTAGTTTAGGTTTCCCATTTTTCTAAGCAATGTTTGTAGTTTTCAGTATATATATTCTTCAGGTAGTTTGTCAGATTTATCTGAGTATGTCATATTTCTTGATGCTGCTGTAAATTGTATTATCTTACTTCTATTTCTGATTGTTATTACTACTATATAACAATATAATTTGTTTGTATTCTACCACCTTGCTAAACTCACCTATTCAAGTAGTTTTTTTGTAGATTCTATCAAATCTTCCACATAGATGATGATGTCATCTGAGAAAAAATAGTTTACTTAAATATTTTTAATTTGGATGAATTTTATTCCATTTGCTTTCCTTATTGCACTGACTAGAACATCCAGTACAATGTTGAAGAATGGACATCTTGTTCTTGTTCCTGATCTGAGAGGGAAATCATTTAGTCTTTCACCAGTTAAACATGATGTTAGAAGTAGGTTTTTCATTAATGTCCTTTATAATGTCAAGGAAGTTTCTTCTAATGTAGTAAGTTTTTAAAAATCAATATAGATGGAAGTAAGATTTTATCAAAAGCTTTTTTTATAGGTGTTTTGGGATAATCATATGATTTTTCTTCTTTAGTTGGTTAATATGGTGAATTAGACTAATTGATTTTCAAATGATAAACCAACCTTCTTTTCCTGGGATAAATCCAACTAGGTCATGAAGTATTACTTTTCTTACATATTTTTGAATTTGATTTGCAATTTTCTGTTCAAAATTTTTGCATCTATTTTCATGAGAAATACTGGGGTCTGTCATTTTCTTTTCTTGTAATGTCTTTGTCTGATTTTGGAATCAAGACTATAGAATGAGTTGGGAGGTAGTCCCTCCTATTCAATTTCTGAGTTTGTGTCAAACTGGTATTATTTCTTTCTTGAATGTTTGATTTAATTCACTAGCAAAGCCATCTAAGATTTTTCTTTGTGGAAGGTGTTTAACAATTTATATAGTAGATACAGAGCAATTCAAATTATCCATTTCTTCTAAGTGAGCTCAGGTGGTTTGTGTAGTTCAAGGAATTTATCAGTTACATATAAGTTGTTGGATTTTTAGGCATAAACTTGTTCATAATATTTTATTATTATTCTTTTAATATCTATATAATCTGTAGTGATGTCACCTCTCTCATTACCGATATTGTTAACTTGTATTTTCTTTCTTTTTTCCTGATCAGTCTGCCTAAACATTTATAAATATTACTGAGCTTCTAAAACAACTAGCTTTTGGTTGCATTGATTTTTCTCTTTTGCTTTGTTTTGCTTTCTATTTTAGTGATTTCTGTTTTGATTTTTATTTTTTTTTCCTCCTATTTATTTAGGGTTTAATTTTCTCCTTTTAAATAATATCTTCAGATGGAATTATTTTGCCTTCATGTTTGAAAGTTATTTTTGCTTGGAATACAATTTTATCTATCGTCACAGGTTTTGAGCAATTTCATTGTGATGTGGCTTGGCCTAGTTTTCTTTATCTTTCTTATACTTGAATTTGTGGGATGATAATTTTCATCAAACTTGGGGAATTTTGGCTATTATTTTTCCAAATAATTTTTCTGCCTTCCCCTGACTCTCTCATCTCTTTTGGTGATTCAGATTACACATATATTAGGTTAGTTGAGTTTGTCCAACAGTTCACTGGCTCTGTTCTTTTTTTTTTTTTTAATCCCATTTCTTTCTGTATTATATTTTTTTATAGAGTGTACCATTCTGTCTGCAAGTTCACCTATCTTTTTTATCTCCAATGTTCACTCTGCTGCTAATCTCATCCAGTATTATTTTTTTTATCATATTTATTATCTCTTGAAGTTTTATTTGGCTCTATTTTTTATATCTTTTAACTCTGTAACCTTTTGAACATATGGAATACAGTTATAATCACTGTTTTAATATTCTTATTTGCTAATTCTAACATCTATTTACTTCTAAGTTTATTTTGATTGATTATTTTACTCTATGGGATGCATTTTTCCTTATGCCTAGTAATAATTTCCATGCCTGGTAATTTTTTTATTGGAAGCCAGTCACTGTGAATTTTATATTGATATGTGTTTTATATTTCCATAAATATTTGCACTTTGTTCTGAGATACAGTTATGTTTTATGGAAATAGTTTGATCCTTCTAGGTTTTGCTTTTATGGTTTATTAGGTGGGATCATAACAATCCTTAATATAGGGCTAATTATTCCCCACAACCAAGATAACATCCTACTGAGTACTCTACCCAGTGCCCCAGGAACCATGAGGTTTTCTAGTGTGATTTCTGGGTACAAGCCCTCTTCTGACTCTGTAGGAGTTTCCTCTATGGCTTCCAGGTGACTCTGTTTTAGCCTCAGGCAGTTTCCTCACATGCATGAGCTAGTCAGTGCTCATCTGAAAATTCCAGGAATACTCTGCACATCTTCAGGTTGTCTTTGTGCAGCTCTTTCTTCCCCAGTACTCCTTCCCATGAACTCTAGCCACCTGTTCACCCCAACGTTCAGCTGCATCTCAAACCAGGGAGGTATCCAGACTCCAACTGGGTTCCCCTTTCCTGGAGCACAGACAGCAAGCTGGGGTAATCATAGGGCTCACCTCATTTGTCTCCTTTCTTTCAGGAATCACTGTTGTTCATCAAATGATATCCAGTGTCTTGAAAACCATTGTTTCATATATTTTTTTCACTGATTGATTGTTTAAGGTGTGAGAGTAGATCTGGTTCTGTTACTCCATCTTGGCCAGAAATGTAATTCAGTTCCCAACATATTTATTTGGAGAAGAATAATGGATACTATTCATTGTCAGGAAAGAAAGAAAATATTTGGTTTTAAACAAATCTTGTAGAAAGATATCAGTAAGAGGAAACTTTTTTTTTCTGAGAAAAAATAGTGTAAAACTTTTTCATGAAGCTAAATTTATTTCATTTAAGTAGTAATTCCTTATGCTGAAATGATATACTTGCTACTTTTTTGTATTAAAAGGTTGTTCATTTGATTTTCTTACCTTGCAAAATTAAAAATGGCTAATTTTTCCAACTAAAAAAAAACCACCTTGTCTGTCAAATTCCAAAGTCTGAAAAAGAATGGTAAATTTTAGGGCTAAAAACAGGTGAACTCCTGGTGGCCAAGAAGCAATTGATTTCTGAGGTGACAAATAAAAACTGTGAGCTCTTTGAAGATTGGGATTGTATCTTTATTAATAATTTTATTTCCAGTGTCCAGCACATAGTTGGTGCTCAGTATATGCTTATGAATGAATTAATTTGGTGCCATAGCCCAAGGACTGCTGGCCTGGCAGGCCCCAGGAATTTTCCAGTGCGGTCTTCTTCTTAATTGATCAGCTTCATTAAAGTAGAAACCGTGAGACTAATTGGCTTGGACACAGGCTAATTTCCCCAGGTTACTGATGGTGGCTGTCACACACCCATCTGTAAACAAGCTCTTGTGCAAGGCACCTGAGGCAAAGGACCTAATCAGTTGACAGGATTTGGATCATGACAACACAGACAGGGAGAGAAGGAGTGCAGCATGAACTGGTGAATCTGCCAGGATTGGGGAACACGGACACAAAACTGGCAGAGAATCTATCAGGCAGACACCTGCCCTGTGGGTGACAACCCTGGCTGCTCATTAGACTCACTTGAGTTGTTCTTATAACAAATAGATACTGAGCCCTATACTCAGAGATTCAGACTCAGTTAGGGCAAGGAAATTGGAATGTTTTTAAAGCTCTTAGGTAATTCTACTGCAAATCAGAGGTCAGCAAATATGAAATTCACTTCCTGTTGGTATTGGTGCCCTTTTACAAGCCTCCATTTACATTCTATAGCAGGAACATTGTCACAAGTAACTTGTATTCTTGTGTCACTAATGATTGAAAGAATTTAAAAAATAAAATGTAATTATATACAAAGTGTATAAAATTTGAATGCATTAAAAATTTTTTTTTCTTTTTAGTGATTTTTAGAAAGAGAGGAAGGGAGAGGGAGAGATAGAAACATAGATGAGAGAGAACATCTACTGGCCGCCTCCTGCATGCCCCCCTCTGGGGATTGGGCCCACAACCTGGCCATGTGCCCTGACCAGGAATTGAACGGGTGACCTCTTGGTGCATGGGTCGACGCTCAACCACCGAGCCACACCTGCCGGCCAAAATTTGAATGCATTTTAAAGAAAATTTAAATTAAAGTAAATGCAAATCAATAAAAATAATTTTCCCCTATATTTTTAAATAAGAAAGATTTCTTCTAAAGTATGTTAAATTATTTATTAAATAATTGAGCAAAAAAAAAGAGAGAGAGAGAAAGAACTCATTGACATGGACAACAGTGTGGTGATTGCTGGGGGGTGGGGGGTGGAGGTGGAAGAAGGTGTAGGGGAACAAATGGTGATGGAAAAATAATTAAATTAAATTAAAAATAAAATTAAATACAATTAAAGGGCAAGACTGCAAATTATAATATCAATTTGTTTTTCATCAAATTTTAAGTCAAAATTATTTCATTAACACTAAATTTTTAATTAATTTTTAGAAAGGGAAGTGAGAGGAGGTAGAAGAGAGTAAAGGAGGGGATAAATAGTGATGGAAGGAGACTTGACTTGGGGTGGTAAACACACAATACAATATACAGATGATGTATTACAGAATTGCACACCTGAAACCTATATAATTTTATTAACCAATGTCACCCCAATAAATTCAATAAAAATAAAATTTTAATTAATTTTGAAAATTTTTAAATTGATCTCATTAAGTATTCTTCTAAAAATAAAACTAGTTGCAGTGCTAGAATTTAATACCCATGAAGTTGCCAGCGTAAAGGACAGAAATAATGCTTCATGCATGTTGTAACTAGACTTACATATATTCACATTTAAGGGTAATATGAACGATATTGCAATTATTTCTCAGCTGTCAGGTTCCCAGTTGGAAATAGTGGGCAAATCCTCTGGCCCATGGCTACTCTCTTCTGTTTGTCTGAATCAAAGTTTCCAGCTAGTTTCAAGGAAGCTTCCATGTCTGTGTTCCTAGTTCATGAACTTTTAAAGTCATGGATCCCTTTGACAACTTTCAGTGCTATCCAAAAGAAATATAATTTGAACCACAAATGCAAATCAGATATGTAATTTTATATTTTCTAACAGCCATATTAAAAAGGTAAAATGAAACAGGTAAAGTCAGTTTTAATTATATATATTATACTTAATATACTGTATAATAATATAACATTATAATGTAATGTATTTAATGTAACATTTTATTGAACTCAAATATCCAAAATGTTATCATTTTAACACTTAATCAATATTAACAAAATTAATAAGGATAAACTTTCCAAGAAAGATTAATCAGATAGCTAATCCTCCTTCCTCCCTGACTTCAAAAAGTATTTAAAAATGTATTAGTTTCTTCAAAGTTGAAAATAACTTTGCCTTGAGAAGACAGAGAAAAAGAGTGGGGAAAGGGGTCCTTCAATCTCCACTTTTTAAATTTTTATTTTTTTAAATTCCTTTTTAGACACTTGGAAATTTTCTCACAACACATTTGCAAAAATTCAGGCAGAAATGCCTCTGTAACTAAAGCTAACCTTCTAGAAGCTGCGGTCAACTGCTTGTAACCGATTTGCCCTATAAATCCTTTTGGATTTTTTCCCCCAGTAGATGAGTTTATAATGTGGTCATCTTTTCCGTGTAGAAAAGAGTACCACTTCATTTCTAAGAAACTTAAGAATCAATATCCTAGAGGCACAGCCTCCCCAAGAGTATGCAAGATCCCGACATAGATTTTGTGTGAACCCTGTCCATCTAAACAATTTGAGTCACCCAACATTGGCATGTCAGCACAACTCAGGCAGCCCAGTCTCACATGTTCTCATGTGAGAGATTGTACTGTACAGTGTAACCAGTCACTTAGTCCGCCACCCTTCTGGAGCCAGAGTCCCATAGGCCTGAGTCTGGAAGCTCCTGCTGGCATCTGGTTGAGCCCACATGCAAGGTGGAGAGCACAGAAACACAGGTTCTGTTCTGGGTGCAGAATGCCATGCCCAGAGGACACGGCCATCCCAAGAGACTTAGACATTTTGGAGGAAGGCGCTCCAAAGCGAGGGCCCCACCTGACCAGGTAGAAGGAAGTTACCTAGCTAAATAAGTCCCCTTTGGTGTGCATCGGGTGGATGAATAAACACAAGGAAGGACTGGCAGGAACATTGCTGATCTTGGTTTAGAAGATAACCCTTGGTTTTTATTATACTTCATTCACCCCAACAGTATCTATCATGTGCCATGGACCAGGCATTACAGCAGATGCTGAGATGAGCTGTGGTGAGTGAGCATGCTTCCAAGGAGTTTGCAGTGTAGAACGTTTCTCAATCCGAGCTGTTAATTAGAATCATTTGGGGGAGCTTTATAAAAATACATGTTCCCAAGCTCCAACCTAAACCAATATATTCAAATTTCCTGGGGTGGGGCCCAAGCAGCAGAATGCTTTAAAATTCCCCAAACAATTCTGATGTGCAGCCAGCATTGAGAACTACTGACTTAGTGGGCAACAAGTGACAGTGAGTGAATGAACATCTCTGCTTCTGTTCTCCACGGCCTCTGATCGACCCCAGCAGATCCTGAATCCCTTGGGCAGGCTCTGGCGCAGGGATGTTTGGTCGTTGACCTTTCTGCCACTGCAGGTGAACAAGGACTCTATGTGCCATTATGAAACCATCCAAGGGCGGTTCACCATCTGGCTGTGGTGGACCGGGCTTTACATCACATTGGGGGCTGGAAGACATCACTTCTGTTATGACTGTTAGGACTTTTTTTTTTTTTTGCCAGAGCATGACACCAGGTTGACTCTAAAGCAAGTGAGGCAGCTTCCCAAACCACAAAGAGATGTTTTCAGCACGTAAGACCTCACCTGAAACGATTATAAAACTAAATCGCTGGCATGTTCTGTTAGACAATGCAAGTATCTTAATTTTCTGTTAGCCTTTTGGAATTTAAGTGAATAAGTATCTTTAAACTGCAAAATGCTCACCGATTTCTAAGCTCAAAATGAAGATTATAATGTTTGTTTCAAATAAGCTTCAAAGGGGGAAAACCATGTATTTTTACTTCATAGTTTTTAGACAGTTCTTACTTATGCACTTAACTCTAGTTCATAATTCTAATTCCCTTAACTAAAATTGTTATTTCTTATACCAAGCATGGCTGGCTCTCTGAAATGTACTACAGATAATCTCACTTGATATCTGCTATGTCTGTGATTTACTGGGACTGCCAAATGCTGATTACAGAAATCGTGCTAGTTGGCTCCCAGTGGGGTTCTCCTCTTGGGCTCATACTGGGCAGCTCTCTCCATCTTTCCATCATATCTAGTTAATGTCTTTTGTGCTTTGTGCATGCAGTTGTAAATAGTATTTTATTTAGAACTTTATGAATCATAAATGATATAATTTTCAAACCCACAGTTAGTAGCCCATAAAAATAAAATCAGGAAAAGAGAAAGAAAACATCTGTTTTGGAGAGTCACTATCATTTCTGATATTTTCCTCCTTCTTTTTTCCTTTTTTTTTTTTTTTGAGGGTGAGAGTGGAGATGGTTCTCATGAAGCTCTCTCACGCAACTGGAAAATTCCCACAGCTGAACGGCTGGCGTTTCTCAGCCACAGAGCTGTCCAAGTCTTCCTTGCACAGAAAGAAAAGTGGGAATGTCAGGAAAGTCAAGGAAGAATGAAGCTTTACTTCTTTCCTGCTTGATAGTATGCAGGCTTTTAAAAGATGTCATCAAAGAAAAATTCTGCTCGGCGTTCTGGGCTCTACTGTTGTAAATGTCAGCAGTTGGGCTCAGAGAGGACCACGAGTGTGGTTTCCTGAATCCGTTCTTCCAGTGAAACTCATTGCCGCCTATGGTGCGCCAGTCTCTGTGCTCCACTCTTGGGACCCAGAGTTGAATTAGACATGGTCCCTGTCCTCAGAGAATACTCATGTCTTCTTGTTGAGGCCTCTGTAATCCTCAGGCCTCGTATTAGGTGGGTCAGAAATAGAATGTTCACTCTATGGAGAGTTGACTCACCCTAAACAAATCACAGCAGAGTATAAAACAGAATATGTTTGAGCTGGCACAACACTCTTAACAACTCCTTTCTTACTCGCCACTTGTTATCCTCACTTCCAACTTACTATATATATGTGCATACATATACACACACACAAATATATGTGTTCTGAGTATATGTATACTTATATATCTAAGTATATATACATAAGTGTGTATATATGTATATATAATACACACTAAGTATACATATATACACTAAGTATAAGTATATATATTAGTGGGAGAAATATATGTTCTAAGTTAGTGCTTGCTATGCATGGAAAGATCTAAACATGTAAATGGCTTGTGCCCAGCATTGAGCTAGATGCAGTTATCTGATCCAATGTAGACTACATATTAATAAGATAGGCATTATTGTGCTCATTTTGTGTGATACAGAAATAGAAGCTGGAAGATGGTAAGTTCAAGGTCGTATAGCCAGCAAGGGGCGAAGCTCAGGTTCCAGCAGGCCTGCCTGATTCCGGAGCCCTTCCAATTCAATGACCTTGATCTCACTTAAATGAAATGAACGTCTATCTTTGCCTGTTAGGTCAGTGACATTTTTTTCTTTCTATTTATTTCCGATGTCAATCACTTATTTAAGGTCACCTAATGTCCTTTTCCCAAACAATTTTTCAAAAATATTTGAATGCAATTTTTTCCATTTAGAGCACAAATTTTCCCAGTTTGAGGGACAATCTGCCAGGATCTAAGCATGCCACAAATTGGTTATTTCATCATGGTCTCATTGAGAAAAAAAGAAAGAAGCCATATATTCTTCTCTCTCCCTTTCTTCCTCCCTTCCCTTTGTTCTTTTTTTCTTTTTTTATTATCTCCTTTCATTTCTTCTCTTTATTCCTAATTTAAAAGCTATATTAGGCCCAGTAAACTCATATCTTAGTGAGAAGAAGTATGTATAGATAATTATCAGGAAATATAATGTGTACAATAATAGAAATATATTCAAAATACTGTACAATTCCAGTCCAGAAGAGGGTGTGATGAACTATTCTGAAGAGGGTGGGGCCAGGGAGCCTTTCACACAAAAGACTCTTGACCTGATTGTTGAAGAATGAATAACACTTATATGTGGAATCTAATGAACAAAATAAACTGACAGACAAATAGACCCAGAGACATGGAAGTAGGGAACAGACTGACAAACCTCAGAGGGAAGGGTGGGGCAGGAAAAGATAAACCAAAGAACTTACAGGCATATATGTACAACCAATGAACACAGACAATAGTGTGGTGAAGGCAGGCTGAGGGGAGTGGGGAGGAGGGAGTCTTGGGGGGGGGGGCGGGGAGGAACATCTGTAATACTTTCAACAATAAAGATAAATTTAAAATACAAATAATGAATAGGCAAGAGAAAGGGCAATTTGGAAAGAGAGCACAGAATTGAAAAAGCCCGGGAGTGTCTTCGTTGGCTACAGGTTCCCGTATCAGTGACCGCTATATGCAAAATCAGGAAGAGGAACGGAGAAGTAGAAAGGTCAGAGCTGAACAAGTATTGTATTGATATTGGCCAAGTGTGTGCTGTTTCCAAAGACACGCATCCTGCTGCTCTCCGCGTTGTAGTGACAGGTGCGGCAGCTGCAGGGATGGCGCCCGGCCAGTCCATGCTGATGGAATGACTTCTTTCTCCTGAAATTATGATAGTAAATACTTAACTTTTTTTTATCAGGACCATTTATGTTTGTTATAAAAACGACCTAACATAGTGCAAATTAGAGCAAGGCTATGTTACAGAGTATTTGTTCTCTCACAAATATTTAGTGCAAGGAGAATGGGGTCTTCCTGATGAGTTAAAATACCCCTGATGATGGGAATGAAGCCCATCTCCTCTGAAGCATGTGGCTGCACAAAGTCAGAGATCTGTCAACAAAGAAGAAGAAGGAAATGGTTGTTGGGCAGCACTCAACAACATCTGCTACAAAGTGAATGAGAATATGAAGGGAATATCTGATTGACATTTGCAGTTAGTACAAATGAGGCATCTGTGTACTAATGAAGAAGGAGCATTGCTTATTTTCTCTCTTTAGCAACAATACACGTTATTATAGGTCACATATAATGCTTTGCAGAGACTTTTTATTAGTTTTTGCTTTGTTTTGCCATATCTTTATAATCTTCAAAACAGTGCTTTATAAATATTAATACTATTAAATTTCTATTCATCACCTGAAAGATTTAAATCTGCCTTAATTCATTCACTATCTGAATACTTGCAGAAGGCAAAAAAGTTGTTTTCTGGTGAAGGTAGTCTTTTTTAAAAAATCAAAAGTGGTAAATAAAAATGTTCCCTTTGGAACAAGAAAATAGAAGCCATCAGGGTTCCTAGATGACCTCAGATAGAGTCACCTGTCCAGTCTGGACCACTTGCTCATCTCTGGACTATTATGCAAGAAAGAAAGAAATTTCTATCCCCTTTGAGGCACGGTAGTTTAGTCTCTTGATTACAACAACCTATCCTAACTAGCAGACTTGTTGCTTGTTTTTTGTGGAGTAGGAGAGGGGGTGTAAATCTTTCAATTCTGTCATAAGAATTTTACATACAATCTACAGGTCTTTTTTTTTTAAGGTTGACTATTAATTCAATATTACTTGAAGCTCTGTTAGGCCAAAATCACATGTTGGTGCATTGCTACTGCCCCTTTGGCATTGCTCCGGGTCTCCAACCCTTCTTGGCTGTGTGACTGGATGCTTCTACAGACACCTGTGCCTCATGTTTTCCCTCCTCCACAAGCAGAGCCATATTTGCAGGGAGGGAGAGAGGATCCCTGTCCAACATTTGAAAAGAGGAATGAAAGGGATAAAATCAGTGACTCTCTGTGTCACTTATTTTGTACTTTATAAAGGACTAATTTATCAGGAGAAAATACTACAGAGCATTCAGCTTCTCAAATCAAGGAAGTCATAGATCATACAGATGGAAAAGCTATCCTGCAGATAGACGACAGTTGAGTGGATTAGACGAATTAATATGTGTAAAGACTTAGAAGAGTAATGGCAAATGGTAAACACAGTTAAGGTTGATATTAGTAATGCAACTTGCTCAAGGTCACAGCTAGTAAGTGGAGAGTGGGAGGCCCTCCTAGACTGACCTTCCCTATTTCAACTTGTTCACACTTTTTTGGTCTGCCTTTTTGCTTTGTGTTCTTGAAATTTCCTTCATTTTACCTTCTATATGACTGATTCTATTTTTAATCCTGTTCATTATTCAGTTCAGTTTTTTTGTGAATTTTTTTCTTTATTTGGCAATCATATTTTTAATTTCCAAAATTTTTTCTAGTGCCCTGGTAGCTCATTTTTCCCCCCATGGCATTCTATTCTTATATTATGGGTGTAATATTCTTTCTGTCTCTGAGGACACTAATTAAGATTGTTATTTCTTAAAGTTCTTTTTGGTTTCCTGAGTTATTTCTATTTTCTCCAGGATCATCTGTTCTGTTTGCTCATCCTGGTCCTTTTTCTTTCTTCTAATGGTCTTCCTCAAATATCTGATGATCTTGCATTTGCCATTCCTATTTATGAGTAAAAATTTAGGTCGAATCTATAATACTTTCAACAATAAAGATAAATTTTAAAAATTTTAGGTCTAGTTGAATGGGGAGTTAGCATGGTTTTCCTCTGCAGCTGTGTGGGTCTTTGCCCCCAGGAAGTGGAGTTCTAACAGTTGACTGCATGCTTTGTGTGAGAGCACTGGCTGTGTCAGCAGGCTTCACTTTTGGGTTCCTGGATAGACCAGACAGGCTGCATGAAGATACCCTCCAGTTACTACAAAGGAGGACTTGGCTTTGGCTATGGAAGGCTTTGGTGTATTTCCTAAGTGGATCAACTTTCCTCTCCAGCTTCTTTCCAGGTGAATTCCCATCTGGAAGGTGGGAGAGAAGCAGACCTAGGGATTTTCAGTTCTTTTTTTAAAAAAAAATTGTCTAAAAGCCTTTTATGGGCAGATAACTTACATTCTTAAAGGATGCTTGTCAGGATTTATCCTGTGGATAAACACTACTGTTCCACATGTAGTTTTTTCACTAATATCTGATGATTGCCCATGCTGCCTGTATTTATTGACTCCAAGCTTCTTCTCTTTCTATGGGTTATTCCACTCTTATTGTTCAGATTCCATCTCTTTTTTTTATCTTCTTATAAGTCCAATGATGGCAGATACATAAAGAGAACTTTCTAAAGTACATTGTCTATCTTTTCATTTACATCTATATAACCTTACATACATTTTAATGGATTTGGAAGTGTGTGCTCAGCCTATTATTTTGAGTAGTCTTTCCTATAACTAATTTAAAAATATCTTTTCTCTATTGTCTTCTTCAAGTTTCTATTTAAGATTAACTATTTATACAGGTTTACTTTGAAAAGCTGACATGAAGAAGTATATATTTGCTAATGTAGCTAATATGTGAAATATATAGATAAAGGGAGCAGGAAAACATACCAGTAGTTTTATCTAATTGTGCCAATACCATTCAAATCTAGATTTCAGAGTTCCTGGGAAAACTTCAAGCTCCCACTGAGAAATAATATAAAGGATCAGAAGTAGAAGGTTGATTTTTTTTTTCATTTGCCTGTACCACCCTCATATGGTTACCCCACTGGACCCCTGAGACAATGCGAGTGATCTTATATTCTGACCCTTCTGTCTTCAAGCCCAGCTACTCTAAGTCCTCATGGAGCAATGAGAGAGTGACTTCAATGGCCCTGCTGCCAATGCAGCTGTTCAGGGAGCACCCCCCACCTCCGCTGTTCTAGGATTTCACTAGATGCTTTTGTTATTTGCAGCTGAAGATCAATGTCTGAACTCCAACACCTGATCTTCAAATGTCAGTTATGAATGCCAGGAAGATAAGGTGTCGTGTGTGTGTGTGTGTGTGTGTGTGTGTGTGTGTGTGTGTGTGGTGTGGGTACTCATAGATCTGTGGGTTGAGAGGCAAGAAGTGGTTGTAGCTCTACGATAAGGAGCTAGTTGGTATGTATTGAATGTTGTGGGCAGGCCTCTGAAGTCAGCAAAGAGCTGATAGATATTTTTTTTCTTCAATGCACCACCAAGGAGCTGATTTTGATAAAAACTCTCTTCTATCCTTGAAAATACAACCTGTTATGGACTGAATGTTTGTGTTCCCCAAAATTCATATGTTCAAATTCTAACCTCCAATGTAATGGTATTAGGAGGTGTGGCCTTTGGGAGGTGGTCAGGTCATGAGGAGGGAGTCCTCATGAATGGAATCAGTGCCCTTGTGAAATGGACCCCAGTGAGCTCTCTCACCTTTTCCCACCATGTGAGAATACAGTGAGAAGTCAGCAACTTGCAACCCAGAAGGGGACACTCACCACAACCTCACCATGCTGGCACCCTGATCTCAGACTTCCAGCCTCCAGAACTGTGAGAAATGAATTTCTGTTATTTATGAGCCACCCAGCCTATGGTACTTTGTTATAGCAGCCCAAACTAGGACACACCTAATTGTATTTTTAGAAACAGTAATAATTAAATAGTAATAAAATTATAGGAATATGGTATAGAAGGGAACATCTGTACAGTTCAGAGGTAATAAGTAAAATGACTGTTTGGTTCTTTTTAAAAATGTGGGTGCCATCCTCACGTCAGGTCCCTTCCTCCTCGCCACAGGGGTCTAGGAGTGGTGGGCATGCCCCTGCCCAGAGCAGAGGTTTGAGAATGTGCCTCAGTGCGAGTTGCTTAGTGTGTTTATAAATTGTATTCATGAACTGCCCCCAAAATACACTGTGAACATTAACATTTTCTATTTTTCTATATATTTTATAATATATTAAATAAAACATTAAATAGGAAGAGAAATTTGAAGAGTTTCTTCACACCCTTAATACATCTAGAACATTGCCTATTCCTTGTACCTTTTCCATTAGATTCATTAAAAGTAATTATATTTTAAAACATTTTAGCATGGAAGTTTAAATATATATGTGAAAGTTGACATGAACATATAATAAATTCCATGCACTCATCACTCAAGTTTAATAATTATCTCTGTGTAGCGAATCTTATTTCATCTATATCCCTGATATCTTCCTCACCCAAATTATCTTGAAGCTGATTCCATATATAGAATGATTTCATTTTTAATATATCAAAATTACATTATACTCCACCTAATTAACATAAAAGAAAATGAGTGAAAGCAGAGAGAAAGAGAGAGAGGAGAGAGAAAAGGAGGGAAGCAGGGAAGGAAGGAAGATAGGAAGGAAGGAAGGAAGGAAGGAAGGAAGGAAGGAAGGAAGGAAGGAAAAAAGGAAGGAAAAAAGGAAGGAAAAAAGGAAGGAAAAAAGGAAGGAAGGAACCACTGAAGGAAGAAAGACATGAGGGAGGTAGAGAAGGAGAAACATACTTTGGTTGTTATTTTATTCTGTAAGTGCAAATTCAACTCAAGTAACAAAAGTTTGATCAGGTGCAAGTTAATTTGCTTTATTTTGGAAATGATCCCAGTTAATAAGTATTTACCTTCAGCGTTCAGCCCTGCTGCAAACCCATTGGCCCGAGTGCCTGTGAACTTCAAACACTTTAGATGGAATTCAGACTCTTTAGGATCATTTGATCCTACCCAGGTGGTGGACATTATGGAACCAGAACCACTGTACTCTGGGTTTCCTTGACACTTAAACAAACAAACTAAAACTCCACATGTTTCTGACCTTTGGTTTTATTTTGTCTTGTTTTCACATTGGCCAAAAGTCTTAAATAAAGATAGAAAAATGTAAAGATGCAGAAATTAAATACCCGCACACAGCAATGATCAAATTTTACCCATAGGAGAATAATCAGGTAACTTTTCTGCAGTCTCAAATACAGATAATCATTTTCTGATCACAAATACAAGACTCCATTCTCCTGGGCATTGGATGAAAAGACACTGTTTACCTGGTACTGAGGCCAAGGCTATTTTACTAACTGACCTTGGACTCTGCTGACCTCCAGAGGGAGCCCTGTGGCAGCCAAATATGAGGCTCATCTGTAAGAAAGGGGCAACATGAGTTGGAACTGCCAAGGGAATGTTAATGGACTGAGGCAATATTTCTGATAACCAAGACCACAATGCTGGTCTGCAACGAATTAAAGATCAATGGTGGCAATTCAGATAGTGAGCCCCTTTGATAAGTAAGCATTTGATGTTATGCCAATGTCGCCTCCTGAATCCATGGAGCAAGTGTTCAAAGAAAACAATCTCTAATATAACCATTTGCATCTCCTATATTTTACAAATACCAAGTATGGGAATCCAGCCAACTGTGCTATCTGGGAAATTCTTTGAGCTAAACCATACAGCAACTTAGGGTAACACAGCTCTAGACAGCCACAAAAGCCCACCTGTGGTGCTTTATGATATACATGTTGTATAAGCTACAGCGAGACCCTGAAACTCAGCATTTTCATTCACTGTGTCTTCTGTGCAAGAAAGGGTAACTTAGGGAAAAAATCTCCCACTAGATGATAAAAAGGAAGAGAGAATCTGTTATTTAAAATAAATAGTAAATCTAAAGTCTTAACTCTAGTTCATGCTTGAGCTACAATGACCATTTAATAATCACTGACTGCTTTGGGCATCCCAGTGAGGCTCCAGCCAGGGCCTCATAGTTTTCATGTTTGCGTTCTGTCGACGGTCTTTTATCCTGTTCTTTGAGGATGAGAGTGATAAATTCAATACTGCTGCTTTTTATTTGTAGAATCCTTGTCATTCAAAGCAGTCTATAAAGACCTTCAAAGAGTCAATATACTTGTAGACTAGATATCATAAATACTTTGGAAATAAGGCAGATTATTATTTAAACATGTATCTCACGTGTATACTAATGTAAAATACATGTGCTCCTGCTTTTTAAACAGGGTTCCACTGAAAAAAGAAAACCCTCCTATAAACATAATACTATTTATATTATTCAACCAAGCACTGTGCTTTCTGAGCAATAAATTCTACTAATAAAATATCAATGTTTCCAGTATCCACCCCCAAAACACCAGCCGATAAGGTCGACTGTCTATCTGTGACACCCCTTTCCACTGTACCCTCGTGGGAATACAAAGACACTGGTTAAGCAGAGACAATATGGGAGAGAAGGAAGAACCCAGACCAAGGAAACCAGGGAATCTTTTCGGCATCACAGAGAGTTGGTAAGGGAAGAAGCTTGGCTTGAATAGGATTTGAATTAATTTTTAGTCAAATTGGAAGTAAAAATGCCAAATAGTATTCACTTATTTCTTAACGCAACCAGACCTCACCTTCTGCATTCTTGCTTTTATTTATAAGCAAAAAGCAAAGTACAGTATGCACACTGAACTACTAACTTGGTGGTGTTTCTGAAAAGTAAGGGCCATGGCTTGTTACAGCTGATACTTACTATGGTTGATACATCCAATGCTCTTTTATATGCTCTTGTCACATACCGATTTCAGCAACACTGGCTTATTCCTAGAGCAGAAGTGTGACTTAACATGCAGGGTAAGTCCCCAGCGGTCCCCTGGATTCAAGTAATCAGTCACAGGGCCACTGTCCAGGGACGACTCAATGATGCACAACCGTAGGACACAGAGGAACCAGGCAGCATGCCTTCCCTGGAATTGTCCCCATAGCCTATGGAACAACTTTGGAATTAAGGCGCCTAACATTTAGGGAGTGCTTGTTTAGTTTCAGCAGCCCTTGGAAAGAGATAATGAATGAAATAGTGGAGCAAACCAGATCTGTTTAAGTTAAGCTTGTTTGCCATGACAAGAGGTCTTTAAAAATATATAGATTCCATCTAAAAAAGTCAAAATTAGAGAAACAGAGAGTAGAGTGGTAGTTACCAGAGATTGTAAGGTAGGAGAGATGGAGAGTTATTGGCCAAAGTGTACAAACTTCCAGTGATAAGATTAACAAATTTGGGGATTTAATGTACAGGGTGGTGATGATAGCCAATAATACTGTGCCACATACGTGAATGTTGCTAAGAGAGTAAATATTAAACATTCTCACCACAAAAAAGGAATGCTAACTATGTGACAGGATGGGGATGGTAGTTCATACTATGGTGGTGATCATCTTGCAATATAAATATATCAAACCAACACACTGCAGCCTTAAATGTACACAACATTATATGTCAATTATCTATCAATAAATCTTGAGGCCATCCCAGGCCTCATTGTGTGCAGCTGGGACTCAGGAATCTCTATCTTTACTATATTCCCAGGTAATTATGGTACTCAGCCACGTTTGAGAACTGAGGGCTTGGATTTTCAAGTACATTCCGAAATCCTGCTTAGATTTGTAGTTTTAAATCTATTTTTTTTTCTCCTCAGTCTCTAGCCAAAGACAAAGCAGAAGAATCTTTCCTTTCCCAGATCTTCATATTCATAGAATGAGAGATGAATGATTTCTCTCACTGCTTACCAAACACTTGCTTCATTTGACAAAGACATAAACCCAGGAGAGGTTAAGGGCCTGGTTCCAGGTTACACAGCACAATGATAGATCTGCCAGGGCTGCAAAGCTGGCTGGTTTAGCCTCTGTGGTCTGTACCATTCCTTTTCCTCTCTTTTTTCCCCAGCTTTATATCCATGCATGAGTAAGAAAAATGGAGGTATCCAGGGCCTTGAAAAATCAGACACAAATTAGGGTAAATGTAGTTATTAATCTGTAAGCAACATTTTCTCTCAGAGAGGAACATACAGAGGAAATGATTCAAGAGACAGATCAACCAGATACAATGTGTGGACCTTTGGATCCCAATTTGAACAAAATGTAAAAATAAAATAAAAATTCTGAGATCAGAAAAATAACACCACCTGGATATTTAATTACTTTAAAGAATCATGTTTAATTATTTAAAAGATGACAATTTTATGATGATCCTATTTTTTGAAGTCCTTGTATTTTAGAAAAACATACTGAAATATTTATGAATGCAATGAGGTCTGGAATGCTTCAAATCCAATGATGAAGTGAGAGGGAAAGTGGTGTAATGAAACAGATTGTTCCAGGACTTGACAATGATTGAATCCAAGTGATAGGTGCATGAGGCTTATTATGTTAATCTCTCTACATATATATATATATATTGGTTCAGATAGAGTGGGAGGGAGAGAGAGGAAGAGAGAGAGAGAAACATCGACGTGAAAGGGACACATCGAGTGGCTGCCACCCTCACGACCAACCAGGGCCGGGGACAAACTGCAACCGAGGCACATGCCCTTAGCGGGAACTGAACCCGGGTCTCCCTGGACCGCAGACCGACACCTAACCGCTGAGCCAAACCGGCCAGGGCTACCTATTCATATATTTATACGTTCTCATTATAAAACATGTTTTAATCCATTTATTTCAAGGGCTGGTTTACAGCGTTGTGAGTTATTTGATTTACCTACATAATAATAGGCTTCTCAGTGAGGTCCACAACTTGGTAAGACTATTGACAGCTTTATTCCACTCAGGAGGAAGATGCCTCAGCCTTCCACCATGACCACAGTGAAGCAGGTGCTAAATACCAGCCATTCAAAGCAGAAACTATGCTTCTCTAATAACAGGAACCTCTTTCAAAGTAGCTAAATACTTCTATAACCCATTACACTTTGAGGGATCTAAAACTGCTATAGATAGACTATTAAAATAATAAAATCAGTTTAAGAAATCATAAAAAAAAAAACTATGAAAGAGCAATCGCATATTCCATAGGAGTTCTCATAGCTCAGGGTTTGCTTGGGAAATTGTTAATGCCTCAAAGTAAAATGAGGATGCCCACCCAACCAGGCTAGGAGGTCAATTTCTAGTTAGGGTGTCAAATTTAGCACCAGTTTCCGAATATGCGCAGGAAGCTGCAGGATGCAGATATGAAGGCTAAACGGGTCTGCCTTTCTCCCTCATTCCTGCCCACCACCTCCTTTCCGAATCTACAAAGAGCTGTGAATCTTGAAGGGCATGCTCCCAGCATTCATTGTGACTTCAGAGGTAGTTAGCTTGCAAGTTAAATGAAAGGTGTTTGGAGATTCTTTTAAAACATTAATGAATATGCTATTATTTCAATGAAATACGAACTGCTTTTAGTATTCCAATGAAATATGCCTTTTCAGCGCACACACAGACACACACACACACACCCCAAAACAAAACACTGGAAATAGCTTTGTCTTATGACCTAGAAGTAGCAATAGAGAATCTAAGGGCAAACAGAGATAGATCTCTGGAAAGATAATGTTTTGTGTGTTTATTTTTCTTCCAGAACTCCAAATAGTTACATTGGCAGGCAGTCTGCTCTATAACTGCCCATCTCTGAAGACTGGAGGGTGTTTTTACAGAAATTGAAAGTCCCAGCAGTACATTTCCATGAGCTCATTATTAGTTCCAGTTACACCCTTCAGATTTCATGGGTACAAATGAATATCCCCTGCATTGAGCTTTTGTTGTAATTACCAGCAAGGCAGCAGAAGTCAGATATGTGATTACCGTCATGTCAGTAAATCTTTTTAGAACCCCGGCTTTGGTCACTGTTATGCAAAGCAACTCCAAAGCCATTTCTTGCCTGCCCCTTTATGCTAATCAGCCCAGCCCACTGGGCTCCTCCTCCTTCCAGCCTCCCTTAAGAACAGTTCACTTCCAGCTGTCACGGAGGGTAACTCAGACCAGGCTTAGAAATCACTTGATTTAACTAAACAGCACTTTTTTTTCCCTTCGTGCAGTCCTCTCGAAATTTATGGAGCATTAGATTTCATGTCAGCAGAAGGAATAAAAAAACACCAAAACTGTAATCTGTTAGAAATAGTTACTGTGTAGGATTTTACACTCTAAGGGGGAAAATTTCAATATGCTTTGAAATGAAAGAAAAAGTTTGTGTTTTTATCCAAATGCATTAGCATCTTTAAATGTAGGGGCAGTTATATTGGGGAATATTTATTTTAAGAATCATGACTAGGAGACACTTGGACATTTATTAGAGAAGTAAATGTTTCACACACACGGACAGGATCCGCACGTACCTCTGGGGTTCTGGGTGTCTTGTGAAGACCATTTTAGGTGACTGGCCAAGGGAAGGAAATGCCCTAGTGATCCTGCAGCCACAGTGATACTGCCACTACCATGTCTGCCATGCAAAGAGAAGGCAGCAGCCACCTGTTCAACGGTCTGCACACCTGTAGACAGAAGCTTCCGGAGGACCAGCGACAGCACGGTGAGTCAGTCAGGCTAATGAGTTGTGTGTTCTGTGACCTCCTGGCCATTTCATTCCTGAAAGAATGGTGGGCTGGCGAAGTACCTAGGGAACCTCTGGTTGTAAAATGCTTGGCAGCCTTCCATTTTTAAATTCTGAAAATAGTCATAAGGGTTAACTTGGATTCACTATTGGTTTTTAAGGGACGATGGAAGACTGTAAAAATGCATATTTCGTGGAGTTGTCATTCTGAAGCTTATGTGCTTAAATTTCCAGCCACTGTCATATTTCTCGAGTATGCCAGATTTTGTGTAATTGAAAACACCCATCCGTGCAAGGCTGAATCGGCTGCAGGGGGGATTTGCTGAAAGTAGCGTTAAGTTAGCCTGGAACTCTCTCCCCAGTTCTACCTCTAATGGTGCACTTTTGACTTAGAGTTTCAGCTTCAGTTTGTCTGGATCTCTGCCTTATTCATTTGTGGGCAAAAGAAATATATTCTTGGCTCTTTCCCTTTTATGGTCCAGGAAGAGCTGGAGCCAGACAGGGAAAAGTGTCACGTTTCACAGGGTGGGCACTCATTCAGACCAAACCATCTACCTTGCAGCCATTTCCACCCTCAGTCTTTTTACAATTTCAAGTCCACTGTCCAGCCGGCTGGATCAGTTCATGGCAGGTGGTTGACATGAACAGACAAGATGATCCCACCAATCCATCCTGTCTGGAGCAGCAAAGGACACTGGTAGAAAAGGCTGGGTGCTATCACAGATGACATCATTGCCCCCCAGAGATTAAGGATTTACCCAGACATTTATAACTTCTCGTCAATAACCTGTGATGGATCTATCTATGGATGAATCCAGGCTACAAGCTCTTTATTTATTTTTCCATAGACATAGCTTGAGATTTCAGTGACATGAAAAAGGACCAAAACCTCCCCTTTCCAAGGTGACATCTGTGCACTAACATTTGTGTGACTGTGTCAGGCCACCTCCCTGAATGTGGACTGCATGCTATACAGTCTTAGCACAGTGTGGGCAGAAAATGCTTCATATTAAATGAAAACAGAGAAAGTTTTTAAGACCGTTCTGTGCCATCAGGGCTCATGTACGTTAGTTTGGACTAACTGCTTCAGAATGTCCGGGTATGTGCCAGCGTTTCATCATAGCCCTTAATGCATCCTTGCACCCCTGTCATGGACAATCCTAATTCAGTGTAGGGTTTTTGTTTGCTGCTCATTTTGTTTGAAATGTTTGAAGCTACCTCCCCTCAATTTCTGATGTAATATTTGTTATATAAGACTTGCTGAGGGGAGCATAAAGGAGATGGTAAAATTCACCACCCAAAGACAGTTGCTATTAACATTTGAATTTATAGTCTTCTAGCCCTTTCTCACAGGCACATGTACAGGTTATTCCACTGTGTGATTTTTAAACAAAAATGGACCTTTATACCTAGTGCTTTGTAAACTGCTTTTTAACTTAACAATAGATCATGAACAAATTTCTATGTCATTATATTTTCTTCTACAATAGTATTTTTTAACAGGCATATACTATTCCTGCACATGGATGTGGCCAGATTCCTTTAGGCAATTTCCTACTTCATTGATTTCCAATTTTTTACTCTTACAAACAACACTGTGTTTCACATAAACTAATGGATAAATCATTGCAGAGATAAAATTATTTTCTTGGGGTACATTCATAGAGATGAAATTGTGGGGTCAAAGAATATGCATCGTTTTAATGTTTGTGGGGTGTGTGTGTGTGTGTGTGTGTGTGTGTTTTGGCCAAATGACCCTCCAATCAGCTGTGTAGGCATATATTCTCAAGAAACTAGGTATTATTTTTAAAGTTCTTTCCCAATTTTACAAGTAGAAAATAGAATCCCACTGTTGTTTTAATTTGAGGCAGGCTGTCTTGATGGTCTCTCCCTCACTGGCCATATTCAGAGCAGCCTGGAAATATCATTATGAATACATACTTCCCAAAATACCAACAAGACTAAAAGTCTGGTCTCCTTTCTCAGACTGTAGCTTTTGCCTAGAATGTTCTAAAAGCAGACATATTCTTCTACAGCCGAGTCTCAAAATATCTGCCCACATAAACCACAATACATAAAGTTGTGAAGCATACTGATGCAATCCAGACTGAAAATTGACTGCTACAAGAAATGTCACCTAGAAATCTGAGTTGACAAGTGACCCTGGGCAGTGTTTGCTATGTTACTAAATAGAATTCCAGTTACTGTTCCGGAGTTTAAAAGTATTCATTCAGTGCAGTGGCCCTGATTTTTTCTCTAAGCTATATTTGTACCTTGCTATTATGCAAAGTTCAGAAAAGTCCAAGGAAGCAAAGCCATTTGTTTCAGAGTGAGGTCTGGCTGTGGATTTATTCACTGAGGCATTCTGGGTTCATGGCTTTGGCCTCCCCACAACCAGACCAAGATTCCAGCTCTTTTATTTAGCATCCAGACCATGATTGATTGACATTTAACTCTTCCCAGGGCATGACCAGATTCAACACATACATCTTTCCAACCCTCCATGTGTTATGCTGAAATGTTTTATGTTAACTCTGAGGCATTTAACTCTTTCCACCTAGTCACTCACAAAAATGTACTTTTTGGGTGATTATACAGATAAAAGTCACTTATTCTTCAGCAATGATTGAGACAATGACTGTGCAAAGCACTGTGTCAGATGCTGGGTATGTAAGTTGAACTAAGCCACCTGAGTTGTGGTTTCTAGTCCACATGGAGTTACACTCTATGGCAACAGATGCGATATCAGTTCAGAACAGAAGTCCAGTAGGTTCCTCTCCCTACTTGTTGCTGCCTTGTAACTTCTGTGATATTTAAAATCCATTTATCTATAACATTGATCTGAAATTACATCTATAAACATTAATTTATATGTCTATAAAGCCTCAACAAAGTTCAGTACACATTACATATGCTAGGTAGACTTAACCATATTATGTTTTACAATGCTTTAAAATTTACAGAGTGGTTTCAAATACATTATTTTATTTAATTCTCACAACAACCAGGTAAAGTAGTGTATTAGTCAAGGTTCTCAACAGAATAGAGTGAGTGTGTGTGTGTGTGTGTAGATAGATAGATAGATAGATAGATAGATAGATAGATAGATAGATAGAAGATAAAGATAGAGATAGAGAGATAGAGATTTTAACAGATTGACTGACAATTTTGGAGGCTGGCAAGTCCAAAATCTGAAGACCCATGCGAAGAGCCAACCAATGCTGCAGTTGAAGTCTGAAGGTGGTCTTCCAGCAGAATTATTTCTTGCCCAGGGCAGCTTGGTCTTTTGTTCCTGCCAGACCTTCAGACCTTCAGCAGATTAAATGAGGCCCACCAACATTATGGAGGGCAATCGGCTTTACTCAAAGTCCACCAATTTAAATGTAAATCTCATTCAAAAACACCATTATAGAAACATCCAGAATAATGTTTGACCACATATCTGGCACTATGGTGCAGCCAAGTTGACACAAAATTAACTATTACAGGTAGGCGTCATTATCCTCGTTTTTAAAGATGTGGAAACTGGGAATCCTCAAGTGATTTTCCAAGGTTATGCAGTTATGCACTTTCTGCTGTATACAGCTGTCTCATAAAATCCATGATTCCTAGTGTTACAGTGTTTAATTTTTTTCATTGATCCACATCAGAGAAACTTCTCTGCAGATACTGAAGATGTGTTGGGTTTCCTTGTGATCTTCTTTGTGTGTTCTGACATCAATTCTCTGAAACCAACAGGGTTTCCTACAATTCAGTTCAATTCTGACACTGCCCAGAGTTAGCGAAGACTCCAGAAGTTAAGGACTCAGTCTCACAAGACTGCCCCATTTCAAATGCCAGCTACAAATTTCAGGTGTCTCCAAGCCAACTGTACTTTTGCCTGGACACCATTAAGGCTTCCCATAACACTCTCAGGTTTGATAATTTGCTGGAACAACTCAAGAAAGCTCTATACTTACAATCACTGTTTTATTACAAAGGATGCAAACGAACAGCCAGATGAAGAGGTACATAGGGAAATGTCTAGGAGGGTCCTGAGTACAGGAACTTCTGTCCCCATGGAGTCAGGGCCCACCACTCTCCCAATACTTCAGTAAGTTCACCAGCTAGGAAGCTCCACTGAGCTGGAAGTCCAGAGTTTTTATAGGGGATTTCATTATTTAGGCATGATTGATTAAATCATTGGCCATGACTGAATCAATCTCCAGTTCCTCTCCCATCCCTGGAGGTTGGAGTTGGGGAGTAGGGCTGGAAGGTCCTACTTGCTTGGTCTTTCTGGTGTGTCTAGCTCCTCCCTTAAAACTATCTAAGGGCCCACTATGAGCCACTCATTAGCATAACAAAGACACAAAACTATGATTCAGGAAATTCAAAGGGCCTTTGAAGTTCTGTGCAAAGAATGGGGGACAAAGACCAGATATATTCTTTATTATATCACACTTGGGCCATGATTTTCTGGGTATGTTCTGCTTTGAATAGCAAGGCAGTTTTCTGCAAGTCAGAAAACTTGCTAGTCAAGAAACAGATTAATGCCCTCAACCATTTATGTATTCAATGCATTTTTACTGAATACTAACTAAGTACTAGATGCTATATTAGATACTGGAAATGCAAAGAAGATTTTCTGCCAAGGTTTTCTGAGGAATTCAGTAATAACAACTAAGCTAATGATACTTTTTCAACTTTTTGGGCGAAGGAAAAAGTGATTTCATTTCATAATGTTCTGACTTCACTGCATTCATCTGATGATCTTTGCATTTAGCCACACTCCTCTTGTGGGTTTTGGAGGGCACTGAATCTAGCTGAGAACTTAACAAATACAAATGTAAAAGCTAAACAGTAACTATTCACTGTGCTATCAAATTTGCCCTGAATCTAAACCACAGAAATTAAATTACATTGAGATTGTTGCAAATGCACTATTTGCCTTAAACATAATCTGTGCACATTCATGAATGCACTTAATTGAGAACTCCTAAAGAATGTAAGTGTTGGGGAATGAGAAAGTCATATGACTAAATAATGCCTTTTATATGAAAAATATACACATTATGCTTCTTAGTATAGATTTGTATTGGCTCTTTTTTGTGTGATTCTAAAGTAGTGATACTGCATAGATAACATGACATCTTTTGGGTGAAAAGAGGCTCAAATAACCTTTGTTCTATCTGCAAAGCCATTACTGGCATTTAAGGGCACAAATTGGCAGAAACTAATTAGACAATTTAACAATAACTTAAAAACTTATATTCTAATAGACTTTATCATGTTCAAGCTCCCACCCATTATAGGAAATTTTTTTTTTACATAATAATCCTCCCTAGTAAATGACACATGTGAAAATTTGGAAAATATATGTAATGGTTTAAACTTTATTTTCCTACCTCACACTCATTAAAATGGCTACTATCAAAAAAAAAAAAAAGAAAATAATAAATGTTGTAAAGAATTTGAAGAAATTAGAACTCTTAGGCACTGTTGATTGGGAATGTAAAATGGTGCATCTGCTGTGGAAAATAGTATGGCAGTTCCTAAAAAACTAAAAATAGAATTGCCATGTGGTCCAGCAATTCTACTAGGTATATAACCAAAAGGAGTGAAAGCAGGGACTCAAACTTGTATCCTGTGCTCATAGCAGCACTATTCATAATAGCCAAAAGGTGGAAACTACCCACATGCCCACTGACAAATGAATGGACAAAATGTGGTATGTGCATACAATGGAAAATTATTCAGCCTTAAAAAGAAAGGAAATTCTGACATGCTACAACATGGATGAACCATGAGGACATTGTGCTAATTAAAATGAATCAGTCAAACAAAGATAAATGCTGTATGATTTTACTAGTATGAAATATCTAGAGTAGTCATCCATTGAGACAGAAAGCAGAATGGAGAGTTATTGTGTAATGATATAGAGTTTGTTTTGCAAGCTGAGAAGAGTTCTGGAGATTGAGTGCACAACAGGGTGAATGTACTTCATGCCTACACTGTACACTTAAAAATAATTAAGATGGGCCTGGCCAGTGTGGCTCAGCAGTTGATCGTTGACCCATGCACCAAGAGGTAGCCGGTTCAATTCCTGGTCAGGACACATACCCAGGTTGTGGGCCCGATCCCCAGTGGGGGACATGCAGGAGGCGGCCCATCGAAGTTCTCTCTCATTGATGTTTCTATCTCTCTCTCCCTCTCACTTCCCCTCTCTCTCTAAAATCAATAAAGAAAAAAAATAATTAAGATGGTACATTTTATGGTATGTGTGGTTTACCACAGTTTTTTAAAAAAAGCTATAGCAGCCCAAAGCTATTCCTAGTTACATTTCTGAAGTTGGACTTTAAAAAAAACAAAAAAACCTTCATTTTTCCTACATCCATTCATGTAAAAACTCTAGAAGGGTTTGGAATAGACGGGAACTTCTTCAGCCTGATAAAGAACACTTACAAATAACCAACAGCCAACATAGTATTTATACTATCAATGAAGACTTAACACTTTCCTACTAAGATCAGGAAAAAATAGGTTGCCCACTATAATCACTTCTATTCAACATTTGGAATAGGACTGGAGGTCCTAGCCAGTGTACTAAGTTAAGAAAAAGAGAGAGAGAGAGAGAAAAAAGGCTTACATATTGAAAAGACATAAAACAATCTTTATTTACAAATAATTGATAGTGTAGAAAATCCTTAAGAATCTACTAAAGGAAAAATAAACTAATAAATGAGTTTACCAAGGTCACAAGATAACAGCATGCAAAGTCAATATACAAAAAAAAATTGTTTTTCTATGTATTAGCAAAAAATAATTTAAAATTGAAATTTTAACATACAATTATAATAGAAAAAAGGAAATACTTATGAATCAATTTAACAAAATGTGCAAGGCCTGTACACATAAAACATGTTGCAAAGAGACGCTAAAGCAGATTAAGCTAAATACACGAACCAGAAGACTCAGTATTATTAAGATATTAGTTCTCCTCAAATTGAGAGTCAAAGCCATCCCAGTCAGAATTCCAGCAGACATTTTTTAAGATTGGCAAGCCAATTTAAAATGTATAAGAAAATACAAAGGACCTAGAATTGCTAAGTCAATTTTGGAAAAAAAGAACAAAGTTGACAAGTTATACTTTTGGATTTCAAGCTGTAATAATCAAGATGGTATACTATTGGTATAAGGAAAATCAATCATTGGAATGGAGGAGGATGCCCATAAATTCACCTATTCATATATGCTCAGTTGATCTTTGACAAAAATACCAAGATAATTCAAAGAGGGAAAAGATAGTCTTTTCTGCAATAGTCCTGGAATAAATGGATAAACATATTACATAATAAACCTCATTACCTAATTCACACAAAAATTAATTTGAGATGAAATATTACTAAAATACAAATCTATAAGCTTCTAAGATAAAACGTAGGAAAATATTTTCCCAAAATTTGAATAGGCAGTTTTTAAACAGACACAAAAAATACTAACTAAAAAAAATAGATAAGTTAGACTATCAGTATTAAAAATATTAGTTATTTAAAAGAAACATTAATAAAAGAGAAGAATGGGAGAAAATATTTATGACATATTGATCTGATAAAGGACTTGTAATCAGAATATGTAAAGAATTCAATATAAACAATTTGATTAAAAATGGGCAAATAATCTGACAGATACTTCAAAAAGAGAATGTACAAATGGCCAATAAGCAATCAGAAAATGCTCAACATAGTTATTAGGGAAATGCAAAATAAAACTACTGTGAGCCCAGCAGCATGGCTCAGTGGTTTAGTGTCAACCCATGCACTATTACATTACCAGTTTGATCCCAGTCAGGGCACATGCCCAGGTTGCTGGCTCGATCCCCAGTAGGGAGCATGCAGGAGGCAGCCTATCGATGTTTCTATGTCTCCCTCTCCCTAACTCTCTAAAAATCAATAAAACATATTTTTTTTTAAATGTGAAATACCACTTCACATCTTCTAGAATAGGTAAAATTTGAAATACCGATAATACTATATGTCGGGGAGAACATGGAGCAACCAGAACTCCCATTGCTGTGAAGTGGTGTGACCACTCTGGAAATGAGTTTCTTATGTAATTAAATCCATACCTACCCTATGATGTAGCAATTCAATTCTTAGGTATTTCCCAAGAGAAATGAAGATGATAAGTCCACAAAAAGTTGCACAAGAATGTTCACAGCAGAGTTTATTCCTGTGAGCACCCCCATGCAAACAACCCAAATGTATGTAAAATGGTAAAAATGGATGAGAAAACTGTGGTCTATTCATACACTGGAAAACTACTCAGTAGTAGGAAGGAAGGAATTACTGATACATGTGACCGCATAGATGACCTCAAATGTGTACACACTTTGGGGGTAAAGACAGCAGGCTGACCCTGTGGGATGAAGGACCAAGATCTTGGCACACGTGTAACACAAACACCAGTGGGCTGCTGCTCGTGGGCTGGTGTGCTGCAGCAATATCATACATGTTTACCGTTACTGATATGCTGTGTTATGGAAGGCCATCTATTGAAGATGCTCCAGACAACTTTGATGGAAAGCTCCGATTCTGTGATTTTCCCATAAGTATTTCATTCATATTGGTGTTGTCTCCTCCACTGTGTTGTACAAGTTCTTTGAGAGTAGCAAACCAGGTTTATGCCTTGGACCACACCACAGTGCTAACATGTCACCTGTAAACAAATCACATTTACAAAGTGTGTGTCTTATGTCAGGCACTTAAGCACTTTTCATGTGTTAGCTCATTTCTTACAACAGCCCCATGATGAAGATAATGTGAAGACCTCATAGCTGGGCTCTTGAGCCAAGATCCTAATTCTAGAAACCTGATGCCAGAGTCTGTGCTTTTCACCCACGCTCATTTCTTCCTAAGGGGGCACAAAATACATGCTCAGCTAAGCGCCTGTAAAGGGCCTGAGTGATGGCTGACCCCTTGAATTCAATTTGTGGTTCAGTTGTTTAAAATATGCTGTTATTGAAGTCACTAGTTCATTTCTATGTAGACTAACCACATCCTACTGTCTCCCAAAAGGGTGTATTTGACTCTAAATGAAACAGGTGAGAAAATGCAACTGTCTCAGTGCAAACACATCAGCCCAGAGCAAGTGGCTGGCTTACCAGGCTAGCTGTCTTCATTTACATTTAAATAACTGTACAGTATGTGTAAGAGATAGATAGCAATGTACCGCTTTGTAACTGGGCTGGTATGGCCTTGGAGAGATGGTTTGGTTTTTTTCAAAAAAAGCAGTATCTCAAACTCCAAATTTAAAAGGGGCTAAATAAGTCATTATTATAATTCATTTTTTATTTAAATTGAGGACTTCTTAAAGTGCTGGCCCAACTATTATTTTAAATCATTAACTTGACTTGAAATCTTAACATTTAGGCAAGGTAAGTTTCACACCTTAGTTGCTTTTTAACGCAGTCTGCTGGCAAATCTAGCATGATATCCAAAAGCCAAGATTCAAAATGCAGGAAATACCTGTATTCGGTAAGAAGCTGCATTCCTTCTACCTGATGATCAGATATCTCACTCTCTGAAGATGACAGTAAACAAGCAAAACATCATAGGGGTAAGATCTAGACTCCCTAATCTGCAGGTATCTTTTGATACTGACTAAAACAACATCAAAAGAATGTAAAGTGTGCATCTGTGAGTCGAGCCCGAAGGAGGAGATGGGACCTGACCTATACTTTCAAACAGGAGGAGATTTTGTAAGTGGCCTGTATCACTATAGGATGGGCTTCAGGTCCTAAAAGGACCCAAGGCTCACAGGGCACACATTTTCTCCCATCAGCAGATTAAAAAAAAACCCCACCAGACCTCCAGACACTACAGCTCAACAACTTGATCATAGCTCTGGGGTAGGTTCCACTTAAATGGAAAAACCATACTTGAGACCTGTGAGATGACCGACCTCAGGCATTGGTACCAAACCCTCTCTTGTTATGAGAAAAGAGGTAATTTGTAACAAGGAGGGATGTTGCCATCTAGAGAAAAGAATAAAGTAAGGAGAAAGTCTTTGAATGTTGGAAAGGGACCATTTCGGTCTAGGGTTGGCTGTGTGAAACTTGAGTTGTCTGCAAAGAAATTAAGTTACAGATAAAAATTCATGTGTGTGTATGTTTTCATAAGCTGAGCATGGGTAAGACACATACTAGCATTACAGATTATGAAGTTCTGTTTGTTTAACAAAACCAACTTTGTTAGAAGGAGTTTCATTCTCAAGTACGGATTCAAGTTTTGGTGTTACTTGCCATTTTTTCCTTTTTGAAAATTGAATAAGCTAAAGTTAATGAGCAGAGTGATTGTTTTGATAGTAGGCTTAGGGCTTGTGGAAAACAACTAGCCACAAATTTAATGACAAAAAAATAGGAAACAAATCTTCAAAGAAACACTATACTAGATGTGCCAAACTTCTTTCTAGCTTTGTGAACATTTCTCACATGTTAAGGCTTAACTTCACAACATTGTTATTGTCCATTACCTTGCTCACAGCAGGCAATTAATGTTTACTAAATAAATCAATATTTTCTTCCCCCAAAGTTCATCCAAGCAATTTATATGTATAAGTCCCTGAATGTTAAGGCTGCAAAGATCACATAGTACAACTGATTACATATTAGAAAACTGACACCAGAGAAGTAACCTACTTGGAGTTAGTAGGTAGTGCAGAAATTCATCTACATCTAAGAATTTTATGACATAAGGGCCATCACTATTGAACGTATTTAAAATGGTTTTTTTTAAAAACTAAAACTAGATAAACTTGAGTTTAACCTCATTTTTAAAAATACTTGTGAAGGATATTTACTTGGGCTGTAATGATCCTCTTTAATCATGTAGAGAAAATGATGAGTATATAAGGGAGGCGGAAAGGAGAAATGGGAAGAGTGGAGGGAGGAAATACGTGTAGGGAGGCAAGGGAAGAGATGTCACAGAGAAATATGGGGCCAAATGGAAGCAAAGAAAGAAGGAGCAGGCAAATGAGAAAAAGCTGATTTTTTTTTTAAAGGTCCAAAATATGGTATATACATACAGAAGACTATTATTCAGCCTTAAGAAGGAATGAAATTCTGACGCACGCTACAACATGGGTGAACCTTGAATGCGTTATGCTAAGTGAAATAAGCCATCATGAATAGACAAATCTTGTGTGAGTCCACTTACATGAGGCACTGGGATAGTCAAAGTAGAACAGTGGTTACCAAGCTGGGCGGCGGGAGTGGCACTGGAGTTAGTGTTTAATGGGTACAGAGTTTCAGTTTGGGATGATGATGATGATGAAAAAGTTCTCGAATCGATGGTGGTATTACTTAACACATCGACGTGAATACACCTAATGCCACTGAGCTATACATTTAAAATGGTAAAAATGGTAAATTTTATGTTAGGTGTATTTTCCCACAATTAAAAAAAAAAACACACTTTAAAAAAAACAAAACTGACCTCACATCCTTACAGCACCTCCTCTAATCCTGTCATCTCCACTTATAATACTTCAGTGATCATGAGAGCCCGAAGGAGAGGAAATGGACAGACATAAAGGATTGTGTTCAGTTTTTCTGAGATTTTTTCAAGTCTTATGAATTTATAAATTTGATAAAAAGTCGCAGTTTTTCCCGTCATGTTCTTTAGCGTGCTGAACAAATGTTTCCTGGAAGGGTTACGGATTGCTACCTGGCCTGGCCTTCTCCCACACTGGTTCCAACGCTCTGCACAGCACCACGTGGTACTCCTGTGCCCGCCCTGGCCCGGGCAGTGGAGATGAAGCCAGGCTGCCCGGCTCCTGACAGTGCCCAGGAGGAGAATGAGGTCCCCCCTCGGGGCCTGGAGCGCCTGGGGTGCAGCTCTGTCCTTTCTCCCTGCGTTCGCCTCCACAGTCCTGTTGTCTGTGGAGTAACATCCACTTACTCCAGTGGAAGTGGGAGCACAAGGAGCCTGTTCTCTTGCTGGCTGCAAGGCTCAGGACACAGGGGGATACGTTTAAGGAAAGGAGATTTGGAATTGGGAGACTTTGCAATCAAGCTTCTCCATCTGGCCCGTGTCCTTGGAATCTGTGAAGGAATTTAAAAATAATGTGTTTCTTTACTGAAGAGAAAGGGCTTGACTTGATCTGGATTCAATATACGAAGCTGTACTTCAGCCACATTGACTTGTGAAGTCTTTGTGAAGAGTGGTTTAATTCCTGCTAATATAATACTTTGTGTCAGAACCCCTGTTTAATGTAAGCAATATGAAACACTAGAGAATTACTTAAAACGAACTCTACGAGATATCATTTGTAACCTGTGCATGCACCTGCTCGCTATTTATCTTCAACGTGCCGTGAAATTTAGACTAGGCGTCAATTTCCTCCTTCCTCAGCAACACGGAGAGACCCACTTCTAACATATGGCAGCATTTTCACACTGCACATTATTCTGAGGGGAAAATATGTGATTGATAAATGCTGGCAAATGAAATATGTATTTCCAAATGGTACCGACTTGACCAAGCACATCTTATTACCCCCTGGGCATTACCGATCCAGAGAGCCCGCATTTGCTGCTACTGAACACGCTCAAGTCATCACAGAATGCAAGTAACTTTATCACAAAAGCACACAATAGTTTTATTTATAAATACATCTAGTAACACCTTCAAATTACGGAGAAATGGACATGCTCTGTCAAAACATATACATTCTCCTGAGTTACTTTTGCCAGGGGCTGACAAAAACTTGACAAGGAGAGTTTAAATTGCTAGACCCCCCACATCATTGGCCTGCCAACATTCTGGAACAAACTTCTCTCGAGTCAGAATACAAACAGAAAGTGGCAAGAGTAAGTGAAGCACCTTGCAGTGTTTCCTGATGGCAAACCAAAGTTCAGCATGTCTCACAGCCTGGGATCGCTGGTCCAGACCGTGCAAGCGAGAGGGCCATCATAGCCTGGACACATCACAACTTCGGGGAGCAGAAGCTGTCAATAGTCATTTATTTCACAGTGGAAGACAGGAAGGAGCCTTTAGTGTTACAGGAAAAAGCATGAGATTTGGAGTCAGTGCTCACGTGTTTTGGTCCCTGGTCTCTAAGTCCCAGCCGTGTGACCCAGAGCACATCTATAATTTTAGAGCCTTAGTTCTCTCATGATACAAGGGTTTACTAACTTACCTCTTGAGGATCAGATCGGGTAATAAGAGCTGCAGCCCACTGAGCATTTTGTGTGTCAGGCACTGTGCTTAGCGTTTTACCTAATTACCTTGCTTAGTTCTTACAGCAACTCTGTGAAGCATGCCTTATTATCCCCATTTTACCGACGAGGAAACCTGGGCTCAGCGGGATCAAATGACCTGCCCTAGGTCACACAGTCAGTCAGTTGAGGAGTTGGGATTTGAATCCAGGTCTGTTTTTTGCCAAAGCTTAGGTTTTTAAAACCAGGTGTTCTGGATCCCATTAGTCATTTATTTGGTCACTAATATATTTAAATGTGCTTTATAATAGGTAAAGTATGATGAACATGTAAGTTTGTATTTTAAGCCAGTACATAAAAGAAGCATCATGGGACATCACCAAGGTCTAACTTTTCATTCTACTCCTTCAGGTCATATTAAATTAAACATTTCAAAAGGCAAAAGGGTAAAGGACTAGTCATGACATGTGCAAGCATGTCATATGGTAGTTGCTGTCTTTAAGAGGAAAGAACAAAGAAATAATTCAATAAATAAATAATATTTAAGTAATAAATGAATAATCAAATGAAATAATTCAAAGAGTAATGTTTCATACTGGAACAATAGTAATATTTTATGGACTGTGGAGGGTGCTGTGAGGTCTATCAGAAAGCCACTCGTCACCCCTAGTATGAAGCACACTGCACATGATGACCATATCTTTTGGGATCAATTACAGAACACACTGAAAAATGTGGAGCCATTTTCTTCATCATCATTGGCTTTTGATGGACAGAGAGACGTTCAATACCAAATGACTTGATTAAAATTCTCTGTTTAAAAAAAAAAATCTGAATTTCTCTATTTATAAAGACATTAGTGAAGTAATTGACTTAAAGAAATAATAATTTTTCTTCAGTTGAATTATTGCTGCTGCAAATCTTCAGATGCTAAAATGCAAATGCATTGAAGTCACTGACTAATGCACTTCACATATGACTGGATTATAAAACTAAGCAGCACAGTTTAGGGTTGAGGTTGGGGTGAGAATGCATTCAATTCAGAACTTTTCAGAGGCCTGGTCCTACCTCCAGCAGGCTAGCAAGGTCTATGTTTGACACAATCTCTGAATCTTCTTGCTCACATCAGAGCCTTTTGTTACCTCTATGCCTTGGTTTTCAAAATTGGTCTGTGCACAAACCAGTGGAAGAAAGTGTCTAGAGCCTTTGGAACTTACCATGAACAGAGGCCTTGAAGATTATCAGCATGAGAAAGCAGATAAGTTCAGAAAATGCGATGGATCAGAATGGATGAAGCTCTGGTTGACGATGGTTGCATTCACTGGATTGAGAGAGACTTTTGTCCTCCAATTTTCTATTCTGAAATGATTCCCATTCTGAAAATGAGTAATTTCTTTTTTTAAAAATTTATCTTTATTGTTGAAAGTATTACAGATGTCTTCCTTTTTTCTCCCATTGACCCCCTCCTCCCGATTTCCGACTACACCCCCCACCCCACCCTGATTTTACCACACTGTTGTCTGTGTCCATTGGTTGTGCATATATGCATATAAGTTCTTTGGTTTATCTCTTCCCTTCCCATCCCCCTCCCTCCTTTCCCTCTGAGGTTTGTCAGTCTGTTCCCCGCTTCCATGTCTCTGGATCTACTTTGTTCGTCAGCTTATTTCATTCATTATATTCCACAAATAAGTGAGATTATGTCATACTTGTCTTTCTCTGACTGGTTTGTTTCACTTAGCATAATGCTCTCCAGGTCCCTCCATGCCATTTCAAAGGGTAAGAGATCTTTCTTTTTTACAGCTGCATAGTATTCTTTATTAGCATGGTATTGATAAGAAGAGGAATAACTTTCCTTGTTTTGTTCTAATGCTGATTTTTTTTGTCTCTAGTGTGTGCTTCCCATAATGAGTCAAAACTAGAAATGCTAGATTTCTTAGAATCGGCAGTTTAGAACTTCATTTCCAATGAAAACTTAAAGCAGTTCAAAAAATTTAGAATTGGATTAAAAAGGTCGAGTGTTTTTCCCTTTGTTTCACTTGCTGTATTTATTACAGCACGCTTGTATTACAGTACACAGAACTGGTTATAACTTGACCAAGGCTGGAGTCATTCCAGCAGGGTCCGTTGGTCTCGTGTCTCAGATTGAACTAGTGCTTTGGGAGACAGTCCGGAAACTTCCTGTGTGGACCGTCTATGTTTCCCTCCAGGGTCCTGGTTATTTTACCTTCAAGTCAGTACAGAGTAGCTCATAAAATAGCATGAAGGTTGTCCCTTCACAGTTAATCATGTCACTCTGTGGCTCTACCACCCCTTTCTGCACTTTTTTTATATTTTGGTGGGTAATTTGTTGTTTATTTCATTTCTTTCGCATTTTGACGGAGTTCCTCTGTAGATGGTTAGAAATAAGTACAGAATGTTTCATGCTTGTGGCTCCCCCATGAACTGGCCCAGGTTCCTTTTTCTTCTGGGCCACAATGTGCCCTTTCTTAAAACTGTCTTAGACTATTTTTCATATAGTTTTGATTTAAAAATCAAGGCTGTGATTCAGATACTGAGTCCTCACCTGTGATGACTCTGTATTTTCTACAGAATGTATCATTGTTTACAGTTGAGATTTTAGATGTTTCACATTCTTGTTGAAGAATCTTGGTTCTATGACCAATGTTTTGTATGTAGTTTATGTTTCCAGGCTAAGTTTTTGCTTTGTAGGAATGAACATTTTTAATTAACATTTAATCATCTCAAGCAGAGATATTTGCTGACTTTTTTGGAAAAAAAGTCAGATTTCAGACATATTATGAAAGCGAACTTTTGCCTTAGAGAGGAAATCATTCATTGCTTCAAGCTGAGTATCAGAATGATTGACTTCAGCATCAATTTCGATATTTCAATATCCTTCCGACAGAGTAGCCCTTTACTTCACCTTACACTGAGTCATAATAATCACAGTGTGTGGTTTAAATAGTAATTCTTTTCTCATTAATTGTCGAGTTACTCAGAACATCTGAAGTTTTGGTTACTGACTCCAGGAGTCTCCAGTGCATCTTCCTAATCTTAGTCTCTGTCGACAGAAACCTTCGGGTGCTCCAGGGGACTGCTTCTCAGATATATACCCAAATTACCCAGGGATCCTGTAAAATGCAGGTTCTGATTCAGCAGGTTTGGGGTGGGGCCTAACAGTCTGCATTTCTGACAAGCTCCCGGGCAATGTTGCTGGTCTGTCTGAACCACATTTTGAGGAGCAAGGATCTCTCTACAGTTATCATGGGCCATGGCCTGAATTCAGAAACTTCCTGATTTAAAAAAAAAAGAATAAGAAAATAGGAGCTCACCAAGGGAAGGTGAGAAGAAAACCAGGGTTAAGAATAAGGTACTGCATGAAAGGAAAAAGACCTTTGAGGAACCATAGGCATTTCCTCCAAGAGCAGCGGAGTGACCACACGTAAGGTAGTCCTGGAGAGGAAGAGGGAAGGGGATCTCACTTTCATTGCGTGTCTTCTGTGCAACCTGTAGTCTGACATAGAGCTACATGTTTATGTATGTATGTATATATGTGCTTATGGACGTGTATGAGAGAGATGTGTCTATATGGGAGATGGATGGATGGATGGATGGATGGATGGATGGATGGATGGATGGATGGATAGATAGATAGATAGATAGATAGATAGATAGATAGATAGATAGATAGATAGATAGATAGATAGATATTCTGCTTTATTCCAAAAAGGTTTGAAGAGGAAGCTAGACTAGGGGCTCTCACATGCACACATTGTTTCAATCCCAACGACCCTTTAAAAATATAGAGAGAGAAAAGATGAAAAAGGCTGAGGCTTGGGGCAATTTTTTTTTTTTTTTAAACATAGCTCTAAAACTCACTGACTTCAGAGCTCCAAAAATCCATGCTTTGACCAGAGAGCTGGACACAGGGAAGGGGGGAAGAGGCTAGGGTTTAAAGGACAGTATTGCAGCCTAGGGGGAGACTGTGCACAAGGAGAAACAATTAGAGAAGAGCATGTGGCAGACGCATGGATAGGTGCAGGGAGAAAGAGATAGGAACATGCAGGGCCTGCCAGGGCTACAGTCCAAGTGGATAATTCCAGTCCTGGGAGCAAATAGAGGTGACCCATTTGGCAGCCCGCACCCCTCTGCAGAGGGCTTGTTATCACCCTCTTTCCTGCCAAGACTGCTTCCACAATCTTTTTGGCCCTGGCTAGCGTAGCCTGGTTCTTTCCAGTGTAGAGAACTCGGTTTTCATCTCCCCTAAAGTGCAAAGGCAGCAACAAGCAGTATGCAGGGCTCCAGGTGGAAGAAGCTGTGTAGCAGAAACCCGGGCCCTGAGAAGCTGCTTGCCCCCACTCCCACTGGGACTCTGAGCCAAAGGTACCTAGTCTCAGTCTCCGCCTCCTCTTCTGGGTCTGCTTTTGGCTCAGTAGATCCTTTCAGACCTCCTCCATTGAGAAGATTCATCAAGAAAACCCTCCAGTTACTTTCCTTGACGAAATAGATTTGTCAGAGATCGAGTGCCAATAAACACATGGAAATAGAGCAGGGGCAAGTCCTTACCACTCATCCAAAATTTGGGGGGAAATCATGATACATATTAGAATAGGGAAAAAATTTATATTTACTGTTAGTACTTTAGAATCCTGAAGAACCAAACTCTACATGTGTGCATAATTTTCTAGCTGAACTCTTGTCTGGAGACTTGGAGGAGTATTTTGAATAAAGGTGAAGGGCAAGAACATAAAATGCCTCTCAAACAAGCATTCAAACTCAGTGAATTCATCTTGCTCACAACTTTATTTCCATATATTTCTATGCAAAAACCAGTTGGGCTCAAGAAATAAGATATTGGATGCCTGCCTGCTAGGCAGTGTAACTCAATAAGAAGTCTATTTTTGGCAAGGAACATGAGATTTGTCCTTTAATTATGGGTATCTGACACTGTAGTAGGAAGGAATTATTTTTAAATTTTATTTTTATTCTTTAGTTATATACATTCAGGTAGTTTACAGGATCAAATGGTTCTACAAGATTTTCTGGACAAAGCCGTCTCCTCCTTGCCCTTTCCTTTGCTCTCTCTTTTCTTGGTGCCCAGTGGCAACAGCATCCAACTGCCATGGTTTTCTTTATGTGTTAACCTCCATATCTCTGACTACCAGGCATTTTAGTGCTGTTTCTTTATATTTATGTTTAGACACTATGGAAGAATTTCTAGCCCTTTCACTACTACCACAGACATGCATACTTTCTATTCTCACATCTCCCCAACATTGTTGCATCTTAACTTTGATTAGATCAATATTCAGTATTGATATCATTGTGACTATGTGAAAATATTGCAACTGATCCATGTAAGGTTTATGATTACCTTTCCTTTCTTGTCCAAATTTGTGTTTTCCCTGGATTTAGTAATTGTGTTATAGTTTTGTTTTGTGTTTTCAGTTCTCTATGTATTTATTATCAGTCAATCCCCAAAGAGACGTCTCCTTCCATCATCTAAAGGTCCTTTCAAAACAGTCCAACACTTGTGATATTCAACTAGTTTTAGTTCCATCTTTCTGGAGACTTCTTTCCTGGAGTCTCCTCGGGGATCTCCCCAGTGTGGATTGGTTGCTCTCTGTGGTCACGTACCCCTGTCTCTCCAGGATATGCTCTCACCATCATCCTGGAGCCTGCCTCTGTCTCTCTTGAGTAGGGCCCTCTGCTTCTTGGCTCCTTCGTTTACTGGCTCTTCTGGTAAAGCATCTCCTCCAGAAGCATCCTGAGAATGGTGCATGGGGGATATGTATCTGGAGATCTTACAGTCTGGAAATGTTTTTATCATGTTGGCACACTTAATTGATAGTTTATATTCATATATAACTCTAGACTGGAAATCACTTCCCCTCAGTGTTAAAAACATTGCTCCTTTCATTTCTAATTTCCAGCGCTGTTGTTGAGAAACCTAAAGCCATTCTGATGCATGAGCCATTCACTGGATGTGAGCTTTTTGACTGACTTCTTGATGCTACTAGGTAGGACCTTTTCTTCTTCCACAGTGTTCCAAGAGTTCACGATGTGCCCTGGAATGGGTCTATTCTCCTGTATCGGCCTGAACACTGGATGGGCTTTTTCCGTCTAGAAGCTTATGTCCTTCCATTTGGGGAAATTTTAATGGTTGATTAGTTGATCATTTCATACCCTCTGTTTTCTATATTCTCTTTTTCTACAGTTTCTATCAGGTGTTGAAGTGACTCTTGGACTGATCATCTGGGTTTTCTTATATTTTTTTCATAGTTCCTGTTTTTGCTCCTTTGCTCCACTTTCTGGGCTACTAATTCAACTTTATTATCTGAATCTTCTGTTGATTTTAAAAAGTCAGTATTGATTCTTTTGATTCTACTATCATATTTTAAAATCTAATTTCTAAGAGCGCATTCTTATTCTCTGTTGTTCTTTTGTAAAAAACGGTATTCTACTTTTGCTTCATGGATGTTTCATCTTTATGATGAATTAAATATACACATATATAAGAAATTTATATTTACTGTTATATAAATATATATATATTTACTGTTATATACATATATAATATATATTACATATATGTGTATAACATATTACATATGTTATAACATGTATTAAATATACACATATATAAGAAGTTTGTATTTACTGTTATATAAATATACATATATATTTAATATATATATTTGTTTGCTTTTTAAAACTCTCTGTATAGTCTTTTTCATCCAATTTACTTTTCTCCTGTTTACTCTTTTAATCTATGGATTTTATGCCTGGTGATCCTTGACAGCCTGCTTCTGTTTAAGAAAGGGGGACTCATCAAAGCTGGCTGGCAGCGATGTGGGCCTGAATTGGGGACTCACCATCTGGCTTGACCATTCATTGACAAACCAATTCCTTTGTCAGTATCTTTAGGTCTTTTGTTTTGAGTTGGTCAGACTCTCCAGAGAAAACTCTCCTCATTTCGCACCTGGAGGAAATAGCCTGGCTGCCAGCCTTCCGTGAACTGAGTGGAACGCGAGCACTAAGGGCCTCAACACGTTGTACGGTGGTGGTCAGAGCCACGACTCCCTACAGATGTCATATCCTAGTGCCCGAGCGTGTGAAATTGTACCCTTACCTGGCAGCAGAAACCTTGCAGGTGTGCTTATTAAGTTAAGGATCTTGAGGTGGGGAGATTATCCTGGGTGATCCAAGTGGGTACAATGCAGTTGTACAGAAGGAGGCAGGTGTGTCTGTGTCAGAGAAGGCTGAGGTGAGGAAATGCATTCTCCCTGAGCCTCCAACGGCACAGCCTGCCAATCCATGTTAGATTTCTGACCTCCAGAAATGTAAGGTCACACATTTGTGTTGTTGTAAACCACTGAGTTGGTGGTAAGTTGTTATAGCAACAATAACAAACTGATACAGCATGTAAGCTTACTCCTACGCCTCTTCTTTTCATTATAGAACCCCCACTTTCTACTGTGCCTGATGTTTTATCTTTTCCAGGAAATAACCCTCCAGCCTTCTGCTAGGGTAGGAGCTGGGCAGGTACTTTGTTGCTGAATAGGTAAAACTTTTTCATATTTTCACCCAAGCTTCACCTCTGCTTCCACAGTACTTAGAGACACGAATTCCCGGACTTCCGGTGGCCTTGTGGGGGTAAACCAGCTTGCTTTTGAGTATCCCCACTCCTGGCTTAAGGTCAGCTTCCCTGGCCTAAGTAGTTACCACTCATCCTTCCACTTTCCAGCTTCCAAAATTTTGTTGCTGTTATTTCTCTTCAGTTTTCCTTGTCTTTGTGGTGGCTTCTCTACCCCCTACCCCCGAAAAACTAAACAAATCCAACCCTCTTTTAATATTTCATTGTGATTTCTGATTCAAGAGGGAATAGTAGAACCACATGTATATAGTTAATTACCTTTGACAAAGTTGAAAAAATATAAGTGCCTTTATTTTATTCTGCTTTTTCCTTGGCATGGTGCTGGATAGTATATACTATACATTTAGAATGTGACATTTTACAGGTGAAGTTGTACATGATATGATAGTATGGCAGGTGGGAGTTAAGATCAACAATTTTGTAGGAGGCCTGGGTTTAATTAGAGGCTTTGCCACTTACTAGTGGCAAGACTTTGAGCAAGTCCTTTAGAACCTTACTTTCCCCACTTGTAAGGATCTGTACATACAGTAAAACCATATATTAACCCACAAAGTGATTAATTAGATTAGACAAGATGATGGGTAAAAGCCCTTGACTCATTGTGGAGCAGAAAGACAGGTGAACTGAGACTGAAGTGTATCGATAGTACGCTGTGCCCTTCCTTGTAGATAACTATATTTAAATATATTTAAATATATTTGTGTGATGAATGAATGTCCTCTCTTAGTGAAGTGGTTCAGAAAACAACACTGAATATCGGGACTCATTAAATGCTACGTGAACCTTAAGCCAGGCAAAACATCAAAATTAATCTTTAAGTTTTTTGGTTTCTCTTTCGCATTCTCTCATCTTCTTTCCTCTTAACAGAAGACTGTCATTTTAAACTTTTAATTATTCAATTTGCCTCTAAAAGTCATAGATGCAAGATGAACAAAGAAATAAAGAGCGACCTAGTCAGCTTTCTTCTACAATTTCGACTGGCCTCTTAATTATTTCATCTCTCTCAGTCCCGTCCCCCACTAATCCCTTTTTAACACAGCAGGCAAAGTGATCTTAAAAAAACAAATACAGCCCTGGCCGGTTTGGCTCAGTGGTTAGAGCGTCTGCCTGCAGACCAAAGAGTCCTGGGTTCGATTCCAGCCAAGGTCACATACCTCGGTTGAGGTTCGTCCTGGCCCCGGTTGGGGTTGTGCGGGTGGCAACCAAACGATATTTCTCTCTCACATTGATGTTTCTCTCTCTCTCTCTTCCTCCCACCTTCCCTCCTGCTCTATCTGAAGATAAATGAAAAAATATCCTCAGATGAGGATTAAAAACAAAACAAAAACCAAATATATATCACCCAAATACCATGGAGTGAATCACTCCATGGCTTGAAATCTCTTACTGGCTCCTATTTTTCTTTGAATAAAAATAAAACTCCTGGCTCAACCTGCAAGGCTTCCCAAAGCTCCAGCCTCACCTGGTACCACTGTCTTCTCTCTCTAACCTTGCAAAGTGGCTCGTACATAGTCACCTCTCAGTACATATTTGTTAAATAAATGGAGTGATTAACAATTACATTAAGAATAAAGGATATGCCCTGGCCGGTTTGGCTCAGCGGTTGGAGCGTCGGCCTGCGGTCCGGAGAGACCCGGGTTCAGTTCCCGCTAAGGGCACGTACCTCGGTTGCAGTTTGTCCCCGGCCCTGGTTGGTCGTGTGGGTGGCAGCCACTCGATGTGGCCCTTTCACGTCGATGTTTCTCTCTCTCTCTCTTCCTCTCTCTCCCCCCTACTCTGTCTGAACAAAAAATGAAAAAATGTCCTCGGGTGAGGATAAAAAAAAAAAAAAGAATAAAGGATACATTTTTAAAAATTCAATTCCAAGGACTTTGCTTTTATTTTCACATTTTCCTACTGGATGAGGGGTGAACCCAATGGCTTGAGCAGTGCTTACTTTGGCTTGGCTTTGGAGCCCAGAGAATTGCTTGCGAGAGGGGGAGAAAATCTAGAGGGAAGCAGGGGTTAGCAGATGATCTGCTTCCTAGCGGATGTGCTGGGCAGTGTCGGGGAGAGCAGGCAGCCGCACCAGGTTAATGCACCTTCAATCAGACGATGCGGACGTAGGTACTAACACGATGGCTGGCACAAAAAAAGGGGGAGAATAAATGGTTTTTGAATTAATTAATAAAAGTGGCCTTTCTACTTACCATATGCCTTCCAAGCTGTGAGTAACCCTTTGGGGTTTCCTCCTTAACGCTGTCATGCTTTTGCCCTGGTTTGGTTGAATGTTTTGATAGAGGGAAAGTAATGTTGTTTGTCTCGGGTGAGGCCACGTCATGCTATTTTAGGAACGGCTATCCAAGTCCAGTCCGGAAGAGGCCCACTCACTATTGGAATTCCTGAGTATTCCCTTGCGTATTCACAAAGGCTATTTCCTTTCCAAGTCACTAGTGAGCTCCTTTCTTAAATCGAATGTACTTGCTGGAAAAGAAGCTTGTTTGAGAAAGAACAAAGAACTGAGCTCGTTTAGTACGGAGGGGATTGCTTACTGGCAAGTGCAGTAAACGCATGCGGAAGAAGTGAATAGTTTATGTCACTGGACTGCAAGTAGGTCTCCCACTTCACGTGGCCCCAGGAGCTGGGCAAGGGTGGTCTGGTGGAGTTGGTGACACTCTCTATGGATAATATTGGGGGAACCGGAGAACCCTTCGGGCATGGAAAACATGTGATTGCCTGGTAGTTCCTTGCAATTCCTCAGCTAGAGGGTTATTTATCCAGCCTAGGGATGTCAAATGGCCTCAGCTTGTACGGCAGGATGAAATATTGGTAATGGCTTCTGGAAACCTATCATGAGAAAAGTTCTGAGGTCACATTTGGGCTCATCGAGAAAGTGTCATCAGAAGTTAGCAATGTCAGTTTTGAGTTTTGAAATGGATTGGTGGCATGCTACATATATTTAATATCTTTTTCTTAGGGCTTTTTGTTTGTTTTGTTAAAATCTATGTAATTAGATCTAAAAATCCATTTAATCTTCACATAAACTCTATGAGGTAAGTCCTGTTATCATCTTTCTTTTTTCAGATGAAGAAACTAAGGTACAGACATATGAAGTTCCCTAAAGCATGAAGTCAATTAGTGGTGAAACTTATAATTGAACACACGCCTACCAACCCCAGAGCCCAAGCTCCTGAGAACCATGTAATTTTCCCAAAGAATTCGGGAGGGCTGATATTTAAAGCTGTTATCACTCATTTATACCCTAGAGTGAATGAGTTTCTCTTTACAACCCTACCTAAGATAGGAAAATATAAAAGATTAATAAGGTTGATAGGGCTGAAGACATGTTAGCTACTTTATTATTAAAAAAAAATTTTTTTTCTTTATTAATTTTAGAGAGAGAGGATGGGTGAGGGAGAGAGAGATGGAAACATCGATGAGAGAGAACATCGATTGGCTGCCTCCTGCATGCCTCCCACTGGGGATTTGGCCCATAACCTGGGCATGTGCCCTGACTGGGATTCACACTGATGACCTTTTGGTGCATGGGTCGTTGCTCAACCACTGAGCCATACCGGCTGGGCTACATTAGCTACTTTATGTAGCTAATTCTACATAACTAACACTGATTCTTAGTCTAAATATTGAAAACATGACTTAGTATATGACTACTCTATTCAAGGAAATATGGATTATTTCTAGATCATTTTTAAAGATGGAATGCAGTATATCTATACCTTGAGATCTGATACAAGTAGGAGTACTGTTATCAAATGATATTTTCACCCCAAGAGTATGGATGTTAATCACTATATTCTGGTGAGATTCTAAAGGCAGGTAATTATATTTTGTTTTCCTTAAACACTTAACACGTGTTCTTTTAATGGGATGATCACTCTGATTATGGAAATATAATACTATTACTTTCCCCAATTTATTTCTGAGATTAACTATTAAAATCACTTGTAAATATGCAATGTATAGTATCCATGTAAAACAGTTTGAATTTTACCGAAAGGCAGAAAAAAATACAAACAAGAAAAATCTTCAAATATTTCTAGTTGGTATTAGAAATGTCAGAATATGGTTTTATTTCTTGCCTGTTTTTTTTTTTCTTGTACAGAAAAATCTGTCATAGCTCAACCAATATTTGTTTTTGAAAAGAGAGAACAAACTTTTAAGGTAAGATCAAGCTACTTTCTTTCTTTGAATTTTACTTTGACAAAGAAAATTGTATTTCTAGGAGCTAGCTATACTAAATGATATCCCGGCTGAATAAGTTTATTCTCGTATTCTTCATTTAGCAGAGAATTGCCATTGCCTCCAGAATATTTATATAGCAGGGATTTACTGACAGCAATTTAGCTGAAATGGGAGGCCAGTGATCTTGTCTTTAAGCTATGCCATTTTTACTAAATTATACTTTTTTTTTTGGAGTGACTTGGAAAAGGGAGGGACTGAAGGAGATTAGAGGGCCACGGCTCCTCGTGGGTCTCCACCACCAATCCAGCCTAAAGCTGGGTATTAAAGAAGTTGTAAACTGCGGTATTTGATTTGAAAGGGGATCGACCTCATACTCGTTTTGAAAGACTAACGATAAGATTAGTAGCATTCTTTTTATCTTGGTTACTATTTCCTTGTTATTCATTTTTGCTTATGCAGGTAATGTCCGTCACGACCCCCAAAACTAACCACCTAAAGAAATCTTAACCCCCAACCCATTATTGAAAAATCAGAGTTGGTATTTCAGAAATTCCCACAATGGATTCTGCAGTCACTGAAATACATAAACCTCTCTGCCAGACTTGCCTTTTCCTTGACTACATGCCTAGTGAGTCAAGGTGAGCAGCGTGGTCCTGGCCCAGCTGAACAGACCTGGCTTTGCAGAATTCTCTTCTAAAGTGACAGGTGGAAGTCTGATGTAAAAACAGCGCCCAGCTCTCACTGGCAGCTTTCTTTCCTTCCAGAGACCTGCTGAAGAAACCCCGTGTGAAGCAGCAGAACCTGGTAACGATTTACATCTTGTATTTCAAAATCAATCTTCAGACAAAGAAAATAAGCAGGCACAAGCGTTTGGGCATGTGGCACAGACTCTGTGAAACAATGGTTTTTCTTGTGTTATGTGCTCACATGTAACAGGGTATACAGGTGTCATATTATAAAATCGCACACTGGAAATTTATATAATGTGATTCACCAATGTTATCCCAATAAATTCAATTTTAAAAATTTCAACAGGAAAATGTAGCTTAAACTGCATTAAAACTCAAAATGAAAATTTTATGAAAACATGAGGACTAAATTCTTCAAAACAAAGAAAGGCTGAGGAATTAAACTAGATTAAAGGAGACGAAAGACTTGTGACAGTCAAATGCTGTATATGATTCTGGACTGAATCCTGAATTGGGGAGGAAAATGTTGTAAAGGACAATATTATAGTTGGTGTGTTAGATAAGAGTATTGTATGTTATGTTCAATTTCCTGAAGTTGATCTTCATACTGGGATAATGTAAGAGATGTTCTTATTCTTAGCTCATACACAATGAAATATTTATATGTAAGGGGCATAAAACACATAGCTTAATCTAAAGTGATTCAGCAGCCCTGGCCGGTTTGGCTCAAGCGGTTAGAGTATCAGCCCGCAGACCGGAGAGTCCCGGGTTCGGTTCCCGCTAAGGGCACGTACCTCGGTTGCAGTTTGTCCCCGGCCCCGGTTGGGGTTGTGTGGGTGGCAGCCAGTCGATGTGTCTCTCTCATGTCGATGTTTCTCTCTTCCTCCCTTTCTCCCTCCCGCTCTGTCTGAAGATAGATGCAAAAATGTCCTCGAGTGAGGATAAAAAAAATAATAAAAATAAATAAATAAATAAAGTGATTCAGCAAAATATATATGTAGATAGAGAATGCTAAATCAAATGAGGAAAATGGTAATAATTAGTGAATCTAGTTAAACCGCATATGAGAATTCTTTGTACTATTTTTCCAACTTTTTTGTAAATTTGAGAATATTTCCAAATTAAAACAAACGAACAAACATGAAAGTAGAATGGCCGTTGTTTTGAGAGATGACATGAGGGTCCCTGAGAACAGTGATGTTGGCAACTCTAACACCCCACGATTCTCTACTGCCTTTGTTTCAACGTACCAAAAACATTCTCCGTACAGTCTCAGAATTTATATGCAATATCTTGCTGCAACTACTTGTTTCTGATGGTTTCATACTAGGGTGATGTGACTATCAGTTCATAACCACCATGCTATTAACCCCAATATTTAAAATTGTGCTTCAGGAGTTAACGTGTTATCAAATGATAATTTGTATAGACAAAAGGAAATTTTATTTATCCCCCCATAACATTAGTTGTGGATAATTTGTTATTGCAAGCAATTTTACCCTCCACGTTCAATTTCTTGCAGAATGCAATAGTTTTTCAAGAAAGCGCATATGGTCTTCATCTTTTTCTTTGCATGCTACAGATTCTCAGTTCCAAGGAGGTAGGTATAGCGTTGACCGTGGAGTGTTCACTGCTATGTGTATCCTGAGTGTAAAGTTTCTAAGAAACTTTTCAAATGGATAATTTTTAAAAGTCTACCCACTGGATAGTATTTATAATATATGGTTATATGAAAACAGCAGACTATAAAATGGATTGTACAGTGAGTACATTCAACTGGTCAACATTGAAAAAAGAAAGGACGGAAGCCAGGATGTTAACAATGGTTATTTTAGGTAATGGGATTACAAGGGATTTCTCCCTCTCCCCCCTCTTTGTATTTTGCATTGTTTACAAAGTTTCTGCATTAAATATGTATTAGCTTGGTAGGAAAAAGAGCCATTTCTCCTAAGCAAGCATCTGCTTAAATAAATAGATGTCTGCCTTTTAAACAGACGCTTTATTCTAAGAACTGCATCACGTAGTACTGTATTCTGAGGAGATCAGTGACTTTGTTTGCCTCTCTTCTACGCTCAAAGCACCCCGTGACTCTTATAATCCATTGCCTTGCCCTCTGCCTGTAATACAGCTGTTTATGTAGACATCTGTCTCCTCCCCTGTAAGTTCCTTGAGATCTTCTTCATGCCTGACAGAGGGTCTTAAATACGGTGAGCACTCAAATATTTACTGAACTGAATGGAAATTCATTTATAATCCCTATCAGAGGCACACTTTATTTTTATTAATAAAAACGAAAATATTTTTCTAAATTAAGGATGTAGGAAATTTTCTGAAACAGCAAAAATCCAAATCAAAAGAAGCACAAAAACCCACTTCCTAATTGACTTTAGTTTGCAATTTGCTTTTAGTGTCAACCTTGACCCAGAAGCGAATGAGATCGTCATCCTTCACTGACCTCCCAACCTTCCCCTCTTCTGGGACAGGTAATAGTTTCTAGAACCTCAAGCCTGACACTCCGACTTTTCAAAATCCATTCTCATTAATGATGATCTTTCTTTCTCAACTACTATAGAAGGCTGACATTTTAGTGGCAAATAAAATAGAAGTCTTAGCAAAATATGTACAGAAGAATACTTTAAGAACTCCACAAATCCAGACAGTATATCTGTTATTTTTGGTAGAAAATTTGAACTTGATGATTTGTTTTAAGATTTCATGTTTATGATAGCAATATATTGTATAAAGCAACCCTATAAAAACTTGCTTTATTTTACTTATTATTGTCCATGTATATGGTTTATAATATATATAGTATTCAAAATATACAAGTATGCTTTAGATTCTTATTCTAAAGTTTATGCTTTATATTTATATTTTAAAATTTAGAATATGAATACTTTTGTACCTTTTACTATTTAAAACATTACTTCCTTTTATTTGAAATTTATAGTGCTTTGCTAAGTAAAACTATTTTATTATAATAAAATATTTGAAATGGTTGAAACATTTTCTACATTAAAATTATGATTTGTATTCTTGTGTGTTTTTGTTTCTACTAAACAACAAAACTGCCCTTTCTAACTAAGCTTGTCACTAGAAATAAGAAATACAAACTATTCACTTCCTTTTAACTGATCCTCATGTACCTGGGAACCACTGAATGTTCAAATTAATGAATTTATATTCTTATTAGTCATTTCAAGCATGACTGAGCAACACTATGTTAGACACCTTTCAGATACAGAAGAGATGCTTTCTAACTCAGTAGGTCTCCTCTAAGCCTTACTGACACACTGCAGACATTAAGAGGAATAGGGGTCCTAATTCTAGAGGATTTGTTTCTGTGTATTCGTGCATAAAGCAAAGGGATGACTAAGTTATCTAGATAACTGCTTTAATTCTTTTTATTTTAATCAGACAAAAAAAATCAGACACACATTAGGAAAGAATGAATAAAGAAACATTCATATCAGTAAGCACCTTTCCTTTGTATGTAGTACAGGATGTTTGTAGTGTTGAAACGGAGAAAAACTGTATAATTTTATATGGCCTATTCATTGTTGCTTTTCAGTAATAGAGATCATAAACACCAATTAATTGAATTTTGAATTAGAAAAGCAACTCTACCCCCCAATTTTTAATAGGTTATAATACTTAGAAGAAACAGTTCTTATTCTTTTCTCATCTCCATTACTCAGAGGCTCAAAGGTTGCTGTTTCTGCAATTTGCAACCAAGAGATGATCTCTTGGAAATGTTCAGTAATTCTATGCCTGTAGCCACCACAGTTTTAGGCCACAAACACACTTCATAGAAAAATAATGTATCATAATGGTTTTACTTTTGTCTTCAGGTATTATTAGAGTAGGGAGAAGGGCAGAATTTGCTAACAATTTTTTTTAACATTCTATGAGAAATATATATTAATGCACAAAGAGGGTTCATCATCAATTTAGATTTTATAATCTGTAGAATTTGCCTCAGGACTCTGTTTCATGATTCTAAAGACGGCCTTCTGTAGTGACCTAATTTTCACTTGCTTTTATGAGAGTAAACAGAACTATGTAGCAAAACTCATCCTGCCATGAGGCATTTTTAGCAGAGTCAAGGTCTCCTGCGCACTGCCTGCTACTCTGTTAGTGCGAATGGTGACATCTACTGGTGAGTTCGGTGAAGGACTGTGAAAACCCAAATCGCGCAGAAACTGACCCACTCACATAGATTTAAATTTTTCTAAATATATTTTTTTCTTACAGTGAAGAAAAACAATGTTTTTATGACACCAACTCTCGTGCAAAGGAATGTTGATGTGAACAGTGCAGAACAAAGTATGTAGTTTCTCTATTATAAAAACCTCAGAAATTACATTTTACCATCTATATTTTAATCTGCGTGTGTGTTGCGGGTATGGAAGTAGGGCTGAGTGACAAAACATGAAAGAATATATGTGATAAGCCAAGTCCTGTGGTAAAATAAATAGTTATTAAAATCTTGGCTAGAAGTAAGTAGTAGGCAATTCACTGGCTATTTGGGCTTTGATTAGTTAACATGAATCCCACAGTTAATGCTGACTTTGGAAAATAATCATTAAATTAGGAAAAAATATGGAGAAAGAAGTATTTCACTAAAGATATATTGACCCTTTAACTCTGTTCCGTTAAGGTCCTGTGAAACATTCTGAACATGTTCTAAGACCTGCTATTTTGCAGCCACCTCGAGCTCAAAGGTGTGACAAAGTAAGGCACAATGCATTGGAACACTGCAAGACTAAAGAAAAAACAAAAAATAAGGTAAAAAAAACAAGAACAAAAAACCCTGACATTGTAGGACTGACCTCAACCCCCCATCCCTCTCTTAGTAGGTTGTGGTGGGCCCCACAGCCAGAGTTAGGGGCTGTCTGAGCTTTGTGCTGTTGCAGAATCAGCTAGCTGCCCAGCTGGAAGAACACCTGGACTAGACAGCAAAGAGCCCTCAGTGACCTTATGCAACGTGCCCTCTTAGGGTGGAGAGTTGTTCCCAGGAACAAGTCTTGTGGTCTTTCTGTAGCTCCAAAGCTGAGTCCTAGAAGACGGGGACCCTTGTGATCTTGTTCAAGCACACTGATCCCATGTGAGAATCAGGGGAGCAATGTGGTGGCCTGAGTGAGGAGTCAGAAATTAAAAATAGGACAGGGATTTCTGCATCCCCAACTGCTTGACATCCTAGTGTGGCTTTGCTGGTTTAGGTCATACCAGGAATCCATTTCAGATCCATTTTCATGGGTAACAGGAGCAGGGAACTACCTACACAGTGTACCTGGGAGGGCTTGGGAAGCCTCTGGAGACAGATGAAAATTCTCTCTTCCAACTGTTGTGGGTGGCTGAATCACGCTTTTTAAAGGAGATACTCATTTTGCTCAGGCCATGCAGACAAGGGTTTGGGATATCCTCTTGCTCTAATTCTAGCTGTGTATGCAGAAGCGGACACTCCAGAGGAATGAGACTCAAGATCAGTTAGTTGGAATTTGAGAGTTAATTCCATCAGTCATTTATTTCCAGCTAAACTATTAAGGTTTGTTCACCTTATTTTGTTTTGTTTTTCCTTACTGAACATACGGCTAGCAACACATGGAGTGTTAAAAATACCAGCAATTTCATCAATTCAATGAAAAAAATCAGATTAGTAGTAATTCTACCTCTGCTACTATCTATGCTTGCATTCTTGGAAAAAAGCACCCAACCTTTTCTTTCTATTAGTGAAGTGAGGGAGTTGACCTTAGTCAACATTTGCCAACATCTTTACGTTTCTAAATCTTTTTTGTTTTGTAAGATATGATTTCATGAGACCTATTGTGAATTTTAAAAATTATTTTATCATTTATGCATAGTTTATGATGTGATTTTTAAGTAAAACATGTTTTAAATTTTAAATCAGTATATTTTTAAAAGTTTCCATTTCTAATAATCATCACCATATGACTTAAATTCTTTTATCTATTTAAGAAATGGTACATGTTGTTTAATATTTTTAAGTCTATAAGAAAAAATATGTTGTGCTGACTAATTTCCAAAATGTTATGTTGCATTTGATTTTGCAACAGCATTACCATAAACTGTAGATTAAAATTTTTGTTATGTGTTATGAGATCAAAAGTAGTTCAATATTTCTTCTTTGGCATAATTTTTAAAATCTTCATTACATATTTAAATAATAAAATTGAATACATTTCCTGCATTTTCCTCCTAAATGATTAAGCATAAAGAGAAATATTCAGGCTATTGTTTGTAAGCATTTCTTCTTGAATAACTTATTAAGGTTATGAATAGAACTTATTGTTAATTAGTGAAAAGCCTAATTGGATATGCCCATCATTAAATTTTCTATTTAATAATGACCTTTGAAGATCTAAAGAAAAGCTAAATGCTATGTAAGAATCCTGACAAAATAAATGTAATTTATAGATCTAGTGAAAATGATCTCTAGGTGAAATTTACAGAACCATTGTTTTTATGTTCCTTATTAACTTGTATATCAAAATCAGAGACATTTTTATACATTCTGTCATTAATCAATGGTCAATTATTGTTTATAATTTAAACCATATATGCCTAATAAAAACTATTTTAAGCAATATAAGAGTAAAAACTATGATTTTGGCTGAGCAATTAATCAATCCTCTGAGTGACTGAGTCATGAGCCTGTATTTTGATCTTTGCTAACCAATGACACATACTCTCTTAACACATGTTTCTTAGCTCTCAAATTCTGTTATATTATATATTGATTGATGTAAGATTAAAGTGGAAATAGACCCCATCTACCTTTAATGGCATGAACTCCCTACAAAACACTGGAGACACTAGATCAAATTATTATAGGGTTCCTTCCGGTTCAGAAAGTGCTCACTCCTTCACTTATACATTAATGCAGGTAATGTGCATATGCATATACACATCAGAGTAACTCATTGGTGAAGTTACCAGTCCATTGTTTCTAGGTGAAGAGAAGGAGTTTCCTTCACATTGATTGGATGATGGTGATGGTGAAGCTCTTAGGGTATTTCCAGGGATTAAGTAGACCTGAAAGATAGATTTACTAATCCAGAAATGAGACTTAACTCCATTTGGCTAAAAAGGTAAAAAGAACAAAAGGAGTGGCATTTCTGAAATATTATGACCAAGCATATAGTCTCTGGTGTCAGATAGACACGGGCTTACAGGTCAGCCCCATTCCTGGTTGCCCAGGCCTAGCCAAGTTATTTAAACTCATTAGGTTAGTTCATACATCTGTAAAATGTGGCTAATAATAGGTGTACAAAGTGTATAGAGTTGTGAAGAGACAATGACGTAATACACATATAATGCTTAGGGCAGTACTTGCACATAGTAAATTTTCAATACATTTAACTATAACGATTGCTTCCTTGTCTGGTGCCGCCATAGGAAGCAATTTAAATGAGCTTTTGATGGATTTCTTTTCATTCAGATTTCTGAAAGGAACTCCTGTTTGCTAAGTGAAAATTTTCCAAGTGCCAGAATTTCAGTCCAGTTGTCTACTACCCAGATTCTTTCGGGTGCTACGTCTGTAGGGTAAGTAAGTGCTGTCCTTTCTTGCTTGCTTTCTTTGATCATTATAACCATTTATGGAAAATAATTTTCTGACCTTGTAGAGATAAGTTGCCAATATTTCTGTTTGAAAGGAGAGTTTATAAAGAACACACCATAAAATGCATTTTAATATTGAATTGTCTCCATTGTCTTATTGAATTGGGTGAGAACATTTCAAGTAGGCAGAACTAAATTTTTATTTAGTTAGGCATTAATTGTCTAGCTACTAGATTGATCTTTCCTCTTCTTTCTCTGGCGCTCTTTTTTCCCCTCTTTTAATTATTTTTGGCCTTACTTAGTGACATAGTTGGATTGACAATAAAGAAAACAGTATAAATATGCAAAAGATAAGTTAATATTTACTAGTATCACCAGTGATGAAAGCACGTTTGATCTGCGAGAGGATTAAGACTAGTGTGGACATAACTGGGCTCACAGGATTAGGGCCTGTGCAGGAATCACCACACTTAACCTACTGTGCGCACTGGGGACACTATGGGGACCTTGGAGCACATCTTCTTGCACGTGGAAGGCTGCATGTCTTTGAATTTCTCATCATGTACAACATTTTCAACATTAACAAGAAGTTTCTGTGAGGAAAACAACAAATTAATCCAATGCACACCCAAGTAGAACTGACGAAATACATTGACTTTGCTTTTGCTCTGGAGGCCTCTGACTGCTAAAAGCACTGGCGATCTGGGGAAGAGGAGATGGAGATTAGAGACTGGAGAGTCTGTGCTGAAAGAGCTAAAAGATAACGGCTGGGCAGCCCCCTGGTTGATCGCACAGGACTTATTTGGACAGGTCTCAGTCTGTGTTGTAATAACTGTCATCTATTTGGAATATTTCCCTGAAAGTATGTATCTCGATTTTTTCTTCATTTCTGATTAATTCCAGATAATCAAAAGTTAGCAGTAGATGTTTTCTGTTTTTGTTTTTTAAATCCTCACGCAAGGATATTTTTCCATTGATTTTCAGATAGAGTGGGAGGGAGAGAGAGAGAGTGAGAGACAATAATGTGAGAGAGACACATTGATTGGCTGCCTCCCACACGACCCCGACCAGGGCCAAGGACCGAACTGCAACTGAGGTACATGCCCTTGACCAGAATTGAACCCGAGACTCTTTGGTCTGCAGGCTGACGCTCCAACCACTAAGCCAAATTGGCCAGGGCAGCAGTCGATGTTTTATATAAATCTATTTACTTTACATAAATCTCTTAAATCATCTTATAATTTCACTTGCTAAGATTTAAAATAGCAAATGCTATTGTAAATAATGTTGCAATGAACATATTCCTTCAAAATAATGTTTTTGGTTTCTTCAGATATATATTTATTTACAATAGCCAAGCTATGGAAGCAACCCAAGTGCCCATCAATAGATGAGTGGATAAAAAAGCTGTGCTACATATATCTAATGGAATATTACTAGGCCATAAAAAAGAACAAAATCTTACCATTTGCAACAGCATGGATTGACCTAAAGGGTATTACGTTAAGTGAAATATGTCAGTCAGAGAAAGATAAATACCATATGATTTCACTTATATGTGGAATCTAAAGAACAATATAAACAAACAAACAAAACGGAAACAGATTCATAGATACAGAGAACAGACTGATGGCTGCCAGAGGGGAGGGGAGTTGGGGGGCTGGGTGAAAAAGGTGAAGGGATTGAGAAGTATGGATTGGTTGTTATAAACTAGTCATGGGTATGTAAAGTACATAATAGGAAATATAGTCAATAGTATTGTAATAACTATGTATGGTGCCAGCTGGGTACTAGAGATATCAGGGGGACCACATTGTAAAGTATATGATTGTCAAACTACTATGCTGTACACCGGAAACTAATACAAAATAATATTAAATGTAAACTATAATTGAAAAAATGTAAAAAAAAAATCACTGATGACAGGGGAAAAAAAGCAATAATTACAGCAAAAAAAAAAAAGCTATTAAACACACACAAACAAATAAATAAAAAAGCAAATGCTTATTTCTTTTTCTTAGATGTCAACCAAATGAAGATAAATATTCTTTTAAAAGCTGCAGTTCTGATTTCGTTTTTGGAGAAAACATGATAGAAAGAGTTTTGGTAAGATTTTAGCATATGTTTCTATTATTACGTAGAGAGCTGTCACTTCACATTTTAATGAAAACAATGTTAAATTGGAGCATACGCTTTAACTTCTGGGTTCAAAGGCACGTTTTCTTTCTTTAACTGGAAAGATTCTCCTGGGAAGCTAGTTTTAGTTGTTAGAATAATAGGAACCCACAGAGGAAGAGAATTGTATAATTATAACATTATTACTGATGAGAAATATTAAATAGTTCTTGACTTGTGTTAAACCAAAGGTACCCAAGGAAATCCCAGAATTGTCTGCAATAGTTAGATAAGCTCAACTGATAATGATATTTCGATACAGTTTTTCAATAGCATTTTTTGTAACAAGATGCATTTAAACTCTTCTGCCATTTTTTTTTTCTTTCTCATTAGCCACAACCTTTCTCTTCTAGCTCTTATGGTGAAAACTGTTACTCTGATTTTTTGGGGTCTTGCTTTAAGAGGAAAATCACTTGCCTAGGGCAATATACTTGCCAAGTGGAGACTCCTGCACTGTTATTCCTGCCATCCGGGTTCAGTATTGGGCATCCTCCCGCATGAGGCAGTTGCTCTGCCACCTCAGAGCTTGTCTCTACAACAGCAGCACCTATGCGGGAATTATACAGCCAAGCGGAAGCTGTGGACCACGTGTGCCTTTGCTTTCATCTGCTCCATCGCATCTTCACACTCTGTCCAGCTTTTGCCCACACCAGAATCTTGGCTAAGATAGACCAAGATAGCTAGCTTGCCTTATGGCTATCAGTTACACGAAGGACCCCAAGGAGGCTGTGAAGATTTAAAAACCCATGAAAGGGCTCAGGTTAATGGAAGGATCAACTCACGAGGCCAGTTCATTCCAAGATTTTTAGGGCTTCTACATATCAGTCCCTTTTAAGATCTAGTTTGTTCCACACCTGCTTCAGGCTCAAGCCCAATCCCAAGAGCAGTAGCAGAGCGTTTAGTTTAGAGGTACCCTTCTGTCACTCCCAAAGTGAAGGTCAACACCTGCAAATCCCAGAGCTGCTGACCCACACCTTTGCATCTGAACCAGAATGGACCAACTTCCAGAGTGAAGTTCCAGGTGATATATTTAGGCACAATTACTCCATAACATGTATTCCTAAATTTGGCTCCAGGCTGGTCACAGCTTCTGTAAGATGTCACCCACAAAAATAAAATACTTTCCAAACCTCATAGGATCAACCTTAACATTCAATTCAGTGTAACAAATGTATTGTGTTCTTATGATATATAAAGCACTGGCATTAGTGTGAATTTTGCCTGCCTATTAGACTTCGGGTGAGCCTTTGAAGCATTTCTTGTGCCTGGGCATCTCCCCAAACCAATTCGATCAGAATCTCTGTGGGTGAGGCCAGGTATCGGGCCATTCTAATATATAGCCAGGCTTGAAAACCACATGAGCAAGTGGTTATGCAAAGCTGAAGGAGACCTTATGCTCCAGAGGTGCTTATGGTCTACAGAGACAGATAGAGAGATACCTATACAAAGGAACTAATCAGGATCGTAAACTTACTTGGAGGAGACACGCATGCATGTTCCTTTGGGCACTATACATCTGGTTTACAAGAGAACCTGCGCTCCCTGTCTCTTTAAATGGATAACATCTTAAAGGTAGGAGCAAGAGAGATAACTTGTATTTGTTCTCTAGTTATTCCTGTAATCCCATGGCCTTGTGATTTGGGGGCCAGGATATCCACCTGACTTGTTAGCTGTCCTTGTGCTTTTAGCGTTAGTCATTAAGCTTTCTGTGCCTTAATTTCTATTTTCTTAAAATGAAAATAATTATACTCGTCTCTACCAATTTTAACAGAATAATGTGAAAGAATCTTGAGTTTGTATGGGAAATGATATAAACCTAAGCATCGTTCCAGTTTTCCCTGTTCTGCACGGGGCTGTACAGTATCGTAAATGGCAGGGTAATTACTCAGTCTTTTTCACACAGGCCTTGATTACAACCCATGTGCAAAGAACCATATATGCAGCCTTAAAAGCAATTCTTGGCAAAACGGTCTTGGCGGAAAATTAAGATTGTTTCTGTTACAGTGATTTCTGAGACAGCTCAGTGGGTTCTCTGGATGATTTTATTTTTGTTATTGTTATTATTATTATTATTATCTTTTTAAAAAGCCTCACTTGAGGATATGTTCATAGATTTTAGAGAAAGGAAAAGAGAGAGAGAGAAAGAGTGAAAAACATCACTGTGAGAGAGAAACATCAATCAGTTGCCTCCCATACTCCCCCTGACCAGTGATCAAACCTGCAACCTAGGTATGTGTCCTGATTAGGAATTGAACCTGCAACCTTTCGGTGTAGGGGATGATGCTCTAACCAACTGAGCCACACAGCCAGGGATATTTTTCTTTCTTTTCTTTTTTTTTTTAATGCAATGGATAGAAACAGTGAATTGCTCAGAATACTGAAATACCTTGAAATAGATATAGTTGCACCTCCTTGTAGGTATCAGCTTAGTCTGGTGGTAGCATGGAACAGCTGTTACCTCCTTTTGTGCCTCTAAAACGTTGCACACTGTCCCTGGAAAAGATCCCACCCAAGTAGGCTGGTGGTAACTGGATTGTGGTTCCTAAGGACCAGTACCAAGGTCCTCTAAGAATTGGGAGGAATTTCCTGTTTAGCACATAGGGAGCCCAGACAAAAACACAGCTGTTGGGTTTGTTTACCCCTGTGTTTTAAAAGAAGAACAAAGATATATTTTGGCTTACTGAAAATATATGAGGGTAAAATTAAGTAATACATCTTTTCCCCCCACCTAGGGTACGCAAAAACTCACCCAGCCTCAACTTGAAAATGACTCCTATGTCAAGGAAAAACCGTTCAAATCCACTCTAAAATTTCCTAGCAACTCTCCAAACTCAAGTAAGAATTCTTTCATTTGTAAAACATTTGGCTCAATTAGTTTATTTCCTGTTGTCCCATGTCATTTGTTTAATATCTATAAGATATAAAAACAATAGTCCAATATTTTAAAATGTATTGGTAAAGAATAAAGCATGTAACTATGGTTACATGATATAGAAACTTTTTAAAGTTTTTGACTTAATGATATGGGGAATCATAAAAGAGATTTACCAACACTCAAGAAATTTGTTTTTTGAAAATACTCATTGTTATAAAAAAGTAGAAGAGCCTTATTTAATAGGGGCAACAAAGAATATTCATAATAGAGAAAATGGGACCTTTTATGTGTTTTCCCCCCCTATTTTCTCTTAGGAATGGACTCTATTAAAAATATATCCCTAATTGAATCAGCTGCTGCTCTCTCTTCTAAATCATCACCAAAATGCTTGCTGAAGAAAATTGATGTAATAACAGGGGAGGAAGCAGAATATAACGTGATAAAGGTCTGTATATCATGTATCACTCTTTCTGGTAGCACTTAGTACATAGAATACAGTTACCATCGGCAGGGACATCTTCTTAAAAAGGCAGAAATATAGTTTTCAAGAAAACTGAGCTGCTTAAATAAAAATGTTGGACACTTCCAAAAATTAAACCAGTACTTTGTTGCATTCTTACATTTGTACGTATAATTTTCAGGAAAATGGGTTGTTGGGTTTACAACTATTCACAGTAGTACTTTAGGAAGAAGACAGCTCGAGACCCTTTCTTAATATAACTTCGACCTATGTTTTCTACTTTTCAACCTGCTTGCATAGTCAGTGCTATTAGCATAGGATTTAAAAATTCAACTTACACGGAAGGCTTTGCAGTGCTGATAAGATGAATTGAATTTAGTTCAAGATAATAAAATAATTTTATTTTCCTTTTGAAAGTTTTTAAGTAAGTTCTGAATTTCATGTGAATCAAAAATTTCACAGATGTAGTATACAGCATCACACATAAGATTTGAATGTTCAGTGGGCTAGGTATCAGCCTAGGCATCTGAAGTGTAATGACTACAACTTAAACATTTTTCAACAAGGCATGGATTTCCTTTGTCTTTCTACATCTGCTCTTCCTCCAAACTCTCTCCTTTCCTCTTCTCTTCCCCATGATCTCCTAATACATTTACTATACAAGTGTGTCTCAAAGCATAGCCTTGGATCAGATTAACCCTAGACTTATCGAAGTAATCGCTAGGGGTGAGACCCTGGCATGCTGTATTTTATAACAAGTCATCTAGGTGATTTGTGCACACAGTGATATTTCAGAACCACTGGTATTTTAAATTATAGTAGGGTTCTCTGGTATCACATACAAATAGTTCCAGGATTTCTTTCCTTTCAAATAAATTACATAGCTCAAATAACATTAAGTTTAATTTAAAAGTTGGTGTATCTATAGATAGACAGGGTGGGGCAAAAGTAGGTTTGCAGTTGATTGTATGGAAAATAATACAATAATTAATAAGTAATAATGCAAGAATAAAATGTTTCATGTACTCACAACTGTAAACCTACTTTTGCCCCACCTGTATTGTTAAGTGAAAAAGCAAGATACAGAAAGTAGTATGATATTATACCATTTACAGAAAAAGAAAAGGGAACATATATATATGTATTGGTTTGTGTGTGTGTGTGTGTGTGTGTGTGTGTGTGTGTGTGTGTGTATATATATATATATATATATATATATATATATATATATATATATATGAATGGACAAAATATTAGTAATAGTGGTTACCCATTGCAGGAGGTAGAAAGTACAGATGGGCAACTAGGGTTGGGGTGGGACTTCTCACTTTGTATATCTTCTTGCTTTTTGATATTTGAACTATTCAAAATTTGTATGTTTTTAAAAGTTAAATACTATTTAAAAGCTAATGTATAAATCATTAACAACGGTTATTCTGGTAAAAGATCAAACAAATAAAAGTATAGGGAAGAATTTGAAAAAACTTTCCATATATTTGACATTTTCAAATATTGTCCTTCAGATCAACTGCAAGCTTTTTGTATTCAACAAAATAGTGCAGTCCTGGACCGAAAGGGGCCGAGGAGCTTTGAGACTGAATGACTCAGCTAGCAGTGACTGTGGAACCTTCCAGTCGAGACTAAGTAAGGAATCATTTTGTAAAGCAGGACCCTATGTCTCAGGGCAAAATTTCCAATATAGGTGCATGTCATTTTCTGGAGATGTTATAAAATGTGCCAATAAATCAGATTGTTGGAAACCACATTGTTTCCAATGTGCTGTAGGGGCTTCCTGTTTACGGTAGGTTCTGATGTCAGAAAACACAGGTTCCAGTTCTGGTTCCCCCACTGACTAACTGGCGACCTTGGACAAGTTACTTAACCTCTCTCTGTCCTAGTTGTACCAATTTAAAATGGGGATAATGGCCCTGGCCGGGTAGCTCAGTTGGTAGAGCATGGTCCCAGTGCCCCAAGGTTGTGAATTTGATCCCCAGTCAGGGCACATACAAGAAGCAACAATTAATGCATACATAGGTGGAACACCAAATTGCTGTTTCTCTCTCACACTCTAAAAGTCAATAACTAAAATGTAATAATATTCCATAACTTATTGAGTGATTGTGAGAATTCAGTGAGATAATGCATGTAAAGTACCCATGGCAGAGCCCAACACATACCTAACTAGAAACCCACTATTATTTAAAGGGATATGTTACACATTATTTAAAAAGTGAAAATAGTTTTTTCTAAAAGAGAATATTTGCCCTCTAATTTACTCTTACCATTCTAAACACGGTGTGTGGATTGCGATGAAGGGTCAGTTTCCAAGGAAATAAAAGTGTATTGTTATCAAGTCCTGCAGACAGAGAGATGGTTAGAATCAGGAGTCAGTCAAACTGAAAGACTCGGGAGGTTTTTGGCATCTGAAAGACACATTGCCCTTGTTCAGAGGCCCAAACTTAAGTGAGCCCAAGCAGAGATCTGGCTAGGGTGGATGGGCTTGGTTGACTGGTCAATATTAGGTGGTCAGAGCTGTGGAGGAGACAGTTGGATCTAAGTATATGCATGTTTGTTGAGTTTCAGATATCAAGCTCAGGAAATGAATAAGGAGTAGAATTCAGACTAAGAGAATAGAAACAGTGTCTTCAGTTCTGTAACTGGCAAACAGGTTTCTCAGTAACCCAACCAAGTATTATTCCCAAGGCAGGTGCTGGTTGTTTTTCTACTCTGGTTTAATTTTACTCCTTTCACTGCCTGCCAAAAAAGCCACAGAACAATTTTTCTTTTTTATTATACAGGACATACATGTTCATTATAGAAGAGAGGAAATACGGATCAACAAAAAGAAAAAAAAATCACTCATAGGTCTATCTTCCTGTGATAGCCTCTGTTTACAATACATGTTCTTCTAGACTTTGTTCTCTATATACATAAATGTATACATATATTGAAAAATGTGTGTTTCATGGTGTTTATATTGCTTTGCAACTGGATTTCCCCTTTTTACATAGTATGCCATGATCACCTTTCTACATCAATAACTCTCTTTCTTCAGTATTCTTAATGGGTTCATATTACCTTGAATAGCTGTACCATCACTTATTTAAGTAATTCCATTTCTGAATGCTTAAAGTTTTTGTTTCAGTTTTCTCTATTTTAAACAATTTTTGGATAAGTTCTTCAGAACATGAGGTCCTCAAAAGAGTTATAAAATTTTAATCATTTTTAATATTATAGTAAAAAATATATATATATAATACCAGCATTATAACAACAACAAAAAAAATCCTTCAACATAATAAAGCCTAATTTGAAAACCAAGTTATAATCTAGTCAAACTTAATAGTGAAAATACAATCTGAAAAATAAGTACAATTTATACTGCTTTCCACAATGGGAAATTCACCTGGAAGTTCAAGAAATGAACTGTCCTGGCCTGGCCGGTATGGCTCAGTGGTTGAGCGTTGACCCATGCACCAAGAGGTCGCTGGTTTGATTCCTGGTCAGGGCACATTCCCAGGTTGTGGGCCCGATCCCCAGTGGGGGGCATGCAGGAGGTGGCCAGTCGATGTTCTCTCTCATCAATGTTTCTCTCTCTCTCCCTCTCCCTTCCTCTCTCTAAAAATCAATAAAGAAAAAAAAAAAAAGAAATGAACTGTGCTGTAGTCTGATATATTCACCTTCCCATTTCAGTTATGCGCAATCAAGGCAGCCTGCGGCTGATTCTCAATAGCAAACTCTGGGCTCAAATGGAGATTCAAAGAGCGAACCACCAAAATTTACGAATAACAGCTACTGATTTAGAAGACTATAGCATCAAGGTGTTCTTAATTCAGGTAAGTAATACATTTCATATCTGTGTAATTACTAATTTGTTTTTTATTTTATTATGATAACCCATATCATTGGAAAAAATTCAGCCATTCATTTTGGTTGTTTACAGTCTAATATAAGACCTAAATTTTACATGAAATTTAGAAATTAACACCAAAATCTATAGTAATCCATTGATACGTGTTCCAAGACATTTTTATTGATATATGCCATCGAACCTCTACATTTTTATTTACTATTGAAATTACGTCAACAATTTTATTAACTTACCAAAGAGACTATTGTCAAGATTGACTCCTAAGAAGCCAGCAGAATCCAGCCTGATGCTTATACTGAATGCTGAAATTGAGGTTTTGAGATCACTGGAAAGAAATAAGTGAGAAATGGAAAAACACAGGGCTAGCAACTTAACCAGTCCAACAGCAAATTTCAATTCTGGACATGAGTCAGTCTCCAAGGTAACAGGATGGGAGCACAGCTTCAGCTGTTTCCTGCAACAGGAATGCTTGACCTTAAATAGAAGATATCCAGGCACAAGAGACAGAGCTGGCAGGAATCAGGTCAGAAAAAAGGCTGGGTCTCCCTGTGGGCTGAGACCAAGAAGACTGGAGAAAACTGAGTACCCAAGTGACTCAGGCAGAAGCAACTAGACAAGTGAACTGGCTTCCACAGAGTAATGGAAAAAAAGTTGGCAAGAGACCATTGATGAAAACCCAAAGGTTTTATTAATTACCAGTAAGTGCACTGCAAGTGTAGAGTATTAAGATGCTAGGGAAAGATGATGCCCAAACCCTGTTTACCATTTAGGGAGATGATACTCTGTCAGGCCAGATCAGCTGGCTTTGAATGGGTCAAGCAGCCTGCCTGAGACTAGAAGCTATGATTAGTTTCTGCTGCTCAATATCAGACCCATGCTGTCTTTTTAAATTATAGGATATTTTTTAGAGATAAGCAAACAAAATGCAAATAAAAAACACCCCAAGTTCCTCTCCCAGAGACGGTCACTATTAATATTTTGTTCTTATACTGTACTTTAGAATATATACATATAATGCATATGTGCCATACTATACATACTGTATGGCCTCTTCAGGCAAGTTATTTAGCCTTCCTTAACCTGACTTTATTCATCTGCTAAATGAAGATAATAGTAATATACTTTATAAAGTGATTGAGAAGATTATATAGCTAATATTTTATTGTAAAATACATATATGAAACCTTTTTATGTGTCAATGAAAATGAGTTTTTGTGTCATTAAACAATTCATTCTTCAAAAATTCTCTTAACAGGTGAAAAGAATTCTATCGTATTATGCACCATAATGTATTCTATTAATCCTACTTTGTTAAACACTTCGGTAATTTACTGTTTCATTATTATAAATTCTTTAAGAGGGCTGCAAGAAACTCTCCATGTACATACATGTAAATTTTCTTGGGAAAAGGTTTTCACTTGTCTTGACAAATTTCTCTCCAGAAAGACTGAACCAATTTTCATTTTCACCAGCATTTTTCATGGTACTTGCTCAAAATTATAAATTTTTTTACCATTGCAAATTTGTTATTCAAAAAATACATCATGGTATTTTATTTTTAACTTCTTGTTCTGAATTTCTTAAATGAAAACATCTGAATGAATTTGTCAAAAGGAAATAAATATATTGACTAGTGAAAGGCATTTAAAATTTAATGTAAGAAAGTCAAGGAAGCAAAATAACATTTATATTTCAATTACAAATACTCTTTCAATATTTGTTATTAATGAGCTTACTAAAGAAAAATTACACCTTTGCACGTGATATAAAAAATTAGTCAACAAATATTTACTCACAAACTACTCTGTAATATTGAATACATTATGAGAAACAAAAAATATTTTATTGCATTTATATTTAGTTTTTTTCCCTCCGCAAGTATTCGAAGCAACTTAAGAACATGCAAATGAAAAAAATATATACTTTGAGACCCTTCTCCCAAGAGCTGACATATTGTTAGTTCAACCCTCAGTTCTGGGTTTTAAAGTGTTTGATAAGTCTCTGGAGAATCAGCAAAGAGAAAAAACTTCCCAGATTTTCTTTGAAATTGTGAAAAGATACAAAAATATAAACTACTGCCATGTTACCTTAAAGAACACTGAGTTAGATGACAAAAACATGGGATTCAAGTGCCAGGCAATTAGCCAACTAGCTGTGTAAATTCGGACAAGCTGTTGTACCTTTCTGAGCCTAATCCCCTCATCTGTAAAAAGAAGAAGGAAACAAGACTATATTGACTACCTGTGATATGTGCTCTTGTCAATATAAATGGAATAAATAACCACAGTGTTATTGTAAAAATTGGGCAAAATATAATAGCAAATGTTATACAAATGGCATTGTTACCATCACTTTTATATTAATAGCAACCATAAAAATAGCATAGAAAAGTACTGAAAAAAGCAATTCTGATGTGTTGATGGTACAATATCACAGACTGCTCTAATGAGCTTTGCTTTTCCACAGAGCTATGGGGCTTGCAGGGGATGTCCAAGTGAAGTGATGTAAAGGAAATGAAGTCCCCCTCACCTCACCCCCCACCCTCCACCCCAATTCTACAATTTTCTACAGGGTAAAATAGTGAAGGAAGAATGGTCTTCACAAAGTTAAATTCAGAGAAATTTTTAATCACAAAATTTCATTTTCTCAGCACAAACTGGGACCTCTTACAAAATTATCCACTTTAGGACTGAGTGTAGTTCAAGATAAATGGACTTTTTACCCTTTAGTTTTTACAGCTTTTTACATTCTAGATTTATGTCATATAATTCCTTTCTTATCAATAGTCAAAGAGTAAAAAGCCTTAAAATGTGGCTAGTATTAAGTTATTTATATGCTTAACAACTGAATTTTCCTCATGCAGGCCAGTGCCAAAGATACAGGATCCCTGCACGCAGCAATACACCATCGTCTGGTTGCTCTTCGAAGCTTCCATCAGCAGAAAGACGTAAATCAAGCTGAAAGCCAGTCAGAGTCAGTCCTTCAACAGTTCAACTGCGACAGCTGTGATGAGGATGAGGATGATTTCATCCAAGTCACTAAAAATAGATCAGGTAAAGGACTTTTCTTTTGGTAGGTCAGAGGTTTAAGAAAAATCTTAAACACAATCCTAATATATGACATCGATTTTTAAAAAGTGGAACTGATCTGTTTAAAGTGGGTCGGGGTTAGAGCCCTTGCTGTTTGGATCTGGGGAGTGGGTTTGAAAATCTGTCTTCTATATGGACCTTCGTTAGGATTTTACAGGAAGTCAGCCTCTTCATGATGCCTGCATATTACTTACATATAAATTGTATAAAAGACCATTTTTACAATTTAAAGTATTACTTGCTACCCTGAAATTAACCACTTATTCATATTTCTCTTCACTTACTCTCACTCTCCTATTATTGGCCATAATAGGAGAAATTATAAATACTTGGAATGGAGCCACCAGGCAAATCTGGCTTGAAACATCAAAAGCCCTTTTTACTCCCTTTTTGGAATCTGACTGCTCTATTTTCAAAGACTTTCTTTGCCTGGTACAAAATGAATTATTTCTTTTATTGTGTTAGGATTCATGAATTGAGCGAGGTTGAAGTGGAACCGGTACTAAACAGACTTTCCGGTTTCAGTGTTTGTCCTGATAAGTGGATTCAAAATTAAAGTTCATCATTGTTTTTGGAGACAAACATTGTCAAGGAAACAATGAGCTTTGTTATATAGATGTAGGTATTCTAATAAAGTCAGCCAAATATCTTCAGTAATAGTTTCATTTAGTGTTGAATTCTGCTCTTCAAAGGACTGAGTGATATACTTACAAAGATAGTGTGTTGTTCGCAAGCAGTTTTCCAACTTTTAATCATCTGAAATCTTAAAGTGACATTAATCAAACATAATTTAAGAATCCATCAAAAAACGTGCGGAACTCGATTAAATATCTTCCTTTGCCTAATGGTAAAAACGTAACCAAGAAAAAATGCGCCAAACATGCAGATCGATCCGGATCATAAAGTGCTTGACTCAGTGAATCAGAGAACTAAGTGAATATGATTTTTCTTGTTATTATTAAACACATGGCTTATTATTCTTTGAAATGTATATAATGTATGAGATCTTTATCTTTTATATTATTATAAAGTTTATATTATCAACAATAAAATGGGGTCTATTAGAAAATGAGTTGGTTTCCACTAAAAATGTTAACTTGAAAGAAGGATTAAATGGCCAAAGTCTCATCAACAAATGACCTGTTTACAGAATCTATATTTTTAAATATGCAACTATCTTCAGATGAGAGACGATGGAAATAATGCAAAATAAATGTCAATCATATGAGCCCCCTCCTTCTCCTTTTCCCCTTTCACTTAGTACCTTCTCCAAGAGGTGTTACATAGAAATGCTAAAATGTTATGAAAGCAATAAAAAGTCTAATTTTTAAAACTTTGTTGCCCATGATTTCAGGAAGGGTTTAATTATTTGAAAATGCCATATTTAAAATTAGCAACATTTCCAAATGTTACTTATAAAAATATAAATTCTATATATTTCATTTCTTCACCAGTAAGCATATTCATGACCATTCCTGTTCAGTTGTAGTCAATATTACATCTACTCTGAATATAACATTGTATAATAAAATATTTTAAATTTATATCACAGATCCTTCTAGGTGGACCCACCGACAGTCAGTTGCCTGTTCATGAATGCTACCTACTATAAACATGACAACATCTACACAAAGATTGGTCACCTACTGAAAATACTAAGCCATCCTAACTAAACAAGAAGATCCTATTCATTCCTTGAAGAGTTTCAATAGAAAAGTTCATGAAATATAATGTTGCAATTACAGTTTTTCTCTTACGTAGTCTAATAATTCTGAGGTTTTACATTTTGATTACTGTGGAGAAAATGACAATCTAAGAAATGCATGGACTTTGGAAGTTCCAAATTTGTCATTTTTGAAGAAGTTAACTTAGTATAGGATTTGATAACTAATTTGGACTATTCATCACATTGATGGATATAATAGTTAAAATTATAAATTGCTGGATTTGATAAATATCTAAGTAAAATATTTATTTTTTCAGTCATACATTGTGTGGCCATAAGACAAATAATTTACAATATTTCCAGTCATTTTTTTGAAAACTACTATAACTGCATAATAACATTTCATTAAAACATGTTTTTCATCTGGGAAATGTGTATTTTCATTTAGCTTTTGGATTTCTTAATACTATAAGATTATGTATTCATGTATTCCTTTAAAGAGTGTTTGTTCTTGGATTTGTATCCACTCCACCTTGTGTATTGAATCACGGTCAGCCTCCAATAGTTGTTGAAGGAATGAACAAAATACATTAACTATGTATCAAAACAGTAAGTATGCAAAAACGGAAATAATTTAACTTGTTCTTTGCTTTGTTTATGTAATTAAATTGTCATTAATATTCTAGTAGGTATGGCAGTAAAGAGACCTTTTTTAAACAAATATATATAGCGAAGTGAAATTTTTCTTTAAAAATTCAACAATTATTTCAACAATCACGCAACAGAGTTTTGATGCTCCTCTTTTGATTTTTGTTTCAGAGACAATGTGTTACACAAGAAAATTAGTCTCAGTACTTATAGCTTATAGTTCATTTTTCAATCCAGTTTGATCACCACTTGGACCCCTAAACAATTCCCCTGTTACAGGTATCTTAGTCTGCTCAATCTGCCATAACAAAATATCACAGACTGGGTGGCTTAAACAACAGAACTTTATTATTTCTCACAGTTCTGGAGCTGGAAAGGTAGATTTCATCCTGAGGCTTCTTCTATTATCTTGTAGGGGGCCACTGTCTCACTGTGTGCTCCCATGATCTCTTCTTGTGGGAGCATGGCAGAGAGAGGGGGGAAAGTTCTCTGGTGTCTATTCCTATAATCTCATAAGACCAGGGCCCCACCCTCATACCCTCATCTAACCCTAGTTACCTCCCAAAGCCCCATCTCCAAACACCATCGCACTGAGGGGTGGAGCTTCAACATATAAATTTTGCAAGAACATAAACATTCAGCCTATAACAACGGAGTAAGATTCACAGTTCCAAAATGATTTCTGAAAATGTTTTGATATTTGAAAACTATGGCATTGGAGGAGTTATTGAAATAACTGGTAAATGTTTAGACTAATAAAGACCTGATGTATAATAGTTTTCAAAAATTAGAGGTTTACCAAAACTTAATTTTTGCCAATCTAGTAAGGACATAAAAGGCTATTTCACTATTGCTTTTATTTGTCTTTTTCTAATTGCTAATAAGTTTCAGTATCTTTCAGATACTTATTCCTTGCTTGTGTTTCTCCCAAGAAATTCCTGTTCATAATCTTTGCAAAGCTAAGCATGTCATTTTTTCTTTTCAGTGGCTTCCTAGCATATATGGGATAAAGTCAAGTTCCTAAGCATAGATATAATACTTTCCATGTCTTTTTCCCTGTCTACCTCTGTAGCCTCACCTCCCACTGTTGCCTGCCTCTCTCTAAATCCTCTAGGGAACTTAGAGCTTCTATTTCATTGCTCCATACCTTTGTGGAATTCCTTCCTCACTCTTGCTGATTCTAGCTAATCTCTACTCATTCTTTAAGGCTTAGCTCATGACATTTCCAGAAAGTTTTTCATAACTTCTCTTAGGCTGAATTAAAACCTGTTCCTCCAGATTCTTGTAGCATTCTGTATATAAACTTTATTCTCCTTAAGGGGGAGACTACCTTTTACTTGCCATTTTATTTACCTTTTATTTATCCTAGTAGGGGGTCTGGCCTATAGCAGGCAATAAAATATAATTTGATCTCTACTGACATGTGTTGTATGTTTAAGGCTCAACAGAAAGATAGAAATAAGGATTTGAAGCTCATAAGGCAGTCTGGGCTAAAGATACTGGTAGCTAAAGTCATATAAGGGGAAGGGGGATAATATTTGCACATGTCTAGACATTTGTACACATATTTACAACTTTATAAGGTAGCTGTTACATTTTATAAATGAAGAAGTAGGATTAGAAAGGTTAAGGAACTAGTCCCAGGATGACAAAGGTAATAAATGGTGAAGCTGGGGTTTGAACCAAGGTCTTTTTAAATCCAAAGTCCAAGCTCTTTGCATTATACAATACTGGATGGACTCATGCAGAAGAGTGGAGAGAGAGAGAAGAAAAGGGAAAGGAAGGGAAGGGAAGGATAGATCCTGAAGATGAGCTAAGGAAAAACACAAAAAGGGGACAGAGAGATGGGAGGAACACCATTAGAGACTGGTTTGTTGGAAGCCAAAGTAAAAAATTTCAAGAGGAAATGATAACCATTTATAATGTTGCATAAAGATCAAGTTATTTAAGGGCTGGGAAAAAAGTAATATGTCATAGATATGAGCATGTTTAAATAATAAAGAGGAAAATCCAGTAGAGGGAGAATTAAAGATATATTAAAGGGAATAACTTGCTGGACTAATATTTGAGGAGGCAGAAGGGATGGGATCCAAAAATAACAATGGACAAAGGGATTTCCCAACTGAGAAGATGTCAATGTGGGTAAGTTTACATCTAGAAATGGGGGAGATCCAAAAATTTGAGATCTCATTTGTGAAATGGGAAGAAAAGAGGTCTGAAATTTCACACACACAAGACCAGACTCATAGACTTTGATCCCGAACTGGTTTTCTAGATTCCTTTTTCAGTCAAATGCATCATTGACATTCCAGTATACATCTGAGCTTCAAACCTGTGTCATCTGTGACTTCTTCCTTCCTAATATTGAATGAATTACAAAGTATTAGAACAGCATAAAACAGAAAGGACCTTGAGGATGTTCAAGTTATAACATCCCACAGAAATTAAGAATTATGCTTAAGTTTCTTCTATAAGTCATTATTAGCAGTGGCTGTAAGGCAAAGTTCCTGGCCAGAGGGATCAGTGACTATTAAAAGCAGACATCTATCAGACTCCATGGTGTATTTCCCAGTTTAATATACTACCTGGAACACAGTAGGGACTCAGTAAATATTCAGTGAACCCATGAGTGGACGTTGCTGGTAGTGGCTAGGTGAAAAGTAAGAGTCACAGATTCAGAATCAATTTGGGCTTGATAGAACCTTGGTATCACTGCAGTTCAGCTCCCTCATTTACAGATGAAGAATCTGGGGCCCAAAAAGATGAAGTAACCTGCCCAAAGTCCAAAAGCTAGTTACTGATAGTGCTAGGACTACAGGGAAGCAAAGAGGGTGCCAGAGCTGGTGGATCTAACGAGCAGGAGGGATAAACACTAGGGTGAGTACTGTCATTTAAGTCTCCCCTTAAAACAGGAACATTTTCTTCCATTTCCATTACTACTTCCCTAGCCCAGGTCCCTGTGTAACTGTTCCAACAGCACCCAAGTCTCCCTTTCTCCTCTTACCTCCAATGTGCTCAACATTCCAAAGCCAGATCAATAGTCATCAAACATTGCTTTCAGGACTCTAGTCTCTCCGGTTAAAATCCCTCACAGGCTAACTCCTACCTATACATAGAATAAAGTCCAGATTACTAACATTCTTAACCCTTCGGTCTTACCCTACTTTTTCAACCTTATCTCCTCATCTGGAAATGCTCCACTTGGCCAGACTCCTCTACCCATTAACCTCCAACTTCCTCAAAGGCTCTGCCCCCTTTCTTCCTCTGGGCTTAGTTGTGTGTTTTTTTGGTGGTCGGCAGGGGCAGAGACAGGGCCCTATGCTTAGATGGGCTCAGCACTGGACTTACAGCTCTCTTGCAATTCTTAACCAATTCTGAACAAGGGGCTTCGCATTTTCCTTTTGCACTGGGCCCTACAAATTATGCAGCAGGTGCTGGAAGGTCTCCTCAGCCCCTAGCCCAGGGTTGTAAATGTCAGTCCTCCAACATTCCTTGAATGAAGGAACAAAGGGTCTAGTCTTACGAGCAATAATGAAGCGGTCTAGACTTACGTGGTCTATTCTTTTCAAAAAAATGTTTTATTGATTTTAGAGAAAGGAAGGGAGGGGGGGGAGAGGGAGGGAGAGAGAGAGAAACATCGATCTGCGGTCTCCTGTAGGATCTTGGGGACCCAGCCAGCAACCTGCGCATGAGCCCTGATTAGAAATCCACCTGGTGACCTTTAGGTGCATGGGACTACGCTCAGCCACACCAGCCACGGGTGTGGTCTAGTCTTATGTACAATCATGAAAAAGGACAGAATCGCAGCAAGGAGTTCCCAGACACAGGCCTTCGCGCCAGACTCTCAAAACCCCACGCGCAGCCCCCGCCGCGGCTTCAGGCCGGTTCCAGCTGGATTCTTTAGGGCGGCTCCAACGCCAAGTAGAATCCCAGCCCTTCCCCTGGCCGCAGCCAATCCCCGCAGCTTTTCCGGCTCCGAAACCGCAGCAGTCTCCGATTGGCTGACAGAGTTGGCAGGCGGCTGATTGGCTGACAGAGTTGGCTCGGGCGGGAGAGCGCTTGCAGGAAAGGGGTGGAGCGAGAAGTTGGCCCCCGGGCGGCCAAGCGCCCTCTGCGCACGCGCGGATAGAAACGCATCCACAAACAAACAAAACCCACCACCGTAAGGGCTCCAGCTCTTCCCCGCCCCCCTTTACCTCGCGTGGGCTCTGCCCCCTTCCAATCGCCCGGCTTTCCCCGCCCCCGTCAACGTCTGGGCACATCCCCCTCGCGGCGCGGGCCACGCAGGGCCCTGCACTTAACCTCTGGCCGCCCGGCGCAAAGTTAGAGGCTGGGGCGGCGCGGGCGGCGCGCACACCTGGCGGCGGGCAGCGGAGGCGGGAGCCCGGGCCTGTAACCTCCGCCGGGCGCACGATGACTTGCTACCGAGGCTTCCTGCTGGGCAGCTGTCGTCGCGTAGCGGGCGGCCGGGCGGCGGCGCTGAGGGGCCCGAGCGCGGGAGGCCCCGCCGCGCGGCCGCGGCTCGGCGGAGACGGGGGCGGCCGGCGGCACCTGGGGCAGGGGCAGCCGCGCGAGCTGGCGGGCTGTGGCAGTCGCCCCGACGGCGGCTTCCGCCCGTCGCGGGTGGTGGTGGTGGCCAAAACCACCCGGTACGAGTTCGAGCAGCAGCGGTACCGTTACGCGGAGCTCTCGGAGGAGGACCTGAAGCAGTTGGTGGGTCCCGGCGGCCCTTGCTCTTGTGTCTGGGCCAAAACCTCCTTCCCGAGGCGCCCTAGATGCTTTGCCTGCCCTCCTCCCTCTGGCTTCGCTCTAGGTTCCCGTCGCCTCTGTGTGAGACAGAGACCGAGAGGGAGGGTCGCTGTTCGTGCAGAGACCCCCAAGGCGGGGCGTCTCGAGGAAGCCTTGGATGGGGGACCAGGGGCTCCCACAGTCGAAGGGGTTTGGGGATTCATGTGTGCCCTCGCCACCTCACCCCCTTATTGGGAATAGGAACGACAGCTCCAAGGAAGGTTGGCCTGGGACTGACGTCCTGACGCTCTGCAAAGAGCTCCCCAGGCCGCCCCGAGGAAGCGGGACCCCAGCGCCGCTGCGAGGGCGAAGGGACCGCGGACACACCCCCTTTGACTCTGCAGGACTGAGTCCCGGACACTCCGTAAAGCCGGTCTGGGTGAGCCTTTTCCACGCTGGAACGTGGTGGTCAGACAAGGTTCTAGCAGTTTATTTTAAAAGCACACGTGTCTTTGGTGCTGGGAAGAACATGGGAGAAAATTTGACTTTGAATATATGTTATTAAGTAGAAAGGTCAACACAAAGGGCTGGCAAACCTGGTAATTCTGAGCTCAAGAGCCGACGTCTATAACGTTACAGTACCTCCACAATAGACTCTATTTGGTATAGGTATTAATAATTTTGCAAGGTATAATACATCCATCCAAGGAAGAAACCCGGAATGTTATACCCCTTCCCTTTCCTTTAGAAACTTATGATCCCATGTCCCCATTCACCAACTTCAGGAAAAGGAGAGTGAGGATGCTTCCATGAACAGTATGTCTAGAAAAAAATTCTCCATTGGAAATCTCTAACTGTTGACACTGTGCAACGAAAGGCTTTGGGATGAATTGCCTATAACCGAATCTTGTAGAATTCTGTGTAAGAGTAGATAGCCTGTTCTAAACTTCTGGTTTATAATCTTCAGCACATTTTTTTGTAATATTTTGTGGAGGTATCCAAATAAAATTGTAAATCATCTTTGCTTAAGTACTGAATCTATTTTCAGCATTACAACTTCTTGATTCTTGAATGAGTTAATTGAAGAGGGGCCCTGCATTGATCTGATGAAGTGCTAGGTGCAGATTTGTTTTCTCTCTTTTTTGTAAATGGCTGAATGTAGCAATGGATAGAAATCAGTTGCCACTTTTAAATAAGAGTCAATCAACAAACAGGTTGGGGAGGTTGGAGTAGTTAAGTTTGTGGTAGGGTGTGAAATTGAAGGTGAGGCAGTGAATAATATCAGAAGCAGGCGTTTCTGTTTTGGGAAAAAGGTATGTCCCTTGGGCTGTACTCCTAATGTCACAAGATCTACTTTTTAGAAATTGTCAAATGCCATATTCCCATAAGTATGTTCTTTATATAGCGTTATGGAAGCCTCCACAACAATTTAAAATAGTACACTTGATTGGGATGATCAGTGTGGGATTATTGGGGGTTAGGAGATTGGAGTATTAAGCTCAGGTTCTGTGCGGTTAACTTACTTCCTATGAGTCTTTTTATCTGGGACTCAGGTGAAAGCAATACTTTTTCTGTATTATTGTCAGTTTTCAAAGTGCTTTTGCCTAGTTCAGTATGTGAAATACTAGAGTTGGACTAGATAGCCTCCAAGGCCCTAGAAAGGCTGGCATTTTGAAACTGGGTAACTTTTTCAAGGCCTCAAGAAAATGGGTGGCATCTGAATTAGATTAATTCTTGGACCTCTGAACTAGATTTCCACTAATCAAAACTTTTTAAATGTATACAAATCAGTAAGTCTTTAAAAATCGATCTGCCTAGTGTCCCCACTCAGTCTGAAGAGATTATCTCTAATTGGTAAATATTTGTCTATCACTAGGTAATGATGTTCGGGATAAGAAAACTTTGAAGTAAAACTTCTGGACTATATAACAGTTTTGAAATAGTTGTTTTTATTTCAATTAAATTTTATTGGGTTAGTTTTATCACTTATATTAAGGCCATTATTTATAATGGAATAGCATTAGGTGGATCCTAGACCAGAGATCAGAAACAGGCCAAAGAATACTAGGTTGTGTGTGAAGTTGTTCTAAAATGGGATTCTGTATTAAGAATGGAAAGATGATTAATATTGTTTGCTATTTTGTTGGGGGTAAGATACTAAGGTATTCAAATCATGTGAATTTGGTATAAAAGAAAGTGGCCAAGTGCTTACTTCAGTCTTCTGTTACCATGGTTGCTGCCTCTAGTGTCATGGTAACCTGAAGTTTGTATCAGAGGGTTCTCTTTTTTGGTGCTTGTGGTGGTTTTTTGTTGCAAATAGATATCAGCTAGGTTACTTAGGTTACTTGTTAAAATGCAAAGGGAAGATGGGAATGGAATGTCAGTATAATTTTATATTCAGAAGCCTCATGGTTTTCTGACTTTGTAGAAAAGTAAGCAGTTAGAGGAAATACTTTTTAGTTGATAAAGCATGTATGAAATAGGTTTACATCCATCATATTTTGTCAGTTACTCTTTCATATTGGTTACATTGCTTAATTTTTAAGTCTTGCTTTTCCTTTCCCCTAACTGATCAATGACTTCTCCTGTGAATAGAGTATTTTTAGTCAAGGATTTTATCTCTACTGGCTCATGACCTTGCGAGTATTAATTAAACTATTATTACAATTTACATCATATGAGATGTATCTGTTGGCAGATGTGGAGCTTTTATTAACAGAGTCCAAGAGACTCACAAAGTAGACCAGGTTTATATGTGGTCCCCAGATCACACTTTAGATGAATCAAAGCTGATTGGAAAGGCTTTTTGACATCGTGAACATACCTTATTGGCCAAAAAGAAGGTTTTATTTAAAAATATTTTGAGGCCTGTGGACCAAAGGGTCACAGGTTTGATCCCCTCCAAAATATTTTGATTTATACCAACTAAGAAATGGGCAGTTTCCACCCTCCTGTCCCCCAACTGCAAGTGTTACAACCCCAGATGCAACCCCCTTTAATGGTTCTCATTTGTAGTATTAAAAATGTTTTTCAAAATGAGATAGAATAATTTTATTTAGCAGCCCCTCTATGATAGGATTAAACTATTCCTAGTTATAGCCTTGTTAACAGGTTTGGGAGATGTAGCACCTTGGATTTTGTTTCCCTTACTCTGTTTTCTGAAAACAAAGGTGTAGCTTAGGTTGTAGTTCTTGAGCACTAATACTTTTGCCACATGGGTGCAGTGAGTATAGTGTATGCAATATGCGTATCTATCAAATTAAAGAACATGATCTGGAATACTGCCAGAGCCTTCTAACGGAAACCTTACTCCTCTTAAATCTTTCACACACAGGCATCAGCATGGTCTATCTAAAGTGAACATTTGGCCACTTTACTCTTCTGCTTAGAACTCCTCAAAAGCTCCCCATAACCAGTAGAGTCACCTAGGGAATTTGTTAAAAAGAAGATGCCTGAACCTTAGCCCTTAACCTTCTCCCTTTACACCCGTGCCCTGCCCAAAGATTCTGATTTACTTTGTGGAGAACTTCTAGACTCTGCCTTTCTGAACCATACCCTTAAAGGTCGCTGAGTCAGCATTTTAAAACCAAGCTCTCCAGGTTTACAAGTGGCCCCCAGATCACACTTTGAGGAGCACTCCTATAGGTGAACCTTCATGATCTTTAGTATGCCCAACAAGTGCCTTCATGAACTGGCTCCTGCCTACCTGTTGAACTTCATTTCTGATCAATTCTTGTCTTATGTTTCCTTTCAGAAATTATTAATACAAATCAACACAGTGAAACATTCTTTTGCTTTGTCTCCTTACTTTTTGCTCAGTGATAACGTATTAAGCTATTATGCATCTATTTTTTTTTTATTGGTTTGAGAGAGAGAAAGAGAAAAAGAAACATCAGTGTGAGCAAAAAAGTATCAATTGGCTGCCTCCTGAACACACACCCACCAGGGATTGAACCTGTAACCTAGGTATGTGCCCTGACTGGGAATTAAACCCACAGCCTTTTGGTGTAGGGGATGACGCTTCAACCAACTGAGCCACCTGGCCAGGGCTATTTTAAAACTCTTAACCTCAGTACTTATAAACAAAAGATTGGGAAAGGAGGTGTTAAAATATAATTAATACAAATTATCCTGGGGTAATAAGATTATATTTAATTGAGATTTTCTTTATATATGCATCTTCCATGTTGTATTATTTTTATAACATTTAAAAAAATTTTTTTTCTTTATTTTTTTAGAGAGAGAGGAAGGGAGAGGGAGAGAGAGATAGAAACATTGATGAGAGAGAACATCAATTGGATGCCTCCTGCATGCCCCACACGGGGGATTTGGCCCACAACCTGGGCATGTGCCCTGACCGGGAATCGAACCAGCGACCTCTTGGTGCATGGGTCGATGCTCAACCACTGAGACACACTGGTCGGGCTATTTTTATAACCTTTTTTAAAAAAAGAACTTGCATGTATGCATAACCAATGGACATGGACAACAATGCTAGGGGGGTGGAGGGGGATGGGATGGGGAGGAGGGAGTCTAGGGGGGAAAAAGGAGAAACATCTGTAACAAAAATAAATTAATAAAAATTGGAGAAAAAAATAAAATAAAAAATTCAAAAAAAAGTAAAATACATACTAAAAATTCTATCTAAATATTGGGTTTACTTTATAATCAGTAAGTAATGATTTACAACAAAATACATTTAAAATTTCATTTTAGACAGGTACTTAAAACTGATTTTGTATCATAAAGAGGCACAGTATAAGGGAATGTGGAGAAGGAAACAAAGTAACATGTTTTTAATTCTAGCATGTATTCTAGTGGATAAATTTCCTACTTGATGATTAAATGGACATTCATTGAGGATATTTCTAAACTTCTCTCCTAACATTTTACTTTATGGATTATTTAGAAGAGCTACTTTAACAGGAGAGTATTAATGGTAAGATAGTGACATTATAAAATGACACTCCAATAGACTGGGAGAAACAATTCTTGAAAGATACATATCTTTATATTTAAAAGTTATCCATTCTGAGAGCTATCCAGCCCTCTGTTTGGATTGAGTAGGGTAAATACCAAATAGAGTTCATAAATCTAAACACAAGAGAGCTTCAAATCCAAGTGGAACAGAAGTCAGCTGCCTTCTAAACTATTAGTTTATCTTTGATCTTTGAGTAGCCATAACGAATATGTTATAAATCCATTTAAAAAATAACACACTCAGGCTGTAAAATATCAAAATTATGAGACTCCTATTGACTACATGATTCAGGAAATGTCATGTTTAGTGTTAAAACCAAATTGTGATTTGCTGAAATCAGACTTTCTAGTTTAGTTTAAACTTAAGTTTTACAGGTAGTCATTAAAATTTGCCTTCAAATAAAAACCTCATTCCATTTTATGTAGGGCTTTTTAGAGAAATATAATATATACTTTATATTGTGTAATAAGACAAAACTTGTTTTATTTTCATGTAGCTTGCATTGAAAGGCTCTAGCTACAGTGGACTGCTTGAACGACATCATATTCACACAAAAAATGTAGAGCATATTCTAGATAGCTTACGGTAAGTCTGTGGGGTTGGATTTTGGGTGGGCTTTTGTATTCAGGAATTCCAGTTTTCCCCTAACTAGCAGCTAATTGTTAGATTTTAAAATAAAGATTGCCATTATAAAGTCACTTTCAGAAAATTATATTGTGGTTAATGGACCTGATATCATAGTGTTTCTAAGGATATTTTTATTGTACTCTGAAAATTTTATAGATTTTCAGTTATTATTTGGTCTGCCCAAGAAGTGCCTTTTTAACAAAGGGTTAATTCTGTACACAGCAGGCTTCAACTCTATGTGTAATGTTTAATTTCTGAAACAGAATACTGGTTTACATGGGTGTTCATTATAATCTTCTTTGAATGTCTAAAAATTATCATAGAAACCAGTTAATTTGAGGCTAAATGTTGTCAGTGAATACGTTTGTGTGAATACAAAAGAATCAGTGTGAGAACATGTAAATTGGAAAGTAGTCACTATTTCAGTGTCTGGCACACAGTGAATATTTATTGGATTTAAAATAACTGCTCTTCAGTTTTATAATTTAAAAAATTGTCTCTCAAGGTGTTAGTCTTCTGGGCCATTTTTATATTAGTGAATTTTAACATCAGAAGTAGAGAAAATGAAATTCTAATCAATATTGCCATTTGTTGGGAGCTGTAAAAGATCTTTTTAAAGAGATTTGGGATAGTCATTAACTTTCAGTTTATTCATATGCTTCCTGACTTATAGTTAATTGGCTGTTGCAATAAAAAGAAAATGAAGCCAACCTTACAAAGCTAAACATAAATTTGTTTATAAAACAAAATTGTTTATTTTACATCTCCATTGTAATAATCTGTCTCTCAAAAAACACTTCTTTATTAGTGGGACTTTTATATAACCTGTACTTTTTTTTTATCTTAGAAATGAGGGAATTGAGGTTCGTCTAGTAAAGAGGAGAGAATATGATGAAGAAACAGTTCGATGGGCAGATGCTGTCATAGCTGCAGGAGGTAATAATTTCACAGAGGTAAAGATGTGGGAATGCAGAAATGCTCATTAATACTCATATTTCCAGATACCCTGTGGTCTAGCTGTAATGAAGCCTTTAGAGTCCTACCATAAGACAAAGTTTTGGATTTTTAGGATCAGGTTTAAAAAGATCTGTTTTACATAACATTTCATGTTTTTAGTGAATGATGTTACTGTGAGGTTCCATGCACATATTTCTGTGTGTCTATTCAAGGTGTGTATTTAACTTCAAGTATGATTCAGAGGATTAGTTGTAACTGTATTTTGGTTTAGTTATGCCAGTCTTAAAAAAAAATTGAAGTTGTTTAAGAGTTGATTGAGATTAGATAAATTCCATCCCTGTCCAGCCCCAATATACATACACTTATTTTGTTCCTGAGCTTTATTATTAAGTTAGTGAACATTCTTTCTAAAGCTTTAAATTGACAGAATTTGTTGAAGAGAAATTCTGAAATTGGACACTTTGTTGGACATATTCTCATTAAAATAACTTACGAATTTGGACTGATGTTAGAAGGAAAGAGGGTTATCTAATAGAAGTGATAGGATTAGAGCAGTGGTTCCCAATTGGGCAGTGCTACTGGCATCTAATAGGTAGGGGCCAGAGAAACTGGTAACCATCCTAGAATGCAGAGGACTGCCCCCACGACTACGAATTATCTGGACTAAAATGTCAGTCTTGCCACTGTTGAGAAATCCTGGCTTAGAGTGGATGAGATAATGCTAAGGGATAGTGTGTGGGTAGAAAGGAGGTGGAGTAGACTGTGGCAGTCAGCCGAATGGGATGGGGGTGTGATTGTTAGAACAAAAGTATTGGTGTTTAAATGACGTTAAAAACCAGTTTTATAACACGTCTGGTTGTCTTCTGTCCTTTAGGTGATGGCACAATGCTTCTGGCAGCAAGTAAAGTGTTGGACAGACTTAAACCAGTTATTGGAGTAAACACTGATCCAGAACGGTAAGGAAAAACATGTTTTTGTTTGTTTGTCTCTTTTTTTTTTTTTAGCGTAATACATACACACATTTATGCTTTGCTTTGTATAGTATCTGTTTATGATCAATCTTAACATTTGGAAGCTCTTCTTAATTGTCTGTACCGTAGTCATATTGCTGGGCTCTGTTGCTGCAAGGAGTTTACTACGGAGCATGATGTTTCAGAGGAAGCGTTATTGCTCCTGGCTGTCATGAACATTAGAACCATGTTCCGGAAACATTTCAGCGATGGAATTTAGGCATATAGAATTGATCTCTACCTCTAATAGAATTCTCTTCTATGTAGTTGTTTTAAGGATACAGCTCTTATTTTTAACTTAGGCACAATACATATATGTTTAACTGGCATTGGTGGTAGAAAATTTTGATATGGGGCAGACAAGTCCTCACATCTGACTTCCCAGATAGTTCGGGAGTAGTATCTGACAGAACAGAACAGACCTGACCCTTGACCCAGGTGAGTGTTAGTAACCTTTGGTATCCCTAAAGAGTGATGAGTTAATAATGTTCCATCTTTGTCCTTTGTAATGGCTCTCATTGACATTCTCAGTTATGCCTCCACTGATTTTCTGGTGACTTCATTGATTTAATGAAGAGGCCAAATCCTATTATTGTTTTTTTCCTTCTTTCCTCAGCTTCACTGACATTTACCCTCATTCTCTTCCATCCTCCCATAGCCATTACCATACCTGGGCTTTATGATTATATAGAATTTTCCCATCTCTCAGATCTTCATTCTACTCTGACCACAGCCTCCTACTTTAACAGCAGTGTTATTCTCTCAGTCCTACCAAATCTGTCCTTTACTTTTACTGAGTTGATCCTCTCTATTTTCTTCACTTAATTCTCCCTTATTTACTTTCTTGACAGATTTCTTAAGTATTTTGTATTATTATCTTTCTGCTTAATCCTTTATCAGTTTGTCATCCTTCTATTCCTACATCAGCAATGTTGAGACCACCTGGGAAAAAAAAAAACATGGCATTTAAGCTTAGTGGCCCAAATTTACGTTCCATTTGTAGTTTCTAGCATTTAGGACTGTACTCTCAGAGTTGTTCAATAAATTTCCTATTTGGCCCAAGTCATCTCTCTTCCCCATTCTCTGTGGTAGTTCCTTCACGAGTGGCTCTTCAACTTCAGTTCCTCCCTGCTTTCCTTATCCTCCTTCCTTCAACAAACCCCTCTCTTATCTCATAAAGAAAATGGAAGTCACTGGGTTAGAACTTCTTCAGCTTTTCTCACCCTTAAAAATATATTTTTGTGTCATTTGTTCCTTTTTCCTCTCTCCCTTCACACATGATTTCCTTTTAGGCTAAAAACTTAAGACTCCCAGCTTTCAAGAAATTTTAATAAATCCTTTACCCTCTGTCACTCTCTTATTTCCCTTTCCTTTCCTCTACCCTGAAGCTGAGTATCTCTGCTTCCTTACTTCACAGTTATTTTCTAAACCTTTGCAGTCTTTTGTGGATTTTCCCTCAACCAGTTCATTGACATTACCTTTGCCTTACAAACTGATGATGTCCTGGTTACTGAACCCACTGGACACTTTAGTTCTTGTTTTACTTGATTTCTGGAACATTTTTGGTGCTAACTGCTCCTTTGTATCTGTACTTCTCTGGCATTTATGATGCCCCTTTCTTCCTACCTCTATAGCTACTTCTGTGTCACTGTCTTCTGGCGGATCTTATTCTTTGGTCACTGTTTACATACTAGTGTTTTCACATATCCTTTGGGCTATCTTTTTTTCTCCTTTACTCCCTATACTATCTCTAGAATAACTAATTGATATCTGTGGTTTTAACTTAGATCCTGGTGACTCCAAAATTCTTATATCCAACATGATTCTGCTTCTGTTCTTACTCTTATTTATAGTCTCTCTTCCTACTGCAGACAGTGATCATTTTATGAAAGTTTGATACTATTATGTGACTTCTCTGCTCAGAATCTTATGGTGGTTCTCTAACTAACTAAGAATAAATTCTAATTCTTTACTGTGGCTACAGTGACCAATTCATCTTGTTTTGCCAGGGACTTTCCCAGTCCTATGTCCCAGGAAAATTGTCAGTCCTAGGCAAACGGACAGTTGGTCACCTTAACTGTGATGTATAATACTATAATATTACCTGGCCCTTGACTATTCTGTATCCTTATCTCCTGTTATTTTTTCCTTTCCTCATGCTAATTTAGCTATACTGTCCTCTAGTTGAATATATTAAGTGCCATTACCATTGTAACATGTCTACAAAGGAACCTGTCTCCTTTCCCCTCCCCCACCATATTTGATGAATGGAGTCATAACCTGTGCTGAAGCTGTGATTACTCATCTCTCACCTTCCTCATCAAATTGGTCTAGGGATCTAGGTCTAAGTTCTAGGGATCCTACCTTTGAATCCATCTCTTGCCATCCTCCTAAATATAGCCCAGGCCTTTATAGTTTGTTTTTATTATAATAGCTTCCAGTTTTGCCCTTTTCAACCCATCCTTTACACTTTGCCTTCATGTTCTTTCCCAAAGTACAGCTCTGATTGTGTCCACTCTGTAAGTAAATCTTTTAACCAGAATCCATGATCTTCTGGATACATTGTAAATTCCTTAGCATAATACGTATCTTTCACCATCTGCTTTTGCCTGTCTGCTTTTCTAGTTTCATCTATCATTCACCACAGGCACTATACATTCTTCAGCTAAAAAACTTTTACTGAAGCCCTCTGGGAACAGCCTACAATCCTTCCTAAAGGGTGTTTTGTTTTTTTTTGTTTTTTTCAGTTGTATTTTTTTTCCAGTTTTATTGAGGTATAATTTGACATATAGTACTGTATATATTTAAGGTATACAGCATATTGACTTGACTTACATATAGTGTGAAATGATTACAATAAGTTTAGCTAACATCCATCATCTCATAGATATAGAAAATAAAGTAAAAAAAAATTTTTTCCCTTGTGATAAGAACTCTTAGGATTTACTCTCTTGATAACTTTCAACTATACCATATAGCAGTGTTAACTGTAGTCATTATGTTGTACATTGCATCCCTAATACTTATAACTGAAAGTTTGTACTTCTGACCACCTTCATCTAATTCCCCCACCCTTCACCCTAAAGGCTGTTCTTAAGTGCAAATGTAATGTATGAGCATCTGCTAACACCATGGATGGAGGCTCACATGTGGAGGCCTTTGCTGGTGAGGAGCTCTGTTGATATTTAAGATAGCAGGACTTGGAAGAGTAAGTAAAGAGTTCTCCACAGGGCCATGTTCTTTCATGCCTTTGTATGTGCTTTGGCCTAGAGTGCCCTTACACCATTTTCTCGTTGGAGTAGTTCTTGTTCATTCCAGACTGGTGCCTCTCCTGGGCTCTGACTGTAAGTCCCTGTACAGAGTACTTATCCCTTTCTGTTATCATCTGCTTGATTCTTTCTTTCATTTGAGTAAATCCCCTGAGTATAGGACTTTGTGTTTTAATTTCTCTCTCAGTATTATAGTATTATATATAGTCAGTAGGCAGTAAGCATTTGAAATGAATGATTAATTAAATGATCTTAGGGAGCAGCGTGGGGACCCCTGAGATAATATTTCCTGAGCATAAGTAATTGAGATCATTGTTTCAGTAATTATTTTTTGATTGCCTTCATTGTTGATGCATATGTATTTTAGAACTACTTAATGAAATACTTTTATATCATTAAAGTCAGATTCTAGATATTTTATATAGTTTATTAAAATATATTTTCCTTTAAAAAGATGACTTAATACTCATAGGCTTGTGGGGTCTTTGAAACTGTAAGTAGATGGTGTTGCCTCTAATATTTTTAAAATTTAATTTAATTTAATTTTTTCCATCACCTGCTTCTCTAATTTTAATCTAGAATAATAGGTTTTAGAAGTCCTTTGGTTTCTCTTCTTGCATTCAGGCAGAAATGGATTAAGCCTCCTAGCTTGTTCAGTAATTCAGATTGTCTGACTTCTTTTTTTAAGCACTGTGGTCCCTCACAATCCTTAAATGAGCCTAGAAGTTATTGTTTAACTTAAGTTTCTTCTCCTTTGTGTTGGGTATCAAATGCTGCATAACAGATCACCCTAAAACTTAGAGGCTTAAAATGATAATAATCACTGATTATCTCTCATGGTTCTATGTGTCAGGAATTCAGGAGCAGCATGGCTGGGTGGGTTTGGCTTGGGATCTCATGAGTTTATAGTCCGATGTCAGCTTGGACTTTAGGCATCTGAAGGCTTGACTTGGGCTGAAGGATCTAATTCTAAGATGGCTCACTTACATGGACTCATCTAAATGAAATATATAATTTCTGTTTGTCTCTCCTGTATTCTGCACTCATTCTACTGAGACTAGTAAATATGACATTTGAATGCTTAATAATCAGAATGTGATAGAGGGCACGTGGTAGCCAGCCTCCAAGGTAGCAGCTTCCTAGTATTTACACCTTTATGTGGTTCTATATTCAGTCAGGGCTGGCCTCTGTGACCAGTAGAATATGGTATGCCCATGTGCGGATTTCAAGGCCAGGCTATAAATGGTATTGCGGCTTCTATTGTAGCTTCTTGGATCGCTCATTCTGGGGTAAGTCAGCCACCATGGTGTGAGATACCTTAGCAGCCCCATGGAGAGGCTCCCTGGAGAGGAATTAAGTCCTCTTGCCAACAGCTAGCACCAGTTTGTGAGCCATGTGAGTGAGCCACATTGAAAGTGAATCCTCCAGGTCAAGTCAAGCTTTCAGTGATTATATCGCCAGCTGATCTCTGAATAACCTCATGAGGGATTCTCCTCTCTAGAGTGTTTTAGACCTGCAGTTGACCTCAGCAGGTATTGTTCTATCAAATACCTTTTATATACTTAGCACTGTGTAAAATACTGCAGTGAACATAAAATTTTTTAACCTCAGAGTTGACCCTCTCAGATAAAGAAATTGTCTAGTCACAACTTTGTGAAAACCTTTTGTTCTGCTCTTCACACTTACAAGTTAACTTACAGTTATTACCAAGAGTTTGTTTTGCCAAGCCTACTCTCAACCTTTCCTTTAAGATTGAAACCACCTTTCCTTCAAGACTGATGATCATTGAGCTTCCTGGACACCTTTCCTCACATTAGGTGCTATATTCTCTCATCTTTCTATATCAACTTACAGGCAATCTTAACACTTTGTAATTTGCAATGAAAATAAATTCTGTCTTCTACATCATGCTGTTAACTTTTTTTTTTAATTTATTTTTTTAATTAAATGATTTATTTTTGTTACAGATGTTTCTCCTTTTGCCCTCCAGACACCCTCCTCCCTATCCCGCTCCCCATCCTCTCCCCCCAGCCAGGCATTGTTGTCTATGTCCATGGTTATGCATACATGCATATAAGTTCTTTGGTTTATCTCATCCCTCCCCTCCTCACCCCACCTCTGAAGTTTCTCAGTGTGAACCGTACTCCTTTCTATGTCTCTGGGTCTATTTTGTTCATCAGCTTTTTTTTGTTCATTATTTTCCACAAATAAGTGAGATCATGTGGTATTTGTCTTTCTCTGACTGACTTATTTCACTCAGCATAATACTTTCCAGATCCCTCCATGTTGTCTCAAAGGATATGAGATCTTTTTTTCTTACAGCTGCATAGTGTTCCATTGTGTATATGTATCACAGCTTTTTTATCCACTCATCTATTGATGGACACTTGGGCTGTTTCCAGATCTTAGCAATTGTAAATAGTGCTGCTATGAACATGGGAGTACATATATTCTTTCTGATTGGTGTTTCAGGCTTCTTAGGATATATTCCTAGAAGTGGGATCACTGGGTCAAATGGCAGTTCAATTTTTAATTTTTTAAGAAAACACCATATTGTTTTCCATAGTGGCTGCACCAGTCTGCATTCCCACCAGCAGTGTACTGGAGTCCCCTTTTCTCCACACCCTCGACAGCACTTGTTGTTTTGATGATTTGTTGATGGCAGCCATTCTAGCAGGTGTGAAGTGATACCTCATAGTCATTTTAATTTGCATCTCTCTGATGATTAGTGACATTGAGCATTTTTTCATATGTCTCTTGGCCATTTGTATGTCCTGTTTGGAGAGGTGTCTCTTTAGGTCCTCTGCCCATTTTTTAATTGGGTTCTTTGTCTTCCTTTTGTTGAGTTGTATGAGCACTCTATATATTTTGGAAATTAACCCCTTATCTGATGTATCATTGGCAATTATGCTCTCCCATGTAGTGGGTTCCCTTTCCATTTTGATGGTTGTTTCTTTTGCTGTACAGAAGCTTTTTAGTTTGATGTAGTCCCATGTGTTTATTTTTTCCTTTGTTTCTCTTGCCTTAGGCGTTGTATCAGTGAAAATTCTGCTGCATGTGATGTGTTGCCTACATTTTCTTCTAGGATTTTTATGGATTCATGAGTCACATTTAAGTCTTTTATCCATTTTGAGTTTATTCTTGTGTATGGTGTAAATTGGTGGTCTAGTTTCATTTTTTTGCATGTAGCTGTCCAATTTTCCCAACACCATTTGTTAAAGAGGCTGTTTTTACTCCATTGTATGCTCTTGCCACCTTCGTCAAATATTAATTGAGATAATGTCTTGGGTCAGTTTCTGGGTTCTTTGTTCTGTTCCATTGATCTATATGCCGATTCTTGTGCCAGTACCAGGCTGTTTTGATTACAGTGGCTTTGTAGTATAACCTGATATCCGGTATTGTGATCCCTCCTACTTTGTTCTTCTTTTTCAAGATTGCTGTGGCTATTTGGGGTCTTTTTTGGTTCCATATAAACTTTTGAAGTTTTTATTCTAGTTCTGTGAAATATGTTGTTGGTATTTTAATGGGGATTGCATTGACTCTATAGATTGCTTTGGGTAGTATGGACATTTTAATGATGTTAATTATTCCAATCCATGAGTGAGGTATGTGCTTCCAATTTTTTATATCTTCCTCTATTTCCTTTTTCAATGTCCTGTGGTTTTCTGCAAATAGGTCCTTTACTTCTTTAAGTTTATTCCTAGGTATCTTAATGTTTTTGCCACAGTGGTAAATGGGATTTTTTTTTAGTTTTTTTTTTCTGTGAGTTCATTAGTGATATATAAGAATGCCTTCGATTTCTTGACATTAATTTTGTATCCTGCTACCTTGCCAAATTCGTTGATTAAATCTAGTAGATTTTTGATGGTGTCTTTAGGGTTTTCTATGTACAATATCATGTCATTTGCAAATAATGACATTTTCACTTCCTCCTTTCCAATTTGGATTCCTTCTATGTTTTCTTCATGTCTAATTGCTGTGGCTAAGACTTCCAGTACTATATTAAATAAGAGTGTCGAAAGTGGGCATCCCTGTCTTGTTCCTGTTCTTAAGGGAAATGCTTTTAGTTTTTGTCCACTGAGTATGATGTTGGTTGTAGGTTTTTCATATATGGACTTTATTATGTTGAGATATGATCCCTCTATCCCACATTGCTGAGCATTTTTATCAGAAAGGGGTGCTGGATTTTGTCAAATGCTTTTAAAGCATCTATTGATATGATCATATGGTTATTATTTGTCATTTTGTTTATGTGGTGTATCACATTTATTGATTTGCGAATATTGTACCAGCCTTGTATCCCTGGGAAGAATCCCACTTAGTCATGGTGAATAATTCTTTTGATGTATTGCTGGATCCAATTTGCTAATATTTTATTAAGGAGTTTGGCATCTGTGTTCATCAGGGATATTGGCCTATAATTTTCTTTTTTTGTAGTGTCTTTATCTGGTTTTGGAATTAGAATTATGCTGGCTTCATAAAACAAATTTGGAAGTCTTCCTTCTTCTTGAATTTTTTGGAATAGTTTGAGGAGAATGGGTGTTAGTTCTTCTTTGAATGTTTGGTAGAAGTCCCCTGTGAAGCCGTCTGGGCCTGGGCTTTTGTTTGCTGGGAGATTCTTTTTTTTTAAATCCTCACCCGAGGACATTTTTTGCATTTATCTACAGATAGAGCGGGAGGGAGGAAGAGAGGAAGAGAGAGAGAGAAACATCGATGTGAGAGAGACTCGTCAACTGGTTGCCACCCACACGACTCCAACTGGGGCGGGGGACAAACTGCAACCGATACATGCCCTTAGCGGGAACCGAACCCAGGACTCTCTGGTCCGCGGGCTGACGCTCTAACTGCTGAGCCAAACCAGCCAGGGCATGCTGGGAGATTCTTGATTACATCTTTAATTTCCTTAGTTGTTATTGGCCTGTTCAAGTTTTCTATCTCTTCCTGTTCAATTTTGGGAGACTATGTGTTTCTAGAAATGTGTCCATTTCGCCTAGATTGTCCAATTTGTTGGTGTATAATTGTTCATGGTATTTGTTAATGATCCTTTGTATTTCTGTGGTGTCAGTTGTTACTTCTCCTCTTTCGTTTCTGATTTTGTTTGTTTGGGTCCTCTCTCTTTGTTTCTTGGTGAGTCTAGCTAAGGGTCCATCAATCTCATTTATCTTTTCAAAGAACCAGCTCTTTGTTTCATTGATCCTTTGAATTGTTTTTTGTTCTCTATGTCGTTTATTTCTGCTCTGATCTTTACTGTTTCTTTCCTTCTATTTGCTCTGGGTTTTTCTTTTTGTTTGCTTTCTAGTTCTTTAAGTTGTGAGGTTAGATAGTTAGAAATTTTTTCTTGTTTCCTGAGGTAGGCCTGTAGTGCTATGAACTTCCCTCTCAGGACTGCTTTCACTGCATCCAGTAGATTTTGTGTTGTGTGATCGTTTTCATTGGTTTCCAGGAAGTTTTTAATTTCTTCCTTGATCTCCTTGGTAATCCATTCATTGTTTAATAACATGCTATTTAGCCTCCATGTGTATAAATGTTTTTGCATGTTTTCGTTGTAATTAATTTCTAGTTTCATGCCATTGTGATCTGAGAAGATGCTTGCTATGATTTCAGTCTTCTTGATTGTGTCCTAACATGTGGTTTATCTTTGAGAATGTCCAATGTGCACTTGAGAAGAATGTGAATTCTGCAGTTTTGGGGTGTAATTCTCTGCAGACATCTATTAAATCCGTTTGATCTAGTGCATCATTTAGAGTCTCTGTTTCCTTGTTAATTTTTTGTCTAGAGCAGAGGTTCTCAACCTGTGGGTTGCAACCCCTTTGGGGGTCGAATGACCCTTTCACAGGGGTCGCCTAAGACCATCGGAAAACACATATTTCCGATGGTCTTAGGAACCGAGACACCACTCCTCTATCCGTCTCCAGGTGGGTCCGCCCACGTGCAGATATGCCCACATAACAACATGAGGAACTGTATTAAAGGGTTGCGGCATTAGGAAGGTTGAGAACCACTGGTCTAGAGGATCTAACCAGTGATGTCAGCAGGGTGTTGAAGTCCCCTGCTATGATTGTATTGCTGTCAATTTCTCCTTTGATGTCCTCCATAAGTTTTTTTTAAAATATATTTTGGTGCTCCTATATTGGGTGCATATATGTTACCAAGGTTATATCTTCCTGTTGGATAGATTCTTTCAATATTATGTAGTGGCCTTCTTTGTCTCTAGTTATGGCCTTCATTTTGAAGTCTATTTTATTGGATATGAGTATTGCTACCCCAGCTCTTTTTTCCTTTCCATTTGCTTGGAAGATTTGTTTCCATCCCTTCACTTTGAACCTATGTGAGTCTTTTGTTGTGAGGTGGGTCTCTTGTAAACAACATGTATATGAGTTATGCTTTCTTATCCAATTACCTATTCTGTGTCTTTTGATCAGAGTGTTCAGTCCATTTTCATTTAAGGTTATTATTGATATGTACTTATTTATTGCCATTTTTGTTTAGTGTGGTTATATTTTTCTTCCTATTTCTTCTACTAATTACAGCAGTCCTTTTAGCATTTCTTGCAGTGCTGGTTTGATGCTAATATATTCCCTTAGCCTTTTTTTTTTTTTGACTGGGAAGCTCTTTATTTCACCTTCTATTTTGAATGATAGCCGTGCTGGATAGAGTGGTCTTGGATTCAAATCCTTGTTTTTTATGACCTTGATTACTTCATGCCATTCCCTTCTGGCCTATAGTGTTTCTGTTGAGAAGTCAGCTGATAGCCTTATGGGGGTTCCTTTGTAGGTAACCTGTTGTTTATCTCTTGTTGCCTTTAGGATTCTCTATCTGTCTTTAATTTTTGGCATTTTAATTATTATGTGTCTTGGTGTGTGCCTGTTTGGGTTCTTCTTACTTAGGGCTCTCTGTGCTTCTTGTACTTGTATGCCTTTTTCCTTCACCAAGTTAGGGAAATTTTCTGTCACTGTTTCTTCAAATATATTTTCTAACCCTTGCTCATTTTCTTCTTCTTCTGGAACTCCTATGATGCGGATGTTGTTATGTTTCAGATTGCCCCACAGTTCTCTTAGGCTGTCTTTCTGTTTTTTCATTGTTTTTTCTTTTTGGTTCTCTGATTGGGCAATTATTTTCCACCCTGTCTTCTAATTCACTGATCTGATCCTCATAGCTTCCTCTACTCTGCTGGTTATTTCTTCCAGTGTGTTCTTTATTTCTGCTATGTCATTCTTCATTTCCAATTGGTTGGTTTTCAATGCTTCTATATCTTTACTCATGCTGTTGAGCTTCCTCATGATTATTAACTCTGAACTCTTCCTCTGATATCTTGCTCAATTCCCTTTCATTTATTTCATCTTCTGTTGAATTATCTTATTTTTTCATTTGGGATTTGTTTCTTTATTTCACCATTTTGGCTTTCTCAGTGGGTTTTGGAGCCTGCCAAATTTTCCCTGTGAGTGTTGGTGTTCTGCTGGTTGTGGCTCCCTCTACTGGGTTTGCATAAGTGTGGGAGGACCCACGGTAAACACCACTGTCAAGTCTTACTTTCCTTGGTAGATTTGCAAGCCCAGGAAAGGTTCAGTTATCCTCTAGCTTTTTGCCTGGAGGCTATTAGTCTCAGTTACTTGATGAGCCTTGAGTTGTAGTCCTCAATTAAATGAAAAAAAATCCCTCAGGTGTTCAGGGTAAGAGGATTTCCAGAGGGTGGGGCAGATGCTTGCTGGCTGTTAATGAGCCTCAGTTTGCATTTCTCTGGTCTGGCCAGGTGCTCTTAAATTCTTGAGGGAGGGGCTGTTGCTTCTCCCTGGGGCTCTGGGAAGGCACTCTTTGAGTAAGATGGCTACTGTCCTATGAGGGAGTGAGTCAGCACAAAACTCCCAGTGCCCTCCAAATCCCGATTCTCTCCACACAGTTCCAGTCCAGTCTGCTCTGCCTCTGCCGAAGCCTAAGTTATAGCTAATTTAGTGCTCTGTCTCGGCCCTCTAGGCTACAGAGCCAGCTTGGGATTTTAACCCCGAGGGAGCTGCTCACAGCTAAAACAGCTGCTGTCCGTGGGCTCCGAGCCCACCCTCTCGTGCCTTCGAAGTTCCTACCAGTCTTGATTTTGTGTCCTCTTTCTGACCATGGTTATATAGGTCCTCTCCAGCTTCTTTTCTGTTGGTTTTTCCTAACAATTTGTCTTCATTTTAGTTGTAATTCCAGTTTGGTCCTGGGAGATGGTCTGTGTAGCTTCCATTCACTCTGCTACCATTTTGGAATCTCTGCTGTTAACTCCTTGAAAGAATTCATCCTGATATGGTTTTTTTGAGTAAATGAAGCACTATATTGGATTAAACTTTCTGAGTTTTCTTTTAGTGACTTGGAATATTTTAAATGACATTTAAAAGGGATTTATAGTTCAGAACACTTTCATATGAATAGTTTGATTCCTCAGAATAATCTTTGGAAATTGGTGATTTTGTAGCATAGAGATAAAGAAACTGATGCTAAAGTGACTTGCCCAAAACTAATAGATAATTTAAAGGTAAGATTCAAACACCACTGTACCATTAGATACTTTTACAGGGTAGTCAGTGAATGGCACATTTGCTGTTATTTTCAGTTTCACTGTAATGTGGAACCTAAGTAGCATTGTGGCAGGAAAGCTGGATTTAAACTATGTCTCTTTGATCTTTTTTTTTATTCTTGTGGAAAATATAGACAATTTTGTGGCAAAAAATGAAGTATAGAGTAGAAATTTCTAAAAATTTCATATCTGATTATTGAATTGAGTTTTTTTTCTTCTTCTCTTTACACCACTCCCAATCCCTTTTAAAATAAAGGTCTGAGGGTCATTTGTGTCTTCCTGTTCGATATACACATTCCTTCCCAGAAGCCTTACAGAAGTTCTATCGTGGTGAGTTCAGGTAGGAACTTCTTTCTTTTGTTATATAAATATCTTAATAAACGTGTGCCTTTAGAATGCTGTTAAACTGAATTAGGTAATAAATATTTGGATTAGTCCATAGTTATAACAGTAGCCCGAATACATTAGCTGAGTCACAAACACATCTAACTTACCTTATTCTGGTCCAGTTGGAACTGGGTAGAGAAATCCTGACAAATGCCACTTGGCTTATAATGTAATTGCAAGTAGAGGTTTTTCTCCTTCAGTGAGATAGAGGCCATACCTCTACTTTCTTAACCTTGTTACATGTTCTTAGATAGTTAAAACTGTTGGCTAAAACTGAGGGTTCAAATGTGCTGAGATTTTATATTTTTTTATCCTCATCTTCTCCCGTCCAGAGTGTCTGCGTTTTCCAAACCTTGCTGAGATTCTTGGTATCTCTGTCTTACATATTAAGTGTTTCTTAAGCAGTGGGGATAGAGTTTTCCCATGTTTCTTCCACTGAATTTGTTCAGTGGTCAGACTACCCTGAGAAGAGAGGGGTGAGGGAAGAGTGGACATGGGGTTGGTCGATTATATTAAAGGAAGGTGAGTGGGACTATTTTTGATTTCCTGACTTGGACTAGATTTTATAGTTTGAGAAAGCTTTTCTCTGGGTATTTGGGTAATTGTAATAAATCTTTTTTACTTCTGGAATCATTAATAATGATTCTAGTTTCTAGTCATTTCAGAAGTTTGGCACCTCTACGAATGACTAGCTACCAAGTGGGAGTATATTTTTGTATCTGGCAGAATCTGTCCCATTGGCTTTTTGATATATCAGTTTTTGGTTTTGAAATCAATTAAACCTGATTCTTTTTTCTTTGCTTTTACCAAAAATGCCATTTAAATTTTAGGTGAAGGGTTTTTATCTAATTCGACTACCTTAACACAATATAATTTTAATTCAGGATGCTTTCTCTTTTGTATATCTTATACTTTCTGATGAGCAAAACACAGTTATATCTAGCTCGTTGTCTCTGGTTTAATGTATACTTGATAAAGAATTTGACTTTAATTCAAATTATTTGGGAGATTTTGTACACGTACATTAGATATTTCCATTATAATTGAACAGAGAAATAAACTTCTAAATCTGTTTTTAAGCAGGAACCTGTGAGTTTTAGGTATTTCTAGTAAAATTTATTCCTGGAACAGCTAGATTTTTTTAAATGAATTTTTAGTTTGGTGAAATTAAAATGCTTAATTCTTAGTTTAATTTATTCTGTCTTTTTTTTTTTTTTATTAATTTATTTTTGTTACAGATGTTTCTCCTTTTTTCCCCATTGACACCCTCCTCCCCATCCCCCCAGCCTGTCCCCAGCTTTGTTGTCCATGTCCATCACTTATGCATACATGCGCATAAGTTCTGTGGTTTATCTCTTCCCTCCCCCCCACCCCCTCTTCTGAGGGGTGTCAGTTTATACCCTACTTCCACATCTCTGGGTCTACCCTGTTCCTCAGACTGTTATGTTCAATTTATTTTGTCTTAACATAACTTTCCTTTCATTCGCTCTTCTAAGGTGGTTATGGAGGCAGCGAATCAGGTTATACCTTGAAGGGACTGGCATAAACCCCATTCCTGTGGACCTTCACGAACAGCAACTAAGTTTGAATCAACATAGTAGAGCCTTCAATATTGAAAGAGTTCATGATGAAAGTAGGTCGATTGGGAATGAAATGTGTTTGGGGCAATATTTAACTTACAGTTCTTTTGATGTCTAATTTTTAAAAGTAACACTTTATAATTAACTTACTTGGGGATTTTAGTGCCAATGGCAACACTTAAGAAAGTGCAGCGAACTACTTCAGGTCTAAAATGTACTATGATTAGACATCGAAGTAAGAAATATAGCATATTTCTAAGAGAAATGTTTTCTAGGACAGGTTTGAAAACTAGTTGATTAGGGAAGGATTAAAATGTTCAAGGGGATAGATGATGTTTAAGGAAAGATTCTTGGCCTTAATCTTTGAAAGGTCAAAAAGGAAAAAGCAGTAGAAATAAAATGAGCTAATCTGTGGAAGATCTTATAATAATTATATATTCATATAATTATATTTAAACATATTTACTGTCATTATAGTTACTGATTAAAACATTTATGTTGGGAAATTTTGCATTCCAGCCTTCAGACTTGTGTTTCAAATATTTGTGTAAGCTGCTAAGAGAATATTAGCATAGGGTGATTGATATGCAGCGTTTTTGTTATAGGTAGTTAAGGTGAATTCTCATTTTTGAGTTTGTTTATGGACTATAATTTAGCCATATTTTCCTACTTTTCCCGTAACTGTAAGACTTTTCATGATGCAAGAAGATCCTAAGAGCCTGGCTGGTGTGGCTCAGTGGATTGAGCATCATCCCATGGACTGAGAGGTCCCCGTTCGATTCCAGGTCAGGGCACATGCCCAGGTTGTGGGCTCAATCCCCGATAGGGGGCATGCAGGAGGCAGCCGATTGATGTTTCTCTCTCACATCAATGTTTCTATCTCTATCTCTCTAAAAAAAAATCAATAAAAATATTAAAAACAAAAAAGAAGATCCTAAGAGATATCCTACCTAAATACCTCGATATTTTTTTCTCTTGTGTTTCATTTCATGGCTGAACTTACCAGGAAAATCTACCTTCACACATCTGCTTTCTGTCTCTGTTTCTGTCTTGTCATGGTACCTAATGTTTTTGTGTGTTTTTTCCAGAGTTTTTCATGGTGATTTATAGCTTTATAGGTTAGCATGTTCCTAACCTGTGTGTGTGTGTGTGTGTGTTCATGTCATGTTTTAGAGATGTTCCTTCTCTCCCTGAACAACAACAAAATTCATTTGATTTTAGAAATCTTTTAAGTAATTACATGCATATGAATTGCTATTACTGATTTTGAAAGACTGCAGCAGCTATTCAGTAAGATTTAAAAATCTTAGCTAGAAATTTTACTTTTTTCCACACCAGAATTTATTGCTCCCAGCAGAAGACATTCAGGATTTGGCTCTTTTCACCAACAGTCTTATAGGAAAGATGTAGATTGTTCAGACTCCTATCTCAGATTCACTGTTTGTAGCTTATAAACTAAGTTAATATATTATATGTAGAAACAAAATTACATATAAATTGAGTAATACCCAGGGTGTGCACAACTGATTTGTGGTAATTCTATAAAAAGAACAGAGAAAATGTTCAAAATTAAAAAAAATAATAATACGCCCTGGCCGGTTTGGCTCAGCGGTTGGAGCGTCAGCCTGCGGACCAGAGAGTCCCGGGTTCGGTTCCCACTAGGGGCACATACCAAAAATAATAATAATAATAAAAAATAAAAAAATAATAATACAAGAAAAATTTTCAAAACTTAGGCACCAGTCTTTGAATTAAAAGGACCCACAAACCATTAGCATAATTATGCTGAAAGGTCCCACACAAGGTATGTCAGATACAGGGATAAAATGAACTCCTCCAGGTTTCCAGAGGAAAGTGAGAGTGGTCATGGTGGTGATGGTGGTTGGTAGATTATTATATCTAGAGAACCTGGAATCAGAATAGTTTCAGATTTTTAATATTAACATGGAAATTGTTAAAATTATTGAGGTAGTATTGTTGATATTAACAATTATGTGATATTTACTATGTCTAGGAACTAGTTTGGAGGGTTTTTTTATAACTTTATTTTCTGAGACAAAATTGAGGAAAATTTTAAGGTATATCTCATATTTCCTATTTAAATTCTCTTCAACTTGGCAGGAAACATTTCCTAGTAAGTTACTGTTTGGGATTTTTGAATATAGGAGTAAGTGTGAGATTATAAATATACCACCAAGTTTGATCCTTTATTTAGTTTTCTAATTTTGAACAAAAGATTACAGAGGAAATAAAAAGGTTTTTGTTTTTTTTTTACTTTTCAGTTGAAAAAGGGATGATGTAATTTTAAACAAATAAAAATTTTCATTGTATGTAATGTAATCTATCCTTTGTGTACACGTTAATGGAGAAGAATTCATTTTTATTACCTGTATACCTTCAAGGGAACACAGGGTTAGTTTATTATTTTAAAAAATGTTTTATCACATGAACTGGTGGCTCTTTTATTTTCAAGGCTGGTTGTATTAATTTGGATAAGTGAATGGATTTCCTAAACAACTCCAGAATTTCAGTGGCTTAACTTAATGAAGGTTTAATTCTAGCTCATCTCACTGTCCAAAGGGTGTTTATGCAACCTTCAAGCAGTGGCTCCTATCATCTTCTAAGGCCTCTAAGACTTCTATTGGATTATCTGTGGCTTGTGGGTAGAGGAACACAGTGAAAGCATGGATGTTTTAGGAGCCAGGCCTTTTTTTATTTTTTTAAATCCTCACCTGAGGATACTTTTCCATTTATCTTCAGACAGAGTTGGAGGGAGGAAGGGAAGAAGTAGGAGGGAAGGAGAGGGACTGAGAGAGAGAGAGAGAGAGAGAGAGAGAGAGAGAGAGAGAGAGAGAGAGACAGACAGACATCGATGTGAGAGAGACACATTGATTGGTTGCTTCCCACACAACCCTGACCAGGGCCGGGGACAGAACCTCAACCGAGGTACGTGTCCTTGACTGGAATCGAACCTGCGACCCTTTGGTCTGTGGGCAGACACCAGTTTGGCTGAGCCAAACTGGCCAGGGTGGAGCCAGGCCTTTTTACTTTGCTCATATTCCATAGGCTATTATAGTCCCATGGGTATACCCAGTGTAAGTAGACCTGAAAACATAGTCTAGCAGTATGACAGATAGAATTGCACAGTGTAGTACTCCTGTCTCTAGTACAGTATAAAACTTCTATATTTAAAAATACAAATTTTAGTTAATTTTGTAACCCATTCTTTTAGATAGAAAAGTGTTAATTGGTATTGAGTCCATTTTTTAAAATTAAATTTATTGGGATGACATTGGTTAATAAGATTATAGAGGTTTCAAGTATACATTTCTGTGATATATGATCTGTATATTGCATGGTGTGCCCACCATGCAATATACAGATAGATCGTCTCTGTCACCATATATTTTGAAATAAGTGAAACAGAAAAAGTTAAGAACCATATGATTTCATTCATAAATGGAATATAAAACTGAAAACAACAAATGAATAAACAAGAAAAACAAACAAAAACTCATAGACACAGACCAACAGTATGGTGGTTACCAGAGGGAAATAGGGTTGGAAGGTAGCAAAGGGTAATTGAGTCCATTATTTAATGTCTTATTAAAGCAAGTTATAAATGGACAGTATCATGATTAGGGAATGTTTGGTAGTCACTTAGCATGAAAGAACATAAAGCAGAATTGAGATGATTAATGAGATTTGAAGTGATTTTACTTATTCTCTTCCTCCTTGACAAAGGATTTCAGGTGAAATACAGTAAGTACAGACAAAAATGCAATATGGGAAGGAAAATTAGGATGAGGAAAAATGGTTGTAGAGGAAAGTTAAGACCATATAAAAGAAAAACATGGTTACAGTTTGATGGTGAGAATTCAGATTTATCAGTAATATTTAGTGAGTACCTACTGTTAGTCGAGCATTTGTAGAAAAAATCTGTGTGGAGATGTACAACAAATTCCATTGGTAATTACCTTATGTAAAAAAATAATTTGAACAATAAATTTTAGCTTTTTACATTTCTAAAACTATCAGGTATGAGAAAAAAAAAAAAAATATATATATATAACTAGTACCAAACTAAGACAGTTTCAAAAGTTAACAGGTTTTGCAGTCTTACGTGTAATCAAATTTGAATCAAAATTCAATCAAATTTGTATCCAATTATTATATACTTTTTGTGTCAGGTTCCTTCTACACTATTACAAGATTGAGCTGATAATGTTAACCCATTATATGATTTATTCAAATAACAAGCTTTCAAAGGGTACTTGGCATTGTAATAACAAGTTATTATATTTGTGTTTTTTTAAAGATTATTTTTAAAATATATATATATTTTAAAAATCCTCACCCGAGGACATTTTTGCATTTATCTTCAGATAGAGTGGGAGGGAGAGAGGGAGGAAGAGAGAAAGCAAAACATCGATGTGAGAGAGACACATCGACTGGTTGCCACCCACACGACCCCAACCAGGGCAGGGGACAAACTGCAACCGAGGTACGTGCCCTTAGCGGGAACCGAACCTGGGTCTCTCTGGTCCGCGGGCTGACGCCTAACCACTGAGCCAAACCGGCCAGGGCTAAATATGTTTTTATTGACTTTTTTTTTTTAGAGAGAGGGAGGGAAAGAGAGAGAGAAACATCAATCAGCTGCCTCCTGCACGCCCCTTACCGGGTATCAAGCCACAACCTGGGCATGTGCCCTGACCAGGAATCGAACTGGGACCTCTCAGTCCCTGGGATTGACGTTCAATCCACTGAGCCACACCGGCCAGGCAAGTTGTTATATTTGAAAGAATAGGGATAGTTGGGTCCCCTTTAGGCAGTTGTAATCCAAAAGAAATGTGATACATGTTATTAATCTTCAATAAACATATAAACAGAAGAATATAATAATAATCAGGCTAGCAAGTCAGAGATCAGTGGTTGTATTGGTGCAATGGTGAAAAGTTTCACTAGTGTATTAAGTGTCTAATATGTATTAGATATCTGTTGCTGCATAACAAATTAACCTAAAGTTTAGCATCTTAAAACATAAATATGATATCATAGAGCATGTGAAGGTCAAGAATCTAGGAGCAGCTTAGCTTGTTAGTAATGGTTTGGAGATTCTCAGGAGGTGATAGTTAAGCTGTGAGCTGGGACAGCAGTATATCTGAAGACATAACTGGGACTTAAGATCTGTGCCCCAGCTCATTACATGGCTATTAGCGGGGAGCTTCAGTTCCTTACCATGTTGGCCTCTCCATTGCACTGCTCATGAAATATCTTTCCCCAGACCAAGTGATCTGGGAGAGAGAAGCAATAAGGCAGAAGCCAGGGTGTCTCCTTTAACTAAATCTCCGAAGTGACACATCACTTCTGCCATACATTAGTCACACAGACCAATCTGGTGTGATGTGAGAGGGAGAGTTACATGAGAATGTGAGTACCAGGGGACAGGATTCACTGAGGACCATCTTGGAGGCTAGTGACAGTTGGATGGACTTTTAAACTTTGACTTAGGAGAAAGTGTGGGGGGGCGACAGAAAAGGGAACTTGTCCCATGGTGCTTGCCCACCGGGAGATCCTTGGGTGCAGTGAGTGACTCTGCTATCGGTGACATTCGGAAGATGGGATTGACATTTCCAGTTGGAGACTGATAAAAGATAAAACGTGAAAGAAACCATTTGAGGGCGACAATCACAAGTTTGATCCAAAAAGCAGTGGGAATCCTTTGGAGGATTTTGTGGGATGGAGTGATGTTTAATTATCGCCAAGGAAGATGGCTTAAGCTGTGCGTGCAGCCTGAAAGTGTAAAAAAAGAAAAGGTGGCATTTTTGAGGCGTCATGAAAGGAGATGTGGCGATACTCCTCCAGTGCTGCTATTGCTGAGGCACTCTTGAGGTTTTCTGCTTTAAAAAACAGATCTGATTTCTAACATAACTGATTTGGTTTCCAGCATGAAACATGCATGTACTTTGCTTTTAAATCCAAAGTGGCTCTCCTTTGGAGGTATGTGATCATTTCCACCTCTGAAGTTTCCAGGGTAAAACCAAATTAAGTGTGACAACATGAATCTTATGAGATGGATAAATATATTCTACCACTCTTAGAAAATTGTTTCAGGAAGAATTAAGGTTTATTTTGGAGAGACAGAGGCTTCATTGCAGCTGTAATTTTACATGACTTTGAGGTTTATATTATGAATACTTTAAGAGTTACTTTATATATTAATAGTGTTAAAGTATAGTTTCTATTACAATAAAAATATGAATATTTTAATTTTTATAAAATGTATCATAACATTGCTAAAATTTAAGAACTATCTTGGATTTTTTTCTTCATTACCTGCAGGGTCCGAGGCTTCAGGACCCCAACTTCTGCCGGTGAGAGCACTAAATGAAGTCTTCATTGGGGAGAGTCTGTCATCCAGGTACATTTAAACCTGTGATCTTGAGTTTGGAATTTAGTGTTTGAGTATTTTTTAGATATTTATTGCATTTATACAACCTAAGATTTGTGAATAATTAATACTGTATAAGTAATAGAATGAATTATTTAATGAAATATTTCTGAAACCTTCATACACATTAATATATATTAAGAGGAAAGAAGGTTCTATGACCTCATATTTCTGTGAAACCCTAGGTTAAGCAAAGTTATTCAGGTTTCTTTACGGCAATATTTCCCAAAACCTTTAATCTGTCATATAAGTGCATTTATATTTATCATATAAATGTTTAAGAGAATGATACACCTACTAGGTATATGTTTGCAGTTGATATAAAACTTTTATAGACAGTCATATTAAAACTTACCTGATTGTCTTAATAACATCCTTTAAAGCTGATTTGTTTGTTTGCTTGTTTTTATCCAGGATCCAGTTAAGGATCACACGTTGCATTTGGTCATCATGGCCCTTTAGAATTAATTAACAACAGGTCCTTAGCCCCATCCCTGTCTTGTCATTCGTGATACTAATATTTTGAGTGGTCTAAGCCAGTTCATTTGCAGAATATCCTTTATTTTAGATTTGTGTGATTTTTTTCTCTCTGCATGGTAAGATTCAGACTAAACATTTTTGGCAGAAATACTACATAAGTGATAATTGCATCCTTCTTAGTACAACATCATTAGGCAAGTATATCAACAGTTTAAGATTTGTAACCATTATTAGCAAAAAATTAAGGTTAATAAAGTTCCTCATTAAGAGTATAAATATATAGTATGTTTTATGAAATCTGTTTTGGGGTGTTGAATATAATTTAGGCTTAAATTGTCAGTAGAGGTTGTTTTTTTTTTTTTGCAAAACTTTTTTTTTAATTTTTTTAAATTGATTTTTAGAGAGAGAGAAAGGGACAGTGAGAGAGAGATGGAAACATCGATGAGAGAGAACATCTATTGGCTGCCTCCTGCATGGCCCCCCCACTGGGGATTTGGCCTACAACCTGGGCATGTGCCCTGACTGGGAATCGAACCGGCAACCTCTTGGTGCATGGGTCAACACTCAACCACTGAGCTACACCGGCTGGGTTTGCAAAACTTTTTTTGTGTTTGTTACCAGTTGTAAAATGACATTAGTTACCAGTTATAAAATGACTGCTATAATATAAAGTTAATTAACTTTATATTAGTACTTTAGAACTTGCTTTCTCCTTTTGTGTATGTAAGTAAATTAGGGGTTGAAGATTAGAGATGAGTCTATGTCCCACTTTCCTGCTCCTAGAACCATATGCCCCTTTGAAGGCACTGTAGTTGATGCCCTGGTTTACTGAAGAGAGTTCACACAATCTGAAATTCTATTTGTTGTAAGTCACCTCCTTTCATAAGAAGTTTAATTACAGTGAGAAAAATTTGTGTTAATGAAAAAAGATACCCACGTTTTTAGCCAATGACTTCACTTAGGTAGTACTGAAAAAAACAAGGCCTGATTCAACAGGATGACTTGAACAATTTTTTGAGTAGTTGTAATTATTTTGATTAATATAACTTTAAATTTATTCAATAAAAATATATTGTGCACTGCTGTGTGTAATATGTGAGCCACTAGGAATATAATGATGAATAAGATAAAGGTAGTGGTATCTTAATTTTTTGGAGGGTTCTGATAAAATACATAACTTAAAAAATTATTAAAAGTAAAATTTATTCTTCAAAGAAATAAAAAACATGTTCTTTAAAGAACTTAAAGTGGAAAAATATATTTATCTTAACATAGTAAGACATGCTGTATATAAAGTTTTTTCTTTTGCTGTATATCAAGTTTGAAGCAATACGGAAATGAATAATGGGTACATTTATGTGATAGAAGAGAGAAGGAAGAAAATGTAACTAATTAGTAATGTGATCTAGTTATTATTGCTAAAGACATAAGACAGAAGAGAGCAACAACTTTAAGTGAGATTGGAGAAAGTCTGTTAAAATGAATGGATGACAAAGGTAAAAATGTTTTGTGAATTTATGCTTTTTAAGGAAGCCATTTAATGGCTTATGTTATTACGTTTGTATATTTTAAAGGTTGTAACTTCTCAGAGCTTTTGCTAGCATTGCTTTATAATTTGTACTTACTAAAAATTAAATAACTTATAAAAGGAGGGAAACTGGGATACACTGAATTACTTTGGGCATTCAGTGAAGTCCCAGTAGGATATTTTAGATTGAATGCTTTTCTTTTCTGTGGCAGTTGTGATTTGTTTGGTTTATCTCCTAAATAATATCTGATGCTGCTTCTTTTTGTGCTCTTTGATGCCTCGCCTTATATCTTTACTAAGATAAGGACAGCAGTGGGTTGTCTTCTGATGCTATTGAAAGAGGTTTCTCTGTTGAAGGTATTAGAACTTACTTTGACAGATTCTATGACATAGACCTTTAGACAGAAAGGAAATGATGAACACTTATTAGTTGCCTGCTATGTGTCAGACACTGTGTATATTATATATATTATCACATTTAATGCTCATAGCAACCCTGTGAGAAAGGTAGTTGTATTTACCAGTGAAAAAAATTGAGATTAAGATTTGGGGAGTTCATATAACTTGCCCAAGGTCATATAACTAGTTAGCCTCAGAACTGTTACAGAAAGCCAGTATTTCTGATTCCAGATCCTGTGTTAGGCTACACTATGACCTGAAGTGCAGCAATATTATTCCTGCCTCATTTATAATGTTCTTAGATTTAAGAACATTTTAAAAGCCCATTTTTTTTCTTTTCTCCTATTTGTTCTAACCTAGAATGTCTTATTCTTGGGCTGTAGCAGTGGACACTTTAAGAAGAAGTATACCCACTCTAAAGGGACTGTGAGTTTTATTGCTGCCTTAAAAAATTATTTCCCTGAAACAGAAATTCTATGAGTTGACTAATCTTGATAAACTTGCATGAGAGAATGACACTAAATTTGCTCATTATCTCTCACCTGACTATTTCTTTCTTCTTCTCCACCTCTGCTTCTCTGTCCCCACTTACTCTAATCTCTTGTTTCCATGTGATTCTGACATAATAGCAGCCATTCCAGTGATTTGGCTGGCTTGTCTATATATAACAGGCTCCTAATGAGACTAAAATTCCTAATTTTCTAAGAAGACATAATAAAGCCATGCAGTAGATTAAATGTGAATATTAAGCCCGTTGTCTTTCACTTTTATGAAGAATGCTGAGTTGAGAGAAAAAATGGAAAGGAGTTGTATTATGCAAAACCTTCACAGATCCAGAGCTTGGCAGGAGAAATTGAAAGGGATAGAATAAGAATTAAATTATCCATTGAGTACTAGTGTTTGCAAGTATATCTGATAATTAATTATTTTGAAAAGCTATATTTTATTAAGGGTTTATTTTAACTTTATTTGCTAGAGAAAAATAACCTAGTGTTGTTAGTGACACCATTATTTTAAGATATAGCTTACAAAATAGGCTTTTACATGTTTCAAAAGTTCTTTGAATAATTGCACATCATTTATACTTTCATGCAGTTAAAGAATAGTGTCATTTTTGCTGTTGTCGAAAACCCATTTGATTTCATTTTATGAAATACTCTAAGAAATATAAATCTTTAAAGAAATTACAGTTTTAGTTTTATCTAGTTTTGTCCACTAGTGCAGTACTGGTTGAGAATTTTCTTTATAACTTGTTAGCTTAGTGTCAATCCAAAAGGCATGATAGTATGTAACTCACAAAAACTTAGCAGAAACTCTTGGTAACTTGAAGGATTGGATATAGACTTAAATATATCAGGGACTAGCTATCAAGAAAGAAAGTCACCAAAAAATGGTTTTTCTTCCTGAATTCTGAAGGCTCTGCATGTGTGAGACTCCATAAAAGCAGTAGCAGCAGCAATGCTAGGTAAAAATGTAGAAGACGCCCCTGTTTGGAATGTTAAAGTATTGATAGAAAGGAGCATATAGATCAGAGAGGGATGTAGACATGCAGATTTTTTTTTAAAACTTTTTTACCTAATATTAGAATTAGCATCATGATGTGTGTGCCTACTAAGGTATGTCTAAATCAGGCTGGCCAACTTAGATTTCATCAGTTCTGAAAAAGACTGTGTTTGTCTTGTTTACTCTGAGCCCATAAGTTCAGCAAATCCAGTTTTATTTTCTCAATTCATAGGGCTTCCTACTATGAGATTTCAGTTGATGATGGTCCCTGGGAGAAACAGAAGAGTTCAGGGCTCAATCTTTGTACTGGAACAGGATCAAAGGCCTGGTGAGTAACGTGGGAAGTTGCTTATCAACATTTGTGAAATATTTTAAGTAACGTGATTGACTCGTTATCTCGTATCGGCGTATCTGAGGCCTCTGATACACACAGGTATCCTGGTGGTGCTGTGCTGGTTGGCCCAGTTTCTGCTTCACTCGTGGATTGGATCTAGAAGTCTTGCCTTGACTTCTTAGATACAACTGCAGCCTAGCTTTGGTCGGTATTTGGTCATTATTTAGCCTACCTGACTAGATTTGTAAAGAGAAAAGAGAAGAGAACTGCTTTAGGTACTACATACTTTTTAAAAATGAAGACTATTTTAAATAATAGTTAAGAAGTGAAAACAAAGTCCAATACAAAAAAGCATATGCTGGAGGTTTGTCCGTTACAGATCTAATTAGAGATAACCTGGGCCTCAGTGTCTCTTTTACCCTGTAATCTCTTTCTGGGTAGTCTCTTCTGCTTCTTAGCACACATGCAGATACCTTCCAGACTTCTTCCTGTAGTAGTCTTCTCTCCTGAGTACAAACTCGTGTTCTAAAATTACCTCGTAGATAGAATGGTGATAGCTTTTCAAATTCAGTGCATTTAAAACGAAATTTATTGTCTTCGGTTTTTCTGCCTGTGTTCCTTGCATTGCTTAATAGTATCACTGTTTACCCTGAGTTAATGCTCTAGAGGAAAAAAAAAAATTTTCCTGCAAACCTTGCTTGTACCTTTGAGTCTTCCTGTTCTCCCCTTTCCACATACCAGTCTCTAAATCCAGGCAGTGACACTTCTGAAATCCTTGCCCCCCTTTTTCAGTTTCTACTGCTATGTCTTTGGCCCGGGCCCCATCTTTTTAGTGACTATTTTTTGTGCCTGACCCTTTATTCTTCAGGCTGTCATCCATACTACCAACAGCATAATATTTCTAAAACGTAGATAAAATATGACTCTACCCGTTCTGTGCTTTAAAATTTTCATTAGTTCCTTTGTTCAGATTGCTCAGTCTGTTGCACAAGGCCTTTTAATAGGACCTAAGGTTCCTTGCCAGCCTTTGCTGCTCTGCCTTAACCCATCAACACACTGGGCATACACAGGCTGCTTGGAATTCTCAGCACAAGCCATGTTCTCTCTGGGCTTTTTGTGTTTACTCAGTGCAACTTCTTTCTTCATTGAATATTTAAACACTCTCTACTTTCCATCCCCGGTTGAAAAATCCGGTCTTCAGTTGTCATTCTCTGTAGGAAAACTTTATTAGGACCTAGTTTTTTTCATAAGCATAATTAATCCCTTTTTCTTTTTTTTTGTCCTCACCAGCACTTTTTTCTCATTGCACTAACTACATTATTAGTTATCTAATAAGCTAATACCAAGCTAGTTTGAGCAACTTGAGGCATTTGGGATGGTGACTGGTGTTTTTGTCCCCCCGCCCCCTTCTTAATTTTTTGTTTGCATGTCATAGTACCTAGTACATTTTCATGCAGATCTTTTTTGAATAAATGACTACATGCTCATAAATAATGCTTATGAAACTGTGATCTTAAGTTTGGATAGTTTAAAACGGAGTTTTAGTTCCTATTTTGCAGCATTACTTTTTTAAAACTTTTTATTGTGGAAACTTTCAAATATATACAAGACTAGGAAAAATAGTATAACGAATCCCCATGTACTTATTAGCCAGATTCAGTAGTTGTAGACTCATGTTCAATCTTGTTTTCTCTCTTCCCCTATATCTCCTTTCATCCCATAAAGACCTAATTTGAAGTAATTTTCAGATATAACACTTGCTTCATAAGTAGTCAGTAACTTAACATCTTAAAAAAAAAATCCTAGTCTTAGTTAAATGAATGAACCTTTGGGAAAAAAAAAATGAGAAGTATCATTTAAAAAGATTGGTTAATATCTTATTTTCCTGAAGGCCAGTGAGAACTACATTTCTAAAATGATTTTTCTAATAATTATTTTAAACAATAAATTTAGTCATATAATATGCTGTAAAGTTATTTTGTAACCACCTCATAAGTTGAAAACATTACAATGAACAGCTTTAATTTATCATAACATGTTTTCTGCTCAACATGGTGTGTTACTTGTTGAAAACTGGATTGAGAATTAGAAAGTTTTCCATGTCCTTTCCCTTTTCTTCTCCCGGGAATTTCATCCTTTAAAAATGGGCAGAATAGTATAATTGCAGACTACAGCCTGGAAATTGAGACCTGGCTAAACCACTGACCAGCTTTGTCACTTTGTACACGTTTTCTTTTCTGCAAAATGAGGAAATGCAATAGATAAAATAAATTCGATTACTTTATCCTCTGAAATTCTGTGATTCTGTTCTATTTTATGCATTATAATACAAACTATCAGTTATTTAGCCCCTGCTACTTTGAATGTACTGTGCTAGGTACTTCTTAAACATTGACTATAATCCTCATAGAAACCCTGCAAGAGGGCAGTAGTATCCCTGTTTTGTAAAGGAAGAAATTGGGGCTTACCCAGGACTAAGAATTAGGCTGAGGTCACACAAGTGTCAGAACCTGGATAAAAGCACAGGCATGCTTGACTACAGAACTTAGGCCTTTTTCAGTGCCAGCTTTAAAATGGAGAGGGATGAGGAGCCATCTAGAGGTCACGCAGTTGAATGAATAGTCACTAGGTTGTGTTGAAGAACCATCAAAGTAAATTTACCAATCTTAGAGAAATAGTGCTTAAGTACGCTCAAGGCAGTGGGCTTTGACTTCTGCCGTGTGTGTGTGTGTGTGTGTGTGTGTGTGTGTGTGTGATTTTGATAGGGTTAGTTTTCAGCCTTTCAGTAGTGAGCAGAGCATAAAGAATAAGAGCCATTACTTTAAGTCCCCCTTCCCTGCCACACATTTTATAGTTAATTGAGTCCTGTGTTGCTGTTTCATTTGGATAAGTATGGCTTAGATTAGAATTTTAGTCTTTCCTGTGCTGCTTACTAGAGTCTCCTATTGTTTCCTGTGTTCTGGTAGAGAACTTTCTCTCACTAACTGTATCTAGTCCCTGCCACCGTGGTTACTCAACCTCTTTTCTTCTCTACTTAGCCCTATGCAGCTTGCTTACCTCTAGCCTGTTCTACCCTCTTCTCTCCTACTACTGATAAATCTTTTGCTATGATTGCATTTACATTCATCTTTTGTCTTTTTTTTCTCTTCAGAAGATGAAGGGAGAGAAGAGAATCCTAGGGGCTGGGGGAAAGCTGTACATTTTTATATGTTAATTTTATCTCATCATACCACCATTTCTGAGCATTTTCTTTGTCTTAAGCTAAGTATATTATTTAAATTATCAAAAATGCTCTGGAAGTAGGAGAATCTTAATAGAATATGAAGAGTCAGAAGTTAACTGGCGTGCCCAAAGCCATCTAGTAAATGATGAAAGAAGGATTTAAATTCTAGATTTAACTAAACTGTAGAGCCCTGAGGAATCACTGGAAAGAAAAGACTAGCATAGCCTGTTTCCTTTACTATTCTTCTTTTAATTCTTGATACAGAGAGATAAAAGTCTATTTTGCTTTGTGACCTTCTCAGTCCTTGCTTGGAATATGAAATTTGGAAATGTATAATAACTTAGGATAAGCTAGTTATTGTGATGAGCCCCCCCCCCCCCATCTCAGTGGCTTATTGCAATGGAAGTTTATTTCTTGTTCTTGTGAAGTCTGAGTGGGTGTTCCTAATTGGCAGGTGGCTGTCCTCCATGTAGTGAGTCAGGGAACCAGGCTCCTTCCATCATGCGGCTCTGCCATCTTTTAAGCATAGTTCCTAAAGTCGCTGTGCTCATTTACATCAAGCCACAGAAGGCGGAAAAGTTACACAGGTCCTGTGTGGGAGGTTTATGAGAGGCTTAGAAGTGCTGTCCATGATGTTCACTCTCATTCCTTTAGCTAGAACTCAGTCACTTGGATAGACAGCAAGAGGGGATGGAAAATATGGCTTATGTGCCCAGGGGGAAAAATGGTTTATGGAATAGCTATCCCATTTTTGCCTTTCCAAAACTTCTTCCACAGGACATAGCACGTAGGGGTTACGTATAGTAGGTTTCCCTGGTTCGCTGCATTATATCTCCGTCCCCTTCCCATTGTGGAACATGATTTGCTACAGACACTGGGAGATGTACTCCAGAGTGGGATCATACATGTTTCTGTTAGTTCTTAAGACTGTCCCCAGTCCTCCTCCTCCATATATTGTGTCCTAGCAGACTTAAATAAGGGCATGGAGGTTCGTAAGTGAAGAACGTTTGCTAGCTGATGAAGATAGAAGACTCAATTTCTCTTTCAGTTTGGTTGTCTTTAGTACAAGGCATGTCAGATTTCAAATGGGAACTCTTAGAATGGTGAAGATTATAGAAAAAAAGTGGTCATATGTTAGCTGACACCTGCTTAGCCATACAGTTTGTCTTTGATGTAGAATATAAACCACTTCTAAAGGTAGGGTGAATTGGCTGAGTCCAGGTTCTAACCACAGGAAATCAGTCTTAATTTAGTCCCAATTCAGAGGACTTAGTTAGCCTTTTCTTCTAAGTTAAATCTTAACTACAGTAAGTTACTAAACTCTTCTGCCCTTTATATATTTCAATTCAATGGAACCCTAATAAACATAGCTCATTTTTATGTGACTTTTAGATTTAAAATAGAATTCTAAAATAGTATCTTCTAATAATGTAGATATCCACCAGAATTAGAATATAACATATATATATATATATATATATATATATATATATATATATATATCCCTTGCATTTTACATTTTCATTTAATGCTGAGTTGTTGCCCTGAGCCAGGTAGTACCCTAAACTAAGTGCCTTATGTCTTACAGCACATGACATGAGATAGGTATTGGGAACCTTATACTAAATAATAAGACAGCCAGGACACTTAAAATATTTTGCTTTATTACCAAATAGTAAGTATGAGCAAAGGTACACAGGCAAGAATGAGCTTGGAGTGGTCAGAATGTGAAATCGGAGCAGATAATGGTGAAAAATAGAATAGGCAAGGGCCAGATTTTAGATTTTTGTAGCAGAGGGATTTGGTTTGTGAATGACCCCAAATTTTTAATGTAAAAATTTGTGTATCTGCATTTTTCTTAAGAGAGTGTTCAAAATGTTTTCACATTTCTCAAAATGTGAAGAATATAGGGTTAGAATGGTATATGGAGTATTTATTACTCCCCCCTCAAAAAAAGTTAAGAGTCGCTGAATTAGGTTAGAGTTGTGTGATTCATTACGTTATTCCTTTTCATTAGGGTTGTCTACTGATGCCGTGTGAGAAGAGTATGAGGCAGTAGAATAATTCTTAGTTTCCTAGAAGAATTTTTTAAAATAAACCTTTCTTTAATCATCTGTATAGACCCCCCCAGGACATAGCTACTTTTAAAAGTTATTTATGTTTGTATTGACATTTGTTTGTAAGTGGTTAAGTAAGACATCACCTTTAAGGAAATTATTTTATGACTTAAAGAAATACACATGTTAAAAATATATTAAAAGCTAGTCTCTCTTTAATTTCAAATCTGTACTGTTAATCTCCAGACACAATCACCATATATATAATTGTTTTTTAAAATATATTTTTATTGATTTTTTTAGAGAGAGAAGAAGGGAGAGAGAGAAAGAGATATAGAAACATTAGTGTGAGAGAGAAACATCGATTGGCTGCGTCCTGCACACCCGCTATTGGGGATCGAGCCTGCAACCTGGGCATGTGCCTGACCAGGAATTGAACTGGGACCTCTCAGTCCATGGGACGATGCTCAATCCACTGAGCCACACCTGGGCTATAAATTTTTTAAAAAATATAAATAAAACAGGGAAGTAACATATACTATATAATACGTTTGGTTTTTTAACTTAACATATTGGTTCTCCATATCAGCACATGTGGTTCTGTTTTATTCTTTTTAATATCTACATAATACTCTGCTGAGTAGATATAATTTATTTAACCAGTTTTCTGTTGCTACATATATTTGAGTTTTGCTACTTATAGTTGTTTTGCTATTATAAACAGTGCTTCAGTAAATATCCTAGTATGTGTCTTTGTGTATAATATATGCAAGCATATTTTATGATAACTTACTAGATTGAAGAATATGTTCTTTTTAAATTTTAATAGTGCAGAATTGCTCTTTGAGTGCAACTTCCATAATCCCATCAGTATATGAGAATACTTCTTTTCCCATACCCAGGTCAATACATTAGTTACCATTTTTTAATTCTTGCACATCTGAGAAAAAGCTTGTTTTAATTTGTATTTCCTTAAGTATGAGTAAGAATGAACATTTTTTTCATATAGGCCTATGAACTGTTTGTCCATGTACTTGGCCCATTTTTAAAACTGGGTACAGTGGCTATTGTCTTTTGTTTTTTTTTTTTTTTATAATTTCTAAGAGTTCTTTGCATATTAAGTAGATTATTCCTTTTTCATTCTTAGTATGTTTTTAGAATTAAAACAAGAATTTATGTGGTGTTTGTTTCTAGGTCATTCAATATTAACAGGGTTGCAACTCAGGCTGTGGAAGATGTTTTAAATATTGGTGAGTACCAAAATAGCTATTATATATTATAATTATAATATGCTACAGAATGTGTATGTTTTATGATATGTTAGTTATTATATGATACAGAACGTTTTGTTTAATCAAGATATTTCCCCCCTTTCCTTTTTCAATAGCAAAACGACAAGGAAATTTAAGTCTTCCATTGAACAGAGAATTGGTAGAGAAAGGTCAGTAACAAATGATCATAATTAGCAAGTTTCATTGAAGTTCAGTATTGATTTTAGGATGTTATTGTGACGTATACTTCTCTATTTAGCAAAGTACAGTACTTTTTTTAAAAAACTCAAACATGCTTTTAATATCCCTTTAAATATATTTAAACAATACAACATTTAAAACTGGACTTTTATATTATGATTTTTGTCAACTATAAAATATAACCTCTATGTCAGAAACAGCATAACTGCAACTATGTCTTGGAGAATAGGGAACTATAGAAAAACACATATCTGACAAATAGGAAATGCACCCTGAACTCGGTGTGCATTTCCTCTGAATGAAGAGAAGTTCACTGAGCTGTGAACGCTCATCTTCACATTCACTAAATTGTTGTTTGACCTTCTCCTGCCTACTCCTAGTCCTGTTGAGAGAAAGGATACTGATCTGGGAATTTGAAGATCTGGTTCCAGTCCCAGACTAAACAGGGACTCACTGGGAGCTATGGGCAAGACTGTGGTTCTCCACTTCCCTTCTGTAAAATGAGGGAGGACAAGTACATCAATGTGCATGGAGAGTCTTCCAATTTGTCCTTTACATTTTATTTAAAAAAAATATTTAAATTCTTAAATTCTGAAAAACACATTCATTTGCTTTGCATATGAAATTTTAACACTAAATAAAGTTCACTAGTTTACCAGGATCATTGTTGTATAGACTTCAGACTAAAGCTTTGTTACTATTTCTGTTTACTTGTATCCTTCAACATGAAGGTAAATTATTTAAAAACAACAACAACAAAAAACTCAAACATGTTTATAGTTGCATCTGCCTTCCTTTGTAAGGATTTGTTAACATATAAAACCAAAATAAAATATAGGCACAAAATGGAGATCGATGCATGTAAGATTAAAGCTGTCAACCATCCATCCATAAACACAGACACTTGAATTTGAGAGTTATCAGAATAACTTCATTCTTGTTGGTTGCTTTTAAAATGATAAAGTATTTTAACAGTGTCAGTTCCCATATCTGTATATTTGGATTTCTACTCAAGAATTCCTTTACGGGGGAGATGGTTTGCCTTTAAATTAGTTTGAAAACAGGACTCAATCTCTGAATTCCCTTTCATTTCTCTAAAATGGACTCTGTCTTTTCTCAATTTGAGATCTTATGGATTATTTTAATAATGGCTAATGAGCTAGCATTAGTATTACATCTATTTCAAAGAAAGGAAAATTAGGCATTTATAGTAATTGAGTCTTCATTATGTAATTTAACTTAAAACATAATACATACAGGCCAACTGAAATTTGTCAGGGATGTAAATTAACTTAAGGATACATAATAAAAGAAAGTGATTTGTTTTTCCCTTAATAAACAAACGACTTTATGAATGAACATTACCTTTGAAGATTTGACTCTTCAGAAGCAATAGTGAATGCCAGAGCCGCGGCCACTTGACGCTCCGGAACGACTTCCTTCAGAGCTAGCACACACTTTATGTGTGTTCCCAGAAAGGCAAATTCTTCCTTTTGAAACTAAATTAGATTTATTTTAAAGAACCCAAGAATTCAAATGAAATTTTGGAAGATAAGGTAGATTATTTGACAGTCTTGTAATATCTTTTAATGTGCTACTAATCTAAGCGTTCTCTCAAGACTGACTTCTTTGGACAGCTGACTTGAACCAGTTAGTGCTTTGCCTGCCAACTCTCATGTGCCTTTTGGTTAGAGAGAAGGCAGGTGCCAACAGTTTCTAAAACTGTCTCGAATAATGGCATTTTCAGAAGGAAAGCATGTTGCCTGTCGTTGTTTGAGATTGTATTTTATATCAAGACTCTTAACTTATAATTATACTTATGAACTCTTTGACATGGTATTCTAGAACAGAACTTGGCAGGGGAATATGGCAACTCAAGTTCCATTTTTGAGTGCCATAAACTAGTTATTCTATTTTTGTTTAATTACTAGCTTTGAATATTTTTTTTCCCAAAATGTACCTATTTCTTCTATATTGTGAGTGGTGTAGGCTTCGTGGACTAATCTTGGAACCTGATCCTCATTTATAAGGTTTTTCTGTGTTTTTAAATGGAACATGTAGTGAGTTCCAAGATACCGAACAGACCTGTGGAACAGAACCACTTTTGAGTTGGGGATAGCATCCATTTTTCATTTTGCACCTCTCAAGTGACCATGTTATTGAATGTGCTAATATTTGTTCTTCTTTTTCTTATAGTAACAAATGAATATAATGAATCGCTGCTCTATAGTCCAGAAGAACCAAAAATACTTTTCAGTATTCGAGAACCAATAGCAAACAGAGTTTTCTCAAGCAGTCGTCAGCGGTGTTTCACCTCAAAGTAAGCTTCCAAGCCTGACTGTTTTCATGTCTTGTCATTATAAAGCACACTTGGTTTTAAAAGTAATTTCATTCAAACTAAATCTGGTGGGAGAAGTAGAACCTGTGGAACTATTGAGGTGTCATGCTAACCTGCCTAAAATGATATTTTCTTTCAAACTTAATGTGCCATTTTAGAGAAACTACAATTTAAGTGAATAGAAGGGGCATAGTTACTTAATTGTGTGATGTGGATTTTGTTTTCTAAATGTTTCACGAGGCCAGTGTTTTATTGGCTTTTTATCACTTTTATCTGTCTCTGGTTATAAAATGCTGTTGATTTTAAAGGATCTATTCAATCCTGTTTTCCTCATAAATTCTGTTATTTTCAATCCAGTTTTGCAGAAGACAAGATTTTCAGGAACACGGATATGTAATTATTGTCAAACTTCCTGTACAAAAAATACTTTATACAAATAAAAAACTTATTAATTAAAAAAACAAATTAAAACCTATTGTGTAGCAGTTAACCTTTAGAGTGGGATCCATGTCATTTCCCTCCCACATCTGCCACTCTAGATGAAAAGTAAGGGTTTTAAAGAAACTGTTATTCAGGGTTAGGAAAACATTATTTAATGGATGTTGCTTTCTGCTTAGGGTTTGTGTTCGTTCTCGCTGTTGGGATGCCTGTATGGTTGTGGATGGAGGAACTTCTTTTGAGTTTAATGATGGAGCAATTGCTTCAATGATGATCAATAAAGAAGATGAACTTCGAACTGTACTTCTAGAACAGTGAAGGATTTCCTCAGATGAAAAATTTTGATAATCGGGAAAATACTTTCACTGCAGGAACAGACTACCAGTCATAAAGCTACATTTTTTGATGATTGTTGAGTCTGGTTGGCCCTGGGCTCAAAGGTGACTGAGAAAGTGAAATTTGTATGGTTCTTCTGGTGGATTCTGACGGAAAAGATGTTCACTGTGTAAGAAAATGGATGGACTAAACTGTTTAGAATTGAAGCCAGTGAAATTTCTGTATGATTGGTATCCAAGAGTGCTGATATCTTTTAAATTTAGAGAGGTAGGTTAAAATAAAGGATTAAATGTTTCCTTCCCTTTTCTCCTAACTTTGTGTAATTGGTCAGAACAAACACACATCATTTAATTCGTGTATATTTTTTATAGAACTTAAAAATCTGGGTGTAAAAAAAATTTTGATGATGGAGAATTTTGATAAATCCTGACATTGACCTAATTGAAGTAGGTAAATGTGTTTTTCTATGTGCTAAGAATTTTCTAATTTCAGAACACAGTGATATTATTATGACTATTGATTTAAGAAGTTCAAACAATCATTTTTTAAATTATTCATAGTTTTCATTTAATTGATTCTCAGGTTAATTTTGGCAATGCTAGGTGAATTGAAGTACATATAACTGGACAGAATCATGATATTGTTACAAATGTATCCCATAGTTATTTTAGGTCATAGACAATTTTTTAAAAATGATTTGAGTCTAATACATTTCTTCTATATTTAAAACTCTCTAACATGGATTCAAAGACTAAAAGAGTGAACTGATTAGACATATTCTGCTAGAAGTTTGGTTAAATCTTTAAAAAGTATTTTTTATCTACTTTATTTTAATACCATGGTCGTTTTCCCCTAGCTCATATTCCAAGTTTCACACATTAGCTTTGGAGGATAAAATGTTATGGCTTTTCTTCCCCTGTGAGAGTTCCTTTATTCTTGGAGGAAATTATTTTTATCTAATTCTTGATCTATACATAATCCTAGACTTTTCAAAAAGCACCCATTGCTGCATCATGAAACCATTGGTAGCCTCCTGCCATTTATTCAAAGTTATGATTTTCTTCATTTGCTATTAAAATTTTTTATTCAATCATTGAAATATTTATTGATTTATCCATTCTGTGCCATGTATGGTATCAACTGCTGGATATACATTGACAAATGAAATAAACTATTCTGATAGAACTTGAGTCAAGCGAGCTCAGAATTAAATTCTGTAAAAGTTAGGATGTAGTCAAATTGAGTGCTCTTAGTTGTGCCAACATTTAACATGTTCTTGTCAAAATTTTTATATAAATGTTACTACACAAAAGTCATCTAGATTTTGATGTATATCCAGAATAAGAATCTGTTTTTCTTTTCTAAGAGTATCTGTATAGACTCTCATTAGCAAACAGTTTACATGATGCATACAGTAACAATTAGTGTTTGCACAGAGCTGGTTCTAGTTTCTGGTTTGATTTAAAAATGATATAGTTAAGATCTACTTTATAAAGTGAAATTCCATACTATAGGAACTCTCCTAATAGGTTTAAAATTTGACAAAAATGCCAACTCCATCTTTTAATATCAAGGAAATCTGATTGTCCATATGGTACCATAGATCTGTTAATATGTAACATATTAATAGGTAACCTGCTGTGTAAAATTGTTCATTAGCCATATTTTAAAGGTTTAAAAATGCTTAATGTGCTCCATTTGCAATATAACTTCTAATATTTCTGCTGTGTGGTGGGAATTTATTTGTAAGAGATGATGAGAGGCAAAGGATGTTAGAATAGCAAAAATGTTTTTATGAATTAAACTTTAATGGCAACAAGATGTGAATAAAAGTAAACTACTGTTATCTCTTCTTTATTTCCTTATGGGGGTCATTATTTGAAAACCTGGTTTTCCCAAAATGTTATGTTTCAGGCGTCTTTCCCCCCACTGCTGTGTATTATTCTTTACCCTGTTGACTTCATTCACTGCTAATCTCTGACACAGAACCATGATTTGTTATATAATCAGAGGATAAAGTGCTTACCTTGTAAGTGTAGAGACTCTTCAGATAATTTTGATGCCCCATTAGCATTTATATTTATGGCCCCAGTAAATCAGATCTTGGGAGAGCAGTGGTAACAGAAGAGGAGGTTGCCTTTTTGCTTGTTCAGGGTTAGGGTGTCCAGTGGAAAGGGGTTTTAGTTTCCCCAGTCCCCAAAACTAGTACCTTTCCTTATATGCTCTGCACTTTACCCCAAGCTGTTGTTTAAGCACAGTATCTTTCATACTGTAGATCTTCAGTAAATGTTGGATTACAACTGAGTTCACCAGGGTAGAAGGGACACAATGTTGTCACTTTATTCAGAAATAAGAATTTTGCACTTGGCCAGTGTCCTGCATATCTCTGCAACCTCTGGCTAGGCAATAGAAGAGGGAGGAATCAAGGGCCAGAGGCAGATGTTGTGTCTCTTGATGGAAGAACGTACTACTACCTATCAGGTATCTCCTCCTCAAAAACAACTTGGTAAGATAAGCCTGCAGATCAGGGGTTCTCAACACCGCACTGTTGACACTTTGGATCAGATATTTCTTCGCTGTAGGAAGCTGTCCTGTTTATTGTAGGGCGGTTAACAGCATCCTAAGCCTCTACCCACTAGATGTCAATGATACCTTTCCACTTGTGACAACCAAAAATGTCTTCAGATATTACCAAATGTCTCCTGGGGTGCAAAATCACCCCTGATCTAGAGCTGTTTGCTCCTAAATCTAATTACGTTTGTGGAAATAGGTTAACCTGTTAAATGTCACTCCAGGGATTACATCAACAAAATCCAGAATGTGGAACACAGGACAAAGAACCTAGTTTCTTCAATAAATAAATTGCAAGAAAAATAAGGGTGGGGGGGGGGTTACTCAAAGGTTAAGAGACTTGACAATGTCACTTGGTCCTAGCCAGAGCTATTAGGCAAGAAAAAGAAAAGGCATTCAAATTGGAAGGGACCCCACCCCAAAACTTAGAATAAATGAGTTTAGTCAAGTTGCAGGACACAAAATCAACACATAGAAATCTTGCATTTCTGTACACTAATAATGAACTATCAGAAAGAGAAATTAAGAAAACAATTACATTTTTAAGTGTACCAAAAATAATAAAATACCTAAAATTAATTAGGGAGGTGAAAGGACCTGTACACTGACAACTATAAGACATTGATGAAAGAAATAGATGACAAATACATAGAGAGGTATTCTTTGTTCATGGATTGGAAGAATTAATATTGTTAAAATGTCAATACTACCCAAAGCAATCTATAGATTTCAATGCAATCCTTTCAAAGCTTCAATGGCATTTTCCACAGAAATAGAACAATCAATCCTACAATTTGTATGGAACCACAAAAAACCCGGAATAGCCAAAGCAATCTTGAGAAAGAACAAAGCTGGAGGCATCATGCTCCCTGATTTCAAACTATAGGACAATGCTCTAGTAATAAAAACAGATATTGGTATAAAAACAGACACACATAGATCAATGGAACAGAGAGCCCAGAAATAAATCCATGCATATATGATCAATTAATTTATGAGAAGGGAACCAAGAATACACAATAGGGAAAGGACAGTCTTCCATAAATAGTGTTGGGGAAACGACCACAAACTTACACCATACACAAAAATTAACTCAAATTGGATTAAAGACTTGACTATTAGACCTGAAATCATAAAGCTCCTAGAAGAAAAAGTGGGCAGTAAATTCCTTGTCATCAGTCCTGGTGATGATTTTTTGGATTTGACACTAAAAGCAAAGGCAACAAAAAACAAGTGGGACATCAAACTAAAAAGCTTCTGCACAGCAAAGGACACCATCAACAGAATGAAAAGGCAACCTATTGAATGGGAGAAAATATTTGAAAATCATATCTGATAAGGGGTTAATACCCAAAATATGTAGAGAAGTCATACAAGTCAATAGCAAAAAGAAAATCCAATTAAAATGGGTAGAGGATATTAATATATACCACCTTTTATTTATCCTTTCATCCACTAATGGACATTTAGGTTGCTTCCATATCCTGGTGATTATAAATGATGCTACAATTAATATGGGGTGCATATTATCTTTTTGAGTTAGTGTTTCTGTTGTGTATACACACACACACACACACACACACACACACACACGGATATTATTCAGCCATAAGAAATAAAATTTTACCATTTACGAAAACATGGACGGACCTTGAGGATATTATGCTAGTGAAATAAGTAAAAAACCAAACACCATATCATCTCACTTATATATAGAATCTGAAATATATATATATATATATATAACGAAAAACAAAAATCCCAAGCTCACAGTACTGACAACAGATTGATGGTTGCCAGAGGTTTGGGGGTGGGTGGGTGAAATGGGTAAAGTGAGTCAAAAACTACAAACTTCCAGTTATAAAATAAGTCATGTACAGCAGGGCGACTGTGGTTAATAAGACTGTACTGTATATTTGAAAGTTGCTAAGAGAGTAGATTTTAAAAGTTCTCATCATAAAAAAGTTCTGTAAGTATGATGACAAATGTTGACTAGACTTATTGTGGTGATCATTTTGCAGTATGTACAAATATGGAATCATTATATTGTACACCTGAAACTAATACAGTGCCAGGCAATTAAACCTTAATTTAAAAAGAGATAATGTCAATCAAATGCATTATGTGGACCAGGTGTGGAACCTGATGACAACAAACCCATCTAAGAAAACACTTGAGACAACTTGACATTTGATGTTTCAGAATTAACCCAGGAGAATCTCTGCCTTTTAGAGGCATAACTAAAATATTTATGAAGTCATAGGTCTGGGTTTTTCTTCAGAATAATCTTGTATTTGGGGCAGTTGAGGGAGGGATGAGATGATGGATAAAATGAAATTGGCCATGAGTTAATGATGGTTGACAGTGGACGATGAGGTTCACCCTACTCCCTACTCTCTTTTTGCATTTATTTAATGTTTTCATCATTAAAGACAGAAAAGGTAGCATAGTAGTGATAATATAAAAAAAAAAAGCAGAAAAACTGGCTAAAATTCAAGAAGAATCACCATTCTGAATGGGTGGATTCAAAAGGAATTGAATTCCTGGAAGACCTCTGAATATAGGGTGAACTATTCAAATAGTTTCCTAATGGGAATAAAATACACAGTACAAGCTGATCAAGTCTGTGTTTAAAAAAGTGCTAGTAGCAGACTTTTCTTGATAGTACTTCACTATCCTATCAATCACCTAAATTTCAGAAGTTTTATAAATGCTATTCCTTTTTAAAGCACTTTAAAGATAAATAAGCCTGTATTTAGCACCTTGTTAGAAGTATGTATAAACTCTCTTTTAATTTGACAAAAAGCATATGAGTTAGATGGGGCAGAAAAGACCACTTTAGGGCTAATTTTGAAGGGTCTTATTTAAGAGGGCTGAGGCAAATGGCACCCCACCAACTGTAACTACAGTACCTAAAGAAAAGAGGAAGAAAAAGGAATACAACATAGCAGAAGTACTCATTTTTATAAAAATGTGTTTTATTGTAAAACAAGTCTATAAAAGTAGAAATCACATTATAAAAATACAGATTACTCTGATGTGTTAGCAAAACAGCTTTTGGCTGGACTTGAGTTTGGAAGTACGTGCTACGTGTTTGAGGGCACCCGGAAGTCAGAGTCCAGCTGGATCCGTCCCCAGCCCTTGTTACTAATCTGTAAACAATAAGCTCAAGTAGTATTTAGCACTTTTGACCTACTACAACATTGAAACATAATCATTGCCAATATAGCTACTTTAAAACGTTCCTCCTTAGGTCCAGGCAGATAAGGGCACTTCATACCATTGTTTCTAACGTTTGAAAAACCTGATTTAATAAAAACAAACCCAATGTTAATAGAAATGATGGGTTTTGGCTTTTCTGTTCCATTTTGAACACACGAGGGAGGTCATCAATTTAAATAAGAAATTAGTGTTTGGTGTTTGTGTTGTTTTTTTTTAAGTAGAATTTAATCTGTTTGCTGCTATGTGCTATTAAAAAAAAAATCACTGATGGTATCAGAGATTCCACACCCGAATCTGAACTTCTCTGCAGGTGCGGGCTGTTCACTGTTCTGAAACCGTGGGGCACCCGCATGCTTCTAGTAGTGTGGGTTTCTGACTGAGAGGAACATGCAGTTCGTAGGGGACGTTAGGTGCAGCAACCTCACAAAATGGGTAGTTTAAAACAGCGATTATGGGAGACACTTAAAAAAGGGGGGGGGGGGAGTCATTTAAAAGATTGATTCCAGAGTAATAGGAAAATAACTTCAAGAACCTCGGCAATAAAGGCGAGCAGCAGGCAACTTCAGGTCTGCATTCCATCCAACACTCAAGAACAGAGACAGAGTACTACCACCTTTCTAAAACAAAGCAAGGCATTTTAAAAGCTAAAGAACCCACTTAACATCCTTTGACCATAAGGTTAGAAGACCACAGTCATATCTCCTCAGCTACTTCAGTATTCTGGGAGCACAGTACTTGAAAGGGCACTTCGTCAATGTGCATGAGCTCATTCTAGATTTAACTGTCATAGAAACCTGCCTCCTCGACCTGCAAAGTCTAGATCTCTGGCTGATTGATTTGTAAAATTTAGGTTTTAAGGTGAATTACCCAGGACTATTTTTTCATGAACCTAACTGCAAATCTAAAGGCAAAGGTGCGATGTGTATTTTTCTTTTTCTATCCCCAGAATGAGTGCCTCAAATTGACTAATCCTACGATTCTTTCTGTTCAGCTCACAACACGAATAGCTTATCATTCTTCCAGTCGATGTCTTAGAAAGCAATACTGAAAAATTAAATAAAAGTTACCATCTGGATCAAGAAAATGATTTGCTTGCTGGTGATTTTTAAGCTGGTTTCTTAACCGATTTAATCATAATGGCACTTGGAAGAGACGGCTCAAATTTGGCTCTTGGCGGATCTTGAAATTATAGGCTCATTCTCCTGAAATTTCGTAAGGCCCACGACTAGGCTCTCAGGAGCATAGCAGTGACAGGAGCTTTGATAGTCATTTTATAAAAGGCAACAGTTCATAGTTTTCTCTCTCAATGCTTCTCTAATATACTTGCAGAGTGAAGGCAAAGGGAAAACCAACAATACAAATAGCCGAGTGCTCCAGCAACTGGACTTCCTGCCCATTTTCCCTGATCCCAAGAAAAAAGGAGACACCGTCTTGCAATGTATACGTCATAGACAACTGGGCTTTTGCAGTGTTAGCCTGCATCTGATACCCCATATCTCTGGGTGGCTTTTGGTGCCAACAGTAGGCCTGGCGATGGTGGTAAAATGGGAACAATTGATCTGGAGGTGAGGAAGGGCTTCCTTTAACAGCTGAAGGGTGTTCTCTGGCACGATCCCAAAAACTTGTAGTGTTTTTAGTGTAGGAATTTCTCCAAGTTCACTGGAAAGGAAGAGAGAGACTTTCAGACTAGCAGTATCTATGGAAACTATTCCACTGAGTTACATGGCCCAATTTTGACTGTTTGTATCATACCCTCTAAAATGCAAACTGAAAATGAAATTTGCAGTCAATGATTTAAGAAAATAGCAAAGGTGGACCCAACCACAAAGCAGAGGCCACCGCTTGGGCAACATGGCCTTAGGAAGCAAGCCAGTGCGTTCTGCTGAGTTTCTAGCAACCGAAAAACTCCAAGTTGGTTTATTTAAAATCCAATCATATTTGCTTCCTTTCTCCATTCTTGATTTATGCTGGAAGGTGTTGCTGTGCTGTGAGGACAAGCCAGCAAGCTGGCGATGGTCAAAGGACATGTTTTACTGTGGCACCAGATGGAAATCACCGAAGGTCACCTGCACTTGAAGGATACGGACTTGATCTTGACACCTTAATACTGGTTAACAGTCCACAAGTCCATTATATGTGGTGGAACCTAACAGCCCTTCACCAAGATATTTCAGACAAGGTTAGGTAGTTGGGTGCAGATGAGAACGGGGTGATCCATCCTGCCTCTGGGAGAGGCAATGGTCATCTTATCTCTCCACATATCATACACGTGACACACATAAGCTAATCCTCTTAGATGTTTCATGTGAGGTGAACTATAACTCTGCCAACAGGGACATTCTGGTTCATAAAGGGAGCTTGTTTACCCAAAGTCAACACTTTTTGGTAATGATTCTTTCTTAACCCAGATCTATGCACTGAGAAATCCATCTCTCTGATCTGTATTTGCTCCAGATTGGGACACACAGTACAAAGTCTCAGAAAGGGAATATTTGGTTTGGAATTGCAACAAAATCCCACTGCAGATCAATGGACGTATCAGTGACCTAGAGTTGGAAGCATCCTTTAGTTTTCATATTGCCGGTAGTTACTTAAGAAACAAACATTTCTTGTAATAACTGTCAACTTGCCTCCAACTTTTCTTCCTTCCGTTGAGTCTATATACCAACGTCCAAGGCATCTCCCGAAAGCCTAGCTCAGATTACGCCACCTCCCTGCGCCAGGACCTCTGATGCCCGCTTGGTGTTTATGGAACCCAAACTCGCCTTAAGACCCCCCAGGCCGAACCTGCTCCCCAGTCTTCCCTGAGTGCATTTACTCTACAGTGTCTTAAAAACCAACGGTATTTCATATGTTAGCTAAATATAACAAGGGTAATTTAGAAAACAAAAGTACTATCCAAATAAAATAAACATGCCTGGCAGTCATAAGGGGACAATAAGACGTGGAGAGACATTTTACCTGGAACTCTGACGGGCAAACTCCCTGTCATGGGTTCACCAGGTAAGCCGGGCGCCTGGAGAAACACACTCGAACCTTTGAGATCAAGGACGGCATCCTTTTCTCTTTCTGTTCTCACTCTATTCGGGTGGTCTGACTTGTAGCTAACCTGATGCCCCTGTTTTTTTTCTTTCAATATAAGATTTCCATAAATAAGTCATGATAATGCAGTGGGCATTCACACCTAGGTGTGACTTCAGACCCTGGCCTGTAGCCATCAATCACAGCCAGCAGGCATCACTAAGCAAGTGTTATTATCCCTCTGGATAAAAATAATAAAATGTGAGGGCTTGCAGTCTCCCCTTGGCCTCTGCTCAAGAAGCATTTGGGGATTACCGGCTTATCGTCTTTCTCTCTCCAGAGAAAAGAAAACAGTACGACAGGTGGATAGAGTCTCTTGAGAAAAGCAACCAAAAAAGAATGATCTCTGCACTCCCTAGGGGGCTGCACGGGCACTGACTGAGGCTGGAGCCCGGATGGCAGGGACAGCAGAGAACAGATGACAGCAATCGTTTTGGGTGGATGCTAGAGGCTCCCAGGAGGCCGGGATGCTAGAAGGGGCAGGAGATTGTACTAAGGGTTTTCCGTGTATATGAATTTAGACCCTAACATCGAAGAGCCATGGAAGTAAAAACTGGCATCCCTTTTGGGCAATGTTTTTCCAAGTAAGATGCCAGCTCAGGCCCTGCACCCAAAATTAATTGAAGTAATTAATAAGAAATATAATTACTGGATTCCCTAATTCTACTAGTTAGCCCTGTATAGCTGAAGTATCTGATTTATTAATTAATTCTTGAAACTAACTTACAAGATCCAAACCAATATTTTGAGGACTACATAAATTCTCTGTTCAAATTCACCACCGTCTTGGGTAGGAACCAGCTCAGTTATCTTCATTCGGATAGCGAGCTGCCTGAGGTCAGCAGCCCAGCTCGGGGCATCCTGGCCGGAGTGAGAAAGAACACCTGACCTAGTCCACGATGCTGACTTCTTGTGGTTTTCAATAAACCTGCTACACATTTACATTTGATGTGAGGAAGGATTCTCCAGCCCTGTGGGATAAAAGAACAGAAACCTTTCTAAAATTCAAGAGATGATATTATCCCTTGATTTTGTGGAAGTGGCTGAGCAGGGACAAAACTGCCCCTTGTAAAAGCCACCAGAGGAGATCCAGACTACTCTGCATTGTCCAGGAGACCTAGGCTGTGGACCCAGCTCAGCCACTGACTCACTGTACAGCTTTTGGCTAAGTGACTTCACTCTTTTGGACCTCAATCTGCCCCTGCTCAAAGAAAGCATCAGACTCTTACCACATTTACTTCTTAAATATTTCTATTCTTCCCAGTCCTTGACCATCCAGGGCAGACGTCACTAGAAGATTAAGGAAATTTTCCTCAGACCAGATGAAGGTTTTTGGAGTCTGGAGTTGATGTGAAAAATTTGGAAGAGAGAAACCGGCACATTGGGTGTGCCTCCCCAGTCACTCTGAGCTCCCTGGACGTGGTCAGTCCTCCACGGACACTAGTACAGTATTCTAATACTCAGACCTACTCTCAGCCAAACAACAATGTTTGGTATATTATTTCAGTCAACTTACCTTTACCGATATTTTAAGCAAAACAAGTTTGCCTTGGTTTTTTCTATTTTGCGGGTCATTCCTACCCAGTTTGTGGTCCACTAATAGTGATGTTTACGTTTTCAACATCTGCTGTTACTAATAACGGATTTTACACCCAGTGACGTCTCTTTTGGTCCCTGCCCTCTACTAGCTTTAAAAAACTTGACTCATGCCCTGGCTGGTTTGGTTCAGCGGTTAGAGCATCAGCCCGCGGACCAGAGAGTCCCGGGTTCGGTTCCCGCTAAGGGCACGTACCTTGGCTGCAGTTTGTCCCTGGCCCCGGTTGGGGTCGTGTGGGTGGCAGCCACTCGATGTGTCTCTCTCACATCGATGTTTCTCTCTCTATCTTCCTTCCTCTCTCCCTCCCACTCTATCTGAAGATGAATGCAAAAATGTCCTTGGGTGAGGATAAAAAAATAAATAAAAAACTTGACTCACAGTAAAGTTTCAGGTATTATATCGTAGCACCGACTGAGTGACAAGTGTTGGAGGTAGCTGAGCCGGAAGAATTCTGGAAAGCAGTCGTGATTCAGCATGACACTGTCGCTGTAACAGAGCAGAAGAAAAGATTCACGGCCTCCCCCTCAGTGCCCGACGGGGAAGGCAAACAGTCCGCTGCTGAGTTCCTTGACTCACCAGATTAAGGTCCTTCCCTCATTCAATGAGGAATCATGATTTTTCACTTATTTTTTTTCTAAAATAAATAAATGAAAAAATACCTTAAGTCTAGGTGGACAAGATTGGGGCATCTTCCAATTAAGGTAGAGACATCTAGAAGGAAAAATCATGGTCACTGTTAAGGAACAAAACAAAGATCTGCTATCGATACTACCATTCACCAGGGTGCCAGAAGTTCAGAACAAAGCAGAGTCCCACACTATTAGAAAGAAAGACAAAATTATCGTCTCGGGATACAAGATTTTTCTACCCTGAAAATCCAAGTGAACCACCCCAAAACTGTTAAATAGCGAGAGAACTGTGTAAAATGCGTGGTTAGTGACAATCCGTAGCTTATCCACGCTCAGCAGAAACTGCGGAAATAGTGCCATTCGCAGGAGCAAACAGAAAAACCAACTCCCCATACAGCCGTGCGCCACAATGTTTCAGAGTCAGACCCCTGTTCCATAAAGGTGCAGGGATTGCAATGGAGCTGAAAATTCCTATCAAGGCCCAGTTGTTGCAAATGCCGAAGCGACACACGTGGTCCCGTGTCTGCGGTGCTGCGTGTCCACAAACCTACCATGCTGCCCGTCGTAGGAATGAATGTTAAGCCCCTATGATTACGCACAGCACATCACACTTGATAAGGATGATACACGACTCTTACTGGTTTATGTGTTTATTATACTATACATTTTATTATTTTAGAGTGTCCTCTTCCTACTATAGAAACAGTTTGCAGTAAAATAGTATATGTGAAAGTGTAAAGGTTTCTCTTTCTAGACTCTGGATCTAAACCTCGATGCTAGCTGTTTGCCTTTGCCTAACCCTTCTGATCCGTGGCTACCGCATCTGAAAAACGGGGAGACAATACAGGCAGTGGATGACGTGAGCCGACTTAGGTGGGCCAGCACTCGGGCGGCGCTCAGTACATCAAACCCGCACTGTCCAGGCCCAGCGGCCCCGAGGTGCTTACCTGACCTCTGGAGGTTCTTCCGGTAGCCGCTGAGATTCAGCTGGGTCACAGTCTCTGATATGTGCGCGACAGCCACTTGCACATGCTTCTCAGTGAAGTCAAAGCACCAGGAGAGGTTCAGCTCATCCAATCTGCACACCAGAGGGGCAACAAGGAAAGCGTGAAGCATCACACAGGAGTGAGTTCACGCGTCTGGCTGCAGGACATACAAAACCAGATTCCTTACCATTTCCCGCACAGAACCTCAGCTTCTCTAAGCAGCTACCTTTGCTCACCTGAAACTGCCCTGCCCCCGGCCGCCTTGACACACTCCCCTGCTCCAGTTTGCCCCAGACAGCAGCCAGGGGATCTGAGCCAAGGCCTGAGTGAATGCTGCCCCCTTGTGGAAATGAAGGGGAGCACCCTCCTCCCTTCCTGAGGGCTCAGACCTCATTCCAAAACCCCAAGTAGAAATTCCAGCCTGTTTCTTTCTCAACCACCCAGGTTGTTAGCAAACAACTACACAGATTGAACAATCATCTGAGATGTTTTAAACAATTGATTCCTGATAAAGAGACATTGATGTTGCAAAAAATATGGCTTCATCTTATTTGGCCTCTAACTCAGCAAATGAGGTTATTCAAAGAAAATGACCAACCATTACACCACCCACCCCATTCCTGGCATTCCTGAGAAAATGCAGGGCTGACATTTTATCTCAGTGATAACATTCTTATCCACAGGCCATCTACTTTCAACAGATCATTAAGGAAACATTGGTACAATGCTATGAGATATAGGCAGAGACCAAGGGTTAAAAAGGATACACACACACACACACACACACACACACACACATACACACACAGGGTACTGTGGATTCTGTGAACCATGTCCTCCTCTCACTTAGTAACATCTGTATCTCTGTAGCCTTTATTTATATACTGACATTATGAACACAATATGAAAGATCAAAAACTGTTAAGTTAGGTCTACAGATATGAAAGGGGAAAAAAACCTGACTCAGGTGTAAACAGGTTTCTTTCAACCATGCTGTTGAGAAACATATTACTACATTATCCTTGTTTTAAATAGTAACAACAAAAGGGATCACTACATGAGCATCCTTTGCAAAGTCATTGGATTTGGCTCTTGAGTTTGGGCAGAAAGTTCAGAGGGCAAAGGATATTGCAGTATTCAAATCAAGAGCTCAGAGTTGGAAATAGCTCAAAAAATTTCCCAATTCTATTCAGATGTGAGTGATAATTGCACATTTGAAACCACAGCTCTGTAATCAAGTCTCATCTCTTACCTACCTGGAACAGCTACTCAGCAAAGTCTTCAGGGCCGATTCGGAGAAGCCAGAGCACCCAGAAAGGTTTAGTCGCACCAAATTTGAGTTCTGTGCAAGGTTACTGGGAAAAGGGAACAATGTCAGAAGGATACCAATGAGACACTCTTAATTCGATCAACAAGCATTCGGAGGAAAACAGGCTAGTGAGGTGGGTAAGCACTGACAAGCCTCTGAGTCAGCAGTGAGTTCAAATTCGCGTCTCATGGAGATTTCACTTCGGGTGGTGGGCACACAATGCAATATCCAGACAATGTATCATAGAATTGTACACTTGAAACCTATATAGCTTTATTAACCACTGTCACCCCAATACATTTAACCTAAAAATGAAGTTAAATTAAAACATGAAAACAAAAAAATTCACGTCTCACTATGTGTATGACACCGAGCAGGATGCTCTTCTCTGCCTCAGTTTACTTCCTCATCTGTGAGACGGCCGTATCAGTACCTTCTTGGTAGGTTGTTAAAATTAAATAATACAATGTAATAAAGGGCTTAACACAGTGCCTGGCACAGAGTACATACACGAGAAACATTCATCAATGTACTTTTTAAATTAAAAAGAAAAAGCAACAGTCCGGTCAGTGTGGCTCAATGGTTGAGCGTCGACCCATGCATGCACCAAGAGGTCGCAGGTTCGATTCCCGGTCAGGGCACATGCCCAGACCTGGGCCTGGTCCCCAGTGGGGGGCATGCAGGAGGCAGCCAATCGATGTTCTCTCTCACCAATGTTTCTATCTTTCCCTCCCTCTCACTTCTTCTCTCTCTAAAATTAATAAAGGGAAAAAATTTAAAGAAAAAGCAACAGAATAAACATTTCCATTAATCCATAACTAGAATTAATTTGTAGGCACTTCTACTTATAAAGTTACTGGGTTCTTTTAATGAAATGTCTGTCAAATCTGCCCTCTCCTCTATATTCCCAGATGCCTCATGTTAGTGAAACAGTGATTAAGAGCCAGAGTTCTGGAATCATCATTGCCAGGTTCAAATCTTGGTTCTGCCACCTACAAACTGTGTGACCTTGGACAAGTTATTCAGCCTGTGCCTCAGTCTCCACATCTGTAAAAAGGGAACAATAAGAACATATTTTATGGGATTGTTGTGAGAATTAAATGAGCATACCTTTAAAGAACTTAGTATCTGGCACATAATAAGTGCTCAATAAATGTTAGCTGTTATCATTTTCATTATGATTCTGTTTCTTACATCAGATTTCATCATTTCTCATCTGAATGAATACGACAAATCCTCACTAATCTGGTTTCTTCCATGTCTGATCGGCTCTCTGAGCTGGTCGGCAAGTTGATTTTCTAAATTTCAACTCTGCCATGTTCCTTCCACGCTCAGAAGCACGCTCTTCGCCACACTTCCCTCTTTACAGCCTGCTGTCCATGTCCATGAGTTCTTTCTCTCTTTTCTTTTCTCTTTTCTGTTCAATTCCCCCAGCTTCCTGAGCTGTCAGCCTGCTCTCTATCTACGAGTCTGTCTCTATTTTCCTTGTTAGTTCAGTTTGTTCACATATGGGTGAAGGGGGTATATGGAGGATAAATGGTGACGGAAGAAATAAAATAAAATGAGTGGCGGAAAAAAAAAAAGATCTGATCCCTGCCGATCCTCACCCCCGGCCACTCCCCTCGAGCCCTGTGCTCCAGCGAGTCCCAGTTACCGGAGAGCTGAGAGCACACAGCTTTACCTCGACTGCTTCCTCCGCCCTAGAACACAGCGACATCGTCAAAACTCAGCTCAAGAGTACTTCCTCCAAGAAGGCGGCCCTCCCTCCCTGTAATTGGGTCTCACTGTGTGTTGCCACATATTCACCAACACCACGAGCAAACACACTGCACGTAACGGTCCGGGTCTCCCCTGCGGGGGCAGGGCCCGTGCCACTCCTCCGTGCATGCCTAGAACGCGGCGTGCGGCCGGGCACACAGGCAGCACGCACACTTCGGCTGCCTGGATGAGTCCTGGAAAGTTTTTCAGAAGCTGAAACGCTGCACTGGATATTTTGTGAGTCCATCTGGATATGGACAGCAGGGCACCCCAGTTATACTCAAGGAACAAACTGAACACATAAAAACAATGGCCTTTGTGACCTGCTCCCGGCTGCCACTCACTTGACAATGGGATCTGAAAGCTGTAGGCCTTCCAGGCTCAGATTCTGCAGCTTGGAGCACAGGGACAGGATGCCGTGGAGGGTCGACACGTCCATGACCGAGTGCGACAGGTCCATGTGCTGTATGCGGAAAGGGCTGGACACAGGCGAGAAGAAGAGGCTGTGTAAGGGGCTCACCGTCCATCCAGAGCAATCCGACCCTTCCTCCTCCCCAGATGAGCGGCCAGTCACAGGCTAGACACTGAAGGCACATTTTAAGGATTCACGAAGGTTTTTGCCATAAAACAAATTGCTCCTAGCCAATTCCCATCCTCATTCATTTTAAAATTCAGGAGGATTTTTGCCAGGTCAAGATGTCGCTGCCAATATAGTCCCACTTAGAAATTAATTAGTGGGCATCGTGAGAATAAGCGGGGTGTGGGTGACAAGGATGTTATGCCCATGATGGCTTCCGGTAAGGATGAGGGGGTGGAGGGCAGTGGCTGTTACTCAAACAGGGAAGATAATAGAAGGGCAAGTTGTAAAGGGGGCTGAATGTAATGTTAGATATGCTGCCTGTGAGGTGCTTGGAGGAAAGTCAGGTACAGAAGCTTCTAGGTCATTGGGAATGGGGGTTTATTTGGAGGAGAAGGCTGAGCTACTCGGCTATATGTGGGTACACAGGACAGCTTGTCCAAGGACTGTGTGAGGATCAACAAAGAAGGCAGCCAGGGGCAGAGTCTGGAGCGAGCAAAGGGAGCAGCAGAAGGATAACTCCCGTGGGACAGCAGGGCCGCGGCTGACCATGGAGACGGGAAAGAGCACTGGACTAGGATACACAGGGCACCCTCCTCTGGCTGAGCTGGTTGTTCTGTTCAGTGTCTAGTCGTTCTGCTCAAGTCGGAGCTACACTAAGCCGTATTAGTAACAGGAAATTAGGTTTTGAAAATATCCTACAAACACACAAAAAGAGGACACTTCTTCAGACTGCAAATCTGTCCATGACAGGGTTAGAAACCCAGAGCCCGCAAACTGAAGACTCCTCACACACTCTGCTTTCTCAAAAATGGGCACGGGGGAAGCGGCCAGGGTGCCCAGTGTCTGCTGCCGAGTGCTGGGTGGGCACCTGCCTCGCGGGACTCACGAGGCCACCTGCTGAGGACCGGCTTCAGAAGCCCCTGGGCATCTCCGACTGGGGAAGAGCCACCCCGAGTTAGACGTCGGAGGGTGTCTCTGAAAGCTGTGCCATGTGACTGCACGGCAAACGATGCAGTTACCATCCCACACTGCCCAGACGACCTGTCTCAGGCTGTACCAGGCTGGACACAAGGGAAAAGAAGTGTTGCTCTGTTTTCTGCTTCAAGATTCAGAAACAGCCCTTTCCCGAGGTTTTTCTTTTTTACCTGAAATGCTCAACTAATGGTTGGTCCACAAATGATCGTGGGCAGCAGAAGGCAACCACCCCTCGAGAGAGCAGCCGCCCAATCACATCGGGGTGCAGGTTTCTGCCTGTGAGGTCTAAGGTCTGCCATAGGGACTCGTCAAACCTGGAAGAGAGGAGGTGCTCAGTTTGGTGAGTCGGGGCACTGGCTGCTGGAGGCTGGCCACACCCTTGCTAACGAGGGGGACATGGCCAGTCACCCGCCTGGAAGCAAAGCTGAAGAAACCTCTGTTGGTGAGTTGACGGGAAGTTAGCTACAATGTTTTAAAGGCACTACTGAATATTTCTTGATCACGTCATGGATAAGCTTCCATGTTCCTTTCTACATATTTCTAATTTAGGTGGTTCAGGGCTGTTGTTAGCAATGCAAGGATCTAGACTCAGAGAATAAAATTCCAGCATTCAATTCAATTTGATAACTTTAAATGATTGCTCCAATCGCTTAACTGACTACTGACTGGTGAGTAGGTTCAAAATGGCCACAATGGTCCCACTAGGTTACCACGGTTACCCTAAATAGCATGTCAATATAACTACAAGTTGAAAAGTTAGCACTGACTTTGTTGAGATAGGACTCTTGGACAGCTACTAGGAAAAAGAATTATAGTTCAGCTCTGTTTTATAATACCTTTCAAGCTTTTGTGTGTGTGTGTGTGTGTGTGTGTGTGTGTGTGTGTGTGTATGAACTAATGTGAAAGGAAAAGAGAAAACATCACTGAGATTTTGGAGAGTGTTTCTAAAGCAAAGGGAGGTACTAATACTGAACCACAATAAGGAGCTTCAACAACCACAGATTCATTCAATTTGACAGGAAAGAAAATGCAAATTCAAGTGCATGGGAACATGTGAAATGCGCACCAGAACTTTATTTCTTAACCCTGCCCGAAATGAGCAGACCACTGGAGCGGGCTCTGGAATAATGCTGTGTAGAGAAAGTGTCAGTGTGTCCTGTGACCTCTGTATTAAGAAGCCAGGACTGCAGTGCTGGGCACATAACAAGTGCTTAATCAACGCCTGTCACTACTTTCATGACAACTGAGACGACAGGTAATAGATTCTGCATGATGAGGACAGCTGGCGGAAAAAGAAAATGGAAATGGGGTCGCGTGGGTGGGATGAGTGACAACGTAAATAGTGAGGGTGTCTTCTTTCCAGCACAGCCCTGAATGGGAAGGAGGCGGCTCCTACCGTCTCACAGAGAGTCATTGAAACGTGGAAGGAGACAGAGACGGATGGCCAGGGTTGGATGGGGATGAGAAGGGAGGAAGATGGAAAAAACGTTCACACCGAAAAACAGCCTTTTTCACTGCTTCTGGCCTGTTACTGCCTTTCCAGCTCACCCAGACTTTCCACATGCAGCTCACTGTCCACACCTGAAAGGTGTTGTCCCCAAAACCAACAAAACACCAACAACTGTGGGCTGTCACATGCCGAACATGTCCAGAGGCAGGCACTGCACAGGTGGCATCTTCGTATTTCATCCTCATAACTGTCCTGTCCTGAAGGTGCCGTTATTCCCACTTTACCTACGGGGGGTGAGGCTCAAAGTGTCAAGTACCTCCCTCAGGTCACACAGAGCCTGTGGCCGGGGCTGGGCTCACACTCGATCCAACGCCAGGGCCCACGTCCTCTCCCCCCTGCACTCACTGCCCAGCCCACGCGGGGCGAGGACGGCTGCGCCTCATCTGTAACTCCTTCCACCAGATCCAGGGCAGAGGGGCTCAGAAACGGGTGAGTTTTCACCTCTGGGAGACCCCTGCCTTTCACGGTGCAATAAGACACTAAGTATTCATGGAAACTTGAAGATACTTAGTTTGCTCTGTGCTACTATGTTTTCCTTGGTTTTAGTTTCATTGGACCTGCATGAATGAATGAATAACCCCCTGCCCCAGATGCCAAATGGAGTGCAGAACACTTACGCTAGGTGGTACCAGCGCTTACAGACGCTGGAGACGTGGAGGAGCTCGGGGAGGCACAGGCAGGAGAAGATGCCTAGGAGCAGCTCGTCTGGAAGGGAGTCCCACGAAACACCTTTGAGAAAAAGGAGAGTTTCCCATCACCATTCTTTGGTTTGTAAATCCTCACCTGAGGATATTTTTCCCACTGACTTTCAGATAGAGTGAGAGTGAGGGAGGGAAAGAGGGAGAGAGAGAGACACATTGACTGGTCCCCTCCCGCATGACCCGGACCAGGGCCAGGGATCCAACCGCCACCGAGGTACGTGCCCCTGACCGGAATCGAACCCTCGACTCTTTGGTCCGGCCCACGCTCTAACCGCTGAGCCAAACCGGCCGGGGCCCATCACCATTCTCTCACTGCCAAGTCCAATGACTTTTCATACACTTAAAGGTTACACAATATTCAGCTTGAAACAGGAATTTAACGCTACTATATTTTGTCATCCTCTCAATTGTTTTTCTGCTCACCCACTGTGTAGGTACCCTGAAGTGAGCACCATGTTTTCTTGGCAACGAAGAGAAAGGAAAAGCATGAATGTTTTGACAACACTCTCCCTTCAGCGCCCACCAGCCAACCTTCGGCAAAGACTGTATCGACTGCGGTTCAGAGCAAGTCTGCAGCTCGCTCAGATGTCACGCAAGGTCTAAGGTATCCTGGCGCTTCTGGCCTCCAAGGATTTAGTGCAGGGTTTATCAAGTGGTGGCCTTCTCTAAAAGGCAAATGGACCTCCCTCCTTGTTCAGGTTTACAATTTACCCAGAAGTGTAATATCCAAGGTGCTCTCATCTATTAGTCAGCAAGTATGCACGGAGCCAGGGGTGTTTTAGGTGTTGGGGAGAGAGCAGTACACAGGCAGACAGAACACTTTACCCTCATGGAACCGCTGAGCCAAATCACCGCTCTTTTACCACCAACTCCAATGGCTTTTCATACACACAAAGGATACATAACACTCAGCTTGAAACATGCTTGTGGGAGGAAACAGGCAATCACACATAAAAAAATTAGTCAATGACATGATGCGCCAACATGGATGAGTGCTGTGCAGAAAAATGACACAGGGTAAAGGAGAGGAAGGGGAGCGGGGGCGGGTGTTCAAAGTCTGAACACAGTGGTCAGGGCAGGCCTTGCGGAGACAGCAATCACTGAGCAGAGGCTTGAACCGAGTGAGAGAGGCAGCCCTGTGGGAGTCTGGGGATCTAAGTACAAGGAACAGCATGTCTGCTTTGAGGAACTGCAAGGAGTCCAGTGCAGAACAACAGTGTAGGGGGCAGGGGGTCAAAGATGAGGTCATGCAGGGCTTTCCACGTCATGATGAGGTCTTCAGCTTTGACTTGGAATGTGCCGAGGAGCCACTAGAGGGTTCTGGGCACACGAGTGACAAAATCTGGATCTCACGTAAGTTTAAAAAAAAAAATCACTCTAGCTGCTGTGTTCAGAAAAAACTGGAGGGAGAAAACGGTAGATGCAGGAAGACCCGATTTCTTAGCCTCGTAAAAGTAATCTCTAACTAGCTATCCCACAAGGAGCAAACACTTACATGTGAACGTGTAGATCAGGATCCTATGATAATGGCCAAAAGGGAAACAAGTGGGCACCGAAGCAACACTGAGAGTTGTCAGATCAGTTCACTAGCTTGCCTCCCCAGTCTCCTCCCACCTCCACGGATCCACACCAATTCTAGAGCCATCATCTCCTCTGTGACGGTTCATTTTCTGTGTCACCTAGATGGGCCTCTGGATGCCCAGAGCTGGTTACACTGTTCTGGCTGGGTGTGTCAGTGATGGTGTTTCAGGCTGAGATTAGCATCTGAATCAGTAGACTTGAGAAAAGCAGATTGTCCTCCCTCTGCGGGCAGGTCTCCTCCAATTAGAACAAAAGGCTAATTAGGGAGAACAGGCTCTCTGGCGGGGGCGGGGCTCTCCTCCAGCTTGCCACTCTGGACTGGAACCTGCGCTGTGGGCTGCCCTGGTTCTCAGGCCTCGGGAATGCAGGTGTGAGGTGGGGCTCTCCAGCCTCCAGAATTCCTAACTGCATGAGCCAATTCCTTATGACAAATCTACACCCGTCTCCTACTTGTTCTGAGTCTCTCAAGAACCCTAATATACAGCCCCTCCCTACCCAACACCCTCCCTCCTTTAAAAGGTGCCAGTATTTAGTGAACTGACTGCACCAGGCTCTGTGAGGTCCCCAGGGAGAAGGGACACACCGGACAACATTCCTGGGCAGTCTTCTAGATCTTTCTCAAGCAATCATGCCCTTCCTCACTTAGAACCCTTCAGTGGTGCCCCCCAAATATTGGGCCTAAAGCCTATACTAATTAGCACGAAGTTCAAAGCTTTCCGTCAGGGTCCAACACATTTCTCTAGGTTCATTATCTACAAATGTGCTCCAGCCATTTAGAGTTCTCTGTGATGCTTAGAATGAGCTGTCTGTGTTACGGCTCAGTGCCTGTGTATGTTGTGACCGCCCCCGACTGCTATTCATCTACAATCAAGTCCCTGTTAAAGCCCTGGCTCCTAGGGAAGCCCTCCATGACAGCACCCAAAACAGGCCACTTTTTTACAATTTATTATTTATGTACTCATCTGTCTAGTCTCTCACTACACCACAAGTTCTTGAGAACAAGAACTCATTAAAAAAAAAAAAAAATCTTTGTATTTCCAAGAACTAGCACACTGTCTGAAACATTCATCCATTCATATACTTATCAAACATGTATATATGTTCAGGATATAAAGACGAACAAGGCATGGCCTGCTCAGAGTCTGAGACACAGAGACAAGGGAGGGAATTTCAATGAAGTATCATGACAGGATGCAACAGGTGGGGTTCAGGGTGCTGTGCTGTGCAGTGTAGGGGGGTGGAGCAGTGGTCAGGGAAGCCTTCCTGGAAGAAGTGGCTTCTATCGAAGAATGAGTTGAAGATGTGCAGTCACTCAATTAATGCCTGCACCTCTCTCTCTACAGGACAAAATTAAAGGCTCTGAATGCTAGGGGTAGAGGGATGAAGGCAGACAGATCATCAATGCTGACCCTTGACCAAGACCCAGGGAGGCAGCTAGAGATTACACGGAGGCTTCTCAGCGTGGCAGCCACCCTCCATCGCTGCCACAGAGCTCCTCCAAGGTCAGTGTGGACGGAGGTCAAAGGTTCTCAAACCAGGCTCCTGCTGTGCTCCCCTAACTGGAAAAAAGTAGATGGACAGGTTTTTCTCAAGTTTTTCTTCCATTAATTCTTCTGAACTCCCTGACCTCAGCTGCCTCTTGTATCTGGAGATCAGATTCTAGCATTTGATTTGGCAAAATTTTACGTACTTAGTTATTCTGAATCTCATGTCGAGATTTTACTATAATCTGCAAAGACCATCCTGGCACCAGGTGCCCGATCACCCTCACCCCCTCCAACTAGTGTGAGAACCAGTGGATGGAGGAAGAAACTTGGACTGGAATCCAGCTACGCTGCCGCCGACTCCGAGGACCTTGGGCAGGTTATCTAATCCCTCTGGGCTCGATTTCTTCATCTGTAGGAATGGGGGTAGAAAGATTTTCCTGTCCTTCCTTTCCTGTGAAGATTAAGTAAGGTGTGGGAAAAGACTGAGCAGCAGAATCTAACTCTCCTTTCTCTTTCTGGTCTCTGTTCCCTTCCTTTCCCCATTGAATCTGCACATTTTCTTCTTCTGACCTCTTCTTTTCGATGCTGCTTAGGATTTTCACTCTAAGGTGAAAAAGGCGGCATGGTGTGATTTACCAAGACCCCCAAACCACCCTGTTAGGGATCCCCAGAGACAGGTTCTGAGGATCTGAATTCAAGTTGTTTATTTGGGAAGTGATCTCAGGAAGCCCTGGAAGGAGTGGAGAGTGATATGGAAAGGAAGGAAGCCAACTCTGGGCATGTCAATAAGGAAGCTACTGCCTTGGGCAACTGGGGTTCAAATCTGCTGGGGACTGCAGACCACCCCAGAGCTGTCCCAGCCAAGGGATTGGGTGCTGGGGTATTAACCTACCAACTGCTGTCAGTCACTGGTTGGGGGCTTTCAGGAGGAAGCAGGAATGCTAGCCCCCCAGTACGCCTGCCCAGAGAAAGCCCTCCGCACATCTGCGTGCAGGAGAAAGCCTTGGGAATGGTGAGCTTCAAGGGGCTGTGGGTGGGGCAGTGGAGCGTCCACTACAGATGGGGGGAAAGAAAATCGGAGAGGCTCGCTGTGAAGTACACGGCAGGGGAAATGAATAAACTTGGTGCTTCCTGTTTTATTGGGAAGACATAAGACATTAGGAACAATACAGAGATAGGTCATTAAAATGCGAGGAGGAAATTTTGGCATAGCAATGAGTGCAGGTCTGCAGAGGACAGCAAAGCAGGCAAGGAAGCCACACAAGCACGGGAAGCCTAGAATCAGGAGGGCTTTGCACTGCAATGTCCATCTTCACTGCCAACTCCTACTCATCCTCCGGGTCCTAACTTAACTGTCACTGCCTCAGAGGAGCACTCCCAAGTCACCATCAGAGCCCCCATGCCCAGACTTGCCCACCCAGCACCTAGCACAATGCCTGGCACATTACAGACATTCGCTAAATCTTTGATCAATGCATTATACCTTTTACTCTCCCCTCATGCAAACTATGAATGAGCTAAATCAATAAAACATATCTTTGGGTGAGGATTAAAACACACACACACACACGCACACACACACACACACACACGCACACAAACTGTCATTTACTGAAAGCCGTAAAAGTCTCAGGTATTTAGTAAAGCAACCTACTCTTTGCAACAACCCCATGTACTAAGTAGTATTATCCCATTTTATAGATGAGGAAACTTGTCTTAGGTGATATCAACTATTAAGTGACAGAGCCAAAGGTCAAAGGTGGTTCTGTTCTGTCAGTTCCAAACCCCGCGCCGCAAAGGGAAGGCTTAGAGCCACAGGAGGTGGGTGTTGGCAGGCTAGCCAGGCAGCAGAGGGCCCTGCAGCTGGGCCACAGCACCTGCAAAGGAGTGGCTGAGAGCCTTTGGCGTTTGGAGGGGATGAGACTGAAGACAAATTGGGGAGCAAAGGAAAACATGAGTATCTGCTCTAGGAGAAGATGCAGCTATGACAAAAGGGACAAGGTCACACAACCAGCTGGTGGCACAGTGGGAATTCCAACCCAGGTCTGACTGCCACGCATGCCTCCTTTCTATCCGCAGATGCTCTAGGATTCCATGCTCTCCCTGTTCCAAGGACTTGATGTTCTACGCATTTCAGAAAGGAGAGAATTAAACCTGACTTTCTATGAAAAGAAAAGACATCAACCAGGGCTGGGAGGGAGAGGGTGTAAAGCAAAGAAGCTGAGAGCTATCAAGGTTACCAGATGGAAGGGGCAATAGCCAAGAAGAGGTGCCAGCAGCCAAGTACCCAGGGCCCCACTCAGTTGACCACAAGATAACAGTGATTCTAGGGCCCCCGGGTGGGGGTGTCTCGGCCTGAAACTGGCTGCTGTCCAAGCAGATGGGGCAGAAGTCTGTCTTCACGTATCTGCTCTCGTGGTTGGTATCCAGGCTGTGATACGCTTAATCTCATTTGACTTGCCATATTTAATTCTCAAAACAGCAACCATCTGTTTCCTGGATTCCTGACTTCACTGCTGCCTGGTCTGTTTGCCCAGAGCAGATGAGAAAGTCCAGAACAGGTCTTCCCTCCACTCGCCTCTTCTAAACCGCCCAGGGCTGCACAGTAAGCACAACAGTTATTCAGCCCAAGGCCTCCAGTCTTCAACCGCAGGGATGGACTCACAACCCTGCTGGTCATCACCCTCGGCCACCAGCCCTTCCACTTATTCCTGACGTGCAAACCCAGCCATTCACTCTCATGACCTTCTCCCTGCCCAGGCCTCTTCAACTCCTCTGGAAAGAACGGCTCCTTGAAGAGTTTTCTGTGCAGAAGATCTTGGCAGGATATCTAACTCCTCTCTCTGGGAACATCCCCTATACTCAAAGTCAATTTAAAACACCAAGGTCATCTTAGTCATAAACACAACTTTGACTCTTAAAACTGCTCCTCTCTTTAAGTATAGATAAATCATACTTGAAGGGCAAGGAGGCCTGCTGCTCACACCTACGGTTTTTGTGTATTTTTAAAGGGTTTGCTCCCGTTTGCTTTTGCTAGCTCACTGTAAGCAGTACCGACCCAGGCTTCCTTTGTGGGAAGCTACAAACAGATTCCACCAGCTGAAATGAGTTTTCCTTCCTCTTCCACAGATCACAAAGAGAATACACTAGATCACGCTGGCTCTTGGTTTTAATTTTTTGGCTAGGTAGGCAAAACTGAAAAAAGTAAAACAAAACCAGAGGTCCTCAGTGACCCCCTCTGCCCCACTACCTTAGATTTCTATGAGAGACTTGCTCATCCCTGGAGTGTGGAAAGAGCAATGGACAGACCATGGAAATTGGGACTTGAAGAATAAGGTCTTTGCCTGTTATGCTCACTGTTGTATTCCTAATCTCTAGCTCGGTGCTCAATAAATCTCTGCTGAATGAATGGAAGCTACAGAGCAAAGAATGTGCCTGGGAAGGTCCCCTAAAGGCTTTAACAGAGCTGAGTTTTGAGAGATGCAGGCTGAGATTCATTGGTGAGACATGAAATCAGTCTAGTTTGACCAGCCCTTTTTTGAAAAATGGGATAGAACTGAATAGGAAATACCTTAGTAAGGGGAATACAGTTTTGTGAAATATCTGTTTCAGATACACACCCAGGATTACAATGTAAAATATATTTCTTATTGGTTAAAAAAATTTAAAAAAATTGCCCCTGCCGGTGTGCTCAGTGGTTAGAGCATCAGCCTGTGCACTAAGGAGTCTCTGGTTCGATTCCCGGTCAAGGGCACCAAGGGCACGTACCTGGGTTGCAGGTTCAATCCCCCACCTCCCTCCCTCCCTTCCTTGCACACTCTCTAAAAATCAGTGGAAAAAATATCCTCGGGTGAGAATTAAAAAAAAAATTGGAGGAGCTATGTTTGCCTGAGGCTATTAAAGCAGATTCCCAGGTTTAAGGCAGGACTTCTGGGATCAGTATCTCCGGAATTTTGCACTTTGAACAAGGTCCCTTGGGGATATCAGCATACTGTAAACATTGGAGTCTCCAGTCTGAGAACCAGTGTGGGATCTGGATTCAAGCAGTTTAAAAGCCATGGAAGAGCAGATCAACAAATTAGTTCAGCAGTGTCTTCCTGCATCCTGTTTGGAGGGAGGAGGGGGAATCGGGAAGATAAGACCAGGACAGGCAACAGGCATTTAATGCCCCCAGATAAAATGCAGTTGTCCTCTTTCTGCCCATTAATGACCTCTTCCTCACTCCTTCCACACACTCACCCCAAGGGCTAATCAGACCTGTCCTGGTATGAGTTGGTGACATCATTTTTATCTTCCAAAGTAGACAGATAAAGAGGATTTAGTTGCCAGATGTGAGCCTGGCCTGGGGCCTGCAGAGAGACTGCTGAGCGCAGAACCCAGAAAAAACGCGCAGTCCAGGGCCACTGTCATCAGATCTCTGTCAGGCAGGTGTGGCCTGTTCTACCCCAATCCTGGCAGAGCTGTAGGCCACTTGTCCTGACAACTGCACACAAAACTCCCTGGAATGATGATCCAGTACACTGGAGGCCCACTGGGAACCCACCAGCTGCCCTCATCCCACGTCACTGATTTCACCTCTCCACCCACCCCCACACCAACGAACCCGTCTATACTGTGCGCAGTGCCACACAAGTACAATGTATACTGTTACTTCCCTCCCTGCCTCTCTCTTCTCACTTCAGGCATATATAGTTGAAGTCAAATTGAACAATCTGGTCCTTCTCCAGCCTCCTACACATCAGGTGGCTAGCTTCTGCCTCTGGCTGTGAGCTTCTCTTACTGCGTATTGTCTCTGCTCCGCAACTTGATTTGCAGTTGCCTAGAAGACAGCAAGTGTCCCTTAATCTTACCCAGTTTCCAGAGGGCCTCACTTCAGATTTTTCTTTTTAATGTACATCTGTGTGTGTGTGAACGCGGAAGGACACCGCTATCACACTCCCTGTTAAAAGCTAGTGGCCCTAGGCAAATTAGTCACCATCTGCTAATTTGGCACCAAGTGTCTTTCACCACGTTTGGGTGGTCAAGCACCAAATTGCTGGTGCTGCATTCCACACCCTAAATGCAGCAGTGACATTCAATTCTGAAGGAAAAACCCCTACACTACAGGGTCAGACCAGCAGCATTAAGGACAAAAGAAAAAGTGAAGTTGCCTCCCAAGTGGATGTCAGCAATGTTGTTGACCAAATTGGGTTTCCTTACTGAGGGTTACCTGCAGCCAGCATGCTAAGAGCTTCACAGGCATTCTTTCACTTAATCTTCACAGCAACCTATGAAGTGGGTATTATTTCTCCATTTCACAGAGAGAGCCCAACTAACTTCCTAAGGCTGGTAAACAGCAAGCTAGAGATTCAAACCCAGGTGCGTCTGACTTCACCATAACCCTCTACTGCCTTTCTAATTCAACTCCTGATGTAGATTCCCAGACCGTAACTTGAAGATTTTCTTTCCTAAAGAAAGGATCAAAAACCAAAAAAAACCCCCAACAAAACAGATTTTTTTTTTAAAGCAACACAAGCCAGTCAGCAAACAAGCACCTCTAGTCTGATCTCCCACTACTCTCCCCTGGGCTCATTCTACCCTTAGAATATGGCTTTCTTGTAGTTCCTTCAACAAATTTGACATGCTTCTGCCCTAGGGTCTTTGCACTGGTTGCTCCCTCTGCTTAGGGTTCTCACCTCCAAGATACTTGCACGGCACATTCCCTTCCCTCCTTTATACCTTTGTGATGGCTCACTGTCCAAGTGAGGCATTCACACCTTGTTTAAAACTTTCATCCATCTTCCCCAACCAGGACTTCCAATCCCTCTTGGCTTGTTCAAAGTTTTGTGTTTTTTTTTTCAGTCATAGCAGTTATCGCTAACATACTTCATGGCATATTTATTATGCTCATTGTGTCCTCTCTCTAGAGCAGAAGCTCCATGAGAGTAGGAATGTTGATGTTTTGTTCATTGCTGTCTCTCCAGCAACTGGAACAATGCCAAGCACATAGTATGTGTTCAGCAAATACTTGCTGAATTAATGTCTTAAATGATTTATTAGCAAGAAAAACTGATAACCCCATGTCAATGCACTACATTTTTAAAAAAACTTATCTTTATTGTTGAATGTATTACAGATGTTCCCCCTTATTTTCCCCATTGACCTCCTCCTTCCCAATCCCGCCCCCCTCAATGCACTATATTTACCCTATGGATTTGAGTCCTCTTTTGATTCTGATCCACTCTGAGAGGCACTCAATCACCTACTTAATTAAGAATGGTAATGGAAAGCTATTAAGAGGGTAATGATATGGTGAGTTCTATATTTCAGTCAGTCCATTCTAGCTCTAGGGGATGGATTTGGGGAAGATAAGGCTGGAATGATGAGTCCACTCCAATATTCAGGTAAGAGAAGATACGAACTTAAGAAATATTTAGGAGATAGGAAGGAAAGATTCAATCACAGATTGGATGTTGGGGGATGGTGGGAATATGTCTGACCTTCAGGTTTTTGGGCTGGGTGAGTAAACAGATAATGCTGGCAGTAATGGAGACACAGCACGACAGAAGAAGCTCATTTGGGTATAGACCTGGTTAAGTCTCCTCCACTTAGTTTAACATCCACGTCAGCAGTCCTTTGTCAAATAACTAACACAATTATGGCAAAAAGCTCAACCAGGGGCATAAAACAGCAGAATACACACAGAAAGAGTCCTACAGGAAGATCATCGCTTGTGTTCCCATTTATCAGTGACACTGAGCTGGCCTTTGAGCAGGCAGATTACTTTCTAGGGAAAAAGGCAGGAATGTCTTCTCATGGGTTAAAATTTCACATGGGTTAAAAATCAATTGAGCCCTAGAAGATATACACCTACCAAGATTCCTATAAACTTCATTGACAATGAGTTGATTCATTTCTTTGGAAAATAATTTCAGAATTAGGCGTTTTTAATGGGGCCCCATCCTAAAGATCCCCAAACAAAGGTTTACCAGCAAAATAGTTCAACCCACCCCTTCCGTGACTGACAGTTTTTACCCTCATACCTTACCTGGAAAGTTCTCTCGATTAAGCTTGGGTCTGCGGATGATCACAAAGTCCTTGTCATTCCCTTTACTCTTCAGTCTTTTTCTTGGGGGGCTCTGTGGGTGACCCAGGTTTGAGAGGAGCTCCTGGGGAATGTTCTCACTGTCCACTTCCTCCTTCTCCAGGGCGGAGACCCCCATGCCTGACAGTAGTTCTGAAGTCTTGTTAGAATCCCATCCCCAAGTGAAGCTGGTGGTAACGTTGCTAGTCTGGTCTGGAATCTCCTGGAGGTGTTTCCTGCAAAAATGCACAATAGCCTCCTTCCTTTGAGGAACACACCCATAAATAATTGGTAGGCCTAAAGGAAACTGTAAGTTATGCAATGCAGAAAACTTTCACAGCAGCTAACAGAACTGCATTTTTTACATGCCAGCGGCGAGTTCCCAAGCATGAAAGAGAAAATAACCGAACAAATCAAAAAGGCTTTTTGATTCACGATTCTGATTATGCAGAAGGCCTCAAGGATTTCTTAAAGTGGAGGGGAACGAACAAGGAAAGACGGAGGGAAACCATACCACGATTCAAAACAGCAGCAGGAAAACACCAATACGGAAAGACAATTAAAACCACACTCTGATCACCGCACTAAAGCATCCATCCATCGACGCTTTCCCCAAAAGGGGCTAACAAACCATTCACATTACAGCATTAGCAACAATTTTAGCAAGTAGCAATATTCGTGGCCTAAATGAATTAAGACGGTCCATTCAAACTCTGCCCCTTGTAATAAACGGTTTACCGGTGCATGGCGTCCACTGATTCCGGGATTTTAAAAGCGTGCATAAATTGTAGACTTGCCCGCCTCCAGGATTCCCGCTTTGGAGCGCGGCAGTCCAAAGCCTAAGGCTCGGGCCCCCAGTGGCGAGACCCGCCAACTCTAGCAACGTTCCATCCCCCCGCGCGCGCGGGGCTCTCCTGCTTGATCTCCGCGGCTGCCGTCTGCGGCCGCGCTACCTGCTGGGAGTTGTAGTTTCCGCCCTGCCTCGTAGTCCGGCGGGCTCGCCACTACTTCCTTCCCTCGCAGCGCCGCGGGCCTTCGAGATACCCACAACCCCCCGCGGGTGCGGGGTGGGCCGGCCCACGGGGTAGGCGGGGAAGCGGAAGCGGGCGGCGCTACGGCTTGGACATGTCAGCCGCTTGACTGGGGTCGGGTTTTCCTTTCCCAGGAGCCCGAAGGCCTTCTGGTGACCGCCACCGCCGTCACCTCGGAGCGTGGGTCGGCGTAGCCTCTCACCTGGACGGCGGAGGCGGAGTTTCCCGGTCCTTCCAGACGCTGTCTGGCGAGATCGGACGGTGAGCCTGTGGGGAAGAGCGTGAAGCACTTCGGGGTCTGGGTATGGGGCTGAGCGCCGGCGGAGATAGAGGGGCCCACGTCCCAGTCCCTGAGTGGAGGCGGTGGCCCGGCTCGCCGGCCAGGTGAGAGGCTGCGAGCCACGGGTGTCGCACCTGCTCTCCCCCCGCCCGGAAGCTGCGGCCCTTCGAGGACCGGGTCTGTGAACCAGATCCTTTCCTCGCCTGGAAAACAGGCACTACGCTCATCCCACAGGCCTGGAGTGAGGGTCAAATCAGATAACGCGTGTGACAGCGTTTTGTAAATTAAAGCGCAGTTCGAACGAGAGGCGGTGGTTTAATTTCAGGGGGGGGCAGGAAACCACAGTGATTCCTGCTGGGTGCAGTGGGAAAGCTGCTCATCCCCGTGCAGCCTTGACAAGTCTCGTAAATGCTAGCACCGGAACAAATAAGGTGACAGTGCTGTTCAAAGCGCTTTACAGTGTGCCACGCTAGGGCCACCAGCAAAAGCATTCTGTTGCCTTCGCTCTACCTGCTGCTTCTGGTTGCATCGCCGCCTGAAAGGGAGCTGCTTTTAGCCTCTCTCTCCGAGAAGAGTTCGGAGGCGGTTGCAGTGGAGAGTGTGCCATATTCCAGGTTGGATGACCATGCGAAATCCATTGTGCAAGCTACACTATAACCGTGACCCTAATAAAAATGGAGAGAATTTATTGTTTACAAGGAAGCAGGCCAGAGTGGTCATCACAAAAATTACCTCCGTATGCTGTTTGACACACTTTATTTCTTTTAATGGTTCACTTTATTCTGGAATTAAACCTCCCTTGACCAGGTGTGTGCCTGTTCCAGGTTTGGTAAATACCACCTCTTAACAGAGAAATGTATTGATGAACCTTTAGTTGTTCCTAAACGTAGGTGAAATTGGTGTAAAGAAGGGACCTGTTCACAAGTTCTAGGCTAAGAATAACTAGGCCAACTGTTAAGTAAGCATTCTGTAAACTAAGGTTATATGGAAAATATTTTTAAATGCAATATTCTGATTTTTTAAAAACATAAACTTACCTTTATATTACTTTGGCTAAGGAGAAAGCAGTTGCCTTAGTTTGAAGGCTACATCTTTTCCCTTAAAATTGCAAGTCATTAGAGAAAAAAATTTTAATAGAAAAAAATTGTAGTCTCCTTCAGGAAAGTGAACAAGATGGAATTTATAGGCTGATGGAGGAGAAAGAATAAACAAGAAAAAAAATTTAAAATGCCATGATGAGAATAAGCAAAGTTTTGACATATAAAGTAATTGGAGAGAGGCCATTTTAGATACAGACCTTATAGATAGGAAGGTCTAATAGTCAGGATGATTCTAAATTTAATGATGAGAAATATTCTTGTGCTAGGATTTAGCTGTTAGTGCCTGGGAGCCAGGGAATATTTCTCGTTCTCTGTGAACTTGAAATATCTGAATTGGTGCACATGAGGTCCTAAATAGGACTTTAGAGAAAGCTAGTCAACTTTGAAAATCAAAGTCTTCAAATTCTAAAGTAGGTATTTCACTAGTAGTTTACCCTGATAACAGAAATACTTTAGCTTGCTAAAATGGGAATACTTTTTTTTTTTTTCCCTGCATTCCTTCTAATCGTGGCTGTTCTTTCTGTATGTTAAATAAAAGTTTAAACTGGTACATGTGATTCTATGTAATATAAGGAATTGTATCCATTGGAGATTTGAGATTGCTAGCTACTCACAGATTGATGTTTGGTGTTTTCAAGAACTGCATAGTGATTGCAGGTGATGTCGATTATTTTATTTTCCTGATTAATTTTATTCATTTAATCTTACTCAGCACTCCTGATGCCCCACTTCAGTGATAGAGGTATACCATATTTCCACAAGTAGAATTACTAGATCAGTATCTAGGACAAATGAACTATAATTATTTTATAGCAAATAACATTAGAGTGAGTAATTTCTGGTACTCTTTGGAAGCTTCAGATGGAATACAAAGTGACTTTGTAAATTGGGAAAGTGTTTATCATACAAAGGGGGAATAACATGGTTACAAGATCAGTGCACAGGAGGGGCCAACAAGGACTGGAAATTACATTGGACTAGAAGCTGTGTCTATATTCAGTAGTATATTAATGTTATTGAAAATCAAATATGGAAAAAGAGATTCTATTGAAATAGAAGGGAGATGTGCTTTTTTCTTAGCTCCATCACAGCATGAGGTAAATCTTAAGATTCCTTTAGTTTTTTAAATGTTCTTTAACTTAGGGGAACAAAAGACAAAGAAGGGTTCTTTTCCAATTCTAATTTGCTCTATGTTTTCTTTTCTACTTTCCCCACATAGATTAGAGTCACATATTATCCTTAAGTAATGGCAGTCTTACCTGCAAGGTTAAAGGCTTAGTTAAATTCTATATTAAACATGACTTTCTTAGCATTCTACCTTGATATAAATAAGGGAATAATTAATAGGAGAATTTTTCTAATTTGTTCACTATGAAAACTGAACAAAAGAAATTATTTAAACAGTTTAAATTGCATTAAGAAGATAGTCGGAACTGGAGAAGAGAATATGTAGTATCTTAATTGTGAGCTAGGCTCTGTAGTCAGGATGTCTGGGTTTGAATCCCAGCTCTAACCCTGTCTGTGCCATCTTTTCCTTTATTAAACAAGGACACTAACAGTCCTTTCTTATTGGGTTATGAGATTTAATTCAATAAAGCATGCTAACACAACACTTGGAATCTAGTAAACTCACACTAAGTGTTAGCTCTTCCTTTTTTTAAGAAAATTATTTTATTAGGAAGGATTCTAAGGATCATTTTCTAATTATCAAAATAAATCTTAATCTCTTTACCGAAAGTCTTTAAGACTCCATTACAGTTCCTCTTGTTTTCTTCTTACCTGCTTACATAGTTGCTTCCTCTCCCTCTTACGCCTTGCCAAAGGTGAAACGGTTTTTATGTGTCCATCCATCTTTCTTCAGAATGGCTTGTCATACTTTGGAATTCAGTTCATCTGGTTGGTTTACCAACTCAGTTATGACCTCTTCACATTTTAAAGTGGGGGTGTCATTCTTTTGTGGTATTCTATCTGTATTCTTTTGTTTTTTTAATGTTTTTATTGATTTTTTTTGAGAGAGGAAGGGAGAGGGAGAAAAAGATAGAAACATCGATGAGCCCTGGCCGGTTGGCTCAGCGGTTAGAGTGTTGGCCTGCGGACCAGAGAGTCCTGGGTTCGGTTCCCGCTAAGGGCACATACCTTGGTTGCAGTTTGTCCTGGCCCCGGTTGGGGTTGTGTGGGTGGCAACCAGTCGATGTCTCTCTCTTGCATGGATGTTTCTCTCTCTCTTCCTCCCTCTCTCCCTCCTGCTCTATCTGCAGATAAATGCAAAAGTGTCCTCGGGTGAGGATAAAAGAAAAAAAAAAAGAAACATCAATGAGAGAGAAACTTGATTGGCTGCTTCCTGAATGCCCCCTACTGAGGATCAAGCCAGAAACCTGGGCATGTGCCCTGACTGGGAATCGAACCGGTGCCCTCTTGGTACATGGGATGACACTCAGCCAAATGAGCCACAACTGGCCGGGCTCTATCTGTGTTCTAAGCTGAATTCTCCCTATACCTAAAATCTTTAAACATGAAAATAATGATTATCTTTGGAAATGAAATCTAATTCTGATTCTTTTTCATTATTAGGATCTTGAGTTGGCTCCTAATTATTATTTCACATAGCTGAGTAGATATACATATTTAAGTTAACACAGTCTGATTCTGATAAATCATTAGGTTCTAGTTGGAAATTTTTCATTCAATTTAAGAATCTTAGGTTTTGGTAAAATTTTTGTGTTCAGTTGCTGTCAATCCTCCCTTCCTCAATTCATTCCTCCCTCCTTCCCTCCCTTCTTTCCTTCCTTCCTTCCTTCCTTCCTTCCTTCCTTCCTTCCTTCCTTCCTTCCTTCCCTTATCTCACTCTCTTTTTTTTGAAAATATTTGGAATGCTTCAAATTTTAAAATTGTCCTCACTTCTAAATTTTCCACTTAAAGTGTGTTTAACCTGAAAAATCATCATCAACCATAAAGTCCTTAGGAAACAGTACCCCAGATCTGTAACAACATGCTAATTATGAAAGGCATTTGAAAGTAATACTATACAATCTCTTGATGATTGGTAAAAGCCTGAGTTGGATTTTAAATGCTGAAGACTTTAAGAACTGGTATTTTAAAAGGTAGACTGTGCCTGCATCTCAGGCACTTCAATTTGAATGAATGAATTAGCATTTTGGTTTTGAGTAAAATCTACTTTTGCTGCTGTGATGTTAATGCCAACCTATGATAGCCTTCAGTCTCTTTTATTTCTAATCACACAGGACTGAATTTTGATTTGCCTTCAAATTTTAGCATTTTCTTCTTTTATTTTTATCATTTTAATTATATTCATTAATATTTGAAGAACATTATTAGAAGGACCATTGTTGTGATCAGAGGCATATTTCACCTTTTGCCTTTGAGTATATTTTTGCACAACTGCACAGGTTTACAGGTCAGCAAATGATCCATTTTGATCCATTCTATTTTGAGCATCTTCCTTTAAAAAAGGGCATTGTCTTTCCATATGACATTGGGATGTCAAGTGTACCTTCTTGACATGGCTCTAAGAGGTGTTCTGTCTCTTCACAAGGATCCGGGGGTGTTCAGGCTACCTTGCAGACCTGAGGAGGTAATCCCAATTTGTCAAGTGAGGCAAGGGGAGCAATTTCTATAAGTGAAAATCAGTTTTTATTTTATAGGATGAGGGTGGGCCCAGGCTCTGGTAACCACCAAGAATGTGAAGCAAAAAGCATAGTTTTTATGGGGAGTGAGGTCTGGGGAGAAAGAACATAGGGTAAAGCTATGCTTTGGGACCCTTAAGGCAACTAGTTATGTTCTAGAAGCACATGATAGGAAGACAGTAGAGATCAGCAACAAGAATTTATTGAAGACTTACTCTGTGTCTGGAACTCCTGCTTGGTGTTTTACTTTGATGTCTCATTTGATTTTCATAGCAACCCGTATGAGATGATTATCCTCATTTAACAGTTTCTTTTTTTTTTTAATCTTTACCTGAGGATATATTTTTATTGATTTTAGAGCGGGGAAGAGAGAGGGAGAAACATCAATGTGAGAAACATTGATCGGTTGCCTCCTGTACATGCCCCATTGGGGGATTGAACCCACAACTCATGTGCCCTGACCGGGAATCAAACCTGCACCCTTTTGGTGTGTGGGACCAAAAAAGATGCTCCTGCTGCTACTGAGCTACCTGGCCAGCGCTAACAGTTTCAATTGCATAAAGTTACACAATTATTAATTAGAGTTGGTTTACCATGGTATAATAAAACATTTATATTTTTAAGTAGTTGTAATTTTAGGCACTAATAACACCACAGCAAATTTTTCCAATTTTTAGTTGCTATGTGTTTTATCTTCATATTACTACATTGATTTTTAAATAATTTTAAAATGACAAAATAATACATGTTCATTATTTTAAATAAAAAACACAAGAAAGCACAAAGAACAAAGTAGAAGCCATCTCTTCACTACTTTGTGACAGCTGTTGTTAGCATTTTGATGTATATTTGTCCATGCATATATGTGTGTTTTTTACATATACTCCCTCAGATCCCACCCATGTCCCTTTTGACATCTCTAAAGTGTCTTTCTGGATCTCACTTCTCTTCTAGGCTTTGGAATCTGGTGGGCTCCTTTAATCACTGTCTGCAGTGCAGTGTTTCTGTTAGGTAGTCCTTGACTCAAGCACAGATCTCTGCTCCCATCAGTCATGCCAGGTTAGCAGGATTAATGATTTATGAAACCCTTCGCTGTTTTTCTCAAAAAAGCAATCGACCACGATGAGACTTCCTGGACTATTTAGTATAAACATTTAAGTTGTTTCTGTGTTTTCATGTTTAAAAAATGCTGCTCTAAAAAGTAACATTATAGATAAATTTTTGTTCCCATTTTGGTTTTTCTTTAAGTTATTTGAAAAGGAATTGCTAGGACGAAGGGTATGTACCTTTTTGCCTTTTAAAAAAAAATTTCTTTATTGATTTTTAGAAGGAGAGGAAGGGAGAGGGAGAGACAGATAGAAACATCGATGAGAGAGAACATCGATTGGCCGCCTCCTGCATGCCTCCCACTTGGGATTTGGCCCACAGCCTGGGCCCACAACCTGACTGGGAAACGAACAGGCGACCTCTTGGTGCATGGGTCAGCACTCAACCACTGAGCCACATTGGCTGGGCGGTATGTACCTTTTTGAAGGTTTTTGATGTGTATTGCCAAATTGCTGCCCTCCCTGGCAATGAGTATTTTGTTTTTTTAATAAGCCAAACTTGAGTTGACCAATCTTTGTTTATTTTTATTAGATGTTAATTAACAGTTATTTTATGAATTTGATATACAGATAACTAAATCAGGTAGAGATAAGGTATCCCTAGCTTTGAGCAGAAAGTTATTCAGCTGAAATAGCAAAAACAGGCGATAGGAATTCATAAGGAACCTTGGAAAGTGCTATAATTCTGTACTGAAAAAAAATTCCTCACTTGGATTTAGGCACAAGGTCAAGATGTGGACTTTAAAACTATTATTTTTCTCATCTCAGGTTAGGGGAAAAAAACCCAATTTTGATCTCCAGTTTCATGGGACCACTAAGCCTAATCTGTGTCATAACAAGACAACAGGAATTCAACTTGAACAGAAAGAGATGCTGTAGTAAACAGAGTAATAGACCCCTAAGGATAGCTATGCCTAAATTCCTCCCTGGAACCAGTAAATATTGCCTAGATTATCCAAGTGGGCCCAGTGAGGTCAGATGAGCCCTTAAAAGCAGAGCTTTCTCCTAGCTGAGGGCGGGCAGAAGAGGAAGTCAGATTCCTAGAATGAGAAGTGTTTGACAAGCATTCATTGTTGGCTCTGAGATACACAAGGCCACATGCAAGACTGGAAAGAGGCCTCTAGAACTAAGGGCAAATCAATGCCAACTGACAGCCAGCAAGGATCTCAGTCCTTTAGCCATAAACTGAATTTTGCCAACAGCCTGAGGGAACTTAGAAACGGATTCTTCCCCAGAGTCTCTAGAGAGAATACAAACTTCGTGACTCTTAAATTCAATTTTGAGAACTCAGTTGAGTCACATTGTGCCTGGATATCTGACCCACATAAACTGAAATATGGGTGTTGTTTTAAGCCACTAAGTTACAGTAATTGTTTATAGCAGCAACAGGAGACTAAGATAATGAGTATGGGAAGAGATGAAACAAATCATCTCTTTATTACTAGAATAAAGGATCCATAATTCTGTTTACTCATCTATAGCATTTTAAAGTACTGGTGATGAAACAGACTAAAAAAGCAGTCATCGTAAAAAAAATCTTATTAGCTAGTTGCAAGTTTATAACGGTGACTTTGTTGTTTGCTTATGCCCATAATCTTACCACTTATTATTGATATCTGCATTTATTCCATTGTTGTCTTATTCATGTTATGTAAAAATGTGTGAATCTGGTTTTTCAGTTAATGTTATGATAATTTTCTAATGTTATTAAATAATGTTAAACATTATTTCTTTTTCTTTCTTTTTTTTTTTTTTTCATCCTTACCTGAGGACATTTTTGCATTTATCTTCAGATAGAGCCGGAGGGAGAAAGAGAGGAGGAGAGAGAGAAACATCAAAGTGAGAGAGACACATTGAGTGGTTGCCACCCACATGACCCCAACTGGGGTGGGGGACAAACTGCAAATAAGTTCTGTGCCGTTAGGGGGAACCAAAGCCAGGACTCTCTGGTCCGCGGGCAGACGCTATAACTGCTGAGCCAAACCGGCCAGGGCAATCTTAAACATCATTCCTTATACTTCAGTAATATGCTGTCCTTTCATTCTGCCATACTTTATTTAGTATTTCCTTGATAATCTCTGATAGTCTTTTTTTTCTATGATTGTCATATTCCTTGCACTGGACAATTTCAGCACCTAAAGGAATTTTCAGGTAAAAATTATGTTAAATTCACATTGAATAAAAATTTTAAAAACCTGGATCTCGAAGATATTTTCACCAGCACATCCTGTGTTGAGCTATTACCTAACCACTTAAACTATTCTTGGTTTAAAAATGAGATCTGACTTTCTTATTGTGCTAGTGTAAATTTTTTTGATAAATTTGAAATTTTGAGTAGTAGTAATGAATAGATTTTTAGGCCTTTTGAGTTGTAATAAGTATTTATAACATCAGTTTTGGAGATCATAAGTTTTACATTGCCTTTGAAGTCAGCAGTAATGAAAAGTAGTGTATATACTAAAGTATACAGTGATGTTTTTATTCACTCATTTATTCATTCAACCAATATTTTTGAATATCTACTGCATGCCATATACACAATATTGGAGACTAGGGATATAGTACTGAATAACATTGTCAAGCCTGTGCTCTCATAGGAACTGTGAGTGGGGGGAAGGGAACGGGGCTTACAGGGAGACAATAAATATAAAGAATATACATTATATTAGGTGGATAAGTGCTTTGAACAAAAATACAGCAGAATATGATGACAGCGACAAAAGGGGTACAATTTTAGATATTTTAAAAAATGAAAATTTGGTTGAAATGCACAGAGGAATAGAAAGAAACTACTTCAACAGTATGAAGAAATAATGGAGAAAACAGTTTATTAAACATGATTTTTATTTGTGATATTCCACATAAGGGATATTTCTTACATAGATTTAAATTTAGCTAAAGTACCCAAACTTTCTTTGTTCTTTTTATAACTAGTTTTGGTTGGAGATGTTTGTTGATTCTGCCTTATTTTCTTTTGGTGGGTTGCATCACAATCTTGATTTTCTATATTAAGATATTAATCCTTTGGAATATTGTAGTTAGTCCATAGACAAACAAAAATTCCTAACATTGATTTTACAAAAGTGAAAAGTATATAATGCCTTCAGTTAGTAAAGGCCAATTATTTTATAAGGATAGGAAATAAACCATTTACTTATATCTGTATCATCAGCATTTATAATAAAAATAATTTTAATGTATGACTATTCAATAATAATTGATAAGTTTTTATGCATATAAAATAAGTAGAGTAAATTTTTAAAAGAAAGTAAGATTTATATAGATAAATGGAAAATAAGTAATTTTGTGAAGCAGTAAATGAATTAAGAATTTCAAGTTCTGAAAGTTGGTAGAGAAGATTAGCAGTAAAGAAAATACTGTTTCAAACAAAGGAAATATTACTTTCAAATGGTCTCTCTCTTTCCATCTCTCTTTCTGTCTCTCCCTTCCTCTTTTAGAAAATTTTAAGTCATGGGTTATGGATGACTTAGAAAACTTCATTTTATAGAATATCTTAACTCCCACCCTGGCCAGTGTTGCATAGTGGTTAGAGCATTGGCCTGCACACCAAAAAGTCTTGGGTTCAATTCTTAGTCAAGGGCATGTATCTGGGTTGCAGGTTCGATCCCCGCCCCAGTTGGTGAGTTCAGGAGGCAACCAATCCATGTGTCTCTCTCATCTCCCTCACAACCATGTTTCTCTCTCTCTCTTTCCCTCTCCCCTCTTCCTCCCTCCCTTCCTTCCACTCTCTCTAAAAAAAAAAAATCAATGGAAAAAATATCCTATCTAAAAAAATCAAGGGAAAAAATATCCTCGGGTAAGGATTAATAAGAACAATAAATAAATAAAATATCTAACTCTCTAGGATCTAGTCATAGTGTATTTGTATAAAGTATTCTGTCAGGACTTACAACATAAAGGAACAAGCTCCCGATGACCCTGAATGGAAAATATTCGCATCCAGCATTCTTATTTTGTAATGTCTTTAGAACTAATGTAATATTTGTTAAAATACCTTTTTCCTGAAGATATAAATTATGTGAAATTTTAAGATATGCTTTAAAAGTAAGATATTAAGAACTTGAGAGTAGGGATTATCCTTTTCATCTTATTCGTAGTACATTGTAAAGCCTGACAGTTTTCTAAAGAACTTATTAATACATTAATAAACAATATTTAGGAAATTTCCAAGTGGTTGTTTCTTATGCTAATACTACATCTCTTTTTCGGTTTACAGATATGATCCAGCCCTGTACGTGAATTACTTTGGTTAGTCAGAGTGAACATTCAATAATGAGTGGTGCAGCTTTGGGACTCGAGATTGTTTTTGTATTTTTTCTGGCATTATTTCTACTTCATCGATATGGAGACTTTAAGAAACAGCATAGACTTGTAATTGTTGGAACACTGCTAGCTTGGTATCTCTGCTTTCTTATTGTCTTCATACTGCCTCTGGATGTTAGTACGGTAAGAGGTGAAACTGATTTTCACAATTTAAAAGACAGTTGTTATCATACAGCATGTTTGAGATATCTATGTTAAGTCCTAAGACAGCTAAATTATGTAAGGTTATACTTATATTTTCTTTTTTGAAATATTTTAAAAATATGTTTTATTGATTTTTTTTTTTTTTTTTAGAGAGATAGGAAGGAAGAGAGAGAAATATCAGTTGAGAGAGAAATATTTATTGGCTGCGTCTTGCACACCCCCTACTGGGACCAAGCCCACAACTGGACATGTGCCCTGATCAGGGAGGGCATGTGACCCCTTGGTGTACAGGATGATACTCAACCAACTGAGCCACACTGGCCGGGCGGTTATACTTATATTTTCAATTTAAATGTTACTATATGAATTTGATCACTAAAAAGCATAGCCAGGAAGGTAATTTTGGGTAGAAAGGTTGATACACTCCAGTATTCCTTAAGCACTTGGTAACCTTTTGATTTTCATTTTTAAACCATGCTTTGTTGCTTTAGACAATATACAACCGGTGCAAGTATGCTGCTGCCAACTCAAGCCCTCCTGAGAGCAGCAACGTTTCGGGATTGCACGCGACTGCCACCCCAGCTCCAAGGTACACTCTCCTTTCTCTCTTTCTTCCTTTCTCTTTTCTCTCTTTCTCTCTCTCTTTTTCTCTTTCTTTCTCTCTTTCTTCCTCCCCCTTTCTCTTTCTTTTCTTTCCTAAATATTGTAGAAGGCAAATTGTTTAAAAGTTGTAGGTTTTTATCGTCTGGATTTTATATTTATAAAAGTGTATCCTCATTCTTTACTCCCCCCTCCCCCCACCTCTATCCATTGCTGGTAGACCTTTAATTACACTGTGTTCTGTTTAAATTTAAATATTAAATAAATTTAAAATTTTTATTGTGCACAAGGCCTTTCAGTAGCTGTGAATGAGAAACTTAAAGAAGGCCTCATTTTTTTTTTTAAGTTTTCTTGTGCTTTTAATTTTTTTTATTGGTTTTAGAGAGAGAGGAAGGGAGAGGGAGAGAGAGATAGAAACATCGATGAGAGAGAACATCAGTTGGCTGCCTCCTACATGCCCCCCACTGGGGATTGGGCCTACAACCTGGGTATGTGCCCTGACTGGAAATCAAACCGGCGACCTCTTGGTGCATGGGTCGATGCTCAACCACTGAGCCACACAGGCCAGGCAAGAAGGCCTGATTTTTTAATCCTGCTTCTACCCCTTACTAAGAATGTCTCTTCCAAAAGCTATTTTCCCTCTCAGCCACTCTCTGATCTAAAAACGAGGCATGTATTTTCTCTTTTGTCTAATATACAGGGTTGTATATTAAAGGACAAGGTATTTATTCTGTATGTGGGTGTTCCTTTCATATTGCACATCCTTTGAACTCATTAGAGTTTTAGACTGAGAATGCATAAAGTTCAAATTATCAAAAGGTTCTATTGAATTCATATCAAACTTCCAAGTAAAAAAACTAACAGTTTTTGTGTGTGTATGTGTATGTTTGTTCACCTTCAATTCAAAGGTGAATTTTTTGTTTCAAAAAATGTTAAACATGTTTTTGCAAATGAGTCTTAAGGAGAAAATTATGTGGAGGGTAGGAGAGAAGTATATGTTTATGCCTGTATTACATACTTTTGTCAACCCACAAGATACACTATTGAAGAGAATCTAAAGAACATGTGGCCAGTTTTAAGGTAGATGGCGACTCATAGGACAAAGATGCATTTAATTGTAAAAGATAAAATCCAGCAGAGAAATCTCATAATAGAAAAGACAAAGTATGGCAGACTTTATTAGGAAAATATTTTAGGCTAACATTAGTTTCACATCATTGATTTCAATGCTGTCTTTTAATTTATGCACTGAAAAATAATCAGTTCTCTTAGCAATTACCTTCCAAAAAGAATTACACAACTGGCTAAATATGTGCAACTTGCAGCAGCATGGTTTAGTTTATTGTTCAAATACACACTAGCTTAGATTGAAAACGAATACATGTTGACTGTAGTTTTTACCAGTGCTTTAAGTAGTATTTGCATGCTTCTTTATGCAGCTTTTATTTTATTTTTAAAATCTAACTTGAATAAAGGTACATTTAAAATATAGATACTCCCCTTTGAAGCATCATTAAAAATTGGACACAAATCAGCAGCAGTTGTGCATTATGGGAAGCCCTTGGACTGAAGGATATCCTTACAGTGTAGGAAGACTGACTGTTCATGGAATAATCTATGATCAGATACACATTTTTTTTCAGAAAATTCAAACAGAATTGTGTATAGATGCTGGCATGTATCTCCATAAGAGTTATGCTATAGTGACTAATGAGTTAGCGTTCTAATTTGCAGGAATTAATCACCTAATGTCTTTCTCTTCCCCAACCCCTTCCCCAAAATAACCAACCCCACAAATGGGGTGAGAGTGTATTTTAAAGGTAATCATCAATATTAAAGGTAATCTTACAAGAGATTTAATTTCACAGTGCATTTGTTTTTAAATACTGTTGCATTATTAGTCTCTTGGGTTAACATTGTATCCTCAGACTGTTTTGTTCCCTTTGTGTGTGTGTGTGTGTTTATTTGACAATCAGCTTTGATTTTTAAGTTTTATGTGAAATTTTACAAGTTAGAGTCAGTAATTTAAAATCCGAATGCAAATAAACTTTGCTATGTACAAATTAATTGTATAGTCATTTAATTAGTCGTCATTTATGATTCATTTACTTTAAATTGTTATTGAACAGTCCACATCCGTGTTTCAAGCCGTGGAGTTACATTCCTGATGGAATCATGCCAATTTTCTGGAGGGTAGTGTATTGGACATCACAATTTTTAACATGGTAAGTGGTAGTGAAGGATAACATTTTTTAAATTTTGGCTAAAGTAAAAAGAGAAGTGATTATTTTTTTCCGTGAACCTTCATATTTTAGAATTGATTCATGTCACTTATTTTTTCCTTTACATTTTTATCCTTTCACTTTCTGCTTGTTCAAGTCTCTCCCATCTTAGAAGAAAAGAAATGAAAAGAAAAAAACAAAAACAAACAAGAAATAGAAAATAGAAAGAAAAATATTTCTTGTCAAGGTTCCCTTCCAGTTATTGCTTTCTCTCTTGACCTTTAATTCAGTCTTCTTCCAAGCCCTGTTATTATGCAAGACTGCTGTTGCTAAGGTCATCAATGTCCCCCGTTTTCTTTCTGTCTGCTTAGCCCAATCTTCTGCATTTCCTTCCTAGGCTCCCTTTCTGTGGTCCATTTCCTAAATGTTGATGTCTGCTACGGTCCCACATTTGGTCATCGTGTCATCTGACTTCCCCTGCATTGCTCTAATTGTAGCCATGGTTTCATTGACCTGCTATGCATTCCAAATCTTACTTTCTACCCACTATAGCTTTGTCTTTCTGCTGTGCTCCAGGCTCACACTTCACTGCCTACTGAACATTTTAGATGGTCTGCAGGCAACTGAACTCTAAAACTAGAGGTCTCACACATTGCAAGAGAAAAATCACGCAGCAGAGTAGAGGAGTGCTCCCATAAATTGTTCACTGAACTCAGCTGGGCCCTCAGCGTTGCCAGACTTTGCTCCTTTGTTTCTCTAGTCTGCTTGCTCTCCATTCTCCACAACAAATCTTTCCAGTCACTTCAAACCTCTGCTGTTCCCTTTGTGACTCTCTCTCTCTCTCACATCCTACAAACATTACCTTCTGTCCTTGAACAGCTTTACTGTCTACCTCACAGTAAAAATAGAAGCCATCAGATGGCAGCCCTTTTAGCTTCTCATCAACAAATCTACCTACCTACCCACTCATCCGTTCTTCCTTCCCCACCAAACATGGAAGAGTCGCTATTAAAATGAATCCCTCTTCCTGAAACATGGACCCATTCCCTCCAGCTCTTCTTATCTGTACTTACCGATACTTGTGCAGAGCACACACAATTCTCTCATCCTTAAAAACACACAAAAAGTCCCTCAAATCCCAACCCGTTCCAGCTTTCTATCTTCCACCTCAATGACCTACTCCTTATCATAGTTAAATTTTTTTGGAAGACTGTTTAATTGAAGTATAAATTAGTATAGAAAAGTGCACAGATTGTGTTGTTTGACATTTTTCAAAGTGAATACACCTATGTAACCAGCACTCAGATGACGATAAAGAACAGTGACAGTGTCCCCAGAAGCTTCCCTCATACCCCTCTCTCAGTCATTACCCTCCCCAAAGGTAACTATGATTCTGACTTCCATCACTACAGATGAGTTTTGCCTGCTTTTGAACTTTAGAAACATAGAATTGTACAGTATGTACTTTTTGCCTCTCTTTTTTTGCTTATGTATTTGGGAGATTCTTTTCTGTTGTGCTATATGTATTAGTATTCTTTTTCATTCTGCAAAATATTCCATTTTATGACTATATCCTAGTTTATCCTACTCAGACAAACTTCTTTAATGAATTGTCTGCATTTAGTGTCTCCATTTGCTCACTGCTTACTCTTTCCTCAACTCACTGAACTCTTTTCTACCCCCCTTTCCCACTCACACGTACAGGTTGTTAATTTACTTGACCTCTCACAGCATTTGATTCTGTTGTTTTCTCTTTCCACTTTAAAACACGTGTTTCTACTCCATAACACTCCTTAGTTTTCTGAATCCATGCCTTTCTACTGTTCTGAGTCTCCTTTGCTGGCCTCTCCTCCTTCTGTTTTTCTACCTCTCCTTTAAAAGTAGATATTTCTCAGGGGTCCACCTCAGTTCTTTGCTTCTCATTCTACTTAACCCTTCCAGATCTTATCTACTGATGTTATTTCAGTACCATTGATATGGTGATAACTCTGAATCTATCTGTATTTCTAATCCTGCCTCCTGGTCTCAAGCTGGATAGCCAGCTACTTCCTGTGCAACTCCTTGGGGATGTGTCCTTGGTGCTTCAAAATCAGTATATTAACAACTAGTCTTCTCTCCTTCTGCTCTTTACTGCACAACAGTTCCAGTTTTGTTCCCTTTAAGTCCAGTCTCCATGCTGAAGCCTTATCAGTCTTTAGAAAACTCAAGTTTGATTATGTCTCCTTTTTGTTAAAGAAACTGGTTCCTCGTTATTCTTTGGATATAGTCCAAACTCTTCATAAAGGCTTTAAAGCCTTTTTATTAGACTCATCGTAAATCACTCACTGTTCCGTTCATTGCTGGTCATTGTGGTCTCCTTTGCTCCCAGAAGTGTGCTTTGTTCTCCCGCAAATTTAATATTATAAAAATATTCAATTATCTATTATAGTTTGTTTGGTATTAATAATTACTCAAAATCACTTTATGAAAAGAAATATTCATTAAAATTGAGATTCACATATTTCTGATATTTTGAGATTATAAAGACATATCACGTGTTTTTAATCATATTTTTTCCAACTGTCTAGGATTCTCTTACCTTTTATGCAGTCATATGCAAGATCAGGAGGATTTTCCATCACTGGGAAGATCAAAACTGCACTGATTGAGAATGCAATCTATTATGGCACCTATTTGCTGATTTTTGGAGCATTCTTAATTTATGTAGCTGTAAACCCACATTTGCACTTAGAATGGTAAGAAAAAGAATCTTCTTAACATTGTTTCTATGTATATTTCCATTTTATAAAATTAATTTTTATCTTATATATGTAGGTGTAACAGACATTTCATCAAGAAACATAAGTTTTATGTTTTATAGTTTCCTCAAAAAGAATATCTGAGTAAATCCATATTACTAAGAAGGAAATTATGGACTAACATCTGCTGTTACTAAAAGGGTAGCTGAGGATTTGAAGGTCTAATTTTTTCAGATGAAATGTTAGCCATCCTTTAAGGGTGGTTGTTTTCTGAAAAACCATTTAACAGTAGTTAGTTTAATTTTACCTTTTTGTTGGAAAATGTCTCACAGCTATCTGCTCCTCTCTTAGGAACCAGCTTCAGACAATTGGGATAGCTGCTGCCAACACATGGGGTCTGTTTCTTCTCGTGTTACTGTTGGGGTATGGCTTGGTGGAAATTCCTCGGTCATACTGGAATGGAGCAAAAAGAGGTTATCTACTTATGAAAACTTATTTTAAGGCAGCCAAATTGATGACGGAGAAAGCAGATGCAGAAGAGACTTTAGAAGATGTCATGGAGGTAAAAGCAAGTTTAAACCTTCCAGTCAACAGCAAGTTGTGTGTATCTCCTTTTGGATACGTGGTTAGTTTGTTGTTGGTGATGTTAGCACATTGATGGACTCTCTGGTCCGCAGGCTGACGCTCCAGCCGCTGAGCCAAACCGGCCTGGGCACATTGATGGACTTTAGACTTAAAATTTGGTGCCGTGCAATTCTTAGCCATTAGGATGACTTCTTATTGGCAGTTCAGCTTCATGAGATGTCATCTCTATCTTCTCATTGACAAAGATTTGGGGAGAATTTACTCAACAGGGCAGGGTTATTCTTGTTGTCTTTGGGTAACTTCTAACAGTGCCCTCTCTTACTCTCAAAAGTTTCTCAGATTAGATAATGTTATATGGTTATCCTGACATAGTGGAAGTAAAAATTAAGAATCAGAGGACACTTCTTTCTGAAGGTTTAACCGAAAGTAATCCCACCAAGTCTGGAAACCTCTTTAGAGAACAATTTGCATGGGAATTTGTATCAGTAACTTTTGTTTCCCATCTGTAATCTTAATAAGGCACTTCATTTTACTCATAAAATGCAGATGATTTGAACTAATTTAATAAAGTTGTTGAAGTATAAATTTCAATAATATACATAAAATATATAACAAATTATAAAATTTTGCTGTTAAATAATAATTTGGTTATTGATTTTTAAAATAAAGATGATTGTAGTCACCTCACATTTTGCTCTTCTGGGAAAATATGCTCTAATGATGTTACTCTCCACTTTAAAACCTCATATTGAAGCTTTTCGTTCATGTTAGAATAAACTCCAGAAGGTTCTAGTGTGGCCTACAGAAAATGATTTGGCCTGTGTTTAGCTCTCCACCCTTATCTCTGGCCTCTGTCTTCCTCACACTGGTCAAGTTTGGTTCCTCAAACTTAGCATGATGATGATAATAGCAAACAACTATATAGACTTATTTACTAATGACTTTCTGAGAACTTTACATATACTAATACATTTAATTCTCGCAACCTTATGAGGGAGATTGTTTTAACCCCCATTTTATAAAAGAAGAAAATGAATTACACAGAGGGTAAGTAAGTTTCCTGTATTCACACTGCTAGTGAGTGATAGAGCCAGGCAGTCTGACTGTAATTCGTGCTTCAGCAGGGACTGGTACACTTGCTGTAAAGGGCCAGATAGTAAGTGTTTTAGGATTCGTGTGCAGCTGCTCTGTCACGGTAGCATGAAAGCAGCCAGAGACCACGCGTGAGTGAATGAGCATGGATGTGTTCCCCACCAGGGCAGGTGGTGGGCCAGATCAGATCTGGTTTTCTGACCCCCTACTCTTCACCTCTGCATTCATCACCTGTCTTCTCTTGGAGCATGCTATTCTCACTCTTGGAATGCTCTCTTCTCTACTCTCTTTGGCTAATTCCTACTCCATTTTCCATTAGGATATTAACTATCTAGAGTAGAGAACTGTACAGGCAGTTACAGTATATGGTGAATGTGATGTGAATTACAGAAAGGAAATGCTCTAGTATAGAGAGGTTTCACTTCTGAATAGTGATCAGAGGAGGAGGTGAAATATGACCTGGGCCTTGAAGGATGGGTAGAATTTTTTTATAGCTGGCAGCATCCTGGTCAAATAGCAAGAAGTTTTAAAACCAAATTAATTGAGCATAAGGTTTATGTTGGAAAGATAAAGCTTGTAAGGTTTGAAAGATAGATTGTAGCCAGATAGCGGGGCCTTGAATGCCACACTGAGGAGTTCAGACTATATTTTGAAAGTAGTGAGGAATCATTGACACCTTGCAAGCAGTGAGGAGCCATGATCTTGTGGTACAGGATGATGGAGGTATGCAGAATAAAGCATGGAAAAAAAATATGAATAATTCACTTTGAGAGAAAACTTTTAAAATACACTGGTTTTGAATACATCTTTTTTTTTTAATCCTCACCAGAGTATATTTTTCCATTTATTTTCAGAGTGGGAGGTGGTGGGGGGAGAGGGGGAGACATTGACTGGTTGTCTCCTGCATGACCCCAACCAGGGCCGGGGACCGAATTGCAACCGAGGTACATGCCCTTGACTTGAATCGAACCCACGACTCTCTGGGCTGATACTCCAACTGCTGAGCCACACTGGCCAGGGATGAATACATCTTTTAAGAGACCACAAAGTTCAGTCATCTTTTTTTGGAATTAGTGATTATATTTTTCAACTACCTATAAAATATTTTAAATGCAGTTTTATAAAAAACAGCTTAGTGTTTTTATGTTTCTCTCTGAAGTGAATGCATACTACATCTGTGTGTCTATTATTTTCTTTGAAGCATTAATAAAACTTAGAAGCCATGTCAGACTATTCAAAGGTTATTTGCTGCATGGTCAAAGAAGTCACTTCTACTTTGTCTCATTTTTCAAGGAAGGGGATTTTGGAGAGGGAGAAACAGCTACTTATTTCGGCTGAAAATTGCCTGTTAGCCTGACTTCATGGATGTTGCCTGGCCTGCCTCATAAAGAATTGATTAGGCACAGTAATGACAGAGCTCAAAGTTATGTTATTTTATGTGACGAAAATAAGCTAATATTTCAGATACTTTCCACACTTTATAAAAATTATGAACTTTTGAAGGAAACTTACTTTTATAACAGATAGAGCAAATATCAATAGTTAACTGTTTCATTACTTATTTTGATTTAATATGGCTAAAGAATGTAAAGGAAATATATGCTATTTCATATGTAAATATATAACCAGACTGTGTAGTTCATGTTCAAAGTGTTGTAACAAGTCAAGAAAACTTTAAGGCAGCTTAGTAATGGAAAATTGTAATATAATGATGCATCAAGCACCTTTTAAAAACCCAAGTCTTATCTTGTTACTCCCATGTTTAGGCCTCACTCACTGACCTCAAAATAAACTGTTACTGAGAACTTCTGGGGTCCTTTGCTGAAGTCATTCTTCAGCCTGGTCAAGCGCTTCTCAGACCCTCACTCTTCTTTCCCTGAAGTCACATTGGACTTCTTTTAGTGCCACTGATATTTTCATTTTTATCTTTAATTGTTATTAACATCATAGTTAAGGATAAAAAAGGAAAACTTGCATTACTCTGTTGAGCCACTTGAGAATAAGACCAAAATTTGACATTCTGTGATACCCTTAAAACTGCAGCTATTTCTTTCTTTTTTTTAATTGTTGACAGTATTACAGATGTCCCCCAATTCCCCCCTCCTCTCAGCCCCTGCCACAGTAGCTGGAAATAGCCCAAGTGCTCATCAGTAGGTGAGTGGATAAAAAAGCTGTGCTACATTTACACAATGGAATACTATGCAGCTGTAAAAAAGAAGGCTTTCTTACCCTTTGTGACAGCATGGGAGGGACCTGGAGAATATTATGCTGAGGGAAATAAGCCAGTCAAAGAACAACAAATATCATACGATTGCACTTATAAGTGGAATCCAATAAGCATAATAAACTGATAGACAAAATAGGTCACACTGGACTTCTTTTAGTTCCTTAAAACTCATTGTTCCTTTCTGCTTGAAGGCCTCTGTACATGCTGTCTGGAATATTCTTGCTCCTTCCTTTGATGGGCTGACTCCTACTCATGCTTTTTAATCTCGGTTTAAGTAATCAGTTCATCATGAAGTCTCCCACACTAAATTATACAGCAGTTTCCATACCATTTCTATTTGAATAATGTGTTTTCAGGCTCATCCAGCTAAGCCCTTGACAGGAGCAATGTCTTTTGATGCAGATTGTTCATAGGGTCTGCATGTTTAAAATTCTGATGGATGTTGCTAAATTACCTTCCACATCTTACTGTGTATAGGGGGACATGTTTCCTCACAATTTTACTTCATTACATGATATTAAATTTTCATAATTTTTTAAGAAAATTGTTCTCATTTTAAAATTTGTAATTGTTTTTAGTGAGCTTGGATATCTTTTCAGACATTAATCAGCCAGTTGTATTTCTTCTACATCTTTCCATTTTTCTTTGATTTGCAAGAGCTTTCCATATATTAAGGGTAATGATTTTTTGTCATATAAGTTACAAATATTTTTTCATAACTTTGTATGCCAGGGTGTTCCTGCCTCGTTTTGTGTATCATAAAACCATTCTCCACCCTACAATCAGAATGTTCTTTTTAATATTCCGATTAGTTCTCTCTTGCTTCCCAGCCTTTGAACTTGCTCTTTATTCTATCTAGAAAAGTGCTTCCAACTTTTTAAAAAATTTTATTAAAATCCTAGAATATTATGATTCTTTTAACTATTGGTTCTGAAGACTCATTTCCCTAACCCCTTTATGACTTTCATGCTCATTAAATTGCTTATTGAATTATTTTATCACTAGATGCTAGTCTTAGTCAAACAGATATAACACCATGTCTTCCCATGCCACCCTCTAGTACAGCTTGTGGTGACCTCACACATACACAGTGCTGGCCTGTAGTGTGCTCTTGATAAACAGACATGGAGTGCGTCCTTAGTTGTAACTCCTGTGGAGTACTCTCCCATTGCCAGGAGTGGTGCTGTGTGACAGTGGTGACCAGTTCTGCTTCGTCAGGTTTCTTCACTGTGTTTTAGATAATGAGATAATTCAGTTTGATGAGCAAGGTCAAGGAGCAGGCCTGTTCTTTCAGGATTGCAAAGCTTAATTGATCCTTCATGACTCTTTTATAATGTTTATTCATCTTTGTGTACCAAGTAAGCAAATGACAAGGGAGTAAATCTAGAAGGTAATAAAAAATGTGAGGACGTAGAGATAGCTATTATATAGGGTGAGGCAAAAGTGGATTTACAGTTGTGAGTATGCAAAACAGTTTATTTTTGTATTATTTTTTTAATTATTGTATTAAACTCACAACTGTCAACCTACTTTTGTCCCACCCTGTATAACTTTGTATATGTTTTTACTTGTGTTCTTAAGAACTTTTATTCAGTGAATGGGACTTTATGTAAATGCTAAGTAAATTGAATTGAAATTTTACTTGTGAGAATATATATATTTATATAGTACCTAGAGCATTCTCATTTGAGAGGTCCAACGTATAGAAATGGAAATATTTTCATTTTTCTCGTTGTATAGGAGGTTCGTAAAGTGAATGAAAGCATCAAGTATAACCACCCACTGAGAAAATGTGTTGACACAATACTTAAAAAGGTAACTAAATCATATCAGCATCTGTTTTCTTTTGAAATGTAAGTTTTTATATTATAATAAAAACATGGGGAAAGTATGAAAACAGCCTATGACTGAAGTCTTCCCAGATGCTTTTTCATTTTCTTGGAAATATTAGCCGTAAACCAGTAGTAATGTGTACTTAGAATTTTTTCCTTTGCATTACAAGTTTAGCATTGATTATTGGCAATATTTTCCATTGAAATGTGGATCTATTGGTTATGTTAAGTAATGTATAATGACTGCCACAACACAGCAATGGAAATGGATCAGTTTATGAAAGTGTCATTGAATGTGGTCACTAAAGGCATATCTCCCATAAAAAAATAAATGAGGGCCTTAATAATCTGTTTTAGTCAGCTTCCTATATATATCATAAAATGAGTGACATTATGAGATATTTAACACATATTAATAAGAAGCCACACAATTAAGGTTTTGATGTATTGTTATTGAATTAGGAGTACTAATGTACTTTCAAAACTGATTATTCAAAATATAAGTTCCCCAATTATCTTCTCTGCAACCATAGAACCACTGAATTATCTCTTTTCCTATATTTTAAATTTATTATACTGGTTATTAGCTAGTGTTCCTTTTGGCTAAGATGATAGTCATGAGAATCAGTTGTTTAATCATTTCTCTCATATTTGCTACCTTTTGAGACCTATTCAGGGAAGTTACTATCTTGCCCAAGTTCATATAGATAATAGGTGACTAGTAGCAGGGCAGATAACTCTAAGTCATGTATTTGTTTCTTTGTACCATTCTTTTAAAAAATTCAACATCTTGGATTTGTTGTGTTTCTTCTTCATTATTTAACTGGGAAAATAATTGACAATTTCATTAGGTGCTTACCTAGAAAAATCCTCTTAAATACTAGTTGCTTCATGTAGGTAAGCTTCCCTGCCTTACCCATCCCCAGTTAGTATATCTGAGCACAGAGATTAATATTAATATAGAGGTAAGAAGAAACTTAATGCATCTTTTCTTTTCTTTTTTTATTTTTTATTTTTATTTTTTTGAGAGAGAGACAGGACCATCAGTGTGCGAGAGAAATATTGATTGGTTGCCTCCTGTATGTGCCTCGATCAGGGATCAAACCTGGTGCAACCTAGGTATGTGCCCTGATTGGGAATTGAACCCACAACCTTTTGGCATACAGGATGATGCCCCAACCAACTGAGCCACCTGGCCAGGGCTCAATGCATCTTTTAAAACATTTTCAGAAAAATGCCATCAACAAAACCTCCAACTATTTAGAGATGACAATAAAGGAAGATCTTTTTGAGAACATTAGAAATGCCCAAGAATGAAAGATTTTTAATAAAAATAAAATTTTTATCTTTTTACAAATAAGATTTTAAAAAATCTACTTGCTCCTTTTAGTGTCCTACAGAGTATCAGGAAAAAATGGGTAGGAACATGGATGATTATGAAGATTTTGATGAAAAGCATAATACCTATCCAAGTGAAAAAAGTCTGGTGAAACTACATAAACAGGTAACTTTATTAATTATAGCTATGTTACTTAATGATATTTTAGTTAGATTTATAATTACTGCCCACAGCAAAGAAATTCATGTTTCTTGACAGGGTACTCTTGGCACTTGGAGAGGGAGAATTATTCACTGAACACAAGTATTGTATATATTACAGAATGTTAACATCCTCGGCTCCACCCAGGATATGCCACTAGCATTTCCCATTGCTGTGACAACCAAAACATGCTCCTTAATGGGGAGTTGAACCAATATTAGATCAGGACACTGACAGATAAACCCCGTTCTCTTTTTTAGGTTATTTATTCAGTTCAGCGGCACCGTCGAACTCAAGTACAGTGGCAGATTCTTTTGGAACAAGCATTTTATCTAGAAGATGTGGCAAAAAATGAAACTAGTGCTACACATCAGTTTGTTCACAGCTTTCAATCGCCAGAGCCAGAAAATAGATTTGTCCAATATTTTTATAGCCCTACAGTTGGTATGTAATTTGATATAAATTTCAAAGTTTAATGATGATAATTTTTTGGAAGAAAAATGTATATATTTTCACCAATGTGAAGTTGAATTGTATTTGTATTATTTGACTTATACTGTATGGTAATATTATGTATCTGATAAGCCCTCCCCCCAAAAAATTTTTTACATGTCATATAACATATAATCTGTCAGTTTGCACTGTTACTTCACAGATAACCAAAATTTTATGCAAAAATATGTGCAATATATCAAGCATATTTTGTATATATAATACGATATACTTAGAGTAATTATAATTCTAAGCAATTTTACATCACAAGTTTGGGTCTCTCCTTCATTCTTGACATACTACTAAAATATTCCCCTGAGAAGTACTGTTTGATTATTTACATGTATTAGTCTATGTACAAAACTTACACTCAATAAACATAATTACCCTATTCTACTTTATGATTATTTATGACACTTTCTTCAGTGTTATCAAATTTAATATAAAGAATTTAATGGAAATACCTGTGTCATAGTATTAAAACTTCTCTTTACCTTAGGTATTCAAACAGATACTTATGTTTACTTCATTCTCTTTTGCACGTTTGGTCTTCAATATGAAGACATAATGGAGGTCGTAACAGATATCTCAGAAATCTTCTTCAGTGAAGATCTTTCCTAATTAAATGAGAGAATGATGTGACACCGTTCCATTCATTCAAGTATTTGAGGTCATATATGCTACGTATTGTTGGGTGCATGGTATATATCAATGAAGAGAAAAGACAAAAATTTCTGCCCTTGTGGAGTAAGAAAAACAGGCAATATACACATAAAGATATAAATAAGATACTGATAGGTAGTTGGCTCTAGAAATTACAGTTCAGAGAAGTCTGCTCTCTATATATAAATTAGGATGTCATTAATGGATAGGTAGACCATGGCTCAAGGTAAAATCAGTGAAGAAGTGATTAGGATAGAGAAGAGATCATCTGAGGACGAGGCTCTCCAGAATTTAGGCATCAAGTTGATGAGGAACCAGCGGAAAAGGGGTGGCCGATGAGATAGGAAAACTAAGACAGTGAAGTCTTTTGAGGAAAAGGGTGTATAAAGTACCTTTTCAAATGTTGCAGGTAGGTCGATTATTCTGAATACTAAGACTTGCCCATTGGATTTCAGAGAGATGAAATGGGGTAAGAGTATAAAAAGCCTGATTGGAGTTTAAAAGAAATAAGAAGGAGAGCAGGTAGAAACAGTAAGAATTGAAAACTCTCAAAATGTTTTCCTCATAAAAGGGAATAGAAACAAGAGGTAGTAGTTGAAGGAGGATGGCAGGGTCAAGAGAAATTATAGCATGTCGTTTGTGAATGGTATCTGAGAGGAAATTTGATGAGATAGATGAGAATGGCTGAGACAGTGTTCGTGTATTGGGGAGATGAAATGGGAAATAATGAACACTGAAGAGAAAGGCCCTAGACTAGGAGGTAAGGCACAGATGTACCTGAGCAGATGAGAAGATGTAATGGTGGAAACTTGGGGAGGTTTCCTTCTGCAAGCTTCTGTTTTGTCAGTGAAGTTCTGGGAGTAGGTATATGAGAAAGAGATTTTGGAGAGTTGAGGAAAGAAGAGGATGTGCAAAATAGTTGCTTAGGAGATTGTGCATGGGAGAAAATTGATGAATTACAGTGGGCTAGCTAGGCAGTGCTCAGGGTCCACTTGAAGCTAATGGTTAAGAATGTAAAGTGAGCCCTGGCTGGTTTGGCTCAGCGGTTAGAGCATCAGCTTGCGGTCCAGAGAGACCCGGGTTCGGTTCCCGCTAAGGGCACATACCTCGGTTGCAGTTTGTCCCCCGGCCCTGATTGGTCGTGCGGGAGGCAGCCACTCGATGTGTCACTTTCACATCGATGTTTCTCTCTCTCTCTCTCCCTCCCACTCTATCTGAACAAAAAATGAAAAAAAAAAAAAAGAATGTAAAGTGAGGCGAGTCATCAAAGTTGTGTGTTTTCTCCTGCCATGTGCAGCTCCACAGGTGCAGGCTCAGGGTAGCCAAGGAGCTGGTAGCCAGGGTGTGGTCTGGTTTAGCAAGTATAGGAAAGTAAGAGGAAGCAAAAGAATTGGTATAGTGGGGAGTGACTATCTTCAAAGACTGAAATCTGAGCTGGGTAAAGAAAGCAATAAAGGACAGCAGGGTGTTAAGTGGCAATGAAAAGGTAGTAGAATAAATGGATTGTTGGTTGAGGCAGTCAGTAGAGTTGGAATACTAGGTGTTGCTTGGACACAGGGATGCTAAAATGAGATTACAAGGAAGGGTTGGAGTTATTGGCAATAAAAGGTTTGGGGAATGAGTAGTTGAGGTCGGGTGGAGGACAGAATCATTGGAGGAGAGGAGGTCAAGGAAATGGAAGACCAGAGTTTTGAAAGGAGTATCACCTCTGTGGATGTTGAAATCACCAGGAATTAATTATGCTGAGAATAGGGTTGAAAAGGTAGAGTGTGCCAGGAGTGTCAGTGAATGAAGTGAAATATAGTCTTTTCAGTTTTGTGAGCTTTCTTCTTCTTTTCTTTTTATTTTAATTAAAAAAATATGTTTTTATTGATTTTTTAGAGAGAGAGATAGAAACATCAATGTGAGAGAGAAGCATCGATTGGCTTCCTCCTAGGTCAGTGGGATTCTAGACTATTCTAGACTTCAAGCAACAAAACCTAATATCATCCGCTTTCCCTTTGCCTAATTCTCACTCTGATTGTCCATTCATGGTTTCTTTTGGTGTTTATAAAATTCTCTGTCCTACTGGCGATCAAGACCGAAACCTGGGCATATGCCCTGACTGTATCGAACCGGGACCTCTCAGTCCATGGGACGACGCTCAATCCACTGAGCCACACTGGCCAGGCTCTTCTTTTATTAACTTTTAAAGTTGCCAGAATAATAACAAAGAATTTCCATATACCCTTCACCCAGGTTCTCCAAATGTTAACATTTGACCGTATTTATTTTATCTTTCTCTCTGTGTATATATTTTTCCTTAATCTTTTCAAAGTTGAATCCAGATGTGATACCTTTTAACCCCCAAATGTTTTAGTGTATTTTCTATAAATAAAGACATTTTCTTATATAACCAAGTACAATGATCATAATAAGGAAATTAGCATCAAGACAACACTGTTATCTACAGACCTTATTCAGGTTAGCTAATTATCTCAATAATGTCTATAAAAAAAATCACAGGTCACACATTGCATACAGTTGTCATGTCTCCTCAGTCTCCTTTACTCTGGAACAATTTCTAAGTCTTTGCTTTATGACATTGATGTTTTTGGAGAGTACAGGCCAGTTTGTTTTTTTTCCAGAGTCCCTGAATTTGAGTTTGATGTTTTCTCATGATTAGATGCCAGTTCTGTAATTTTGGCAGGAACACCACAGCAGTGATGTGTTCTCATCATGCATCGTAGCAGGAGGCACATGGGATGTTTGTCCATTACTGGTGATCACTTGGTTGGGATGGTGTCTGCCTGCTTCCTCTACTATGAAACTACTGTTTTTCTCTTTGCAATTATCTATCCTATATGGAGATATTTTGAAACAATGTAAATACCTTGTTACTCTCCTGTATGGTTTTCCTAATCATTTTTTTTTCTTTTATCTTCCAGAATGGTATTGGGAATGTCTTTTGCGACCATGGTTTTACAGAATACTTGCTGTGGTTTTGTCCATCTTCTCTGTGATTGTTGTGTGGTCCGAGTGCACATTCTTTAGCACTACACCTGTCTTATCCCTCTTTGCAGTCTTCATACAGCTGGCCGAAAAAACATACAATTATATTTATATCGAGGTCAGTTTATTTTATATATGCTATAAATAAATGTCAGTTCATAGTATAATCCTTAACTGTAGTATCTTTTCTCTATATAGTCTAGTGATAATGAAAGCAGTGGTTATTATTCAAACTTCCAAAACTGAGCTTCATCAGTTTACCCAGACTATAAAAACTAAGAACCGTTGAAGATGAAAAGATACAAAATAGTGCAAAATACTCTTTTGAGAATACTTGGATTCTCTTTATGCCAGCGAAGCAACATAACTTATAGTCTTCATGTGAAGGATTGCTAAGGGACTGGAAGAACAAGCTCACCTCAGGAGGTAGACTCGAAACTTAGGGATAGGACATGAAACTGGTTGAGATGTAGATACTTTTTTTTCATAATTTCATTTTCTTAAATGACTAAAAAAAATTGTTACTGTGTTTAAATTTTAGAATGTCAGCAAATGTTAGCTAGAAATAAAGGATAATGCTGTGACAGTGTATAAGTGCTAAAGTCCATTGTCTTAATCTGAAGTTTTTTCGTTTGTTTTTTCAGATTGCTTGCTTCCTTTCCATCTTCTTCCTAAGTATCTGTGTTTATTCTACTGTGTTCAGGATTCGCGTGTTTAACTATTATTACTTGGCTTCACATCACCAGACCGATGCTTACAGCCTTCTTTTCAGTGGCATGTAAGTAGATTGTATCTAGAAACCAGAGAAATGTCTCTATTGCATGTATCCTTATGGAGCTCTCTTTTATTTCTCCTTATTTATGGGTCTTCCACTAACACTTGTATTTCTCTGAGCTAATTGATTAGATTTAAGTATTAGATGTTTGTTGAGTGCTGTTTGAAGTTTAAGGTTAAAATAGGAATGCTAGGTGAGGATGGAAAAGGAAAACATAGTGAACCTGGATTTACCAATTAGAGTCCATAAATGGGTTAGTAAAAAATGGGAACATTTTAGAGTTTAGAGATTAAATCAGACCTAGAGAGTATAATCAGTGGCCTCAAACTGATGTGTAGAGGAATAATTTTTGCTAAGAGATTTAGCAAGAGTTTCAAGAGAGAGCTTCAGCTTGGGCTAGGTTGCACAATCTATTATTTGTCCATATTGTTAAATTAGTCATATTGGATATTTATAAGGGCTGGACTAGGCAGGTTCACAGAGGAATCAATATACAAAGCATCTCTAGGACATTTTTTACCTTTTTTTCTAAATACTTATAAACTCATAGGAACTTGCGAATATAATACAAAAAATTCTCCTATTACCCTTCCCCCAGGTTCCCCCAATGGAGACAGGTTATATAGCTGTTCTACAACATCAAAACCAGGACATTTACATTGATATATTACTGTTAACTAGACTACAGACCTTATTTCATTCTCACTATTTTTATCTTTTATTCATTTGTGTGTGTGTGTGTGTGTGTGTATAGATTCCTATAACCACAACTGTTTTATCACCATAAAAGCACTCCTCATACTACCTCTCTTTTTTTTTCAATTACAGTTTACATTCAGTAGTATTCTGTATTAGTTTCAGGTGTACAGCATACTGGTTAGATAGTCATGTACTTTACGGAGAAGTCCACCTAATATTTCAAGTCCTCACTTGGCCCCATACATAGTTATTACAGTATTACTGACTATATTCCCTATGCTGTACTTTTACATTCCTGTGACTACTCTGTAACTACCAATTTGTACTTCTTAGTGCCTTTACTTTTGTCACCCACCCTCCCTTCATCTTCCTCTCCCCCATTCTTCAACTCTAGTTCTTTAAGGTTCTTTTTTTATCTGGACAGATTGGACTCCAACAATTCTTTATACCTATAGTTATCAGAGTGATGTACTTTGATACAACTTCAGATCTTTCATGTATGAGCACAGTTTACCTTGAGGATGTTGCCGTCCTGGTCATGCTGCCCAGACAGATTGCACAGATGGTAGACTTGGAAGGGGCGCATACAGAGGCACTCCACAAATCCTTAGGATAAAGTGGGGGCGAACACTGCCAAAGCAGGCAGCCTGAGACGGGAGTTTTGCCTTGTAGGTGTTGATGTTTTTTGTTTTTTTTTTTAATTTTTTTTTTCCTTTATTGATTTTAGAGAGAGAGGAAGTGAAAGGGAGAGAGAGACAGAAACATCAATGAGAGAGAACATCAATTGGCTGCCTCCTGCATGCTCCCCACTGGGGATTGGGCCCACAACCTGGGCATGTGTCCTCACTGGGAATTGAACCAGTGATCTCTTGGTGCATGGGTTGATGCTCAACCACTGAGCCACGCCAGCCAGACTAGGTGTTGATGTTTTTAAGAAAGATGTGATTAATAGGATTTTCAGAACGTCTCCCAAGTAAGTAAGGGAGGTTTACATTAGTAATTCAAAATACATACAATACAGATAGATGAAATAATAGTTACAATGATCTGAAATGTTCTTAATACATTTTATTATAATATAAAGTATAATTTGCTACTTTATTTTTTATATATTCTGTTTATAAATGCTTATTGCAGGCTATTTTGCCGTTTGACTCCTCCTTTATGTCTTAATTTCTTGGGGTTGACCCATATGGATTCCTCCATCTCTCACCAGAATACGCAACCAACCGCTTATACATCTGTAAGTATGGCCAGAAGACAGTTCTTTAGATTCATTATCAAATGGGATGTTATTACTGTGAAAATTCTTTTAATGTAGAAAAGTTCTGAAGCATTATTTGGATCTTTTTTTAAATAACTAAAACTTTCTTTTAAAGGCTGTATATATAGTTACTAATGACTGGATGAAAGTGATTTCTTTTATTATAAAAACATGCCTTTTGGTTCACATAGGTCGTCCAGCTGAGTAGTATCAATAGACCTGACCTATAATAATATTAACTTTTATATTTATAGTCTTACTGTATATAATTTTCAGTAATGTTTCTAAAATATTAATTCTCCTTAGGAGAAAACCTTAGTAAATAAGCAAATTAAGATATAATCAATCAGTACATGACATTGTATTAGTTTAAATTGTACAACAAAATGATTTGATATATACATATACTGTGAAATGATAACACAGAGAGTTTAGTTAACATTCATCACCTCAGTAACAATTCTTTTTCTTGTGATGTTAATTTAAAAATCAGTCCATTTAGTGCTTTATTTATACTTTTTGAAAAGTCCAAATTTATTGATATAACTGGATATGTGTGAATTTTCTAATAACAGAAAACAAAAAATGTAGAACTGTACGATTTAACTTATTTTTTTCTAATTTTTACTTTTTTCTCAGATTATGGGTTCCATGAAAGTTTTATCCTTTGTTGCAGATGGATTCTATATATATTATCCTATGCTGGTGGTAATTCTCTGCATTGCTACTTATTTTAGGTAAGAAACTTAACATTGTTTATTTTTCCACATACTCTTAGCCTGATCTGGGTATCCTTTCTTCTTAAGACTCTTTTAATTATTTATTGCTTGGGTTCTGGTTGTTTATTTTATTTTGGCTTTGAGGATGCTGGGGGTAGTTTAAAGGGATTGCTTGAGTGATTAGATAAGGCTCTTTCTTCGAAGATTATTTTCAGAAAAAGAGAAGTAGAGTTATTCATTACAAATACTTAGGCTACAGAGTGATAGGATTAATTATAGATTGTTAACTCAAAGTCCTGGCCTTCCACACTAACAACCAATGTAGCTTATAAAACACCTCTTGCTCAGCTTCTGTCCAGTAACATAAATTAGTCTTAGGGCTTTCCCCACAATCATTGCTAGGTTTCTAGATGCTTCAGATCATAGCCAGCACAGAAGGTCAAGTGAGGAGCAATTGCAATCAGGTTGTATGTGTCAGGCTGGGAAGTACACGGGCTGCTCTTTTTGTAGGATTAGAAAAAGTGGTAGAATCTTAGAGGTAAAACTTAAAAAGAGTTAAAGTATAGGTGTGCTTGGCTTCTAGCACCTGTCTTCTCTACTTCCACCTGTCAGGTGCCTTCATCCTGTTCTCTGTCTACCCTCTTCACTGCTTGAATGCTCCATGACATACCAAAAGTGCCACTTTAAAAATAATATTTTATTAATGTTAATAAGTTTGCTTTTCTAACAAAAGTAAGTTTCATCCCATGACTTTTTATTTAAATCTTCCAGTACCATTACATAGTTATTACAAATAATAGGTATGTACTCACATTAGGATATTGAGTAAATAGACAAGTATTGTTTGAAATAAGTTCTCTATTGAAGTTTTAAAAACATCTGTATTGTATCCTCTCATAAGTAAAGGAGTTAAAGAATTATAATTTAAAATAAAACTGTTCATAAGAAATGATAATATATTGTCTTGAGCTTTTTCTATAAGGTAGAAAAGACTTAGGTGTACACTGTGAAAATCATGTATTAAAGGAAGAGAACAATCACCCTTTGGCTATCCAGAACTAAGTTCTGATTATATGTTTATTCAAAGGAAAATTGTTAAATTTAAAAATAACTCCTTAAAGATGTTTTAGAGTTCATGCAATTTGTCTTTAAGGAATAATAAGGTAGTATTTCTCAATTTTTAAATTATTTCTCAAAATAGATATTCTGTTGTAGGAATATGTGAAGCAGTGCCTTGCTGACATTTCAATGGTAACTTGACTTTATAGGTCCATTTTCTTTTGAAATGCTGCCATAATTAGTCTAAATAATATCCATATTATTAGCAACACAGCCATACCCAGAGCTGATCTTCAGACTTAACTGCCCAGAGAGCATAAGCTGTTTTCTGACACTTTCTAAGACTTTTCTAGAGACAGTTGTGTAGTTTAGGGCTCTCATCCTAGGGTATGGTATTTCCACAAGGATATGAAGATGGCAAAGGAATATTTAAAGTCTCAGAAATAGCGGTATTAAAATTGCTATTTGAATGTAAGAAAATAATAAATTGCTTTCGTTTTAAGCTATTGTTTAGCATCCTTAGATAATACTTTTCTGAACATATGCTAATGGCCTCACTTAATTTGTTTCCTTAAGAAATCTGGGTATGTGGCATACCCTAGTCAGTGGAGTACTGGGCATATAAGCTTCTTAGGGAAGTAAGTACTTCTTAAAGACGAATGTAACTCTGTGGAACTTGCTTTGATAACTAATAAAACATAGGCTTCTCTGAGGGTGACAGCACTAAAAAACAGTTTGTCTAAACATTTACAATGTGAAATAATGCTTTGTTTCCCCTTTTTTTGAAAATCTACTTTTATTAGTTTGGGAACTCGTTGTTTGAATCTACTTGGTTTCCAGCAGTTCATGGGCGATAATGATATGACCTCAGACTTAGTTGATGAAGGAAAAGAATTAATCAGGCGAGGTAAGATTTGTCTTTTAAAATGAATGAAGGGAAAGTGCAAAGACTCCAAATATAGAATTTGTGTTTGTATAATTTGTAATCTTTAATCTGTCTTAAGAAATTGCAAATTAATATTTTTAGCTAAAAACTTACATAAAGCCTTGATAGCAAAAGTAATTTGAAAACATAAATGATTGTCTCATCTGTTTAAGAAATTCTGTAGCAGAAATTATTTAGTATGTCTGCAGCTAAATAATGCCCTGGTATGGTGTTGGAGTCATTTTCATGTTTGCTTTGAGACATATGCCAAGTTCAACACAACTATAAAACACATTGATTTAAAAAAAATCATCAGTTTAATACTGCATAGGAAGTCATTCAAGCCAAGGCTGTTTTTTAGAATGTGGTGGATGATCATTCCTGTTAGAATGATCATGGTGCCTGTTAGAATACATGGCACTCGACTGGAATCTAAGCTCAAAACTGAATGTATCAAATTCCCTGATGTTCGAGTGATGGCAGGATAGGGGAAAAAGAAAAACAAAACTTGAGTTTTGGGACACTCATTCTTAGATACTCTCCCTATTTGGTTCTGGGGCCCGGTTAATGTACTAGTTCTACTTTTTTTTTTTTTTTTTTTTTTTTTTGCATTAATTAGACCTCTTCTGGAGTATCATATCCAGTCCTAGGTAAGATTTTCAAGAGTAAGAATAAGTCAGAAGGTATTTAGAGGACAGAATTATGAGTCTGTAAAGCATATATCTTAGGGGGAAAAACCCCACTGAGTATATAGTCGGAGATAATAAGGGGAAAGACTCTTATGCAGAAAGAAATATGAGTTTAATAGGTCATAAAGCAAAGAGAAGTTACAGAGGAACACATTTCAAGTCACCATGAAGAAGAACTTTTGCCTCATTGAAACTAGACAGAGCCTCAAGGGCCATCTCCAGCTAGAGCGGAGAAGGCGTTCTCTGTGGGGTTAGGTGAGAGCTAAGGTCCTTTCCAACAATAACCTTTTACCTTTGACTTGGTAGCAATTTAAAGGAAATTGGTCATAGCCTGATACCTTTACTTCAGTTACTCTGCATCTCATTAAGCCATATTATACCAAATTTAAGACCACTTTTCTCTCTTTAGAGAGGAGAAAAAGGCAAAGGCAAGAAGAAGGTGAAAATCGAAGAAGAGTAAGTACAGTACTTATTAAATTGCTGTAACCTAAAGATTAATGTGAAATATCAAAGATATGTAGAATAATTGCCTAGAGACCAGAGAATAGTTGGGAATGATGTAAGATATATTTATAAAGCAAGGTAATTTTGCTAGTTTCAAATGTACATGCTAGGTGTCTTGTCAGACATTATAAAAACTCATCAGTAATAAATTCATGTCCAACATTAGCAGTATCTTATGTAAGGTAGGTGCTCAGTAAATAATTTTTATCAAATGAATGAATAAATTCATACAGTCTTTTGATTGCTTTAAAATTATACTTTTTTATGACATTAATTTTATTCCTTTAAAATTTTTCTTCAGCCTTCCATTTGATGAGGCAAACTAACCTCCTCCTAGAGAGTAAAAAGGCAAAAAAATGAGAAAAATCTAGTCACAGTTACCACAAATTTTCAACACCTGAGCATATCTGTACTGGAGAAGTGAAGACTCGAGAGAAATGCTGGTTGTCTCTCGTGTTTGAGTGTGTGTCATGTAAAAGTAGACTTGTGCTTTATTTCAGAGCATGACTAGACCCAGAGTGGAAGTTACTGGAGATGGAGTTCACCTCTCTGAACATTTCCACGGTTTACCAAAATTGCAGGGGTGATCATGCATAGAAATTTCATGTCTTCTAGTAAGAGGGCCAAAAAGCATCTGGCATGGCTACTTTAGAATGAAACCCTGCACTGCATGGGAGGTGGAATTATGTGACCTCTCATGTTCCTTTCAATTCTAAGAATTTAATGAGCGGAATCCTAGTTAATATGGTTTTAGTGAAGTTAAGACTACACACAGTGCCATGTGAGTCATTATCTAATTATCTTTGCATACATCTTTAATTTTGCTACCAAACATGAGTTTAGAGGTCTCTAAATTTGTAATTAATTTGAGTGGAAGAAAATTTTTTAATATCTCATTAATTATGAGTTCTCATAAATTCTACATTGTCAAGGTAAGTTTATTGTAGTTGTAATATTGTTTTGACATTTTAGATAGAATTGAATGATATAATAATCATAGCTAGAAAATATGTCTATAAGTTTTCATTTGTAAAAGTTAAATTTAGAAACTATTAAAATCATGTAGAGATAAGAAAAATTGACTTATTTTTAAAGGCACTGTGCTAGTTATACTGATTATCTGATGAATTTCTGATGAAAAAGAATTACATTATATTACTCTATGTGTATAATCTGTGCACACTGATGAATTATTTTCTGCCTATGAATTCTTTTGTTATATATTTATCTGTGTTTCTTTCTTAGGAATGGAAAGAACGTTATGGACACAATAGAGAAGATTCCACTAGAAACAGAAATGTTCATATTGACCCAAAAGAGTCAGATATTAGTACGAACCGAAGTAAGTCGTTTATTCTCTAAGTAATTTTCTCTTCTGCTTGCTTGCATAGAGACTGAGGATGAGGATGCCCATTCAGAAATTTGGTTCTGCAGTGACTTTCCTTTTTTATCTCTTAGTGTATAGGAGGGACGGAAACTCAAATACCCATTCTGGTAGAGAAAGGAGACATCTGGGATATAGATAAATAGTTGTAATTGTACTACCCTAAATAATAGTACTTATCCCAGGCATAGTCTAGGCAGATATTAATTTCTATTATTTACATAGATGTTTTTCTTTATTTTTCTATTAGTAAATTTAAGCCATAATTCAGTCTTTTTTATAATAATTTACTGACCCATATATATCCAGTACTTTCCCAGGTATACAGGGATATCGAGAACATAAATTTCCATTCTTGAGGTGCTCATAATTTAGTGAGGGACTGATGCCAGGCAGGAGACATTTGTCAGTGGGTTGAGTTAGGAAACCTCCCTACGTCTTCAATCCTGCCATCTGCCCCTGGAAACGTGGCAGGAAACCTGTTTTTGTGCAGAACCCAGCACTGAGTAGAAGGCAGAGGTTGTCAGTCTGTGGGGGAGATGCTGGAAGAACTCTATTAGGAAAGGATTTCTGTGCAAAAGAAATACTTAACTGTATCTACCAATGACTAGCACTTAGCCAGGTGCAAGTGTTTTAGGCAGAAGGAATAATGAGCCACATGAGAGAACCTTTGGGGAAATGCAAGTTTTTCTCTGATTAGAGCCTAAAGTATAAAGAGCCTGATAAGAGGGGAGACTACAGAGATAGTTGGGAAACATTATTTTGCCCAGAAGTTTGGAATTTATCCCAAAGATAAGATTTCAATCTGGAAAGAAGCATACTTAGATTTTTGATCTGGAAAGATTTTGGCAGCAGTTTAAAGCTGCCAGGGAAGTGAGACACAGAAACCAGTTTAGTGTCTGTTTTGGTAGCAGTAAAGAAATGAGGGCCTGCCCTGGCCTGTTGGCTCATTTGGTTGGAGCATCGTCCCGTACACCAAAAAGGTTGTGGATTCAATTCCTGGTCAGGAGGCAACCAAATGATGTTTCTCTCTTTCTCTCCCTACCTCTCTCTCTGTAGATCAATAAAAACATATTCTCAGGCAAGATCAATAAAAACATATTCTCAGGCAAGGATTAAAAAACAAAAAAAGAAATGATGAGGACCTAAAATAAGCAGTGACCCTAGAGATAAAGAGAAAAGGACGGATTTGAATGACACTTAGGGTAGAAGAGAGGGAAGAGCTAATGTTTAGTTAAAGCTAGGAAATAGCGGGAGGATTTTACTGAAAGATTTGGAAGCTTGCTGACCATGGAATAGGAGTAAATGGAGTGGAAGCATCTGAGAGTATGGGAGAATGGGTAAGAGAAGAGGAAACACAGACTTAGGATGATGAGTTAGACTCTAACTAGAGAGAATCTGGCATGTGGTAGGCAAACAGTATTTGCTGAATGAATGAGAAAAGATGAAGAGGTGAGTCTAAGATGACAAAAATGTAAGATATGAAAGAATTGGTTTGCCCTACGTTTTTAAACAGGACTCTATCATAAAGTTACTTTGAAGCTACTGAACTGCTCAAAACAACATTGTGAAAATGTAGATTGTTAATGAAGAAAACCCCATCCACGCAGGAATGGAGAGTTAGTACTCGTGGTCTGTGCAGAGCAGGATGGTCACCATTAGTCACATGTGGCTGCTGAGCATTTGCAATATGGCTGGTGCTCCATATGAAATAATAATATTTTGGGTATATTGAGTTAAATTAAATATATCAAAATTAATTTCATCTATTTCATTTTACTTCTTTAATGTAGCTACTAGAAATTAAAAGTAAATATGGGGCTTGCATTTTATTTCTGTTGGACATTGCTGCCCTAAACTCTTGCCTATTGTGAGAAAGATTCAGGCCTTTCTTTTTATTCTTTTTTATTGAATTTGTTGGGATGACATTAGTTAATAAAATTATATAGTTCAGGCCTTTCTTGAAAAGCTGGAGTTGAGTGTTTGTGCTTTTACCACCCCAAGTCAAGTAATACACAATACAGTGTACAGATGATGTATTATAGAATTGTATACCTGAAGCCTATATAATGTATTACCCAGTGTCACCCCAGTAAATTTAGTAAAAAATAAAGAGCTGGAGTTGAGTACACCTTAAAGAAGATCTTAGCCAGGAAGTGAGATATAGTAGCCCTGGGTTCACTGTAAAACCAACTGAAACTTGATTTGGTTATGAATAATTTTACTGTTATGATACCATAGTTAAATATTAACTCTCATTCATAGTAATTAAGTCTGTGCACTGTGGCTGCTCCTGAGCTTAGACTAGCTACAAGGGCAAAATTGTCCTTGTTATTTTCTATCATATTATTTGTTATTTTAATCTGATTGTAAGGAAGGAACTGTGTAGTTATCATTTCTTAATACTGTTGTCACAATCAAAATTGAGATCCTTTATAATCTTGACTTTTCTTTCTGTGAGTTCATAGCCCGTGATTCATAAAGACAATAAAAAAGTAAACATTTTTTTTTTCTTCTTTTGCAGCAGCATCCAAATATATCAGGGCTAATAATAGAACTGAAAGGGACCGAATAGAACTCCTACAAGATGCAGAACCTTTGGATTTTAATGCAGAAGCATTTACTGATGATCCTCTGGAATCTGAACAAGGAAGGTAAATTCCAGCTGTGTTATTCTGGCTCCACATTCCTCTGAAATCTTAACAACATACTGACTGGATGAAATAAGTAAACATAAGGAAAATGTTCCTCTTTACCACCAACAAAAAGCATATTAAAAATCCTTGGATACTTTTTTATACCTTCTAATGCTTTTCTATTTTTAAAATTACAGTATCCAGTGGTGGTAATTGAAATCTTAATAAACTACTATTGGCATTACAGAAAAGAATTGAAATTGATAGTAAGAGTCTTAACGGTGTGTATTTCTGACAATCTCATTTATGAAATTTATCATGTTTAGCAATAGACACTTAGCTATGACTGATATTGTATTTTATGGTTGTAAATCCAATTGGATTTGAACCCAGAGAAGCTTATTAATACTCATAGTCACAAAGTTTGTAAATGGCAAAATCAGGTATTCAAACCCCAGGACTCTGGCTACAGAGTCTGTGCTTTTAGCCACAATGCTATGTGGAAATAATTAAACAAAAGCAAAATATCATATGCATGAAGATATTTGCTATACCATGCCTATAAATAGCAAAAAATATTCTATTTACAGTCAACAATCAAGAGTAGTTGTTTAATCTTTTAAGTTCCATAATGTGTTTACATCCCTGCACCCCTTTCCTTTTACATCTCTCACCCTGTCATACATGTATTTTAGGCTCTAAACAGTTCTTGTTTGATTTATTATTAAGTAAATCCCTTTGGGATAATATCCTTGGAAAAGAAGTTTCTACTTTCAGCTCCTGAGTAGATATTACAGTGCTTACAAATTATGTAGCCACTTCCTTTTAATGTGTCCTTGTTTTTTTCTCCTCCTTTATTATTTCTGATGCCTCAGATCATTTCTTTATCCACTTTTCAGGTATCAGCCTGGTGGACGATACCTCTCGATGTCTCGCAGTAGAATATTTGATGATGTTTAAAGTCTGAAAGAATTTATGGAATAACTAACCAAAATCAGCACATCAGTTCAGTCTGGATACCCTAGAATTTACACTGTACTCAATGGAAAGTGTCAGGATAAAAAAGACTCTGAAAATCAATCACATCTTAGTAATAATAGTTCATTTTTCATTGAATAGAGTATCATCTTTCCTATTAGAATTTATTACATACCATTCCTGAAGTGTCTGCCTTAGAAGCACAGTTAACAGTGGAGGGATTTAATTCATGATAAAGATCAGTATATGTTGAGAACATGTAGTTCAGGTTGTTTCAGATTTTTTTTTCTTTTCAGGAAAGTTGATTTAAAGCTCCAAGGAAGCCCTAAGCCACACTAAATAATATTATACAACTTTATTTTAATTTACATATTTGCTGTTTCTAAAGAATATGTTAATCCTGTATTTCCCAAAGAATTGGAGACCTCGATAACCATATTTACAAAACTCATGTCTTAAAACGAGGCTTACTTACTAGACATAACTGAATGTAAAAAGCTCTTTTTCAACTCTATGCATATTAATTAGTAAGGTCTTTGCATGTGCTCTTCAGGTTATACTTCAGTGACAGTGTAGTGTCTTCAGCATGTGTGCGGTAGTTGGTGATGTGTCATTCTTTTAGTCTGGTAGTAACTGGAAATTGTCATATGCTTTTGGTATTGCTTTGTAAAAGATTTTCATTTCAGAGAGAAGTGTTCATCTTTATCATTGAGCATGTTGATTTAAGTTTTGGTTTTTCCATTTAAGAAGAATTTTACACATTAACAGTAAATAGTGTTTTGTTTTTTGTTTTAAATCCTCACCTGAGGACATTTTTCCATTTATCTTCGGATAGAGTAGGAAGGGGGTGTGGGGGAGAGAGACATCAATGTGAGAGAGACACATCGATTGGTTGCCTCCTGCATGACCCCAACCAGGGCCCGGGACTGAACCACAACCGAGGTACGTGCCCTTGACAGGAATTGAACCCAAGACTCTTTGGTCCCCAGGCCGACGATGCTCTAACAGCTGAGTCAAACTGGCTAGGGCTTTTTATAAAACAAAAATAATCAAAGAGTCCCACAAAATTCTCTAATTTTTAAAGGTGCTTGTTTATTCTTTTTTGAAAAAGAACTTCTGGTTATTCGAAGGCAAAATGTGAATGCATTTGCTGTTATTAGCAACACTTAAACTGTGGTTTATAGCAAACACAAAATTACAGGCATATCTTGGAGATATTATGAATTCGGTGTTTGGTTCCAGACCACAGCAATAAAGTGAGTCTCGCAATAAAGTGAGTCATACTTGTTTTGCTGGTGGAGGATATTGCCTTTAATTTGTAAAAAAAATAAAAATTAAAAATAACATCTCTGGGGTGTAATAAAGCGTAGCTCAATAAAATCAGGTATGCCTGTATATTAGAATGGAAATGTGTAATAACTTCTTGGTTAAACATGCTAATTATTTTTAATTGATTTTTTTAACCTTTGTGTTTAAGTCATAGAGTTGGGTACTATATTTTACATCATCGCATTACTCAGTGAATATGGTTGAGCAAAGCATGCTTGCAGAGAATGTCTTATGTCCTGGATCCATGCCGTGGGTTCACTCAGTGCTGACTGTACTTGAGCTTGCCCATAGCAGTCTCAGTTAAAACCTGTTGTTCTGTGTAATTTTTAATAGTGCTCACTTTCACTCTTAAGTATTTCATTTTGAAGAGGAATTATATAGTCACTCTAACAATATGATTTTATGTTTCTTGAAGGTAAATCTTTCTTTGAATCATAATTTCTAATTTTTATTTTCCTCTTCACTTAGTGTTATCATGTGAATTTTTAAAGACACAGTTCTATGCAGATAATGAAAGGAATAGGGTATCATCCTATTTATGTAATTTTCTTCAATTTGTATGATTCTTTTGAGATTAACTCCCCTTTAACATAATTATCAATGGATGGATTTTACTCTCAGTCAAAGGTCATATAGAGTGTCCATTTGGGATCACACACACACAGCCTTGTGTTGTGAAGTGTGGTTTGAGAGCGATAGGCCAGGAGCAGAGATAATTTAACACTGTAATTTCATGTTTAACCATTGAATACCTTGGGCAAATCACGTAACCTTTCAGTGCCTCAATTTCTTCATTTGCAAAATGAAGATGGTACTTGCTATTTACCTACTGATCTACCTCACAAAGCTGTTGTGAGGGTATTGAGTTGATGTCGATGTGTTGAAGTTTAAAAAGAAAACAGTTAGTTGTTAGCTGTCCTATTTTTCCTAGTGGTGCTTGAAGGTGTTGGATGGGGAAATGATCACCCCACAAAGGGACCCAGCTTCTTATTATTACAGAGAACCTTACAAGTCCCCAAATCAAAAACTCTTGGTAACATTCACTAAAAGTCCTGTGAATATAGTATTGTTTTATTATTTAGTATTTGGGTTTCTTTGGAATATTTTCCTTAAGTATAATGTTTCTCATCAGGTTTTGTCATAAAACTCAGATGCAATTGTAGAAGCTGAAGCAGAAAAAGAGAAGAAATTATCCAATTACTTCTATAATTCCCAAAGATAAGTTGATAGGAAAGTGTAAGGGAATGTACTACTTTCCTTTATTATTAAATTATTCTATTAAATGATTCTAATAATCTAAGTATTATACTTCATGAATGGTAGATCCTTTATGACTTCTGAGTTATTTCCCAAATAATTTTGACTAAGTGATCCAGAGTACTCAACATTTTAAGCAGAATTGTTCTTGCAGATTTTAAATATAATCACATAAGAAGGATACCTAGCTAGGTAAATTTCAGTTCAGAAAGGAATAATTTAATCCCTGAAGATTAAGATTTTATTGCTGGGGAACTAAGTTAATATTTGTTAAGCCACCTGTGTAAAAAACTGTAGTAAATGCAAGAGTTCTTTTTTGAGAAGCTTAATAAAATGTAATGACATCTACTGTAAAACATTACTACAAAATTAATATGCTTTACATGAAAAGTACATTTCTTAAAGAGTTACTTCTGGCAATTACCTTTTGATATCTTAAATAATAGATATCTGATTAAATTTTCTATATTATTTTTCTAAATAATTGCTAGATAAGCATGTACAGTAAGCCAATAATTCAAAATAATCAGTGCAGAAAGTAATAATAATCTAATTTCATGAATTACCTGTAAGTTGCTAATTAAGTTTTATTACTCCATTAATAATTTATTATTATCAATAGAGCAGCATTTTTGTAAAAATCGTTGTTAAAATAAGGAATGAATTACAAGCCTAATTATTAGAATTTGTTTTCTTACCAAATGAATACAAGGGCTTTGGAATAATTTCATCACACAAGAGCCCCTCATTTCACAAGAGCTAAATCAAAACCTTCAACAGTTCTTTATTTATTAAAAAACAGATCAGAGAATTTGACAATCCAAATCTTCAAAAAGAAATGCTGCCAATTGATTTGTTTTTGGACTTTGTTTTGATTATCAGTTCTTAAATTTATGCCTTTTGTGTAACAAAATGAAGTTAAATGTGGATGGGAAAGGCAATGTATGTTTTCTTAAGTATATTTTAGTATATTAATGAAGGAATTTCATTTATGTTCAGTAGCAAACCTCACTTTTTTATACCTTTAATAGGTTTAGGGAATGTTCTTGATGGTATGTTGGTTACCATTCTAAAGAAAAAATAAATCTTCTGTGATTATAATTCACACTGTTCAGTTATGTGAGTTTTATACTTGTGATTTGAATGTATCATGTCTGAAAATCACAAGGATAAATATATTTATACCTCTAATTCCTTTTATGCTCAGCCTGATTTTCCTAAAAATTTATTCTCATTTTCAAAAAATTTGTCCATTGAGGTTGATGGAAGCTTTGTTGTAAGTTTAAGTTTGTTAGTAAAGCAAGAATAATGTCACTGACTCTTTTCATCGATATCCTAAAAGACATTTGTTTTTAATACACTCCCTGGGGACAATTAACTTTTTTCCCCTGAAAATCTTTTCTTTTGTGTTATCTTGATCTCAAATTATTTTTTCAAAAAGATACTTTACTGTGCTTAGAGGGAAAAAAAAAAAAAAAAAGAGAGAGAGAGTGGTTTACTATGGCAGACATATGAAGGGTAAAGTTAAAATTAATCTGACTATACAGCACCATTTTGACTTGATATTATTGACATGAATCTTATCAGCCTAGTCACTTTGAGCTGTATTTCTCGAAGAATGCTGGCTAGCGTCTTCCCTACCTAGTACACCAGGTTGTAGGGGAGAGACTGTATTTATTTTTTAAAAGCAATCCAATGGATTTGTTTTTGTCCATATTTTGAAAACAAGCTGAAGAATTTTTCTCATTTTAGAAGGTAGAGAACATGTGGATCTTTCTTTTAAATTACTGTAATCTAATATATATTTATAAATTATAGCATTCAAAAAGAGTTCTGATATTGATGTTGTTACTTCTTGGTATTTAATTTTTATAAAATGTTTTTGTAACTAATTGTAGTGTTGCTTTTAAGTAGTTAAAAAAAATCTTTCTGAAGTAAATTCTTTCCAGAACCTATTTCCTGAGGACAATATTCTAAAGTTCAGTAGTCCAGTGTGAATTTGAAATATTCCCACATCTCTTCACTATCTTTTAATATATACAAATACCCAGGCAAAGTATAACAAAAGCCTAATTTCTGTGTTGCATTAATAAAGAATGTGCTAATTATCTGATTCAGTGGATTAGGTGAAATAAAAGATAAGTCGTTTCAAATGTGCATCTGGTCACAATTTTTCAAAATGTTCATTATGTTCATTTTTGGTGCATGATGCCAAACTTATCTTTAATCAGCCATTACTACCTGATATGTAATGACAGATGTTTTCCTGTCTGATCAGTTGGTTGTGGATTTAACTATTTTTCTCTGCAGATAATCACTACATTTTCAAATGTATTTGGAAAAAGCTGCAAAGAGCTACCTATAAGTAAATTAGCGTCTTTGGCCTTATCTATGCATAAGGTTCTCTCAGTTTGATTTTGACAAACTCATGGACTTGCAATTGCTCTGTAGTATTTTAACTTATTGTGATGTAATGAATTTTTTTAAATGTTTATTTGATTAGCTGTTAAAATATATAAAATTATGTAGCTTTGCATGAAATAAAGTACATTTCTACAAGTTACTAAGACTTTCGCTCATTATTTATGAATTTTATATCATACCATCTTTGAAATTAAACTCTTTTAGGTAGATTGAAGCATTCTTTGTCACAAATTATTAACAGATATTATAAAATAAATGTTTTAATATATACTTTAGATTCCATATTACTTTACCCTGTGTTTATAATTAAAATAAGTAATTGTTATAAAAATTAGAGCAGAAATCACAAAATTGAAAACAAGAAAAATCAACAAAACCAAAAGCTGGGTGTTTGAAAATATAAATAAAATTGATGAAACCCTAGTCAGGCTGAACAAGAAAACAGAGTTGCTTTTCTGTATGCCAAAAAGAACAACTGAAATTTGAAATAAAATATACCACCATTTACATTAGTCTAGCTAATGCAATTAGACAAGAAAGGTAAATAAAAGATATGCAGATTTAGAAGGAAGAAATAAAACTCTGTTTGCAGATGACATGATCATCTGTGTAGGAAATCCAAAAGAATTGACAAAAAAAATACTCCTGGAACTAATAAGTGATTATAGCAAATTTGTAGGACACAAGGTTAACATGCAAACATCAATCAGTTTCCCATATACCAGCAATGGACAAGTGGAATTTGAAATTAAAAACACAATACCATTTACATTAACATCCCCCAAAATGGAAAACTTAGGTGTAAATTTAACAAAAAATATATATTATACATATATGACAAAAACCATAAAACTCTGAGGAAATAAATCACCTAAATAAATGGAAAGAGATTTCATGTTCACAGATAGGAACACTCAATATTGTCAGGTTGTCAGATCTTAAAAGCTGACTGTGCATTTTCTCAAACACGTCAACATTTTAAGTGATTTCTGCTTTGGTTGACACAGTTGCTTTCCCAAATGACACTCCTATTGCCACCGCCTTCCTACTCACTCAGCCCTGGGCTCTACCCACTGGTCCTGGAAGCATTCACGGGGCCATTTGATGGGGACCACTGGGGAAGGGGGCCGCCTGCCAGGCCCGGCTCTCCAGAGGAGGACATGAATGTGTTTTGTAAACCCAGGTGCCAATGGGAATGGACAATAGGATATCAGGGAAACTCCATACATTCCCGAGTCAGATCTAAGTTCCAGGCACACCTGATTACGTGTTGCTACACTGATATCCCAAATTCCCATCCACACATTGCATGCGTGGTGTCCCACACATCGGACACTGTTCACAATAATGTCTTCAGTTCCCAAGAGCGTTTAACCTAGTTCAAATGAATAAAATAGCTCTGTTTTTAAATAATACATAAACATTTGGGTATTGTATTTCTCACATTCCTTTTTGTGAGACTCTTTTTCAATTTTAGTTGGATTTTGTTTTGAAATTTTGATTTTGTATGAACACTCAGCAGAAAAGTACTTATTTCTTGCCAGTTATCTATTAACAACAAAACAAAATCTTTGACTTGTAGTTTCAAAGATTAACCCTCAGCATTATCTCCATAACTGCCTTGACATTTTGGGTTTTGTTAATTTTCTTTCGCCTTTTTTTTTTTTAATTCTACTTGTGCATTTAAGGCCATTAAATTTGATTTTGTTTTGCATGAAACAGATGTCAGTTCTTCCCAACTTGATCTATAGATTCAATGTAATCCCAAAAGTTACTTCATGGATATTGACAAACTGATTCTAAAGTTTACATGGAAAGGCCAAAAGAATTGACAAAAAAAAAAAAAAATACTCCTGGAACTAATAAGTGATTATAGCAAATTTGTAGGACACAAGGTTAATATGCAAACATCAACCAGAAGACCCAACACAGTATTGACGGAGAACAAAGTCAGGGGATTGACACTACCCAACTTTAAGACTTAGTACAAAGTTACAGTAATCAAGACATTGTGGCACTGGTGAATAAATAGATCCACAGAACAAAACAGAAAGCCCAGAAATATACCCACATAAATATAGTCAATTGATTTTTGACAAAGGAATAAAGACAATTCAGTAGAGAAAGGAGTCTTTTCAACAAATGATGCTGGAACAACTGGACAACCACATACAAAAATAAATGAGTCTAGATACTGACTTTATTACCTTTCACAAAAATTAACTCAAAATAGATCATCAACCTAAAATTTAACACAAAAGTATAAAACTCTGAGAAGATAGCATGGGAAAAATCAAGGTGACCTTGGGCTTCGGAATTGCTACCTGTGTTCTTTCTTGGGTGGTGGTTTATAGAGGTTCACTTTGTAATGAATTGCTGAGTAGTACATGCTTTTGTGCGTGCTTTGTTATATGAACATTTTATTTCAGAATAAAGGTAAAATACATATTAAATTACATAACTTACTACATGAGTTGGGAGAGGAGGAAGCTGCATTATAGTATTGTTATATTTATATATATTTTTTAGTATAGTATTTTAATCTTTAGAGAGAGAAGAAGGGAGAGGGAGAGAGAGATAGAAACATCGATGAGAGAGAACATCGACCAGCCGCCTCCTGTACGCCCTCCACTGGGGATCAGGCCCACAACTTGGGCATGTGTCCTGACCTGGAATCAAACCAGCAACCTCTTGGTGCATGGGTTGACACTCAACCAGTGAGCCATACCGGCCGGGCTTCATTATAGTGTTTTAAGGTCCTGGTAACATCCAGGAGTAAAGATGCTGCTTAAGCTAGACTTTGTTAAGGAGGCATGCTATAATTTGGTAACCATTAAAAACTAGAAATGGGCTATAGCTTCAAATAGAGGGAAGATGGAAAGATTTTTAAAAATACAATTAATTAAAAACAGCAAAAGAACAAAAACAGCCCCAGACTAAATTTTGTTTAGAAATGCACACATAATTGGTCAAACCACAGAAGTCCTGTGAAGAGATTTATAGCACTGTTTCAGTCAGTGGTGTGGCTCTGAGGCTTTGGGGTGGTAGGGGAATGTGTTGTTTCTTCACTTGGGTGTTTACAAGCATGTTTCTTTTTGTGCTTATTAACTGTACGTTTATATTTTATGTGCTTTTCTGAATGTGTTTATATTTCCAAATGTAAAAGGTTTCTAAAAAGAAAAATCAGTTTCTGTAAATCTAATAATTGAAAAGAGTCAAATCATACGATCATCTCAGAGATGCAGAAAACATTTTGATAAAATTTATATTTTTATAAGAGTCTTATTTTTAAAAAGGAGACATTTTCATGATAAAGGATGTATATTTATATATGTATACATAGTCACGTATATGTATAGACAAGAACCCCAAATGACTGCAAATATTATCCTTAATGCTACAATCTTTACCTGTGAGACCCAGAACAAGGCAAGGATGCCCACCACCACCACCACTTCTGTTCAACGTGGTATGTTCCACAATCGTAAGACAAGAAAAGAGAAAAGTCCAAAGGATGAGAAATGAAGAAACAGGTTTGTACTTACTATGATATAGTTATGTATGTGGGAGATCCAAAAATAAACAAATTTTTAGAATTGATAATAAAGTGGCATCACTTAGTGTGGTGTTTGGGAGCCCTGGCCTCTGGTTAAGTAGAGATCCCCCAGTAAATCTGAACCTCAGACTCATTTTTGTTAATAAAAAAATGTGGGGGTGGGGTGGGGTGGCTTATAATACAATACTCAGGGTGACTGTGAGGCTGTAATCAAGTAATGAATTTGCAAACGCCATGGATAATGCTGCCCCACAGAAGACACTCATTTATTTAGCATCAAGCACCTGCTTGGTCAAGCTCAGGCTCTTCTTTTAGGTCCTTACCTGGATGTCACTTCTCAGAGGTGCCGTCCCCACTTCATTTTTTGTCCTTAGAATTTAGCACTACCTAACATACAAATACATGCTAATGCTCATCTCTCTACTTAAATGTCAGCTCCAGGAGGAATGATTTTTGTTTTTTGCAGAACCACCCCTGCCTGACCCCATAATAGGTGCTCAATAAATCTGTGTTGAACTAGTGGATAAATGAGAGAATTTACTCTCACCATCCCACAGTGATCTGTGCCATTGGATTATACCTAATAGAAACCTGGGAGGAGAAGGGGGTTGGAGATTAGGTGTGTGTCACTATTAGAATGAGTAAGAAGGGCGATAATGGGGCACCAGAAAGGTCTGGAAAAGGGGCCAAGGCATTACCGAAGGCAGACTGGGTATCCTAAATTGGTACTCCGGACCAGCGCGGCTCAGTGTCACAGGCCCACTTCGGGGAGGGGCGTGTCATCGACGCGATTTTCACGGACGCGCTCCAGCCTGGGATTTCTAGGCAGGGTCAAAGTGACAGCCAGCAGAGCAGGGATCACTGGGGCCGAGAAGGGGCGGGGGTAACGAAGCCAGGCCGGGCCTTGCTCTGGTCCCGAAGGAGCAGAACCGGGCTCCGGGTCCTCAGCCGGAGTTCGCGCAGATGGCTGCGGGCGCCCAGCACGAGGTCCCAGCTGGTTTGCGGGGCGCGCAGGGCACAGCGCGAGCGCGCGTGACCGGGCAGCGGGCACTGCTTCTGGTCTTCCCGCTGTGCTGGCTCCGGCTCCTGGGAGGCGCCCAAATCCTGACCGTGAGCTTGTACAGTGTTTCCTGCGCTCAGGGAGCTCGTTGAACATAGAGGACCCCTCCTCTCTGGAGCCTTCAGGTCGTGGCTGCAGAGAGCTGCCCCCAGGAAAGCACCAGGGCTTCTCTGAAGCCGAGCGCAAGCCAGGAAGCACACGCAGCGTGCCTGAGCCACAGTCGCAAGTTACTGGAGATCTTTCCTTATTCCTAATGCAAACCAGGTCTCGCAGATTTCTTGAGGGGTCTGGGGGGCAGCTACATGTATCCCAAGATATCTGATTTCTAAGTGGAGCCAAACTCAGGCTCCAAATTAGTACCTCCTGCCAAAAGTATTTACACTTAAGGACCTTTCTAGGACCTCCTTAGCCACAGGACTGCCTCCTGGAGTCACTTTCCAGCCATTTTCTGTTTTTTTTGTTTTGTTTTGTTTTTTTGCGATGGCAAAAACTTCAGGGAGGAGGATCTCAACGCTAACTCTGATCTGTCTGCTGTGAGAAGCACATGCATACCACCCTGTGCAGTGCGTGACTAAGGACATGGCCTTTAATAAAATGTAGTCGATTTCCTAGAGAGAAGAATGCCGTAAGCTCGAAGCTTACCCCATCCACAGGGAGCCCCTGGGTCACAGGACTGGGAACAGTAGAAGAGGTTTGCTGGGGGTGAGGGCTCAGCCAGCCGGGAATCAATCTGCATGAGGACTCAGGGTCCAGGGCACTGTTGCCCAGACGAGAAATGAAGAGAAGAATGACGCTGGCCTTTTGTTCACCATCCAGCCAGGGTTTATTCTGAAGCCTTCCTGATTCCCTGCCCTCCCACCTTGGCTTTTCTCTCCGTGCACCTCACAAAACGGAAGCCTTGTTCCCAGAAGGAAGCCATTGTCTACTGATGGACCGGGTAGCTCAGATTCTTTAAGATCAAGGGCAGGATGTGACCTTTCATCAACATGATGAACTCTATGTCACATCAGGTAGCGTATCTTCTTCTGTGGACTAGTGCCATCTAATCAAAATATAACACAAGCCACATACAAGCCCCATAATGTAACTGTTAAAATTCCAGAAGCCACATTAAAAAATAAAAAGAAACAGGTCAGACTAATTTTACTAATATATTTTATTTAACCTAATATATCCAAAATATCATTTCAATATGTCAACAATATGAAAATTATTAATGAGATATTTCACGTTTGTTTCTAATAAGTCTTTGAAATCTGATGTGTATTTTACAATCCCCACTAGCCATATTTCAAGTGCTCAACAGCCACAAGTGACTAATGGTGACCATGCTGGACATTGGTGTTCGGACCCTCCTTCCATAGACAATAAGCTATGAGTGTCTTGTATATGCTAAATGTTCTGCAAAACTTCATTTTAATCCTTTGAATTATTATAATGAACCAAGATATGTGTGTTGGTGTGTGTTTATTTAAAGGTCCATCTTAAACTATGTCTTTAGCAAAAGAAAGTTTGAAATGCTGTTTGGCTCTGCTCACTTTCTGCGTTCCCCTGTCTCTCACCCCACCTGCATCTCCAGCCCATCCAGGCAAACCCTTCACACACATTTCACAGATAAAATACTGCTTTATTTATGTTGCTTAAAATCTTGCCCAAAGTTTGTGAAGATCGGATCTAGATGTTTTTATGACTGATAAGAATTCCAGAAAAAGGAAGCAGTGAAACTGCAAGAGAAACTTATCAATGAACTAATACAAGAAAAATTTTCAGAGCTAAAATACACAAGTCTCCATACTGAACAGTGCTACCTAGCACCTAACACAAAGAGTTTTTTAAAAAAAAAAAAAAAAGACCTATGGCAAGGGAAATCATGGTCAAAATTCAGAATACCAATGATTAATAAAAATAAGTAAAAAGTTTTCATATACTTCAATCATGAATAAGACTCAGAATGACATCAAACTTTTTAGTGTTGCTATTGCGCACAGAAAACCAACAAGATAAAACAGTCTAAAAGGTTTTCCTTTTCATATAAATTTAAATTTCTCAAAAAGTAGAAGTAACTATAGGGTTTAGTCTGACCAGAACAATGGGCTAACTAAGAAAGAGGAAGACAAAGGGTCAGGGAATAGAATCAGCAAAACCAAAATATTGAAGATTTGCTGTAAGATACCAGCTGTACAGTTGGCTTGGGCAATAGTCAGTCCAGACTGGATCAATGAAAGGAACCGGGAGGAACATCTCCTGGAAAAAAATTATTCAACAAGTTGACCCTATTGAAATTTGTATTGAGAGACTATTGGACGGAGTTGGGAGACTGACCAATAGGCACAGAAACAAACAAAAGTAAACAAGTGGAAAAGGAAGGCAATTATTAATTCTAGGGGTGAGAAATTGCACAAATAGAAAGAAACCAAATGATGACATACTATTTGACCCAAAAATGAATAATTTTTACACAGTCATCATAATGTAAACTCAGAATGTTTAACACAATATTTTGACATATCTGAGAAGGTGCCTCTTGCCTTTGAGAAGCTCTGACATATTCCTGGGAATCAAGATGTCCATGTGCATATGTAGTGCTATGCTCAAGAAAGACCCGAGAAGGTCCTAACTGCTCACTATTGCCTGTGAGCCTCTGAGCAAGCAGGAAATGAAGGCTATGTTAGTATTATAAACTGTCTGCCAGAGGACTGAAAGTGTGCCCAACACACACACAGAAACTGTCCATGAGGAAGCCCAGACAATGGATTCACTAGACAAAGACTTTAAATCAGTGATTATAAATCTATTCAGAGACCTAAAGAAAGTTACGTATAAAGAAATAAATAAAAGTATGATGTCCTGGCTGGTTTGGCTCAGTGGTAGAGCATCAGTCCTCAGACCAATGAGTTGCAGGTTCGATTCTGGCCAAGGGCACGTAGCTCGGTTGCGGTTCATCCCCAGCCCTGATGTTTCTTTCTCTTTCTTTCTCCACCCCCCCCCCCCAATCTATCTGAAGATAAATAGAAAAATATCCTCTGGTGACGATTTAAAAAAAAAAAAAGTATGAGAACAATGAGAGTGACCGCTAATAAGTTTCAGATGTCTTTTGAGGATGATAAATGTTCTAAAATTGGTTGTGTTGATGGTTCCACAACCCTGCAGACTTACTAAAAACCTCTAAATTGTACACTTTTAAAGGGTGAATTTATGATATGTGAATTATATCTCAATAAAGATGTAGGGAAAATGTTTTTCTGAGAAATAAGTGAAAGGACTAAAATTAAGTTTCAACATTCCTTTTATAATGCATATAAGTGTGTGACATTTAGTTAATTTTTCTCTTCTTAGGTTTTAAAAGGGAGAAAAAATACCGAACTGTCTGTTGGTCTCCTCCTGAAAACTATAAACAGGAACTCAAGAAAACTTTAGATTTCTTTATAAAGGAAGCTTTGCTGGGAAGGTAATCATTTTTTATTTTAAATAAAAGTAAAGCAATTATTATTTGAAAAATATGAATGAATGAATAGAAAATATCTCAATCATTGCTGAACCAATCACTTCAAACCGTTTTAGGGATATAGCACTCTGGTTAACATTCCCAGCATGTTCAGCTTTCAAGCCTGAATAAGTGGAAATTATCCTGAGAAACTGGCAGGGAGCGGGGGAGAATCTCACCCTCAATATAAATTTTAAAAGACTCTTCACTTTTCACTTTGCCTTTAATCTTTCCAGCTCAGGGACAGTGATGGGCAACTCACCGTTTCATCGTTGGATAAAGTCATAGTAACTCAATTTTACTTCCTTCTGTTCCTTTCTCTTCTCATGAATTTTTTGATGATGGGGTCACTTACAAAGATAGGTTTTTGCAGAACTTGAACCTGGCCATTTACGATTCATTCAATGCAGAACTTTGGGACTCACTCAGCTTACAGAGAGCAAGTCATGAGGCAATCTCCTGGAAATGCCACTCATCTGAAACTCAAAATGACAAGAAACTACCCATCTTACACATGAAATCATCGAAAGGAAAATGATGCCTGTCTGTGTTCATTGGAATGTCCTCGCTCCTCCCTCATTTCTGCTAAAAGATGCTACTCCCCAGTGAAGGCATTTTTAAACTCTGCCTCTTCCATAAAATCTATTTTATTTACTCCATATCTTCCTCTGAATGTCTCTATACTACCATCTTAGCACTTAATTTTGTGTTTTGTCTTTTTCATTGAAAAGATGCATTGGGGACTTAATATGTGCCAGGCAATGTCGGTAGTAGAGACAGAGCAGAGAATGAAAGAGATTGAAAAAACAAACCAACCCACCCCAGCTCTTCCCTCTGTTCTCTCCTCCGACTAGATGGTGCAGGGAATCCTCACCTGAGGATATTTTTCCATTTATCTTCAGAAAGAGTGGGAGGGAGGAGGAGAGAGAGAGAGAGAGAGAGAGAGAGAGAGAGAGAGAGAGAGAAACATCGACGTGAGAGAGACATGTCAATTGGTTGCCCCCCGCACAACACGGACCAGGGCTGGGGACAAACCACAACTGAGGTACGTGCTCTTGACCGGAATCGAACCCGTGACTCTTTGGTCCATGGGCCGACGCTCTAACCACTGAGCGAAACCAGCCAGGGTGGGAACATATACTTTTAGAGTAGGTCCCACAGGCCCTAGTGCTGTGTTTCTGCAAATCTTTTCTCTCCCTCATGTTAAAGTTAATGTTTATATTTTCATGTGCTAATTTCTAAAATTTTATACTGCATGCCCTCAATTTCTCAAAACTGTCCCATGTGTTGCTTGAAATGTGTTTCTTTAAAGCTTAATTTAAAAATTCCACTGATCTATATTAAATTGATGTAGCACACAGAAATACCATGTGAACTGCTGGACTAATTAGATAGTTGCTACACTTTCAGAGTGCCTAGTTCTTTCTTTTGAAATACGTAGAAAACTTATTAATATTTAAGTTATTATTTGCGATGATTTGTTCAACACCTGCTTTCCCTGTTAAGCTGTAAACCCCAGGAGGGCAGAGGCCGTGCTCTCCTGCTCGCAGCCAGAAGCACAGACCCTGTCACAGTGCGGAGCCCACGGCAGCACAGTAGACACAAGGTGACCTTTACTCCGCTGTCTGAAGGCCAAGGTTTATTAAAACACTAGACCAAAATATGTCACATCTTTCTTGACTAGCGTTTGACAGTTATTGAAACCCTTGGTTTGTCCCATATATAATTAGAAAAATTATCCCAGTTCGAGCACTGAATTCAAGAATGCTCCTTAGACTACCCTCTCTCTGGCTTCAGCTAGCTGTCTTTTGTTTTTTAATTTTTTAAAAATGATCCAATCAGTAACCCCTCATCAAGTTTGCTGTAGCCTAAACTGCCTGTATATTCGGTCACATCTGTGTTCCCCTCATAACCTCATGTCCTTTTGGAAGAAGCCTGCCCTGCCCATCACACGGCTGATGTGACAGGAAGACACCTCCTCTTGATGGTCCCTGATAAGCATCAGGAATTATCCTCTCCAGAAAGATTTTCTTTATTGAAACAGAAGTTTTGACTACTTAAGTCCCAACACTAGTTCATTCCGTCTTATTCTTTCTTTGGAACCAGTTTTAAATATAGTGGAACCGTTTAAAAACATGTGAGTGGTGGTCTACCCTGTGTTCTTATGTTAGGATAAATGTGTGTTTGCCTTCTCCCTCCCTCCAGAATAGGAATTCTCAACCTGCTTACATATTGCAATAAACTGAGGAGCTTTGAAAGAAGATTTATGTCTATGTCCCACTTTCTGAATGTCTTAAGTAAATTATTATTATTATTATTATTATTATTATTATTAATCCTCACCCGAGGACATGCTTAGAGAGAGGGGGGGGGGAAGAGAGAGGGAGAGAGAGAGAGAGATGTGAGATCAACATTGACCAGTTGCCTTCTGTATGCGCCCTGACCAGGGATCAAATTGGCAACCCAGGTATGTGCCCTGACCAGGAATCGAACAGGCAACCTTTCAGGGCACAGGAACCAACTGAGCCAGCCACTTGGGCTTCTGTAAATTATTCATGGTGAAACAGGCACAGACATATTTGTAAAGCTCTGCAGAAATGATAGTCAGGGTAGAGACCGCCCCACCCAGCCATGTCTCTGCCTGCCGCCCCCACCACACACGGGCAGGGCTCTCTCCAAGCGTTGGGCCTTAAAAGGAGGTCATACAGCTGATCACTCAGTTCAATAATTGACGACCTCATTCCTGGGCATGGGAAACAGGAGTATCACCTTTCAGCTGATGCTGAAATCATCAGTGTAGAATCTGGGTCCTGAAATCATCAGTGTAGAATCCCTTAGCTGTAAAACTGTAGCACATATTTAAACATTATTAAAAGAAAATGAAAGAAATTCCCAATAAAACAAAGTAAAACCTCAAGTGAAAGCTGACACGTTAATCCTCAGCAGGGTTTGAAGAATCTGCATCACAGGAGAGGCCCTCAGGGTGGAGAAAAGTACCAAGTCCTTATTCACTGGCCCTTAAAAGGAGCCCCAGGCGACGAGGACCTTTTTGAAGGGTTTTCTGCCAATGCAATGTGAAGGTGGCCCAGTCGTTGAAAGTGAGAACCTGGCAGGTGCCATGGCACACAGCTTGTAGAGGAAAATGCTGTTCCTCCCATGTCATCAAGATGCTCACATCCCCGGGAAAACAAGTCCCGCACACGGTACATTTGAGAACAAAGTTAACTTCCAGTTGAAGGTCATACAGAGCGTCACAAATGAGCTTTAGCACTCAGCCAGTAGAGACTCGGGCCACCGCTGGTAACATCTCCCAGAGCAGGGACAGCCTCAAAAGATGGGTAGGATGAGGAGAAGAAAGGAACAGGGAAGGGACCAGAAGCTTTCTACAACAAAAACAAGGAAATGGCACGGTGGAGTTGGAGCTCATAGAAACATCGGCATCTGGGGCAGACCGTTCTCAGGCGAGAGCAGTACCTGGGCGGGTTGCTGCCGGACGTGTTCTTTCTTCCTGTGCTAAGATTCTTTCCAGAGTTTTCAGATTAACACTTTCCATGAATATTGAATATCTCCCACCTCTTCCCCCCCTCCCCCAGTTACAAACCTTCTGAGGATAATGAAGCTACATGCAACTCGGCGCAGCTATTTCTTAAGAAGGACAGATATCGTGGGCCCCTGAGAAACGGAGCTTCGACGTGGTGGTGGTGGATGGTGTAGATCGCGGTGCTTTCCTGACTGCGGAGAAACTCGCAGGCCATTTGTGACCGTCCTTGGTACCAGGTTTGGGGTGACGGATTTTGGTTTGCCAGAGCCTGTCTACTCTTCCCTGACAGATCGCATGGATCTCTGGGGCCGAGTGACGAACGCTGATGTTCTTCATTCTGCCGTAAGGGAGTGGTCTAAGCCGCTCAGTGTGAGAGCGCGATCAGAGGACATTTCCCACAAGGCTAGGCCCGTGCTAGTTCATCTTCAAGAGAAAGCAGAGCTGTGGGTTGTTCATTCTGACTTTGCCTTTGACTTTCCCCAGCCCCTGCTTCCTAACGTTGTTTATATGGGAGGTTTTTTCTTTCTTTTTTTTTTTTTTTATCCTCACCCGAGGACATTTTTCCATTTTTTGTTCAGATAGAATGGGAGGGAGAGAGAGGAAGAGAGAGAGAGAGAGAAACATCGACGTGAAAGGGACACATCGAGTGGCTGCCACCCGCACAACCAACCAGGGCCGGGGACAAACTGCAACCGAGGTACATGCCCTTAGCGGGAACCGAACCCGGGACTCTCTGGACCGCAGGCCGACGCTTCAACCGCTGAGCCAAACTGTCCAGGGCTATATGGGAGGCTTAATGGCCAAACATGTTGAACCAATACCTCCAGTAAGTAAAACCTTTGTACTCAGACATAGAAATTGCTGAATATTCCTCCAAGCTGACTGTAGATTTTTGTACTGGCCGACGCTCTAACTGCTGAGCCAAACCGGCCAGGGCGAGGCCTTTGTCTTTAGCTGCTCCTGAACATTCTCGCCATTCACCTACCGTGTTGCCTCTCAGAGAGGACTTCTCTGATCAACCCCAGTTATCCTATAGAATTTCCAGCATAACATGTTTCATACTATACGATTGTTCTATATATGAGTTTACATATTTATTGACCTTTCCTCCAACTGGAACGTAAGCTCCATGAGCGGAGAGGGCCATGTCTTTCTGCTTATCACGGCCCATCTCACTGCCTTGCACACAGTAGGCACTCAGCAAGAAAGTGATGGTCGAGTGAAGAGTAACTAAATACTAGTCCTCTAAATCAGAACACGATTAGGTGCCTGGGGTCCATGAATCCCTGGAATTGTGAAATTGTGGAAACCCAGCATGTGTTTGCATATATACATTTTCCGGAGGGAGTCTACCGTCCAGAAAGGCCAAGAACTGCTGCTTCCGGAGGGGCCGGTCCAGCCCCGGAGTGACTCCGGGAGGACGTTCGGCATGATGCCTCGGGAAGGGCAGCTCCGACACCCCCTAGGGAACCTCTCAGCACCCACCCCTTCCTGGCAGGCAGTTAATGCTTGCAAATGAATGAACTAAATGACACAGGCTACTTGGAACCAAGACTTTGTAGCTGGGCCTTTGTGTATCAGGGTGGCTCTCAGGTCTGAACTACTATCTGGACAGTTCAGAAGCTAAGGGCCTCCTTCCTCTGCTCCAGGGGGCCCGAGACACCGTGACTGCTCCTGGCTTGTGGTCCTCTTCACCGCTGTGAGCCTGCCTCCCCACGAGGAAGGAACCTGCACCCTGAATGGCTGCGACTTAGATTCATGACTGTAGGCTTGACATGGGGCCTCAACAGTGCCCGACGAACCTACTGCATCTTCCTAGTCACCTTTCCTACCCACTTTCCTTTACTGTTTCACTTTGATCTTCTCAAACCTCCAACATGTGTTTCTCACTCATTCCTTGTTTTATTTTACTGAAGAAAAGAGAAGTCACCAGCAAAGGCTGTGTTCACCATCAAATTTACCAGCCTACATGGCAAATACATCTACCTCCCGCCTCCTGGCCTCCTTTCTACTCTGCCCGCTCCTGTCTCTGTCTCCCTAGGAGGCCAGGCCCTGCCCTGGGGCAGAGGATCACACCCTCTCACCTACTAATGTCGCCTGCATTATTTGTTTTTCCCTTTCTTCTGGAACACTTTGAGCAATGAAAAAACCTGCTGTAACAAGTCTCTTGTTTTTCCTCAACTTTTTATTTTGAAAAGTTTCAAACTCTCAGAAAAGTTGCAAGATTAATACAATGAACACTGATAGCCTTCACCTATATTTACCATTTATTACTATCTTGCTATACTGTGTTCTCTCCCTCTCTCTATTTTTTGCGGAATATTATGTATGTATATCAATGGCAGAATCCTTCGAGAATTTGTTGCAGATGTCGTAATACTTTACCTCTAAAGACTCCAGTATGTCTCCCACGAATGAAGCGTTTTCCTACATAACCACAGTACATTGATCAGAATCCAGAAACTTAACATCAAGGACCCTAGACTTAAAACAGCCCTTGCTGACCCTACATCGCCCTACAGCTATATTCCAAATCTCTGCTCTCCTTCACTGTGAAACCCTTTAAAGGAGTCTTCCACGCTCTGTCACCACTCCCTCTTGTCATCTCCTCAGCCTGCTTCAGCAAGGCTCTCTCACGCCACCAAACAGCTCTTACCCAGGTCGCCAGTGGCATCTACACTGCCAAAGCCAATGGCCACTTTTCAGTTCTCATCTTACCCCATCAGCATCATTCATCCCATGGGTCACCGCCCTGTCCTTGAACAATGACGTCAGTGGACCCAGACACCGTATCTCCTAGTTTTCTCCCTTCACTGGCTGCTCCTTCTCAGTCTCCTTGGTCGATTCCTATTGAGCTCCACATCAGGGCTGGTCCTTAGATCTCATCTCATTTCTAAGCCACACTTAACTCTAAGGGTTCTCGCCCAGTCTCATGGTTCGAAATACCCTCTATAGACTAATGTTAATTTTCAAATTGATACCTGCGACTCAAATCTTACTGCTAATTGCAGTATTTCTTATCACCATCCAACTGGCATCCCTTCTTCATTGTCAAGTAGGCATCTCAAACTTACCAGGACCAAATATCAACCTTGGACTGCTCCCAACACCCTTAAGCCTGCTGATCAAATCCTCCCCATTTAATTAAATTGTAACTCCATTTTTCTCATTTGTCAGTCCCCAAATTTAGGTGTCCTTCATTTAGAGTTTGTGAAAATTTAAATAACAAACACAAGGAAGAATAAGAATTTAAACAACAAACATAATTCAAATTTATAGAATTATTTGTTGTTCTGGGATTTATAACCCAAAGAATTTGCTAATTTAAAGTTTATTTTTTAATGGCTTCAATTTCATTTTGGTCATGAAACTTTCAAGAAAGTCCAATTTGGGAATCCTTTAGAAGTTTATGCTATGATGGTCAGAGTGAGCTTTGGCCTCAGAATTGGCTGAATATTTAACATTTGACCTTTGACATTCCTCTGAACTGATTATAGTAGCATGTATATACATATGCATGCATATATAGTGTATATATACATATACAAGTATATAGTGTGCATATATATCCATGCATATATATATGGCATGCATATATACATGTATATATAAACAAAATATGTATATATGTGTATATATACACAAAATATATATGCATATTATGTGTGTGTGTGTGTGCACGCAGGCACATGCACATCTGCCGACAGGTACAAATCAGCAGCGGTGGCCGCCAGCATCATCAGGCACTCACCCCGGACCCCTGCTCAGCCGCTAGCGGGCTGGATCAACCACAGCCTTCGGACCGAGGCAGTGGCACACCTCAAACCCCATGCTTTCCTGCTGGACATCTTCCTGTTCCCGCTGGTGGCCACCCTGGGCACTGTGTGGCTCTGTGGGAAGCTGCTGGGCCTGGTGCCAGGTGGCTGTGTGGGGCCAGGAAGCTGAGGGGGGCCTGATGCACTGTGCAGACTTGGAGGGGTGCTTGGGAGCCACTGGTTCTTCAAAGACGTCCCCCAGAACAAGTCACCCCTGGTGTCCCCCTCATCTCCACTTGGACCGTGGCACACACATTGCTTCTCTCTATTCTCTGACTCTGTTTAGAAAGTCTCATGAAGCCCTGGCTGGTTTGGGTCAGCGGTTAGAGTGTCAGCCTGCAGTCCAGAGAGATCCGGGTTCGGTTCCCGCTAAGGGCACGTACCTCGGTTGCAGTTTGTCCCCAGCCCTGGTTGGGTCGTGCGGGTGGCAGCCACTCGATGTGTCTCTCTCACATCGATGTTTCTCTCTCTCTCTCTCTTCCTCCATCTCTCCCTCCCACTCTATCTGAACAAAAAATGGAAGGATGTCCTCGGGTGAGGATTTAAAAAAAAAAAAAAAAGAAAGTCTCATGAAGCAATCTTGGGTTTCTTTGTAAAAAAATTATGGTAAAATATATATCACATAAAAGTGACCATTTTAACCATGGTTAAACACCATGGTTAACATGTACAAACATTACCACCATCCAATTCCAGAACTGTTTTCAGCTTCCCAAACTAAAAGTGTGCACTGACTAAACAGTAATTCCCCAGTTCCCTGTCCCTACGCCAAGCCCCTGGGAACCTGTGTTCTACTTTCTGTGACCATGAATTTGAACTTGGCTTCTGGACTTGCCCCTCCTCCGGGGACCCGTCTATTCAGACTCAAACCTTCACCAGACAGCTGCCCTTCCTCCTCACTCCCTCCCTAGACACAGCGCTCTACTTCATCCTCCGTCTAGGAGACTTCTCCTCTTTCTCCCTTTCTTCTTTTTACACGTTTCATGACTATGACAGAAGGCATTTGGCCAGTTCGTCCATTTGGGGCCTCCCTCTTGCATCTCCTTTTGGTCTCATTTGAAGCTCAGAAAGCCTGTCCTCTCCTGCAGTGAGGCAGGGACAGCCCCTCCCGGGACCCCCTCTGGGTTTCTGCCCGAGTCCCCTCCTGCGGAAGCGCCTCTTTGCTGGTCCGGCCTGGAACCTGCCCTTGATCCACAGCTGATGCTGTGTGCCCCACTGATCACAGGTCCCTTCTCCAGGCCCCACCGGTAGAGATGAGGTAACTTCCTCGTCTCCATTCCTACCGCATCGTTCTCCTTGAACATCTGATGGCTTGGTGAGACCAACTCCATGCCTGGTGCTTCCGAGTCTGCACCCCATCCCTGAGATCTGGTCTACAGTGGCCAGTGAGCCAGAGCGACGCCCCGTTCTTGTTCCTCCCAGTATCCTCCACAGAACTGGCCGCCAGCATGGCCTTGATGACATGGACCTCGATCCATCATCCCCTGAGGCTCCCGTCGCATGGACTACAAGGCCCCTGTGATTTGTGTCCGGCTACCTCTCCAGGCACATTTCAAACGTTCTGAAATAGACTCACACAAACATGTTCAGTTGATTTTTGACACAGATGCAAAGAGAATCCAGTGGGAAAAGTAAAATCTTTTCAGCAAATTCTCCTGGAACAGTTGTACATCTGAATGGGATTTGATCTTAATAACACACAAAACACATGGCCTGTGACTTCCGACCATACACAAAAATTAACTCAGAGTGCATCACAGACCTAAAATTAAACACTGAACCTACGAAAGTTCTAAAAGAAAGTGTTTGCAATCTTATGGTGGGCACAGATGAAGTGGCGTCTATTGTGGTGGGCACAGATGAGGTGGCATCTGTTGTGGTGGGCACAGATGAGGTGGCATCTGTTGTGGTGGACACAGATGAAGTGGCATCTATTGTGGTGGGCACAGATGAGGTGGTATCTGTTGTGGTGGGCACAGATGAAGTGGCGTCTATTGTGGTGGGCACAGATGAGGTGGCATCTGTTGTGGTGGGCACAGATGAAATGGCATCCTATCAGTGTGCGGATGTGGAGCGGGAGGGAGGACTTCCAGCCACCGGAGCCGCACCTGCCTGCTCCCCGTACTGTGTTTTAGTGTCACCGGACATCAGCACAGCCAAGCAGGGAGCCACGGCAAGGGCAGGAAGGGGCTGCCTAAAAGAAGTAAGAGGATTTGCTGAACATTCTCTTATAAAACACGTGAGGCAAGTTCGGATGGCTTTCTGGGAACCGAACACTTGCCAGCAAAACTTCCACCTGGCTTTTCTCTTAGGGCAAACAGGTTGGGCTTTCACAGTGGCTGGATTTCCTAGGCAACAGAACTGTAAACTTGAGAAAAGGCAAGGCCAGGATAGGGATTGACAGCGACCTGAGCCAATCAGGCTGTGAGTCTTCAGCAGTGATTGCAAGCCATCCAGTTGGCAGGAAGAGGGCAGACGGGGAGGTGTGAGGATAGGCAAGAGGGAGGAGTCACAGGGGAGTGGAGGGGAGGGGACCAGTCTTCCCAGATGCAGGAGAGAGCGTCCCTAGTTTCAGCTCCAAGCAACTGGTGGCAACAGGTTAGCATTTCAGGTAAATCAATTTTTAAAAACTAATTATGTTGATGTAATCACTTTTGTTTTGTTTTAGCAAAAAAACAGTTAAAGCAGCAGGAAGATAGATGTTACTTTCTAAAAAGAAAGCCTACAGATTGATGAGAATTCTTGGCTTCAGTCTAGCGAGAAAAAGCTTAGCACCGGGAAAGGTTTTGTCTTCCTTGGAAAGAGGAGCCGGGATACAGGTGTACAATAATACATCTCACTCAGTGAAGGGGAGGAAATGAACACCACTGAGCAGTCCCCAAGTAGTGGGTGCTTGAGTGTGAAGTGTTGGGTAAACTTCTCTGACTGCTTGTATGGCCATTGACAGAGACCCGGCTTCGGGAAGTTAAGTAAGGGAGGGAGGGAGATGGACAAGGGAGGGTTGAGAAAGAAGGTGCTGGAAGGGAGGGTCAGGTTGATGTACTAACATGTCTAGAATGGAGAGGGAAGGAAACCTCCTTGGGAACGAGACAGGTCATGGCTCTGATGAAAATGCAGGGTCAGGAGTCCAGAGGCTCGTAAGGTCACAGTGTCTGTGGCTGGAAGAAGGACTAAAGGTGGAAGGGAACCGGAGGCCGAATTTTGAGCTTTCTGGGGAGACCAGCTTTGGCTGGTGGCAAAATGTAAGAGATGGTCTTGGAAGGGCCCCCAGAAAGAGCAAGCAGGGGGAGCTGGTAGAGTCAAGGAGCCCCAGAACCTCGCAGCTACAAGGATGGATTGTCTGGGTGATCTCTGAGGTTGCCCAGATTGATGGAGACCCTTGGGATGGAGAGCAAGTCTCTGAGGCAGGATTCATAGCCTCAGTGGTTCTGGAAAGGACAGAGACTGGGTCACGATGTGGTGGTGGCCGGGTGCATTTCAGAGACTGCAAGGTTCCTTAGTACTTAGAATTTGGGGTAGGAAGTACCTTTATCCGAGAAGACGGCAAAGTAGAGTTTCTTATACAAATCCAGGTACCAGATAGGATAAAGACATTGTACCAGGCAGCCTCTTGGCAGGAAATGGATGGCACATTTAAATATGGTCACAGATTGTCTGGCCTGTGTGGCTCAGTGGTTGAGCGTCGACCCATGCACCAAAGTCACCAGTTCGATTCCCGGTCAGGGCACATGCCCAGGTTGTGGGCCTGATCCCCAGTGGGGGGCATGCAGGAGGCAGCCAAGCGATGTTCTCTCTCATTGATGTTTTTGTCTCTCTCTCCCTCTCCCTTCCTCTCTCTCTAAAAATCAATAAAGAAAAAAAAATTTTTTTTAAATGTGGTAACAGAGAAGAGTTAAGGACAATTTACAAAGACGTGTCTAGGACCGAGGGATGTAGGTGAGGAGTGAGGACACAGCACAGGGCTGCCACAGCGAGGGGGGTTATCCTTGGACCCGAAGCTCGAGAGGAGGAGCAGTTACCTGACCCGTCCCGCAGATCGAGCAACGAGGACTCTAGAGGGGGCGTGAGGATGGCAGGGGGCCAGAGACACGAAGAATGGAGACAAGACAGGATTCTGATCAAGTCTCGTTTATTGTAAAACAGGGGCAAGGTTTTATAGCATGAAGGCAGGAATGTTCCTGGGCGCTGAAGTCGGGGCTAATCTGGTTGGTAGGAGACCAGACCCTAACAGCATAACCCATAATCGATAAGTCAGTGCTTGAGGCAAGCAGAAAACACCTGCGCAGTTCCGAGAACTGTCGTTTCTGCAGAGGTCCCGGGGGCATTGTGACCTGAGTCACGCCCACCCGAGAGAATAATGCCAAGAATGTCTTATAGCCAGGGGTGAACTTTCCAGTCCCCCACAGTTACCGACCTCAGATCTCAGCAAGGGGGTCGCTACAGGGAGGTGGCTTTGGAAAGACTGAGTCCCTGACCAGCGTGGCCTGGCAGAAAGGAAGCTCGGAGCGTGTAGACTCCACCTTCCTTCTCCTCCCGCCCTCTGACCGCCTGCTGCTGCCCCCCTTTTGTGAATCTAGCTGGAAGCCGGGGGACAAAGGACTCTGGGGACGGCGGTTCACACAGGTGGGCTTCCTGAAACACAGGTACGAGGGAGGGTGGGCCAGGGCCGGGTCTGGGCAAACGGGATGTTGAGCTCAACAGTGAAGACAGTCAGCTGCCCAGTGAGAATGAGGAGATTTGTAATGGGATAGGGATGGAGGAAAGGCTGGGTGTCTGCGGGGGGTGCGCTTGGTCTCAGGAGGGCCACGCCTCTGTCAGTGACTTGTGGTGACGGGTGCCGAGGAGCTGGGAGTCGGGGTGCTCAGCTTGTGGGGTACACTTTGTTTTCAACTGCTGCTTTCATGTCTTTGATTTATGAATTAAATAAGGCTCCCCCTTACTGAAATGTCCTTGTAAAAGTTTGCTCTTTATTCTAATGTCAGACAATTTAGTAGAAAGAAAAAGATCAAGGTTCGTAAGAGCAGTTTTCTGTATTTCAGGAACAAGCTGTCTGGGAGAAGACAGCCCTGCACACGGTGTGTTACAGAGGGGGGCACCTGCTGCCCTCTCTCGACCCTCCTCGTGCCCATAAAACGTACACCACCCACGACAGCTGTGGAGTGGGGTCCCTTGTACATCCAGCCACACGTCCATTGCCACCCGGGATCTTGTTTTTCCTCCGGTCTTGGAATAATTTTTTAAATCACATCTTATAACCTGAAGTGAGTTACAATTTCCCTGTGTACTGCAAACTGGGCCGTCTCGGCTGAGCTGGCTGGAGACGCTGGTGTTTCTCTGGGAGCTCTGGGGTGCACACGGCCTCCGTGGCCCTCTGACCTGGGCAGCAGCTCCTCAAGGGGGTCCACCAACCTGCAGGGTCCACACTTCCAAGTGTGCTCTGGAAGCAGTGTCGTTAATAAGCTGTGCTACTTGTTATATGTGAATGGTTGGTGGCAACTCGTTTAGAAAACGCGTATTTTCTAAACGAGTGTGCAGTGTACAGAAAACCCCTGGGGAGGTGGCCGGCTCCAGAGACCCTGCCCAGGAGCTCTGCTTTGCTACTTCATCTGAACTGGACAGCCCCTGGGTCTCTGTGTACCTCGCTTCCTCATTTTGTAGCACAGGAATAGCCACGTTCCCTCTGATATATATAATTTGTAATTAATAGTAATTTATAAAACACAGGCCACACCTTTCGCAGAGAGCCCCACAAAGCAAGGGCTTAATTAGTGCTCCTTATTCTTTGTGGTCCCGGGGGGTGCAAACTGTTGCTAAATAGGACCAGATACCAAATATCCCAGGCTTCATGCAACTATCCAACTTGGCTATTGTAGCATAAAGGCAGCCACTGGTACACATAAGTAAAAGTGTGTGGCTGTTTTCCAGTAAAACTTTATTTATAAAACTAGGTGGACAGGCAAATTTGGCCAATGGGCTGTAGTTGGATGTCCCCAGGTCTAGTTCATGTTAGGTTATGTTGGTCTAAACTCAGAGTATCCTTGACCACTGCCCGTGGAAAGGTGGATCTCATTTGCTTTGAGGGATCAGAGGCTGGGAAATGAGAACTCATCCAGGTGCAGACCAGGACTTTCCTAGTTTCCTCCATCAGGGCGATCTGGTTGCCCCAGGCTCCAGAGACCTGATCTGGAAGAGCTCACACTCTTACTTTCTAGAAGAACACTATTTCTTTTGCCAACGGTGGCAGAAACTGCCTACCTACTAGCCAGTCTCCTCTTCCTCATACACAGGACGGGGAGGATGGCAAAGTTCCCAGCCTAAAATAGGTTGCCCAGTTGTCTTAGTCTGTGCGGGCTGCTGTAACAAAATACACAGACGGGGTGGCTTATAAACAACACAAATTCACTTCTCACAGTTGTGGGGGCTGGAAAGTCTAAGGCCAAGGCAGCAGCATGATGGGTGAGATAGCATTTTCTTGCTGTGTCCTCATGTAGATAGCACGGACATAGATAACACCTTCCAAAGGCCCCACCTCCTAACACTATCACCTTTGGGAGTTAGGATTTTGACATATGAATTCTGGGGGGACATAAACATTCAGACAATAGTACTAGCCTTCTTCGCAGGAGTGGCCAATGAGATTTAAGTGGAAGGGGTTGGGTGGAGTCTCCTGGGAACTATTTAAAATTGGATGACTCATCTGGGAAGTGTGATCTTGCCCCCACTCCTTTCTCTTTTCTGTTGCCTGGAGTGTGGATGTGATGGCTGGAGCTGCTATGGTTATTTTGTAACATTAGGCAACTTTGAGGAAGAAAACCATGGTAAGGTAGAAAGATAGTTTCTTGGGACCTTGATGACTACCCGAATTGCTTTCAGTCTTTCTTTTACATGACAGGAAAATAAAACACTATTATTTTCAGAGACAACTTGTTTCTGTTATGAGTAGCTGGATATAATTCCTAGCTGATAGGCCAACCCACACTGATGTTGACACTCTGGCATTGGATTTCTATCCATTGACACTTCTTGATTTTCCTGGAAGTATCAGAGCATAACGGATGCAAATACTTACTGGATTTCCAAGTGGCTATAAAATAAACATTCCGTAGAGCAATGACTCCAAAAGAAGCATTTTAAGGGACTGTAAAATGTTACAAATAAGTGATTTCGGTGATTAATGTTGCAAAAGGGCAAATGGTAGTCAGAGCTGTGGCTTTACACCCATCCAAAAGTGCAGCAAGGGGCACAGTTGGGGTCTGTCCTTTCGGTGGGTTTGAAATCATTGAGTCAGGGCCTCACGGAATCTGAAGAAATGGGGTATTAGAAAATTACCTGGTTGGTTGGTTCTAAGAATGTAGTCACAGAAACCAGGGAGTTTGAGACAAGTTTTGTTCTCTTTTGGAAAACAAATTCAGCTAACGCTTTGCTAACCTTTGTGTAGTTTAGATATTTTCGTACTCTGCTTCTTTAAGACCTTCAATCTGGCTGGCTGCCAAACTCGGAATAGATTGTAATTTCTTGGTAAAAACCCCAGAGACTCAAGGCAGAGCAGAGGAAGATCGAAACGGAGGAGACAGCAAGGAGGGTGTTACTGAGGCAGCTCCGGCCTCTAGAGAGCCCCAGGGAAGCTCATTACGACAAGGACCCTATAACCCTGGGGCCTCTGTGTTTTATTAAACCTGGGTTTGGAGCCTATTGTGTTAGTTACACGGGTCTTTGAATGTAATGCTAAGCAGTTCCTCTCTCTTTCACAGCCCCAAATGCTGAGAAACTGCTAAATGTTGATAAAATGCTACCGAGAGAAGAGGTTACAGTGGAGTGACTTTACCTCTCTTCCCAGTTCTCAGGGGGGGGGGCTGAACCTCTCCTTCACAGTGGATTGCTAGTTAATTTACCCAGGCAAAGGTCAGTATCTAGGGCCAACCAAACACTGCAGGAATAGGCGCTTACCAACTCTAACAGTTAGGAATACTTTTTGGCTGCAACAGTGGTCCTGACAACAATGGATTAAACAAATAGAAGCTTATGTTTCTCGCCTGAAAGAAGTGTGAAGTTAGGCAGCTGGTTAAATGACTCAGCAGCTCAGAGTTGTTAGGGCTCTAAGCTGGTATCTGTGATTTCCTTGGCTCTTTCCTCATGATTGCATAAAGGCTGCCGCGGCTCCAGACATTGCATTTTTGTTCAAGGCAGGAAGAAGTAAAGAGATGAGAGAGTACTCCCAAAGGCCTCAGAACTTGCAGTTGAATCTTTTGGGCCAGAACTTGTTTCAAATGGCCCCCGACTGAAATTGGAATGTATCAAAGAAAGGAGATTGGAATGACCTTTGAATCAGCCAGTTGGCAGTGCCTGGAAAATCATCTCTAATTAAATTCAACAAAATTAAAACTACCCTGAGGAGGGCAAATGCCTGAAAGGGTCCTTGGCTGTCTTGTTCACTGCTATTGTGTGGCAGAAAATAAGTATTCAGTAAATCTATGTTGAATTTATTGCCAGGACTGGGGTGAGGCAAGGTAGATGCCTGGGGCAAACTGTTTAAGGAAACACTCACGCTCAGATTTGGGCAATTGCATGGTTGACACGTGCACAGTCCTGAGACTGAGGCCTCCTTAAACATCGTGCCTTAGGCACCTACGTACCAAGCTCTCATCCCGACCCTAGTTGAGTGAATAATATGAAATTTCAAGATGTATGAAGTAAATACTTTACAACAATGATATTTATAAAACATTCTTATGTTGGGCCATATCATAAACATTAAAAGAAAGACTTAATTCACATTCTAAAGATCAGTAGAAAGAATAAAAGACTATAAGTTAGCAGAGATGAGCTCTTGGAATACCTGCATATGGACAGCAGCTGAAACATGACTTTTAAACATTTTGAGAAAATGCATTTTGGTGCTGAGAAAATTTGGTACGATGCCAGACTTCAATGACATCTTATTTCCACGGTATACTTGTGTAGTAAGTATAGATTCAATATCATCATACTTTACATCCTATGTGGAAGTTGGCAATCCAAACAAAACCCAAACGTTTCATATATTTATACATTGCAGAAATAATTTTTAACATGATTTTTGGGAAAAGAATACATGTTATGGGAGATCATCAGTACAGTAGCTTTGAGTTTAAGTTTCAGAAAAAAAACAAAACAAAACACCTGTCACATCACTTTTTTAAAACAAACAAACAAAAAAGTATGGCTCCAAGAGGCCGAGGCTAAGTGAAACTGTCCATGTCAAGCAGGCGTTTACACTGAGCCTCAGAGTTTTGGAAACGAGCCAGGACCCTGAGGAGAGAGAGGGAGAGTTTAGGACCCGCGGGCGTCCTGGCTTCGCTCGGCCCTGACGCCCCGCCTCCTCTGCAGGGCTCCTCCTCCCACCCAGGCAATCTCTTCCTGGAAGCTTTTCTTTTCCTTCTTCTCATTCCATGGGCCTTCTCTGAATCCCCCAAACAACGTATCAGCACCTTGGCTAGCTGTTGAATGCAGTCCCTTAGAAGTGGCTGTCAGTCCTGACTCTGCCAGTGCCCTGTGGCACAGCCTCAGGCAAGCGGCCCAGGGGCGCAGGGTCCCTGCTGACATCCTGAAATAGGGCGCAGTTTTCTCCAGAACCCACCGCGTGAGGCGGTGTGATGATGCGGGTACAGCACGGAGTCGTGGGCTTGGCCCCTGGTGTCGTCCTAGTTGTTATCACTATCACTCCTCCTCATGCCTGTGTCCCACCCTGTGTGTGTCGCAGCCTTTCTGCTGGCCTTTTCCCACAAGCTCTCGCTCCTGCTGGCTTAGAGCTCAGGCTCTCGGACTCAGGTGTGCGTTCAAACCACCTGGAAACATCAAAATGCAGATCCCAGTCCTCACACCTGGAGCTCATTGGATGGGTTTGGGGTAGAGTGTGGGCATCTTTTCAACAGCATCTTTGGGGGTCTCGGCACCCCTCGGGGGTCCCAGGCCTTTCTCCGACTCAGACTCCTCAACCTCACTGCTGCTGCCGTTTTGGACTGGAGACCCTTGGTGGTCCAGGTCAAGGGCTCTCCAGCACGTTTAGCGGCATCGCTGGCCTCTGTCGTTAGATGCAGTAGCACCCCTCACTCCTGTTGTGACAACCAAAACCGTCTCCAAACATTGTCAGACGCCCTCTGGGGGCAGATGGTACCCATTGGGAACCACCGTTCTGTAACATGAAACATTAGCACAGTTCCTGGCCTGGCTCGAGGTGCGTGTCGTCGAATTGAGCTCAGGCGTCACCGGTGGAAGTGAGTTCTTGGGGTGCTGCGAGGAAAAGAATTTCCTGATGGGGTTTTGTGGAAAGCCTGATTGATGATGTGAAATTAAGGGGGTTCCCCTCCAAGGTCCCATTTCTCTCCGTCTCGCTGTGGAAAAAGTCCCATCTTGCCTTCAGCAGGACCAGAGTTAAGGCCACTGCCCATAGTCTCTGCTCCGTATTGAAATCCATCCGGTCCAGCATCTGGCCAGCTTAGCTTGTGTCCCCAGCTGCAGTGCATTGCGGCTGCTTAAGACCACATGGCTGTGGAGAGGGAACACTCGAGCCCACGGGTGGGTGCAGGTCACGGAACGAGAGACAGCAAGAGCAAACTCTGTCTGGGGATTTTAACTTGCTAAGATTTCCCACATTTTGATGAGGTTCACCCTCTAGCCAATCCATTGTTACCCCGGCTAGATTGACAGGCAAGCACCTCGCCGACGGTACCCTGGCTTCACTGCACATGCGCCTTGCTCGACCTTTATTCCAGTCCCTCCCCCAGTGATCTGCAGGGAATGGACCCGTGGTTCCCTGGGGAGCATGAAGCTATATCTTCCTGGTGAAGCTGCCCAGAAGACCATGCTTATGTCTGGCGTCCCTTGCTGTTTTCTTTTTATTAGTATTAATAATGAGCTAATTACAACAACAAGTGGGTTCGATGCAGGAACTCTCAAGAAGTCAACAACACTGACACACACTTGTCATTATATCTCTTTAGGAGTTTCCAGTATTCTGCAGCAGAAACCACATCTTCGAATTGTCTGAGTCTTTCATTTCAGACTCAGAGGAGGGACATCCTAGCCGCCTGCTAGGCTGTTCTGAGCACTGGAATCTAGTGTTTATTCTAGAGGGGCGACTTCTTAAGGAACCCCAGGTTTTTGTTGCCTACCATGTAGTAATAGCTAATTTATTGAATGAACTGGTGTCAGATAGATGGCAATCACTGCTTTCAAACATGGTCTGTTGTATAATGTTCAGGTACAAAAAGCTCCACTGAGTCTAAATCAAAATTTCAGTCTTACACTCAGCTCCCAAGTAGAGAGAGAGAAAGAGTAAAAACAACTCATGTCTGCATTTCCATGGGGACCGGTCCCTATGCTCAGGGTCCAGGCTGAGCTAGCAGAGGCGGGAATAGTTTTTGACTTGGATGTGAACTTAATATAAAGCAAATAAGTTTTCCATCCTGGAAATGAGCGTGCAGCCCAAAGTTTAATCAATAGCTCTCTGCTTGTTACATTGACTTACTCATTTCTTCTTTCTAAAGAGCAGAATGTTTTCTAAAATCACACAGAACTATTATAACAACTCCAGGTCCCTTGATATCGAAGTGGCTGATGAAATGACACAGGTATTGAAATTATAATGACACCTAAAAATGTGCGGGTAAAAATCACTACAAGCCCTGGCTGTGGGGAAAATGGGCTGGGTGGCGTCCACCGGCGGGAGAGGCCTTTGGGAAGACTGGGCTGCTCTGCAGGTAGCCTCACAGGCTGGGCTTTGTCATCTGCTCAACAGGACAGCCTCCTCACAGCGCATGCTGTCCCCTGTCTAGTCTCAGCCCCCAAGCAGTGGGAGCGAAGGACTGCCCAGGCTCACCCCTGCCCAGCCAGGTGGGGCTGCTCTCCTCATTGGTCACTCGCAGCTCAGGCAGGCGGGACAGGACTGGCCGGTCTCCCCTCTGCATCCCCATGTCGCAATGCCTTCCTCATACCAATTCTGTTCCCTCCCCTGCTGCTCTTACACAGGCCAGCTCTCCTCTCAAGTTCATCAGAGCTCACCACGGCTGCTTCAGCTCCTTCGGACAGCTGTCTTTTCCTGAGAGGAAAACTGGGGTGTAGTATCAGGGAAACCAAAGTGGGGAGGGTTCTTCAGAGGGTGGAGTGAGGTTTCCTTTGGATTTCGTGTGAAAGAGGATGTGGAAGGCCTTCTGCTTTCTCTTTATGGATGTCTGGGGGGGGGGGTGCCCTCTTGGACTCTAAGATCATCCTCTGTGCTGCAGGTTGTTGGCTGTAGGCTCAACCCAGCACTGGGGGTAGAAGGGTGCGGGAAAGGGGGCGGGGGAGAGAGGGAGAGAGAGGGAGAGAGAAGAATGTGTAATTCAGTTCATTGCCACTAAGAGGCACCAAAGACAACTCAATAAAGTGCAGCCTGGGGCTTGAGGACTTTTTTTCTCTCTCCCAAAGAGTTAGTTTAAATTTGTCCCTGAATAAGCAAAACGACTCCCAGGAACCCCGCTGAGAATCATGAAGAGACAAACCTCCATGAATTGTCAGATTTCCATATCCTGTCCCAGATGATTCCCGAAACCCGGGCAGACAGAGCGCTTTGGCAGTGACAGGCAGCTGCGCACCAGGACAGTGGGATGAAGGAGCTTAACCCCGGAGATCTGGTTGCCACAAAGTGTCCTTTGGCTTTGCTGCTGGTGCCTCCACTCAGCCTGTGCCCCAAATCTCCAGACCTCTGCATTTCATTGCTCCGCGAATGTCCCTGGGGGTGGGGGTGGGGAAGAGAAAGGAAGAGCTCTGGAGGCCACCCCGGGGTCCTCCCTCTCCCTCAGACAGCACTCAGTTATTCTCTTCTCTGTCCATACTGCCAGACCTCCTTCCAGGCAGCAGAACCTCTCACCCAACTGCCACCGGCCATTGTCACCAGCGTGGCCTCTCATCTCCTACTGGCCAGCCTGCCCACTTCCCGTCCGTCCTCCACGCGGCATCCAGAGGGCTTGCACCAGGTGGACCTGCGCCCCTCATCTGCACCCCTCGGTCTCCGGTTGCTCTCAGTACGAGCCCGAACTCCCACCACGGTGTCCCAGGCTCTTGGTGATCTGCGCAGTTCCACCTGTCTCCCACATCCCCTTTCCACATCCCCTCCCCTTCTCAACCACTCTCTATCTCACCCAGTACACACCCCTACTTTCCCAATCAGACTAAAATACTTGTATTTTCCGCATTATACTATTTTCTCTTTCACTCTGCCCTTAGCACTCGGGAGATAAACATTGCCCGCCCTTCTTCCATCCCCAGGACCCTAGCCTGAGTAACTGCCACGGTCCTTTAGGATTAAATCGTAGCCATCTCCTCCTCCGAGAAGTCCTCGGAGAGCCCCACTCCAAGGCTGGGGTCGCCGCCCCTCTCGATGTATCGCAGCTAAGTAGTGGGGTGCAGGCAGTCTCCGGCCTCTCCCTCCCCTAGCCGCGCGCGTCCTCTGCGCTCTTGGCGTACACTTGTTGGAGGAATGGACCCAGAGCGCGCCTGGTGGGGGGAATGCGCAGACGCGATGCCAACACGAGGTGGCGCTATGGCCACACGCATCGGGAGCGCAGCCTATTCTGGGCCTGGCTGGATGGCCTCTGTTGTGATCACACAGACTACTGGATGCTCAGACAGGGTGTTCTGGAGTCAGGGACGCTCTGTGCTGTACTGTGATCTCGGTGACACGTGTTTGGGGACAGACTCTTGTCCTGGTGCCTGGTGCCTTCGTGCTAACTTCAGAAGCTCTGAGTATTGTCCTTCGTCACCAAGACCCTACCTGAGCCATCATGACTTCTTCAGAAGCCCCCAATTCTTAGTAAACTTTGTGTTTCCTGTGCTTAACTACCAGACTTCAGTACTCAAATGTCAGATTCTAAGCTACTCACAACTAACTCATAGGTTTTCTTTTTTAATTGAGATGAAAGTCACACAATGTAAAATTAGCCATTTAAAAATGCATAGTAAATAGGCACCTCTCCAAACAGGACATACAAATGGCCAAGAGACATATGAAAAAATGCTCAGCGCCACTAATCATCAGAGAGATGCAAAATAAAACAACTATGAGGTGTCACATCACACCTTCCAGAATGGCCGCCATCAACAAATCATTAAACAACAAGATGTTGGTGAGGGTGTGGAGAAAAGGGGACTCTAGTACACTGCTGGTGGGAATGCAGACTGGTGCAGCCACTGTGGAAAGCAGTATGATGTTTCCTCAAAAAGTTAAAAATTGAACTGCCATTTGACCCAGTGATCCCACTTCTAGGAATATACCCTAAGGTGCCTGAAACACCAAACAGAAAGAATATATGTACCCCCATGTTCATAGCAGCACTATTTACAATTGCTAAGATCTGGAAATAGCCCAAGTGTCCATCAACAGAGGAGTGGATTAAAAAGCTGTGGTATAGCCCTGGCTGGGCTGGTTCAGTGGTTACAGTGTTGGCCCTCGGACCAATGAGTTACAGGTTCGATTCTGGTCAAGGGCACATACCTCAGTTGCAGTTTGTCCCAGGCCCTGGGGGGGACATGGGGGAGGCAACCAGTCGATGTGGCTCTATCATATCAATGTTTCTCTTTGTCTCTCTCTCCCTCCCTCCCACTCTATCTGATAATAAGTAGAAAAATATCCTTGGGTGAGGAATAAAATAAAAAAAAAGCAGTGGTACATATACACAATGGAATACTATGCAGCTGTAAGAAAGAAAGATCTCTTGTCCTTTGAGATGACATGGAGGGACCTGGAGAATATTATCCTAAGTGAAACAGCCAATCAGAGAAAGACAAATATCACATGATCTCACTTATTTGTGGAATATAATGAACAAAACAAGCTGATGAACAAAATAGACCCAGAGACACAGAAGTAGGGTACAGACTGACAAACCTCAGAAGAAGGTTGGGGGGGGGGAGGGAAGAGATAAACCACAGAACTTATTTGCATGTATGCATAACCATGTACATAGACAACAATGCTGGGGATGGGGTAGGGGGTGGGGATGGGGAGGAGGGTGTCAATGAGGGAAAAAGGAGAAACATCTGTAACAAAAATATATTAATAAAAAATTTAAAAATTAAAAAAAAGCATAGTACATGCACAATGTTGTACAATCATTTATTAAGTTCCAAAACATTTTCATCACTTCAAAAGGAAACCCCACACCCATTAAACAGTCACTCCCCAATGCCCCCTCCCCCTAAGCCTTGGCAATAACCACTCTGTTCTGTCTGTATGAATTTGCCTGTTCTGAATATTTCATATAAATGGAACCATACAGTATGTGACATTTTGTGCCTGTCTTCTTTCACTTAGCACAATGTTTTTGAGGTCCATCCATGTTGTAGCATGTATCAGTACTGCATTCTTTTTTATGGTTGAATAGTATTCCATTGTATGGATAGACCACATTATGTTCATCCATTCTTGCACGGATGGATGTTTGGGTTGTTTTCCCCTTTTGGCTATTATGACTAGCGTTGCCATTAACATAGGTGTACCTGTATTTGTTTGAGTCCCTGTTTTCAATTCAACTCCTAGGGTTTTGGTGAAGACTGGATACACGCCCACCATGTAGGGGGAGCAACTGAGATTTTAATATTATCCTGAAGGTGTGCAAAGAGGCCCACAGAGGTTCTTACTCTTGCCATCCCTCTCAGATATGGGAGCCAGATCTCTCTCCCCCAGGTGGGATTTCAGTCTACGTCTCTCTCCATTCTCCACCTGCCACCATGGCTGGTGTGGGAGTAAGGTGGGAAAGGCAGGTGAGAAGTAGTGGAAATGAGCACGTGGAAATGACCGGCTGGGGACAACCACTGCACAAGTAGCAGTGAGCAAGGGGAAAAGGCAGGAAAGACAAAGGGTCCAGAAAAGAGCAGACCCTGAGGTGCATTTAGATAATGAAGAGGGCATGGTGGGAGGGCAGGGTCGGGGTGATTGGGGACAGGAAGTGTCACAGACAAGGACAAGTAAGGGAGCAGGAGGTGGCTGGATGGGTGAACTGGTGGTCTTATACATGAACACAGGATTCTGGTTGTGGCTGAGGGATTCTGTGGGGTTGGTGTTAGGGCTGGAAGCTGGGGACACGCTCTGGGAATGATCAGTTTGGGGTCAGGTTTTAAGAAAGTTGATGATGCCAGGAAGGCAACGACCTGGGCTGCAGGTGTCCTTATTGGGTATTTGGAACATGCTGTCTTGACATGCCTGACATGAGGGAGAGGAGGTCTCTTAGAGGGTGTGTGTGACCGTCTGGAAGCCCAGGGAACTTCTGCTTTAGGTACTGGAGGAAGTGAGAAAGGCTCCGTTAGCTTTAGGCACACAGAACAGCTGGAACCCAACAGGGAGAGGCCGCCTGTTGGCCTGGCATCCTAGGGAACTGACAATAATTACTTCCATCTTCACCTATAGGATGGGCATCAGAAAAAAGGGGTAAGAGGGAGGGAACCTGGCACTTGGTTTTGGGGAGGTGCTGTAGGAAATGCAGTTAAGCTTGTGCACCCCTGAATTATCTATTCTTGTCTGTTTTCTGTCTGAGATTCCCTCTCTAGGGTTAAATAATGAAAACTTTATGGGGAGACCTTCAGGGTTGTATTGGAGGGAAACATCCTTAAAAGGACACAAGTCAGAATCCCATCCTAATGTGGCCCTCAGGGGAAGTGCCAGCATTTGGCCGGCAGGGGGAGCGCTCGAGTCGAAGGCGGATCCTCTCTCACCAATTGTTGCACCTGAGTGCTGTTCTCTGTATATCCATCAAGCTCTCGTTCTTTTCATTCACAACTCACACCAAAGAGCAATATCTAGAATGCTCCATTTACTGGGGCAGCGAGCTCATCTGAAGATCGGTGATTTGGGGAGCGGGAACGGAACTTAAAGATCTCCTAATCCGATCCTTCTATGTGACGGAGGAGGAGGAGGGCCTGAGATTCGCGACCCGGAGCGTTCGGTGAGTCAGGACTAGAACCCGGGTCCAGGCTCCCAGCCCGTGTGCGCACCGTGTGCGGGCCCTCCGAGCGCAGCCGTCGGGGGTCTGCACATGGCTCACCACGCCCGAACAGCAGGTGCTCCGCCACACCCGCCCGCCCTCCCACTTCTGAATACTTAGAACACACCAGCCACACTGTGGGAAAAAAGGCAAATCCGTTTCTCCGGAGAGAGGGAGTGTCCTGAGAACCTAACTGGGTGTTAAGTGGACACTAACCTGGTAATCAAGGAGAACATAGGAGTCGCTGGTAGGAATCATTAAGGCCCCCAAGTTGAGAATCTCCGTGAAGATAGAAGAACAAGCATTAACGATTGGACCCAAAAGGAGAAAATTAAATGTGGAGACAAAGGGAAAACGGAGAATTCCAAATAAAAGAATAAAGCATAGAAGTCTGGCTCAAATGAGGTGAGAGGGGACCATGTGTGAGGGCCCTAGGAAGCCATAGGACAGCGAGGCCACACTGAGGAATGGCTGTATTTTTAACAGCCTCCCAGGCTGGAGAGATGAAAGTCCTCAGGACTAGAGAAGTAAGCAATGAATATGACAGGCACACAGGTGGACCCGAACGTGGGACATTCTGGCCGTTTGAGATGGTCCTCAGGAAGTGCATGAGAGAGTATGATAAATGTCCTTGTGGAGGCGGCCGGACCCCTGTCCACCAGAGGCAGGGGACAAGCCCGAGCTCTACTAATGTGCCGTGGATTTCCTCTCAGATGGCGGGGACAGCACGCCATGACAGAGAGATGGCGATCCAGGCCAAGAAAAAGCTCACCACGGCCACCGACCCCATTGAAAGACTCCGACTGCAGTGCCTGGCCAGGGGCTCCGCAGGCATCAAAGGACTTGGCAGGTAGGACCCGGGGCCCCGGGTGGCAGGAGCAAGAGGAAGGCAGGATGCAGCCAGGTGAGGCTGGCACTAGTGTGACCTTGAGCAAGTCTCTTCCTCCGGGCCTCTCAGTTCCTTAACTGTCAGTGCCGGGTTTGATGTCTGAGGTCTGTGTGACCATGTTTGGTCTTAGTCCCAGACTCAGCAAGGCCCATGTCTGCTACAGGAAAGTGTAGCTACTGGGGAACGTGAGGTGAAGGGAGGAGCTTGCCCCCGTGCTAGAGACACCTAGCAGGACGAGGAGAGACACTCCCCGCAGCTGTGACAACAGGGGCTTGACGGAGGGAGGGAGGGACAGTGACTTCGACCTGGCTGCAGAATTTGGAGTTTCTCTCTCAGGAGACCAGTCCCACTCACGTCCAGGGGCACTGGCATCGCCTGTGGGGTAGTGAACAGCTCACTGCCACCGGGGTCCCCGGCCCTCTGAAAGAGCCAGGAGTCCTCAGGGCTGTGGAGCCCAAGGGGAAGGACTTGTGAGCCCCTCTGACGGCGTGCCTGCGTGGGCCAGGCAGTGTGCACGTCACGAGGGACTCACCGGTGAACGTGGCTTCTCCAGAGCTCATGAGGAATTCAGACTAGAGAGGCACAAAACCAGGAACCCCGCAGTGTGAGAAACCGGTCGGAAAAGCACAGGTGTTACGGCAGGGAAACCCAACCTCACACCTGACGGCTGTGGAAGGCTTCACTTCCCGCAGGTGCTGAGACCAGGAGTGTCGTTGTCAACAGTCCCACAATCTCAGGCTACGCCCAGCTCTGTCACAGCCCTGGCTGCGGGCACACGGACCCTGGTGGCCAGGCTGTCACAGTCCGGGGGCAAGACCAGCCCGCTTCGATTCAGTGTCCTATCCCTTCAACCTTTACCTCTTTCGTCGTCCGCCTTGTCCTTGGTGAAGACCCTCAGGACCACGCCCTCTCTCCCACTCCTGGGCCATTCAGTCCAATCCCTGTCGCTGCCAACACCATCTCCGCCCTCACCTCCGCCAGCGCCTCCTTTCATTGGAGGATTGTATTAGAGACCAAGATCTAGGCTCTAGATGTGCTTCTTGTTACTGGGGTGTCACTTCTCGTTCCTCTTAGCTGACAGAACGAGGAAATATGTGTGTGTATATTAACCTGCACATGTATATTTATACGTAATAGCCTGTGTTTACAGTCAACTAAACCTGAGTTCATACTGACGTGTGTGACTACCCCATTAGACATGAACCAGATCCTCCTAGCCTCCTCTCCCGGCTTATCTAGGAATTCCCATTCCAACAACGAGAAATCTGGCTGTCACCATCTGCCATCCATTTATTTAATCGTTCAGTTCCAATGTACCTGAATAGCAACGTCAGAATTGTTAACTCACCTCCGTGGGGAATACCTTTGTCAGCTGCTCCAGTGCCCATGTGCCCTTCCTGGCACCTGTAGTCTTACTGACTCCAGTCGTTCCACAGTTAGTTAAGTCAGCACCGTCACCCTGCACCTCCCTTTAGTGACCTTGTTTCAAACTTTTGTACACAGTTAGACTCACTTGTCACAATCTGCGTTGCTTGCTGGCATCCCCCGGCCTCCTAAGTAATTTTTAAAAATTGTATACATTAATGATTACTCGTCATACGGTAAATTCTCATGGGCTTTAGAAAATACTTAATATCATGTATCTGCTATGAGATATCATATAGAATAGTTTCCTGCCTTAGAAACCCCCAGGCTTCACCTATTTTCTCGCCTCCCCATCTTTTTGCTGTTTTTGTAGTTTTGCCAGAATGTCACTTAATTGGAATCACACAGTGTATATATTTTTAAAGGTTTGTTTTCTTTTATGAGATGCTGGGAAGAGGCTCTCCAATTTCAGAAGGAGGGTTCGGAGAAGAACCGAAGACTTTTGTATTTTACCTTGAAAAACCCTGAGAGTAGTTTTCTTTTTAAATCTTTACGCTACACCTTGTTCTTTGTGGGTGTTTAACATTTTGGGGGGTGTGTATTTTCTTCAGAGTGTTTCGAATCATGGATGACAATAACAACCGAAGTCTCGATTTCAAAGAATTCGTGAAAGGCTTAAACGACTATGCTGTGGTCATGGAAAGGGAAGAGGCGGAGGAGCTCTTCCAGAGGTTCGATAGAGATGGAAATGGCACAATAGACTTCAATGAATTTCTTCTCACATTGAGGGTCAGTGCCCCATGAATCAGTGTGTCTGACGAGCTGACTTTCACGTGGCTTGGGTTGGCTACCTGGAGGTTTTGTTTTCAGAAGTCGTTAGTGCACTGTGACGGTAATGGGCTGGAGATGGAGAACAGACTGGGGCACCCGGGGAGCAATGACAGTATCTATCATTTAATGGCACACAAGCAATTACCCATCACTGAGAGGAATGCGATATTTTATCACATACGATACGAAACAGCTCGTTTGCTTGTGTATGTGTGTGTTTTCTCTATTTATCTAGCCTCCGATGTCCAGAGCCAGAAAGGAGGTGATTATGCAAGCTTTTAGAAAGCTGGACAAGACTGGAGATGGTGTGATAACAATCGAAGACCTTCGTGAGGTGTACAATGCGAAACACCATCCAAAGTACCAGAACGGAGAATGGACTGAGGAACAAGTGTTCAGGAAATTTCTGGATAACTTTGATTCGCCCTATGACAAAGATGGATTGGTAAGTTAAAGAGCTTCATCTAAGTGAATTTCTTCTGTCCAATTTGTAATTGTAAATAGATAGGAAATAGGTCCAAAGCCTTAAAAAAATACTTGTATTACGGTTGTTATAAATTAAAGTAAAATATTTCCTTAGTGACTACCTAGAAAGTTGAGAACTAAAGTAGTAAAAAGTGTGTGTGTGTGTGTGTGTGTGTGTGTGTGCGCACGCACACACATACCAGTAGTGGATCCTCATACAACTAAATACCCATCACCTAGAGAAGGTGGTATTTTGGTATTTAAAAAAATTTTTTTTTTTCTTTATTGATTTTTTAGAGAGAGAAGAAGGGAGAGAGAGAGAGAGAAACATCGATGAGAGAGAACATCAATTGGCTGCCTCCTGCGTCAGGCCCTAGTCATCAGGCCCACAACCTGGGCATGTGCCCTGCCCGGGAATCGAACCAGCAACCTTTTGGTGCATGGGTTGATGCTCAACCACTGAGCCACACCGGCGGGGCGAAAATGTGGTATTTTGATTACACATTCCATCTCATGGTTGCCATATTTACTATACACAGCTAACAGCTACCTTCCAACAAATCAGACTATAATAAAACATATTTAACTTCAAAATGAGACTATAATTCAATTTTTTGGAACATGATTCTCAAGGCAGTTCAGGATGACACAGATTCGTCGTCACACTTCGCTCCGCGGAAACGCCATTGAAGGGAAGTTTTCAGGGACAGCAATGCCAGATAACAGAACGGACTCTGATGTCATCTTCAGTAGGCTTTGCGACTGACTTGTATTCCTCAAGTACAGCACACTTAAAGCTAAGGGAAGTAATCAGTCAGGGAAAGACAAGTGTCCCAGAATTTCACTTACTTGTGGAATCTAATGAAGAAAATAAACCGACAAAACAGAAACAGACTCACAGACACAGAGTGCAGATGGACAGTGGTCAGAGGGGTTGGGGACTAGGTGAAAAAGGTGAGGGGATTAAGCAAAAACAAAACAAGACTCATAGACACAGACAAGTATGGTGATGGCCGGAGGGAAGGGGGTGGGGGGAGGTAGAAGAGGGTAAAGGGGGATAAATGGTGATGGAAGGAGACTTGACTTGGGGTAGTGAACACACAATACAGATGATGTATTTTAGAATTGTACACCTGAAACCAACATAATTTTATTAACCCATGTTGCCCCAATAAATTCAAGAAAAAAGAGAAAGAAAGAAAGAAAGAAAGAAAGAAAGAAAGAAAGAAAGAAAGAAAGAAAGAAAAAAGGACAAAAGCAACCACCCTTTCTCCACGAACTGTTATCTTAAAGTTACTAATGCAGAGCTTGGTAGGGTTAGGAATTATGTCATCATAATTACGTTTAGGCTGAAACCAAAATGTCATGTGTCTTATCCACAGTCATATATGGACTTTTGAACCCAGAACCAGTTTTGCTCTTAGGTGTCCTGAGGCTAAGGTGATGGGCGAAGGGATTTACCCCTGGGTTGATGGCAGCAGCAGAACCCTGAGGAGGCCACCCTAACCCTGTGCCACACACGAAGGGTTAGTGGGACAGTGGGCGGGAAGAAGACATGGTGGTGGTAGGAAGAGAAAGGAAGCCTTCCCCTTCGGAAGGGAATATCCCCCAGCCTTTTCCAAGAAACTTCATGGTGAGTCCTGTTAGCAAGGGGTGAGTGGGACAGAAAGGAGAACTTTCTTTTCTTTCTACTGACATTTTCCTGCCAGGGTCAGAGAAATGCCCTCCACTTTAGACTGAAGGGATGGCAGAGGTGGATAAAAAAGGGGGAGTGGGGGTCCCACATTCCGCCGAGCAGCCCAGTGCTTAGGGACAGAAACAACAGACCTCGATGTTTTCTTCTAATATCGCTGGTCTTTGATCTGTGAGATAGCAGTGGAAAAAGAGTCAACTGCCATTTCCCCAAATTAGCCCAGGCTGCATAGGATCCCAGGGTGTGTTTGCCCCCTCTCTGCAGGTGGTTCCTCCTCGCTGCGGGAGAAACCTCAGCTGCTCTTTGCCTTAACCCAAGTCAATGTAGCCCGTTGTTGTGATTCAGCTGATTTGAAGTTCCCACCCCTGTCCCTTTTGACATTTATCTTAACGTGCCATGTTAAGCTCGCTCGTAAAGGTCACTGGGGTTTTTTAGCAGTTTCAGACTCTGTGTTGATACCTGGCTCTGACAGTGCACCATTGTCATTGTGGGTTTGTATTAATAATGCAAACTGCTGGTTGCACCTCGGAACTACAGAATTGGACTTTTTAGTGGGGTGGAGCTCAAGGGTTTACCGTTTTAATAAGTGCCCCTGACGACTCTTACTCACATTCATATATGAGATGCTCGCCTCGAAGAGATTCAGCAGTGCCTGTGTTTCATTGCTAATTATAATATCTACATAACCTCATTTAGCGCGATTACGGATCTGGGCACCGTTTATAGAGCACTTGTTAGCCACTGAGCAACGTGTTCAGGGCTTGACAGGGACATCTCATTGACCAGACATAGAGAAATATTTCCGAAAAGTGACCTGTGATTTAATCTTCTGTACACTGAATCATATTTTAAACACACAAGGACCTGTCAATGTCAAGGCATTCCATGAGAATAATCATAAAGAGAATAATCGTGCCCTGCTTTATCATTTTCATATTGAGTTGTTTCGTACATTAAGACTTCTTCGGGTGAAGTTATAGCTACACTGGAAGTCAGTGCTGTTATTTATGATTAAAAAATATCGTTGGTATCCAAATAAGACAGAATTTAGGATAAGACAAGAAAGTGAGCATGCTCCTTAGCCAAGACTGATGTGCAGATTTGTGAACTGTTCATGATAGGCTTAGCTGTCACGTCGCATGAGGTTACCGGGCTGCTGTAGCCAGGGGATTGGATGATCTTGCTGTCACCCCCCTCACTCAGCTCTCCGGGCAGCCTGGGCACAGAAGCCTTTTGGACAGAGATCCGAAAGCAACCAAATGTGTGTGAAGCAGCCCATCCTCAGTCCATTCTACCCCCAAACCCCACCCTGACTGGGGCAGACTTGCGCTTCTTATTTTTTAAATATCTAGGTTTTGAAGTTTCATGTGTGACTGTTATAATTATACATATTTTTTAAAAAATATCTTAGGATTACATTAGCCCTTTGAGGGAATATGAGTCTATCTCATATAGAAATTTTTTAGTAATTACAAATACTTTGAGTATCTGATGGACTGTGTGTCGATAACCCACACTTATTTTATGATTGTTTCCGAATCAGGCTGCAGCTAAGAGAAAGGGTCTGTCTTCTGTATCATGGCCCAGATGTTTCTACTGGGACCTCCTGTTGCACCTAACACACACTCTGCCAGCTGAGGGTGGCGTGGTGCTGAGGCCTGCCCAAACCAGGCTGTCCAATCTCTTTTTTCTAATGCCAAACAAAATAATTAATCAACGATGGCTATTATTACAGACGAGTAATTTACTCTGATGAGGGCACACTGATGGGGCACATCATAGAATCTGTGGTTCAGGCCATTCCCAGTACGAGTTGAGTTTCAGGAAACAAGCAGACACTTCTCTAACAATAACCTATGACCTTTCCTGAAATGGTCAACTATATTAGCTCTGATGTCTGGTTTTATATAGTCTGACTTACAGGAGGGGCTTAATGCTGTGTACTTGGGGAATGCAAAGGGAAGAAATAAAGAAATTCAAGAAAGGAGGACATTAATAGTCTTCTAATTTTCATAAAAGCTATGCACATAGATCATTGATTTCTACTCCCAGACCACTGATAAACACAGCTTCACTATTAATGCAGTCTGATGCCTTTCTTCGTCTGCTTTTTACTATTTTGGGGGTGGTGGTGGTGGTGGAGGTAGGTTTACTTAGAGTGTCAGCAAAAAGGGTAAGTGGGTCAATCAGCTCGCGTGATTCTTGGCGGAGACAGGTGGGTGCTCAGTGGGAGCTGTTTGCTGTTATGGAGTACAGAGGGGTTTTGGATTTTTTATGGATTTCACTTTTTGTGATCTTTTAAATCCCCAATGACACTTAAAATTGAGGGTTAAGTAGAGAGCAATGCATTTCCCATACAGCCACCACTATTGTGTCCTTCAGTACAAGCAGGGCGATACCTTGGGCTGAAGTGACCGGTTGTAGACACCAAACAGGAGGACAGGTCTCTTCTCTGAACCTGCTGATCACGTCAGCCAATCTGGTTGGAGTGTAGGTATCACCTACACCTATTCAACAGAAAGCAATATGAAATCCTAGCATGAATAAAACAGGCGATATTCTAAAGAGACAGTTATAGGCATAGGATAGAGAGAGAAACCTGGGGGTGGGGGTGGGGAGAAATAAAGCATGGGTATTTTTTCTTTTACCACCCATTCTGAGCCTTGAATGAGTAATTTGTATCTTTGAAAAGCATGAAGCCATGGAATGATTAACTAGAAACCTGTTTCTTCACCCACAGGACAGAACGGCGTGCTTTGAAAGGTGAAAGTATCACGCGCCCTGAAACAAGGACCCGAGATATTGTTTCCGACCTGTCACAGGGAGATAGCATTAACTCCAGTAAAAACTCTTGATTTTTATTCTGAGTTTCAGCTCACTGATCTGAACAGATGGGCCTCTACTCTCACAGAAAGAGAGAACCTGTATCTCATTTTCCATTTAGGTCACCGGTTTGGAAATTTGCAAGACTTTCTCCCTCTCTTCACCTATGCCACCGGTCACCACCATCCTGAACTTCACTTTTCCTTGTGTTAGCTCTATTCCTCAGCCAGGGTCACTGAAAGCTCCCTTGATTGAAATTTCCCTTTCATTTACAGGTACCGGAGATGGGCCCCCACTGACATGGTGAGAAGCAAAGTTTCGTTTTTGTTTCTAACATTTCCTCTGCAGGTGACCCCCGAGGAGTTTATGAACTACTATGCAGGGGTGAGCGCGTCCATCGACACCGATGTGTATTTCATCGTCATGATGAGAACCGCCTGGAAGCTCTAAATGCATGAACTGGGGACCAAAGACTTGGGTACCGCCCCGTGGCTCCACACGATTAAACATCAGCTGAAAACCAGGATCATATCTGAGTTCGAGTTCCTTCCAGTGTTCCTTCCATGCCAACAGCATTTTCCAGGGCAGAAATAAAGACTCTAAGTAGTTAACTGTAATTTAACTTCTCCGAGCCTGTTTCCTTAGCTCTAAAGTAGAAATGTATTGAAATAAAATCTGAAAAGCTCCTAGAGCTAAGCTGATAGGTACACATGTCTAATCAACATTAGGTATCTTCCTTGGCCAGTAATTAATTACTAGTTTACCTTGTTCTTCAGGGAAAATAGATGTTGAAACTAAATAGATCCTGAAAATAGATGTTATAATTAAAATAGGAATGTTTTAATTATGACCCCACCCATGCACCCTCAGTCTTTCTTCATTTCCTTTTATTTTTTTAAATCCTCACCTGAGGATATTTTTCCATTGATTTTCAGACAGAGTAGGAGGGAGAGAGAGAGAGAGAAACATCGATGTGAGAGAGACACAACGGTTGGTTGCTTCTCAAATGACCCTGACCAGAGACGGGGATGGAACTGACACAAGATACGTGTCCTTGACTGGAATCGAACCCGAGACTCTTTGGTCCGAGGGCTGATGCTCTAACCGCTGAGCCAAACTGGCCAGGGCTCTTCACCTGCTATTAGATGGTTCATTTCTAGGTGGGAGAATTAGTCCGGTTTTATGACTGTAAATGTTTAAGTGCTTCAGTCGCAATTTGGGGACCAGAAGGAGACCACACGTTGGTCTCAATCTCTGTAACTAAATCTTGTTACAGACGTTGACCGCGGTTTAGGGAAGCCTTGATTAGGTGATAGGTTCAAAATGACATTTTGGGGTCATTTAAAAGGCTGATGTGAGACGAGCTGTTTCCTCGAGCAGCTGAGCCAGGACTGTTCATAGTGCTTCTGTGGTTGCAGTTTGAGGCTAGGCTGTGTTCTGCAACTTTACGTGGGATGTCTTGCCCTGTGAGCGCGCAGACCATGTCACCAAGCCCTCGCCTGGTGGAGTGTCCTCTCTCCTCCCCTTGCTGTTGGCCAACAACGTAGAAGCTCCTCCCAGCACGGGGAGGGTCAGTGTGGCATAGACTAGGGTCACAGGCAGGCTCCAAAGCAGACTGCCCTCTTAACACTTCATGGCTCACAGCGTTCTCCTCCTAGCTCTAAGCCTTGGCTTCAGATTACTAATGTGTGAGGAGCTCCCTAGGAAAGACTTCTGAGCAAAGGCAGCCCCAGCTCCTGGAAAATAGATGTTGCAAGTACAGCTCTCGCTCTGTGTCCTGTGTCTGGGCCAGAGAGAAACACACGGTGACTAGCCAGCCCTCTAGCTATGGTGCTGGATGTAATGATCAGTCTACTTTGTTCCTCAGAGACAGTCCCCCTTCTTGTCACCTCTGCCCCTGGCTGTACGCATCCCCTGGTTTGGGGACGTGGATTGGGACAAGGATATCCTTTAAGATGTTATATATTTAAGTGACTCTGAATTGAGGGCCTGAACATACTTGCCATGTTTTGTATCCATTTACTTGTTTACTTTTTATTTCTCAGACTTGGAAGTTGAGATCAGGATATATACATTGACCTACACATGGTGAAACTAGATGTTTACAAAGGCGAATTACAGCAGCCATTATAGGGGACACCTTCAGTGACTTTGTTTGTTGTTGAGAAGCTAAACTCTCACCCTCATCATAGGCTGGAAAGGGGACTTTTTCTTGAAAATAGGGGCCTCCCCCAAGAAGCTAGTTATTTTGGAAATTAATCACAGAAGTCTGGTTTTCTATTGTATTTATTATCTAGGCTTCTATAGAGGTCGCAGGCCGAAAGGTGCCAAGTGTTATGAGGGAATGTATAGAAATGATGTAGAAAGACAGAAGAAATGACAAAGGAATGTGTAGAAGAGATATCCATGTTTTCTGTAGCCTGCACTTTGCAGATTGTGGCTAAAGAGAGGTCCCCAGTTTCCTGGACATGGTAGATTGCGAGCCCACTGCTCTAGATAGATCTGTGTCTTTGATTCTCGCTATGACTCATGCCTCTGTTTCGCTGGGGCCATAAAGGTAGCATGTGATTCTGAACAAGGACTGGGTTGCGGCTATCAGCTTCGTCTTCCCCAGTTGTACTTCGCTTCCTGTCTAATTGGGGCGCAGGGCACAGCTACCAGATTTTAGATAACCTGTGCCTCACTGTGTATTTGGTCACGGTCAGTCACTTCCCTTCTAGAGATTCGGTCTGAGCCCACAAGCAAGGATTCCGCCAAGGCCCTCTCACCCTCTGAAAGCAAGGTCTAACCACCTATGGCCAAGGATCAGTCCGCTCTTATTCTGAGTCTTACATGGGATTTCTGGCCTAGTAGAAGGAACAGAGAAAGTCATTAGAATCATTGGTTAATACTTTTCTGGATACATTTTCTGTTTCACTTACACAATTTAAATATTACTCAATGTGTAATGTAAAAAGTAAGCTCTTGGGTCGGAAGACAAGCACAAGAAGAGGTTTCCAAAGCAACCTTTGGGAGCTCCTTGCCTTTTGGGCCTGGACCCCAGATAGGAAGTAAACAAGCAAACGAAGAACAAAGAAAAGAGCATGACATTAGCAGCTTTTCATGAAACAGGAACAATGTATGTAAAAATTCTGAGAGTCAGGTTTGGTCGGAACAAGCCACCAGCATCAGTATTGAATCTGGCTCTAACTCCCCCAAAGGCAAGCCTAGGCAAGAACACAGGGGACCCTGACTCAGCCTCTGGTTCACATCCTGCTGGAATTCCGGTGATAACGCAAATGAGAAATCCAAGACCTTCTGAGATGAGTTGTAGACTGAGGCAGAATTCTTCTGGCCAATCTGTGGGGCTGATTTTCACAGAAATTCACACCTGGATAGGATTTCTTCCCAGACCCACATGGCATTTTGGAGGATGGTGTGTGGCTCTTTGTGACTTGAGGCAGCTATGGAGTCTTGTTTCATGCCTAACAGCAGCTTTGAAGGCAGGGCTGGTCCCCTTCCAAGTAGGCCGAAGAGTGACTTTGCACACATCATTGTTTTAGGTCGAAAACACATCCCATTAATAAGTGTTTACTGAGCCACTGCTACGTGCCGTGTTTCATTCTAGGCTGTGGAGGTAGAGCCCTGCGCTGGAATAAATGCAGACATAACCACTGGCTTTCAAACCAAACTGACAGTGCATAGTTGTTGATCCATCAGAGAGGCAGGAAACCTCCCTCTCTGAGTCTCATTCAGCTCCCGGAGCTCGGACAGCGGGAGTCCTTCCTATGGCAGAGTGTTAGGGAACTATGTAATCAATTTGTTGGATGTAGACAATCTATCAAGACAAGGCAAGGAAAGTCCCCCTCTATTCTTGGGGGCAGATAATTGGCCCTTCACTTCTCTTGGCCAATGTGGATGTTTCTCTGAAGCCACAGAGTACAAGTGGGTAATGACTCAACCTTCATCAGGCTACCTCGGGAGGCAGTCTGTTCTGCTGATGTTTAATCAAGTGGAGAGATGAAATTAACCATTGTATTCTTGCATGGCGTGTGAGTGCCTTCTCTATTCCTCCTTCATGAAATTCTACTAACATCCTCTGAGTAGTATACCTTTTTGGATTTATGCTTATCTCTTTTGGGCACAGAATGAAAAACAAAAAACAAAACAAAAAAAAACTCACAAATTCCAGTTTTCAAGATTAGTCAACAAATTTGCTTTCCTGGAAATTATAGTCTGTTCCATTAAGACCTTCTTGAAAAAACCAACAGCTTTTCAAATTTTCGAAATGCTGATGAGTCAAAGAAAAACAAAGATTCCAAGGATCTGATAGATTGTCATATACTTTTATTTATATGTAATTGATCCTTTAGGAAGAAGCAAACATTTCTAAGCGCAGTTTTACTTCTCCACGATGCTCACATCAAAACTGCACAGTGTTGATGGAGATAGCTAGTTCTTCCATTGTGATAAAAAAAAAAAATAACCCACTAAGTGAATCCCCTAAAATTGAGTGTTCTAAAACAGATGCCAGGTGAGATCTGTTGAAAGAAACCTAAACAAATGATTGATGGGGGTTCTGAGAACACTGCGTGTGAGAAGCATGCCTTCTGCCCTCTCAGTGGTGCGGTGAGGGGCTGTGGTGAAACAGACCTTCCTCTCTGAGAATAGCGTGGCTTCTTGTCTCATTCTCACACCTGCTTTGCCAGAGCCGGGGTTATCCCTCAGCAGAACAGAGTGGAAGGTGTTCTTCAGTAGTGAAGCCCAGTGAAAACACAAGCAGCCAACCAGGAGCCAAGGTTCCAATAAGGGAACTTGCAGCTACCAGGAAGGTATATTGCATCAGGGGAAGAAAATCTCAACATGTAATGGCCCATTTCTTTTGTTCTAGATTCTTCTCCCTGGTCATCACAAATGGAATTTATTTAGTTATGATTTCTCTGGAGTATTATACAAATCCTAACAGCAATTTCTGTTTTGCCGAAGTTCTTGTGAGCACCACGGGTTTCCAGCTGCTGTTCTTGCTTCTGACACTGGGCCAGCAGCAAGCAGCTCGATGTGTGAAAGGCCACACCCAGCTTGCATTACCCTGCCCATGTAATCGCCATTCAGCTCTGACTTCCTTCTACTCTAGCCTCATGGCAAACTTAGGAGAGACCCAGAGCTTAAGCACCTGACATGAAGCGAGATCTGAGTGTCTAGTTTGTAATTCTGTCATCCAAGACTTGAGTACTTTTTCTGTACTGACCTTAACGCTGGGCACTCAGAGGCTGGTGTTGATTCTGGGGACATCTTGATCTTGAACTTAAAAGGTTTGAATTGCTGGTCTCCTGGAAACGCTCAGGCCACCTGCAGAATTGATGATAATCTGTGCTGTGAGAGAGACTTCCAACAGAATGGGGACCTGCAGTTGAGAGATGACAGGTGGCCGAGTGGCTGCTTCTTCCAGGGTTACAGTGAGCCTCAGACTGTTTCCACTGTGATGGGATAAAGAGCTATACAAATGCAGACCATTATCACATGTTAGGCATTACCTTAGGAAACCTAGATCATTCCATTAGTTTCCAAGGAAACTGGGAAATAAAACATCGTTCCACAAGTTTCATCCTTAGCCATGCCTGAAATCTCATTTAGCAATATCATTCGGCATCCATTTAAATATCTTTGAAGCTGCAAAGTGAATAGAGTAAATTGCCATTAATTCAGGCTCCACTAATTGAGCTCATAGACAGAGTTTGAATGAACATTTACTTTTGTTTCACCTATTCCAAAAAAAAAAAGAGAGAGGGGTTGTCAGTAATTTAAAGAGAATTATAAGGGCTGTGTCTAACTACAGTCATATGTGTTTTACAGGTGCATGGAGAAATTTATTTGCATATAAATATAATTATTAGTCATAAAAATTTTCCACATGCCCTTTAAAACAGTCCCAGGCCACTTGTTAGTTAACAGTGTTTTATTTGCATAACTGTAACACAAAATATTTTCTAGATAAGGACGTGTTCCTATAGATAAATTTTATCTTCATAGTATTTTTTTTTTATCCTCACTAAGGACATGCTTAGAGAGAGGAAGGGAGAGAGAGAGAGAGAGAGAGAGAGAGAGAGAGAGAGAGAGAGAGAGAGAACATCTATGTGGGAGAGGAACATCAATTACCTTTCGTATGAGCCTGGACTGGGGATTGAACTTGCAACCCAGGTGTATGCCCTGACTGAGAATCGAACCGGCAACTTTTTGGTGCACAGGATGATGCTCAACCAACTGAGCTACTCTGGCCAGGCTCTTGATAGTGTTTTAAAATGGAAATTGAATAGAAATTCTGCTCAAAAGCAACACTAAAGCAGAATTTCCAAGATATCAATCATATACATTTTAAAATATTTTGTTTTAAAAGCTATACCTGGCTCCTAGTGGTAAGCTACACATGCATTGAAAACAAGAACTTGCCTCTAATGGTAATGTTTAGGGTAGCATTTCTAGGAGCCAGAGATGGAGAAGTGTTTAAGCTACAAAGTTTAGTTTATAATACCAACCTTGTCATTTTTTTTTTCATATTATCAGACTGTCTTGCCATTAATGTGGTTCTGATTTAAGAGAATTTTCTCAATTTAGGTCTTGAAATATTAGCTACTCTTACTAAAAAAAAATGTTCATCTAGATTTGTATTAAACGCCATTAAAGTGCTTCTCCTTCCTCTTCCTCTTCCTCCTCTTCCTCCCCCTCCCCCTCCCCCTCCCCCTCCCCCTCCCTCTCCCTCTCCTTCTCCTTCTCCTTCTCCTTCTTCTCCTTCTTCTTCTTCTTCTTCTTCTTCCTTTTTGTTAATCCTCATCCAAGGATATTTTCCCATTGTTACTTAGGTAGAGTGGAAGGGAGGGAGGGGGAGAGAGAGAACAAACAAACACTGATGCAAAAGAGACACATTTATTGGTTGCCTCCTGCATGACCTGTCCAGGGCCAAGGATCAAACCTGCTACCCAGGAACAAGCCCTTAACTGGAATCAAACCCACAACCCTTCAGTATGAAGGCTGATGCTCTAACAACTGAGCCAAACTGGCCAGGAGTATTAAAGTGGTTCCAAATAGGTTTCTTCTTATTAGCTAACATGTTACATATCATGTTTCTTTGAAAGTTTACCTCCCAGATGGTGCTTTTGGACTATTTAAATATGTTACTTGTGTGGTGTTTCAGTTACAGATGATAAAAGTTCTTCTTTGAAAATGATAGGGCCCTGTTCAAATTGTACTGTCTCATGCTCTTAGAAAAACAAAATGTAATTACCCACAAAACCATGATTATGGTTGCCAAGAATGAGAGTTTGAAAATGTGTCCCTAATATTCCTTTTCCTGCAAGGTTGGGCTACTCCCATCTAGCTGGCCAAGCAAGTTCCCAGAATGCCCAGCCTCTAAGCAATGCTTCCAGGACCGTGGGGAATAGTATTACTCCATGGGTTGGTGTTACGAAACAGGGGGGGTAATGGAACCTAGGGGCTGACTCCTGCTTTTGTGTCTTTGCTTATAACTTCATTGCCCATTACAAGGAGCATGGGGCCCACCATGACGCACCATGAAGCACTAACACATATCCTGGCTAACTTGAGAAGTTGGGGGAGTTTGCCTTCTAGCGACTTCCATATGGCTAGTCCCTGCACCCTGCTGTTGAATGCCAGGCATCGGGCGCCCAAGGACTCTGGGATGCCCATTCTCTAGTTCTCTCCCTGCCTGTGTCTGGTCCAGACTCCCTTTTTATGTGTTCACTTAGCTAGTCACTTCTCTTCCCTAAAGTGTTAATAACAAGCACAAGTGTGCTCATACAAAGTATGCTCTAGGGCAGTGCTATCCCGCAGAATTTTCTGTGAAGATGGAAATGTTCTATGTCTGGGTGTCCAAGGTGTCAGCCACCAGCCACATGATGGCTGTTGAGTGGCTGAAAGTGTGCCCGAGGAACTCAATTTTTCATGATATTTAATTTTAATTCATTTAAATTTTTAAAAAGTCACATGTGACTCATGGTTATTGTATTAGGTAGCACAGCTCTAAACATTTTTATCTTAATGCAAAAAAGGATGACTATGGGGGAGCGATAGCTGGACAGTGGGCAGGTGGGTGTTTGGTGGCCCTCGGAGGTACCCCAGCTCAGAGAACCAGCTCAGAGGGGAAGGCAAGCCAGCTCACTCACCAGACCCAGCTTAACCGCCAGTGGCAAATCAAGCTCAACAGAAAATATTTCAAGAATTGCGTAAAATGCTCTACTACAATTCACACATTTTGACACCATTTCCTTCTTTTCCCCTTGCCTTTTATCCCCCTCAGGTTTCAAAAGAAGACTTTTTGAACTATTACGCTGGTGTTAGTGCTTCTATTGACACGGATGCCTATTTCATTTTAATGATGACAAAATCCTGGAGATTATGACTTCTGTCTGTTAATTCCTTGAAAATCAGGGATGCTCAGAGAGTGGGATGAGTTTGAAGGAAGTCCAATGCTATAGATTTTAATAAGGCATAGACTAAAGTTTCTGAAAGATCTGGAATTGTAAAAGCAATAGACCTTTAGTCATCTTACTCCATCACCTGGAACGTGTTCATTTCCTGAAATGCCTGAGGATCTATTTTTAAGCCATAAAGAAAGGAAGAAAGGAAAAGAGGAAGGAAGGAAGGGAGGGAGGGAGGGAGGGAGGGAGGGAGGGAGGGAGGGAGGGAAGGAAGGGAGGGAGGGAGGAAGGAAGGAAGGAAGGAAGGAAGGAAGGAAGGAAGGAAGGAAAGAAGGAAGGAAGGAAAAGAGGAAGGAAGGGAGGGAGGAAGGGAGGGAGGGAGGGAGGGAAGGAAGGGAGGGAGGGAGGAAGGAAGGAAGGAAGGAAAGAAGGAAGGAAGGAAAAGAGGAAGGAAGGGAGGGAAGGAGGGAGGAAGGGAGGGAGGGAGGGAGGGAGGAAGGGAGGAAGGAAGGGAGGGAAGAAGAGAACCACGAAGTGAGGCTGGAGGTAGTCTTAAGTGAAACAATATACTTCTTGCTGTAGCTCTTCCTCTGCAGGAGGAAACCTGGCTGCTTCTCCACACCTTCACTCTGTTTACCGTCTTTGGGGTCTGTCGCAGGAGGTGATCATAAAAGGGTTGGAGGAACATCTGACTGAAAATTTCCTCAGCTTACTTATTTTAATGTTTCTCTTGGTGAATACTTTATAAATAAAGTTGATTTTACTCTAAAATGTAATGACCTTTTTTTTGTTGTTGTTATTATTATATTTTAATTCAGGGATTTAAACTCAGCAAATCCCCACACTTGCATGGGCCGCGGACATGACTGCCTGTGGCGAGGAGGGAAGGTGAGGGAGCCCGTGGCCCAGGAGGTTGACAGCTGGGCTCTCCCAGTGGGCCGCTGACTGGATCAGCCTCTGAGGATGAAGGACCAGGCGCAGGGAAAGGGAAGTGCCTACTGGAACCCGGGACGGCTCTCTGAGCTTTAGGGTAGACCAGGGAGGACTCGGACACTATTTTTAGGAATTCATCTTTTGAACCCACTCCTGGGTTCCTTCAGGAGGCAGGTGATGTCAGGTGTTCGGACCATTTCTCTGCCTCTGATAACTGCTTCTCAGGAAACAGACATGTCTGTAAGTTGACTACACACCCACCCACATGCCCTTCGTCTTGGGGAAGGGGTAGAGCTGAGGGTGCAGAGGAGATGGGAGGGAAAAAGCTGTGCTTCTCAAACTAGAAGAAGCACGCAGATCACGTGTGGATCTTGTTAAAATGCTAGTTCTGATTCCGAAGTCTGGGGTGGGTCAGGACTTCAGCCTTTCTAACATGCTCCCCAAATGTTGATGCCTCTGGTCTTCAAATAGCACTCTGAGTCGGAAGGGGTAGAGAGCTACCAGCTTGTACATTTCCAGTGCATTTAGCTTATTTGCCTGCCTTTGGTTGGCCATCATGATTTATGATTTTTGACAGCTGGGCCATCCTCTCCTTGTCTTTAAAGTCATAGCGTATGAAGGAAGCATCAAAGGAATTGTTTGTACCTCCCAGGTGCATTTAGGAGAGCAGTCGCACTTCCAGGAGGCCTTGTTTGGTGGCACTGGAACATTTCTCACCGTCCAGGACTGAGACCTGCAGCCCACTGAGACTAGGTCCCTATCTTAAAAGAGACCTCCACTGAGCAAGCTCATAACAACTGACGATAAAACTGAAATGCCAGGTCATTAGTCCACCATGGAGAATACAATGCTCACATTTGCTGAGACCAGATCAGAGCCCCTCACCTGGGTTTGAGGATGAGAGAAAATGAGTGTAGCTCTCGGTACAGGGTGACTTTTAGCCATTTAGTCTTAGATACTGTTAAGCATTGCAAGAGGATGTACTTGTGGTATGTGAGGGTAATGCTGCCTGATGTAACAAATAAACCCTCACATTTATAAAAACTCAAACACAATACAGTAAGTCCCCACTTAATGTACCGTTCTGTGACTTTAAGTGAAATGACGTATAATGAAACCAATTTCACCACAGGCTAATTGATATAAGCAAGACTTAAGTTCCTACAGCGTCTCGTCAACATTATAATGAAATGATATTGAACAAAATGACACTGTATTCATTGTTCACTCATGAGACAGTAGCATGTATCTTTCACCATCAGTGAACAGGTTCCCCCATGGAGGGATTCTGGTTGGCAGGATTGCTCCACCTTGTGGTTCTGCTGTTCTCTGGGGCTTTGTAATCGATGCTATCTGTGTGTCTGAAGAAGAGGGTGTAGGGAAGACTGGAGAGCTTTCTGAAAAGCTTTGGCCTGGAAGTGACGCCCATCACTGCTGCTTGCATTCCATTGGACTATAACTAGTCACATGTTTACATCTAAATGCAAAGGAGGCTGGGAAGTGTAGTTTCAGGCAGAAAGTTTTATTGCCAGTGAAAACCTCTCTAATGCCAGGAGAGTGCAGAATTTGGCGGGCAAGGAGCTTTCTCTGTCCGTTGGAATAGCCGTCCCCATTACCTCCCATCTCTTTTACAGAGGGACGCTTGGTGGTCTTGGTAACCAACATGGAGTGAGATATTTACCAGGCTGGAGAAGTGTAGAACTGAGGTCTAGCTATTCTTAGCCTTGTTAGCAATCAAGAAAAAACTTCGACAGCTGTATAAGGTAATAATTCTCTAATCAGTAAGTCCCGTCACTTGGGCTTCATGCTCCTAGTTTACTTCTTGAAATTTGTGTTGCCACAACCCCAAATGTTGATGCCTCTGGTCTTCAAATTCATTCTTTATCTGCCTCTATACAGGGCCTAGGGATTTTCTATGTCCGCGCAGGGGCTTTCTGTGGGGACTTGGAGCTATCTCCTATCACACATACAAGTTATTCACGCTGTGAAGTGAGAAAACTTGCGCCCTCGTCAGATCTCTTGTTGGAAACCTACCTATAAATAAGAGGTTATTTGGCAACTGGGATCAGAACAAAGGGCATGAAGATTAGAATATGAATTAAATTAGGTTGACAGCTAATTGTATTCATCTTGCCAATGAGACCATAATGCTCTTTTCCCAATAGTCCCTGCAGAGAACTAACAAAGTTGTCCTCTCTGAATCTCTTTTCATAGCTGACTAACAACCCACAGTGGGGACTTCACTTTAGATATGTTCGTTAGACTTGTCAATGAAATCATTCGGGTCAGGCCTGCCCTGCCTGCGGTGTTTGTCTCTTCAGTGTACTTTTATATCCCTGTTCATTCGTTGTGTGTAAAACATCACAGTAATTTTAGTGTTGCTTTGAGGCCTATGTTATTTCCTTGTTATTTGGAGTGTGCCTTACAGTAGCTCCAGTGAGCTGACCACAGAAATCAGGTACTTTCTTGTTTCATATTAGAGGAAAACATTAAATCAGAAGATGATGTAACCGATCAACATGGTTTAATAAATCATGGGAAGGAAGGGACTCAGGGTGCACACCCAGATGGTTTCAGGATGGGGGCTGGTCATCAGCAAGACTAAGCACATGTTTAGAGACTTGGAAGTTTGGGCCAGTTTGACTTCCGAGGAAGGGAGTGGTGCTGGAGATCGAGTTCGGGCACGTGGATAATGATCTAATCAAGCACACCTACATAATGTAGCTCAATAAAAACTCTGAACACGGAGGCTCAAGGGTGCTCTTTGGTTGGTGGACACATTGATGTGCTGAGAGGGTGCCGTGCCTTGATCCCAGGAGACGAGCAGAGTGCACTCAGCATTGCTTCTCAGACTCTGCCCTGGACGTCTGTTCATCTGGCTGGTCCTTCTGACTTGTGTCCTTTATCATGAAACTGTCATTGCCAGTCGAGAGCTTTCCTGAGTGCTATGAGTCAGTCTAGTGAATTACTGAAACTGAAACTGAGGATGTCACAGGGAACCCCCATTTTTAACCAACAGGCTATAAATTCAAGATGTCAGTATAGAAACCTTGCCTGAGTTTCCAGCCTGCTTGGCCTGCCCTGTAGCATCCAGACCCAAGACTGCAATGCCAACTCATACCAGATGCTAGCCTGCCAGCTTGCTCTGTAGATTTCAGACATCAGCTCTCATAATTGTATGAACCATTTTCTTAATATAAATCTCTCACTCTAAACACACACACACACACACACACACACACACACACACTGCTGGTTCTGTTTTTCTGGAGAATGCTAATACAGAAGTACAAGTGGCCTGGGGACCCCCAAAGTCAGAAGTAACATCTGACGTAAGAGAATTCTTGTTGAGGACTGTGACCTTTAACTTGTGGGGTCTGCCTTAATTTTGGGTGGTGAGGACCAGAACTAATTACAGTATACCCAGCTGGGGTTGAAACAATAACAAGGTAAGTCATTATTCACTAAATTGGCTCCTATTTCAAGGCCCAATTCTCAAGTTAAAACCTTTACAAAGCTTTCTTCAGTCTTCCAGCAAGATTGACTTGCTCTTTTATTCTTCTGGGCCTCTTCTGTGGAGTACATATGTATCTTCATATTCCAGTCTACTAGTCAGATGTAGAATAAGATTATTTTCTCTAATATACATTCAGACTTGAAGCCCTCCCCCACTCAAGATGGCTGGCAGGAAATGTCGCTTAGGTCTTACTTGGGACTCCCACCTAAGGCTGTTCGATGGTCCTTAGATCTGTAATGCAGGGGAAGGGGAAAAGGTGTAACCTTAGTTGACGTTTAAAACCTACTGAGTTTCAGCATGGTTTATTACTGAGCATCAATGTAGCAATAGCTAACAGATACATGGATACACTGCTCAATCTGTTTTTTCTCCTTATGGGACTGATAAGGAAAGGGGGTGATAGACAGGTGAGACCTCCAACCTCTTCTTCCTGAAAACTTTTGACAAAATGGCTGAGAATTTCCATCAAAAGAGACATTTTTTTCTTTATCAGTCAAATATATCAGCCTTTTTTTTTTTTAATGGCTTCTAGGTTTGATGTCTTATTTATTATTTATATTTTATTATTTTATGTCTTTTGTAGAAATGATCTCCACATCCAAAAAGTGTAAAATGAGTCATCCATGTCTTCTGGCATATTTGTTTTCATTTTAAAAATTATTTATATCTTTGTCAATGTGGGATTTATTTTGCAATAGGAAATCAGGACTTGCCCGGCCAAGAGGTCACTGGTTTGATTCCTGATCAGGGCACATGCCGAGGTTATGGGCCCAATCCCCAGTGGGGGGCGTGCAGGAGGCGGCCAATCGATGTTCTCTCTCATCGATGTTTCCATCTCTCTCTCTCTCTCCCTTCATCTTTCTTTAATATAAAAAAAATAAAAAATTAAAGAAAAAGAAGTCAGTATTTTTCCCTTTATCTACAAATGACTAGTGCATTGTTCTAATCTCATTATTAAATAATCGACATTTTCTCTACTAACTAGAGATGCGAGAGCTTTTTGTAAGTACATGGATCTAGAAACACAGGTTCTCTGTTCTACTCCATTGAGTTCCCTGTGAAACAGAAAGAAATAAAATATAATCTGGGATATCTATGATTTCTAGAGAGATAATTTTTTTTGCACTAATAATTATTATCATTGTGTTACTTCTAAATGAAAGTAATTTACCTTGCCTTTAAAAGTGAATAAAATGTTAAAAACACTCATGTAGTTAGTCTCTTCTCAATTCTTTATTTCTCCAGAACTGAGCAGGCTCTTCTTGAATATATATTTTTCTACCTGGCATTTAGAAAAATACCATATGTGTATATGTATATGATGTGGAGGGCTGCATGTCAATCATTAAATGTGATTATTTCTGAGGAGTGGGATTAGGAAATGAGGTCTTGTTACATCATATACGTCGGTGTTTCTTACATTTTTGAAGATAAGCAAGTATTAGTTTACTGATAAAGATACAATGAAGATTTAACATATGAAAGTATTAGAATCAAAGACCTTAATGAAGTCTTTGTGTCTTTTGGTGTATTTTCCCCCCACTTTATCCCCTGTGTTTTCCAGATATGCAATCATTTCATCTACCAATAATGATCATTTGGTTTCCTCCTGTTTAATATTTATGCTTTTTACTTAGCCTTCTTATCTACTTGCATTTCCTAGCATTTCTTAGACTACTATTAAATTGGTGACAGTGGAATTTTTGTTGTTTTATTTCTAAATTTAATGGAGTACTTTTAATAAATTTCACCAATGAGCATGGCCCTGGTTTATGTTCTATACTTACTTTACTAATTTTAAATTTAAAACATAAATTTAAGCATCACTCAAATCTACACTGGCAACTTCCACTTAAATTCATGAACGTTTATTAATATGTGGAAAGGATTTTGTAGCATATTCATCAGTCTTAGGCTACAGCAGCTATTGAACCTTTATCTAATTAAACAAAGTAGTTCTTAGGCTATCAAGTTAATATTTCATTGTTATCAGTGGATAACAGTATCTTTGGTTTGATATTAAAATGTTTCCTGATTGCTTTTATTTTTGTCTGATGACTAGCACAGTTTATACTTTGAAGCAACTAATTTGTCATAAAAAGAAAGAAAAGAAAAAGTCCTTCTCAGCCTCTGCAAGCTCTTCCCCTCAATAAGAAATCTTTACCCAGAGTAGAAAAAGAACCAGCCCTCACGGTTTCCAGGTAAGGGGCCCCCCAGATTAATTTAAGTGCATCTGCAGAATTCAGCATCAAAACATTATTTGCCAACCTCAGGGACATGTGTGTTGTTTGCACTTGGTTTTTACCAGTATCTTGAGGAGTGTGAGTATATTCCTTGAACCCACCAGGTTTTATTTTCTTTGAACGCTATGTCATTGCAAGTTATACACAAATGCCACAAGCCATTGACATTCACAAGTAGAAGCAAATGCCCAGCCGGTGTGACTCAGTGGTTGAGCGTCGACCCACGCACTGAGAGGTCACTGGTTCAATTTCCGGTCAGGACACATGCCCAGGTTGTGGCCCAAATCCCCAGTGGGGGGCATGCGGGAGGCGGCCAATCAGCGTTCTCTCTCATCGATTTTTCTATCTCTCCCTCTCCCTTCATCTCTAAAATCAATAAAGAAAAAAAAATTTTTTTTTAAGTAGAAGTAAAAGTTGATCTAGAATAAAGTAAATAAACGAACAAACACAATTAAATGCAGATATTCATCAGAGAGATAAAACTTTGGAAAGTTCTCTCCCCACCCCACCTCACTCCACCCTATTATTTCCCCACTTCTGTGGTTACAGTGGTTAAGAGTGCAGCTGGGGAGGTAACTGTGGATGGGGAAGACAACTGACTCCTTCCACGTGGGTGCACATGTGCTATTCTCTCAGGGATGCAGTGCCTGCCTCTGTCTGAGCATCCTGACCTGGCATTCTTCTACCCTGAATGGCCATGAGGAGACACACTGACAAATACAACATCATGCCCTAATATGTTGATTCATTCACTCCATTTACGATGGTGTGCTTTCTAGATTTTAGATGCTGTATTTAGCAATTGGCATAAACCTCAATAAGTCATAGTTCTCTTTGACAGAGTGCGTAGAAGCCCGGGGGTGGGGGTGGGGGCAGGGATCAGACAAATTAAGTCACTACAAATCAGTGTGGAGACATTAGGGGTAAGTAGAAGGTGCATCAGGATTCCTTCATAAACCCTGATACACACATGAAATTTATTATGCCACACCCCTGATTAAAATCCTCCTAAATACGTTCATCCTCTTTAGACTAAATCAAAATATCTTAGACTGGCATGTCAAATGCTTAACCATTGCTCCCCACCAATTCTGCCAAGTGTCATCTCAGCCACTGCTTGGCAGACTCTCTGGACTAGGAATGCTAAGAAGTGGATGGCCACAGATGATTTCCACTGAACCACCTGCCAATGGCCCCGCACTCTCCATGTTCTCTGTGAGACACATTGACACCCACATTGAGACTTGGCTGCCACAAGGCTGCCCTCCAGTGCATGCTGTACCCAACAAAGGAGACATCAACTCACCCAAATCGGTCCTGTCTGTTCCCAAACTTATGTAGGCCAGCTTGTTTCTGCAATGATATTATGCAAGCTGATGAAATATGAGCATGCAAAGTAAGACTGATGTTGATCTATGAGAACAACCTTGAATGGTTTGAAAAGACTTGAAAAAGCCATGTTGACAGAATTCTGCTAGCATACAGTTGGAAAGGTGATGGTAAAAGATTGGCATGGGGGATCCTTAAGAGTTAGGCAACTGCACTTAGATATTTTTTGAAAGATCTTTTCCACTTTAAAGAAAGCAGAATTAGAAAGAGCAGATGATGTGTTATGGTGTGCGTCGCTCAAAGGACCAGCCTTGGCCTTGTACCAGAATAGTGAGGAATGGATATACAGACATACGTTGTTAATTAAAATAAAGTGTTACAGGCAAATACCTATTTTTATTTTTATTTTTTTATTTTTATGAAAGTGCTCTGTGTCTGACTTTCAGGAGTAACCACCAACACCCTACTGTTTCCAGCTGAGACCGATAAGGGAACATCACCCAGTGTGTTTGTAACTCCCCAAATGTTCCATGCTCTGTCACAGATCCATGACTTTGAACATGCTCTTTCCTCTGCTGGGAAATGTCCCCTCTGTACTCCAGGCTCCTTGATCAGGCACTCACCTACGTACTCTGTGCTACCACATTAACTGTGATTTCCTTCACCTTACCCTTCTTGGAGCTTTTTCCCTAAGGCGTGTGTGTGTGTGCGCGCGCGCGCAGAACTTCTTTCCTTTATTTGGGGAGTGCCCCCTTCTCTGAGGCAGAGCCTGCCTCTCACTGTGGAAGAGGCTCCCATTGCTAGGTCCCAGGCTCATGAGCTGGGCACAGTTGCAACTGGCCACGGGCTTCAGCTCTGCCTTGAAACCAGCCGAGAGTGATGTGAAGTCACCAGGTATTGCTGCGAGTCTGCTCTGGGGCTGGCTGTTCTCAGTTTCTGGAGCTACCAGTGGTGGAGATAAGGGCTGTCTCTGTGACTTCCATGTTTGATTCTTTGATCCTCCCAGATAGTCTGAGAGCCCTCATTAGCCTTTAATCAATTCCTTTTCTGCTGAAATTAGCCAAATTAATGTTCATTGCTTAAAGCTAAGAATCCTGATGATACTTAGCCTTGAAGAAATGATATCACTCTGTAACTGTTCCTGTGTGTCTTTGTCCCCATGTGTTTTCGAGCTGGGACCATCCCATCTCATCTCTGAAAGCCCAGTGTCCAGCACAGTGCAAAGTAATGCAAAGCAAATCCTCAACACATTTCTGTTAATTCATTAATACGTGAATTAACTACTTAATTGATGAAATGGTCTCCTCTGAAAATCCAAACCTATATAACAACAGCAAAGGGCACCAGAATGTTTCCTTTCCAATGGCCAAAGAGAACTGTGGCCCACTGTGGGTGTCCCTGCATCCCTATTTCTCACAGAAGACAAGTACAGTCACAAAGAGGTCCATAGCATTTAATTAAGTATGAGATGGTAACACATATCGGATACTTATATACTTAGCAGCTCTGCAAAATGTTTTTAATGCATGTGGAAAATACACATTCAAATCAGGAATGTTTACTGTAGTGAACAATGGATGCTTGTAAGAATAGCTCCATCCGATCTGTATCATTCCAATTGTCCATCCGTGTACTGTCAGCGTCTCCTTGGCTACGTCTGTCTTGAAGCCCCTGTAGCAATGCTATGAACACTAGCATACACATCTGAAACAGCCCACACCTGGCTTTCTGAAGCAAATTCCCATGGAAACCAGGATGACGGGAGAGGCAAGGGCTGGTAGAAAGTCAACCGAATGAACCAGGGATCCCAAGATCCAGACGTGATAGTTTCATTGACCAACTTTAGCTGTCTATCCGCTTTCTTTCCATTTCTTGCGATACAGAACTAGCAGTTTTCATCTTTCACTTATACATTGTCTCTGACCAGAAGTTTTTCTTGCTTGATAAAATCCAAAGTGTGGTTGGTCAGAAGAAATCTGTGACCTTATAATATATATTGTCTCTGAGTATATAATCAAGCATTAGCAGCAGTGACAATTATAATACACGATTTTCAATGCCTGCAGTGACAATCACACTCTAAATTCAAATTATAACCTATGCCAAACAACACTAAAATAGATTTTGAAGCTGGAGGGACCTCGACTTTTCTCCTCATTTCTTTAAGAGATTGCCTATTTTTTCAGGGAAATGAACTTATGGCTTCTATGCCCGACTTAAAGAGGAAGGCTGAGTAATTTACTTGTCTTCTCTGTGTCTCAATTTTTCCTTAAGTCAGAGAAAATGACAACAGATACTTCAGAGGTCCTCTCTGAATAAGGTACAAGAGAGCTAGGTTGGGCATGAGGTTTTCTGGGATGGCTTTCTCTTTGAGGTCCCCTTGGTTCCCATTTCTTCGAAGGGTAAAGAACACAGCCCACCTGGTGGAAGATGTCTTCTACCCACACATCAGCTGGTTCTGCTGTTCCTCCTTGCCACTGTGTGTCACTTTTGTGCTATGTCCCTGTCTCCAGCAGGGCACTGTGAACATGTCTCCGTTTAGCACTTCGTATCATTACAACCACTAGTTTACAAAGCCAGTTTCATTAGATTGTTCACTTAATGAGGGAGGGGTCCCAACCTTGCTTGTCTTAGATCTCCTGTTCCTAACCCTGTGGTTTGCACATAGCAGGCTTTTCATGAATACTTGCCAAGGAAATGAGAGAGGTAATGCTCATGGAGGTGCTTTGAAAACCACAGGCACAAAGCAAGACTGAGGGATTATGGGATTATATTCATTACTACCAATCAGAGAAAAGGACTTGGCAAGTGCAACATCCGTCTGAAGAGTGAGATGGTCTGATTACTGTTGGGTCTAAACCAAAAGATGATGTCGATTAGCCCACCATTTAAACTCCCTTCACAGACATTACAAAACAAAACAGCCACAGACAAGAACATTGAAAACAGTCTCCCCCCCAAACAAACTCAAATCAGAACAAAGAAAAAAACACACAAAACGTAAACAACAACAATGACAACCCGCCCCAAACAGAACCCTGACCGTCTACCCCTCTTCGCTTCCTGTCTATGGCTGCAGAACTTGGGACGATTTGTGGATGAATTTGAGTTGGGGCCTCCTCTACACACACAGAAGGCTTACTCCCCGTTCATTGCTCTCGTGCACCAGGGACCAGAGTGGGCAACAGGTTTTTCTTCCACCGGTGGAGGCAGCTGGGTAGGGTAGCAAGAGGTTGGGTTCTTGATAACCAACAATAGACATCCCAGGCTTCTGGTTTACCCCCTCCTGCACTTCTTCAGAAAAATGAAATGAAATGGGCTTTTGTCACTTTGCTGCCTTCTTCACTTTGCGTGGATGTGGTGGGCCATGCCTGGTGCTTCACACATCATGACATTTCTTCCCTACTTTCTTCCTCATAGCTCTTTTATTATATTTCCACTTGTCTGGGACACTCCTGATTTATGCTTATTGTCCTGGAGTAACTATTTATAACTTCTCCTTTCACTTTCAAAAGTGACCCAGTTTGGATTATATAGTGGTCCTGTTTTTAGGGAGGGTTGGTACTGGAGAATGGGACAGCCCTTAGTTAGGAGGAAGGCATGGCTGAGGGCAGACTTGCCATGGACTCTCGGCATCAACTCTTGGTCCCAACCCTCCCTGCGTGGGAAGTATAGAGAAGTTACTTTAAGCTTCAGTTTCATCATCAATATCAAAGAGAATAATAATAATGAACAATAATAATAATAATTGCTCCCATCTCCCGGGAATGGTGAGGGTGCAGGGAGTCATGCCGAGCCCTGACACAGCCCTGGATGTATAGCAAAGTCCTAATGAAAGCAGCTCTCCTCGAGTCCTCGCCACCCTCTTTCTTCCCTGCTCCCTTCTTGCCTTCCTCGCCCCCTGTCTCCATCATTTCCTCCACTCATTCTTTCGCCCTTTTCTGCTTTTTGTACTTTCTGAAATAATTGAATCATTTGGATTGCCCAAAGCAGAATGCTCCTGCCCCATGCCGGAAGGGGGGAAGAGTGGGGTAAGCGATGGTTCAGAATCCTGTGGGTTTGGAGAGGGTTGGGTTAGTTTTGTCTTCATTCTGTGAAGGGGAATGGGAGCTCAGCCATCTTTGTTGCTCACATGGTTCCAGTCCTGGGTTTCTTACAGTTTACTGGCTTTGGTAGAAGCTGGACATGGTGACATATGCTTCTTCTTGATTGGATCCCAAGGAAGTGAGGAGGGGCTGTCCCTGGGCAGCTGGGTTCAATGTCAGGATTTCTGATTGGAAAGAAAATGGAGGGTGCAGAGTGGTGTTTATAGTTCCAGGCCCAAGCAGCAGGCCCTGGTACACATGGGGCCTGTTCTTGCCACCTTCCCTGCAGTCTGGGGACCTGGAGGAGGGGAGCACAGGAGTGTCACACACATTGACATTCCCAGTCAGGCACCTGGGGGGTGTATCTCCTCTGAAAGGTTTTGGGGTGATGACCGCATGCTCAATTGGCCAGTTGGGGCCCTGCACACCCCCTCCAAGCCTCTGCTTCTCAGATTCCTCCAGTTGTAGAGGAAATGTGTCTTGCAGAAAGCCTTCCACTTCTTCTCTAGCTAGAATGCCATCCACCTTATGAATCTGGCAGTCCAGGAAACTTTCAGGATTGAAACTCACGTTCAAATTCTGCACCAAAAAGAAAAGAAGAGAGAAGGCATAAAAAGTGCACCAGAGAGACATACCACCGAATGGTCTTTTCAGGAAAAGATCTAAAGAACTTCTGACAGGGGTTTACCAGGGAATGTCAGAGATGAACCTACATATTCTAGTTGACTTTTTGCTTTTGGAGGTGCTATGACACCTCAGGGTCTGAAGTGACCACTGGCTGTGCCCTCTAGTCCTGGGAAGCCTAGAAAATTCTGAAACTTATATCTTACTTTTGTTTCCTACCCCCAAAGATACAGGTAGCATCTTATGAGCAATCCTGGTTTGAGAATGCACAAAAGACCAAAACTTGAGTTCAACTCTTTCTGATCCTGCAATATTATTCCTGGCTATTGGGATGCCTTGAACACAGTGACAGAAGAGCATGAGAAGCACTTGCCTTTTTTGGTTTCTTACACAGTTGCTCCAGAGTCTTCTTATGATCAGGGAGACTGGGCCATACAATAGGCTTAATTCTGAAATTAGAGGACATTGATAGATGAAAAGAATGGCAGAGGGACCAGGCACATTAGATCTTTCCACTTATTCTGAGCCAGAAATCAGAATAATGGATTTCTAGTTTTGGCTTTGTCACAGCTAGGTGGGTCACCTTGGGCAAGTGATTTATCTGGGCCTCAGTGTCCTACCATCTATGGGAGACTTAGACCACAGATTGCTTTCAGTGATCTACTCTGTGAACGAGACAAAACAATGATACACCTCTGGGAAAGAGCACTGGAGGAAAGGAACAACAAGGCTTGGCAATGAAGTGGTTTGGTGTAGTTGTGATGTTACAGTTGGAGCTGCTCATCGATTCCCAATATATATGTTGTCATCTTATTCCTTCTCTTTACTGGCAGCAATCCCTTCTCTCTCATTTTTGTAGAAGTGAGGAATATTTTCTAAGTTACCCAGAGAAATTGCTGTAAGATGGTGCTTTTCAAATCGGAGTATTTGCATTCTTGGGATGTGTGGCCCTGTGCTAAAGGCATCTTCCTAGAGCATTCATAACTTGACTGGTATGCATCTAAAAGACCATTTTTATGGTGAAACAAACATGGACTTATCATAAGGTAGAATGCAAATATCCTGTGAATGTGTGCTAAAAGTCAAGACTTCAAATATGTTCTGCATTTTCCATAGGTGCCTTTGGTTGCTCAGGCAGTCTGAAGGCATGACTCCTACTCTTTTAGGAGGAAAAGTTTGTGGTGAGCATTCACCTGATGTCTGGTTTATCTATTTCCCCTCTTAGGAAACCAGGAAACTTCATGAATGTCTGGGATGAGGGATGTTGGGCACTATAATTTCTGAAATGCCTTATTCCCCTTTGTAGTTTTCTCATGAATAAGTAGGGCTAGAGCTCTGACTGTCTGGGATCACACACAATCACCCATTTAATTAAAGAAATTCACCTTTTTTTCCATAACACACAGGCCAAGATGACCATCACAGCCAGAGAGAAGAAACTCAGAATGCTGACTGTTAGTAGAATAGGCTCGAACTTTCCTGGAATGCAAGGATAGTTCTAGGTTAACAATCATTAAGCATGTCATGGGAGAGACTTCAGGATGATCTGAGTATATTTAGTAACTTGGGTTCATTTATTATTTCTTGAAAGTTGCTCTTCAGTGAACAGGATGATGTTATAGCTTTATGGGGGAAATCTTGGCTTCAGTAAGTGGCACTGACTTAGGTGACCAGGTCCAGAATATCTGTCACTTGAAATGTAAAAGTGACCTAGCATTAAAGATACCAGCACTCCCTCCTCAACTCCCATCATCAAGAGGAAGAAGCCAAGCAGGGGGGTTATGAAATAGATACTCTCTCTTATAGTCTCAGCCATTTCTAGGGTGAGGGTGAGAGGTTAGTGTGTCTGATCAGCTCCCCTCATCCCCAAAAGGGGAGATATGTGCAGTACTTCAGGTACCCAGGGGCCTGCCTAAGACATGCTCTTTGGCTCTTTTGGCCACTTTCCTTTCCTAGACCACCAGGGTTATCTTCACTATTCTGGAAAAGAGGGCATGGAAGAGCCCTATTAGCCTGCCCATCTGCCATCCACAAAGATGTTCCCTGGAGGGGTCTTAGAGACACCAGGCACTAGGATCCTCATCTGAATTGGTAAACTGGAGGCAGTGGGTGAGGGTTTGTTCAGAAATATTAGCAGAACCAGAAACACCCAGGGCAGTAGAGTCCAGACATCCCCATCAGTTGGTCAGCAACTGAGGGTTCAACTCCCACCACTTCTTGGTTCTTCACAAAAAGGGCAAAGATGGCAGGTCTTCTCCAAAGAAAGTGTAAGAAAGCCCTCTGGGGCGTCATCTCACTCTCTCTCCCTCTCACTCTCACTCTCACTCTCCCTCTCCCTCTCACTCTCACTCTCACTCACACACTTTGAGCTGCAAAGCTCTCTGTGGGGAACAGAGACTCTTCAGTCACTTCTCACCTGGGCTCTTGGTCTCTGGAGTTCTGAAGTGAAAACTTGGACTCCATTCACTCCAGAAGCCTTTAAAATAGCCCATGGTAGGGATGGATCGGACTTTAATCTCATACATTGCATCAGGTTGTAGCTTTCTCTGTAGGAGTGTCAGCTTCGTACTGGATAAATTCACGTGCTGAAGAGCAAAAAGTGGCACTACATTTTTAGGATGAAAAAAGAGATTCTGCCCAGAACTCCCAAGTCACTCAAGTCAAGTGTCTTTAGTCTTGTGGACATTCACTCAAAGTTCTCTCATATGTGTTACAAGAAGAAACTGACATGTGAAGGGGTCAGCAGCAGAATTTGAGGCAGAGACTATGAGCTCATAAATGATGCTACAGATGGTAAAGGAGGACAGTTGTACAATAGGTTTTTATTCAGGTGAGCTGGGCTCTCCTACTTTGGGAGGATATAAATCACTCCCAGGCTCCCACCTTTCTTCCCACACTTCAAGCTCTTCTTTTTCTTTCTCTCTCCTTTCACATTTCAAGAAGAGATGAAAGGGAGTGGTAAGGTTAGTGTGCAAAAATCATTTCCATCCAGAAAGATATAATTCTACCTTCCCCTCTTCTTTTACTTCATTCCACTGCTCTCATCACTTCCATAAATCAATAGTGGTTATGACTTGGTGATGTTTCTGCCTGATTTGCCTGTGAAAGCTAAATGTGATACCTTTTGAGGCCCCCAGAAAAAGAGGATTGATTTGGTTTTGACCTATATGGTTAGTCCAACAACCTAATTTAGAAACAGTATAAAAACAAAAAACAGAGCAAGAAAAAAAACAAACAAAACAGAGTTAGAAGAGGACTAGGCCAGAGGAGATTCAGGTTTTGTGGGACCTGAAGCTTTTACTCTTAGGAGCTTCTTTCAGTAACAGGTACATTTTGAGCACAAAATTGCTAGGGGACCTCCCCAGGTAAATGCATCTCTGGAACAAAAAAAAATATGTAACATTAAGACCCGGTTTGGCTCAGTGGTTAGAGCGTCGGCCCGCGGACCAGAGAGTCCGGGGTTCAGTTCCCGCTAAGGGCAAGTACCTCGGTTGCAGTTTGTCCCCGGCCCTGGTTGGGGTTGTGTGGGTGGCAGCCAGTCCATGTGAGACATCAATGTTTCTCTCTCTCTCTCTCTCCCTCTCTCCCTCCTGCTCTATCTCAAGATAAATGCAAAAATGTCCTCCTTGGGTGAAGATTAAAAAAAAAAAAAGACATTCTTATTTAATAGTTTTATACATTTATATATCTTAATTTGTATACATAATTTATTTATTAAGTATATTCATATATACATCTTTATACATTTAATAATCTATAGATGTAGTTGACCCACGTACCATCCAATCACCTTCATTTTTTTCCTGGCGGTAGGCTACCTCATGTATTAATTGTTTTACATAATTCTTCCGCAAGTGTGATGTATTAAATGTCACAACAAAGTCATTTGCTTCCTCACGATAGATGACTCTTATGTCAAAAGGAGCCTCAGGTTTAACTGGAAAGGAAAAAGGAATAAGGTCAGCCTTAAGACAGTCAAGAAAATAATTATAATTTTTAAAATTCATCTACTCTGAAAATCACATTCCTGTTCAGAAAATCATTTCTTATTCTTCCTGGTTCAAAGCCTGACTACATTTCCCAGCCTCCTTTGCAGTTGGGTGTGGCCTAGTGAGCAGTGTGAGTGGAAGTGATGTGCATTACTTCCTATCCCGGCCTAGAAACCCCACATGTGTGAACCCATGCTTGTTCCCCTTTCTCCTCTTGGAGTCAAATATTGAGGACAGTGGAGCTACAGGATGAAGGAGTCCTGAATATTGCTTGGAGGACCTCCACCCACAAGTTAGAAACACCCATTTGGCTCTTAGGAGAGCAAGGAATAAACTTAACGGTGTTTGAGATATCATGTGTTTTTAGGGCTTATTTGTTATAGCAGCTAGTGCTAATTTTACACTAAAACACATTCTCTTCACCTTTTGAATACTTGTTATTAACTAGCCCCAAAGCAGAGTATTTAAACTTTGAGTCTTCATCATTCCAATCAGATCAGGTGATAAGCCTGCACCTCATTCCAGCTGTATAGAAGTCGAGGGTCTGCATCCTGGCCCTGGCTTGGAACCTCCAGTGTGACCTCAGCCTGCCTCCTCCTTCAACCTCATCTGCATTTGCTCCAAGCCCCTCTCTGGCCTCTTCCTTCTGCCTGCCTGCCTCACAGAATTGCTGTTAGGATCACATGCACCATATATGAAATACTACTGGAGAGAGATGGGCATTATTTTAAGCAGAACAAACCCTAAGAAAAGTATCACATTTTTAGAAGAGCATGTGTGTCAGGCTGCCTCCCCACCACTGACCAGAGGCTTCCCTGTCTTGGCCTCTCAGCTTCTTTCACCAGAGCCTGGGAGGTCAGTTACCTAGAGACGGGGCAGCCACTGTTCTGCATGGCTGATCTCAGATAGAGATGGGGGAACACAGCTTGAAATCTAACCTAAACCTGTTGTTAATGGATGAGAGAGTGTGTGCTCATCAAACTTTGACTCAGTCGACTGAGCTGGGCTTTATGACTGACTTGCGGACCCACTGAAATGAACTGTGTGTTGGAGTTCGGCCCACGTACTCCCAGCAGTTTCTCATAGTGGTGACTGCCCAAGTTTCTCCTGTGTTACTTCAGAGGCACTATGAAAGAGGAAGTGGCTCCTTCTTCACCCTGGGATGTCTGATGAAAGGGGAAGTCGATCCTCTTTTACCCCTAGAGGCACTAGATAAAGGGATGATGCCTAGAGGGAAGCAGGAGGAAAGAGTGTAGGTGCAGGGAAACTGACCAACCAAGAATGCCGTCAACTCTTCTACGCCTGCCAAGCCAGTTCCTGCCCTTCCTTCAAGGAATAATCAAGAATCACATTCTCGACAAAACCTCTGACACTGAGTTCCTTGTTCCACCCCCATCTCCCAAGGGAGATAAAGGAAGACCTGACTACTACTGATTATATACCCACTAAGTGCCACTTGCCTTACCTGCGCCATCTCCATCAACCATCACTTATCGCCACTACACTGATGAGGAAATTGAGTCTCAGAGAGGCTGACTGATTTTTGTTCAGGCCCCTGTAGGATGGTTTAAGAGGGTTTAAATCCAATTCTGTCTGACCTGATGCTCGCTATTCTTCGTTGAGCTCTTATTTCTGGACCCCGTGCTCCTCCGCTGGCTTGTTCAGGCGCTCTCCCCATGTGTCTGCCTCGAGCCTAAATGTTGTCTTTGAGCACATTCGAAAAAGGTGCTCCTTCCTCAAGTAACAGTTTATAAAGTTTATTTATTCTTGCACAACCTGAACAATGCTATAGATTTAGCCTGCCAGGAAAAGTGGGAAAGGAGGAAGCTGCCCCTCTAGACCCAAAGACGGGGACGTAGTGAAGGAGGCGGCTGGTGGGAAGCGCAGCCTCTGACCTCCAACCAGGAGCATGCAGTGTCGATTTAATCACGTGACAGTTCTGTCAATAAAGCGTCACCTTAGGAACCAGAGGAAGATACTACTGTGAGACATGCCTCCACCACTTTCATTCTCCTTGCCCAAGGATGCTTTCCAAAGCCCCGTGGTGTCCTCACCACCCCCTTCACGGGGGCCCAGCCACCAGCCGTGTGCACACTGCCTCTTCCCCTCAACTGAGGCATGACAGGTTTGCAGTCTGCTGGGTGGTGCAGACTGTGGACCCTTAAAAACCCTGGGCATGTGAGATCTCAGGATTCAGATGGGGCAGGGTGCCACCTGGAACGCGTGGAATATGCCAGTGTTCACACCCTCACTTTGTAAAGTACACACAGGCTCCGTGTGTGGTGAAGGTTTCTGTAAGGAGGGGCTCTCCTCTAGTGCTCCGGGACTCTGGCAGAGGACCGAGAACCTCTGCCCTCTCTGCCTGGTTTCAGAGAGCGAATAGGTAGTATTTGCAATGTAAATGGTAAAGCCGTAGAGAGAGTGCTCTTGTGCAGTGCACAAGCTGAGCATCCATCCACAGCAGCCGAGTCTCCAATGAGCGAGACCGAGCTCGCTGTGTCGCATGCTGTGACTGGCAGCCCCACCTGGACAGCACTCACACCTGCTGTGTCTGTCTCTTTTCCACCACCTCTGATTGTCTGAAGACAGTTGTTCACATGTGGAACTTTTGCTTTTACTCTTTATTTTATCATCTTAGTGAACAAAGTCGAGACTAGATTCCGTTTCTCTAATGAGTCTTGCTCTCCTACCTTTAATTTTATTTTTTGAGGGTAAGTGTGTGTGTGTGGAGGAGGGGCTGTTGAGAATATGGAGAGGCAGAGCCATCATATTTAAAGCCAGCGAAAGAATTCATCTCTTCAATCACTTTGAACAGTTTTTCATACATGTGTATGAACTCTCCATAGGTCGAATACATACAAGTAGTTAGTATTCTAGTGTACTGTTATATCATAGTTGGCTTATATTTTCTCCTATACCTGGGTATCTCTGAGGTTTTGTAAAGAACTTTATTCATCTCAATCTGTAAGTCATGGAAATATTTTTTGGGTCTAAATTCCCAATCTTTCTGATTGTTTTGATTTACTTGCTTGGTAACCAAATGGTAAATTGGTAATTAATATTGATTTACAACCAGATAATTACATGGATTTACTGATTTGTATTATTATATATATGGCTATTATATAAAGCCAAAAAAACCATGCAGATGAATTTAATTATAATCATAATTTTATTTGAAATATAATTATCACTTTTTTTGCAGAGTGTAATATATGTATTCTAGGTCAAATCAGGTTTGCTATCAATCCTCAGTAACAGGTCTCTTAGGAAGGTGTGATGGTAACTTCATGGGTCAACTGGTGCCCATTTGTTTGGTCAAATGCGTCTAAAGGTGCAATATTTTTTTAAAAGGACACAGCTGACATTTAAAGCAGTAGACTTTGAGCCCTGGCCAGTTTAGCTCAGCAGTTGGAGCGTCGGCCCGTGGACCAATGAGTCTCGGGTTCGATTCCAGCCAAGGGCATGCACTTCAGTTGTGGTTCGTTCCCGGCCCTGGTCTGGGTCATGCAGGAGGCAACCAGTCAATGTGTCCCTCTCATGTCGATGTTTCTCTCTCTCTCTCCCTGTCTCTCCCTCTCCCTCCCACTCTATCAGAAGATAAATAGAAAAATATCCTTGGGTGAGGATTAAAAATCAATCAATCAATCAATCAATCAATCAATCAATCAATCAATAAAAATAAAGCAGTAGACTTTGAGTAAAACAGATTACCCTCCATAGCGTGGTAGGCTTCATCCAATCAGACGAGGGCCTGAAAAGCAAAGACTGAGATTCCCTGAAGAAGAAGCAAGTCTGTCTCAAGAATGCAACATAAAAACCCTGCTTGAGTTTCCAGACTGCCTGCCCTGCACTGTGGAATTTAGACTCAAGACTACACTATTGCCCTGGCCAGTTTGGCTCAGCTGTTGGAGTATCGGCCTGAGGATCAGAGAGTCCTGGGTTTGGTTCCTGCTAGGGGCACGTACCTCCCAACCACCGCAAAAAGACTACACTATCCACACTCTTTAATTTCTAGCCTTCTGGTTTGCCCCAAAATTTCAGATTTGCCAGCTCCCATAATCAGCGGGCCAATTTCTTAAAAAATACATATCTTCCTTATAGGTTCTCTTTCCTCTGGAGAATTCTATTACAGAAGGCATCTTTACTTTTTAAAATAACTTGATTATTTAATTAAACACACTCAGAATATGGTAAGTACAGGGGGAGAAGACTGCAGGGAATCCGGGAGAAGGCAAGGTGATAAAGGAAAGGGCATAGGTGAATGGATAACAAGCAACCCAGCTCCAATTAGACACTTCATATAGATTAACTTCTCTTTCAACCTATAGGTGCCAATCACCCTCATTCACTGAGTGTGAAAACCCAGAGAATTCTCACAGTAAGAATTAATAGCATAAGCTTCAAAACTTTCATTTCTTTTAAAAATTATTTGACTCATAAATACAAAGAACAGACTGATAGCTGTCAGAGGGAAGGGGGTTGTGAGTCTGGGTGAAAAAGTTGAAGGGATCAAGCAGTACCAGTTGGTAGATGCAGACTAGCCACAGAGATATGGTTTGCAGTGTGGGGAATATAGTCAATAATGTCTGGATAACTGGGTATGGGGCCAGGTGGGTGCCTGGGGCAGCGGAGGGAACACTCTGTAGAGTTCATGGTGTTTCTGGCCATTTTGTTGTACAGTTGAATCTGATGCAGAATGGTATTGAATGTAAACTCGTTGAAAATAAAATTAAAAAAGATTATTTGTGTTCAATAATTTGCTATTCTCTAATGCAAATAACTTTCATGATTTGTCTACTTTTAAAATGCAGAAAATCCAGACAATACCAATATCTTCAGATATCTGAAAAATGGAAATCATTCCCCCCTCCCCCATAATCTTCTTACCTATGTGGACTATGTTCATTTTTCTGCAAGTTAAGGTCTTTTGTTCAAGCTTCACACATATTTTGCTGTCTCCAATCAGTAAGAATTTATTTGTCTTGATGAAATATATCTCTTGCAGTTTACTTAAAGTCAGGCATTTTACATCCACAAGGCTTTCACTGTAGAAACAAAAAGGGTATTTGACTTAATTCAAGTAGGAGTTTCTATATACAGTGGACTAGCATCACACGTACACTGTTTGTGTGACTTCAACTCTGACCATAGGTATGTGAGTGGGTAGGTGCATGTTCAAGAGAGAGAAAGAAGAAAAATAACGTAGCTTTTTGCTACCATTACTATCAGTGATGATTTCCTCAGGCATTAGATGCAAGTAAACCTAAAATAATCAAAGCATGTTCATGAAAATAATAGAAAATTCCTATTTTTAATAATTGATCATTGAAAAACAAATACTTTGTTTAGGTGAGAAAGTAATTGTATTTTTGATGTCCTACAGGCATATTGAAGAAATAAAGTCTGTAAAGAAACACTGACCAAAAAAGTCTTAAAGGAAATGATAAAATCATCTAAAGGATTATATACATAAAACCATATATATTTAATGGATAATTTATGGGTTTTCATAAGTAATTTTGACTGTGCTCTACTTTTAACCTATCAACCTGCTCCCCATGTTCCTCACTATGTTCTGGGAATGGAATTCTGTCACTTCTATAACTTTCTATAACCAATTAAGATCAGGCTTCCAGAAAACGGAAGAAGAGAGAATGCTGCCCACCATGCAACTAACATTAAAAGCTCCCAATTGTACTCTTTCAAAAAATTCCTATTTAAAAAAAGTGTAAGGTTTAGTTCCAGTAATGGCAGAATAACTTATATCACACTAACTTTCTAATATATAACTCTAAACTTTGGACAATATATTTTTGAAAATCCTATTTAAAAACAATGGAGAGTAAACAAAAGCAGGCAGAAACTAGAGGGAATTTTATCCCTTTAAAAAGGATAGATGGAATCCTTATGTCCTTTTCTCAATTTTTTATTTTTTAATTTTTTATCTGATGGCACTGTTCAGGTCACATAGTGATAGACATCTAGAATATTACGAAAAGCCACAGTTTTGTCTTAAGGAATTAGAGAAAATAATTTTGGATTCCCCAAGTGGCTGGCTATTTTTATGGGGAGAAATGCCTAGAAATGATGAAAATATAAAAATGGAAACATCAAGTCAGCTCTATAAACTCTCTATAAACTCTGCTCAAATTATTGTATGTCCTCTTCATTATGCCTGTGTGGAGGAGACTCCACAGAAGCCATGAAATAGCAATAGTTAGAAGGCTCTAGGAAGAACTAAGCATAGATTTTTGGTGCTGCCTCAAAAAAAGAATTTGGGGATTAATCTAGACAAGTTAACTATCAGAGCTAAAATTAATACTCACCAGAGGATAATAGATTTGCACCCCTCCCCCATTTTCAATAGAGTTCTTCCTACATTCAAAAGTTACTACAAATAACTAGAAAAAGAAAAATGTGACCCATAGTCAAGAAAAAAAGCAGTTGATGGAAGCTGACCTTAAGATGATCCAGATGTTGGAACTAGCAGAAAAAGGACTTTAGAGCAGCTCTTGTAAATATGTTCAAGGGCTAAACATAAAACATTGTCATGATTATTAAACAGATGTTTAATCTTAATGGAGAAGTAGAAACTATAAAGGAGAACAAACTGAAAATACTATAACTAATGAGTACATATCTAAAAATTTTTAAAAGGTGCTGAATGTATGGGATGGACTTAACAGCAGATTGAGGTTGGCAGAAAAAAGGATCAGTGAACATGAAGATAGATCAATTGACATTATTGAGTCTGAAATAAAAGAAAAAGTCTTGGTGGCCTGCAGGACAACATCAAAGGGATAAATACATAATTTGAGTTCCAGAACAAGAAGAAAGAAAGAATTTGGCTGAAAAAATATTTTTAAAAAATGGTTCCGAATTTCCCAAATGTGGCAAAAAATGATCAACTGTTAGGTTTAAGAAATCAGCAAATCCAAGCAGAATAAATCCATCCATCCAAACAAACAAACAAACAAAAAAGCACATAATAAAAGCTAAGCACATCACAGTCGAATGGTTGAAAAACAAAGACAAATAGAAAATGTTGAAAACATCCAGGAAAAAATATTATTTTCCATCAGAAACTATGGCAACTGGGAGGCACTGTAGTAATATCTTTAAACCTCTGACAGAGAAAAAAATAAGATGTCCACCTTAAATTCTTATTTGCACAAAATATTCTTCAATAATGAAAGCAAAGTAAAGATATTTCCAGATAAATAAAAATTGAGTTGTTTTAGGAAGTTCTTTAGACCAAAGGGAAATTATACTAGATGAAATTTCAGACCTACAGGCAGAAAAGGTACACTTTGGTAAATATACAAGACAATATATATTTCCTCTTACATTTTTAAAGATAACTACTTAAAGCAAATATTATGACATTATTGTGGCATTTATGACATATGCAGAAGTAAAATATATGACAACAATAGTGCAAAGGATAGGATATGATAAGTAGAATTATATTGTTGTGGATTTCTTATATTTTACATGAAACAGTACAACATTAATTCTAAATAAACTCTGATAAGGTAAGGTTGAATATTGCAATCCTTAGAGCAATCACTAAAAAGAGATATTGCGCCCGGCCGGTGTGGCTCAGTGGTTGAGCGTTGACTCATGCACCAAGAGGTCGCTGGTTCAATTCCTAGTCAGAGCACATGCCCAGGTTGTGGGCCCGATCCCCAGTGGGGGGCATGCAGGAGGCAGCCAGTCGATGTTCTCTCTCATCGATGTTTCTCTCTCTCCCTTTCCCTTCCTCTCTCTCTAAAATCAATAAAGAAAAAGAAAATTAAAAAGAGATATTGCCCAAAAGTAAAAATGAGGAAGAAATTGAATATCTCAATAGTTTCATTTCTTTTAAAGAAATTAAATTTATTATTAATACATTTACCTAAAAGAAAACTCTACTAGAGATGGTTATATGCTTGTAAATTCTGTCAAATATGTAAGAAATAGTACCAATACCCAAATTCTTCCAACAAATAGAGGAGAAATGGACCCTCCCCAACTTAGTTTATGAAGTCAGCTCAACTCTAATACCAAAATCTGGCAAAAAAAAATTACAGAAATAAATTTACAGATAAATGTCCCTCAAGAATGTAAATGCAAAATTTCTTAGGAGAATATTAACACATTGATGTTAATACATAATTAAAAAGTAAGATGTGCCCCAGAACCAAGATAGGTCCAACAATAAAAATCAATCAATGTAACTCACATAACAGAATAAAAGACATAAACAATCTGTCATTTTGAGTGATGCAGATGAAGCATTTGACAAAATTCAACATCTATTTATGATAAAACCTCTTAGCAAATAATTAATAGAAGGACATTTCCTTAACCTGATAGAGGGCATTTATAAAAAAGCCTATAGTTAAATATACTTAATGGCCAAATTGTGAATATTTTTCCCTTAGGTAAGGAAAGACAGGAATATCTCACCATTTATATCCAACAGCATGCTGGAGGCTCTAGCCAGTGCTAGGCAGCAGAAACAAATAAAAGGCACCCAGATTGGAAAGGAAGAAAAAAAGACTTCCTTCATTTTCAGACATGTTTATTTACATGGCAAATCATTTCCTCCAATACAATTATAAGAACTAATAGAGTATCAAGGTCATTGTACAACAGTCAGTTATATTTCTATAGGTTAGCATCAAGCAATGAGAAAAACAATTTTAAACTTAGCTCCATTTATGTAGTAGAAACAAAATGTTTGGAAATAAAATTAATAAAAGATGTCTCAGGCCTTTGCAATGGAAATTACAAAACATCCCTGAGACCTATTAAGGAGGATCTAAATAAATGGAGAGCTACATTTATGGATTAGCAAATTCAGTAGTAAAAAGGTAGAAAATTCCCCAAATTGGCATATGTAATATTTAAAAAATCTCAGTGGGATTTAAAAAAAATTGGTAAGCTGACTTTAAAATGTAGATGGAAACCCAAAGAATAGCCAAAATAGCATTGAAAAAGTAGAACAAATCAGAGCTCTGGATTTCCAATGTACTAAAGCTACAGGACAGTTTAGCACTGGCATAAGGATGGATAAGTTGATCAATAGAAAGCATAAAGAATTTGGAAATAGACTCTTACCTATAAGGTTAATTGATTTTAAATATAGGCACCCAATCAATTCAATGGGAAACAGAAAACCTTTGCATGAAATTGTCCTAGAACAACTGAGCAAATGTATAGAAAATATGAATTTCAATCTTACACAAAATTAATTAGATTATGTACCTAAACACAAAGGTTGAAACTATAAAATATTTAGAAGAAAACAGAGGACAGTATCTTCCTAACTTTGGCAGTAGACAAAGATAGTAAAGACACAAAAAGAAACATAAAAGAGAAAAAAAGGTGGATATATTGGACTTCATCAAAATGAAAAATCTCTTGTTTATTAATACACCATTAAGAAAATGAAATGACAAACTACAGACTAAAAAAAAAATAATTGTAATACATATATCAGACACACAAATTGTATCCAGAACATATAAAGAATTTACACCTATCAATATTAAAACTCAATAAAAAGGACAAAAGATTTGCCAAAAAAGACATACAAAAAGCCAACAAGTACATGAAAAGATGGTCAAAAATTATTTGTTATTTGAGAAATGTCAATAAAAATCACTGGGTACTGTTTCAAAGCCAAATGTTAGCAATGACTGTAGCTCATACATTATTGGTAGGAGGTAGAGTGGTGTAACCACTTTGGAAACCTGTTGCACAGTTTCTTATTAAGTGAAACACACACCTACGCCATGATACACCAATTCCACTCTGAGGTTTTACTGGGGAGAAACCCGCAGAGAAACAAAAATGTGTACTGACAAACTGAAAATATAATAGTCTCAAACTTGAAAAAACTCAAATGTCCATCAAGAGGACACAGGATTAAAATTTGTAGTATATTCATGTAGTGGAATACTCGGCAATTGAAAAGATGAGTTAGGAGACGTGCCAACGTGGATAAATCTCAAAAACACTGTGTTGTGTGAAAGAAGTGAGACAGAAAGGAGTAAACGGTGTGTTATTCCATGTATAAGAACCATCAGAAACTGGCACTGGCAGAATTCAGAACTGTGATTGCTCATGGTGGGTGAAGAATGACCTCAAGGGGACCTGAGGCATCCTTCTAGGGTGAAAGAAACGTTCTGTGTCTTGACTGAGGCAGTGGCTACATGTTAGATTTGCTTCTCAGAACCCACTTAAGATCTGTGCATTTCACCACAGGTAAATGTTGCTCCCCAAATGAATGATCAACAAAGAAAGTTAATCAAATAAATTAATAAGGCACATAAAAATTGAAGAAGTATGTATTCTCATTATAAAAACTTTATAAAGTTTTTATAATGAGAATACATTATTTTTATAAAAATAATTAAACAGTGCAGAATAAAGTAAAAAGTGTTCATTTCTCTTCCTTTCTCAACTCTCCATTTAGTTTCCCTCTCCTGTGATAACCATGATTACCAATTTGTTTTTCCTACATGCTCTCTCAGTTGAGCCAAATAGCCCTAAAAAGAGCTAAGCTGGGTCAAATTGGAAGTGGGGATTGTGGCAGAAAAAAGCACCTCTGTGTAGGTTTGCGTATAGAAAAAGTATCAGCGCTTTGCGCGGTGAAAGTATCTTAGTCAGTGAGGTTTATCTGAGGTGTGATTATTGCTACACACACACACGTTTCAGAAACATTTTTTTTTTTTTAATCGTAGGGAACAGGTTCTAAAAAGGTCCTTGACTACTTCCAATCCAGAATGTGTGTTGGTTTTCTTCAGTGAATTGGATGCGTGAGCACTTTCGTCTGCATGTGCTCAAGTGAGCCCTTTACATGATTATCCATGGACTCTGGCTGGCGGTGAGGTGAGCATGAGGCTAATATCTAAGGAGATCCCCTCACCGTTAGGTGCAGAGTCACTCACCTTTGGGCTGCTGGTGTGTGGTCTTTGAGTGACTGGTTAAGCTCCTTTTATGTTTGTTAATTGGCTAAATGTATTTACTCTTTGTGGGACATTCCTTGAAATTGTCCCCCAACCCCGACTGAGTGAGTTAACCGTTATCTTTTAGGGGTATACAGTTGTTCTGGTTTTGAATGTGTGTGTGTATGCTTGTGTTTGTTGGAGTTTATTGAGTATGTGTTCTTTTTTGGGGCTAGATGGGTTTTGACTCTTGGAGTGGAGTAAAAGTAAAAAGCCAGTATTTAAGGTAAACTAGATGGTTGCCAGGGAAACTCTTTGGGAGGAGTGTCAGATGGAAAGTTTTGAAGATGACAATATTGCCATGATCTGATGACTAAGGATAGAAGGGGCGAATTGGGGCAGATCCCATTTCTAAATTTTAGGTAAACATGTGATGTGGAGAAATGAGAAGGATAATGGCTTTTAGTTCAATCACTGGGCATAGAATATACTGGGAAGTAAAGAATGTGTGAAACATGCAGTGACAGATCCTTAAGATGTAGCAAGTGCCTGGTGCTGTTGGAGGAGGTTTAAGAAGAATCTAAAATGGTATTCTCAGTTCATTCCCACTTTTGGGGGAAGGAGATTCATGAGCAACGAGAAATGACAATCGTCATATGGCTGTCTTGGGAGCCTGGGCATCCTTTTAAAGGCTCTGAATTCCAGGAGCTGCTTTATGGGGGCTGGGGGTGGGTTGGGGGGAGCCTTTTAGGAGACTAAGATAAAACTGTGACCTGGAACAGAGAGCCTGGCTGCAGGTGACTGTAGGACATTTAGTGTGCCCCATGAGTAATTCAACTCAATTCAATCCAACTCATTTCAATTGACTTAATTAAATTAAAACAATTTACTTGGTTGCTACTATGTATTGCCAGGATTAGGAATGTTCTGGGACTACACGGTCTGACACAATAGCCACTATCCATGTGCTTATTGAACACTTGAAATACGCTCGGTCCAAGTCGAGATGTGCTCTTAATATGAAATACACATCAGATTTTGAAGGTTTCATATGCAAAAAAGAAGGTAAAATATCTCATTGATATTTTTTGTTCATATTTCTTATATGTTGATAATATTTTGCATATATTAGGTTAAATGAAATATATTATTAAAATTTATTTCACCTATTTTCTTCCTTTTTTAAATGTGACTTCTAGAAAATTTTAAATTTCATGTCTGGCTCTCACATTTGTGAATTGCACTGTATTTCTGTTGGATAGAACCATTCTAGGGTATTTAAGGAAAGGCATCCGAGCAGTGCTATAGGCAAACAAGTCTGACCCTGTGGGACCTTCCCTGGGGACATGAACCCTAAACCAGTCGCACAAATCCCCTTGTTCTGAAAACAGGGAGAGGCTGTGGGAGAGCACGGCGCCTGTTTCTCTACCCCACCGTCCCCTTCCCGAATCTGTATCTCGTCTCATTGAGTGTGATGGTGATATTTACATGGGAGCATGGAAAACAAAAATAAAAATTACCTCCAGTTTTTATTCCTTATTTGGCCCTGAATGACAGAATCTACCCCAAAAATACGGAACTTAGAAAGTTAGTGTAGTTTACTGTAGGGAGGACTACATTAACAACACCTGTCAGAAATTGCTAGTGAAGTCTCGACTATGAGGTAGAATCAGCAGGGTGTAGCCTGTGACATTGGTAGTAATTGAGGAAAACAAAAAATGACATATTTGAAGTGGTATCTGTAGGCGGTGCAGGGGAGTGACTGTGGTGCCCCCAAGAATGTGGAAATAAAGGAAATAAAATTGCCTTCTGAGAACTGACTATAAAAATTGTGCAAACACCTAAAAAGCTGGGTCCAAATTCAAGTACCTATGCAGGTAATATAAATGAGAGAAGTGAGCCTAACTTCAGGACCAAGATTTAAGTCCCCATCTATAGAAACAGCCAGAATTCTGTTGATCTATTTTTGTTTTGGATGTATGTGCCCAGTGTTATGAAACCTGGTTTTTAAAGAGAGACCTAGACATTTAAATACTGGCAACTTATTTAAAAAAAAAAAATCACTTTGAGATCTGAACCAAGTAACTCCAGTCTTAAAGTCAACGAACAAATTTTCTTTGTTTGCCTCTATATTTACTGAACAGACTTTTGATCACACTTTTAAATGAAAATCAGACTACTGAGAGAATTAAGTACCATTTACAGACACTAATGCTTCTACCCCAATGCAAGACAGTTGTAACGACCAGAGAGCTTAAATAATCCCCAGGGTCACAGAGCTAGTTTTGAATTCCAGCCCAGGTGCCTGTTTCCAGCACCTCTGCTTTGTCACTCCAGGCTCCTGACAGCTGGTTAGCGTTCTGGTAAATGAAATATGTCAGGCTCCTCAGTAAGAGTGGATTTATACTAATATGTAACCTCTTGGCCCTCTCTGTCCCTCTTCCCCCAGTCGCCACCCTGAGCCCAGTATGAATATTTGGGTCTCGATGGCAGTTGTATCTGCCACTGTGAAGTAGTCCACTGGTATGCTGGTAATCTAGCTCTGTGATTTTGGCTAATTCAAGGGTAATCCCGAGAGATGGAACCACACATTGAACACCAAGTAACTAGGTTTCTACACCTGGCAGCCTGATGACCAGAGCAGGCAGGTGGCAAATTCATCTAGAAAAATGCCCAGGTAAGCCCTCTGGGAAACAGCACCTGGTGCGTAATGACTTTAGCAGAAAGCACATTTTTCAATGACTTCCAGTTTCTTCTTTATAGATTTATATTAACAGGGAAAAAAGCTTCATGACTTAGTTTCAGTGTGGAAAAGAAACCCAACTGAAGCCGCAAATACAGCTCTCTGAGTTTAATTTGAGATATGTACGTTGTCCGCTCTGAACCCAGGAGTCCCACCAATCCCCCCGCAAGGTGTAGACACCTTTATGAAAATAGCACCATAACCTACCAAGGAGTTCATACTTATTGTTTCACATGGAAACCATGTCTTATGGTGATTCCTTTCCAATGGAAATATCTGAATCCAATTAAAAACCCAATGGAGGCTCCGGACAGGCTAAAATATAGCAGGAAGTATGAAGACTCATTGAAGGAGTAGGCACGTTTGCTCAAGTGAGCAAGGAAGTGGTCAGATGCCGAGTGAGTGAAAGTGGACAGAAAGGTCAGCCCTGGACTCCCTGAGAGAAACCATAGCCATCACTGAAGCCCACCAACAGCGGCTGGGGGAACCCAAAGTCAAACCTCTATGTTAGAGGAGGTTTTGACCATAAAAATGAGCTCATCGTTTGAATGAGTTATTGACCGTTTTCATATAATCTAGCTGCACTGTAGATTCTGGATATTGTAGGTTCCGTTCCCTCGACATAGTTCATTCCTGGAAAGCATAGTATAGAAGCGAACTGAGAGGCAGATGAGCATGCTATGAAATTCAAGGGCAAGACCAGGTCTGCCCAGGGACTGCAGCAGGATCTCCGCAGGGACAGATGCAGGAAGCCCCTGTAAATCAGTGTGAGACATGGAATTCAGGGCTTGTCTGGGCTGTGTGAATCGTGGGGGACTGGTTGAGCATCTGCGGAATTTAAGAAACCCTCTTTTACTACTGGTGGATCCTGACCCACTTTACTTACTAGGAAACTAACCAAAATTAGGTTATCTGATAGGAATTTGGAGATAGCCACAAGACAGAATTTCAGATTAGAGTATTTTTTTTCAAGTCACCAGAGATAGTAACCCTTAACAGCAAGTGCTGATTTGTGGTGGAGGGAGAAGATACAGCCCTCTGAGCTCTTACTAAACTTTCAAAACAGAAGTTTTCTCTGTTTCTTGGCCTTTTCTCTGAGGCTTCATGAAACCAAGAGCCAATTTATTCCTGTGGGTTTTTGGAAAATTGATATTGAGACTATCATCTAAAGTCAAATTGTGCCAAGGAGGTAGAACTTTGGTCTATAGTCATAGATTTTTTTTACTTAATGCATTTTTTTCATTATTTATTACATAGTGGATGTGTTTTCTAATTAAATTACTAAAGCATTGAATTACTTAGTCATCACAACCTCCCTGTGAGGTAGTAGATCTCATTTAACAGGGGAAGAAACCGCCATAGAAAAGTTGCATCACTAGCTCCGTTAAAAAGCGGGTAAGTCGGTGTTGGGATTCAAAACCAGGCACCAGAGTGCTACTTGAAAACACGACATGGTCTCACGTCAGGCCAGGAGATGTTTTAGGAGTGTCCTAGACGAACCAGGATTTCAATTCTGCTATGAAGTCAGGAGGGACATGGCATCTCCTAGATCCATGCTATCATTTGGCTGGAGCAGCCGGACTTGAAAGATGAACCTGTAAGATATTCTTTGCACAAGTCTTCTGGTGAAGGACAAAGAGTTCCAGAAGGCTTTTGGAATTCATTCGATTGTAATATTTGATAATTAGCCCCCACACTCCTTCCTTTGCCACAATTGCTTTGCCACAATTGCTTCACAGCACATGAAAAGAAAGGATTTCTAGTCAAACAGTAAAGCCACCACTTCTCACCATATTTCAAATTGCAGATTGGTGCTGTTGATGTCTGGGTCGTCAAAAGCACAGTTCAGCAAGTGCTGGGACCCATTCACTTCCAACTGACTGTAGCAGGAGAAGGAGTAGTCGTCCAGTTCTGCATCTTCCAAGTCTCCTGGGGAGGAACAAATGTGCAGCCCTTAATAAGGCAAGTAAGTGGATGTTTTTGAGATCAGCTGTGATGCTGATGCAAGACAGTCTTTGGGGGCAGACATAAAGAAGTGATTATAGTTTATCTAAAGAAGAAAAACCCAAAGGTAGAGATGAGAAACAATTCTGAAAACTAAAACAAACATACAAAAAACAACCCGAACCAAAACAAAACCTAATGAGCACAGGTTTTTCTAATAAAGAAAAAAGGAATCATTGCAATTAAGAAGTGACCTCCAAATATTTCCAAATATTTCTACCATTGGGTTAGTGCTTTAGAGATCTAGAATGAAGCACTAAATACAGTCTTTCCTTTATTTAAATGATGATTTCTTTGGTTAGTTTGTACATTTCAAGTAAGAGATAACTTTCCATTATTCATATGCTACCTAATCTAGTCTTTGACTTTATTACAAATCTTCATTTATTCCCTCTCAAGTATTTTTTTGAATGAAAGAAGATGACAGAAGTCTTACAGAAGTTCACTTTTTTAAGGGGTAGCTTTCTCTTGCCTAAATGGCATCCCAACTAAAAGCACCATTGATTATCTCTGTTGTGTGGATATTTATTTAAGGTGATTTGTCTTAAGTTACTGAGGCAAATGTGATTAGAAAAAAAATTAGATCTAACAGGACTTAGATCTTGTAGAACTCCCCATAAATATTATAGATACTGCTTCTGGGCTTATTGATCTTCTATCGATACTGTATCTCATAAATAAGAGCAAATTCTGTAAGTATGAAAGGAACCAGAGATTTTTTTTTTTTTTGCAGTTGCTTTTAGAAAGTACAGGCTGTCCCAGATAGTATTTAATTTCTTAAGTTGGGTTGAAGCCCCTGTTTAAATAGACATTTTATATGTATATTTCACAATATTTAATGGAGAAAAATCTGTCAGCAAACAGACTCAGACCAGAACATGAGATAACCCAGAGTAACCAAAGCTATTCTGAGGGCTCAAGTGTGAGCTTATGATTGCTTGCAGGTCCATCGAGACTAGAAATTAGATGCTTCTAGGGCTTTAAATCAGATATTAAAAAAATACTAAAATTAAACCCCAGTTGAATGTCCCAAAGGGCCATGAGATGTACAAACAGCACCCCCTTAATTTGAGAACCCAGCAGGTCTGTGGGGACATTAGTAAAGCTGGCTGTGAGTAGACCCACCAGCTGAGAGACAGGTCGGTTCAGTCTAAACAACAAATCTGGAAAAGCCACATCAAGAGAAGAGCTGTGGACACTGCTCTTCCTGGGAACTCCTGGAATCCATCCAGTGCCCAATTCTGCTCCCAGCAAAGTCTCCTTATGTAGTTTCAGCAGGGTATAGCTCTCCTCTTGATCACGGATTGAAGTAACAAGGGGCAGCCCACCATTCAGGGCTCACAAAGCATGTTCATTCCTAATCTTACAGACTTAGATCTCAATTCCTAAGAGCTGGTACCGTTCTCAATGGACAGGTTCTGGGTAGTTTTAGCCTGTCTTTCTTACATGGCAGTCCTCACACTGCCCTGATGTTTTATCTTCTTTGGACTGTCCACCCATCCTATATTTGGATTCAGACATCCATGGATCAGCTTTGTCTCCAGAATACTCCAACATACAAAGCCATCCAGAGAGAGAACAGTTCAGGAGATGCTGGGCGTGGGCAGAACCAAGCACTCTCCCTGTCCTCAGCCATCTGGTCTGGCAAAGTGAGTTTGCTGTATATTCTCAAACAATATACATAACACTGGCCATACAATTAAAGTGGGTAGATTTTGAGATATAGCTCACTGACTCTTTAGCGGGTTTTACTAGGCAAAAAAAATTCCCCTTAATGACTTGCAAAATTGCATGTCATTTTACAAAGAGAACACTATACCTGATCTAAGCTGAAAATTCTTAGGTAAGAGTAATATACACAGTGGTCAAGGTCCCCAACACCAGAGCTCGACAGAGGTGGGCTTACATCCTGGTGATTCAGCCTTGGAGCTGTGGTCCTCTGTCAAGTGTCTCAACCTCTCTGAGCATCAGTGTTCTGATATGTACGTTCATGTTATTATGAGGAGCAAATACAAAGACTTGGCTTAGAACACAGTAAGCACTCAATAGGGTTAGCTATGACTATTATCATATATTTCTTTTGAGAAATAAGTCATGAAAAGGTAAAATAAGAATTCTAATTCAGAGAATATGAACGTGAAACATTTGGGGCTCCTTTGAAAAAGAAAAAGGGTTCTGTGTCAAAGGTGTTATTACTGTGGTTTTGAAATTACATAGAGCTTTTGAACAGCAGTGAGTTAACCTATTATTTTAAATGTTCCTTATCTAAGCATATTTTTTCATAAAAATTTAATTTTTTTGGAATGTGTATTATAGACAAGGTAGTGTGGTTTAGAAGTCTTCCTACTGAAAGGAATTAGTTGATTAAAGGTGTAAATGGTTTGGATTTTTTTAAAGTAGCAGTTTCTTCTCTTGATTATTCTTGTGGTTATCAGAGAACTAACTCATCTTTCAACCAACAGCAGCTGATTAATTTACACACCAAACTGGGAAGTATTTTGATGTGATAATGGGGATGGGTGGTTACAGATCTCCTTAAAATGTCTGAAATTTGAAAAGTTGAAGTGAAAACTCAGCTTTCAATTAGAATTCTTATTTCTTTTAAAAATAGTATAGTCACCAGGGAGAAACAGAGGGAAGATATTATACTCCAAATAGTAAGATTTTTGTGTTACTTGCCAAGCATCTGTGTGCAAAACACAAGGCAACATTACCATGGAACCATGATCGTCCCTCACAAAGTGAGTCATACATGGTCACACTGTGAAAAATGTCAACCCTCTGACAATTCCCGTAATGAAAATATTCTAGGAGTTTCCATCCTTAGTAGTCACATGACTTAAAGTATCTAAACTGAGTCATTAGGCTGATGTATTTGATAGAAAAATATCAAATTAACTCTTAAAGTGAAAGAGTTTAATTTTCAGGAACAAATTGGTGGTCCAGCCTCCCAGGTACTCCTGCTGCTGCTGCTTTACCTTTGTCTACAGTTTTGTTGTAATTACAGTGTGTTTACTAAGTAGGCAGCACCTGCTTCTAGGTACTAAATACTTTAAGGATCCCGGAGAGAACTACCATACGATAGTAAATTTGTTGATATGGAGACAATTAAATATATTTCAATGAGACAACTCACTCAGATTTTTCTCTGTTGTTAGTTACTAAGAATCTCACATAAATCCATCAAAACAAGCATTTTGAAGAAAATTTCAAATACTTTAAATTTAAATATTGTAATTGGATGTCCACTGGGTCCTACACACTCAGATGCTGGGGATGTGGCAATGGTAAAGGCAGACAAAGCTGTTGTTTCTAGACATTATTTTATCACGAACGTTATATTTTTGGAACTTCCTAAAAAGCTAAGCAAAACAAATCTAGCTCGGTTTCTTAACAAAATATAACGAGCAGGCTCAGCTATTGCATCTAATGGGGGTTGTTTTTGTTAGAGCAGAGGCATTGACCGACACTGAGATCCACATTCGGAGAGCCAGTCAGATGCATTTCTCTTGACAATTCCATGACTTTCTAAGCCACCCTCAGGACTGTCCCCCAGCCCCCTGTCCTGGTGGTTAGGACACACACAATGAAGGAATAAATGGCAAGGTCTCCATTCCAAACCAATGCCCGGCTCAGGTCTGTTAGGGATCCGAGCTACCTGAAGCATATTCTCGAGATCATCTGAAATCCTGAAGAAAAGTTAGAAATGACTCACCATTCTGTGCATAGCCACTTTCTCCAGAAACAACCTGAAGCAAATAGAAAACAATACCAAAAGCAGTACCTAGAACTGTCATTCTGAGAGAGAGAAGGAGAGGAGAGCAGGCGTGTGAGCCTAGGTGTAGGAATGAATGAGAGAGAAAGCGCGCGAGCGTCAGTGAGACAGAGACTTAAATCTGCAGCTTTAGGGCTTTATACTTACTTAACCACAGACAGGGGGAAGTATAAACACGGCAGAAAAAAGAGGCATGTTTCAGAAACAGGAAGTCAGTAAAAGTACTGCTGCTCTCACCAGAGGTAGAGGCTATGAAGGGATAGAGCATTCGAAGTTAGCGTACTTCTCTGGGATTCCTGGCAGCCCCAAACTCACTGTGCTTATTTGAAAGTAATGTGGTGGATTCAAATGTAAACTCAAACTATTTCAGATTAGAGTGTGAATAGGGCCCATGTTAAAAGAACCATGGGACAAAAATCAAAACTTACAAAGCTAATCAATTAACTGTCAGGGGTGAATTTTGATTGACAGAAAGATTCTGCACTGAATAAAGTCATTTATTGTAGGTATATATTTCATGGTTCACCTACAATCTCTGAACATAGAGAGTTTCACAGGAAGATCAATTCTTCTGTTTGTTCTCTGTGTAGCCCCAGTAGTTACTTATACCTCACCCATCAGAGTCGGCATTCACAAGTTATTTGTATAATTTAGGAGTTGATAGAAGACGGCCGAGGGGCCAAAGCTGACCTACCACCTGCTGTTGTAAATAAAGTTTTATTGAACATGGCCACTTTTGTGCTGCCACAGCGGAGCTGAGACACTAAGACAAAAACTGTACAGTGCACAAAGTGTAACAACTTCACTGTTTGGCCCTTTACAGGAAAAGTCTGCTGATCCCTTGTTTATCGGATGAAAGAGTTAATTTCCTCATGAGTTTAAAATAGGATTCTATTTGTGGAAATCTGACTGCCACACAACTTTCCAGGAATACGTGGTCGCTATAAACCGTACTAGTATCTACATATGCAGGGCAGTGTATGATTCAGACTGAGACAATGAGATGATTCAGACTCTCCCTACACCTGTCTACCAATCAAAATTGTTCCTGGCATGGCCTCATGGTTAAAGTAGTGATATTTGTTAAGCCTGGCTGACCTCTTGGTCATCATTGGATTTTTGTCTTTAAGCCATTATTAGTGTTGGAAGCCACAGGTTGAGAGTAGTCCTGTCATTGAAAGACAGAAACGCGCCTGGCCAGTGTGGCTCAATGGTTGAATGTTGACCCATGTACCAAGAGGTCACCGGTTCAATTCCCGGTCAGGGCACATGCCCAGGTTGTGGGCCTGATCCCCAGTGGGGGCATGCAGGAGGCGGCCGGCAGATTGATGTTCTCTCTCATCAATGTTTCTATCTCCCCCTCTCTCTCCCTTCCTTTATCACTCTCTAATATCAGTAAAGAAAAAAAAAAGTAAAAAAAAAAATAAAGACAGAAATGCCTTTCGGAGGACACTCTTCTGCTCATTAGATGAATAATCTAACCTGGATTTAGGCTATAAAACTCTACTCTCTTGATTCATAGGGGCTCTCTTTTGGAAAAAAGCCACATGACTATGACTTTAAGGTACTGGGGACACAGATGCTGAGTGGACAGTGAGTTATGAGCTTCTGTTTGATTCACTGTTACTGGGTAGACTCAGTCCTCTGGGCCTGTGAAATGGCTAAATTAACAAAGATAAACGACATCCCCCAGAGTGTAAAACAGAGAGTCTTGGAAAGCGGTGTGACTTAGACTCACCATTACAGTTATGTGAAATCTCAAATTGAGAAAGGAGGTGGGGTGTTTGTACCAGTCTCTGGGAATCTCCCTTCAGGCAGATCCAGTGACAGAGATGGGGTGCCCTGTTTATAAAGTCACACTCTGGACTATACACTCAAGGGAGGTATCAGAGCACAAAACCAACTGAACAAGACATAGTCTTTCCCCTCCCTTTGCTGATACTTTTTAGTTTTGTTTTGCATTTTCCAGCATCTTCCAAAGTAAATGAAGTATGACAATTTGGTGCACCAGATAATAATTTGTGTCCTCATTTCTAATCTTGTTTTGAAAGCTTGGTGAAAAAATTGGACGCCTGATTCACAAAACTTGGTATGTTTTGTGTACTGAGTTAAATGCATATCCTTTCAAGAAAGCTGTAGCCCTGGCCAGATGGCTCAGTTGGTTGGAGCATCATCCCATACACCAAAAAGGTTGAGGGTTTGATTCCTGGGCAGGGCACATACCCAGGTTACAGGTTTAATCCCTGGTCAGGTTGCGTATGGGAGGCAAGTGATCAATATTTCTCTCTCTCTCTCTCTCTTTCTCAAATCAACAATAAAAAAAGAAAGCTATAATTGTAAGACTCTATAAACTAATTAAGTGTTCAAGGAGAAGTCACAAATTGTATCTATCACCAACACAGATCTCAAGAACTACTCACAGGTTGTTACTCCATGGGTGAGTAATTGGGTGATGTCTCTTTAAATTCTCTTGTTTATCATTTAAGTGGACTATCATTTTGATTGTATCTCCTTCCTTTAGTTGTGAAGATGTAAAAGAACAAAGCCTAGACACAATATTTTTGTACAGCATGTGCTAGTTTGCTCAGGGGATTTCCACTGGTGTGCTTGCTGTCTTTGGGTGGGGCAGGAGATGCCGAAGGACCTCAGAGAGAGACCTAGATGAAGCATGGGGAGCTCAAAGAGATGAGAAGGCTCCCTTGTCCTTCTAGAGATGATGGGGGACAATCGTGCCTTCTCTGCTCTCTTCACCCAGATCTCGTTAGTCCTTGGGAAACTGAGGGAGGACAGCCTCGCTCCATCTGTCCCCCCAGTGAGAGACATTTGCTGTCTTGCTTTGTCATTCTTGCCCATGAGGGAAGTGGAGAGATAAGAAAGCCAGATCAAGGAAGGCACGCAAGACACCCGAGCCTCCAGCTGTGGGACCAGGATCTGAGCCCTGGACTGGGGGCGTGTCCTCGGCACGGGGCTTGGTTGGAGCACATAGCTCCTCTCATCGCTGCCTCTTCTCTTCCCTCTTTCATGGCGTGTCTTCCTTTAGCTCCACGAGTGGCTGTGATGCACGGAATCGTGGGAAGGAAAGGCGCTTGACTGTTTCTCGCGCACGAGCCGCACACAGTGACCTGCTAAGACTCCCAGGACCAGTCCGCACGTCTCTCCTTTCCATCTCTGTGATCGTTCAGACCACTTGTTAAACCGACAAAACACATCAAGATTTTCTTTTTCTTTTTGTTTGGTAATAAGTGCCCTTTGTAATATATAACTGGTCCAGTCGTAGAGAGCTCAGATTAGTGAGCGTGCAGCAGGGTTTGAGACTCCGGGGTGTTAGAGTCGGAGGAGGGCACCCTCTTTATCCGCTCGTTGGTTGCTTGTTGACTTGGGAAAAGTCGACCCCAGGAAGTCCTGTATTTTTCTCTTTTTCCAATTGTTTAAGGACAAAAATTTCTCTGGGCAAATTCAGGCTGAGCATCTGAACTTATCACTAATCTTCACCATCTGGACTCTTTCCTGAGGAACAGAAATTTCATTTACTTCCTTGACAGAAATCATCCAGTTAGTGGGACAGATACTAATGCATTACCTCTTTCAGCACCCTTGGGAAACTCTTCCAAGAGCGAAAGTATTTCTCGGAGCCTGCTTGTAGATAAAATTTATAAAATAACTCTTAAACATTTAGCAATTTGTCTTCAATGAGAAAGATTTAAAAGTCACTCACCTTGAGATTGAACACTGAAGGACAATAAAGTGAAACAACAACTACACAACAGTAATAATAATAAACAGTATCTGCTGCTAAAGGAATACCCTGGGCAAAATCTGATGTTTGGAAAATGCTCACAAAGTTCCAAAACACGTTCTAGGAAATCTGTATGAACTGCCCCTCCTCCTACGGTCACTTACCTTCTTCCATTAACAGTTAGATTTGATCCATAACATAGCAAGTAAACTTGGGCCCCTGCCTTCTGCTGGAAAAAGGAAATCCAGGCCAGCTCAGTAAGTGACTGGGGACCCCCAAGAGCTCTGGGAAAAGAGAAATGAAAACACCCAAGGGGTCAAGTAGGTGAGGCTGAGTGTGGGGAAACCTTGGTCTAGTCCTAAATGAATCTTCTTCAGTATTTTATCGGTGCGTGCTGAGTCAGTCCCTGGGGCTGTAAGGGGGAGTCCCAGCATCATGAAGTTTCATTTCCAGGAGCATAATATTTTCCTTGTTGTGGCTCTTCTTTCATTTCCCTTTCCTCCTTACCCCACGTCTTCAGCCCCATGTCTTGCTGTCGTTTGTGTTCTTTCTGGGTAGAGTTTGAAATGTCATAGCTGTTTTGCAACTACAAGATTTGAGTCTTGGTCTTTGGATGCAACAAAAATGGAACCTTGGAGTGCCCACTCTTCCCTCTTTGCTGAAGACATTTCTGCCAGAAATGGAGTATTTTGATGACGGGACATGGCCAAATTTTGATAAAAATCTACACAAGAGTGTCCATCCTTGGGGAAAGTGACCTGCCTTCTGGCAGTGGCTGTAGATCCCAGGGGAGCAGCTGGCTCGGGTGTGGATTTATCAGTAGCTCAGAGTCTCTCTCAGGTCCTTCCCAGAAGGCAGTTCATGGTGGGATCCTGCTCATAACCCTGATGTCAGGCACAGCCTCCCACAGAGAAAAATCTGGCTTAAGTGATACCATCCCTGGCCCATGGCCCTGCACAGATTTCCTTGCCTTGGGGTGAACGTCTCTCCTCCCACAAACCACTTTCTAAGGGACTGCAGGGCTGATTGCTACACCTGCATTTAAACCCAGACAGCTGGGAAATTTGGTAAGAGCCCTCAATCCTATGTCATGTGCTTCCCCTGCCCTCTTAGAACCCAGCATCTCCGTGGAAATCAAGTCCCCAAGAACAGCATTGATATCCCATCATTTTCCAACCTAAATATGTACAGTGATCCTGAGTGATAATGTTCATGGAATTGCCTCAGAGAAGCATGTGTTCCTGAAAAAGAAGAAATGAGAGGTCTGTTTGTTGCCAGACTACATGACCCTAGGCTAAGTCACTTCCAGAAACTTTTCAAGAAAATGGGAAAATAGTACCTACTTCTGCTTACCCACATGTAAACCTTTACTTATCAGTCTCAGAAGACTTTGGAATTTAATATAGAATTTGTTATTGTTGTATTGGGTTATGCTGCTGAAACAAGGAAACCTAGAAGTATGGTGACTCTGACAAAGGTGCGATTTACTGCTCTCTCAGAGTAGATGATCCACAGGGTATGCAGCTCCATGAGTTCATCAATCAGGAACCCAGCCTAGCCCTTCGTTTCACAGGGTATGTTTCTTGTCTGCGAATTTGAAGATAGCTTACCAGCACATTACAGTACATGAGATGTACATACAAACGAGTGAACATAAATCATTTTCTTTTTCAAGGACATGACCTGCAAGTTGCATATGTCACTTCTGCTCTTAAGCATTTGGCCAGAAAGTAGTCACCATGGCTACTTTATCGGCAAGGGGGAAAGGAAAATGTGGTCTGAAAAGGACTAACTCTGCACTCAAATAAAACTGGAGTCTCTATTAGTCTTCCTCTAAAAGGAAGAAGGGGAGAATGCATTCTGGGGAGAACAAGCAGCCTCTGCAAGAGTTGTATCCTGAGTTGTTATGCAAAAGTATGTCCACGAAGAACACAGGCAGTAGTAGCTCTCTCCACCTGAGGAGGAGAGAGTAGGCATTTAATTTGGGGATTAAAGGATGTGAAATGACCTGTCAGGTGAGTGGACCTAGATTTGGGCAGGGGAAGCTTGCACTTGGCCACTGGGGAAGTAAGACTTGTAATATTTATACCAGGGTCATTTTCTCTAATCTCAGATCTCTGAATCCAAGAATCAAAATTCTAAAGGCAAGATTCTAATTGGGGTGCTCCACGAATCTCCTGAAACTAAGCAATATAAAGGGGTACAAGTTCTTTTTATTTTATTAGACTATCACAAGGGACTCTGACCCAAAAATTTAAATTCCAATTCATTGACGGGGGGTTGTGAGGGCACAATGCTAAAGCAATTGAGTTGTCATCATGGGGACCGTGGACTGTGAGAAACCCAGGCAGCTGTATCTGAGACTCTTGACTTGCATTTCTGGGTTCTGAGATACTGCAGGATCCTAGCTAGTTCTCCCGCCTCGGTCTCGGCAGATGAGAGGAGGTATGTCCAACAGTGCACCTCAAGCATTGAGTGTTTGCGCTGGTCTCTACCTTCCTGACTCAGGAGCAGATGGGAGAAGCTGCTCGTTCTTATTCTACCTCCAGTGAGTCGGGGGACATTGGTCTTCCTCCTGGGGAGGCTCCTTATCATCTTCTTTCTAAGCACTGCCAGTGCCTTTTCAAAGCAACTCCCTTTCTTTCTACAAACAGCATAGTCTGTTCCCTGACTCTGCCCCACATCTGTGATTTCTTAGCTAGACTCTCTTCCACTGCTGGAAGCAGATAGGAGGGCATTTGTTTCTGCTAAGTAAAGAATGATGAAGAGGGCAGGCAGGGAGCTTCAGACTTTGTACCAGGGCACACCGTGTGCTTGCTTTTCACTGAAAGGACTCTGGGTTTTACCAGTTCACTATGGGAAGCTGAATTTTGCCTGCACTGATGATTTTACAATGTCTCCCACAAAGGCAAAATCCTATTTTAAGTAAAAAATCTGAGGTCATTCTGGGCAGTGCTTTGTGCCCACGTTTTCAGAGGGTCCTTCATAAAGATTTTAAAGGTCACCAAAGAGTGTAGGAGGGAAGAGGAAGAGTCTGAGCCAGGGTCCTGTGGTTCTAGCTCAGAATGGTGATGTTTTGGAAATATTAATCACTGCTCACCCCCTTTCCCTCCCACATGTCTTACTTCTCCCTTTTGCTTTGTCAACGAAAGAAACGTTCAATCCCGTGAAGAATTTTGTGAGTTTATTTGAGCCAAACTGTTGACAAATGCAGGGAGCAAGACCTCAACAGATTGAGATAATGCTTCTGAGAATGACAGTTTTGCACCTTGATTTATACATTACAATAAAAAAAGAAGATGTAAATGGATTACATGAAATCCACTGGTGATAGATTAGGAAGATGGGAGAAAGCAAAGCGGGGGGATCTCTGGGATTGGAGGAAAAGTAAAATGATAGACACATTCTTCTTTTAAATAGGTGGGTACAGGCCTGGCCGGTGTGGCTCAGTGGTTGAGCATCGACTCATGCACCAAGAGGTTGCCGGTTCAATTCCTGGTGGGGGCACATGCCCAGGTTGTGGGCCCGGTCTCCAGTGGGGGGGTGTGCAGAGGGCGGCCAGTGATATTCTCTCTCATCAATGTTTCTATCTCTTTCTCCCTTCCTCTCTCTCTAAAATCAATAAAGAAAATAAATAAATAAGTAAATAAATAGGTGGGTACGGGATAGTTAACAGTCAACAATTAACATAATAACAACAAAAGAATCTGTGGTTTCCACCCTGGTGTATAGGTTGTGCCCCTCTGGGAAAAAGGAAGTTACCCCACATTCCAAAGGTATGTTATCTTAGATGCAAAAAGAAAGGCAATAGGCTCTACTAAGGTGAAAACTGACCTTTGTCAGGGAAGATACCAGCCTAGGACATTGAAACCAGACAATGAATGGGTCTGGGCTGCCTGTCACTGCTTGAGCTAATTAAGCAGACATAAGGCAGAATCGAATATGAGCGTTTATTCCAATATTGCTGGCAGTGTGGGAGAGCAGTGGGTCATCCCGTAAAGTCTGCTCTGCCCCTCCTCACTTGCCAGCTGCTTTTAAAGGGGAGAGGAACAATAACTACGTGAGAAAGGGCGGTTGGGCAAAATGGAAAAAATGGGTAAATTGGTTATAGGCAATGGGCAAGGAATGCTGGCCAGGGGCTGCAGGACTGGCCGCCAGTGAGTCACAGACACAGTCCAGTGTTCAGCGTTCTGATAGATAACCAGGTTGTTAATCTTTCCAGGATGTCAGGTAGTCCCCGTTGTCCTCAGATTAAGAAAATGGACAGCATTCCTGAGGTCAGCTCCCGAGGCGCACACCTCCCAGCCGGGTCTTTATTCAGAGCAAAGCAACCACTGTTCACATCGCAAAGGATGATTAATGTTTCTTATGACTATGGCTAGTGCGCCACTGTGATTAAATCTCTATTCTGTTATTCTCTCCCACTCCTTTCAACATGACTACTTGCCATAAACTGCTGTTAGTTAAACAGTTTACACTTCAGACCATCCTGTGTGGTTCCTTCAGGTCTCTGCGTTTGCAAGGCTGTCACGCAGGCCTCCCCTGAGCTCGTCAGGTTAGCATGCGGCCCCTTTTCATCCCCAGCTTTCCTTGCTTTCTCTTCATAGAAGAACCAGGCACTCTGAACTCTTGACTCAAGGTGTTACCATGGTTAGCTAATTATTGATGGGAAAGGAAGCAAAGGGGGGGAGGGTCAGACATTGTTGAACATATTTATTTGGGAAGCAGAGGCCCGTTTGCTTCACCAGGAAGAGACAGAGCACAGTCACTCTAGGGGATCAGAGCATTGCCCAGCTAAGGGGTAACACCCCTCCCTTCCACTCCCGGATTGGGGTGGGGGGCAAGGGGAGGTAAGCACATGCGCAATAAAGTCAAAATGGCACAGGGAGAGGTCCTTGACCATAGAGGCCTGTCAGTCTAACCTGGGAAAGGGATCATTCGTCAAGGGGTGGACCTCACTGACAGCCCGTGATAGTTTGGGAAGTTGATTGGTCATTTTGATCCTCATCCGAGGATATTCTTCCATTGATTTTCAGATAGAGTGGGAGGGAGAGAAAGAGAGAGAAACATCAATGTGAGAGAGGCACATTGATTGGTTGCCTCCCGCACGACCCCAACCAGGGCCCGGGATTGAACTGCAACTGAGGTACGTGCCCTTGACTGGAATCGAACCCATGACTCTTTGGTCCACCAGCCAACACTCTAACCGCTGAGCCAAACCAGCCAGGGCTGATTGGTCATTTTGAAAAACCTCTTGTTTAAAATCTCAGGTGAACAAAGAAGCTCTCTCTCCCTCCCTGTGTGTGTGTGTGTGTGTGTGTGTGTGTGTGTGTGTGTGTGACCTGCCCTCACCCCGCTCGTTCTTGTTCTCTCCCACCCAGGAACACGTGACTCTGCAGGTCTAGTGGTCACTCAGGGCCCCTCGGAAGACTGTGAGGGCTTCCAAGGACTATGAAGCAAAAATTCTGGACACTGGCCCTTGTCTTGGCCTTGCTGAAGACAAGGCTGTACTTTTTCCATGGCCAGACAGAGGGAGATGGGACATTGGAAGCCCAGGGCAGGCATCACAGATAAGGCACCATACCACCACACCACAATCTCTCATGTATGAATCTTTGAAATGCTGTCCTCGGGACCCTGTGAAAGAGACTATTTTCCACTCACAACTAGGGCAAAAGGCACTAGTTGAAACCACTGAAGAAATGAGTCTCTTCCAGCTTTTGAATTGCAAAAGCCCAAGCCTTGGAGGTAGTTAAGAGAAGAATAGCATGAGGAGCATCACAGAAGAAAGTATCCTCATCTTCTCAGCACCCTAAACCATCACTGCCCATCCCTCACTCTAGGAAAGGATTCATACTGGGGAGGGGAGAATGGAGAGAAGGGATGGGCAAAGAGGGCATGTTCCCAAGGCTAAGAAGTAGCAACTGGGAGATGGAGCCCATAGCTCAACTTGTCTGCCAATCTCTGGGATCTCTTTGCAAGATAAACCAGAGCCTCATCTCTCCACCGTGGGGACCCTACACACTACATAGCCCAGAGCTCTACCAGCCCTCCTTCCTTTGGGATCAGTGAGGATTTCATTTCAACAGCCATCAGTTTCGCCTCTGACTGCCCAACAGGGACACTGCGCTAATGCGGTCTGGACTCCCCCCAGATGAAGTTTTGGGTAATTGCTAAACCCAGAGAAGAAAAAACAATGTAGTCTTGGACATTCAGATGGGACTGAAAAGAAGCAAAAGACAATCCCTGGGCTCTGAGGCAGGACTGAAGGAGAGAAGGTGAAGTAATTTGAGTTGAGTGACTGTTGCTCAATTTCATTAGGAAATCCAAATAAAGAAAAACGAACTAAGTTCCCTAAACTCCTGTATAAAAAAAACATTTTCTACTTAAACTCCCTATGGAAAAGAAAAGTTCAATTCCACCAAACCAAGAGAAGAGGATTTGCAACAGGTTGTTGAGGGTAGGGTGCCAGTTTTGGTAGCTTGTGTCTTTCTAGGAATCCATCCATCATGTAAGTTATTGCCGGGGTCCAGTCTCAGCAGGTCCAGGGGTTTCCAAAGGTGTGGACGGAGTCAGCAAAAGAGAGACGTGTGAGACAGAAGGTGCTTGGTTCTTCTTCTTCTCCTTCTCCTTCTCCTCCTTCCTCTCCTTCTTCCTCTTCTCCTTCTCCTCCTCCTCCTCCTCCTCCTCCTCCTCTTCCTTCTTCTTCTCCTTCTTCTTCTTCTTCTTCTTTTCTTCTTCTTCTTCTTCTTCTTCTTCTTCTTCTTCTTCTTCTTCTTCTTCTTCTTCTCCTTCTCCTTCTCCTTCTCCTTCTCCTTCTCCTTCTCCTTCTCCTTCTCCTTCTCCTTCTCCTTCTCCTTCTCCTTCTCCTTCTCCTTCTCCTTCTCCTTCTCCTTCTCCTTCTTCTTCTTCTTCTTCTTCTTCTTCTTCTTCTTCTTCTGCCTAAAACTAGCAGAATCTTTATTTATATAGATCTGCAGGTTACATTGTTTCCCCTAAACCTTTTAGGCAAATAAGTACAGACATTCTTTTGGTTGTTTACCCAACTCTTAGGTATATTAATGTTAATTACCAATTATTTTTATCCTTCGCCCAGACATCCTCTTAGACTCCTGACCTTTCCTCCTATCTAAGATCCTTCCCTTCCAAGCTTCCATATTCCTATCCTAAATCTTTATTATTTTCTTGCCTTTTCTTCCTGCAATCTTTTCTACTCTCCACATCATTAATCATCTACATGTTACTTCTATAATGATTCCTAACAGACAGCTAACAGATAGACAGAGAAAGCAAAGATTAGTCTCCTTCAGTTGCCATCCTGCATTTTTATTTTCCCATTACTTCATATCTTCAGTCACTGTTCTTCGTGATTCCTGCCACACAGTGAATTCACTTCTTCAGGGACTATGTCAAACCATGGAGGTCTTCGTATCTCCAGGGACTATGTCAAACCGTGGAGCTAACCCGGGACTATGTCAAACCGTGGCGGTCACTGTTCCAGTGACACCGCTCCCAACAAGTTATCTAATTTATTGGCATACAGTTGTTTATGATATTTCCTTCTAATCCTTTTTATTATTGTGTGATCATTAGTGACGTGTGCTCTTTCATCCCTGATTTTAGTCATTTGAATCTTTTGTCTTTGTTCTAGATCAGTCTAGTTAAGGGCTTGTGTAAATTTTGCTGATCTTTCTAATCTACCATAGGTATATATTTTTAAGAAAATCATAGAGAGGAGAGAGGAGGGGAGGGGGATATCTTGTTGAGTGCCGCGACCTGCACCACTAGTCGAACCAGATCTGAGTAGGGGCGATGGGAGACTGAGACAGACACAGAGACATTCTAGAGAGAAAAGCTGGGGCCAGGTGGGACACTGCTCTCTGATGGAGGAACAGTGACTCTGAGCTAGCTCAGCAAGTTAATTATATAGCCAATTGAAGGGGGGAAGTTTAAAAGTTTTATTGTCTTCAAACCCCATATGTTTCTCATCGGCCTCTGAGCTCAGGTCAAGACTGTTGATACATTGTTGCCCTCGGCTCACTGGGCTTCTGTGAGCCTTTCCAGCACGCAGGGTCCACGGAGGCCAGGGACTAAGCTCCTGGGCCGGCCGTGCAAACCCCACAGGAACAGGAGGTCAGCTGCCCTCCACCGTTGAGATAACTATCCCTTAAAGCCTCATTCTGACATCTGACTGGGAAAAGTGTTAGTAACAAAAGAGTCATATTTTAGTATTCTAGCACGATTAGCTAGAATTGCAGCACAAATACAAGAAGAGATGAATCATAGTTCAGATGATGTGATTGGGAGAATTATGTCGCTCATGGGATTCCAGTGAGATTGATTAAAAAAAAATCTCTCACTTCACATTAAATGATACGCTTACAAGTGTGCACAGGGGATGGATATCTCTCTTCCTTGAAACTGTGTTTTATTTCATGGTAGAAAGCCTATTTGACTTATAATGGGACAAAACTAGTGTGTGGCCGGTTCTCCAAAGGCATTGGGAGAGGCATGGGTGGTCGCATATGGCTATAAAACAGGTTTTAGTATTGGTGGACAGTTGACTTTCTTTAAGAATAAAAGTGGCTGGCCTTGGCCAGTGTGGCTCAGTTGTCTGGGCGTCGTCCTGTGCACCAAAAGGTTGCTGGTTTAATTTCTGGTTACAGCACATGCCCAGGTTTTGGGCTCTATTCCTGGTAGGGGGCTTGCAGGAGAGAGCCGATCGATGTTTCGCTCTTACATAGATGTTTCTCTCCCTCTCTCCCCCCTCCCCCTTCCTCTCTCTCTAAAAAAAAAAAAAAAAAAAAAAAATCAATAAAAAAATCTTTTAAAAAAAGAATGAAGATGGCTGATGTGGAGGAATTATGGGCATGGGTACAGAGAGCTTGAGCAGCCAGAGAAGAGGTGAGGGACCAAGGAGGGACAGATGCTGAACTGATGTGAGAACTTCCACATGACATAAACCTCTGGGTAGCAGAGTCTCAGGCTATGTTATGGTGCTTTGCACCATATAATAGCTCTGCTCCCAATTCCCAAGAAATCTGCTCATTTTATATTAGTCATCAGTGCTTTAACTGCCTGTTCGTGTGTGTGTTTAATGTGACTCATTTTAGATTGGCTGTGAGGAAGAAACAAGATTATGAAAGATGTTTGATGGTTTTCATAGCTCTAGGCCTCTGGGCAGGTCCTGGGTGGGGGAGGGGCCAATGGGAGAGGACAGCGATGGCACTACCTTCCTCCATAACTAGTACATGTCCCTTGTGAAGTTTTAAATATATTGTGACTCCTTTTAAAATTTCACTTTGAATAGAAAATTTCACACTTTGATAAAAAAAAAAATGGGACTAGATGATTTCTAAAGTCATTTCTATGGAGTCACAGAATAAATGTGACTAAATTAAGTAAAGACATTAGAAGAAAGCTGATCTTCTGAATTTTCTAGCAGTTTAAAAAAATTTTTTTATTAACCATAGGTACAGGATAAACAGATGGGGGCAGTGAAAACTCAAGAGATGACAATTGAAAATTTTAAAGAAGCAAAGTTTACTTTTGCCACTTATGAACCCCGTCCCTCAATTCTGTGGACTTTTTTCTTTGTCTGATAGAACCTTTGGCACTGACTTTATCTTTCCATCTGCTTTCCTTTGCATTTTCTCTTGTTATTCAAAGTGAAACTGGAGGTTAAGAAATATCAGTAAATAATTAAAATGATCCAAGAAGACAAAGTTCAGCTGTCCTCTCTTCTTCTGACTATGGTGTTTAATATATTCTGTCCTTGGCTGTGTGCTAAGAGAGAGAAAAGACGCTTCCCATACTTGACTCTTCAGATGACCAATGGTCTCTGTTTCATTTAAAGATACTGCTGATCACCAAGGCACACTGCTCTGACCAGTGGAATTGTTTATTTACCAAAGATAAATTGTATTGGTCTGCAAACTTGTTTTTGCCAGATGTATTTGTTATCGTAATTGCCCAAGTTAGTTAAATACTACATAAACTGGTGACCTATTCATATAATATAAAAATTATTATCTCTATAAAGTCACATTTGAATTATTTGAAAAAAGTTGATTTATTCACTGCATTGAAATATGGCAATCAAAGTAGGTGTGTGACAATTGTTAATGATTGGTAAGAAAAAATCATAAACATCCAAATGCATTCTTCACTCAGTTTTACAAGTATTTGTAGTTTATTGATTCATTGAAAAGAATGAGAAGGATAAAACCTTCTGAGTGCACATGAAAAATAACATCAAACTCCAATAAGAGAACCTTTACTAAAAAAAAAAAAAATACCTTGGTCTTATTTTGAGATGTTGGTAAATGAATAGACATTAATTTACGTAAAAAATGTTTACATTATGATTTGTTTTAGATGAATTATCTTACATTTATCAATCACTATTACAAAGTGTTCATGCAGCATACAACCTCATAACATCCAGGTGTGTGGGTACCTATAAAAGGGGGGACTTCTAACCTCTGTGCTACAGGAGGGCTGCCTGAGGGCCCGTCCACAGTGCTCGCTGGCCTGGCCGCCTGCAGGTCGGGGGCTGTGGACCCTTGACCAGCAGGCTTCCGAGTGCTGAACACAGAACAGGGCTCCTCTCAGGCCTTCCCGTGAACTGCACGTGAACCTGCTTGGCAGGTGGGACTTTTGAGGACATGGCTGTGTGCAGGCCTGTGCCACAGGAGCGAGCTGGTCCCTGGGCTCGGAGGCCTGGCCTGGGCTCAGGCGAGTGAGCCCCATGGCTTTGCAGCCAGAGGTACACGGAGCTGAGGGAAGAGAAGGGGGAGCAGCCCCGTGTGTGTAGCACACAACATTAGTTGCTGAGAGGGACAGAACAGAGCGAGAGAGAGGCCAGAAACCATCAGGCAGCTGAGAAAACCAGAGACACAGGTATAGCCTGGGCAGTTGGGGGAAGCTATACAGACCTGGGTGCTCTCTAGTGCCCATCTGCCAGGGGAGGCCGAGGGGGCTGCGGGCAGGGTCCAGCAGGCCCTGGGTAGGGCTCATCCCCTGCCCGTCCGTTCCCTCCCGGACCTGGGTGTGGCAGAGCAGAACAGAGCTGGTCAAAAAGGCGAAGAGAAGCATGAACACCCCCACTGCAGCCCAGCAGGACTGCGGCTCAGGGAGACTGGCACCGCAGGACCACGTCACTTGTACTACGCGTCCGGCAGCTGTTCCAGGAGCACGTCCTCAGTGCCGCGGAGCTCAATGTGGTACACTATGCGCCAGAAGCTGGAGTCTGAGCCTCGGAGCCCTCTGCCAGGGTAGAGCTGCCACATCAAAGGCAGCAGGCTTGCCCGGCCGGTGTGGCTCAGTGGTTGAGCATTGACCCATGCACCAAGAGGTCGCCGGTTCGATTCCCGGTCAGGACACATGCCCAGGTTGTGGGCCCAATCCCCAGTGCGGGGGCATGCAGGAAGCAGCCAATCGATGTTCTCTCTCATCGATGTTTCTATCTCTTTCTCCCTCTCCCTTCCTCTCTCTAAAATCTATATATATATATAAAAAAAAAGAGGCCGCAGGCTTGGGGGCAGCTGGCTGGGGCACATAGCCTCCCCGCAGGGGATGTCTTCCTGACGCATGAGCATTTGGAGTCTACTTCCATCTGGATGGTCACGGGCAGCCACGTGCGCTGGTTCTCGCCCGCATACACAGACCGCCGCCAGGTCCACAGGTGGTCCGGGTGCAAGGCCGTGTGCACCTTCGCCTGGAACTCGCCCATGACACCTCGGACAGTCCAAGGAGCAAGAGCTGCAGCCTCTCAAAGCCTCTTGCTACTAGATTATGATTTTTAATGATTATGCTCTTCTGGTCTTTATTCTATTATTTTCAGTTAACTGACCAATTCCTACATCTGATAGAAGAACTTTTACAGAAATCACTTTGGTTATTACCTACCTAGTGCAGGATTTATTGTATTATTTATGCCTTACTTTAACACTTTTAAATGGTAGTATTATTTCCATGTTACAGATAAAGTATCTAAAACTTAAGAGTGGTTAAAGACCTACTCAAAATTATGCAACACAAGTGTTCATAGCAAGAAATAAATAAATAAATAAACTGGGGAAAATCCTCTTTTCTAGATAAAATTCTGAAATTGCAACATTCATTTCTTCATTTAAAAAAATTTCATTGAGCAACAGTTAGGGACTACATCTAAAAATTACGCAAAAAAAAAAAAAAAAAAAAAAAAAAGACACCAGCTCTAGCCATGGAAGGATAAAGCAGTTAACACAGATAACCAAAATACAACATGGAAAAGGCCACGCGCCCTTAGAGCTGCAGATCACATTAGAGAGATGGTATAGAGTGGTGGAGGGAACCTGGCTGTGCAAGCCACTCCTCTAATCTCCGTGTTTTCATTGAAAAATGCACATAATAATGCTTTTGCCAAGATATGAACCTTCAAGCATTTAGCAGGAACCTGGCATATAGTAAGTATTCAGCAAATGGTGGCTATTATTGTAGTGGGCAGTTAGGCAGACATGAGCAGAGCAAAGATGATGGGCCAGGTACAGAAGGTCACTAGGGCAGAAAGCCCTGGGTCCTAGCAAAGGACAATTGTAGGATGCGACCTTGCCCCAGGGTGACTTTTCCTCCCCTAGCTTATTGCTGGTCATGCAGTATGGATGCCCTGACCTTGTCCTCCCTAGAGATAACTAAAAGGTCTGAGCCAGCAGGAGATCACATCCACAACGCAAGGCCAATGTAGAGCAAATGATTTTATTGCATACGTGTGGGAGCAGGTGGGCTGAGCCTGAAGAAGGAGTCAGCCTCGAATAACAGTTGGAGTGTAGGTTATATACTCTGCTTCTAGCTTCCGGCAGTTCCTGCTGACATACGCTGCACGGCCCATTGTCCACTTTGCAGTTGGACTGGTCAGCTATCTTGTCCTGCATTTGCTGGGTGATTCATTGTCTTGCAGATAATCCAGATAATCCATACTCAACAGAAGACTGTGTAAAGGTCATGCAAGCAACACATTTTTCACAGTTTCCACCTTTTGCAAGCATTTGCCTTTACCCTTCAAAACATTATTAACTCTTTCAATAACACCTAGGTTTCAGTTGTATTTCAGCTCCAGGCCCAGAAAAGCAGCAAAACCAGGCAAGCAATGCCAAGACTGACCTCAGGACCAGCTGCATTGAATAATGACCCCCTGACCTGGCACCAACCAATCAATCAGTGGAGACATCAATCCTGAAAGAACACACCTGGAAAGCTGCTGAATATTCTATTGAGATATTCCCTTGGGACCTCCCCTAAAATCTTCACCCTTACAACCCTTAGGACAGAGTGTTACTGGAGAGATGAGTGGGCCAGATTTCCCTGACACTCATGGGAGTGAGGTGGCTCTTGTGATATCTTCAGAAAAGGATTTTCTAAGACTTGCATGAAAGAATGAATGGTTTTTATTGGTGTGGAGTTATAATCCTTGAATTGAAACATCTCAGTTCCCTTAACTGAGTCCTAGAAGGGGGGCAGCTGTGGATTTAGTAAAGCTAGAAATAGGGCCAATGTCTCGAGTTTCCTTTCCATGGTGAAGCTGAGTCCAGCAGAATTTCAGGCAAGATTTAGTCCATCAGTCCATTGTATGGGGTCCACATGGCTGTGGGCCATGTGAATGAATACAGGGCATGGGAACCCTGCAAGCTGGGAGTCTGGTTTGGGCAGCAAGAGAGAGAGAGAGGAAGAGAGAAAACCTTTCTTTGTTCAGGAGATTAAATATTTAGGTTTCATGCTCTTGCGGTGGCCATGCCTATTCTGGCCACTGACTTGATCCCAGGTGTGACAGATAGGTAAACACCTTCCCACATCACTCAGATCTTACTGATCAAGCATCCAAACTGCCTTTGTCCAGTCCCTTCCCCCATCAGTCTATGGGGAACAGACTTGGAGAGCGTTAAACTAGCTTTCTGACAAAAGCTGTATAAATAGCATGCCTATATTATATAGTCTTCCCTTGCTTCTTTCCTATGAAATAATAACCAGATTACTGCAACAGCATTAAGAGGACCCAGGGCGCTCTCCCTCCCAGGAGCACGGGGTGGCACCTTTCCCTCCCCCTTCCCTCTGCCCCTCCCCCCAGGTGTGTCACCTTTACATTCCTCACTTTTAAGCTCCAAGGATCCTTACTTTACCTCTATAACTTGTTTCCTAAGCCCATTTCTTCTATAAATTACTTCTATATTTTGGATTTTCCAAATAAACATTCTCTTATAGTTTGAGTCTTGGCTCTGAATTCTTTCCTAGCCAGAATTCAAGTACAGAGGTTACTGAACCCAGGTCTGGTCTGACCCCACAAGTCTAACACCTGGCGCCTTTCTCGCCATCCCCAACATTATCATTGGCTGGGCTCTCAGATCTGCTTTTTTTGTTGTCCTCAGCACCTCTGTTGGTTCCACTATTTCGCTTCCTTTATTTGATTCCATGCCAACCTGGGCTCCTTCTACTCAATCCCCAAAGTCAGGCAATTCAAAATGAAAGCAGGAAAATCACTCATTAGAGGTCAGTCTGTACAAGGCACTGAGCCTTCCACCCTTCAGCTTCCTATTCTGGTGCTATGTACATGCAGCCTTTGAGCATTGTCTCCCAAGTTAACTGGGTTCCAGGAGGTTGGAGGAGATGGGCCACTGGGGAGGAAGGAACAAAGCTGCTCACTCCGAAATGGTTTAAAAACTCATCTTACTGATGGAAAGAGGGTATGAATTAACTAGTCTTCTCTACTGTCTGCATTCCCTACATTTGTCTTTTCTTCTTATGTGAGCTTTTACTTGCTCCTCTTTTGGAAAAAAAAAAATTTTTTTTAAATTGTCAGTTTTCCTGTATATAGATACAGAATTTTTCTGTTTTTTGTTTTCCTTTTTGTTCCTATCGATTTTAGTTCATGATTGCTCAGAATGTTTTCTCCTTCTTGGTCATCAAGATGATAACCCATCACTGTGTTTCACATTTGCAAATGAACTAAGAAATGGGATCCAAAAGTGTATTTCATTATGTTTAAAGTAATAGTTATTCGGAAACTTAAAATTTCATTACTTGGAAAATTAAACTAAAAACTTTAATCAAGATGATAAATCAGAATGTTAGAAATATGTTAATGCGAACCACCGACTCCAGACAAAAACTTCATCAACTTGAATAGTGTCATTTCTTCAAAAGTTTAGTCATAAAACACCACTTTCAGACTTTCTCTGATTGACACTGAACAAACACAAAACAAAACGAAAACCTAATGCCACTGCTCCTTTCCCTCAACTTTCTAGGTAGATGTTTTACAATTACAAGAAATGCTTATTTAGGAAGCAACTGAAGGAATGACTGTGATGCAAAGTAAGAATCCGTTATGAATGCCAGCAGGCAGTTAGGAATTGCTATGACCACAATTGAAAGGTGGTGGTGGTGCAATCTTGAGTACATTTATCAAAAGAAAAGTCTGAAAGTTCTGAATGGTGAATGGAAAAAACCCCAGGCAGGAGAGAGAAACACAGCTCATAATAAGAAAAGTACCAGGGTAAAACCAATCCATGGGAGAACCGCACTGCAGTGGGGGAAGGGCAACTCTCAATAGGCTTGCACTTAGCAATGGCTCCTCAAAGAGCCAAGTGAATAAATGCATGTACACGGGGCCCGTTATCCTTCGTCATCACGATCACCATCATTGCAAATACATGCTGAGCACCGTGTTTTATCTCATTTAATTATTTCAGCAAACATATTTAGTAGGAAACTAAGACTGAGATTTTAGATAACTTCCCCAGGGTTATGCTGCTATTTTAAGACGGATGCAGGTCTGTATGATTTCAAACCCACTCTCTTAACTGTTATACTAATCTGCCCCAAAGAACAAAATTTAAAGATGATATACCTTGTGAGAGGAAGCAGAGTTTGCCACTCCAAAACATGCCTTTTGGGATATTGCCTATTTTAAGCTGATTATTTTTTAAAAAAACACGACTCTGGAAAAATCTTTGACTTCTCCCCCAGTTGCCTAAAAGGAACTTAGAGAGAGGGCCTGCTCCAGGAAGGGAGATCTCATCACAGATAACTATAGTGTAATAGGAGCTAGTGTGTGGTAGGCAGGAACCTAGCAAGACCCATTCAAAATCCTCTGTGGCCCAGTAAATGTTTATTTAACAAACATTTGCTTTTCATCTCCGTGTGAATTGCCTTCCTGCCCTTTGAAGTCCCAAAGCACAACCCCAGTGTCCTTAGCTACAGATGGAATATAAGCCCCACCTGTCCAGTGTTTCCTCAGGGCTCATATTCTTATGGTACCCTGCATGTACATACATATTAAATTTGGTTATTTTCTGTTTCATGTTAATTTGATCATTAGCCTGACCAGCAGAACTTAGAAAGGTGAAAAAAAACAAAAATCAGTTTCTTCTTCTACACTTGGAATGAGCCAAACTCCAAAAGGCAGTTGTTTGGACCTAGAAAACACTCTCCCCAAACCATCACAGTAAAAGAAACTTTTGCTTCCTGTCTCAGAGAAAGAGACTCCACAGGCTTCTTTGACTCTGTGTTGGATAGTCCTCCTGTAACAAACAGGTACACACTTGAGTAGTTTCTCGGTTGCAGTTCCCATAGCCTCCTGGGGCCTCATGATAACGAGGACACTGTTCATTAGTCAGTGTTCTTCACTAAGTGGGGAGTTCCTGAAAGGAAGCTTGAGATCTTGTCCATTTCTGTGTCATCATCATAGTGCCAGGTACACAGTGGTAATAATAAGTATTGAGAAAATGAATGCATGGCTGATTATTTGTAGCACTGATTGCAAAGTAGGAGTCACAGAATCATAACTGTATGAAATGTCATCAGAGTGTTTCCAGTGGAATTCCTCATAAATGGCCACTGAATAAAGAATGCTTGAAAGATAAGCTAATTCCTTGATGCAGTGGTTTAGGCTCATTATCCTTTGTTGAGGTCAGTAAACATCAGGAATTGCTCCTTATGGGTTTTCATAAGAGCGTTCACATACATGGAGAACATTACTAAGTTATATGCAAATCTCAAATACTTTATATTTTTATTGCTGCATCATCTCCCAGCCCTTTAGCTATCTGAAGGGTTCTCTGATGTCTGTCCAAGTCCTCCTCCTCTTGCTTAGTTTAAGATCACAGAATGGGATTCGTGCTGCCAGCAGATGTCTGTCAACCCTGACTCTCCTTGCTAAAATTTAGAAAATACTCCTGCATCTTCCATGAGGACAAATGCATGTGTTCATGCTATTTCAATGAAATAAACAAAAAGAGAACAATCTTTGAGGTTTCTCAGGGACAAGGAAGCTTATTTAAATTTTAAATGAGTTGACTTCAAGTTTTGAAAGAAGATTGAATCAGTTTATTAGCCAGGGTTAATATGCCCTCACATGCTTATTTCAATTCCCAATGAAAGCAAGCCATAGTCTTAAGCACGTTTTTCACCCATCTTTCTTCCTATTTGATCCCTTCCCTCTTTTTGTTGCAGATGTCACACAATTGTTACCTTGCAGTGAGTTACTATGTCAAAGAGGCAATATCTCAGCCATTTCAGGCAGCGTCTTGATGTTTCCTGAGGATTTACCAACTTGTTTGCTGAACAACAACAAAAGGTGTTCAGGTAGGAAACTTTAGAGAGATTAGGTTTTCCTGTTTACATAGTTTAGACAATAGGTCTATCTTGACACACTGGTTTTTATTTTTGTGATGCACCGGAAGTTGACTTTGTCTCAGCCACTTTGAAGTAGGGCTGTACTCTGAGCCTGACTTCATATGAGTAGGATTAGATCTTGTTTTCCAGGCAATAAAGACACAGTAAGAATCGTGAGCCAATTCTGAATTGAAATGGAAAGGATTCGCACCTTGCCCTCTGCTTGGTTTCGAAGTCCAGTTCGTCCTAAGCCCTTTCTTCCTATACACGTGCTTCAGTTAGCCAACACACAGTCTCAGTCAGCGCTCCGGGCCCCAGCCATGTTGATGTCAATTTTTGCTTAAAATGCAAATTGGTCTTGAACAAATTGTGGGAACAAAGAGGCTTGTTTAATGTGACACTGCTTGTGGTTTATAGGTGTTAAAAACATTTCCCCAATAAGAGAACACCCAAAATACATGTAATTAGCACTTTGGCAATTATTTAATGAGAATGAATGGATAGATATTTTTTTTACCTGGATAATTCTAGGACTTTCAAACACTAGACCCTCCAAAAGCTTAATCTTGTGCCATTTTGAGGTATATTTCCATGTGCCCTAAATAGAGAATATTTTATGTACAGAAGTGTTCAGCATAAAAAACGTGATATCCACATAATGTCCTGCATGAGACCCCCACCCCCACTGGTGCAAAAGGAAAGCTGCCAGATAATTTGATCAAGCCCTGAAAACAGCTTTTTAATCTAGAGATTCAAAAAGATTCATTCACATATGAGTCATCATTCTAGTAAGATTAATTAAACTGGTCATTTAAGAGGAGGTAAGAGTTGACTAAAGGAGCAATTTGGTTCTTAAGGACAGTTCTTAATAAATCATTAAGAACACCCAGAGAAGAAAAAGAGGGACCCGGAAAAGGATATCTCTATCTGAAGAGCAGGGCGGAATAGGATTTTGTAGTAGCATTTTCTGTCATTGTGCTCCTGACTGATTGAAGAAGTAATTCTGTAATGATTTTAATTCATGTTCCCTCTCAATAAATGTTTCAGAGAAGCCTTATATAATTGGAAATAGGTCAGCCAGTGTTGGTAAGTGATTTGCAATTGTGCAACACATTCCTATCAAAGTAGGTCAGGTCAGTGTCCTGTTAAGCACGATTCTACTCATGTAAGTAGGAGTTCATTTTTCACAATAAAAACCTATGTAACATTTGAAAACAAAAGGAAAAAAGGTAGGTTACAGAGCCCTTCTTCCAAAGTGATGAAATATGAGTTGCAATCCATTCAGTAGAATTGGACAACCACAGTAACAGTAAAAATTACCTTTAAAGCAAAGTATCATTACTATGACAACCACAGTAGGCAAAAATTACCTTTAAAGCAAAATATCATTACTACGGCACCAAATACTTCAGAATTCTGGTAAATTAGGTAACCTAGACAGATGTTTAATTAGGTACTATCAATAAATAAAACACTTCCTAGATCAATACATGATTTAAAAACAAACAAACAAGAAACCTGAGAGGGTATGATGAAGAAAAGAACTTATTTTACAAGTACTTACAATAGCTTTAGAGCCAACAACATTTACATGTGAATTTGACATTGTTCTTAATTAACGCAATTCATGAGATCGAGATGACATTAATTATAAGGTTCATTCCAGTTTCAGAGATGCTGACTTGTGGGGAAAAAAGCCCATCCTACGAAAAGTGACCTTTGATCAGGATGTATTTTTTTTTCACCCTAGTTCCTATAAATGCATGTCTTTAATACTTGTAAGCACTAGAATTTCACTGCTTAGAGACTATTATATTGCTTATTCTCATCCCGAATTCAGAAAGGAGTCCCTATTAAATCATACAATTAGTATGTACCATGCTATGAAGTTGCGGGGCGGGGGGCATTCAAACAGCAAAGCACATGACTTAGGTGCTCCGTCTTATGTCCATCATGAGTGTCCCTCCCTATCTATGGATCACCCTACATCCCTGAGCCTGTTTGACTGCATTTCCAGGAACCACCAACAGGTCTGGAACCCTGAATTTCCAACTCACCTTATCTTAAGGTGATGGGGAGGAGGCAGAATGGGACATTATCTCCCTGGTGCTTTCTTTTTGTTTTATCCTCACCCGACAACATTTTTCCATTTTATTGTTCAGATAGAGTGGGAGGGAGAGAGAGGAAGAGAGAGAAATATCGACATGAAAGGGACACATCAAGCGGCTGCCTCCCGCACAACCCCAACCAGGGTCGGGGACAAATCGCAACCGAGGTACGTGCCCTTGACTGGAATCGAACCCGTGACTCATTGGTCTGCGGGCTAATACAAACTGCTGAGCCAAACCAGCCAGGGCTCCCTGGTGCTTTCTTATCCCAGAGAGGCTAATGCCTTGTCCGGGAAGGTGGGCCTGAACACTTACCGCCCAGTGGCAGTTAATATTTGTCTGGCAGGGGAAGTTCTGATGGATCAGAGGTTATAGTTTTCCCAGTTGCCTTGGTGATGCCCCTACTGTCTTATTCATACAGGCGTGGGGACTGCTTGTCTACTTGGTGGAGGGCATTTGGTTCCCACAGATGGAGGTGACAGGGACACAACGCTATTTGCCAAGGAAGACTAGATGTTTACACCTGGTTGTCCTCTGCCGCTCTGAGCACACCAACTTTTTCAGATTCACTTTAACAAACCACAAGTAAACAGTATACTAACCCCAACATTATGGTGAGAAAAGTTAATGAAGGTGACAAGAAAAATAAGACAAGGAAGACTGTCCTCCTTCATGGCTAGAACTTTCCTTTAGGAAGGGAACTTCTCAGAAAAGAAGGAAACAGATAGCAGATGTTTTGGATATCTGGACATCTAAATGTCTCATACTTTTTAATTTCCCATAGAAATAAACATTTTGGGTGACATAACTGAACGTATTAGATTACATATTTTTTTAGGTCTAATAGCTTTGCCATTGAAATCAAATTGAAATCTGTATTTTAAAAGGAGAAAGAGCTAGAAACCTATGTTCTGCTCTATTTCTGAAATGGTTACAGCATTGCTTTGGACTATAAAACCAGGGCTGTGGCTTGGAAACAATCTTTGATATTATCTGAAAATCTTAAAAAAAAAATGCAAGTATGGCTATATTTTTTTCCAGCTGTTCTGCCGTGTATATATTTTAAGTGTCTGTGTGATTGGGCTTAGATGTGGGTAAGTGGTTGGGAGGAAAAAATAATGTTTCTTAACTCTGCAGATAAAAAGACTTTAAATTAGGTGCAGTTCACATACTTTGGTAATCTGCCCCACATTCTGCACCGTGATGTGGGATAAATACTGCTAATTAAGTGTTTATTTCTTTGGGGGAAAACAAGCTTTGAAGGGAGTTGTTGCAGACAGATGTTGATTAAAGGGAAATTGGTGACACTGCTAAATGAAGACCTCAGGGGGATCAATCACAGTTATGGTGTCTACCCTTATGAGCAATTGATTTTGGGAACCCCAAATCCTGTCCTCCCTGGCCATTATTGAGATATCAATCTTCATTCTGATTTCTTTTTTCTGTTGAAAACAACCAAACTAGGAGGTACCATATAGGCACTAATGAACTAAGCATGAATTCTCAAACAGTCATACCAAAGTCATTTTAAGAAAGTTAAGAGAGGAGATTCCAAAATGGCGGCAGAGTGAATGGAAGCTACACAGACCATCTCCCAGGACCAAACTGGAATTACAACTAAAATAAAGACAAACCATTGGGAAAAAGCAACAGAAAAGCAGCTTGCGAGGACCATATAACCAGGGACACTAAATCAATCCTGGTAAGATTGCGGAGGCACGAGAAGGGGGCTGGGAGCCGATGGACAGCAGCGTTCTTAGCTGTGAGCAGCGTCCTCAGGGTTAAAATCCCAAGCTGGCTCCACAGTGCAGAGGGCCAGGACAGAGTGCTAAAATAGCCACAGTCACTCACCTTGGGCTCTGGCAGAGGGAGGGCAGACTGGACTGGAACTGTGTGGGGATACTGGAGATTTGGAGGGTGCTCAGAGCTTTTGCTGAGTTGCAGCCACGCAGGACGGTGGCCATCTTACTCCTTCCCAGGGCTCTGGGGAGAGGTGGAGGCCCCTCCTTCAGAGATTCAACCCCACACAGGTGGGCCATTGAAATGCAAATTGAGGCTTATTAACAACCAGCACCTGCACCACCCTCAGGAAATACTCTTATGCTGAACACCAGAGGGAGTTTTTCATTCAACTGAGAACCCAAGTCTCTTCAAGTAATCGAGACTAATAGCCTTCAGGCAAAAAGCTAGAGGATAACTGAACCATTCCTGGGCTTGCAAATCTACCCAGGAAAGTAAGACTTGACAGTGGTGTTTAACGTGGGTGCTCCCATGCTCATCCAAACCTAGTAGAGGGAGCCACAAACAGCAGAACACCAATACCCACAGGGAAAATTTGGCAGGCTCCAAAACCCACTGAGATAGCAAAAATGGTGAAACAAAGAAACAAATCCCAAATGAAAGAACAAGAGAACTCTACCGAAGATGAGATAAGTGAAATGCAGTTAAACAAGTTATCAGAGGTAGAATTCAGAGCCATGATTTGAGGAAGCTCAACAGCATGAATAAGGACATCAACACCATGAGTAAAGACATAGAAACATTGAAAATCAACCAACTGGAAATGAAAAACCACCAAGAAGAAATGAAGAATGACATAGCAGAAATAAAGAACACATTGGAAGGACTAAACATCAGAGTGGAGGAAGCTGAGGACCGGATCAGTGAATTAGAAGACAGGGTAGAAAAAATCAACCAATCAGAAAACCAAAAGGAAAAAACAATTAAAAAATAGGAAGACAGCTTAAGAAAAATGTGGGACAACTGGAAACATAATAATATTCACATCATAGGAGTCCCCAAAGAAGAAGAAAATGAGCAAGGGTTAGAGAATATATCTGAAGAAATAGTGACAGAAAACTTCCCTAATTTGGGGAAGGAAGAAGGCATTCAAGTTCAAGAAGCACAGAGAGCCCCAAGTAAGAAGAAGCCAAACAGGCCCACACCAAGACACATAGTAATTAAAATGCAAAAAATTAAAGGCAAAGAGAGAATCCTAAAGGCAGCAAGAGATAAACAACAGGTTACCTACAAAGGAACCCCCATAAGGCTATCAGCTGACTTCTCAACAGAAACACTACAGGTAAGAAGGGAATGGCATGAAGTAATCAATGTCATAAAAAGCAAGGATCTGAATCCCAGACTACTCTATCCAGCAAGGCTATCATTCAAAATAGAAGGTCAAATAAAGAACTTTCCAGACAAAAAAAAAGGCTAAGGGAATACATTAGCACCAAACCAGCACTGCAAGAAATGTTAAAAGGACTGCTATAATTAGTAGAAGAAATAGGAAGAAAAATAGAACCACACTAAACGAAAATGACAATAAATTTATACAGATCAATAATCACCTTAAATGTAAATGGATTGAATGCTCCCATAAAAAGACACAGAGTAGCTGACTGGATAAGAAAGCATGACTCATATACATGTTGTTTACAAGAGACCCACCTCACAACAAAAGACTCACATAGATTGAAAGTGAAGGGATGGAAAAAAAATCTTCCAGGCAAATGGAAAGGAAAAAAAGCTGGGGTAGCAATACTCATATCTGATAAAATAGATTTCAAGATGAAAGCCATAACTGGAGACAAAGAAGGTCACTACATAATATTGAAAGGATCTATCCAACAGGAAGATATAACCTTGGTAAACATATATGCACCCAATATAGGAGCACCAAAATATATTAAAAATCTTCTGGAGGACTTCAAAGGAGAAATCGACAGCAATACAATCACAGCAAGGGACTTCAACACCCCGCTGACATCACTGGATAGATCCTCTAGACAAAAAATTAACAAGGAAACAGAGACTCTAAATGAAGCACTAGACCAAATGGATTTAATAGATATCTACAGAGAATTACACCCCAAAACTACAGAATTCACATTCTTTTCAAGTGCACATGGGACATTCTCAAAGATAGACCACATGTTAGGACACAAACTAAGTCTCTACAAGTTCAAGAAGATTGAAATCATATCAAGCATCTTCTCAGATCACAATGGCATGAAACTAGAAATCAATTGCAACAAGAACATGCAAAGACATTTGAAAACATGGAGGCTAAATAGCATGTTATTGAACAATGAATGGGTTACCAAGGAGATCAAGGAAGAAATGAAAAACTTGCTGGAAAGCAATGAAAATGAACACACAACAACACAAAATCTATGGGATGCAGCGAAAGCAGTTCTGAGAGGGAAGTTCATAGCACTACAGGCCTACCTCAAGAAACAAGAAACATTTCTAATAAACTATCTAACTTCACAACTGAAAGAACTAGAAAGCAAACAAAAAGAAAACCTCAGAGCAAGTAGAAGGAAGGAAATAATAAAGATCAGAGCAGAAATAAATGACATAGAGACCAAAAAAACAATTCAAATGATCAATGAAACAAAGAGCTGTTTTTTTGAAAAGATAAACAAGATTGATGGACCCTTAGCTAGACTCACCCAGAAACAAAGAGAGAGAACCCAAATACACAAAATAAGAAATGAAAGAGGAGAAGTAACAACTGACACCACAGAAATACAAAGGATCGTTAACAAATACTATGAACAATTATATGGCAACAAATTCAACAATCTAAGCGAAATGAACAAATTTCTAGAAATACATAGTCTCCCAAAAACTGGACCAGGAAGAGATAGAAAACTTGAACAGACCAATAACAACTACGGAAATTGAAGATATAATCAAGACTCTCCCAGCAAACAAAAGCCCAGGCCGGGACGGCTTCATGGGGGGAGTTTTACTGAACATTCAAAGGAGAACTAACACCCATTCTCCTCAAAGTGTTTCAAAAAATTGAAGAAGAAGGAAGACTTCCAATCTCGTTTTATGAGTCCAGCATAATTCTAATTCCAAAACCAGAAAAAGAAACTACAAAGAAAACTACAGGCCAATATCCCTGATGAACATAGATGCCAAAATCCTGAACAAAATACTAGCAAATCGGATCCAGCAATACATCAAAAAATTATTCATCATGACCAAGTGGGATTCACCCCAGGGATGCAAGGCTGGTACAATATTCGCAAATCAATAAATGTGATACACCACATAAACAAAATGAAAGATAAAAACCACATGATCATATCAATAGATGCTGAAAAAATATTCGACAAAATCCAGCACCCATTTCTGATAAAAATGCTCAGCAATGTGGGAATAGAGGGATCATATCTCGACATAATAAAGGCATATATGAAAGACCTATAGCCAACATCATACTCAATGGGCAAAAACTAAAAGGATTTCCCTTAAGAACAGGAACAAGACAGGGATGCCCACTTTCACCACTCTTATTTAACATAGTACTGGAAGTCTTAGCCACAGCAATCAGACGTGAAGAAAAAATAAAAGGGATCCAAATTGGAAAGGAGGAAGTGAAACTGTCATTATTCGCAGATGACATGATATTATACATAGAAAACCCTAAAGACTCCATCAAAAATCTACTAGACTTAATGAATGAATTTCGCAAAGTAACAAGATACAAAATTAACGCCAAGAAATCGACAGCATTCTTATACACCAATGATGAACTCACAGAAAGAGAAACTAAAAAAAAATCCCATTTACCATCACAGCAAAAAAATTAAGATACCTAAGAATAAACTTAACCAAAGAAGTAAAGGACCTATTTGCAGAAAACTACAGGACATTGAAAAAAGAAATAGAGGAAGATATAAAAAAGTGGAAGCACATACCTTGTTCATGGATTGGAAGAATTAACATCATTAAAATGTCCATATTACCCAAAGCAATCTATAGATTCAATGCAATCCCCATCAAAATACCAATGACATATTTCACAGAACTAGAACAAATACTTCAAAAGTTCATATGGAACCAAAAAAGACCCCGAATAGCCACAGCAATCTTGAAAAAGAAGGACAAAGTAGGCGGGATCACAATACCAGACATCAGGTTATACTACAAAGCTACTATAATCAAAACAGCCTGGTACTGGCACAAGAACAGGCATATAGATCAGTGGAACAGAACAGAGAATCCGGAAAATGACCCAAGACATTATGCTCAATTAATATTTGACAAGGGTGGCAAGAGCACACAATGGAGTAAAGACAGCCTCTTTAATAAATGGTGTTGGGAAAATTGGACAGCTACATGCAAAAAAATGAAACTAGACCATCAACTTACACCATACACTAGAATAAACTCAAAATGGATAAAAGACTTAAATGTGACTCGTGAATCCATAAAAATCCTAGAAGAAAATGTAGGCAACAAAATTTTGGACATCATACGCAGCAGAATCTTCACTGATAACATCACCTAAGGCAACAGAAACAAAGGGAAAAATGAACACATGGGACTACATCAAACTAAAAAGCTTCTGCACAGCAAAAGAAACAACCATCAAAACAGAAAGGGAACCCACTGTATGGGAGAGCATGAGAGCCAATGATACATCAGATAAGGGGTTAATTTCCAAAGTATATAGAGTGCTCATTCAACTCAACAAAAGGAAGACAAAGAACCCAATTTAAAAATGGGCAGAGGAGCTAAATAGACACCTCTCTAAACAGGACATACAAAGAGAGACATATGAAGAAATGCTCAACATCACTAATCATCAGAGAGATGCAAATTAAAACAACTATGAGGTATCACCTCACACCTGTCAGAATGGCCACCATCAACAAAGCATCAAACAAGTGTTGGCAAGGATGTGGAGAAAAGGGGACTCTAGTACACTGCTGGTGGGAATGCAGACTAGTACAGCCACTATGGAAAACACTACGGTGTTACCTCAAAAAATTAAAAATTGAATTGCCATTTGACCCAGTGATCCCACTTCTAGGATTATACCCTAAGAAGCCTGAAACACCAATCAGAAAGAATATATGTTCCCCCATATTCATTGCAGCACTATTTACAATAGCTAAGATCTGGAAACAGCCCAAGTGTCCATCAGTAGACGAATGGATAAAAAAGCTGTGGTACATATACACAATGGAGTACTATGCAGCTGTAAGAAAGAAAGATCTCTTATCTTTTGAGAAGACATGGAGGGACCTGGAGAGTATTATCCTAAGCGAAACAAGCCAAGCAGAGAAAGACAAATATCATATGATCTCACTCATGTGTGGAATATAATAAACATAATAGTCTGAGGAACAGGGTGGACCCAGAGATGTGAAAGTAGGGTACAGACTGACAAACGTCAGAAGAGGGGGCGGGGGGGGGGGCGGAAGAGATAAACCAAAGAACATATATGCAGGTATGCATAACCGATGGACATGGACAACAAAGCTGAGGACAGGGTGGGGGGAATGGGGAGGAGGGTGTCAATGCAGGAAAAAAGGAGAAACATCTGTAACAAAAATAAATTAAAAAAAAAAAAAGAGAAAGTTGAGAGAGAAAGACCATGTTCTGAGATCATTGGTAGTCTCATGTTTTATCTAAAAATGTATGTATAGTTTGTTCTTGAGGCCATACATAGGGATTTGTTTAATATAAAATATGGTTGTCCCAATTTCTTAAAAAAATTTTTTTTTCTTTATTGATTTTAGAGAGAGAGGAAGGGAGAGGGAGAGAGAGATAGAAACATCGTTGAGAGAGAACATCGATTGGCCGCCCCCTGCATGCCCCCCACTGGAGATTGGGCCCACAACCTGGGCATGTGCCCTGACTGGGAATCGAACTGGTGACCTCTTGGTGCATGTGTCAATGCTCAACCACTGAGCCACACCGGCCAGGTTGTCTCAATTTCTTTATGCACAAACGTACTTACACACATACATACAATTTTGTGTGAATATAATACTATCATACATACTATTTTAACACAATTTTTCTCTCATTTTTGTATTCATTTTCCCTTTTCACCCACAGTCACCTCCTGCCACCTAAATCCAGGATAATAACTTAGTGTGTATCTTTCATATTTTTCTGCATGTATATAGAATCATATATAGCATGCACACATATATGTCTATACACACAAATATGGGGAATATGCATATATATATATATGTATGTACACTACACACATATGTATAAGTGCACACATACATATGCCTTTAGTTTTGTCTTTTATTTTACAAAAATAGAATGCTATAATACATACTTCCCTGACTATGGCTTTACTTATTCAACAATACCTTGTGGAAATCTCTAAATCAACCTTACCTCTGAAGTCTCTTTCTCTCTGTATATCCTTTAAAAAATTTTTTTTTCATCTTTAAAAAAAATTTTTTTTAATGACTACACAGTGTTCCGTGATCTGTATATATCACAATTAACTCAATCATTTCCTATAAATGGGGCTTTTTTCTCCATGTAGTTCTATTGATCTTTAAGAATGGGATTGCTGGGTTGAAGATTTCAGATTTTTTTTAATGTTAATAAATGTTGTAAGATCGCTTTCCAGAAATTATGTACTAATCCACTCTTCTCCCAAGATGTATTAGAGTAAATATAATATTCTAAATGCTTGCTATTCAATGTGTGGTCCGTGGACCAGCAGCCTAGGCATCACTGGGAGCTTGTTAGAAATGCAGGTTCTTAGCCTGACTCAGGATGCAAAATTTACTGAGTCAGAATCTGCATTTTAGTGAGATCCCTGAGAGATTCACACTCGCTTTACCATTTGAAAATCAATGTTTTAAATCATTTGAAACCTGTGTAAAATTGAGAGGGGGTGTATTTGTCAAATATCTTCTCTGGAAGGGTAATTAAGAGATTAGTAATAGCAGTCGACTCTTGGGTGGAGCCTTGTGGGACTGGCAGGCAAAACTGAGATGGAAATTTGCTTTTCACCGTATATTCGTGTAACCTTTGTACACTTCCATGTGCACATATCTGTTTAACAAATTTTAAGAGCAATTCATTGCACATAGATGGCTTACTTTGCACCCTCAAGTCTCGAGGGAGATGGCGGTCCGTGGCTCCAGGAGTGTGTCATGCCAGTGTACTGCAGTGTAGGAAACCTGGTTGGAAATTCTCCAAGCAACACCACTTGCCTTTTGAGGATATGAAGATGTAATGATGTCAGTGGGGTTAGCTGATAAGGGAACATTTGACAGGGCCAATGTCAAATGACAGAGTGAGTCAGTGTCACAGGACACCTTCCAACTTTTTCTTCGACATCCCCATAGTGTGAAAACTGTGATCACCACCCCTGTGTTAAATTTGCAAAAACACATTTTTCCAGTACTCAAAAGTTGCATTAAAAATGTTAACCACTGACTTTTTGAAATACAAGAGTTCTTGTGTTGCTTGTGAATCAGAGAGCTGGCAAGCAGGCACGGAGTATGTCAGTTTCAGAGTCCACACTAGGTCTGCTGACACCAGGATGGAGTGGGTGTGTGTGAAGGAGCAGGGAGGCAGTTAAGGTTGGAAACAGAGCATCCTCATCACCCTGTTGGTTCCTGGAAATCCTCCCAGGATGAGAATCCCCCTCTACCTCAACGATCCATTGTATAATATATATAACTTATTCTAGGGAAACATTTCATGCAGGCTATATTGAAAATATATGGAAATTCTAAGTAGATTTTGAAGATTACAGTATACGAATCTTTTAAATCTAGTTTCTACAGGTGTTGCCACTGTATGGGTCTAAATGGCATTCTATTAAGAGCAATAATTCAATCCACACCCTCAGGAACACCATACTCCTGAAAAATGTAACCCAAGTATTTGGGTAGTGTTTGGGATGGTCGGTATGGTTCTTTTATGCACTCACACAACAAATGAGGTTGGCCACCAAGGAACCCGCCATTTCTTACTTTTCACCAACTTTTCCCCCTTCCCCTGGGCATCACTATTCCTGCCAGGATATTTTTTGTCTCTGCAGACTATCTTTTTTCTCCTAGTGGTCATCTGTCTCCAGTGGCACCTGGGACACTGACATCCTGGTGTGTGCGTGGGGTGTAGGGGATTGAAGCTATGTGGTGTTCTTCTGGACAGGAGAGAAGAACTTTGTCTTCATGTGGTGGCAATCGTCAGGGTTTCGATGAAACAGCCCTTTTAGCATTTATTTGCACTCCCCTGAGGCCATGGGTATGGAAGGTTTTGCCAGAAGACAAATCCAAGTAACAGAACAGAAAGCACACTGTGGCCATGACATTGTTACTGAATTTAGCTGCTGCTCTACCTTCTTCTATGCTCAAGGTACATTTTTTTTTTTTAAAAAAGAATAGTTTATTGTTTTTGAGAGACAGAGGAAGGGAGAGGGAGAAAAACATCGATGTGAGAGCATGGCATTGATCGGTTGCCTCCTGCATGCCCCCGACCAGGGATCAAGCCTGTAACCCGGGAATGTGCCCTTGACCTGGAATCCAACCGGCAATCCAACTGGCAACCTTTTGGTGCATGATGGTGCCCAACCAACTGAGCCACACGGGCCAGGGTGCTCAAGATACAATTTATCTCAGGATTCTATCTTCTGCATTGAGCCCCAGATTAAGTACCTGTTGCTCCCACAGCAGAAACTCTCAGTTTATGAGAAAGAGTGGTTTATTTCTGGACTCCTCCAGGCCCTAGTACCTAAATAAGAGGGTTCATGGCTAACCAGATACCATCTACTCAACTCTTGAGGAACTTCCAGGGGTGGGGGAGCAGCCAGCTGCACAGTCATTGGCTCCATGGCAAGGCCAGTCCTACCTGGTCTTCAGCCACTTCTTGCTCTCTCTGGCCTGGAAATGGAGATCAATTTCATCCTCTGTGGGAAAGAGCAGCCTGCAGAGCCTCCCAGGGATGCTGCAGGAGAGGGGATTGTTCTCCATTCTCGGGTCCCGGGACGCATCAGTGCTTCTGCTCAGGTGCAGCTCAGCTGTAAATATCTCTGGGTGATGGGTGGGTGCTGGGACAGGTGGGGAACCAGAGGATGGGAAGTGATCCAAGGGAGTGCTTTTACCAAGTGCACCCCTAAAATCAGTAAAGAGGTTTTCATAATGTCTTATTTTCCTAAAGAGGAAAGGGGGTGTGATGGAGGCCGTGAAAGGGGACAGGATGATGGGGTGGGCATGGGAAACACCTTTGACCACGCCCTTCCACCTCTGGGAGTTTCTGTGAGAGGAAGGGGATGTCTTATTTATGAAGTGGGTGCACAGCCACTTTGGAAGTAGATCCACCAGCTGTGGTTTGGGAACAACAGTTTGATCACAATTGATATGTGAGTTTTCAGTAAACTCACCACCTCAGTGGCTCTGCCCTGTTCCTAGACATAGGGGGAGGGGTGGCTACAGGAAGTGGTGCTGGCTTTTCCATTTCAATTTAGCCTTGCAGATAAAATTGAGAGCTAGGTAAAAGGTGCACTGCTACTCAACCTCCTTATGCAAAGGAACGTGTGGGCAAAGGCATCAGCAGATTGTGCAATGCGGTTGTGTGCTTAGACTTGGACTTGGCCTAGTTCACCACTTCCAGGCTTCTTCAAGGCTCAGCCTCATCCCACGCAAATGTGCAACTCTCTCTGCTACCCTTCTGTGTCTTGCATGGAAGGGACATGCAGGTGATGGGAAATGGACTGTAGAGAGGGTTGTACCTTTGATCTTGGTCTAGCTGCGCAGCCCTAGCCTCCTGGGGGAGGGTCACACACCTGGCAGTCTAGGAATTGGTGAGCAACAGCTGGAGAACCCTGGCTGCTGACTCTCTTCCTTGTTCAGATTGTTTTAGAGTTTCATCCATGATGTCTGAGTGTCCAGATATGCCGGGTGGGGCCATATCAGGGCTGCTGTACACGGCTGGGCAGTTTGCTGAAAAAATGCAACCAGTTCAGAGGGAAAAGGGGGCTGAACCCTATTAGCTGATCTGCTGTGCCCTGCCAAGGTGCTGTATCAGTCTGCAGGAAGGGACATCTCCCAGAGGGTGTCTTATGGAGAGACACGCGATGAACCAGTGGTGGCCCTGGGCACATGGCTTTAACTGTGAAGCACTGGGTTCGGCAGCCTACTCTTGCTGCCACGACCAGCCCTTCTGACTTGCCTGGAGTGACCCCTTTGGGAAAACTGATAGTGGAAAAGAGTGAATATAATCTTTTGGCTTACACAAAGTTGGCCCACAGAGGGTTTAAAAATATTTGAATTAGCTGTCAATATTTTCAGTTTGAGAGATTTTGTATATGGGCCAGAATTTCTGGCTTCCCGTGGTATTGCCATTGCCGGTGACATTTGGTAGCAGTTAGTGTGTGACAGTCCTCACTGTGCCCTGCGGCCTCTCAAACGGTGAGGATAAAGGTTAATTGTTATTTATCATCGTACTTGTGCTCTGTTTTCTTCAGCAGAATGAAGAAAAAAGTAAATATGTATTCTGTGCTCCCTTTTAAAATTAAAGATAGACTGAGAAGCCATTACAAAAAAAATCTAACCTGCGCCCAGCTGGTGTGGCTTAGTGGTTGAGCATCGACCCATGCACCAACAGGTCACCAGTTCGATTTCCAGTCAGGGCATATGCCCAGGTTGTGGGCCCAATCCCCAGTGGGGGGCATGCAGGAGGCGGCCAATCGATGTTCTCTCTCATCAATGTTTCCATCTCTCTCTCCCTCTCCCTCCCTCTCTCTCTAAAATCCATAGAGAAAAATTATATATATATAAAAAAATCTGGCCTGCTCTGGGGTTTTCTTTTTGTTGTTTTCTAGTTCTTTAAGTTGTGAAGTTAGTCACTTTGAAATTTTTGTTTCTTGAGGTAGGCCTGTAGTGCTATGAACTTCCCTCTCAGAACTGCTTTCGCTGCATCCCATAGATTTTGTGTTGTTGTGTGTTCATGTTCATTGATTTCCAGGAAGTTTTTAATTTCTTCCTTGATCTCCATGGTAACCCATTCATTGTTTAATAACATGCTATTTAGCCTCCATGTTTTCAAATGTCTTTGCATGTTCTTGTTGCAATTGATTTCTAGTTTTATGCCATTGTGATCTGAGAAGATGCTTGATATGATTTCAATCTTCTTGAACTTGTAGAGACTTAGTTTGTGTCCTAACATGTGGTCTATCTTTGAGAATGTCCCATGTGCACTTGAAAAGAATGTGAATTCTGTAGTTTTGGGATGTAATTCTCTGTAGATATCTATTAAATCCATTTGGCCTAGTGCTTCATTTAGAGTCTCTGTTTCCTTGTTAATTTTTTGTCTAGAGGATCTATCCAGTGATGTCAGCGGGGTGTTGAAGTCCCTTGCTATGATTGTATTGCTGTCGATTTCTCCTTTGAAGTCCTCCAGAAGATTTTTAATATATTTTTGTGCTCCTATATTGGGTGCATATATGTTGACCAAGGTTATATCTTCCTGTTGGATAGATCCTTTCAATATTATGTAGTGCCCTTCTTTGTCTCTAGTTATGGCCTTCATTTTGAAATCTATTTTATCAGATATGAGTATTGCTACCCCAGCTTTTTTTTCCTTTCCGTTTGCATGGAAGTATTTTTAAAATGCCTGCCCAGTCCCTTTAGCGTTTATGTTTGCAGCCTGAGCTCTTGTGGTCAGATCGTCTCATCACCACACAGTTGGGGAAACTGGATGAACTTAGTTCAAGCACCCAAGCCTTCATTTGGCCATTAAAGTAAGCTACAAGGCTGACGGAATAATCTTGGTTAATCATGACTCCTCGGCAGCAGGTGGCTTACCTTGGGAAGTGTCTTCTGGGGCCTCATCTGTCCCAAATGTCCTCAGTCTAAAGTGTTTGTCAGGACAAAGGGTTTAGACCCTTCCTGCTGAGCTGGGAGCTAGATGGTGAGTGGACCGCACACAGCCACGTCAAAGGTCTGACAGAGGGCTGTTGTGTTCAGACATATGGAGATCCAAATGGGGGCAGGGAAGGACAAAGAAATCAGGAACATGGATAAGACAAGCCAGCTGGCCACTAAAGGCCAGGTGTCTCTGTCAGTGGAGTCAGATCCAATAAGCCAAGGCCCCCGATGGCAAAGTGCTGTCAGGAGGAAGGCAAGGCTCAAGGGTGGTGCAGAGACTAGTCTGTAGCAGGGGGGACTACTGGGACTTTACACTCGTGGTTATACCTTGTGATGCCTCTACCTGGCCCACAGTGGAAGGTTAAGAGCAAAGACTCTGGAGACAGATCCTTTCCCTCCTGGGTAGGAATTCTAGGCTCTCATTGGCTGTGTGAGTTAGACGAACCCCTTAACCCTGTAACCCTAAGCTCCCTTTGCTATATGATGAGGATAGTAATATACCTACCTTATAAGGTAGCCTATAGATGATAATTAAATGAGCTAATTCTTAGAAAATGCTTAGAATAGTGGCTGGCATGTGTCAAATACCCAAGGAGTATTTATTGCTACCTGCCGGCTACCTCTCTCACCTGCCTTAGAAAAAGGTAATATTTACAAGCACGGTTATCAGCTTGGAGGAAGTTGCCCTCTGAAAGAAATAACAGCAGCATATTTTTCCATGGGGCACCTTAGCATTTTAAAGAATTTTCCCCCACAATCCCACTGGCACAGTGGGTAAACTTTACGAGGGGCAGCTAACCTGAGAACAGAATTGTAAAGGTCTCCTGCAGCTCGAGAGAGCTCGGTGATGTCTTCCAATCCAGGGCACTTTCCCTGTAGACTCCTTTGCAAGGAGAATGGTGGCAAAGGCTCTCCTTGATCTATGGCGACTTTACTATGAAATGGGCACAGTGAGGCCATGGAAGAAGAGTAGGCCCTCACCCTTCGGGGTGCACGGTGAATTCTGCCGTAGACGTGGAGGATGTCGTGGTTTCAGACTGGTTTGTGGGGGCACAGCAAGGTGAGACTGTTCAGAGAGGGCTCGGAGTCTGTCTCCCTGTGGTTAGTGCGAAGTAAGCAAAGACACGACAGCGTTTCCTGGGAGCTTAAGTGCTCAAGGCTGTGCTCGGGGCCGGCGCGACCCTCTGGGCCTTTGAACTGCAGCCACAAGACTCTCGTGGCATCTCTTCCAGATTTGTTTTGACACAGGCTTGAAAACAAAATTTTACTCTGTCCTTATGCTGAGAATCTGAGAGTGAATGCGCTAATAGATTTGTTTATCCCTAGCCCACCAGAATCCTTGGTGATGCCTCTAGGAACTTACAGAGGGTGCCGGGCTAAGTCCGTGTCAGAGACATGACCACACGACAGGAAACCTGTCGGGGGCCGCAGGGGCTAGTCCAGCGGGACACATAGATTTGTTATGCAGACAGACATGCCAGTAAATAGGAGAGACAGAGTAAGTTGGTCAAGGTGTAGGGGTAGAGTTAGGGCACCCTTTGTTTAGATAGAAAATGGGGAGGGAGTTGGGAGGGGCCCAGAGGGAGCCCAGATGGTGGGGGGACCACTGGGCTGACCTGTTCAGGCTTAGACCAGGCACCACTCTTCTCCAGAGCAGTAGGGGGACATTCAGGGAGAAGGAATGTGACCCTCCTTCCACCTACACACACACACACACACACACACACACACACACACACACAATCTTAAAAGATTAAATCAGTTCTCTCTCTAGATCTAGCATGAGGGATATATAAGATTATAGGAAAAACTTTACTATAAAAAGTTCCTACCTCCTAGAATTTCTGTTAAAAGGAGACATCTCTCCCTATTCATTAATTCATTCCATGCTTATTGAATATCTAATGAGTACCAGGGGCTGTGCTGAGTGGTGCTGTGTGAACTTGAGTGAGATTCCAGAGTCAGATTCTAAAGAACATTCTAAGAGATGTGTAATTTATTTGACAGCAAGGGATCAGAGGGAAGGTTTTCAAGCAAAAGTGTGACGTGCTTCAGCAGAGTCCCAGGAAGATTATTTGGGAATCATGTAGAGGCTGGGTTGGGGTAGAAAATGGGGGATTTGGGAGAAGATGCAGAAAGTAGGGGGGTAATTGAGGGCTATTGCAAGTGTCCAGAAGAAAGACGTTGAGGGCTTCTGAAGTAAGGTGAGGAGAGATGGGAGAGACATTTATAAGGAGAAATCAATAAGACTTGAGTGTGGAGGGGGAGAAAGAATGAGGACTCATTCAGGGACTCACCGAAGGTTTGCATGTGGGAGACCAGGAGAGCCATTAATACAGGATGGGGAATTAGGAGCAGGAGCTCTTCCCAGAGACCCTCAGAGATAGATGGAGCCATAAAGTCATCCACCAAATGCCCCATCCAATGTCTGCATCTCTTCTGCTCCTATGGCAACCCTCCCTTAGGGAACCACAGGCTGGCCTGGGCAGGGGAACAGCTCAGTGGCTGAAGGATAACATTGGGCTCCACCGGGAGGAATTCCAGTGCAGGGAACTATGAGGTGTTCAAACTGTGGGCTAAGCCTAGTCGAAGTACTGTCAAGAAAGGTGAGATCCACACATGATGGAGACCCAGCTGGAAGGGCCCTTTGGGGAGGCGGAAGTTGGGGTAGCAGAACTGAGAAGTCGATTCAGTAGGGACAGAATAGCAGTAAGAGCAGGACAATATTTGCTGTTATTATTTATTGTTACCTGGCATCCTGCCTCTCGGACTGTTTCCGGCAACAGGGAGCTCAGAGCTCCACGTGGTCAGCTGAAATCAGTCATGCAGCAACACTCGCCCCAATGGTGGCTCATCCCTGGGGACCACAGAAAAGACACTGCATCTGGACAGCTTTTCAAATAGTTGAGATGGCTCTGTTTTCCTTTAAGTTGAAAACGTCTCTAGTCAAGGCTCAGGCTAAAGGTTCTGAATTTCCTCACTTCTGAATGCATACATCCGTTCATCTGCACATGTGAAGTGTGCATATATGAAGGTGTGTGGCCACGGACGGCACACAGAACTACAGCTGAGGTCTGGCCCCTGCAGATGGGAGGAACATCAGCATCTCCCTTCCTACCACACATACTTGAGGACATTGGCTTCTTTAGGGGTCACGCCACAGCAAATCAGTTTCAATTTACTTGGAACAAACCTTTTCTTTTTATTTTAAAATATTGCTAAACCATAATTCCTCCATCCTATGCTTGTATAATTGGTTATTTGTACTGTTTAAGGCTTTTGGGGTTAATATTTGGTTTCTAGTCTGTGTCTATTATTTACCAACTGTGTGACTTTGGGCAAGTTACATAATCTCTGTAAATGTCATTTTCATTACATGGAAATGGCAGTCTGAAAAGTAACCACTTCACAGAGTTGTGAAAACGAAGTGAGATCAGGCCTGTAATGGCTCTCAGCACACTCTTGACTGCTGGCAAACCCTCAGGAATATTTGCTATTATTACTTATTGTTACCTATTAGTAATATCTTAACTTTGTTATTGGGTCTTCTTTGTCTTAGTAAACATAATTTAATTAAAATCTTTTCCAACATTGTGTCAACCACAGATTCTGTAGCTTTCTTTGGATGTCTTTGATGTTTTATGTCACAGAGGTCAGTAAGACAGACCTGGTGAGTATCTCCTGGAGCTGACAGTCCGCTGAGGAAGAGACATACTGAATTATTCATGGCATGAGTCTTCTGTGCTTGCTAAAGTCACTCCACCAACACTCCCCTCCAAAACAAATTCACTTGTCTTTGCACTCAGTCTGTATTGCTTACCTTACTCCTGAGGCTACATGAAGACCCATGAATGATCCTGTGAAATGCCACACTGATATCCAGAGGAGAGCAACTGGGATAAGAGACTTCGGCTTCATCTCACAAAAGCAACAGCTGGAGGACATGGTAATATTTAGGGGGAAGAGAGAGAGTGGGGGAGAGAGAGAGAGAGAGAGAGATGGTACAAAAGAGGATTGATGCTGAAGAGGGTGACAGTTTGGTGGTTTGATGATGATGGAGAGACGGCAGTCACAGTTGACATGAACTTCCAATGAGGTCAGTGCTCTGCTGGCAGGAAATGATCTGGAAGTTGGTGTTTCAGGCAGTCCATGCTGACACCTCCTGGACCTACGAACCTAAGATTCGTAGATTTAGAGGAAATGGGTAGTGGGATGAATCTTGGAATTTACTGCACACGGAGCAAGAACTACAAAATGTCCACATCTGAACTGCCCTGGTGTGGAGCCGTGGGGGAATTTTCACTTCACCTGCTTTATCTATAGGTACTTCTCACCGGTATTGCTCATGAACTGATTTTAGAATACCTTGTTCTGGTGCCTTCTAATTTTCCGAATCACTTCAAAATGTATTCTTTCTCACTCTGGATTTTTGCTCAGAAATTTAAGATTTATTACAGAATATTCTCGGAGTTAAAGAAGCCTGTTATTCAGTTTCCCTCATAACCCGGCAAGGGTCATTTCTACACTTACAACAATAAATACATGACAAACACCATGTTTACACTGGATGTTGGAAGATTCATTGCCAATTTGTAAAAATCACACTCTTGTTTTCATTTCTTTTCCTCTGTAAGTCTTGAGGGAGATCTCTCTTCATCGCTTCCTTGTACATGCTCACTCCTTTGGAGAATTATTTTAATATCCTAAGAGAAGAGATTCAAAGAGAAGTTACAAACATTTATAAGTGACAGGACTAACGATCGTTTACTATACAGTAGTGATTAAAGTTGTTGTTTTTTTCCCTTTGATAAACTTGCTCTCTATTTAGTTTGAATCCTGCCCTGTAACGTCCTAGTTGTACTCTTGGAAAGATATCAAAGATCTCGGGCCTGCGTTTCCTCATTTAATAATGGAATTTTCATATTAGATTAAATAACATTTATAAAAGTAGTTACACAGTGTTTGGCACATAATGGGTAAGCCAAAAGATTATTTCCCTATTAATGAATGAAAAGCAGTATTCACCTTCTATTAAAGGAAAATTCTAATGCTAAAGTAGTCATGTCTACAGATTTGTAGACTTTTAGAACAGTAGAATGTTGAGGGGGTAGGGATTGCCTCATTTCTTCATTTTTTAGAATTTTATTCATTTATTTAAATATGTTTTTACTGCCCTGACTGGTTTGGCTCAGCAGTTAGAGCATCAGCCCGTGGACCAATGAGTCTCAGGTTCCATTCCGGTCAAGGGCACATAGCTCAGTTGTGGTTCATCCTGGGCCTGGTCGGGGTCGTGCAGGAGGCAACCAGTCGATGTGTCCCTCTCACATTGATGTTTCTCTCTCTCCCTTTCTCTCATTCTCTCTCTCTCCCACTCTATCTGAAGATAAATAGAAAAAAAAATTCCGCAGGTAAGGATTTAAAAAAAAAATGTTTTTAGAGAGAGGTAGGGAGAGAGAGAGAGAGAGACAGAAACATCAATGTCAGGGAGAAACCTTGATCGGCTGCCTCCTGCATGCCCCCTACTGGGGATCAAGCCTACAACCTGGGCGTGTGCCCTGACTGGGAATCGAACTGGGACCTCTCAGTCCACTGGATGATGCTCAATCCACTGAGCCACACGTGCTGGGCTCTTCATGTTTTTTTAATATTAGGGATAGAAAAATCTGTCTTTCATCCACTTATTAATAAAATACCCGACTTGGTTACTTTTTAAATCACAGATATTAAAAAAAGAACACTTAAAACACTGTCATGATATAGAAGTGGCACAAACACATGGAAAATGTAGAATTATGTTCATGCAGTTTCTAATTTGTTTCCGCCTACACAGATTTAGGGAAGTGCTTTAAGAATAAGTTTCTTCAGAGCTGAGTTCCAAAGGTTTCACTTTGACTGTGGCCATTTCACTCACACAGATATGAGTTGGTTCTGCTGAGGGACACATGCATTGCTTGTGCAAGTCACTGCTGGGAATCAGAGTGGATTATTTTCCTGAGGGAATGTTTCTTTGAAAACACGGAACTTCTACATCCAGAGGCCAGTCTTGAGTGGACTCATCGAAAAAGAATGGCTGCCAGCTAGGACTGGTTCTACCCACACGGCTCTGAGCAACAGGTCTTCTGCGACTGGTGCATGTGCAAGGCTAATGCCCACTACTCACTGTCACCTCGGGGATTAAGGGAGGAGCTGACCCGTGATTCGCCAACACTCAGTAGCATGGGGAGAATGATCAGCTCCAGACATTTAAACCAACCTCGGACAAGTTTATAGCTGAAATCACTGGCTATAATTTTTTTTTTTTTATCCTCAACCGAGGAAATTTTTTCATTTTTTGTTCAGATAGAGTGGGAGAGAGAGAGGGAGAGAGAGAGAAACATCGACGTGAAAGGGACACATCGAGTGGCTGCCACCCGCACAACCAACCAGGGCCGGGGACAAACTGCAACCGAGGCACATGCCCTTAGCGGTAACCGAACCCGGGCCTCTCTGGACCGCAGGCTGACGCTCTAACTGCTGAGCCAAACCGGCCAGGGCGATAATTTTTAGGAGCAGTTGACTGAGAACAGTTTCAGAGAGTCTGGAAATGTTTGACCTAGGAGCTTTGAAAACACAAGACGCTGAAGCAGCCATCCTGTTTTGTCATAAAGACATAGGAGAAGGTTGGAGCCTACTTTAAAGTCAGACCTTGAAGACAAAATAGGATGAGAGTCCCTTCAAGTCACACTTATATTTATTGGTATTTTGTCCTCCTGTAATTGGGTCTTCACAGACATTCTCCTGTGACATTCTGATTTTAACACTAAAAGATTTATTGTTATCTCCCATTGCGGGGAAACCTAAGTGTAGTAAGTAACGTTAATTGAACAGCTATAAAATCCAACATAAAATCTGGATTTTCTATGTGGGTTTTCCTGAGGCTTCAGTCTAAATCTTCTGTCCTCATGGCCCTGCACCAGGGACAGCTTTCTTTCTTTCCAAGAGCAGATGCTGAATTCAAGAGACGAACATGCCAGCTTATGGGTTCTTCCACATGTAATGTTACACAGCTCCGAAATATTTCCTGTGCACTGCAATTGCCAACACACCACTGATAATAATAGCAGCAATACTAATGTCTAACATTTATTGAGTGATTTATATCTGCCAAGCACTTTTATATGTATTAAGTAATTTAATCCATACCAGAACCCTATGAGGTTTGTATGATAATTAACCCTATTTTACAGATGGGGAAACCAAGACATCATGAGGTCACACAGTTTGTTAAGATCACACAATTTGTTAGTATGAACCCTGCACACTGACTGGGTTCAATCAGTGTGGTCCTGAGCCTGCTTTCCTAACCACAAAGCCAGACCACCCTCTAGCAAGAGCAAAAATAAAACATACGAAAATAATTATGCATACTTGGTTTTTCAAATATGTATTTTCAAAATGTTGCTGCTTCAAAACACGAACCTTGTAAACAGAGCTGTTACCCAACAGAGCTGTTAGGCAACAACCTTCACTTCCCACTGTTTATAACAGTAAACAACATTTCAACCTGAACAACCACACTCTAGCTTTTGCTCTACTTATCTTGAGAGATCTTCAAATAACATCACTGTGGTTAAAGTTAATTTTAAACTGTGATCTATTTACTTGTACATGGATAATCAGAGTGAAAAATGATGACAAGTCTTCTCTCTCTTTTTCTTTCCTTCTTTCTTTCTCTCCCCCTCTCTCTCCCCCCTCTCTCTCTCCTTCGTTCCTTCCTTTGTTCCTTCCTTCGTTCCTTCGTTCCTTCGTTCCTTCGTTCCTTCCTTCCTTCCTTCCTTCCTTCCTTCCTTCCTTCCTTCCTTCCTTCCTTCCTTCCTTCTTTCCTCCCTTCCTCTTTTCTTTCACTGTTTTCTCCTTCCCTCCCTCCCTCTTTTGTCTCTTTCTTTCTTTCCTCCCTCTCTCCTTCCTCACCTCCCTTCTCTCTCTCTCTTCCTTTCTGTTTTTGCTTAGTGAAAATGAGAATAGAGCATGGTACTGGAAAGAGAACTTCTTCATTTTAAAATATCAGAATTAAGCCTTTTCAGGTCGCAGGCTCGACTCCTCGACTCGCAGTCACGAGTGAGTCCTGATGATGGTGTCCCTGACTCTCACCAGACCCCTCAGTGGAGTGACAGGGAGGAGATGTGAAGGTCAGGAGAGGAGAGTTGAAGAAGCTGACTCAGCAGAAGCATTCCGCGATGAAGGAACACGAGACAAACGGGCTGACAGACTCTCGTTCTGCTATTAGAGCATCAGGCCATCCTGGTGCCGTGAAACTGGGTCATTGGAGTTTGACACCCTGAGCCAGGGAACCCTGGGGAATGTGCGGAGGTAGTTTGGGGGTCATTACTTCGAGATGCTCCTGGAATATAGTGGATAGTGGCCCCAAATGTTAGATGTCCTGCCACACTGGAGACAGTCCTGGGCAGAGGAACTGCACGTCCAAAATGCCAGCAGGACTTCAGTGAAGGTGCCCTGCAAATCGATGACACTCCTTCCAAATGAGGGAAGGACACATTAAAAGGAGCCTCGCGGACACCTCTTCAGGGTGGAAGCAGGACTGTGGGCTGTGTCTTTTTCTCAGGAAAGTGACGAGAAGAATCTTCTCTGCAAGTTAACCGTGTTTAGTCATTCTGTCCAGGGTATGGATGATTCCAAATTGTCCTGTGTAGGGAGTTTTTCTCCCACTTGGGGAGAAAATACTTGTGGCATCATTTTATGCTCCTCCTTATTCTTGGCAATATAAGATACATCCTATTGCCCAAAATTCCTAGGGATTTTGAAACCTTTTTTGCTGGTTCAAAGTAAAAGGGCTGTTCTCTCAAATAGAACAAAGACATGGGATGAAATGCAGTTTAAAGTCATGGGCTTCTGGAACCCACCTCACCCAGAATGATGTCTGTCAAGAGGAAAAAAGGGGGGGGGGCAGATCCCCGCAGCTGTTAACTCCCACGTCCTGCGTGTGACATCAGTCACCTGCCTCTCACCGCCCCTTTGTCTAGTTCTGATGTGCTCCGTCCCCACGGACTCCAGGGTTGTACTGCCTTATGCCTTCCTCATCTGAAGAGGGAAGGAAGCTGACCTGTACTAATGGAAGTATGAAAGAGAAGATGCTGAAAAGAGACATGCAACATACTAGTTTCGGGGCAAACAGTAAATGTTGATGTGTGACTACAATAGCTTGGATTAATTGCCCACTGTGTTTCCAACTATTTTGAACCTATTTAAATGAAGAGACACAGATAATTTTTAAAAAGAGTCCTGTAAAACGTACAGACAGAATGATATGATATGGTTAAGAGACAGGGAAACACTTAGGGATGGGGAAATTAATGCCATTTCACAACCCTGCTCGTAAGTCCACCGCTCTCCATCACTTTTCAAATCAAATCCACATTTCCCTGGGTGACCTCTGGGTTTGTGCAATCTGGCCTGATCTTACTGCTCCGATGGGCTCACTGGGCCCTTCACAAACTGCCCTTCAGTCCTGTTTCCACACCTTTGCCCAGGCCTCTCCTCTCACCCAGGATGCTGCCTCCTCTCCATCCCAACAGCAAACGCCAGGTAGACACCCTCTCCTCTCCCTCCGCTTCCCAACACCTTGGCCATCTCTAAAGAGTCACCTCTTGGCATACACATATACAAAAGCCCTATGTTTAGCATTCCTATCATTGTGTGCTTGGGTGATTCACCTTATATCATTCTCATGTAATTCCTGCATGAAAAAGTTCTCTTGCAAACAGAAGTGTATTGCTTGAGAACAGCCGCTGAGCTGGGTATTCACGGATCCTTCTATTGGTGGCGTCAGCAGTAATGCTCGGTATTGACTAGAAATCATAACAGCCATCATTTCTCTAGTTCTTGCCAGGTGTCAGATACCATGGCAAGTGCTTCAGACACACAATCAATCTCATTTAATCCTCAACACAACCCTTTGACTAAAAATGGCTGTTATCTCCATTTAACAGATGAGAAAGCCACGACCAAGAGAAAGCTGAGACATGGGAGCAGAGAACAGACTGACAAATCTCAGAGGGAAGGGGGTGGGGGAAGGCGGGAAGAGATAAACCAAAGAATTTATACGCATATATGCATAACCAATGGACACAGACAACAGTGCAGTGAAGGCCTGGGTGGGGAGCAGGAGCAGATTGGAGGGGGTCAATGGGGGAAAAAAGGGGGGACATCTGTAATACTCTCAACAATAAAGATAAATATAAAAGAGAGAGAGAGAGAGTTAAAGTCAGGTATCTAGGGAGTGGTAGACCTGAGGTGCAGTCCCATGACTTTCTGATCACAAAGCCTGTGTTCTTAAAGGCTGTCGTCATACTTTACTGTTAGTGCTTAGGGTCTGCTAGTTTATTAGAAATCAATTTCAATTATTCCTAATATAGGTAATAAAAGTTGTATAAGAAAGGATCACCAATTCAGAACAAATAGATCTAGATACAAAGATATTTAAGTCTGAATAGTCTCATTCTGGGCCTAGGTATGTATCACTGGGAAGTCGAGAGGAATTGCATCTTATACCACCTGTATTTTATCAAAGTGAAAGTGCTTTTATCTGAAACGCAGCAAACACATTTCAGTCCAAACACAACTAGCAGGAGCCAAGTAAGAGAACTTGATGCTGTGGAACAGGCATCTGAGGGGGTCACAGCCACATGCCTCTCTGAAGCGGGTCAGCCTCTTCCTTCCAGGTTCAATGTGGAGTTGAAACGTGCTTGGTTACCGTGTGAGCTCGGAGGTGCAGTTCTTCCTTCCGTCCTTCCGTCCTTCTGCTGGATTGTCTAGTCTTTATGGGTTTCGTCTTCAGTTTCCTCATGTTGAACACTGCTTCCCGGATGGAACTGGCACCCAGTCCTTCTCAGGCTCTGTGACCATACGCACGACACAGACAACGTGGACCACGCATGTGTCCGCTCCTGGCTGGGGATCGTGGTCTCCTCGCCTCTCTTTGGCAAGGAAGAATTTTATTTCCACACTTTTCAATCACAGGCTAGGGTCATTAGGTGACTGGAATGATCCAGAACACTAATACTGCCATCCACCCAGCTTTAGCTGTCATCTACCTCCAGCCTTCTCTTGTAGATCCAAGGTTGCCCCACAGTCCTGGTGAGGCAGCTCCACTGTCCTGAGAGCACTGTCCCTAGAATCATCTATGGCACAGAGAGTATCCCAAGTACTGATAGCTACCTGTACTGTGCCTGCCCTTGCTGCCCTTGGGTATTGCGGGCTGGCCTGTCTGGCCTGATGCTATTACCAGCTCAGCCTCCCCAGATCCTGTTCTGGCCAAGTCTAGCTCCTCCCCCTTCTCTGCTCACCCACATCTGAAATGTCCCACTATGCTCTGAACCTGAGCTCAGCCAAACTAGGGTGCCTTTGGGGAATACTCACAGGAATTTTATAGTCTGGATAACTTGAAATCAGGTCTTGAATAAAAGGATGCTTCAAAAGAACAGTGACTTCTATTGGTTCCAGATTCTTGGCACCCAGGTCCTGAAATACTTTTATGAAGTTCTTTAAGAAAGAAAAAATAAATAAAATTAATTGACTTTACAGTTCTGCAAATGTTAAAAAGTGGTTTTTACTTAATAAATAAATTCCATAAAAATATGCTCCAACTTGGGGCAGCTTTCCTTGTGCACAGGTTGCCCCCTTTCCCCGTCTCACCAACCTCTGCGTAAACGTTGTCTGTCATCAGGTGGCTGGCAAAGCGATTGGCATCTTGTGCTTTGTTTTGTCCTCGGAACACTCTGAGCAGTGTTTCCACAGAGATCTTCTCAGTGTTGGCATTTTCAGGAATTTCTTGTTCCTTGTCCTCCCTTTCCTCTCTCAGTTCTCTCTCCTCTCTCAGTTCCCGTTCCCCACTTACGAAGTTCTCCTCAGTCTCGGGGTACTCCTGAACTGGACTCCCGTCGGTGAAGGAGTAGGCCTGCACAGATAGATGGAGAGAACAGGAACTCAGACTGAAGTCTTCCCAGTAACAGAGACATTTAAAAACACCAATTTTGTCCCACGTTTTTTAATGGAATGATAGCGCCTACCACAAACTAGCTAAACAAAGCCTGGGAGAGAATACGCTTGCTAAACTGGAAGTCATCAACATCCTGGACCAGGCCTGCTGCTGGTCTGCAGAGGCCTTGGTGTGGGGGTCTTATCATCGCTATACGTTTTGGCTGATTGCCGGGTACATGGGCTTCCTCAATGAATGGACACTGGGATGAATTTCCGTAACCAGTGTCAGGCTTCTCCACATCGATGTCGATTTTTAACAGGATTTGCTTGGGAAACTGACTGCAGAAAAGAGGTTATGGCCAGTTCGTTCCTCAAGTTTGATAGATTCTAAGTGAAAGGAACATTTGTTGGGATACTGGAGGTTAAACCTGACTGGACATTCAGGAGTTAAAACGGAAAACAAATTGAACACAGAAAGGCAGGTTGGGATTCTCACTGCTGCTCTCTGAAACGTGGCCAGGAGCCACGGACTCGGCACCGACATCTGAGTCCGGTAAAGAGTGCGTTGTTCCCACAGTAACTTCGTAAGTGTCAAAGGCCCGGTCATTATAGATCTAGGAACTGATTCTGAAGAAATAGTCATGTTCACAAAGACTTGTGTATACAGATGTTCATTCAGTGTTACTTACAGCAAACAGAAAGCCTATAATTCCCCAAATGGGGAGATGGTGGCATGAATCATAGTATATTTCTGTGATGGAAGACTATACTGCCATGGAAATTTTGGTTTAGAAATTGAATATCAAGTGACATGAGAAAAGATTCACAATAAGTGCAAAAAGAAAACAGAACACAAAGTAATAAATATGATAGGATCTTCATTTTCTTATACAGCTGCACTTGTCAGTGAAAAAAGCAACAGATGTATTAAAGGGTTAACGGCAGTTACCTCTAGTTAGTGGAACAGGTGACTTCTTTTTTACTTTGTTTTGTACTTTCCAGGTTCTCTACAGATCTGCATTTACCGTATTTACTGTACTAAATGTGTATGTGTGCGTGTGTGCGTGTGTGCGTGTTGCGTGTGTGTTTCTGATGGTGAGGTCATCGATGTTTGGTGATTTGCCATAGAAAAATGGGCATTATCAGAATGCTGACTGGCCTGATGTCAGAGCACACAGGAGTGTTGATTCTCCTTTACCTCAAAGAAGGAAAAGTACTAATTCAGGCTTAAAATAAGAGAAGCTTGCCAATGTCTGTAAATATTCAATTCAGCAGAAGCATTAAGTGCACAGATCATGTGTGTTCTTTCCACAGTTACTTAAGTCCCAGGTATATAAGGATTATGACGCAGCACAGAGTTAAGCCTCTAGTAATCCTAAGTACCTATAAGGGATTTGTCGGGGCTGTAGGCAGAGTGATGAAGACAGGTTGTATTTTTATAGCTTTGTGTGGGTTGGGTTTCCATATCTTTTGGTAAATTGGGAATTATATCTAAAAGAGAGAGCGACAGGGAGGGAGAGAATGCTCTATCAGGTGACGATTCGGGAATTAAGTCTATCTATCTATCTATCTATCTATCTATCTATCTATCGATCTATCGATCTATCAATCATCTATTCATCCATTCTCTTCTCCATTTTAAACAACTGAAATGCTACATGGCAGAAACATCAAACTGGTCATTTTGTCTCCACCCAGGAAGCTTGGGGATCATCACACTGGCTACCCATCAACAACTTCCCAGGACAGTACGACATTTAGTATAGTGAAATGAACATAGAGAAGATGTAAAACCACCTGCTGAGTGAGTGAAGAATGAATTTCTATTCAGATGCAGCAAGGGTGCTGTGTGGATACACAAGGACAGAGCTTGTGGGTGAGCAAGCGACTCGTCAGGTCAGATGAGCAGGCCACACCAAAATTAAAGGGAGAAGGAACCTGGTCTCTCCGCACTATTTCCATAGAGAGGGACCAGCTTTTTCAAGGCCTGACATAATCAGCACAAGATAAATGTACTTTTTTAAGCAAAAGGGTAACAATTTAGACATTTGAAATCTTAGCAAAGAATCCTTAACTTATTCATGTCAGAGGATGCTTTTCAAATGTTTTCTATGTTTGCTCTCTGGGGGGTTGGGACAGGATGGAATGCGTGGTTCAGAGGGAGGGGCGGGAGGGGAGCCGGGCTGAGACTGGGACGGGAGCAGCCAGCTCAGCGTCCTGGCAGGACTGCAGGGCGTGCAGAAGGGGGCCTTCTCCAGCACACATCTTGGGAAGATCTCGATTTCGAACGTAGACGCGTGATCAAAACCAGGATGCCAGCTTGGAGAACAGCCAGTGCTTCTGAGTGAGCAATTTTTAGTGGCATCAAAATTCTGTGTGAGTCACATTGTCATCAGCTTGTGGCACTAGCAAATGCTATGTCACACTCGGCCGATGTTCAGAGCAGCCCCTGAGGACTCCCAACAGCTGTGTCTCCAGAATGGCGCCAGATCACACATGTCTGTATTCCATCAATTCAGTCCGTCCTCAGGGGCAGAACAGGTTACTCACGGGACTGATGTGGACAAAGTGTCAAAGAGCAACATGGAATAAAAATGTGTGTTTTCAACTCCAGAGCCTCAAATGCTCTGCCAAGATGCCTTAAGAAGACTTGCAAAAGTGGGAGATTCAAGCTCACCACTTACTAAATTCCAGCATCGTAACCCCACACCACATAGGTCAGAACGAACCATTTTCCAAAACGTCAGCTTACTTCAAGTTTCACTGGGACTAGTGTATACTCACTAGTGCTTTGCTCTTGAATGGCTTCTAAATTCCCCAAGAAGAAGGGGATTTAAATAGGAGGTCTGTACCACGTCAAACAGAACACCTGAGTCTCAGAAACAAAGAAAGAAGAACTGAAATATCGGGGAGATTTCTAACCGTTTATGTGGAAAGCAAAAGCAGAGATCGCATTCAATGCTTTAGGAGCGAACACGAATCTGTTGAGGGTGTTATTTCTGAGCAGGCTCATCATGGCTTCCTGAGATGAGGTTGCCCAGGAAACGAGAACATGGTTGGAAGGGGCAGAGAAACAGAGCGACATAATTGGAGGCAGGATTGCAGGACAAGGGCAGAGCAAGAATGAGGGAGGTGGGTGGATCCTGTATGTAAAAGCTCCTAGGGTTCACTCCAACCTGGGGACAGGCCTGTACCCGTGGTGGGGGATGCACGCCTTCCATCTGTTGTTCCGTGGCTGTTGGGGGTCAGTTCGGGAGCAGTGTCCTTGGCCTTTCAGAGAGCTCTTGAGAGAAGCACTCCAGGGGAGCTGCTTCCTGGGTGGGGGTAGCAGCTGACTCTGAATGAGTGATTCAGGGATAGAAGATGTTCCAGGCCCTGCACTAGCTGGCTGGGCTGCTACCCCCCAAGGCACCTGTCTGTTGCTGTGGCAACAGTTCTAGCACCGGCTCCCTTTTTCCTGCTCTTTCTGGCTCATTGCAGCCTCAGGAATCCTGTTTCTGCCGCAGCCTGGAATGTCTGCTCTCCTCTGCTTTACCTGTGAGGCTGGATTCTATACCTTCCCTCTCTCTTCCTCCCTTCTTTCCTGCCATGTTTACAAACTTCAGCTGAACACTAGCTATGTGGCAGCTACTTTGGGGTAACATGCTGTCCCCAACCCAAGGTAGAGATCACTTAGTGGTAGGGTTCCATGGATGAGCAAACCCCTTCCTGAATAAGTAGCTCTACTTCTGGCCTCTTTTGCTCCCCTGCAGTCTGGTGTCAACACAGCAGCCAGGGAGAGCCCACACGTGGTCGGTCAGATGGTGACACTGCAATGACTTCTCGTCCCATCTCCCGGCAGAGCCAGGGCCGGCCAAGCCCTCTGAGCTCTCCCCTCACTTCCCTGTCCAGCCACCCTCCAGCTCGCTCCTCTCCAGCTCCAGGGGCTGACTCTCGGTTCCCTGGGGTACACCAGGCGTGACCCCACTGTAGGGCTCTTACATTTACCGCTGTCTTCACTCGCAGTGCTCTGCCTTCAGATGTGCAAGGCTCCCTCACCTCCCCTGGGCCTCTGTGTACATGCGTCTCCACAGAGAGACCGCTGGGACCACCCTCTCTGACACTGCAATCCCCCCAACTCCCACACTTATCCCTACCTTCTTCATTTCCTGCAGAATTTGTTACCATTTGATACAGTCTATATGTTATCTGTTTCACCTCAGGTCAAGGGTTGTTCTCAGTACCCACAGGTGCTGGATAAATGTCTGTTGAATGAAGGCACGTGTGCATGCGATGGCGCTCGGTCTCGCCAGAGAGGATCTGAATGCACAGGCAGCCCAGTTGAGGGAATGCTCAGTGGCCCCAGTGTCAGGGGACGCTGGATGAATGGCCGGGCAGCTGAAACCGGCCTTGGGAACTGGGGAGGCCTTGGAGCCTTCGAGGTGAGATGAGATGAGAGTACTCCAGGTGGAGGAAACAGCGAGAGCAAAGATAGGGAGGTGGGGAAGAAGGAAGCGTAACCCACTCTTTTGATGGGTAAGGCCCATGTTACTATGCCCTTCTGTGTTCCCTCCTTGTTTGGGACATCCTTGTCTCATTCTTTTCTGCATGCATAGGGGAAATTAGATGGAGTTCCTCCAGGGAAGCAAATTTGGTTTCCTCTATGTCCCTCGTAGGGCTATGCAGAGGGTATGATTTACAAAGCTAATTAACTACTTAATTAATCCACTCAATGAAATAGTTACTGAGCTCTGTGCCAGTAATTCAGGTTTAGGGATGCTGTAGGTTCAGGAATGCAGAATAAGACAGATGGTCCTGGCCTGACCACAGGGTGCTTACAGGCCAGGAAGGAAGCTGACCCTGAAGAAACAGTTACCTATGAGGAGCAGCGAGAAGGGAGAAGCACAGAGTGCTCTGGAACATAAAGCAGGCTGTGGGGCACCACGCAGGGCAGAGGTCTTGCGGAGGACAGACATTCATCTGAGACCTCATGGCAGGCTACGTGTGATCATGCCAGTGAGGTTAAGGAGACAGTCTATAGGGGATGCAGAACCATCCCGGGGACAGTGGCAAATGTGGTCCTAGTGAAGGCAGAATGTACCTAGCTCCTTATTTATCTGGGAAATTTTAAATGGGGCTTCTACTGTCTAAGAAGATAGCATTCTCGTGTGGGAACAGGCCTAGCTGAGCTCTCTGTCGCTGTGTTAGTGTTGACGCGATGTGTACAGCACACACTCAGCATCTGTGTGGCCTCGCTCGGGCCCTGATGGGAGGGAAAGGACATCCTGTTTATCTGCTCAGGGACACAGTTTAGGGCTGTGTCTACGAGTCTCTTTCTTCCCGGCTGTGAAAGCTGTCACAGGAACTTCAACCCCCACCCCCAAGGAACTCAGCATCCCCTATTTGACCAACAGGTCTGACAGGAGGAGGAGTGTGGCTGGGACGTCTGAGGAGTTTGGGCTGGATGGGAACCCCCTCCCCTCCGAGTCCACCAAGGAGAACAGGAAAAAGCATTCCATCATGAGAGTCACAGCTCTGTCCTCAAAAGATCAGGGCAAGACTAAAACGTCATGCTAGTGGGCACTTGATGAGTAGATTAATTAGTACCCTGTTCTGGGGCTTTTCCACCTGCCAATGCCTTGGAAATCTAAGGGCAACATGAGGTTTTATTAGATGTTAAGCTTCTCTGCCCTTGGATGCACGTGATACAAAGTACCAGTGGATTTTAGTGGCCGGGCTTTGTCCTGAGACACAGTCAGTTTCACATATATGTGGCCGCGTCTAAGGCCTGAATGTGTTTTACATAGAATTTCCATAACGTGGGACAGACAGATTAGGTTGATCCCCACTTCTTTCTCATTGATCAGGATTAGCATTGCATGCAGAATAAAGGCTGTCCTTTACAAAGAAAACTTCGATTCTACCAAGAAACTTTGAGCAAAGTTTGCTTTTAGCATAAAAGCATTTTTTCTGTGCCAGTGGGTCCTTAGTTCTTAATCTCATAGAATAAGACCTTATTGAAGACCTGTGTGCGTAAGGCGTTGTGTTAGGTACCCAGGAAAATATGGACATGAAAAGAAGACAGTGGTTGTTGTCAGAGGTTTAGGATCTTCTGACACCCCCGTCCAGACCCCAGTGCTGGTCCATTTCTGGAACTCAATTACCTCTTCTGCAGGAGGACTAGCAGTTTTGATCGGTTGGAAGATGTGAGTCCCAGTAGCCACACTGAGGGCCCTGAAGACCCCTTCCACAGGGTTTGGGTGGCAAGCAAAATAAAGCAGCATCTGTGTGTAGTCAAGCAGGGGTGGATCCTTGTCACGGTCAGCAAAGAGCCTAAAGAAAAACTGTCACACAAAAATAATTTCAGCAAACAGAAAATGCACGTAGTCCGGTAGTGAGTAGGTGGACAGGACACGAAGACCCCCTTCCTCCAGCGGCTGTAGAATAAGGGCACTCTCTGAGGACCGAATCAGTAAAACTAACATACAGTGAATGGTATTAAATGAAGAGCATGCTAAGTAAAAAAAAAAAAAATCATAAAAAGTCGGGCTAGAAATTCTAATGGTAAAGAAAACTGCAGGCTAATCGATGGTGTTGACATATTTAGGAAAAATGTGCTAAGAAAGATGGTGGGGGTTGCATGTTAAATAGGTAAAGGGAACCCCAAGAGCAAGGACCCCTGTCTGTCCTCAGCGCCATCCTGACAAACTGGGCCCTGACTCCTGAACACGAAGCTTCTGGTACACCCCTCTCTGTGGGGACAGGGGAAGGGAACAGCGCCCAAAGCACTGGGACTCTGGCCGCTGAAATCTGGAAACTGGCCTCCTTGCTCTGAACTTCACACTTACTCTGCGGACAGCCCTGTGACTCTTCGGTGCGCTCGCCTCCAGGGACAGTGTGTGCTGAGCACTGAGCGTCGCTGGCTTGGCAGGTCTCTCACTCTCAGGACTGAGGGGACACTCAGCCCGACGCCAGGGTCTTGTGCACTTGGCAGCATGAGGAGCTGGCTGGCACTTGGGAACCTAACATCCTCTGGGGCCCTGCAAAGCTGACGCCCTGACCTGGACACATAGGCCACACCAAAGTCCTGTGTGGTGCTGTTTGGGGAGGGGCTGGCTCTTCCCAAACACGTGCTTCAGTGACCTGGAGGAGCTTCCAAAGCCGCAGGTTCTGAGGAAGGAGATGGTTCTGGAGCAGCCAAAGGTTCCCCATGATTAGCAAGCTCCCAGGTGACTCCAGTGTGCTGGGCTTGGCCTTGGTCCAGAGATACCATGCTGTTCTCCATCAACAACCCTCACAATGGCGAGCAAATTTAGTTACACACACATGAAGTTGGAAAAAGAAATTTCTGAGATTTGACACATCTAACAAAAATTTAAATGGGAATAACTTTGACAGCAAAATGCATAAAATCTATTGTGCCAGCAAAGCAGAAAAGAATCATAGAGTTTGATGGGGTCTGGAAGTTCATTCATTCTGATACCCCTTCATTAAACGTTTACTGAGTGTCTGCTGCAAGCCAGGCACAGAGCGGGGTTGAGATGTTTAAAAACACCCTCGGATGCTAAGGCATCCTTAGGTTTGTCAAGGGTCATGATCCAGCTGGTGGGTTCATCCAGGACCGTGCATTTTCTTCGTCTTCTCACTTGCCGTCGAGTTACTTCAGGGATTTCCAGCAGGACTGGGAGTAGAGGGGGTGGACACAGAGATGGACGACCATGGCACTGTCCTTGCTTAGCTCTCATTTCTTTCACACTCATCACTGAACTTGCATATTCTTTCTACTGAATAACTCTGATAAATACTATGCAGGCACAACACATCATTATTCTGTTAACAAAGACATGGAAAATGATGTCTTGGAGAAAGGTGCAAAAATAAAATAAGTTGATATGTGGATACTTTCTGTAACTACACAGGCTTATGAAATCAATGAATTGGACATTCAAAAAAGGTAAGGCTTGCTATGTTCTTATGATCATTTAAATCATTGTAGTAGGGCCCTGGCTGGGTACTCAGTCGGTAAGATCATCACCCCAACATGCCAAAGTCGCAGGCTTGATCTCTGGTCAGGGCACATACAAGGAGCAGCCAATGAATGCAGAAATAAGGGGGACAACAAATCTCTCTCTCTCTCTCCCCCCACCTCTCCCTAAATCAATTTAAAAAATTTAAAATATTAGTAGGCAGAATTCTAAGAAGGCCTCAAAGGATCCCACCCCCTGGAGTACATCTCCTATAGACATCCCTCCCCTTGAGTGTGTGGAACCTGTAAACGTGGTGGGAAAGTCCTTCCCGTGAGTAGGTTACCTTGCATGGCAAAGGTAAAGGGATTCTGTAGTACACTTCAGGTTCTTATTCAGTTGATTCTGAGTTCATCAAAAGGGAGCCTGACGCTGAGCCCGACTTAATCAGGTGAGCTCTTTAAAAACAGCACCCAGGCCTTACGGGAGAGAGCTGAAGCCTTCGAGACGCTCAGGCTGCGGAGAGGGCCACGTGGCCGGGAGCGGTGGGCGGCCTCTCCGAGCTGGAGCTCAGTCCTGCAGCTGCACAGATCTGAATTCTGCCAACAACCCATCTTGGAAGCCGGACTGGAAACCAGTCTTGGAATTGGCCTCCGATGAGGATGTAACCCAACTGATTTCTTGATTTCAGCCTCGTGAGACCCTGAGCAAAGGACCCAGCTAAGCCAAGCCTGGACTTCTGACTTATAAAAACTGTGAGGTAATAAATCGGTATTGACAAGTACTTATTGAACAACTTCGATGCGCGAGGCATGGACCTTTCCAGGTGCTTAAAAAGTATTTACCAGGAAAGAGAAAGATGCCCGCTCTTGAGGAGCTTACTTTCTGGAAGGAGAAGGCAGAAAATAGAGAATACATAAAATAAAGCAAGTAAATTAGATAATGATTATGGAAACACAGAAAAAAACAAGTAGGCTAAAAAAGGGGGACCTGAGAGTGAAGGTGGGGGGTAGATGGCAAAATTGAGAAGCTGAAATTTGAACAAAGGCTTGGAGGGGGCAGGGATTGAGGACATCCCAGGTAAGAGCATGGCAGGCAGAGGGGACTGCCGAGGCCAGTGTCGTTTGGTGGGTGCAGGTCTTGCGTGTTTGACCGACAAGCAGTAGGCCAGTGCAGCCGAGGGACAGAGTGGGCCAGGGACAGAACAGCAGGAGGTGGGGTGAGAGCAGGAAAACAGTCAGATCGAGGCCAGGTTGGCTTCCTAAGGACTTTCGCTTTTCCTCTGGGTTAAGGCAGAGCTGTGGGACAGTCTGAGTAGGGGCTGCCATGATCGGCCTGTAATCTGAGCCAGGAAAAAGGAGAGACAGGGAAACATCATGAGGCTTTTGCAGTCATGAGGCTTTTGACTGGGGCTTGGAAGAAGTGGTCTGATCCTGGAATTCTGTCTACCAGGACGTCCTGAGGGATTGGATGTGGGTTTTGAAAAAAAGAGAAGAACTAGGGATGACTCCTAGGGTTTTGGCCTAAGCGACTGAAAGGGCAGAGTTGCTACTGACTGAGCTGGAGATGGAGATGGTGGGTGGGATGGCGGGGATGGAAGATCAGGCACTTCATTCTGCACGTGACCAGTGTGGGCTGTCTACTAGGACATTCAAGCGGAGAGGTCAAACAGAAGGTGCATCTAGGAGTCTAACACTTGAAAGACAGATTTGGGGTGGAAATAGACATTTGGGATTTGTTAGCAAATGGCTAGTACTTCAAACCATGAGCTTGGCTTCAACAAATATTAATAGTGATGGGAGAATTTCGTATGGACAGAAGCTGTGGAGAATTTAGATATAGTAAAATTCAACGGACTTTTCTCAGGAACTCCCTAAGGATTTCTAAAACACTGGAATAGGTGCTCTGGGTGTTGAGTGTGTGGAAAACTGGGAAGCCAGGACATAGCCTGCTGAACCTCGTCAGTCATTGGGTATTGTCACTGTCAGGGGACAACGATGTGACGGCAACAGAGACAGGTCCCAGGGCTCCTTTTTTGGATGCAGCTGGGCCTTTCATCCAGTGCCTGGACGCTGAGTCATCCAAGCCCTCGGACAGTGGTCACGAACTGTCCCCAGGGCCCCAGCCGGATGTGGTTCGGGGCACCCTGCATCATGGAAAGCACAGGTGACAAAGCCCGGGAGCTGGAGGGACCTTAGACTGCAGCCCACACCTTCTCCTTGAGAGGGTCCAGAGGCCCTTGGAGGTCAAGGGACCTGCTCAAGGTCTACAGTGAGTCACGGCAGAACTGAGAACTGAGCCCAAGGATCCTGACCTCAGAATTTCCTCTTCTTGGGGCATTTCCCTGCCTGATTTGGTCTTTCCTATTCTCATTACAGCCAATGAAGGAAACTTGCTTTGTTTTCTCCTTGCATCTCTTTGTAGTATGCTAACCATTAACCATTCTTTCACCACGTACAGTTAGCGTGTTTAGCGTCTGCTCAGCTAACACTGACAGGGCTGATCACTGACTTTCCACAGCAACCCCATCAGAGAGGGGTCAAAATGTCACAGAAAGGTTAGGTAACTTCATCAAGACCTCAGAGTTGGTCAGCAGTGGAGTCTGAGCTTTTAACCCCAGTTTCAGAACATCAAGATTTACGTAATGCTGAGCATCCAGAGCCCGAGACAGAGAGGGATGGGAAACACCACCTGTCCCTCTTTCTGTGTCCTCTGGACATCACACACACACACACACACACACACACACACGCACGTACACACACACACACATACACACAAGCACACACACGCGCACACACACGCACACGCATGCACGCACACGCAAGCACACACATACACACGCGCACACACATGCACACACGCGCACACACATGCACACACGCGCACATGCACGCGCACACACACACATACACGCGCACACACACATGTACACACACACACGCCTATCAGCCGTCCTTTGCCCCATGAGAGCACTCCTTTCTGAGGCTTCACAGTCCTGCCTCTGCTCCCAACTTTGTCTCTTTCCTCTCTGTCACTTTTCAGCAGTTGGAGCAGCAGCAGGTGGGAGCCACTCCCTTCCTTGGAACCCAAAAGCCCCTTCCTGCTCACTGCTGTGGTCCTGAGGGCTGACCCACACTGTCCGCCTTCTGGCCTTAGCAGCTGGGTGAGCAACTAAGAGGCTCTGCCCTTGACTGATATTTCTTTTATAAATTAAATTAAATTAAAATTTTAAAGTGAATTTATTGGGGTGACATTGGTTCACAAAACCAGACAGGTTTCAAGTGTACAACTCAACTCAACCTCACACTGCATCGTGTGCCCGTCACCCCAAGCACAGCCTCTTTCTGTCCCATTCTCCTCCCTGCAGCCCACCTACCTCCCACCCTCCTTCCCTCTGGCCAGCACCGCCCTGCTGTGTCCATGGGCTAGGCATATATGGTTTTTGCTTAATTCTTTCACCTTCTTTCATCCAGTCCCCTAGACCCCCTCCCCTCTGACATCTGTCAGTCTACCATGTATCCATGTCTGTGTTTCTATTTTGTTCGCCAGTTTATTGTGTTCATTAGAGTCTGCATATAAGTGAGATCATGTGGTATTTGTCTGACACTTCTAAAAACTTCTGTCTGGAAAGGAAGGTGCTCTCCAGTCTGCTGATTTCTTCTCAAATAACAAAGACCCTGTCCTTGTTGCAGCTCACAGAGGGCCGGCCTCCCGAAGCCTCCCAGGAGAAGCGACCTCAGTCTCCCGGTTTCATGGGGTGAAAATGCATCAACAAGCAACACAAACAGCTGCCCCTGAAACGCCAGCCCCCTGGACTGTGATTCTGGGACCCTCTCTCCTCCCTGCCCTCCTGCTGGCATCTAGCAGGGGCGCTCAGGGACTGTGCTTCCGATCGAAGGAAATTGCTCACTTGAGGTGATAACTGGAGTCATGCTCAATTTTGCTCTGCAATTTCGGACTAATGGTTGGCTGAAAATTGAACAATCAATAGACACAGTTTGCTGTGATGTCTACAGCTCTTCTCCTATCTTTTTTGGTTTGGCTGTGTAATGCATATTTTGATATTTTAAACTTTTACACTGAAGTCAGAGTAGTTTTTAGATTTTAAGGTATTGCTTCCTCTTGTGGCCGTAGGAATAGAAGGTAATAATAATATTAATACTATTATTATTATTATCAATATATTACCACTATCATGGTACTATTATCAACAATTACTCTTGATAACAATAACATTTTTGATAACAATAAAAATCTGATGGGCCATGGGCAATACCGAATGCAAACCTTGGTATGTTGTACATGTTAGTCAAAATCAGAAAGAAATGAACAAAAACGTATGTTGGTAAAGTGGCAGTTTTTATCCTAAGGTTTTAGAATTGGAAGGACACTTAGAGACAGATGTGGTGAGTGATATCTTAGCTTATTTGACAGATGAGAAGAGTGAAACCGGAGAGGCCGTGGAAATTGTCCGAGATCTCAGAGAGAGTGAGCAGTAGGGTCTGTCTAAGCGTCCGGCCCTGCCCCCTCCCCCAGGGCTCTTCTGCTGGTGCCTCGTGAGTGTTCAAGTCTGTCCCTTGGGGACATGGCAAAGGAACTAGAGGGTGACAGTGGTGTCTATAACAAATTATACAAGTGGCAGGAAAGACAAAGAAATTGATCAGTGTCAAAGTACTAAACAGTTTTTTTTAATCCTCACCTGAGGATATGTTTTTATTGATTTTAGAGAGAGGACAGGAGAGAGAGAGAGAAAAACACTGATGTGAGAGAGAAACATCAATTGGTTGCCTCCTGTACAGGCCCTAACCGGGGATTGAACCTGCAACCTAGCCATGTGCCCAGGAATCGAACCCAAGACCTTTTGGTGTATGGAACATTGCTCCAACCAGCTGAGCCACCAGGCCAGGGCAAATTGCTTTAAAAAAAAATTTTTTTTTTAAAGACATCAGTAATTACCTCTATGAGATGCTCCTGCCGATTGAATGGCAGTGGTTCAAGAGGATTTTCTGGAATTTTTATATCTTCATCCCCTGTAAACCACAGACCAGCCTATAAAAAAAATAAGAATCAAAATTAATAATGCATCATGCTGAGATGTAATTGTTCCTCTGAAAACCACAGAGACTAACCCACCTTGTGCAGGTGTCTAAAGTAGGCTGAAGAAACCATGGGGAGACAGGAGAAAATACCAGAACTAACATTTACATGTATTTGGGTCTGATGCTTTTGTAATTTTTCATTTTAAAAACTTGATAACGTATATAATGCATCAGTGCGGTAGTATACATGTAAAAAGTATAAATGAAAAGGCATGTACGAGGGATGCTAGCTGTGTTTGAACTTGGAACATGGGATGAAGCTTGGAGATCACTGCCCTGCATTTCGCTCGCAGAGCAGTATTTGGAGGGGCCTGCACCCGTGCCAGCAGCTCGCATTCCACACGATCTGTCTGTGCTGCTGTCTGTTCTCAGAGCCTGGGGTGGTGCTGGTGCACATTTGCTCATACTGGAAAATCTTTGTTTAGTAACTGACTGACTCAAGGGCTCACAGGCCTCCTTTTTTACTGACATCGCTGTTTCTCAGCCCATATCTAACACCAGTTACAAAATCCTGTTTCCATTTGGCAGTCCCTCACCCCTCTTTCCCTCCCATCTGTTCCCACGGCTGCAACACCGGTCTAGAGCCTCATTGCTTCATCACAGGCCACCCAGTAACCGCAGAGCTGCTTTTGTTCCCAGCCTCCCTCTTGCTTGTTTTAGCTTGTACCATGCACCATATCAATCTTCCCAAAGCTTAACTCTTGTCCTATCGGTCACTGCTCAGACTGTGTGCCTCTCTTACTCTTTCTGTCTTCCTTATTTTAAAAATCGATTTTTAGAAACAGACAGGAAGAGAGAGAGAGAGAGAGAGAGAGAGAGAGAGAGAGAGAGAGAGAGATTTCTTGTTCCACTTATTTATGCATTCATTGTTTGCTTCCTGTATGTGTCCTGACCAGACATTGAACCCGAAACCTTGGCATATCGAGATGATGCTTTAACCCACTCAGCTACCTGGCCAGGGCCTACTCTCACTCTTTCATTCACATCATTTCTCCTACCTGAGGTGACTTCCTGTCCACCTATGTAAACCTACACATCTTTCCAGACTTGGTTCAGATCACACCTCCTCCAGGAGGCCCTCCTTGATCTCTCTTATGAACTTTAATTTGACTTGTTCATACCACACATTTGGCATTTAGTCCATTCCTTTGGATGTTGTCATTCATGTCTGCTATTGATAATCAGGTATTAAATTCTTTGGGTTCACTTGGTAAGCACTTCATAAACATAGGGATTTTGTTCCTAGGTCTTGCTCCCTTAACATCTTCCAGAGTGACAACCTACTCTCAGCACTGCCTACCGCCAAGAGCCGTTGGCTTGCTTAACCTGACTCTGGCCTATGGTCTATGCCTTCTTTCTTTCTAAGAATTACCTGTGCTTTGAGAGAAGTCTTAAATGACATTGGATAGCTGGTGAGGGGATGCAGCCCCCAGAGGTGAGGATCAGGTTTTATTTTCACTTGGAACAAAGGTGTGCTGGGGAGGGAGATGTGGCTATGTGGAAGCTTATGAGGAAGAAGATTCAGAAGCAACTTAAGGTCCAGCATGGGCCTAGGCTTTGCATGTAAGTGCTTTTGCACTGATCAGGAGGAGACCCTTGCCCAGGGACTAATCTGGGGGGGGGGGTAATACCACTCTCTGGGAGAATAGAGAGAAATAGGATGTATGTTTTAGAACATGATGGAGTAACAAAGTTCAGAATTACCCGCCTGCCTTAAATAACAAGAAATATGGACAACACATATGATACATGTGTTTTCAGACATTAGACAACAGACAGCACTGCTGATGGGAGAACGAAGATGAGGATCCCCACTATTGTTCCAGCCTGGAGGGAGCTTCCAGGCTGCAGTGCCAGGAGGGCATCCAGCTAGAGCCTGGAAGCCTTGTTGAGTTGACAAGACAAAATTTGGAGTTGAAGGAGGCCAAGATGGCTAGAATTTTCATGCCATAATACTAGAGAGGGACTAAGAGGGAGAGAAAGGCTTCAAGATCTTCAGAGGGATCTCCTCACATTGATGGAAAACCAATCTGTAGATATGTGTGGGTGGAAAATACCAGAAGTTGGAGAAAGAACCACAGTAAATTAGTAAGCTGAACAATTCCTGAGACTCACACAGGGCTGGGAATAGTTCATGTTGCCCCCAGGTAGAGTGGAAGGACCTCCTAATACATAAGGCATTGGGTAGATATTGCTTTAGTAGTTGGGCCAGATTTGGCCTACACTAAAGGCTGCTCTGGACCCACTCTTGCAAATCGTTATTTTTTAAAAACTGTTATAACTAATAAATGAATTCAACAGTGACAAGATACAAAATCAACACATAAAAATTAGTTGCATATCTGTAGACTATCAATGAATAATCTGAAAATTAAGAAAACATTTACAATAGCATCAAAAGGAATAAAATACTTAAGTATTAACTTAACCAAGGAAGTGAGAGACTTGTATAGTGGAAGCTACAAAACATTGCTTAAAGAAATAAAAATAGACTTAAATAAATGGAAAGATATTCTGTGTTTATGGAATGGAAGACAATATTGTTAAGATGCAAATACTACCCAAAGTGATCTACGGATTCAATGCACTTCCCATCAAAATCGCAATGACATTTTTTTTGGCAGAGATGAAAAGAAAAAGACATCTTAAAACCCCAAATAGCCAAAATAATCCTGAAAAAGACAAACAAAGCTAAAAGACTTATACTTCCTGATTTCAAAACTTGCTACAAAACTATAGTTATCAAAACAGTGTGGTACTGACATACAGGCAGAATTAGACCAATGGAATAGAACAGAGAGCCCAGAAATTAACCCTCACACACATGCTCAAATGATTGTTGACACATCCATATAAACCTTACGGTAACCTTGAAATGATAAAACTGATTCCAAGTAACATCACTGCGTGTCTGACAATATTTAAAGTATACAAAACTGGGCATCCAACAATATAAAATTCACAATATCTGGCATCCAATGAAAAGTTACTGGGCATGCAAAAAAAGCTAGAAAATATGACCCATAGCCAGGTGAAATATCAATAAATAGAAATGAACACAGAAGTAACACAGATGATAGGATGGTCAGACAAGGTGATGTTCACTTAGTTCTTCTAAATACATTTCATTTGTCCAGGGATGTGCAGGTAAACATGCACACAGTGAAGCAAAAAATAGAAGATACTAAATAAACCCAACCTGAACTTCTAGGGATAAAAAAATACTGTACCTGAAATAAAAAAAATACAGTGGATGGTGTTAATAGTAGATTTGACTCTGCAGAAGAAATAATCAGTGAACTTGAAGACACAGAAATAGAAATGAACACAAAATAAAGTACAGAGAAATAAGACTGGAAAAAATAAGCTAAGCATCAGTGACCTGTGGAACAATAAACATGTGACTGGGTTTTGAGAAGGCGGAGGGTGCAGAAAAAATATTTGGAAAAAATATCCTGAAAAATTTCCAAGTTAAATAAAAATGAAAAACCCACAGATTCAAGAAGCCCAATGAATCCCAAGCAAAAAAAAAAGACACCAAGAAACAAAATAATCAAACTGCTGAAAAGTAGTAATAAAGAGGAAATAGTAAAAGAAGCCAGAGGGGAAATAAAGAAACAGAAATAGGATCCCTCCCCTTTCCCCCATCGCTCAACCGACTCTCAACTCCACATTCAATGGTTTCAAAGCACAGGAAAATTCCTTGATTCTTAAAACCAATGATTCATTTATGTTAGTTTTCTCAAAGTTTATAATATTTCATAAACTGAAAAACGGTTTCAAGTGTTTCACACATGCCCTGGCTGGGTGGCCCCGTTGGTTGGAGCATTGTCCCTTGCACCGAAAGGTTGCTGTTCGATTCCGGGTCAGGGCACATACCTAGGTTGCAGGTTTGATTCCAGGTTGGGGTGTATATGGGAGGCAACGGATCGATGTTTGTCTCTTTCTCCCCCTCTCTCCCTTCCTTTCTCTAAAACAATAAAAAAAGAAAAACAAAAAACATATCCTCAGGTGAGGATTAAAAAAAAACAACAACAAAGTTTCACACACAGGAGGGCCTCATTAGAAAAGAAAAATACCCTAACTGGAAAACAATTTACGGTTTTTAAAAAGTCATCCGTGAACATTTTTACAACATGAAATGTTCATCATGAACCTGTCTAGTAGGGCTTACATCGATAAAACAAGGTTCAGTCTACCACATCCTGCCGCACTGGATAGTCAGGTTATTTCTCCTTAAAATGTGGAAATGCCCTTTGAACTCTCTTGCCAAAATATGAAGAATTCTTTTTCACTTTTCCTTAGAAAATAAGCTCTGCACTGTCTGAATCCTAGAAGGTCTGACTCACTAGGCCTATAATAATATGCATTCTCACCGAGAGAAGATGAGTCGAGAGCTAACATCAAAGACGTCCACGGGTGTGACTAAATGTGCACCGGCAGGGGCAGGGAGGGCAGGACAGCCGCAGCAGGGCTGGGGCAAAGGCAGAAGGCTTGGCTGCTCGCAGGGCTCAGCCGGGGTGCACAGCCCTGACTCACAAACCTTGCATCTCCTTCCATGTTAGAAGCTGGGGAAATCGGCACACTCTTATGTGGCTGTTGTGGTGAACTCGCAATTAGTCAAAAGAAAAGAAAAAAGACAGACAAAACAAAAAGCAGACAGCCTTTTTCTCCCAGAAAACTTCATCTCAGCAATGCGATTAGACTGTTTTACTGTTCTAATGTGGCATTTTCAATAAATCCTTCAAAATCTTGCCTCAGAAGCTGTGTTAACTTTTCCCATAACATAACTTTTTTGGGGGGGGGATGAGCTGGTGAGTATTGGAAATCTGTGAGTGTCATGATGTGGGGTGGTCAAAGGAGCCTCTCCAAATGGCCTCCTGTCCTGGGGCTCCTGAGGGGTGGGGATTGCAGGGGCAAGAGGAGAGGGCAGAGCTAAGAAATCAGCTGCTCCCAAAACGCAGGTGGCGTGAAGTATTTCTGAGTTTCCATCAAACGCAGCAGCCAGCCTTCCCTGAGAGACTCACACCGTGGGTAAAGGAGCTTTCTGGCTTTGGGCTCAGCTCTTGGGCAGACATTGCTAACACCCTCTGCTCGGTTCGTGTTTGTGAAAAAGGATGTTCAAATCAATATCCTGTGTTAACTGGCACACTTTTTAAAGTCTTAAGTTAACGATTATCACCTTCACAAGCTGTAAGTTCAGGCCAGCGATAGATCTCATAAATGGCTCTACTTGGGAGATAAATCAGAGCTGAATCAGCTAAGCACATTTTTTTTTGATCAACCTTGAAGGAATCGTTTCAACATGTAAGTGCTATTTCCTCTGGCTCAACTGTGTAGTGTGAGAACCTCAGGGCTGGCATTCATTAGGGGAGAAAAGAGGTGCAGGAGGGATGTGACCTTTCAATGGTGGCACACACAGAGGGTATCCCTGTTCCAAAATCAGGGATTATAAACTTGCCCACCTTTGTGTCTACCAGCAATGCGAAATGCTGAGAACAGGATGAATTCATTAGTAGTCACAAAATAAGCAATACAGGCCCTTCTTAGTTTGGGGATTTCACTCTCACTACTTCCTTACTCAAACTTCTCAAAAATGAGTTTTTTTCTTATTTTCACTTCCTAAAGACCTAGTCATTTCCTCAGCCCTCTGCAATCTGGATTCTGTTTTCTACCAAAATTGCTCCAGTAAAGGTCACCAGTTACCTCCTACTCCGTAGGGGGAAAGGGGTTTGGTGTTAGTGCCACTGGGTGTTGATAGCGACCTGCATGTACTGCTTGAAAGTGACCAAGCCCGACTGCTCCTCGTCCACAGCCTTGAACCGCTGCAGGGTCTCAAGGAGCTCCTCCTCCAGGGGGATGGGCCAAGGCAGCGAGGTCACTAACAAGAATTTCCGCCAGTCCATGAACTCCGAGTTTACTGTTAGTAAAGATGTTAACTCCTGCAACTAGAAGAAAACAGGAAATGCCATTGGGATGGTTGTTATGCGTCTATCGTGAAGCTCTGTCTGCTCATGTTTCCTGGTCAGAGATTTGGATGAAGGAAGTAGGATTTCAGACGGGTGAACAGAGCTGGTTCTTACCTTCCCTCAAGTTCTACCAACCGCTCTGCACCAGGCACTACCGAGAACGTGTTTCACCTTTTGCTTCTCTCACATTTTTGTTTCTGCTTACTGTTACATGGTGAATGCATACACCTGTCCCCAGTTGACTTTGCACCTTTTCTACAGAGGAGGGACAGAAGTGACAGTGGTGGCTGTGCAAGGCACACAGCCCGCAGGGAACTGCTTTTTAACCACTTTGTTTTCTGATACATTCTTGAGAAACGATTGTGATGAAAAGCAAGAACTGTCAGAGTGATTTACTCTACTAGTCAGAATCATTCCATCAGGTAGAATAGATGCAAACTTATGGGGTGAGCCTCACGGTCTCTGTAATGTTTCATTGACTGCTTCCTCCAATACTGACCATGTATCTTAAGTTAAAGTTCATTCATTTTATCATGCAATTGGTATCGGCTGCCTACGAAATGTCAGATACTGTGCAAGTAACTGGTTATTTTGAAAACCATTGATTTATTGATCAAATAAAACTTCTCAAAGCTTTGAAACTCAAACAAAATGGATACTTACTTCAGGTTGAGTGAGGTGCATCCAACTACTAGGAAGGCTGTTTGTTCCGAGATTCAGGGTTACCAAGTCAAGAAGAATGTCAGTAAATGCTTTATTTCCTATTATGCCTATAATACAATAAAAGTATGTCAGTTATGTGATGGGGAATCACTTTATGAATAATATTTAAAACAGTAACTCTTAGAAAAGTAGAAGACATTTTGAAAACATAATAGTCAATTTCCTGATGCTCTCCCATGATTTCCTTTCAGCTAAGTCAAAATGTCTTTTTTGGTTAAGTAATAAATCATTACAGATTGGGAAAAATACTGGGACTTCATATTTTAGTTTGGAGCTATTTTTTTTTTTTTTTACTTTTTACTCAGAATCGGTTGAATTTTTTAAAATACTCTAAGCTTTCCTATTATACAGTAGGACATGAGTAAAATGTTTTGGGAAATATGGGATAAAGGTGTTTCAAAGGTATGCAAATCACTACAGTGACGCTGGTAACACATTTATCCTCATTTTACTCTTTAGATTAGAATATATTTGTTTTTATAAATGTAGGGAGATTTGAACTATTAAAGTATTGTATTGGAAGTGTTAATTTAATCATACAATTGGCTCACTATTTCAAAATATTTTTAAAAGATTACTAACCTTTTAAGTGCTTTGCTCTTATATACTAATCTACTTTACCCCGTCCAACAGAGATATCTGCTTAGTCTGTTTTTCATTTCAAATGCGTTTAAAAAAATAGAAAAGCAAAATAAATGAATCTGCTTAAAAAACATCTAACTCCCATAGCAGAGGTAACTTCTAGAGCCGAAAAGACTCCTACATGTATTGGGTATCTTTCAGGTCCAGAGTATATGGCTATTCTTCTTAGTTTAGAAATAAAAAGAGTGAAAATGTAGGTGTAGCATCTCAAAATTTTCTTCTTACATCTAAAATTTTAGCATTTACTAAAGTCCAAAATAAATTTTATAATTTCCTCTAACCTTCAGGAACGTGCAATAATCCATTTAAAATTTCAGTGGTTCAAACCAAATATACAATTTTGAGATTTGGAAGATAATTTTCTGGGTAGCAAGAGTAAAATATTTTCTTCTTTGATATGACTGGTCAGCCAGCTGGTTGTTCAGAAATAAACTCTTTATTTATTTTATTTTATTTTTTATCAAACCTGAGTATTCAATTTTATAGAGACGAGAATACTTTCCAAGGTAGTAGAGTTTTCAGTAGAATTCTACTGCATTGGTTTTCAGATAAGTAAGAAATAAATCATTCATGTTCCTCAATGAAAAACCATAAAAAAACTCTTCTGAAACCGTGAAGAGGCTTGAAGTGTTTAACAATTCTGGTTGATGTGTAATCTATTTCTACTGTCTCTAATAGCCATGGTACAAGCAAAGTATTGTAAGACAATACTTTTTTATTGTTTTTTTTTAGAGAGGGAGGAGGGGAGAGAGAAACACACACACACACACACACACACAGAGAGAGAGAGAGAGAGAGAGAGAGAGAGAGAGAGAGAGAGAGAAACATTGATGTGAGAGAGAAACATTGATGGGCTGACTGGGAATTGAACCTAAAACCTAGGTATGTTCCCTGACCAGGAATTGAACCCATGAACTTCTGGTGCATGGACAACCATCCAACCAACTGCGCCACAGAGGCCCGGGCTATAAGACAATACTTTTAGTTACACAGGAATTGTTTACCTAGGGATATTAGTGAGAACTGTAAAAACTATTTTAATATTTGTCCTGTTAGTTAAATGACCAAGGCATATAGTGATACGATCTGTATACATAACTCTCCAAAAGTTGCTTAGAAATATACATTTCCACCAAAGACTGTAAAAGAACGTGTGAAGATAAAAGTAGAATTAGAATGTTACTGGAAAACCAGTTTTTGCTTTGTATGTCTGGAAGATACCAAAAGCCTTTTGTCTTTGATGCAAACCCTGGTGATGGTTTTACTTTGAAATTTCAGGCTTTTGAAAATAAATTGTTTCTGCTATGATCAAAGATGAAGTCAACATGTGTCTTATCACTGATCACTTTCATAATGGCTTTCTGAGTTTGATGAGGAATCTGAATTGGGTCTTGTGCCCCAGTTGAAGATGGCATTCTCATATTCTATAAGTGGATAGCTCTCTTGGGGTCAAAGTTATTAATGTCTGGAGAATTCAGCTGAATGATCAGGAGGTCCAACATGCTATCAGCCTTGATCTTGGATGCATTTGTGACTTGGTGTGTTGCAGCTGACTAAAGCCACGCCCAGCTTCCGCTGAACTTGCAGGGAGGGTCAGCACGAGGTCCACTAGTGTCGGGATATTCGGATATCTGTGTGAGCAAACCGAATTCACAAAACCCCACGTCAATTTGCGCATGTCCTGAAATCCAGGAGGGAAAGTGAAAAATGTAAAAGATCAAGACTCCCAAGTTCTACCCCCAAATTTACAAATATCAACTAGTTTACTGAAGCTCCACTAGCATAAATCTCTAATTTCAACACGCTCCACTCAGTGATCACTTCATCGGTCTGTACACTGGCAGCTTCTAATACTGGTTCACAATGTGCGATCAGGATGGACACCTCTTTTTCTCCAAATTCTGTCATCAGTATACAAACGGAAAGTCACAGATATAGAAAACACTCTTACAGATGATCAAAGAATGGCAGGTTCAGAGTCAGTGCACACAGGGCGCCTTGATTTATCTTTGCGGGCCACAATTTAAAGCTTCCAGTCACGGCTGCCTTCACCACATCTTGGCTGGCATCTCTGAAACGGCCTCGCAGCCTTTTGATAAGATGTGTTAAAACCGTGTTTCTCACACCAGAAATGTTTCCCTTTCCTTTGAGGCACTTACTATGAAAGTGTGAGACTGAATCCACCCTACGTTCTTTTGGCCCTGGTCGGGGGAGAAACAAAATCCCCCAAATAGACCATGAAATGAAAAAGCCCCTGGCAAATGATTTCCCAAGTCTCTCAGATCATCCCCGACTCTTCACCCTGTTTGATACGTTCCGAGCATTTCCAGTGTGGACTGTAAGGCAGCAAATACGTCCGCAGTTGAAGAATTTCTGTTTTGGCTGACACGGGACAGAACGCTGAGCACATTAATGACATCCGCCAGGACATGAACAAGTTTAACGTCTGCTTGGAAAAGAAACTCTAGCAGTTCTTTGGCTTTCTCATGACCCGTACCACGACTGCCTTCACCTGTCTGTAACACGGGCTGGGAATAAAATAGTGGGCTGTCTTCCTCGAGATGATCATTTCAAATTGCGCGATGAAAGCATTTTCTATTATCCTGAAAAACTAAAATAGCATGGTATTTCAAAATCTCTTACTGAGGTGCTGAACAATTGCAGGACATCCCTTGAGGACGTTCTGGAGAGCTGCCTGTAATCCCTGCAGCCGCCTCCTGCCCGACTCTAGAAGGCATCGCAGGGCAAGGTGAAGACCTCGGAAGGCAGCAATCAGAGGACTCTTAGGGAGAGGCGACTGTGACAGAGGTGGGAAGTGCTGTGAAGGAAGTATCTGACATCTGTCGAGGGAACAGTCTGGAACACCGCCTCGTAAGACAGCTCAAGGTGATGTGCAAAGCGGTACACAGTCAGCACGCATGGCTGGACTTCTCTTAACAGCGGGGACACCCTGCTTTTTTCTCCCTCTGAGCCAGGGGCACCATCACTTCCAAAACCAACCAGTTTCTCGGCCCAGTCTTGGTTCGACAGCCTAAGCTGAAGACTTCTCTCTAGAATTTTCTCAGTGGCAATTTTGATGGCCAGAGGTTACTTCTTCTCTACGGTCTGCACCCCAGCGAGTTTGCAATGCACTTTTCCTACATTGCAAACTGCAACAGACGAGTTCAGCTTCCTGCACCGAACTGACTGAGTGCCCATCACTGACGACGGAAAAAATTACTTCTCTCTAGCTTCTCTCGTGGATGTCTCCGCTCTACTTCAGCAATAAAACATGCAAATGCTCTTGCTGATATGTTAGTTCTGAATGCGGGGCCAGTATCGACGCCCTCCATATCATCCAACTTGCTCATCCAGGTAAAATCTTCGAGGGGGTGTCCTGTCTTGGCGATAGCATGGCATACCCTGAGTAAGTTCCCGACTGTCCCGAGGGTTACTTTGCTCATGGTCCTCACCGCCAGCTCCACGGAGGCTCTGTTCACTGGAGGACCGTCTATGGCTCCCGTGAGCGCAGCCTCGGCCTGAGCCTTGCTGAGATGAAGCGCATTGAGAAATTCAGCTCTGAAGCTGTCAGTGCCGTAAAAGAAACTTGCTTGCTTTTCCCTTGACTTCACTCCGTGCTTATGGCACAGGCCACAGAACATAAGATCTAGTATCTCACCATATACAAGCCAAGGGTCTTTTTTCAGCCATATTTTCAAAAATTGATTGTTCCTCTTTGGAAGGTAACGATCGAGCATCCACGCCTTTTTCTGCTTTTCGGTGACTTGACTCACACGGTCTGGAGGACCCCTGCCTTTACATAGCTCCACGATGTTATTTTAGTATTCCCCAATGTCCACCCTCAGTTTTGCTAAATGCCTGTCCCCCACACTTGCTCATTATTTCTGGAAAAAAATCATAGCGAGAGCTTACTATGTACCAGGCATTCTGGTTAGAGTTTTCAGCGGTTTATATAATTTAATCCGAATAACACAGTATCCTCACTTTACAGTTAAGAAAATGGACTAATTACTATTATCACCATTTTATGGGTGAAAGAATGAGGCGCAGAGAGATTAATTTGTCGGTGTGACAGTGCTCATAGTGGTGGAGGTGGGGTTCACTAGCAGGCAGTACTACTCCACAGCCCCCCATGTTTACCCATTATGGGTTCGTCATTATGGGTTTCTCATAAGGACAAAGGGGGCGATGGTCTTCTTCACCCTAGGATGCATGTCAGGGACACTGTCTTTGCTGTCATTTCCTTCTCAAGGTGAGAAAAAGAACAGCAGGGCATGCACAGCAATGAGCCTGCAAGGTTTGCCTTGGACACCTGCCCCCTGGCCGCGGTGCCGCCTTCTCCGGCCTCTGTGGAGCCACCGCGCGACAAACATGCGACAAACAGGGCGTCAGGCTTTGGGACCCATCCAGGTGGTTCTGTAAAGAGCTGTGCTTCTCGCCTCACACTTTTCTCTCCCCCAAAGGTCTAATCTGTGACGCACATGATTATTTGTCAGAGAGGGGGATGTATACTGATCTGGATGGAAGGACAAAAGAATTAAAATTATGCGAAACAAAATCCTGTAATACCAGTTTCCCTCCGAAGGCAGAGAGCCTAGACCACACAACCTACCTCCTTCCTACAACCTCCGTGACACTGCTGGTCCTTTATCATCCTCTTCCAGAGTACATACGAGGAGACATCCGAACACGTGCTTGTGTGACATTATATGAAAATACCTCCTGTCGACACGCACACTCGGTGTGCCGTTTCACTTCGCTGCTCCCGTCCTGGGCTTTGACTCCTCACTGGATTTTAAACTCTTCTGACAGAAATACACACTGAGTGTCCACAATGTCTGGATGAGTGCTAAGCACTTGGCAGGTGTTGAAGGAAATCCTAAATATTACTGTGTTTATTTAAAACGAGTCTCCTTCCTCGTCGGTGATCCGTACTACCTTTGGTTTCTTACCTACACACTGGGTTACCAGTCGTTCCCCACACTAGCCTTCAGCACCAGGCTGGGGCCTTCTCTGCACACAGGCATGTTGGTGGAGACATGAATGAATGAATGAGAAGAGGAGTCTCTGGTTGCCAAAGGAAACGGCTTGAACTTTCACTAATAATATAGTTACCTTTAATGGTCTTAGTTTTATGGACAGATTTTTTAGAAGGCGTTAACTTGAATTCTGAGCACATAGATATTCATTTGCCCAACGTAAATTCTCTGGGTTCATGACATCATGTTTCTTTCTGAAGAAACACCTGAACCTCTGCCCACAGTTTTACCAGGTCCAAACGCTTCTAGATTTCCTACTGCATTTCTGTGAGCTGAATCTGACCTAGCAGGAGGAGTGCGCTATAGGGAACCACAGGCCATGTGGGGGCCCACACCCCTGTTCGTGATAATCCCTAGACTCTGCCACCTGCTGACATATTTCTTTTAATAACATCAATTCTTTTATCCTACCTTTTCTAAGAAATTTTTCTCTATTTCTTGCGTTGTGTGAATGTCAGACAAATTTAATCACTTTCAAATCAATATATGGGGCTTACCTGCAAATATATACTATCACAGTTTTATAATTTTCTCAGAAACAATGAACCTTAGAAAAACCCGCAGAACTTTCTAGTTACTCCTTATAGGCAACACGCCAGGTGCCCTTACTCCTGCCTCTTGGCTGGTTGAGGCTTTGTAGCTCGAGTAGCATCTGCTGCTCTCATGGCCTCCTCCTCCCCCTGAGACGCTCTCCTCATCCCTTGTCTCTACACGCCTTTGAAAACCCTCTGTTGCGTGTCCTTTGTAAGCCACTTGAGACTTCACGACTTGACCACAACCTCTTTGTGGTCCTCACCTCCTGCCTCTTGCCCCAGCTAGTCTGTTTGTTGTTCCCTAAATATGTCTTGCTACCTCAAAATCTCAATGTCTACTCCATTTCCCCTGTGCCTGGAATGCCCTGCCCCTGCTTCTCTTCCTGCCCGAGCTTCTGCCTCAAAGTCTCCTGCAAGCTAACGCCTAGCCTGACCCACACACGTGGCAATAGCTATTTCCTTGTTTGAATCCCTGTAGAAACCATGTAGCTGAAGGCTCTAGCTTAGCCACGACAGCCCAGAGTTCTGAATTTGTGCCCTCTGCCTCTGAGAGCAGTCCTGATTCTAAGGGTCTCCGAGAGGGGTCTGCAGGAGGGCTCCTTGTCAGTTCTTAGCCAATGATAGAGGCCCTGCCCAGCCACATGCTGCCTCTCGTGAAGGAGTGAGAATACCAGTTTGCTGGACTTGTTCTCCCCAGATAACTTCTTAGCAGAAGCCTGAATAGCTATGAACTGCCTCTCTGCAGGCCTTCGGTGGGGTACTGTAGGCTTACAAGAAAAAGGAGTTTTATGGTTTAAGTAGGGACAGAGGAACATTGCTAAAGTGTTCTAGTTTCTATAGACTCCAAATTGCTTCCACTGGAGACGGGCCATCTTCCTGATGTGCTTGGCACTTGCTGTTTGGAGACAAGATGTCCCTACCCGGAGCTTACTGCAGTACAAAAATGAGTGTTTTTGTTTTGGATGCTTATGGTCTCTGGGGAGCCACATGCCTCAAGGTTTAGTTCTACCAGGTGATATAATTTTTTCCGGACGTATTCTAGAGTAACACTGCAGGTGCTATCAGAGTATGTGCACCTTCAAGATGCTAAGCTATTTTGGATAATAATAAGAATAGTTTGCATCAATATTGCATAATGTTATATATTTCTAATAATGTATTACTGTAATTATGTAACTAAATGATAATGGCTGATATTACACTTAAATTGTACACTCTATGTGCCAGAACTTTCTAAGCACTTTATGTATATCAGTGACTTTATTACTCATGACAACCCCATGAGTTAACCCATTTTACAGACAAGGAAAGTGAGACAGAGGTTAAATAACTTGCCCAAGATCATACTACAGTCATTTGACAAGAGTGGGTTTGAAAACAGCTCTCTGACTCTTGTTACCCACGGATGAGTCTTCTTGCCCATCGAGCCATGGGTAAGAAGTAAATGAACATGGAAATGCCAGCAGGGTCTTGACGCATAGCTTCTGATACCATGCCAACATCGGCTACTGCTATAATTCAGAAAATACCCACTAAATCCCCTCTCTGCTGGGAGTGTGCTCATGGGAATGATTCCTGAGACAGTCGAGGGGACAAATGTCTTGCTGATTCAGGGGTTGCCTGTTAAGCTGCTTCTAAGATTCTAAAGTATGAATCTTCTCTAGGCAGCAAGAAAGATGCCAGCACATATTGCTTCATTGTACTCTGCATGGCCTTGTTTGATTATCACACATAAGGTCATTTTTTCCAGCATGTGTGCGATAATCATATCAAAAAATGATATTTTATGTCTAATTAGTACCTTTACCAAAGGAGATTTAGAATGATCACAAGCAGTAGAATTTGACCAGGAAAGGAACGTTAAATATAAGCATTAGCGCTGGCCGGTTTGGCTCAATGGTTAGAGCATCAGCCCGTGGACCAATGAGTCACAGGTTCAATTCTGGTCAAGGGCATGTACCTCGGTTGCGATTTGTCCCCAGCTCTGGTTGGGTCTGCGGAAGGAGGCCACTCGATGTATCCCTTTCACATTGATATTTCTCTCTCTCTCTCTCTTCCTCTCTCTCCCTCCCACTCTATCTGAACAAAAAATGGAAAAATGTCCTCGGGTGAGGATTAAAAAAAAATATATATATATGCGCATTAGAGTATATGATTCATTTTCAATTTTACATTATCTTTAGTAAGAACTATTTTTTAAATTGATTTTTAGAGAGGGAGGAAGGGAGAAGAGAGATGGGGGGAGGGAGGGACATCAACTTGCAATCTAAATATATGTCCTGGCCCTGACCGGTTTGGCTCAGTGGTTAGAACGTTGGCCCGTGGACCAGAGAGTCCTGGGTTTGGTTCCTGCTGAGGGCACGTACCTCGGTTGCAGTCTGTCCCCAGCATTGGTTGGGGTCATGTGGGTGGCAGACACTCGATGTGTCTCTCTCACGTCGATGTTTCTCTCTCTTCCTACCTCTCTATCTGAAGATAAATGCAAAAGTGTCCTCGGGTGAGGATAAATAAATAAATAAATAAATAAATAAGTGCCCTGACCAGGAATTGAACTTGTGAACTTCCAGGGTATGGGATGATCTTCCAACCAACTAAGCCACACTAGCCAGGGCTAGTAAGAACTACTTTAATGAAGACTTTTAGTTTTCAGGTAGGTTACCTAATACTCAGCAGAAAACCCCTTAAGCTTTAGTTCTTGCCATTTCTGTTCTGACAGTAGCTACTCACAAGTACTTAAAATATTCAGTCACTGGTTTTAATCAACGATTATCTGTTTCCTTCTATAATTGTATTTGTGTAGAACAATATTAATATTATTAAGTTACAAGTTATAACTCTATTTTCATCATTCATGTAGATTTGCTAAAAAATCTTACTGCAGGCCTAGTAACATAATCACTTTTATGTGCAAATATGTATGCTTTTTTTTCCCTAGGAAAAATCCATCTGTTCATCTTATTTTAATATATTTTAGTAAGCTTGAAGTTTGCATTTGAAATACCATAGAGGATTGGCATATATGAAATAGTATAAGAAAATGCTCATTTTTTTAGATTAGAAATAATAGCAATTTTAAAATTCAAGCAGAAAGTTCTGTCGGATCACACATTAGAAATGTACCACTTTCTGCCAATTGCTTTATACTTTCAAAACTTATTACTTCAACTGAGATTATCTTTTGATATTGTAGAGTTCCAGGGTAAATACAATGAAAAAAAATTATAAAAGACTGTGTTCTAATTCTGGGAAGGAATGTGACAGAAGACTACATTTAAAAGATAGAAAGGTGTGTATCCTTTAAGACAGTGAACAACCATCCTATAAAAGTAGAAGAAAGATGAAAGTCAGAGGATGCTTTCTGGGGCCAGGTGAGATGGGGAGGAGTGAGTGGTGATTGTCAGAGGATACTTTCTGGGGCCAGGTGAGATGGGGAGGAGTGAGTGGTGATTGTCAGAGGATACTTTCTGGGGCCAGGTGAGATGGGGAGGAGTGAGTGGTGATTGTCAGAGGATACTTTCTGGGGCCAGGTGAGATGGGGAGGAGTGAGTGGTGATTGTCAGAGGATACTTTCTGGGGCCAGGTGAGATGGGGAGGAGTGAGTGGTGATTGTCAGAGGATACTTTCTGGGGCCAGGTGAGATGGGGAGGAGTGAGTGGTGATTGTTGGACTTGCTCAGGGAGGAGCAGCCTGACTCCGACGATGTCATGTGAGAACCTCTAATTCTGTGGCTCTGGGATGCAGAAGATGGGATGACTATTGTTTAGTCTTCCCTTTACAACATTAGCAAAAATAATAACAATGACTATTACTTCTGTTCAGAGACTATCCAAATGCTGTGCTAAGTCCTTTATATATACTTAAGAAGCAACATAAGCAATAGATATTTTTTCAATGATATAATTGAGTTAATCACACACACACACAAAAGGTTTAAACTGCTTGCTCATAGACCATAACTCATTTTGAACCATCAAGATCCCCAAGTCCCACAGTATTATACAGCCTTGGAAATTCTGCATTAATTAAAACCCATATTCTTCAATCTGGACAAAGTCCCCAGCTTGGGTGGGTGGAGGTGGTTCCCCAGACAGAGGAGGCCTCCCCATCAGTTTGCCTGCAGTTCGTGCAGATGGGGACGGAGAGGCAGAGCAGGGTCCTGACCTTTCCTGAAGCATCTTGAACTCATGCCTCATAGCTACATGTTTCCTGGTAACTGGTCCCCAGCTATAAACACCCCCTGTAGACTTGCCATCAAATAACTTTTTACTTTTTCCAGTTCCTCCCTCCAAAGTGTGGTTCCACGAAGTTTTCCCTGACCACTCTCACTGCACATTAATTCTTTGTTTTGTGCTCTTGAGAACTTTCATAAAAAAGTTCACATTCTGTTCCAGAAAGAACCTAAATAGACGTTTAGATTTTCTTCTTCTTTTCTTGCCTTTTCAAATTTCACTCGAAGTCCCCAGGGCAAGTGGTTTTCCTTTTACATCGACTTTGTTAAAAATATAACCCCCTCCTTCTCTCCCTCCCTTCTTCCCTGTCTTTCCCTCCCTTCCTCTTTCTATCAGACTTTGAAAGCTGTCGTACGCCACCACACTCTGAAAATAGATAAATGTATCAGTTGACATCTTTTAGTCCCAGGGGTCTCTAGAGTTAATCTTCTAAGACATACACATGTCAAGTTACAGCTGCTATTTGTTATTTATTTTTAAACTTTTAGTTGAAATACAAACTTCAACTTGGAGGTTGCATCCAAGAACTCATTATGGTCACCATCATAACTACTGAGGTCTCTAATGAAAGGGATCAAGAGTGGTTGATAATTTTCAGAATCCACCTCCATAGACTCATAATCCCCAGACAGTGTTTAAACCAGAAGTACGCGTGAAGGCTGCCTCTCAGGTGCCAGATAGGGTGCGACTCAGATTTATCAGCTCGCCGGCAGGAAGGAGGATCAGCACTCTGCCCAAGTATTAGTCACCACTTTTCTCCCATGTGTTTAATTCAGATCTACATTGTATGAAGCAAATATGAGATAAACCAGAACAAAGCAAGGGCTCCTGTTAAGGCCATGTAATCCCAGAGGGCAGATGCTATCTGTGGGCAAGTGATTGGCATCCTGGTTCATCTCGACATTCTTTGTGCTCTTTCCATAATCACGGTTTTCCTTACCTTTAGGTGCTATCTCTGAGAACTGATCCCGAAGGCTGTCGAGCTGCTCAATGGTCAGGGTGCCATTTTCTTCCTTCTCCACGGGGGGAGGGCGGATCGGAGGAGGGGGATCTGGGAAGACTTTTACGTCGCCGTTAATGAAGAAGGCTTCTTGATCGACATAAAGTTCGTTCTGAATTTTTGTAGACGTTTCAATGTGATAGCGAGCTACCTCAGTTAATTTTTTCACACTGAAAGTGGAAAAATGAAGAGGGTTGTCGCCAGGGAAGAGACTATTAGATTAACACTGCTTGCTTAGTACATATACACGAGAAGTTAAGACACTGGAGAGCTAAGTTAGATCATTCAATCGCATGTTTACAAAGTCTAATTTCTCTTCACATCCATTTGTTAAAAAGCAGGGTATAAATAAATAAATGCAGACTGGAACCAAAATTCATGCTTGTTGTAGAGTTGACACTCACACGTTGTATACGAAGCTCAACAAGAAGAGACTTCATTATATATGGGGATGTTTGTATTAGAACAGATTTTACTACATAAGCAAGATTATGTCAAGAGATACATTTTAAGTATGAACCAGAATATGGTTTTATGCCAGAAAATAAAACAAAACAAAACTGTAATATACGAATGTTGGGATAACACATTCATTTGGAATCAGGATAAATTCTAACGTGAACCAAATTTGTATGAGCATACATAATTTAAGGATAAGCAGCAATAGTCAGGAACCACTGTGGTGCAGTGGACACAGCTCTGGGCTCTGAGCTCTCATTCCAGGCCTCTCCCCAGCCATGGGTCTTTGGGTATGTCACTTGAATTCTCTGAATGTTCTTATCTTTGCAATGGAGCCAATCACATACAATTGCATACCTTATGGCTATTAAAGTGAAGTCACATAGGGCATGGATGTGAGCTGTGCTGGGGATTATAGTTATGGCCCCAATTAAAGACTATTTTAAAGGCCAGAGGAGTTTTATAGAAGGACAGTATCTCTGTATTGCTGGAAGGATCTTGTGTATAACTTGCAGCAAAGATTCAACGTGGCAGAAAAACGCATGTTCAATCTGCTCTTACAGAACTTAGGAACACCAAAATACGCACATACTGAAAAATTTAAAAATAGTAGGTGTTGCTTTCTTTCAAAAGACACCCTTGAATTTAACTCCAGCATGCTGCTTTTGTGACTGTCCACAGAGCATGCATTATCTAATTAGTCTGTGCTTGATGGTGTTTGAGTGCTGGGGGTGCGGAGGAGGAGGGCATTGGATAGCTGATTTCACAACTGGTGAGTGGGGAGGGACTCCCAATGTAGACTGAGGGCAAGCTCGGACCAGTATATCAAAATAAGTATACCATCTGGTGAAAGGTTACCAAGAGTAACCTCAGCAAAAAATGCTAGGAAAATGAAAAGTGGGATCTGAAGTTCAAAGAAATCTGATAGCCTTATTATTATTATTGTTTAATCTCTAAAGCATTTTTGCAATAACCAAAACAGAAAGCGTAGCCAAACAGTCTTAGGTTTCAACGTCTTGTGGCCACATTCAGAAGTCAGAGATACACATATACACAATATACATCTGAGAAATATGAGAATCTGACAAAAATCAAAAGCATTTACACGTGCTGGCCCCATGGCTGAGAGCTGTGACTCCCAGGAATGGAGAAGATACGTTTTCATTTCTAAGTGACAGGCAGAGAAGAGAGCTGAGAGCCATTGCTCTGTGATGCTGATGAGTAGCTGAACTGGCTCTTCAGCAGTGAGATGGTTTTGAGCATCACTGCAGGACGGTTACCAACCGAGTGAGCGTGCGTGCGTGCATGTGCGTGCACATGTGTGTGACCGTCGAGCAACAGATATAAACAACTGGGATAAAGATCTCACAACAGCACTTTCATTATGAGGCAAGGAGAAAACAAACCGTAACAACTGTCTTTTCGATGGCAGTTTGTTGCTTCTGAGAGTACTTGCTTGCCATCTGTGTCCTATGTACATAGCAACTTCCAAACTTTTAGTAAATGTGTACTGCAAACTGGGCTGTGTCAGAATCTAGACCTAGTAGAAACCTTGAAATGCCCCAGCTGGAGTGTTTCCTTTCACAGATGGAGAGGGGCCTGCAGCCAGTAGGCACGCAGCTACTCGTGGACAGCATGGGCGTCTGGGTCTCCCGGACGATCAGGTCTCCCGAGCCTCACCTGAGGGCTATTTCCATTCTGCCGAGATGCTTCTTTACTCTTTTTAGGGGAGAATTAAGAGGATGAGGCTCACTGCCCCTCATGAGCAGTGAGAGTCTGGAAAGCCTTTGGAACCCAACAGAAAAAGAGAACAAAGGTATCATTTCCCTTCCAAGGGAATCAGCATGAGTGGTAAAACACACGACTTCTCAACCTTCCATTAACTGGCCCCGACTAATAGTAAGTCTGGTATTAGAAAGATATGAAACGTTATCGTACTTCTGAAAAATATTTAAAAATGACCTGTAATCTTACCTTGTAAATGAAGGTCCTTATTGAACAGTGCGGAAAACAAATCGCTAAGTAATGTGCAAGACTAGATACTGCAATGCAACGCTTTGAAACGTGGTTGATGTGGAAGTAGGGTATAAACTGACACCCCTCAGAAGAGGGGGTGGGGGGGGAGGGAAGAGATAAACCACAGAACTTATGCGCATGTATGCATAAGTGATGGACATGGACAACAAAGCTGGGGACAGGGTGGGGGGATGGGGAGGAGGGTGTCAATGGGGAAAAAAGGAGAAACATCTATAACAAAAATAAATTAATAAAAAAAAAAAGGGAGAAAAAAAAAAAAAACGTGGTTGACCGCTTGAAAAGAGTCAACACGAAAAGACATGTGATTTCCTAAGGGGTCAAAATTTCTATCTGTAAATGTCATTTGCTTTGTATACACCTTAAAAAATCTTTGTCAGTTTTGGTCTTCAGGAGTTACCAAAGTGTATTTTAAAAGTCCGGCAGCATTTTACCTGGCCATTTCACGCAGGTACCTCTCACCAAGCCACTTTTCCATGAGTTTATATCCATCAACCATCATGGTTACTAGATTCTCAAGGAAAGCCAATGCTTTTGTCTTTATCAGTTCAAGTCGGAACTGGGTGGCTATCTCTGTTTAAAAAGAGAAATAAGGACTCTTTAATGTATTATACGTACATGCATTTTTCTGATGAACTGAATCCAATTTTAAAACAGTCATGCTTCGATTCATGATGCTTTCGGCACACATTTAATCTATGAATGTGGATAAGTAATACCCATCCACCACACTGCGAAGAAGAGGTGATATGTGGCAGAGTCACTGTAACCGAAGCTGTAGCAGAGCTGCACACTGGCTGTGCGTCACAGTAATACACTTTGATAAATCAGAATGGAAAAACACAAATAGATGATCTTCTAATGTCAGAAGGCAAGGGGAGGCTCTTGATGCCCCTGCTTCGGAGCTTTGGGACGACAATACCATTGTCCTCAAACCTGGGAAAGCTAGGGCCAAGCCCAGTGCCACAGGGCCCGGTGCTGTCCCTGGCACACATATGGTCTGTGGATTTTACCTCTGAAATATTTTCCCAATCTTCCTTCTTTGCTTTTTCATTACCGCTGGTCTAGTCTGGGCACTGATTGACACCTAACCTACCACCATTGTCAATCCTGCTTTCTCTAAGGTCCTTTCTCCACCCCAAATCCAAATCGACCTCCACACTCCGCAGAGACAACAGTCTCACCTGCTCATGTGATCACAGTTTCCTCTTGTGCTCAGGGTTCTTCTCTGGCTCCCAGTTGCCACAAGAGAAAATATAACCCTTTCTTGGCAAGGTCTATGTGAACCCTCCATGATGTGGCCTTCCTATGTCCCTGGTCACTCCTTCCCAGAATATGTCTCAGACTCCTGAGCTACTCCCTGCAGGTCACCTGGTTCTCCCCTTCCTTTGCCATCCCGATCTGTGCCCTGAGCAAACTTCTCCACATTCTACCAGGTCAGCTCATTGTTAATTCACCTGCTGGGAAGTCTTTCTTGATCCCACCCCACAGCCCCTCCAGGCTTCCTTTGTCCTGTAAACCAACCTCCAATATCACAACATGTTATAAGGGATTGTTTGCATTTCTCTTATTCTAGATTGGGTTTTATTTTTGGTAGTTTTGTGCTTGTGTATATACAAGTGTGTTTCCAGCAACTATTATGGGGCTGGCACACAGTGGAAACCCAGTGAACATTTACTGCCTCAACGAGGGAATTTAGCCATAGCAGGGATCACGTACGAATGAAGTGAACGATGAAATAGACTGAACTACTGAAAGTGGAGGTGGGGATGGGCAGTCGGGGAGAAGATGTGTCCTGCCTTTTCTGACCCCACAGATCTTCCTGTGTTCAACTCAGTTCCGATTTTATTCTTGGGATTATGGAAGCAGGTGGTAGTGGGATGGGGGAGGGGAGATGAGGGGAGAAGCAAGGGATGGAAAGCATCAGTAATAGTTAGTGGTCACTGAGTAGCTAATGTGTCCCAGCTGAACCAACGATGTAATTTTATAATTTTGTTATCTAATATATTGACCATGGTTCCTTTCCAATTAGGATAATTTCCCTCAGTTTCCTGATCTTTTCAAATCCCACTTTGCAATGCATTATAAGACAACTTGAGGAGCCAGGAGGAGACTGTCTTGTAGAATCATTGCTATCCAGAGAGAAGGAGGCCCTCGGACATCACTGATTCGTGACTGGCTCTTTTATGGGCTCTGCTCCTAAGAACTCCCTTTCAGGGCCTGTTCACCTTTGGATAGGGTTTATTTTTCTAATGAAATGCCTAAATTATGCTTATGACAATACAAAGCCACCTACCTAGGTAGCCCCCAGCCTTCTTTCAATCTGTAGAATCACACCAACTCTAAGATATTCTTTGCATTTCTATTCTTTGAGATTATAATTACTGCAGGTGATCTCCTAAGAGAGTCTCAAACTCTCTTTGTTTCTTTTTAAGATCCTAGCAGACAATTATATGACAGTCAGCTCCAGTGTTCCTATGGGACAACAGAATGCTGTACTTTTCAATCAGTGTGCTCTGTGTTCTCATAGACACAGTTTGGGCTGGCTGTGGACTGTGTGCCTACTGGTCTATTTTCTACTCAACAGGATCATTTTAGTTCTCTCCTATCGCTACCTTCAAATTGCAGGGCAGCAAGATGTTCTTCCTTTATTTTGAGTCTCAGTTCATTCTTCTTTTCCATTTCGGCCAGCTCCTCTAATGTTATTGTCATAGCAGTGGGTGATGATTTATCTGAAGGTGATGATTTATCTGAAAGGTCAATGAAACCCTCTGAGTGAACCTACAACAGACAAGGGTACACGCGCGGCGCTTGGACACAATGAGTACAAGGTAAAATGTGTGGAGCTATAACCCTCTAGTGAGTTGGAGAGGAGAAAACCCTGGTCCTGGCAGTGTGAGTGATGAAATATTGATAGTCTTTCCCCGAGAACCCTCCACGTGGTATCTGGGCCAGACACAGATAGAAACGCCCTATTTGTGTGGCATCGTGGGAAAATGAGGTTGTACAGCAAGTGCACTGTCTACTGACTCCAAAGAGGCTGCAATTCAGAGTTTGGGTACAGACAGTAGCAATCCCCAACACACCATGGAAGCCATTAGTCACCTGCAGAACCACTCTATAAGGGTTACTGATATTAGCCAAGTGTTTCCCAGGTCCTCAGCAAGAAAAGACCAAAGGGTAGCCTCAAGAAGATACAGCTGAAATGTAGCTGATGGTCAAGAATTCTTGATCTACTTAATTACCTTGTAATTAGTACTGAACTACAAGTACCTCAGTGATTACATAAGAAGATTAGAAAATAAGAATTTGTCAGTATTGGAGAATTTGACGCTGTGATTCTTAGTTGCGGTCTCAGTTTGCATAATTCTACTTAGTTCAGTAGATTGTTCTCAAAGGTCCTACCTCAAGGGGTTTAAATTTTTTGAAGAAGACATGTGCCAACTAAGAAACTGTAATAAGACGTGTTGACTGCAATAGGGGATGTCTGTCTGTTACAGATGAAAGAGAGCTTGGTCTCCTGAATTTCTGTTTTATCATCTGTGAAATTAAGAGATCGGACTCAACTAGTTATTCTATTAAAGCAAATTGAAGCATTTCCTTCAAATGCTGCTTATACCTTTTGTTCTCATGGTCTGAGATGGACTGAAGTGGCATGTTCTTTACCGCGGTGCTACTCTTCCGTTGGCCTCGGGTGCCACCACCCTCACCCCCTCCCTCTCCACTGTCAGGGCTTTGTCCTAACTCCTACCCGTGGCTGCTTACTGGCTGCTGACATGGACATTTACATTTGGGAAGTGTTTCCCTGCCCCATCTGATGGAGTGAGGTGACCTTGTTCTCAAGGGACTTGTACCTCCCCTCCCGAAGAACAGTGACAGGCCGAGTGCCCATCTCTGCCGTTAGACCACACTGTTATCAAGGCAGAGGCCATGTTTTGGTGTTTCTAAAATTCACCATTGCGTCCTCAGCACCCAATAGAGTGTGGTTCACGGAGCAGATTCCTAATACATTATGAGCAATTGATGAGCGGAGGGACTTGTGTTCATCTACATCCATCTCTTCCTCCCTCGCCCCAAGTCACCATGCAAGGTACACGGGGAAGTGCTCAGAAGGGGAGACAGTGCTGGAGGCAGAGGTTGAATGGAGGTCTCTCCCAACCCGAGTTTTCTTTCCTCTTCGCTTTCCAGGAGGCCTCCGGGAGAGAAGGACTGCTTGAATATAACCTGAAACCTGACCTTAAACTTACATACATAGAATTAGCTTTTAACTTTCTCTTGGTGACTGCAGCGAGGGTCAGTCCCTTTGCACACACTCTTCAGATTACCCAGTGTCACCCTGGAGTTCTTTTAACATGTTCAAAGTTGTCTGCGGTTAATTTTACCCTGGCCATACTTGGCTGTTTGGATAAACAAGTCAGGTAGGACTGGTATGCAATACGATGTGCCAACCAACCGCACAGTTCACAGGAGCCTGGGCTCGAAGTTACACCTGATGAACAGCGCGCAGTGGCTGAGAGGTTAGAGTGCTTGGTTAACTGCTGGTTTTCTACCACGGTGAGGTCTGAGCATCCACGGTGCTGGATGCTAAACCCATGAATACCTTTCTCTTTATTCTCTGAAGTTTTTTTCTGGAACGATGGTTCCTTTTTGACTTTTTTATTAACATTTATCTGAGGAGATTTGTCTTTCATTTCTGCTGGCTGATTTTCTTTTTCCTCTTCTAGGAGCCTCTGATGAATTTCAGCAGCCACCTGGTTGAAGAAGAGCAATATTTCAGTGGGGGCAACATTCTGAACCACGTTGACCATTTGGATTTGGTCCTCACGCGATTCCACTGGCACCACCACAAACAAGCGTGCCCTGTATTCGGTCTTTCCAGAATGCACACTCCGAGGTTTTACTGAAGTGGGAACTCGGCCCTGCCCTGAGAGGCAGCTCTCCTGTGACCGTCTGTGTGGGGGCTGTCCCTTCCCCAATCCTGCCTGCAGTTCCTGGTCCTTATGCCTTCTCACAGCCACCTCCAGGCCGCACAGCTCCTTGGCTATGCAAAAAAAAATCCCCCCATTTTCTTTAAATCCTCACCGGAGGATATTTTTCCATTTACTTTCAGACAGAGAGGGAGGGAGAGATAGATAGATACATAGAGAGAGAAACATCGATGTGAGAGGGACACATCGATTGGTTGCCTCCCGCACGACCAAGACAACCAAGGTATGTGCCCTTGACCGGAATCGAACCCGGGACTCTTTGATCCGCAGGCCGACGCTCTACCTGCTGAGCCAAACCAGCCAGGGCAAAAACATTTCTTTCTTTTAAATCTCACATCAAGTTCCTGTTATCTCTTGGCCTCTAATCAGGGGCATTCCTCTACATCAGTGCTTCTCAGTTGTTTGTATTGTTTTTATTGACTCCTTTTGGAATTTTTGAAACAGCTTCTTCCAACCATGTCCCCTTCCATGCAGTTTTAATACTGCAGAAGAGATTGTATCTGTCTACGTAGTTTATGTATATCTTTGTTTTATGCATAAAATGGGTAAGAATTTTTCATGCTCCCCAACCAGTTTTGGGTCGTGCATGCCCTACATGAACTGGGCTCGTGGACACTTGAATCCTGCACCGCGTTTCTATTCCAACACTAGCCATCACCCGAGGAAGGTGCAGTGTTCATGGGGATGAGCTGTCCGACAAGCATTGTTGCTTCTCAGCTTCCTCCCCCTGGGGGATGCTCAGCGTCTCTCCACCTCAGCAACCCCCTCCTTCATTCTCACAGGTATCCTGGTTTGAGAGATTAGTCCTGTGGCCACTCCATAAGAGCTGACGAATGGGGAGGGGGCCAGGGTGCTGCCAGGACCCCCCTCACTTCTCCTCTGAGGCTGACTGTGCTTCAGGCAGCAGGAACATCTTGTCTTGGGGCTTGTGCACCGGGGGCTGTACCTACAGTTAGAAAGACTGGACCTTTTGAGATAGGTCCAACTGCCCCTGGAGAGGTGGTGGGTATTTCTGGGTATGGCCCTGAGAAAGGAGAGCTGCTAAGAGACTCCCGAAAGGAAGAAAGAAAACCTGCACACACCCTGGAGGCAGGAGGTACGGATAGTTCAAATTGAAAAGCTTAAGAAGGCAACTGGTGAGGAAATGGCATTCTGTGGGAATTCATTTATTTATTAAAGTGCTTCTGGTGTCCAAGTCTGACATTATTTCTGGGGGAAATTGGGTGAGGGACCAGGAGGAGAAAGAAGTTGGGTGGAAGTGATTAGGAAGATGAATAGGGCACAATCTCTATCCTCAAAGAAGCTTAGTCATGGAGGCCAGATAGACCAGTCTATGCCTGCCCTCTCCAAATTCCAGCTACACTTCAAACCCCATGGCCTGGCATTCAGCTGTCCCCAACTGCTCCGTGAGTGGTCAGTGTCACCCACTCTCCAAATGGGCTTTAAGACTCCTGAGAGCTGGGCCAGTTCTCCTTCTTCGTCTTCTCCATATGATACATGCTATGCTCTTAAGGGATGGCCAGGAAATGCTTGTTAATTGATGGAATTTCTTTTAAAATAATCATATTCCACAGAATACACCCACCGCTTCCTCAATATCAGCAGAACCTTGGAGGCATACAGAAAGATTTCAAAGGACAAGCCAGTATGTTTTTTGAATCAGATGCTATTTTGATAAAAATGGATTTCATGATATATACTGTACTTCCAAATTCTTGGTAAAGCTGAAAGTAGGCTTGTTAACATTCCCCCCTAAATTGCAAGCAATTCATTTTTGAATCTGTTCTTGCAAAGCACTAAATTAGCAATTTCCTTTAAAATTGGATTTTCCTCCTTCGTAAACACCCTTGTGTTGGTGATGATGATGATGATGATAATTATCATTATTATCATTTTTCTGTTCACTTCCTTTAAAGACCTTTGGGTCTTTCTAAAAAAAATTAACATAATTCACAATACATCCAGCAATCTAACTTGTAAGGCTGAAGAAACTCTAGAAATAATGCCTGGGTATTGTGGGCATTCGGTCTGACTTGTTTCTTTGAAATCATTGCATACCTGCTAATTAGAAAAAAGTTTTGCTAAAAATTAGCATAGCAGACTAAATGAATAGCTCTCGGTAAAACTGCTGTGCAGAAGAAAGCCTGTATTGAAGTGTTCTCATTTCAGCCGCAGTAATCTCGGCTGGCATTGTCTTCCCTGCAACAACTTACTGAATCACGCCTGTCTTATTTGGAACGCGAAATCTCCCAAAGGTCATGTGACATCAATGTCACAAGTGCTTATTAGAAACATAAAAGCAGGATTCAAATATAATTATGAGTAATATTAATTACTACACAATACTTTCTCCTATGCTTTCTATGTGGTTTTTAGAATTACACAAGAAAAATAGTACAATTTTGAATATCTTAGTGGTCTATTATCCTTACAATTTCGAAAGTACTTTCATATACATTATTTCATTACATCTTTTCAAGTATCCAAGAAAGAGAAGGGAGGTAGAATGCCTTCCACATTACACCTGGAAGGAATCAAAGACTCAGACTTTGCTAAAATCACATCGCTTCATCACGAGGTTTCGGAGCCAGAGCTCTTGGTGTTGCAGGATATTCTCTTTCTAACAATGTTTTAGAAACTTAAAATATCTACATGTTATATTTTTAAGTGTCATTTCCTCCAGGTAACTTTAATGAGACTCATAAGACTTATAAATTACGTTTATGTAGCTCAATTAGCCATAAAAATAATAGTTCATATATATTTTTCATAGACCTCCTAGATCTGGCTCCCCACCCTCTGGTGCTTGGTGCTCTGTGGTCTTTGCGGGGACCATGGCGGTCATCGCCCCCACCATTAACATTAACATCAGCGTCCTCAGTGTGGAAGCAGCAGCAGCTGAGACCGGATTTACAGCTTGGTGTTATGGTAGATGTGGGCATTAGGCTGGTGGTAGGGTACACAGAAGTTTTAGAATCTGGTCAGTATTCAAGAAAATAACAAAGTAAAAATGACAAACAATAATCTAGATAAGAAGAGCCAAGTGAATGGGAGAGACAGTAACTGTTAGAAGGAGTGGAAGAGCATATGCTCACAGAAGGCTAGGGCTTCAGAAAACAGGCAACCTTCCAGTCAGGAGTCAAGGCATAAACTCGTCCTGAAGACTTAAAGAAAGTATAGGATTTATGTAAATAGAGGGAAGGAGAACCAGAATTTAGGAGAGAAAAATGGCATTAGCCAAGGCATTGAAATGGTTAATGTCTACTGAATATACAGGAAGTGATATCTAGTCAGTTTACGAGACAGTTTGAATGTGAAAATAACCCCCCCCCCCAAAATAATGAGGAAAACAATAAAATTAAGGGGGAAAAAAAACCAAAGTAAAATGAATCAATAAAATTGGAATTAGTTCTTTGAAAAGACTGATATAATTGATAAAGTTCTGAGTAAGCTGATCAAGGAAGGGGAAAGCACAAAGATATTATCAAGTAGATAATATACCGTGTTGCCATAACACAAACATAAGAGGGTATTTTAAAGAACTTCGTGCCAATACAATTTAGAAATGGAAAAATTTCTAGCAAAATAAAATATACCAAAATCAACCCAGGTTCCCCTCCCACCCCCCAAGAAGAAACAGAATAGTAATTACCTTATATCTATTAAAGAAAATGAATCCCTGGGTGAAGGGAGCAACAAAACACTCTTCAGACAAACTTCCTACAAACGTCCTAGGTGGCTTCTTGGGAAATACCACCAAACATTTCCAGAAGAAATAATTCTAACTTCCACAAAACCTTCCAAGCTGTATCCCAGCTCAACTTACAAAGCTAGTATTACCTGGATGCTGAAAGCTGACAAGTTACATGCTCAAAATTCAAAAATCCTAAACAAATGATTAGGAAGGCAAATCCAGCAATATGTAAGAAGGACGATGCTTCACTACAACGTTGGACTTATTCCGGGGATTGACGGAAGTTTAACATTAGAGAATTGATCAATCTATTTCACATTGACATAAAATGGAGAAAAAAAAAATCACATGATAATCTCAATAGATGCAGAGAAAGCATCTGCTAATACAATTCATTAAAAAACCTTCATAGCATGCTAGAAATGAAAAGAAATTTCCATAATCTGATAAACACTAACTGAAAAAATATCGACAGCCAACATTTTCATGAATCTTGACAAGCTGACATGAAAATTTGCATGGAAAGGCAAAAAGCCTAGAGGAGCCAAAATGCTCTTGGCAGATGGCAAGGTGGGAAGATTTGCCCATCCAGATAACAAAGAGATGGTATGCTACTGAGCAGTTTGGGTACAAGGATAGGCTAACAAAACAGTGCAGCAGACCTCACGTATGCTATGCGGTCTCCTCACTGATGGCAAAGACGATCCGGCAGTGAAATGGGGACAGGACTGAGTGTTACCTATGAAAGCTGAAGTGCTGTGTATAGCACTGTCCACTGACACTGAAAATAGCACATACTTCTAGATATACACCCGGCAGTTGCGGGTGCGTGTGTGCATCAGCGGACATCTACGAAAATGCTCATAGCAGCAGTAGCCACAATGGCATCAAAATGGGAGCCCAAATGTGTATCTGGTCAAACAAACTGTGATCTATTTATATAATGAAACACTACACAGCAACAAAATTGGACAGACTACAGCTACACTCAACATGATGGGATATATTTCATAAATACTGTTGAGCAAAAGATGACACTGAGAGACAGAAGGGATGAGTCCATTTAGTTAGAGCTCAAAAGCAAACAAAGCTAAACTATACTGTTTAGAGGTATAGACTTGGGTAATAACACTCTTAATAAAATCAAGGAAATGATTACTAAACAGGCATGATGGAGGTCCCCCTTTTGCAGGGATGGGGGCGGGGGTCAGGGCTGGGAAGGGGCGTAAGAAGAAAGACTTGGCAGGCACAGACCCTTTTTGTCTCCCCATCTGGTGGTTCCATGAACACGTACTTTGGGTGGGTTCTTTCAGCCACACAATTATATGTCATTCCCTTTTCTATTGTGTATTAAAATGCACACTAAAATGGTTTCAAAAAGAAACAAGACAATGACAGAAGTGCACAGTCACGTCTGAGAGGGAGGAAAGAACAGAAGAACACAAGAGAGGGGGAGGTGAGGAAGGAGGCACTGAGGCTGCTGGGGGTCAGGGCCAGAGAAAAGGACCCCAGAGGCAGCGTGGCCAGGGAGGGACCTGGGAAGCCAGAAGTGCTGACCTCCCCGACAGAGACGGTCATGCAAGACGCCCTTCCACCTTTTCCATAAAAGCTTCTGGAAAGTGGGCTCTGCTTTCTGGTTGAACGGGAGAGTTCAGGGACAATCAGAGAAGGCTCGGCACGGAACAAAGATGGAAACTGCGCGGATGGACCCCGGGCTGGAGGATGAGCATTCCGTAGGGGTGAAGCCACTGCCCGAGTTAAAGTTATCTCTGTGCTCTTCCTTCGTCCCTTGATTCTGTGCAGGGTCGTCGCAGGCAGGGACTGTCATCTCTTTACCTCCCAGGGAAGGTGGAATGGACAGACATGGACTCTGAAGTCTACACACCCAGAATCGCATCTCATCTCTGACAGTTACCTGATGAGTGACCTTGGGCCAGTTTCTTAACCTTTCTGGACCTCAGTTTTTCAATGTAAAGAGGATAATAATACTTATCCCACAGGTGATTTATATAAAATGCCTAGCAGAGGTTATAAGCTGGGGACCCAAAGGGCAGATGTGTATTTTGCTTGGCTCTGTACATTTTTTAAAAATTTATTTCATTTTTAACATGTTAAAGTCAGTAGGTGCCACATAAAATTACGAATTTCTGGCTTTCCTTGTGAAATTGAAAATCTGGTCATACTGGGCCTCATCCTTAAACGGCAAAGTTGATTAGGGCTGAGTAGCCGTAGCATTTCAGACAAGGGTGTGACTTCCACCTGGCCACAGTCCCACCTCCTCCCTATTGCCTTACACTTGACCCAGCTCACTGACATTCCCCGATGGGCCCTTTAGGCCCCTGCACTGGGAACCCTGCCTGGCCCAGCATAAAAATAACCTAAATGTTGGTCCATTCCTCTCTTGATGTCATTTATTTGCTGTTCGAATAGTTTCACTTTCTGTTTCTTTCGGAAAAATGTTTAAAAGATATAATTGTATACAATGCTTGCCAACACTGTGTAAATATTTTATTCATGGCATATTACCAACACTGGTACTTAATGAACGGGTATTACTGGAAGGAAAAACACGAACAAGCACAGCTTACCATGTGAGAGACCGCTGCAGAAGCTTGCTGCCAGGTGTCCATTATTAACTTCTGATCTGCCTCAAAGTTTAACTCAACTTTTTCTAGCGAATAGTCAAACTTGCCCTTCTGTATGGTTTTTAGTTTTGGTTTGGATGCAGCTGAATCTGGAGAAATGGATGCTCGAGCAACTAGAGGAATTCTTTGGAAAACAAACAAAAAAGAAATATAGAGATTTAACTTAACAGAATTTTATTTTTCATGCCCATGTTACTTTGTGAATTTTGTTGCCTCGCTTTAAAGCTCAGTTTTCAAAGTTTTCCTGGGAGATCTTTTTAAATAAAGAAAAGACTGTAAAAGACTGTATGCACATCTTTGTGGTCTAGAATGTCTTAAAAAAAAACAAGAGGAAACTAGAAACAAACAATGACAAAACAAAACTTTCAGGTTTAATTATTAGTAATTATGAGGAAGGGGATTAAACGATAGCAGTTACGAAGAAATGCAATTTTGAAATTTATCCAGGGCATTTTTCTTCCAATAAAGAGGAAAATCATCCATGAAAGAGCAAAGCACGTGCAAGTGGGCGTCACTTCTTGAAGGTGTTCTAGCATTTGGCTTCCTGCAGTGGACAGTTCGAATGCAGGGTGTGGCAGCTGTGAGGTCTGCGAGGGGCAACAGCGTTTTGGTGGCGAGTGGGGAAGCGCTCCAGCAGCCTCCCCACTCCTGCACAGGGGTGACCAAGGCTGTCTCTTTGTTCTGTAAAGTGACGTGGGAACACAGCTACATCTCCCTCCTCCTTCTGTCAGCAATCTTGCTGCTCCATGTGCAATGCTCAGGGCTGCCTGGGGAACGTTCTGTCCCCTAAGGATCCCGGGATCTCAAAGACGAACGGGCAGGAGAGAGCCGCAGGGCAGAATGCTCACTGTGACTGACTGGGATGCACCTCGGTGACAGAAAGTGAGAAGAGCTCTCAGCTTGGGCAAGGAATGGGGAGAGAGGAGCTCCAAGGATGCCTTTGCTGAAACTTGTGGAGGAGAGTCAGAAGCAAAATGAGAAGACGCATTTGGTTTGGCAGTCAAGTTGCTGGGGAACAGAACGGTGATTCAAAAAGTGGATTGTGAACCTCAGCAAACAAGTAGTTGGCCTTGTTTTGGAGCATCAGACAGGGTTTCTTGAACTTGGCTCTGACTCTTAGAGTGCTTGGAGTCCTGACAATGACTCGTGCCTACAAAGACAATGTACTGCGGAGCTACTTACTACTCGGTATACGTCCACCCACAAGAAAAATTTACGTTTCAAATAGTCAAATAATGCCAAATCTCGGTCCTAGACACATAAGACTCCTATTTTGCATAAGTTAAGGCAAAGGTTGTATGATCATCGCGAGATGTTTAATACAGTGTGTCGTGCATTTCCCAACACCTTGTTTTGGAGGACAGAGTGGTGGCATATCATTTAGACAAAGAATTTCAGTTTAGAACTCATTCACTGGGGAAAACCCTGGTCTAGCTAGCTCTGCCCCTGTCTGTAAATATGAACTGGACATGACACTTGACTTTCTGAGGCTCTGTTCCTCCTGAAATAATACAAATGGAATAATAGTATCACTGTTATTGTTACTAATTCTTAGTACATACTAATTACTAGTTATGAACTAATTATTAGTTATTCTTAGGTTGTTGAAGGAATAAAGTAGACAAGGTATGTAAAAATGCTTAACACTGTGGTTGTTTCCCTATAGATGTTAAAGAGCCTGTGATTGGTTGGTGGGTTGGTTGATACATTGACTGAGATTTCCAGTAGACTCATAGCAGTGATTTGAGGTTGAGATCGGTGCTGATTTGTTTTGCAGAAAATAAGAACTGGCTGTTCTTTTGCCTGTTTCATTCTCCTAACCAACATTAATAGCTTCCCCATTATGCCTGACTTGTTATTTTGTGCTAAGAACAGAATACACTACTTGGGAAGATATCGAAACTTGGCCTCTTTTGATGGCTCTGATGGTTCATATTGCCTTTGACTTTTTTTTTTAGTATTTTTAATTTCGAAGTTCTCTTTCAGAAGCATTCTGAGTTAACTATTTCTCCTGTATTTGTATCTTACGTTTCCTTGCTTACAGATGGGAATGACAGGGACATGATGGCAGTAGGGGGAAGAAGTCTAGAGAGAGAAGAAATGGATAATGGACTTCAGATCACTGTACAACCCTGTTGTGTTCAAGTTACTTTCTATCCCTTCTGGAGTGAGGGAGGCAAAGCAAACAAAGCAAGGTCACGCCACACTCGCAATTAAAACCGTGCATGTACGCGAGAGCAGTCTAATTGTCTCATTACGCAATGACAGTCATAGTCACCACTTAATGAGAATTACTGGGACTAGACCTCAAGTCTCTAATTCCCCAGCATGGTACTAAGTGCTCTGAGGATTTCATTTTCTGTGATCTTCACAACCACCCTACTTCACAGTTAAGAAAACCAAGGCTTTAGAGAGTTGCGGTGACATTTCAAAACATTTACATTACCTTACAGGACTTACATAGAGCTGGGAAATAACAGACCCAGGACTGAAACCAGGTCGATCTGACTTCAAGACACAGTCACTACCCCACATTCAGTTTGAGTGGTTCCTGCTACCTGTATTGACCCAGCAAGCTTGTAGAATAAAGTGCATACACTACTTTCAACCCATGGTACCTCGCTCATCTCCTTAGAAATTAAATGCAGTGTTCAATGCCTGCATATCACTTTAAAAATGAAACTTCTTTTTCCCCTTTCACATCCACCGTTTCTTGCTTTCTTATGATCTGCTTCCTTGTCCTGAGAAAATATTACTCTAATTCTTAATTCTATTTTATTAATTTATTTTCAATTAATTCATATACATTTTAAGGAGTTTAAGTTTTATATTTTATTACTTTATTTTCATTCTTAATTTTTGCTCTTTTAATGTTTTATGGTTGGGAACCCCATCACATGACCTACCACCGTGGTCACCTCCTGCTTCTTAAAGACATTTTCCGACCTGTTTGTAGCTTCTCAGGGTTTGGGATCTGGCCCTCCTCCCCTGTCCCCACCCCACTGGGTCTATACAAATTATTTATAAACCTTTTATATTGCACAGGAGTGTTTAACTGAAAATATAATTTTTGTTTCACTCTTACCACCAAGTTAATTTTCCTGCTGGTGGGAATTTGATGTCTTTTAGTCTCACGAACTTATAATCACATATGATTGAGCCTCTAGTATTTCCCAATTTCTTACCTGTAAAAGAAGACTCACAACCCCTTCAGTTTTCATTTACATAATACGACACACACACACACACACACACACACACACACACACCAGTTTGAGACCTTTCATATAGAGGCAGAGGTTTACAACCCCTTACTGGAAACCCTTGGGGTCAAAAGTGTTTCAGAACTCAGAATTCACACGTACTATATGTTCTCTAATATCCCTGGCAAAGTCTGTGGAAGCACTCCATAACAAAACACACACACCTCTGCAGCAAACACGAGTAAATATTCCCCATAGTGGCATAAATAATGCATATCAATAGTCTAAAGTCGAAGTTAGGAAAACATTTCAGTGTTTAGAGTGTTAGATTTGCAGATACAGCAGTGTGGTTTCTGTTAGTGGTAGTCAGTTTAAAATCACAGAGCTTTATGTTCAGACCAATTATAGTGCAACATGATAGCCTGTCTTACCTAAGATGGTTTTCCAAAATGTCTTTATTATCCGCTTGGACCAATGGGATGCGAGTGAATTTCCTATTGTCATCTACTGGGATTTTGGATTCCATTGCCCTGTAATAATCTTGAAGGAATCTCTTTGTATCTTGAAAACGGTTCAGTTCTGCCTTTAATAGCAAATATAATGTTAATACCAACCCCCCCAATACCAAACAGATCTGTACATATTTTCTAAATAAGTTTTGTAAACACTATTTTAAAACATTTAGGTTGAAATCAATTTTCTGGAAATTAAGAAAGAGAATTGGTTACAAGTGCATATGTAAAATTCATGAAAATTAAAGAAAACTGGTAAGTTTGCATTTTCTGTACTTATTGAACATGATCCCACTAAACAAGATAACAGTTCTATGCCTCTTGATACTGTGACAAAAGATTGTATGGTGTACGAAGTAGTGTAGTGGGTATTATTCATCATTTTGACATTAAGAATTCTCCCTCTGTCCTGTATTCCATCAGTCAACGTATTAACAAACATTTGGGTGTCTTCTGTCATAGATCATATGTTAGTAGATTTGAGAGATACCAAAAATATTATATTTATGAATATAAAACACAAATACAATAAAAACAAAAAACTAACGCTGAAATACAAAACAAGACTAGGTTGGGTCCTCTAGTTGTGGGCAAGTGATAAACAGTAAGGTGAAGTGATGGTGAATAGTTCTCTTTTCACAGTTCCACCCTCGCTCAGTACGTCAGGTAAGGAGACCACTCTCCCATGCTTGCAGCCAAACCCCTCTGCTGGCTTTGCCAGTAGGTGCCTTGAGGGAAATGGAGAAGCACAGAGGAGCTGGTGACAAGGTGAGCATCAGTTATTCACAAGTGACCTCCTGCCATCCAGGTCATTTCCCCTTGCAATGGTACACAAAGGTAGACCCATGAATTTTCCTACCTCTTCTCTTATTAGGTGTCAGACTAGTTGGCACACCTGTGCTTCTCTCTGGTTGTGTAAACATGACCTCCAGACTTTCTTTTAGTTAGTGGGGTTACTTAGATAGGTACCTGAGGGCTTAAGGACTGGAGCTCTTAAGCAGGTGTGCTCCATAGAGCTGGTCCATTATAGAAAGCATCTTTCCGAAAAGGAATAAAACAAAGCCCTTAGCTGCACCTAACCCAAGGATATTTATGAAGGGACGCCTACATTTATCAAGCAATTAATGTTGTCAGTTACTTCATAAGACATCAAGAAATTGTCTTGTACAAGTCACATTCGGTTTGGAACAAATAAATGTCTGCTTTGCATTGTAGTCTACAACAAAAGCCAAGAACAGTTTCAAGAAGTTTGTTTTGATCCCGAAAAGCTAAGCCAAATTGCTTCTGCAAAGTTGTTCTCTGCCTTATCAACCTTTTCTAGCTAAAAGAATGAAACAGGAAGAAACTACTCATTTGGTTAATCTGAATCCATGTTATACAGGAAAATTACCATTCACATACTGTTTTTAAATTATGGAACATACTTTAAATACTCTTGGATTTTAAATATAAATATATAATTAAGTAACTTTTAAAACTAGCATTTTGAAATGATTAGGAAAACCAAACATTTTTCTCCTCCCTTGCCAAGAAACCAAATTGAGTTTTTAAATATCGAGATATGGACTGATTTCACAGTTTGGCAGTGTTTGTACCTGTCATGCTTGGATTTGCTAAAACAGTGGAGGGAAAAAAATGAGTCTCGTAGACTATACTCATGAGCACCTGCACAGAATCAGCCCGACAGCGAGCGCCATGCACAGGTAAACCCAGTGTGTGCGAAACGGATACTGACAAATAACTGGGGAGGTGAAGAAATGTGTTGTGAGATTATAAAAATTATTAATCACTAAACTCTAGCATTACATTATTTGGTAAATAAATTCAGAGACCAGGAAATTATTTCCTCTTTGACTTAGAGAACTGAACTGTTTAATTATGATTAAGTTTAGTAGATCCTATTTTATACAACTGGTATTTGAGACAGTGCTGGTATCTGTGCCCTAGGCTAACCTTGTTATGTTATTTTATATAAAAGATGAATTGATTTTAGAGGGCAGCATTTGATACATCTATAGCTAACTATGAATAAGAGGCCATTCTATATCCAAGATTCTCATACAAGCAGAATTAAATAGGACTCCTCTCACATTTATGATAACTAGTAAATAATGCTTTCTTATTATTTCTCTTGTCATAAAATCTTAGTGAAACGAATTTTAGAAATTATCTAGGAGAGCATTCTCTAAAATTTATGTTTTTGGAAAATATATCCTATAGGCTATCTTTTTTGCCCCATAGTTGGTTTTAGCTGTGGATTCAGTTTCTCAGAGAGAGAGCCTTAAATTTAGAGATTAGTGAGATGTGAGAGTTATACCATTTCCAAGTATTTCTCAGATTAATGAGAATGATTCACAAAAATTATCTATTCCCTTTACCTGCACTAGTGGATTTCAGGTATTTCTGCTATAAGCTTTTGACACACCTGTCCCAACATTCAGTTTCTGCTTGCCCAGACTCGTGTCCTGGAATGCTACCCAGACTGGCTGTAGCTTCTTGGGTGTATCACTTTAATCCTGCACAATCCATGCCTTATAGCTCTCATCAGGATCCCAGAGTTAGGAACTGGTGAGGCTGTCCCTGCCTCTCAGGTCTCTGTTTTTTTTCAAGCCTCCTGCGGTCCAACCTGCCACCACACCAGGGCTTTGTTCCTTTGGATGTTGGAAGTACTGGCACTCGTGGTCATTTGTTAAACAAGCATTTAGTGAACACCTACTGTATGCTAGCTCTGGCGATTGTCAGCTAAATATTCTCATTTCCTGCGGTAGCTCCTCATGTAAGTCAATCAGCTGGAGACCAGAAATGTCCCCTTTCCCATCAGCTGTCCTTCCTGCTACTCTCTTAGGAAAAAATACTCATGTAGACACAGCTTGACCAAGACAGGCTTCGTATTCCCCTCAGCGTGACTACATTTTAGGCAGGCTTATTCTTTTCTTTTTTTTTGTTTTATCCTCACCTGAGGATATTTTTTGCATTTATCTTCAGATAGAGTGGGAGGGAGAGAGGGAGGAGGAGCGAGAGAGAAATATCAACATGAGAGAGACACATCAAGTGGTTGCCACCCACACGACCTTAGCCGGGGCCGGGGACAAACCACAACCGAGGTGCGTGCCCTTAGGGGGAACCGAACCCGGGACGCTCCAGTCCACGGGCCAATGCTCTAACCACTGAGCAAAACCGGCCAGGGCCAGACAGGCTTTTTCCTAACTCGAAGCTCCTGACCTCCCTTGTTCTTAGAACATTTACTTTAGAAAACTTTGCTAAGATCTGGAAAGAGCCCAAGTGTCCATCAATAGATGAGTGGATAAAAAAAGCTGTGGTACATATATACAGTGGAGTACTATGCAGCTGTAAGAAAGAGAGATCTCTTATCCTTTGAGATGACATGGAGAGACCTGGAGAGTGTTATGCTAAGTGAAATAAGCCAGTCAGAGAAAGACAAAAACCACATGATCTCACTTATTTGTGGAATATAATGAACAAAAAAAGCTAATGAACAAAATAGACCCAGAGACATAAAAAGGAGTACGGTTCAGACTGACAGATCTCAGAGGGGGGGGACGGGGGGCGGGGAGGGATGAGATAAACCAAAGAACTTATATGCAGGTATGTGTAACCAATGGCCATAGACAACAATGCTTGGGGAGGGGGGCGGGATAGGGAGGAGGGTGTCTAGGGGGGAAAAGGAGAAACATCTGTAACAAAAATAAATTAATTAATTAAAAAAAAAGAGAAAACTTATTATTGTAAATCCTTTCTCTGTCTCTTTGAGATCTCTTTTTATAAGCTTCATGTCCGTTTTAGAACTCAGACTGTCTTTCTCTAGGACCGGGGAACCATCTCTTTGAAATGTTGGCATCAAGGAAGAGAGTCCCCGGGTCTCAGTTCCTTTGGAAGGGTCACTTGCTCCAACTGGTGTAACTTCCTGCTGTCGTGAAGACAGGAGAAAGTTGACCCTCCCTTTAGGCAAGGCCGATTAGAAAACACAGGTGGCCTATTAATTGCCCCCTCCCCCCAGCTCTTAAAAACTTCCACCCTTATCCTTGGAAGAGCTGGGTAGCTGCACTTGGTCTGTGTTCTCTCCTCTACTGCGGACAGTAGTCTGGGGATAAAATGGACATCTGTCCTCTTGACCAATGCGACTTGCTTTCTAACATGCTGCAGATATAAGTTAAACAGGTTGTTCTGATAAATGGCTGCTTTTCCAATCCAGATATAACCTTTTTTCTGGACTCGGGTGCTGCTGAGTCTGGCCCGGCCCATGCTTCGGGGCAAGGCTGCTTTCCTGGGCTTCGCTGGCCACTTTGGGTGTCAGCTGTGCGAGGCTAACGAGGGGACAACCATCAGAGACACCATCTCTGCTGTCCCCTCCACAGCTCTAGGTCACCTGGAAGCAGGGCTGGTAAGTGGTTGCTTGAGATGCTCCCAGTTCTGGTGCTTGTTTGGCTGGGGCCAAAATGACTTATTTCAGCGAACTTCCTGGGCTTGGAGCTCAGGGCAAGAAGAGCGCTGTGAGCGAAACGAGCCCTGAACAAACCCTTCGCGTTCCCAGAGGGCCTGTTGCAGAGGAACATGGCTGTGGAGGGACGAGTCTGGGTCAACCTGACCGGCGTGCTTACCTGCATCAGCGAGAAGAAATTGTTGATCGTTATTCCGATCGTGTCCTGCAGCCAGCTGCTGTTAATGATGTCCAGCCGCTCCTGCTCCGCCTCCTCCTTCCGGGCATCACAGATGTCCCACAGGCGATCTCGTAAGTCCTGGACAGAAAGAAATGTCGCTGTTCCACTTAAGGGTCACGGCTCAGATGACCTCAGTGTCATAAAACTAAAATCCTTTGCCTGTCTTAGAAATGTCCCTAAAGAAAATTTAGACCTAATGCACTTCATTCAACAAATATTGATTTTGCTTCTACTCTGTCTGAAAGACACCAAATCAATGCCCATGTCTGCCACAAACCCACTGCAGAGCACTTCACTCCTGGTGGTTTCCTGGGTTCTAATCCTCCCTCCGAACACACGGCTGCTGCATCAAAATCTGTCCGTCAAAAACTGTAGCGGGAAAGGGACAGAAATATCACAGTCACAGGGGTTCATACTTACTTTCATCCATTTTTCAAGATCATGTAGGTATAAAAATGTGAAAAAGAATAGAGCAATTGTTTCGATCAGAATGACCTAGGACACTATAAAAGCGGAATGATAAAGGCCCATCTTAACCTGAAGAGTTCAAACACAGGGCCCGAAGCAAACGCAGGTGTATTTTTTTAAACGTTACAGGTTTCTACACTCCTCCTGAGGGTCCACTGCTAAAAGGACTTAGAATGACATTAATGTGGTTGACTTGGCCAACACTTATTGGACATTCCAAACAGAGACTATATGTTATTTTCTGGTATTCACCTTCAACATATAAGAATTTTTCATATTTTAGACAACAGAAAAATTAACATAAATTAAAAATTTTAAATAAATCTGAGTATTGAAATAAAGTAATGATATAATCTTGGAGTAGAGATGTATTTTTAAAAATTGATCATAAAGGCCAGCTATGAAGAACATTTTTCTATATTTATCTACACAAACATTAAAGGACTGCTGCATATTAAAACTCATCTCTAATCATAAAGGCAAGTGCTCTTCCAGCGGCTGGGGAGGATGCTGCTTGATTCATGAGTTGCTTAACAAAGCCAATTAGATCTTCAAAAAATAATAATATGAAGGCAAACATTAAACTAGAAATATATTTGTAACATGTGAGCAACAGATAGTTTATATCCTTCCTATTTAAAGAGGTCTTAGAAATCAATAAGGAAAAGAACACACCCCAACAGAAAAATCGAAACAAATCATAAACAGGTTTTAGGAAGAAGAGAAGTAAAAATGACAAACTTGCCCTGGCCGGTTTGGCTCAGCGGTTAGAGCGTCAGTCTGAAGTCCAGAGAGACCTGGGTTCGGTTCCTGCTAAGGGCACATATCTTGGTTGCAGTTTGTCCCCGGCCCTGGTTGGGTCGTGCAGGAGGCAGCCACTCAATGTGTCCCTTTCACGTCGATGTTTCTCTCTCTCTCTCTCTCCCTCCCACTCTGTCTGAACAAAAAAATGGAAAAGTGTCCTCGAGTGAGGATAAAAAAAAAAAAAAAAAAAAAAAAGACAAACTTACAAAAAAATAGTCAACTTCAATGGTAAAAATAGAAAAGCAAATTACAGAAGATATCTATATTTTTTGCTCATTAAATTGGAAGAGATTAAGAAAAATGATAGAACCAAATAATTAATACATTCTCATAATCTGTCACTTGGAGTAAATTTTGCAAGTTTTTCATGTGTTTAAAGCCTATATAATTTTATTAACCCTGTCACCCCAATAAGTTTAATTAAAAAAATTAAAATACACAATAAAGAAAAAAATTTTAAAAAGCATAATTTTAGATTCAGTAATTTCAGTTTTTTAGAAATTTGCCCAAGAAAATAATTAAGGATGTGGTAAACATTTCACGGGATAAAATTTCACTATATAATTATAATAAAAAGCTGGTGCTCAATAAATATTTGTTGATGAAATGGTGAATAATAATAGAAATTTGTTAAATACATTATAATATAGTCAATTAATGAAATATCTTTTAGACAAAAATAATGAGGTAGATGAGTTTTTTTTACTGAGAATGAAAACATGTTCTATGCTTAAAAAGATTGTTACAAAACAATATGTATGCCAAAGTCACATATCTTGCAAAAATAATTGTCCCAAAGTAGTAATAATGGTTAATTAATGGCAATGGGATCATGGACTTGCCATTTTAAATTTTACTTTTTATTATCTAATTTATCTACAACAAATGTGATACATTTGAAATTAGAAAGAAAATCCCATATGAGAGATTTTAAATTTAAAAACCTTCTCATTCTATCAACAGTCATCTGACTGATATGGGGAAGACGCTTTCAGGATGGCTGATGTCTGTAAGCAGGAGAGAGACAGGAAAGGCAGGTATGTTTTGGATTTCCATAGCTATTAATTACTGCTTGAGCAATTTCTCAGGACAGGTATAAAATACTTCAGTTTTACTAGGACATTTGGTAATCCAATACCTCTTGAGTTAAATCCTCCGTGGGCACCCTGCATATCCAAGTCATCATAATGCCTCCACTTAATTTCAATGGCTTCTCAACTGGTTTCCCAGCTGGTCTCCCTGCTGCTTTTACTCTACTAGAGACTTTTAAAACCAGACCCTAAGGCTTCAGCTGTTATTCAGATAATGACCTCAAAGGCCTTAGACAATCTGGTCTCCTAGGAGCTTGGACCTCCTCACCAACCCCTCTGGCCCACCTTGTCTCTGCTCCAGCCACACCTGCCTCTGCTGTTCTTCAAACACACCAAGTATCCACCCCTTTAGGTGCCTTTCTTTGCCTTGCTTTTCCCCTGTGACTGACGCACTCTTCCCTCAAACATCTACATGGCTCACTCAATCACTTCTGTACTGAATTTGCTCAAATGTCACCTTCTCGGTGGGCCTTCCACACCCGCTCTTGAGAGAAGCGTTCAGACCATTTCCTTCCCCATCCTCACACCTCAGGGAAGCAAGAAGGGAGTGGGTTGAGGGTTGCAGTAAAACACTCCAGAGTGTGGAGGCTGGCCCAGCAGCTCAGACTCCCTTACATTCACTCTTTCGTGTATTTCCGCCTTGATTTCCTCATCATCCCACATGTCCTCAGGAAGAGAGTTGAAATCAGCCTGCCATTGAGATACAAAATCTTGCTTGTGATCTGGCCGCCTTAGAAAGTGCTGGAAACTTGTTCTGTAAGGCATTAAGAGAATGAGCTGGAGCTTACATGTCATGCCTGGAAACTACAAACTTCGAACTTCGGAAGCTTGACTCACCTGATCTCATATAAGAAAGCAATGACAACATGCTGGTCTTCTCGCAGGTTCCTGAGCACTGTTTTGATGGAGTTTATATAGGAATTTTCTATTAGTTCCCAGTAAGGTACTAAAAATGAAGGTATTTCCTGTTAAATGGTAAAGCATAAGAATCTTAATTTCAAAGTGAAATGTCTTCTGAATAATTGAGTCAAAGAGCAGTACTGAGCAAGAAGATCAAGATGCAACTGCTAATATTTAAAACATTCTCTGTGGAACTTCTTGCTCCTTTTTCCTTCCCCTCCCAACAACTAGTTCTTGAGACAATCTGCCTCATAAAGCCAGGAACAATGGTTGTCTTACTCATGACTTTACAGTTTTCCATATGATATCCATGGTGTCTGGGAGACGTAGTAAGTGCTCAAGAAATATTTACTGAGTAAATGAATTAATTGAATTGTCACAGATATCCCATTTTACCTACAAGAACTTTATGAGAAATGGTTAAATACTGTTTTGAACTAAAGATATACCATGTTCATGGTTGTTCCTTGATCTACCTATCCAAACTTGCTGTCAAGGAAAAGGAATGAGCTAGTTCAGCAGGACTTAGCCTTAGTGAACCTGTGTGGGCTCCAGGTGATAATTTTGGTATTTTATAAGTGCTCAGAAGTCATGCATTTAATTATTATCTCTTGAATTTTTTCAGGGATTAATATATAAATTATTGGTCTGTATGTCACTAAATCCCATTTGCCTTTCATTAAATATCTAGGCATTTGTCTACATCTGGTCTTCCAGAATCTTCCATATCCTCTGTGATTTGAGTTATTGATAATGTCTTATCTCTAGGTTCTTCCAGTCTCTGGGATGTAATTTTTCTGGGACTCGAACTTATGTGATGTGACTATGTGTTCAGATCTATCCTTTCCAATTAAATAGTACTCTCTTCATTGGACAAGACTAAGCATAATAGGAAATCGGTAGGCAAAGCAGATATTCTCCAAAGCTTCAGAAGTGGAAAGCAAAGACCTCTCACTTTGACTGCCTCCTTGGTTCTCTCTGCACCTTCCCTGTGGCTGGCAAAGGAAGAAGGACCATGGCTCTCCTTGAACCTTGCTGCTGATTCCACCTGAGATAGCCAGGTATGAAAGCAATCTCTCTCTCTCTCTCTCTCCCTACCCCAACTATGTCTATTGAGGTAAGGTAGATCTGGGGTCCTTGGCAGGCCTGAAACTAGTGCTACTAGGTAAACTATAAGATGCCCAGTTAAATTCATAGATTATCTGCAATTCAGATTTAACTGGGCATCTCTTTCCTCTTCCTTGGCAGGTAAGCTCTACAACTCATGTGAGAAGCTTAGAGTGGGAAAAGGATGAGAGGGGATCATATGGCCTGCTTTGTTTTACAGGCTCTAGGCTGCTGCTTCTGGCTGTAGCAAAAGGTGTTTTCCACACCGTTTTGCTTGGGTAACCACAGGTCTGTGCTGCACATCTTTTCATTGTCCTTCTAGACCAACTCCCCATCCTTCATTCTTCACCCTGCTCAGTGTCCTGGAAGACTAACTTATGAGAACTACTTCAGGAAATACCCTTGCTCTCTACCTCCTGGGCAAGTGATAAGAGAGCAGAAGGAACATGAGGTTTGGCTATGTATTTCCCTGCTCCTTTCTGCTTGGTCACTGTGGGTGGCTCCATCCCTCTGCTGAAGGTCACAGCTCCTGTCAGGTGGCCCTCTCCATACAGAGGTCCTCTTGAGGGTCCTCACCTCTTTAGGCCTAGGGGCCATAATGGCTCCCAGGTATCCCTCTTTTGGGGATAATAATCTAATCCTTATAGAGTTCCTTACTTATTGGTCACATATATGTAAATAGTCCCTTTTGACTCTCCTTAATTTATTTTCTGCTTTCTGCCAGAATCTTGACTGCTAGAAGATCTACATGGCAGCTGGTGCCACATCTCAGTGTTAATGTTCATTTTTCTACTCCTGTCCTCTTTTTCCCTCCTGTCCTCTATGATTTTATTTCTCAAGGGCTTCAAGAGTTGGAGTTAAAGACTGGATTTCAATATTTTTGTCCCTCACTCTCTACCACTGCCAAATAATGTCATTTAAATTTTATCTCCTTCCTAACCACCACTTCTTCTATACCCTGCTTCTGTGACAGGTTTTTAATATATTTATTTTTTAAAGTAGCTTCTGTTTAGCTTAGTGATATCAATTATACACATCCATAATTATATAATTTCATGTCCTCATCTTCACGTTTTTAATTAAAAAAAAATTTTTTTCCTTTATTGATTTTAAAGAGAGAGGAAGGGAGAGGGGGAGAGAGATAGAAACATTGATGAGAGAGAACATCAATTGGCCGCCTCCTGCATGCCCCCCACTGGGGATCGGGCCCACAACCTGGACATGTGTCCTGACCAGGAATCGAACTGGCGACCTCTTTGTGCAGGGGTCGATGCTCAACCATTGAGCCACACCAGCCAGACTCATCTTGACATGTTTTTTGTTGTAACTTTCCCCTCCATGTGAATTAATTAATTGAAGAATTTATGATATACTTGGAGAGATAAGACATTTCTCTAGGAAACGTCAATAATAATAGCAACATCATAATTACTGTAATTCATCATTGAGTCTCAAAATGCCTGGCACGAATGGTCAGCTAAAGGAAAGACCATTCTCTGTGATTTTCCTAAGGTTCAAAGTCCCCGGGCCAGATAACTACCGGTTCGTTTAATAGTGTACTTAGCTTCAAAACATGTCTTCTATTTCTGAAAGCTAGAGGTTAAACTTCATTTGAAAGCATTATGATGTGGGCATGAGCACATGGAAAAAGGGCTATAATTTGCTGGATATGTGTTCTGGAGAAGTCATTTTTCCAGGAAACTGCATCTCTGCTTGTCCCTGGGGAGAAAATTGGTCCTCACAGACCCATTTGTTCCCCTGATTTCAGCACTCCACAGCAGTTCTAAGCATGACTCAGAAACTTGAGGGAGTGGAGAAAGGGTTCAATGTGGTTCAATGAGTAGTCTTAAAAAATCATCTCCGCTTTCTGATGAATATATCTATCTATCTCAAGCTCTGAATGGCCTCTGGATGCTGCAAATAATGGTGTAAATCTTACTATAAACAAGAAAAAGAATAGATTCTACTAGCTTGAATCTAAACTGCCATACCTCAGGAATTGGTTCATTCACGTAGACCCACTCTTCTGATCCTGGCTTAGGTGGTGGCGGCACTACTGTAGTAGGTGACATGACTGTGGATTCAGCAGGTGACTTCTTTCCTGTCCCTTTTCCTCCTGCTTGTTTTCCTTTAGAACCTTAAACATGCATATTAAATCATTCCACCACAAGCAGATGAATGGGGCCAGATTCTTGTGGGTGAATAAATCTATGATTGCCATGGACGTCAGGCAATTCATTAATTATTTTACAAGCAACTTTGGGCGGCATCACCTAATCAAAAACAAAAAACCTCATTCTCTACAGCCCAGTAATGAACCAATAATACAACAATATCTTCTTTTTTTTTTTTTTTTTTTTTTTTAAGCAATATAACCTCTCTCATTCATTTGGCTATGAAAAACAACTTGATGTTTTATTTTCATCTCCATCCTTGCTTCTACAATGAACATATGGTTCTTACAAAGTTTAGAGTCTAGAGAAAAGTGTATTTTATTTACTATTGCAAGAACTGGCAAACGAAACTCTTCACCCTGAATGAGAAAGAGGGCCGCTTTAATCGGAGTGGTGCCTGGTGTTCCTTGAAGCCCAGGGAAGGAGCAGGGGGGAAGGAGGTTATTGTAGGAGTTAGCCAGAGCTGGTGAGGGATGTGTGGGAAGAGAAGAAGGTGTATTATAGCTCCTGAATATTCCCATATTCCATGTATGAGACACTGGGTTTCTAAGTGGAAAACTGTATTTCTTGCTGCAGTCGGGGAGCATGCATGAAGGTAATTGCTGTGCCATAAGCCGGGCTGAACTGAGGCATTAAAGAGACAGAAGGAAAGGAGATGGGGAGAGAAGGGGAAGAGAGAGGAAGGAGAAAGAGGAGAGAAAGAAGAGGAAGAAAAGGAGGAGAAGGAGCCTAATTTTCAGTTCAGCATCGAGACCAGTTAAGTGGCACCCCAACCGTCTAAAAGACTGTGACTGAGCAAAGTGCCTGGATTCAGGAAGAACCAATATTTCCTGAAAGGATCAAGGCTGTTAGAGTTTAGACATTCATTCTGTTTAAATTCTACTTATCTTCAGATTAATTATTGAGATTTTAGATGCAGTTTATAGATGCGTAGAATTGGAAGCACATTCTTTCCCAAATACATATTTAGGTAATGAGTTTTGAATAATAATGCTGTTTAGAAAGTAAATATATATTTTATTTTTATACTAGTTAAAATATATGGATTATATGTATAAGGGAAATTGTATCTTGTGGGCAGTTTAGGTGACTTCTACTTTTTAAATTTAGAAAAATTTGAGAAAATCTTTGTTCAGTATATAAGCAAAATGTTAATTGGTTTTTTCCTGTTGATGATCTTTCATCCTTTGACTTGACTCTGTGGTGAAATAAAAGTAATAAAGCTATGCCCACTTTAAGATACATTTCGTTAAGAAAGATTCCTAAGAAGAAGAACTTTGCAATGATAAATGTGAGATGAAATGAGTTTTTCTTCTTTACCCATTTCAGATATTATTCAACACAGTAGAATTTCAGTAAAATAAGAGCAAACAATTTTGTAAGTCTTTAGAGTTACTTAAATTGAGCTGACTATATTACTCTAGTGTATGTATTTTACTGGTTGAACTTGTATTTGCTCATTGTTTGGGTAGAGTCTGTATATTTTTAACTAAGGATGATCTTAGAGCATGTGCACTGTTATGTCTACCTTGATGATTTGGTACCTAATACGAATAGGTATAATTAACTCCTACTTTTGATGATTCTATGATAACCCTTTATTTGATTTTGTTGATCACAATAAGAAATCAAGGGATGAATAATGTAAATGTGAAAATTATTTTCCCATTAGTATAAGCAGGTGAGAGGTGAGCATAAATGATAGCTCTTCACATCTCAGCTAAAATTTTTATCTCGGTGTTAACTCACCAAATGGCTCTGGGTATTTAAGCCCCTCACATCATTTAATCAGAGAAGGGTGGGATTCTCTTTGATATTCATAATTATGCATCTTTAAATGTCAAAAATAAAGATAGTTTTTTAGCACATCATTTTGTGCTAAAAATGTTGCACACATCGCTTCTCGGCCTTTTGGCTAAGACCAAGTGTAATATCTATTCTTATCGGTTTAAAAATGTTGTACACTCTTGGGAGGCAACTACATTGGCAGTTTGTAATGGATGTTAAACAAAGGTACACACTTCATGACAGACCATTTGAATGCACCCTGGAAAATGCTAACTGTCTGTGTCCATAACTGCCTTTCCAGCTCTAATTAATTGGTCACTACAGCCACTCAAGCATAAATCTAACCAACATGCTTTTAGAGGCTGGGGTGTTCTACCAACTGTCAGGTACTTTCAAAATGTATCCCCCTGATTTCACAGAACTAGTTAAAATAAAATAGAAAAAAGCATAAACAAAATTAGGGTCAGGAAAAATACAACTTAAAGGAGGACGTCAAAACCAGGAGAGGAATTAGGAGGCAGAGACTGAGATCCGTCCTTGCCCAGATACTAAATCTGAGCCACTAATTTGGTTCTAAACTTTTAGATAGAAAAATAGAAAAGAGGAAATGCTATCATTTAGTTAATTATCTAACCACTTACAGGAAGAAAGCTGTTTCTATCCCTTGATTCTAAATGAAATTTCTCACCTAGGGTTTCAGATAGGGGCCATTGAATGATGTGGTAGGCATATTATTTCTTCAGAAGATATAATTCCAGATTATTATTGGTATAGTGAAAGGTTCACCCTCACTGCTGTGTTATGACATGAAGGTAGTTGAGGATTTTATACCAAAGTGCTTACCAGGAATAACAATTCCATGGGGACCCAAGAAATACGGCTCAGTATGTACCTTTCTGATGTCATATCTTAGCCCAAGGATAACGCATATAATATCTGTGATGAATGGATATTCTGTACATTGTATATTCTTTAAATTATGCCTTACAAGTATCATTTTTCTCAGCAGGACCTTTGCTAAGAGCCCGGCTACAGAAACACTGAGGTTATATTCTTTGGCAGGGGCTTATCATTTACAAATGCCTGAGAAAAGTATTCAGTATATACTACTGTAAAAATCTAGTTTTCCATTGAGACAGAAAATGCAGAATTAAATTTAATGTCTACCTTTATCTGTTGTACCTTTTCTTTTGAGTGAAGTTTCACCTTTCTTCCCTTTTCCTTCCTGATGAGATTCTTTCATACCATGTGTGGGTTCTAAACAAAATTCAACACGTAAATATCACGGATGGTTTTCTTTAATAGTCTGAACTAGATGATTTGTAAGCAATCAAATGTTATTTCTCACAGATAAACAGTTACATTTGTGGACCCCATAAAATGGCTCAGGCCTTTACTGTGCGTTAAAATTAATCCAAAGACAGACGATGGATCGAAACTTCTTGAATGACGGCCTTATTAGTACTATTCTATTTGGTCACACACAAGTTTAATCCTAGTTTAATACCAACATTTTGTAGTGGATTTGATTGTAAATTCTTCAATGCAACAGAGCTGCAGAGTTTTAAAAGTCAGTCACAATCCATTTGAAGAATATGGCCCTGTTTGGATTTATTTCAACTGAATGATCTTCATACAAATGACAACTGGGTTGGTAATAGAATGATGCCAAAACACCTTGAAGAAGAGCTAAGTAGCCACATGTTTTGATACGGCGCATCCTTGAACTTCCCCTGACCACCCACTTGGTTGCCTTGTGACTTCTATAGCTCCATGTTGCACTGACTGTAACTTGCAATGTGAAGGGTAGATTGGATTCCCTGGAATCTAGTTCAAAAATATATTGGAGGGAACTGATGATCTAGAGGTCAATAAGATGTCCCAAATAACAAATCGGTTTCTTAAAAAAATTCACTGCATCCTGCATTGTTCACTAAACAATTTCAGTCATTCTTCTCCCTTTCTCCTTCAGTAGAAAGATGAATCTATGGGACAATTTAAATGCCTTCGACAGAGAGACCCCATCTGAACCTATTCTTTGTATTTAGAAGCAATAGTTACAAGAATGTGTAAATGCATAGCACATATCTCTTACATTCAAACATCTCAGATCCAACAACTGAGAGTCCATAGGAATAGGACGAGTGTGAGACACAGAGGAGTAACCTCAAAACTTTGTTAACTTCTATAAAAGGACTTTAAACATCCAAATAGTTCACCTCCAAACTCATAAATAAGTAAATAAATACATAAATAGCCTAATGTTTGAATTCATTGCCTTTTAAAGAAATAAGTTTAATAATAATAATAATAGTAATAGTAATAATAATAATAATAGTCTACATAAGCTTCTAGTTCTTTTAATAACAATACTATGGGTAACTAACTATTTAATGAGCTCTAAACTTAAGCTCAAAGCAACAGAGAAAAGAAGGTAACACTAGAGACACCTAAGATACTGAACTTACAGTGTTGTGGGCAAGTCTAATTTCTGCTGCAAGCAGCAGGTTCTCTGTCCACTTTTTTTTTTTTTTTTTTATAAATCAGTTCTAAAATATATTCTGAATCTCAAAAAATATTCTTAAGTAGCAGCATGGGTAGTGCCATTAATTTTATCACGTTGAGGATTTTAGTTTTAAATGAAATTCTGACATTTGGTAGGATATTTGATAATAAACTCTTTAACAGATTATAACTGATGTTTTTAAAAATTTAATCCCAGGTGCATTTGAAGCAGATATAAAATGCAGAACCATATCCAGTGTAGGATATTTGGACAAAAATCACTGCTCAGGGTGCTATGCCTCCATCTTACCCCACGTCCACCCTGATTTTTTTTTGTAAATAATTCCTCTCTTCTTTCATCTCAACTTCGAAAGGGGATTGCATTGGGTGTTTGAGTTGGGTATGTTCAGAGGCCTCAGGCTTTCAGTCCTGAAATGTCCCCTTTTGAAAAATTTGTAAATTTTTATATAAAAATAAACAAACCTGCTGGAAATTTCCCTCTTAAAATTGCTTAACCCAGCTTCCCTGAACTGTGAGGGCAGCGAGGCTGGTTCTTTTGCCCCATCAGTGCCCCGAAGCATGGCGATCTCCTTCCAATTAGGCCTCTGGAGATGAACCCTTCCTGACATTTTTAAAGATCAGGCCCTGGCCCTGTCCTTGGTGGAAAAAAGAGACAGATACAACCATTCTTTGAAACCACAATAGCTTTATTATTCCTTCAGTGCACAGTATTCAAGAACACAATTTTAAATTCGCAAGAAAACTTCAGAAACTTAAAGACTGAATTGTGCTATAACCAGAAGCACCAGAGCTTGTCTGAGGCACGGCTCAGGCGCCCGTCCTCCCGCCCCAGGGGTGGGGGGGACACAGGTTGAAGGCCGGACTGTATCGTGTAACCGCAGGCTCACGTGAGCGGCTGCGGAGACTAACCTCCGAGTTCTACAGGCATTTTAAAGATTTCCATTTTTCTCTCCAGTCTCTGAAATGTTTTTTAAATTTCCTGGTGAAGTAGTAGGAAAGGGTGTGTATTTGTCATGGCTTTGTGTTTTATTGTTCACAAGATAAAAACCTTTTTTTAAGAGTTTGTGTATTTTGTCTTTAGATAAGCCCCATTTTGTTGGAATACGATGGTCTTTAACAGATCATAACGTTACTAAAGTCTTCAAATTTATTTGTTTGATATGAATACATTTAATTTAAAAATATTCAGACTCATCTCAAATCTTCATGAAGCATGAAGATGCTAGGGCTTGGAAATACAATCATGCTACACTATCGAGAATGTGCCCAGGTAGACTCAGGTACCCTGTCCAACCAGCCATCATACAGCTGAAACCAGAAGCTGCGGCCACATTTGTCCTTATACACAGCCCCACACTGATAACATCCTGCCAACACCAAGCATCTCAACAATCAGGCACTTGACTTTTGTCATTCTTTTCATTGTCTACCATGTAACGTAACGGTCCTTACTGGTTAAGAATCTGGAAACACCTTAAGGTACAAACTATTCTCTACACGCGCTCTTTATCCGTCTGTATTATATATTATAAATATCTAAGTTTACTGAGGTGTCAGATACTTGTTTCTAACCTTTTACAATCACATTGCACTGAAGATTAAGTTACATATAAATTCTAGTCTCTCATGAGTGCTGTTGATTTGTTCTCCTAGTCTGTGGACAACTGCTTATGCTAATTCTCGTTGTGATGAGATGTTCTCTACATAAAAGTCTGCGGTTCAGCACACACGTCTCTACTCTGGGTCTGCTCTAAGTTCCTTCTGGCTGTTCCCTGGGCCTTTTCCCTTCGCATCTGCGGACTTGCTCTAATCAGTACATCTGGGTGTGAGGACTTCACCGTCCGCCCCATGCAGTGAAGTACCTGGGCCCTGTGACAGCCACGCTCTTAGCTACCAAGGGCTTTTCCACTTCCATCTGAGCGTGGAGCTCGGTCTCAGATGATTCGGGTTGCTCAGAGTCTGAATCTAGATTAATGGACGGGCACTATGACTTGTCATTCTTTTCTAGGTGGAAATAAGAAACTGGTAGACAGGATCATAAATTATTCTGTCAGTCACCTGATGGTGGTTTTCCTTTTGCAGGAGGAGTTACTGAGTGCTGCTGAGGCTGGGTTTCCTTCTCTTTTTCTGATTCAGGAGGAGGGGCGGGAGCTGCCAAAGGTGGAGACTCGGCCAGAGAAACTTCTTCTTTTTTCTCAGCTTCCTTTTCTTCTAATTCCTTTTTGACTTCAAAAGGATGACAAGAATGGACTTTTATTAGGGACGCCAGACACCTAGTATTTCACTTGAACTATGATAAATCACCTAAATTGATATCAATTGCCCTTACCGACGTAAGGCTAAGTTCATGTTTTAGGTTCTCCCTTGCTTCTGATGGTGTTGGCGGTGAGGACGGAGATGGGAATGGGATGGGGTGTGTGTGTGTGTGTGTGTGTGTGTGTGCGTGCGTGTGTGTGTGTGTGTGTGTGGCTTGTTGAGGGGAAGGCAAATCAGAAACGTGATGAGTAAGTGAATGCATAAAGGTTGGAAGGTGACAGGTGCTAAGGAGAAGACGAACAGAACAGCGGACAGGGTGTCAGGCGTGCTGTGGGGTAGCTGGCGAAGGTTTAAATAGAGGGCTGAGTAGGGCAGGCCCACTGAGACGGTGGCATTTGAGCAAAGACTTGAAAAGAGCCAGGGAGCAAGGCCTGTGGGTATGTGAGGGAAGGGTGTTCCCGGCAGAGGACGGGCAGCCCAGGGCCTTGAGTGCTGGAGCGTGGCTGCTCTGTGTTTTACCAGGTCCCTGTCATTGTTAAGGCCCTTTGGCTCTCACGATTCAAGTTCACCCTTTAGCACTCTGTCCCTGCTCTCCTTGACCTTGCAGCCCTCCGCGCTGGAAATGGCCACGACTGTACGACTGACCCCTGGCCGTGAATCCCGACACCCTTACAGGGCTGCTTCTTCCCACGCACCCTCCCTTTGCCCTTAGGCTCTGCTTTGCAATTCAGCAAAAGGAGGCTTCATTCTAGTAGATGTTTTTTCAAAGTGGAAATTAATTTTTTTTTCTGATTATAAAGTAATATATAGTTATTGTTTTTAAAATATCAGTAAATTGAGACACTTAGGTAGAAAGGGAAATGGCTCCTGTCCTGATGGTCAGTACTGTACCTGCTGCTGGACTCTTTTCTGTGCATATTTAATACATACACATACTTTAAAAATAAATAAAAATGAGACTATTTTATATATAACCTGCCTTTTCCCACTTAACAGTATGTTATGGTCATTTTTTTTTCCACACCAGAATATATAGAAAAGCACCACGGCCTTTTATTTTTTAACAGAGTAGTAAGTAAGTGTTTAGTATGTTAATGATAACATATTTGTTAAATTAATTAACTGATTGGACTGCAGATCTTAATTACGTGGCAGCTCAGTCTGTTCATGGAATCAGTGACTGGAGCATAAAATCTCTGGGAGTCTGCTAGCCGAGAAAAACAAACTGACTCTCACCTATAGGTGTTTGAGGCTACAGCCTAGACTCAGCCTCCCAGCCAGGACTCTGAGATTACTGTGGGAGGTGTGTTCCTCCTCTCAGCCTAATTTCTCACTGTCAAATAACATGCCAAACCTCTTAAATAATACATGGATTGGTTTTTATTTTGTCTGAAAGCTTCCCATGGGTGTTTCAGGAAAGCAGACAGTTCGATGTAGGAGCTTGTCTTTCTAAGTGTGAGGTCCTGGCCCCCTTGGTGTCCGTGCTGGATACCTGCGTGATATTTTGGTGTCAGTTAACTGACACGTTAGGGTAAGCAGGTCACAAATCTAGTGGCCAGAGACAGCTTGCAGTTTTAGAATCCTTGTGATACCAACTTTGACGATTTTTTATTATATCAAGAAACTGCAGTTGCCAATATAATTAAGGGCACCTGATAAAAGAGAAGCATTTCTCAAGTCATATCAGTTCCAATAATACGAGGAAACGTTGATGGGCAGTTATCATGGGTTAGATGAAGGACAGAGGAGGTCCGGGTGGTTTGATTTGGGTAATATATATCCCAGAAGCAGGCATATAAATAAGCAGATAATCAGCAGTAAATTCACACCAGCACAAGAAGATCGAGGAAATAAACAGCCTAGTGTTTCCATCCCAGAAAGAGAATCCACTGACTGTTTTCTCATAAGGCTAAGGCTAACAGATTGAACTCTTTATCCTTGTCTATAACATCCTTAATTTTAACTCTGCTATTTTTTTAAAATATGAAAACAGTGTTTTCAGCTGGATGACCTCTTTTGATTAAATTAAATTAAAACAAAGAGAAAAAAAATCTTATTTAGAAACATTTGCGGCAGAAAACTAAAATCAGAGGTAGAAGACATTTGTAGATGGTATAATCCAAACAGAAGAGAGAACTTTGCAGTTACACTTTCATTCCCTCTTAAATTCATTAAAACCACACATTTTGGTTACATAAGCTCAAAATAATAAGAAATATATTTACCTTTGTTCTCCTTTTTTACCATTTCATTAATTAGCACTTCTTTTACTTTTTGGCATAAAGACTCTTTATCTACTTCAGCATTGATTTTTATCAAAATATTTTCTGGCTTTGTAAACCATTGCTCCAATGAATGCCAGTTGTCCAAGAAACCTATAATTCTGCAAAATCATAATATTATATAAATATCTCATACTGATTGAAATATCTGAGTAACACTGAGCATGATTTGTCTGACATTCATAATAAAATATAAGCTGCCAATATAGTTGGATCTGAAAGACCAACTTGAAGAACTCCAGAGGCAATGGGAGAATATTCACTTTAAAGAAGAAATTCTTTAATGCCATCAAGCCATATTTTTGAGGTTCATGGAAGAGTAAAAGGAGATTTGAAAATGGAATCATTTCGGAAATGATTCGCGGCGGTTCAGTTCTCGAAGTGAAAATCGCAGGGAACGTCACCTCTCTAAACTGGAAGAACTGAGCACTCCTTTGAAGGTGGCCGTAGCCCAAGCCACCTGTCATCTACTCATCCACTCTTTTCTTAGAGAAACTGAAGAGATCTTTGAGAAAGTGGAGATGGTTCAGACTTATTTGCTTATCTAAAAATACATTCTTTCAACGATTCTTGAAACTTGCGTGTCTTCCCTGAGGGACAACAGGCTTAATGTTGCTCAGATTATTTGTCCCTGGCTCACTGTATATTTTTAGACTACTCAAGGTTTCATAAAATTGTCTACATTTTCTTTTCCAATGAACAAATTACACACAACCAAAAGAACAGTTTCTTTTTTTTTAAGCTTAACTTCATTTTAGCAAAACTGAAGTTGTTTTAGAACTGCAACCGGTAGCCTGATGCTTAGCTCTTTGACATTTCATGATCTCGATGGGCATTTTCTGAATAGGGGCTGAAATTGGCTTCCACACGATGAACTTGTCAGTTCACGTAACCGCAGAGGGAGGTGCTGCCTGATCCAACCCTTTCCCCCAGATTATGACCAGTGCTAAGGCCCTGTGAGCAAGCATATAAATATTTCACTCAACATCAAAGCTACTTAGTCGTGCTTCACCTGTAAAAGACTGAATGCTAGGAAATACATCTTTTTCCTAGATCTGATGATCCCAAGGTGACTAACTGTCAGTCTGTTCAAAGGACAAGAAGCAAGGACACTGAATTTTATACTGACCTGTGCTGTATTTGGTCTCTTAAATTCGGGTCACCATCCGTATCTTCTTTGTTGGCAGCTACACATTGGTTGATTTCTTCTTGAGAGGCTTCAGTTGAAAATGCTGCAGCTATGACATGAAAAGTACTTAATTAGATAATTTGCAAAACCAGTCAAAGTTGCAGAACTGTTAAAATGGATTGATGCAAGAAAGTCAAATAGAGATGGTCCTGCCTTGGGTCCAACATTACTTAAAATCTTTAATAATATGTTGAAAGAGTGTAGTTTTAGGACCAGAATTTAAATTTTCCTTGGACATTGGAGAAAATGTAAAATACAACAATAAAGAGGAGTTGTGGTTTCAGTGGAGAGGGTCTCCAAATTAACTATGAAGAGTTGACAATGAAAAATGATAGTTCATCATGAATAACAAACTAGCAAACAATTAGAAAATCACCACCATGATGTAAAAATTAAGAATGAAATAACAAGGTGGACAAAGTCAAATATGCACAAAAATTATTTGTCAGTATTATATTATAATACAATAAAGTAATTTATCTTTCTTACTAGACTGGGATCTTTCCCTGTAGAATAAATATGAAGCAATAGACCCCAAGAGACCAAAAACAATCTCAACAGCTCTGATTGAGTCCAATCAGGATTAATAGTACAAAGTCCAGAATACTCATGAATTTAGAATAAATAGAAAATCATGAAGAGAGGAAAAAAAACCTTGAACTAGATTTTTAGAAAATTAGAATTACTCAGTCAATACAGGAGAACATTGAAGAGTGAATTAATTGTGTTCAAGAAAATGAAGGACCCTCACAGGATATGGCAATCAGTTGTTCTCCATCTACATTCATGGCAGAAAAAGAGGAAATAAATTTAGAATACAGAATGATTCTAGGTTATTTGTAAAACTCAAAGATTACTGACATCAGTAATGGGTGATTGAAGGAAACTGTGGGAACTTTTCTCAGGAGGAAAGTGACCACACTTTCTCATATCTGTCAAGGACTTCGGCACACGGATGAGCATTCCTCTCTCCACAATCCCACCCAGGCACTGGCCCCTTCCCCTTCTCTCTATGCCTGGCACTCACTGCCATGGCACATCCTGGTCACCTTGAATGGCTCCATCTCTGCAATCTTAATGACTTATACTCCTGTTATCTGTCCATCACTCCCATATAGCCCATGAACCTCTCCAACATCAGCCAGTCCCTAACCATCTTCCCCCCCAAATTCCCAGCGGTATCCTGACTTCACTTTATTTTCCAGTAAACCAGAGTTCATGGTTGAACACCTCCACTTCTCTCCCTCATCTAATGACTTCAATTTCTGTGTCTTTCAGCTGCACCAGCCTTAGACAGTATTCATCTCTCTTTCCAAGACTTACACTAATATCAGTAGACATCTTTGAAGGAAAATACACAACCCTGTGACTTATAACCTCACTAATTCCCTGGCTTAAAAAAACACCCAAGCTCTTTCATATGTATGCACCCTTTACTCAAATATATATATATATATATATATATATATATATATATATATATATATATATATAGAGAGAGAGAGAGAGAGAGAGAGAGAGAGAGAACTAAAGAAATAAGAATAAATATCCTTTGCCATGGTTCTCTCCTTTCTTACAGAGACAAACTTCTTGAGAGTTATCTCCACTCACTCTCCACCCACCTCCTCGCCTCCCATTCATGCCTCAACCTAGGGCAGTCCATCCTTCCTTCGCCCCTACTCCTTTGAGACAGCTCTCAGGTCAGTCACTAAAAACATCCAGGCCAACAGATTAGTTTCAGTCCTTATCTCACTCTATTTCCCTGTTGCATTTATAGGTAAAATTTAGCACACAATTCTTAAACACTTTTACAGACATTATGTAATTTTATATTCACAAAAAACTTGTGAGGTAGGATTGCAACTCTACAGTTGGCCTCAAGTTGCACAGTTCACAAATGGCAGAAAAAAGATTTGATTCCAGTCAATCTGACTCAATGCTCCGGACTTCTTTTTAATTTGTAAGGTGTTTATTGAATTATACCTGCCAAACAGAATGCATGCATCCATATATAGCCCGATGACCTCACAAACTGAAAACAGCACCCAGATCAAGAAACAAACATTATCAACCCTGGAAACCCCTTCATTTTCCTTTCAGTCACTATTAATCACAAAGGCTAAGCATCCAGGGACTGTACTCACAATCTTTCTGTACCTCACACCATGTTATGAACACTGCTGTTCCCTCTCAGGCTGGTGATGGCCCGAGGCACTGGTTAAATCCCAGGTACAGCCACCTACTCTTCCATTCTGACATGTCCTTACTCCTACACTGGATGTTCCCTTTCCTTACATGTCCTGGTTTCCCGCCTGTTGGCTCTGAGTCAGATTCATTCCTCTCTGTCCAGCCCTGGCTGGCCTGATGTTCAGCCTTTGAGCTCACCTGGCTTTGGCTGTAGGCTGCTTCCCTGGGATGCTATTCTTCAGGCTTCTCCAAGGACCGCAAGCATTGTAGGGCAGCATGCTCCACCTGACCCTAGAGACCCCCAGCCCGGACTTCAGGACCCCAGCCCCCACCAGTCCGGGAGAAGGATAGTACAACATCCTTATTTGGAAAATCCATCTTCCCTTTGCTTATAAACAAGCACACCTTGGCTTCCTTCCTCTCTCTACAGCTGCCACTTCTAAAAGCTGCTTCTTTTCTCTCCCCATTAGATTCCCATGTTTTCTTGGGTGTCATCCTGAATATTTTTAAAGATATATTTTTCTTTCTATGTGATTTCTCCTACCTTCAAATCCTTAACTTTAGTGCACACTTCCCTCCTGACGTCTAGACCCATTTATAGAACTGTTCTCTAACATCTTAGCTTAAAAGGCCCACAGTCACTTCGAGCTCAACGTGTCCCTAACAGACTCTATGTGTTCTTTCCATATTCTCTAAGTGAATGGTATCATCATTCAAAAAGTTGTGCAACTCAGAAACTTAAAGTCATTCTGTTCTCCCTGTACTACATCCCCCATCCCACTGAGCACTACGTTTCGTAGTTTTCCCCCTAAATACTGCTTGAAGCTGACTCTTCCTTTCTTGCTTCTTACAGCTATCTTAATGCCTTTGTTTTTCAGATGATAATCGTTTTCTAACTCATTCCATTGCTTCCAATCTCATTCCCTTTCCAATGCATGCTCCACACTGAAGTAAAAAAGATCATTATGAGAAGCATATCTAATTGCATTAAATGTCAGCTTTACTATAGTTCACTGACTTCATCTGGCTTCAGGATAAAGTCCAAAGGCCTTAGCATGGGGCAAGACTCTTCATCTGGACTCTGTCTAATCTCCAGGTTCATTTCTGCTGCTCCTCCACAGCTGACTGCCTCCCAGCCCTATTGAGGTACTTACTGTTTTCTGTCTGGACCATGCTAACCTACCAAGGCTTGCACATACATTTCTATTTTCCTCCCTTTCTCAGCCTGGCTAGCCTCTCTTCATGCTGGGCACATATTATAGCACAAAACTGACTATATTATTATAAGCACCTTACTTTGTTTCTTTTCATACTATACTGTGAACTACTTGAGGATACGAACTTGCCCTTTGTTTCTGTATTATCAATTTCTGGCACATTATAAATGATAAATAAATATTTACTAGTGGTGCATTTTAGCTCTGATCACTCTACCAATGCCATACAACAAAACTCTCTGAGATGATGGAAATGTTCTAAATCAGTACTGTCCGATAAGGTAGCCACTAGCCACATACATACATGAAATTTGGCCAGTGTGACTGAGGAACTGAATATTGAACTTCTTAATTCTAATTAATTAAAATAGCTATGTGTGGCTGGTGGCTGCCATGTGGGACACACAACTCTATATTGTATCACCCCTTGGTTCCTTATCTACAATTTCCAATACAGTCTTTGAAGGCAGGACCCATGTCTTCTTGTGCCTTGCACAGCATACAGTAAGTAATAAATGAATATGTGAATGAAAAAGATATTTTAGAAGGAGAGAGTTTTATCTGTCTAAAACAGTTTAGGTGGGTTCTTGCTTAGGACAAGGAAAGCAAATTGGCAAAATGATCTCTGGCAAAAAGGCCATTCAGATTTTGCAGTCTAAGAAAGAAACATCTTAGGATATGAAAGAGTAATACTGTTTCTTCACATACATGAACATGAAAGCCTCAGATTGATTTTCAAAGTTGTGGACATATATTTAGCATACTCTATTCTGACCAAAACAAGTGTGAACTATAAATTCAGTAACTTCATACTAGTTTTCATGGTTTAGATGACCCTAATCGAGCAATTGGCTCAGTTCACTTCAAACCTAGAAACATACAATATTAGAAATATAAGATAAAAAGAAAAAAAAATCACATTGTACTTTAATACCAATTTCTAAGTGTAGAAAATAAGATTATGTACATAAAAGCATAAAATTTGACAAAGGAGAAATTCTCCCTGGAGTAGTGAAGAAAGGGCCTTTTTAAACCTAGTTGTACTTCAAGAGTCTAGAATTAAACTATTTAGATGCTAATATAAGCTTTGAAAAACCAAAATCATTTGTTATATAATTTTGATAGGTAATTGAAAGAACTCAAACTGGATTGAGTTGGATTTCTTGAAAAATTCTTGCCAATTGATTTCCCTTGACTTTTTTTGGAAACATACAATGGTATTCTTCCTATGGAACTGCAAAAGGGTAGGCAAACCTTCTGAAGCCCTAGGAGGGTTATAATCAGCTTTCAGGGATCCTCTCGCCCACATATCTGTGTGCACTTTATACCTACCGTCAAGTCAGATTTGTCTGGTGTTCAGGGCCCTGTTCTGCCACCAGATGGCCACGGATGGGCTGTGTTCTCAGCCAATCCTCAGCTATCCCCTGAACGGAAATGGGAAGTTGGCTGAGCAGGCAGACTCATCACTACTGTCAGCACAACTCCTGATCCCTTTTATGGAGGGAAGTAAATTTTCCCTCTTGAGATGTGATGAACAGCATCGTTTAAACTACTGGGCTCAACAGCTCAAGTAATATCTAATGGTTCTGTCATTTTATTTATGTAAACAATGAAAGGAAGATTTCAAAATTACACAAACTCAAAATAAGAATGAGCATAACCTTGAACAAGTCAAGGGCTCATGCTTTAAGTTCCCATCGCTACATAAAAGCATTGTTGTAGATGATCCCATAGGTCTCTCCTAGGTCTAAATGTCATTGTATTGTATTACAGCAGTAATAAGAAAAATGATGCTACCATTTGTTAAAGGGCAGTTCTTTAAACAGGTAAAATCAAGACTCTCAAACAAATGTAAAATGACAATATAACTCTTCAGCTAATCAGGGTACCAGTGAGATGTTACAACCAGTTCAAGTGAGACACTTAATAATAGACACATTTATAGGCAATCAGGAATGCTGAAATAGATGTTAATAGATGAAACACTGGTTAGTATGTATAGAGCAATGTAGTATTTGGAATCATCTTTTCGAAAGTGTGGAAATTAATTGTATATTGATTAAAAAATTCATTTGCATGTCTGCTACCAAGACTCATTTGAATTACTACAATTTCCTACAATTTGTAGTTATAGAAGAGCCAATGAAAGACACAGACCCCTATGGAAGCAGATATTCCAAAGGGTCCAATAGACAATACTCAGCCTTCTATTGAAAGGATATTTAATAATCTTGTCTGCATTTTAAAGTCTTCCACAGTTTTTCCTGACATATTTGCTATATGCTTACTATCATGTGCCAGATTCTATTTTAAGTGTTTAACATTGACCTCATTTAATATCTGTGATATTGTGATATAATAAATATATATTTGGACGCTGTCTCTGGCTCCTAATACAGAGTTCAGAAATCCTTATAATATCCTGAGTGATAAGGGTGAGAGAAGCATCTTTTTTTTTGGGGGGGGGGGGAGGGTTGATAATTTATTTAATCTTATCTAACTCATTCTAATCTGACTCATTCTGCTCCAATTTTGAAACCATATTTTCCTTTCATAAGCTTATAAATCTTAACAGCTCTTAGGTATATTCAAGCCAAGAAAAAAGTAAAAGGTACTTGAGTTCATGAGGTTTCTTCAGGGAAGCAGGAACTTGAGTAGCAAGCTACTGTATCTTTGACCCAGTTTCTGTTTATCTTTTTGTTTGTTTGTTTGTTTGTTTATTATGTATTGGTTTCACGTGTGTAGCATAGTGGTTAGACAATCATATACTTTAAAAAATGTTCCTCCCTCAATATTTCTAGTACCCACCTGGCACTATACATAGTTATCACAATATCATTGACTATATTTCCCATGTTTTACATATATCTCTGGACTATTTTGTAGCTACCAATTTGTGCTTCTCAATCTCTTCACCTTATTCACCCAGTGCCTCCAACCCCTGCTCCCCTCTGGCAACCATCAGTCTGTTCTCTGTATCTATGAGTCTGTTTCAATTTTGTTTGTTCATTTATTCTGTTCTTTAGATTCCACAAGTAAATGAAATCATATGGTATCTGTCTTTCTCTGACTGACTTATTTCACTGAGCATAATACCCTCTAGGTCCATCCATGCATCACAAATGACAAGATTTCATTCTTTTTCATGGCCAACTAATATTCCATTGTATATATGTACCACCACTTTTTTATCCACTCATCTACTTATGGGCATTTGGGCTGCTTCCAAATCTTGGCAATTATAAATAACACAGCAATGAACATAAGGGTGCATTTTTTCTTTTGAATTATTTGGTTTCTTTGGATAAATCTCCAGAAATGGAATCACTGGGTTGTAAGGCAGGTCTATTTTTAGTCTTTAAAGGAAACTTCATACTGTTTTCCATAGTGGCTGCACCACTCTGTATTCCCACCAACAGTGCACCAAGGTTCCCTTTTCTCTATATCCTCGCCAACACTTGTCATTTGTGGATTTACTGATGCTAGTCATCCTGACAGGTGTGAGGTGATACCTTGTTGTGTTTTTAATTTGCATTTCTCTGACACTTAGTGACATTGAGCATCTTTTCTTATGTCTATTGGCCATCTATATGTCTTCTTTGGAGAAGTGTCTATTTAGGTCCTCTGCCCATTTTTAAATTGAATTTTTTTTTTGGTATTAAGTAGCATGAGTTTTTTATACATTTTGGATATTAATTCCTTATCAGATGTATCATTGGTGAATATGTTTTCCCATTTAGTAGGTTGGGAGCATCTCTTGTTATTGAAAATAAGTCCCATTCAACTTTACCTCAGTTTATGCTAATGCGGTAACTCTTGGATGTTGGGATCTAGTTGCCAGGGTAACAAACCACATGATCAGAAGAGTAGAATTTTCAGTCCACCCCCTGGTCTCTAGGGAACAGAAGAGGGACTGGGGACTGAGCTAATTACCAATGCCTTGTGATTTAATCAACCATGCCTACACGATGGAACCTCCATAAAAACTCTGAAGGGGCCTCAAGAGCTTCTGGGTTGGTGAATGCACCCACATGCTAGGAGAAGGGTGCACTCCAAGCTCCACAGGGACTCTTCCAGACCTTGCCCTATGACCTCTTCATCTGGCCGTTCATCTGCCTCCTTTATAATATGCATTATAATAAACCAGTAATAGTAAGTAAAGTGTTTCCCTGAGTCCTGTGAGCCATTATAACAATTTATCAAACCTGAGGAGGGGTCCTGGAGACCCTCATATTTGTAGTCAAGTCAGACAGAAGGGTTGGTAACCTTGGGATCCACTACCTGAGATTGACATCTGTAACTGGGGGCAATTGTGTGGGACTGAGTCGGCACTAACTGCAGATCGGTAGTGCCAAAAAAAGAACTAAATTTTAGGATACCCAGTATCCTAAAGAAATTTCATTTGTAAACAAGATAAAAAAAAAATAGAAGAATAAGAAAGAGGTGTCCGACTTACCCATGATGTCATTCATGCGACCCAGTGAGGAATTATCTGAAATATCTAGTAACAGGACAAAATCAAATGTGGCAGGGGGAGGAGGCACTTCCTTGGCAGTTGTAGGATCAACAGCCAACGTGAATGTTTGTGCTTGCTTTCCCTCCAGTTCTGCGAGGTTTCTGCTGTGGCCTGTAAGAGCTTCCTCTAGAAGCTGTGCTTGGTGTAACGTCATTGGAAAACCATCCAGAACCCAGCCTTGGTCCACAGGTATCTGACTAAATTGAAAATGGACAAGCCGTGAACATTTCGGTAGACACAAGTACTTTGGACATAATAATACAATGAATCTTGCCTTTATCTTTCTTTCAATTCCATAATAATCTCCTCCTGTGTGAATTTTATTTCTTTATAGCTAAATTTAGGTAAACTACTCATTCACTTGCTTACAATGCTTTTGTGGGTTCCTGCTGCCCTCCAAATCTATTCCAGTGGCCGTATTTAAAACCAATTGGACGCAACTCACTTACCTATTACATCTTCTCTTTCACAATTTTGAACCATTTTCTTCAAACAAACCGATCTCCTTACTGCTATGTGAGTATGAATTAGTATTTGCATTTTCTAGCTTGTGTCCACAGGCAGTTTCTGCTTTGAACCTATTTCTTCATCTATACATAGTGGGATAACATACCTCACATGGTGGCTGAGAATGAACTGAAGTGACACATTTTAAGATCCCAGCACAGAGGTTAGCACATGGTGGATACTCATAATGCCAACCTGGGAAGTTCTTCCTACCTCACCCAAGCCAGCATGGAGTCATCACCGCCCAACCTGACCTCCTCTGGCTCTCATTCACTTCACCATACAACTGGTAATGGCTACATTTTGACTTTGAAAAATTCAAGTCAGTCTTATTTATCTCAATTAAATTATAAGTTGGGTAAGGCCCCTCAGTGCAGCATACTCTAATGAGAATGGGTGCACTAAGGATGATGTTATTCTTTAAATTGGAAAACAATGTGAAAAGGGCATAAACTTCAACTTTGCTCTTCTAAACTTCCAAATTATGCAAAACTGAGATTTTTGGTGTTTGGATTAGAAGTTACAATCTTGTTTCTTTCTCTGCTGGAACGATGAAGAGCAGGAAAAGACTGCATTTTTGCTTTTATAACTTGTCCAGACCTTGGTCAAGCGCTGCACAGAATGGGCTTGTTGATTCATTGGCCTACGATGGAGAAGTTTCTTGAGCCCCTCACCAGGTCCAGGTGACCTCTCCTCCACCCACTGTCTCAGGACATACCTCAGAGGGAGGACGAGGTCAGGGCCACACTTGTTCAGCTGTGGTGTGAGGACACCAGGCGACATGGAGGGAGAAGACCTGGGCTTTGGCTCTGGCTACTCTGCTAACCAGACACGTGACTGGACTGCCTCACTGAACTGCCATGCGCCTTCCTTTCCTCATTGAGAAAGGATGGATTTGACTAGATGAAGGAATTTCAAAGTGACAACAGTCCTCTGAAGGTGCCTCGGGGGCAGTGGGGATGGTAGTGGGAGGGTAGTGAAGAGGGTGGTGTGCAAGACACTCCAAGTCCACTGAAGCCAAAGCTAAGGTCTGCTTTATAGCAGATTTTTTTCATATACAGTTTTCTTGAACAAGGAGTCCCATAGGGAAAGCATATTTTGTGCCAGCTCTGAGAAACGTTACAACTAGTTGAATGAGATCACTTCCAGCTCTGAGGGGGAGCATCCCTGTGACCCACTGTCTTCAGCATCGCATTCAAGGAGCAGTTGTTCCAAGGTACATCACAAGGGAGAGGCTACGTAAGCCTTTAATGAGGTCTCAGGAAAACACTGAAAGGGGAGTCCCTTCTGGATGCAGAGCACAACTTCCTTAAAACCTTCCCTTGCCTCTCCGGGTCTCACTGTTTCCAACATGGCACAGCTACCCCAGTTCTACCTCCTTACCCACCCAAGCTCTCCAACCTCCTTCACAGTAGTCTTTTTATTCCTTTTCATCTTGCTAAGCCTCATCGCTTTATTATATGGATCAGCTGAGAGTCTATGGCTTCTTTTAATCAGTCCTTTTTCTGTATTATAAAGGAGGGCTGAGGAGAATCCTTCGTCCTTACAAAGGAGGAAGATCACAGAACTGCAGCTATTTTCACTTTTCTTCAGCCCCTATCACATGTCACCTCTGTGCTATGCACATAATTATTTCTTGCCTGTGCAGCTCTCCTTTCTCACTGCCTTCCCACCCATCACTGACCAACCTTTGGATCCCTGGGTTCACCCCCTCTTCCCAAAACACAAAACGAGGAAGCACATTGGCTTGTCAGCCCAGTGAGGGTCTCTCCCCTCCATCATCTGTCTCTGGGCTTTTCCAAGTAGTCCCTGATTTCTACTTGAAGTTCTCACATGGAATAAAGAGAGACCTGAATTTGCATCTGGGTGAATGAAGTCATAGTTGGTAAAGGGGGAAGTGAAATATAGGCATGTAAATCACAAAATATATCTTGATCTTGCTGTATATATTTTTATGTAGGTAAGCAATATTCATTATACGTTAAAAATAAAAAAAATTTCTATATTATTTTTATATATCTCTTTATGATAGAGAATATATTAAATATATACAAAAATAATACATACTTAATAGCATTTACCATGATGCTAACTAGCAATATGTCAGGAACACTCTTTCCTTTCTTCAGCAACTTTTCTGATTTTGCACCAAGCTGAGCACGCACAGTGAGCTGTGAAAATAAACAATGAATGGTAGACTACAGCTAATTTAAAAGTAAGATTCCAAAGATTTGGAGAAAACAACATTAAATGGTCATGTTCTCTGTTGAGGACACCAATCATTTGTGACAATTCTGGAGTCAGCCAAGCATTTAAGAGAAATGTGCATGCAGATTTTAAGGTTCCTCCTCTGTGGCTCCCTCCCTACTGAGATGTTCCTCTTTCATTTTCAGCATCCCAAACGTCATCCCCTAATACTTTAAATCAGAAAGAATGAAGCTTTCTGCTTGAGTTCCAGCAACTAGCGGCATGCAGCTGGGGCACGCCTCTGCGAGACCTGCAGAAGCACGTCTTCATCCAGGGACGCTCCCTTCACTCAGCGGTCACGTTCCATACGCTTTCTGCCTGCTGTTTGCCACTTTGCTGTTGTCCAACTGCTGTTGACTCTCAAGTAATAAGCTTTCCTATTTTTCCCAGGCTTGAAATGATACCTGTAGGAGGGCTAGTCCAAAAAAGCTACTCTATTATATCAACAGGAACTTCCCTCATGCCTATTCTTGTCTCAGCCACCAGAGTGAGCATTTTATAAGTTAAATGACATCTCTACTCAAACCCCTGAAAAGACTCCCCCCTTTTACTCCAAATGTCCCGATCATTGCCAGTAAGGCCCTGGCTGACCTGACTCTTCTCCTTTCCTGTGCATCTCTCTAACCGCACACCTCACTGCTCTCCCGCCCTGGTGCCAGGCGCCTTTCTGCCACATGGTGGTCATCCAGCTGTTCTTGCTGCCTGGGTGCCTCCCCAGATCCAGGCTGACTCTCTCAACCTTCTTTCGATCTGCAGAAGTCTCACTTTCTCAAGGAGGCCAGTGCCCCGTGAGACAGCAGCCTTCCCTTTCTCCTGTGGCCTGTGTCCCTGGTCCCCCCCACTCTACTCTACTCCAGTTTTTCTTTTCTCTTGGCATCATCACCAGCTACTAGATCATATAATGTATTTATTTATGTGTTTGTGGTTTATTTCTGTCTTCCTCTATTAAAATGTAAACTCCATAAGGTCCAGGAACTCTCTCTTTTTTTGTTCAGTGATATATCCCAAATCATTACAACAGTGTATAAAACAAAGAATGTTCTTTGAACTGAATATGGAATTTGGGGGACTTGTAACTCCATAAATGTAAACATAAAAAATACACTTCGCCTTCCTGATCATTTATATTTCAAATACATAGAATAAAAAGTATAAGGTCCCCTTTATCAATTTCTCTAAGCCCTCTTTGGTTATCATGTTTACAGTTTGTTATATAGTCTTCCAAAACTTTTTCTCTCTCAAAACAGTTTTGAAATAAAAAATATTATAACATTGTTTTACATTATGAAATGCATAATAAAAGTAATCAAATGTAATAAAAATAGAGTAAATGAGATTTCACTTGATTAATCTGGTCATTCTATTTGAGGACAAAAAAATATTTCCACACACAGTAAAGCAATACTATATGTGGAAATATTAGTTTCCATTAAAACAATAGTGAGAGAATTGTTGTAAACATTTTTTCAGAGATTAATAAAATATTCTGTTGAGTCACCAATAAGGCTAAGGATTAATTCTGGGAAAATTCCTTAAAGGTAAAGAGAGACTCAAAGAAAATAAAAATAACAAATTAAGTAATAAAGAAAAACATATAAATATAAATTTGGCATTAGTCTAAAAAAAAAGTGTTTACTTTCTTACTTGGCAAAACTGAATATTAATTTCCACTGTTTTAGAGACAAAGAATATAAAGAATATCAAGTAAACTCAGATTTAGCTAATATTTACCATCAGATTAGCTTCAAACCAAAGAGCAGCACACTGCTATTTCATCCCACTTGAAGACACACCAAAGAGCAAGGAATCGTGACACATTGCACGATGCTAGTAGCCAAAGTTAGATTACAGCACTTACTTTAGAGAAACTATAACTTGGTTTGACTTCTTCAGCTTTTGGTGTTGTATTGGTATCAGTACCTAGCAACAGGAAAAGTGGTGAGAACAAACTCCAGTACTTACAGCTAACAACCATGCTAATATCTGACTGTCTATGGTTTTGGAGAGTTGGGTCATTGGATCCAGCTATGCCCGATACTCAGGAAGGAAGTAATAGAGTCACCACAGCGTGGCTGTCACCCTCATCCCACAGCATTAAGATCCTGGTCTCTATGTGGCTTGGTGTTTTCCATCTCCTTCTCTCAGAATGGCTCACTCACAACAAAATCATTACAAATACTTTAATACTGTTGGGGTTTTCTTTTCAGAAAACAAGCAACGTTTCTCAGGAAATGTTAAAAGGTTAATTCTTCACATTTTTATTTCCCTGAATTATCTAGTTATAAGTAACAAGTCTAAAAGTAGAAAACTCTAGAAGCAAGAGGGGTTTTTTGGTTAAATTCTATGGAAAAATACAAAGTTTTCAGAGCCTGTTTATAATTACTGTACTTTTGTAATAAAACATGTTATTTAGTACTTAGATTAAAAATCAATGAAAATATCTGGAAGAAACAAGTTTCTAAAATAAGGTACAGATGATCTCCTTTGAAAAGACGGAAAACTTGAATGCTCTAGGGGACTTTCATGCTCATAAGGAATTTATGCATTGTCTAATGGTAGTGGTGATAATGGTGGTGGAGGTAATGGTGATGGAGACCATGGTGATAGAGGTAATGCTGATGGTGATAATGGTGATGGAGACCATGGTGATGGAAACAATGGTGATGGAGGTAATGGTGATGGAGACCATGGTGATGGAGACAATGATGATGGAGGTAATGGTGATGGAGACCATGGTGATGGAAACAATGGTGATGGAGGTGATGGTGATGGAGACCATGGTGATGGAGACAATGATGATGGAGATAATGGTGATGGAGACCATGGTGATGGAGACAATGATGATGGAGGTAATGGTGATGGAGACCATGGTGATGGAGGTGATGGTGATGGAGACAATGGTGATGGAGGTAATGGTGATGAAGACCATGGTGATAGAGGTAATGGTGATAATGGTGATGGAGACCATGGTGATGGAGACCATGGTGATGGAGATAATGGTGATGGAGACCATGGTGATGGAGACAATGGTGATGGTACAGGAGGATCTGAACTTTATGAATATGAAGAAACTATTGAATATGGCAGAGCCTTTGCTAGCACAAATAGTATACTTAAGACTTAAAAATTTTTTTCTATCAATGGTTCTACAAAGGATCTGAAGGACTGAAGCCCAGATCCAGGGAGGTAACTTTTCATTAGGTTTGGGAAGCTTGGTTCTATTTGCCTTGCCCAAGGTTAGGAATAAACTGAGCACTAAGGAACCACTGTTCAGTGGGGTTGAAGAGACCAGACCCCGCAGCCTCCCTCAACACCATGAACAAAGCAGTAGCATGCAGAGAGAGCCCTAATAGTACTCACTCACCCAGACCTGCATATGTGAAAAAACAATGAAATCCTGTCTTCCTGCAAAGCCAGGAAGGAGGATAATGTATCCTGGTGGTCTTTATAATCACAACAAAAATGAGCAAGTACTTGAGTGTGAAAAGATTCCTTGTCATTTTTGTCTCTTTTCCCCATTGTAGACAAAGGTTAGGGACTTCTGCGTTTATCTTGCTGGGTCTGTCAAACGGCCATGTAGACAATGATGTGAAACTTCCCTGTCTCCCCTTTCTTTCCCTGAAAGCACGTTTGTGCTCACTTACATGTGTTCTTAATGTTTGTCCCTCTAATGTAAATGATGGACGCTTTGTTTTGACATCTTACTTACTAAGTATAGTTTTATCTTCTGTTTCTGATAATGCTTCCTCTGAAACTAGATCAGCTGAACTTTTATTTTGCAGACCCTTTGAGGAGAAAACACACACACACACACACTTTAATATCATTTTAATAGCATTCCTAATTTTATTTTTATAAGTAAGGTTTGAAAAAAAATAGACTTTTAAAAATAAAAAAACATAAATGATATTAAGAGGGACTGAATAATACCCAGAAAGAAACAAAATTTGATGATAATTGTACTAATGGAAATGCACAGTAACCTGTGGTAGAATCTGTCTTTCAATTGGCTTTCAACTACTATGTAAAATACAGTAACAATCATTTTGAAAACTCAATGGAAGCCAAGAAAGAGGTCGAGTTTATGGAAAACCATCTTAGAAAGAATAGTCCTAGAAGTGCCAGTGATAGCTAGCATAGGAAAATAAGGAAAAGATGAGCACTGTCTAGCACCCTAAAGGGTGGAATATCAACAGTACCACACGTGGAAGACAAAGCAGCCTACAGTGAAGAAGCTTCCAGTTATTTTCAGAATCCATGGTTAAATGATACTCATTTTGCAGCTCATGCAAGTGATCTGGGTTAGATGCTCGCTCATTTATTCCACTGCAGAGAGAGCATACCGTAGGGAAAGAGTGCTGGATTTAGAACCTGGGACCCCAGTCACAGCCTAGACACGAACAAGCCTCTGACCGCAATCAAACCAACTCATGCTTAGGGCTTCTACTGTCTCCCTGTTAAAATGAGGGTACTGGACCACATTATGTTTCTCAAGGTGGGGCCACGTTCTCCTATTTCCTACGCTAGAATCTTCATTCAGTAATGTAGCAAGATGCAGTACAGATGGAAGGTGGTGCTGGGAAGCGATACAGAAACCTCCCTCCCACCCTCCCACCTCCCCACAATGAGATCTATGAGTTTAGAGTTCAGCTGACTATGTCCCATGGACCAGATCTGGGGAGCCAGCTGTTTTTATATAGTCCCTGGGCGTATAAAACTCCATGAGACACCACTGTGAGTCTGGGGACTAAGCTGGGTGTCCCCCTCCATCCCTTGTCCCTGCTCAGCTCTAGCACTGCCTTGGCCACTGCCCAGGGCTGGCCTTGGGCTCCAACTACATGATGGGGACTGTAGAATTTCACTCCAGGAGCTGGTGACTTGGTGAACTTTCCCACACTACTCACAGCTTCCTCCCCTCCACCCCCTTGAAATTCAGCCCCTCCACCCCTTCACCGTCAGTGGCTCTTTCCTGAGGTGAATGTCTCCAACAGAAGGTGACTTGGCACAAAGCCAGTCCACCACCCTAGATGGCCCACCCAGAGAAACTGGTGTTGTGGGGGGGGGGGTCTTCTCTCACGTTCTGTAAGTACCCCACAATATCCTTGATTTTGTCTCATGGCCCACAAAACCTAAAATATTTACTCTTGGGACCTTTACAGAAAAGTTCACAATCTCTGGTCTAGAAGATCCCTTTGATTCCATCTAGCTTCAAATCCCATATTCTAGGTACAGAAAAAGATAAGTACGATCCCACTTGCCTGGCTTTCGTTACTGTGCAGAGCTGACGGAGCCTTTTCTTCGGCTTCATGTTGAATTGGAAGGGCCTCGCTGACTGTTTCTTTGTCATTAAATGCTTGGATAGCTTCTTTGAGAAGAGTGTCGATAGAAAGTATCTGAATAGGAAAGTCTAAAGTACGAAAGGTGGTTTTACTGAGAGCTTTTGGTTCAGGAAACTGACATCGTTGTCCTTCTACGCTGACTTCACCTTCTCAACTCTCTTTAGGGCCCCCTAGAACTGTTTTCTGGATCAAGCTGTCTTTTTATTATTGTGTTAAAATTCACAGAACTTAAAGTTAACCATTTTATCCATTCTACAAGACACCCTTCAGTGACATTTAGGTTATTCACAATGTTGTCTAGTCATCATCACTATCTTGTTCCAGAAAATTTTCATCATCCCAAAAGAAGACCCTGTACCAATTAAGCAGTCCATCCCTATCGCCCTATCCCTGTCCCTGGCAACAACTAATTTGTTTTTTGTCTCTATGGATTTGCCTATTCTGGATATTTCATATCAGAGGAATCATATAATATGGGGCCTTTTGTGTCTGACTTGTATCATGTTTTCAAGGTTCACTCGCGTTGTAACATGTATCAGTACTTCACTCCTTTTATGGATAAGTAATATTCCATTGTTCGGATATACCATATCTTGTTACCCATTCATCAGGTGATGGACATTTGGATGAAGTCCAACTTTTGGCTATTATTAACAGTGCTGCTATGAATATTCCTATACAAGGTTGTTTTTTCTTTTTTGAACACCTGTTTTCAATCCTTTTCCATATATAGCCAGTAGTGGAATTGCTGGGGTCATATAGTAATTATTTGTTTAACTTATTAAGAAACCACCAAACTGCTTGCCATAATGGCTGTACCATTTTACATTCTTACCAGCAACGTATTCCAATAGCTCTACATCCTCCCCAATACATCATCTTACATTAAAAAAAAAGAAAATTACACCTATTCTAGTGGATGGTGAGATGGTATCTCGTTGTGATTTTTGTCAACTTGTTTTTGAAGGAGGTCTTTTTAATGTCTCAATTATGACCTACCCTTCTCTGCCTTGGAATGGTACAAGATGGACTGGCCTCAGTGCAAATTTTGAGCTTTCTCATGAAAACAGTAATGATATTGTATTAATGAATAAAAACTGATTGAACAGATGGAAACCTATGATTTTACCTCTAACTGAAAGAGAGTCTACAGGAAAAACCAAAGGCTCATTAAAGACAGAGTGAAAACAAAGAATAAAAATATTTGCAATTTTAAGTGGATTTCTCTTTTTTGTGTGACAAATTAATAATATCCTACTTCATCTATTGGTAAAGTAAGTAAAATGTATAAGAAAAAGTTTGACTTGTTATTTCTGTTTACACTATGCATTATCACCATCCAGCATTTCCATATAATCAAGTGTGCCTGGGACAGTCACAGTTTATGACTCTATATTCCTGTCTGCCTTGGAAACAAGTTATTTGATCATTCTATTATAAAATTCTTGATGCCATATTTTCCTAATATTTCAGCAGACCCTCATGTGTGTTTGCTACAGACACAGCCCAGTTGCAGCTGCAGTCAATGTTAATAGAAGAATCCTCTGAATACAAACAAAAAGGAAGTCTACCTTTTTGTAGAGACTTTAGAGCAGTAGTTTTTCCACTTAATGTTTTCCCCAACAAGCAGCCTTTAATTGCAAATGAAGGTAATTCAGGTACTGATGATTCAACTTGAGGGGGAAGAGATTTTTCAATTAGTCTGTGAATCACATGGCCCAATATACAATTGTTGGAGGGCGGTAAATTATCAACCATTTCTTCTGGTAGGGCCCACTCTCCAACCATGTTCTGCAAAAACAACAATGAGACAAACAAAACATAATATTCTTAAAAGTGGAATTTAGGTATACAAGAAATTTAAATATTGTAAGTAAATCCAAAGTATAGCAAACAAAAGCTAATCAATAATTATATTACATAAATGAGTAATAACATGAATACTCTCATATTAGAGAGCAAAAAATGAACTCCCCACATAAAAATAAAAGAAAAACAAAGAAAACAAATACAACTCTAAAATCCATAACAGTTTATAAAAGTAGGCATATTGAGTTATTTGAGACAAATTGTAATCCAGATTGAGAATTAAGTTTCTTAAATTGATTCTATCATCAGTAAACAGATAAAAGATAGTAATAGTTTATCTGCTGTTTCATGCCCAATATGGTATCTACATTTAACTCCTAAGTCTATGTTTAACTCCCATTTTTCCAGGTTTCTTGCTGCAATGATCAAACAATTAGAGGAAAAGGAAAAAAGCAAAGCAAACAAACCAAAAAACCACACAAAAAACTACAGACCACATTCTCTGAGCTCTGTGTAATAAAACTAGAAATTGATTTTTGAAAGATATGAAAAATATAAATACATAAAAATTAAAAGCATTCTTTTTGAATAATTATTGATGTAAAGAAGTTAGAAGTATAAATGTCTGAAAAGAACATTAAAACAATAGATTTATAAAAAATATAGAATGGGATCAAACTGTACTTAAAGGAAAATTCATAGTTCGGATGGGGAGGAGGGTGTCAATGGGGGAAAAAGGAGAAACATCTGTAACAAAAACAAATTAATAAAAATAATTTAAAAAAAAAAAAGAAAATTCATAGTTCCTTAGCATAAAATGTCTTGATTTAACATTTAAAAGGAAGGGAAATAAATAAACTAAGCATAAAAATAGAAAAAAAAATTTTAAAAGAAATAAAAGAAATAAGGAGGAAGGGATTCATAAAAATAGAAATTGATAAATCAGAGAGCAAACTATTACGACACCTTTTAAAAATTGATATATTTCTATAATTTGTCCATGTTAATCCTAATAATGAAATTGCTACTAGTTCTGAACAAGGGTAAAGAATAGCAAGTATCAATTTTGTAATCTATTAGGAATAAAGTAACAGATTTTAAGGAAACTTAAAATATTTAAGAAAATGTTATGTACAACTCTACTATAATAAATTTGAATTTACTACTATATGGTAAAAATGTTATTTTAGGAAAGTACAAATGATTAAAACTAATTTTAAGTGGAAATTTTGAAAAGATGAAAGCCATGAAAGAAATGAAAAAGTTGTTACAGAACCATATCCACAGGAAACTTGAAGACCACGATGGTTTACAGAAAAAATTTCATTCCTTAATTAAACAGAAATGTAACTGTTGTTCAGTCTTCTGGAGCATGGAAGGAAATAGAAAGCTTTCCAGTTCACCTGGCAAAACTAACATAACCCTGATACCAAAAAGGTATAAAAATTAATTGACAAAAATAGCATCCAAAAAGAAAACTACAAGCCAGCCTCACTTGGAAATATTTTGCAAGAATCATGCCTACATTATTAACAGAATCAGCATTATATGAAGAGACAATAACAATGCTAATTGACATTTTCTACACACTATGTGTCATATGGTGTTATTTTCATGAATTATCTCACATGATTCTCACACAACTCTTACAAAAGTATTATTATTTTTCCAGTTTGCAGAAGAAACACCTGGGTATGATAGAAGCAATATTTCTTGTCTGTGTTCACAACAAATAGCAATGGCAGGGCCTAGAATGGAACCCAGGCAGGCAGATTCTAGAACATGTGCTCATTACCTCTATACTGTACTGAAGTTGTTTAACCATGATTAAATCAGAGTTGCTTTATGAATACAGGGAAGGATAAATATTAGAAAACCTATTACTGTATCATATTAATAGGCTAAATTTTTTAAAAGTATATGATCATTTTGACAAGAAGCATCTGATGAAATTCAAAATTCATTTCTGATGAGAAAAATATATGTAAAATTAAAACAAAAAGAAAATCCCTTAATATGCAATGAATTGAAGCTGGCTTCCCTATTACTCTCGGGACCAATATGTAGTGGTGAACAAAAATGAATGCTTTAATTTAAGGCCTTTGGTTTTTCTAAAAATTCTGTGCATGATAATCATATGCACTGTTCACAATTAAAGTACTGAAAAGACTTGTGTAATTATCGATTGCATTAGGATTACTTGTTTCTGCTTTCATTCGTTAGAATCGTTTACACTACTAATTAGACAAGTGAAAATTATTGTATGTAATGTGACCAATCAGAAACTAACCAGATAAAACAACAGAAACCAGAGAAATTTGTTATTATAAAATAAAATAGGCTATAAGGCCAAGGCCAAGTTTAAATGGAAAGTTTCCAATGCCAATGATTTTGTGCTGTGCAGTGATTTAATTCATTCTAAATGACACAGCCTAGGATTTAAATCAGATGACTTGTGTTCTGCTACTTACTCACATCGTAGTCTGGTTAATTCCCTCATCTTTGCATGTTAGCAATCTATCTCATGGGGTTGTAAAGACTGACTACAATGCTTGTCTATGGAGTCTATGTGACCGCTGACTTTAAATGCTTAATTAAGAAACTCTCAGGCTGCTGTTGGAGGCACACAGCAGTGCCTCACAGGAGGGTGACAGCATCCACAATTCTGCCCAGTGAGAGAACCACATTCAGCTTTCACAACTAGAAAAGCAGGCTTCCTCACAAAGCGGGCAGCATAAAGCCCTCTTCCATCACTGAGTTAGCTGTAGAATGTGGCTGAACACAGTGGGATAGAATGCTGACAATGAAGAGAACTGAATGCCTAGGTTAGGAAAAGAAAGGAGGCCTGTGGAGATAAGCAGATTAAGGATTTGGTGGGACACATTTTTTAGAACCACCTTAAAAATGCAGTTGAAGACCAAGAATAATGTGTAAGTCAAGGTAAACATCTCAGGTTGGAACAAGAACATGATGAATGTAAAGGAAGTCAGAAGAACTAGAAAAAGAGGTAAATTCAGACCAGAATGAAGATTACTAGTTTAACTACAATGAGCTGAAGAGATCTTCTAGTTCATTAGTGAAGAAGAACCAGAACTTTTTTTTTTCCAGATCCCTATTTTACATAATTATATAATAAAATTATACTAGAGAAAAATTATAAAAAATATATCATTCTTACTCCTTCAGGTATTGTTATAAATAGACATGTTACTATTAGTTTCAGGACTCTGATGCCTGGAGTGGGCAACACCAGGTAAAAATCACCTAGTATAAACTATTGCTTTAGTAAGACACTTGGTATGTGTCGATGTTCTCCTTGGTATCAGCACTAATGTCAACTGACATGCATATATAAAATAATAACTAAGATCTCTTTAATTGTATTGTGCCTGTATAAATACCATCATTATGTATCTTTGAGAAGGTATAAGTGCAAGACTCAAGATCTACCAACACCTTTTATCTACCTACACACAGAGATTATGCAATTACAACAGAGTAAAGAGCCTCTGCCCTTGGTTAAAAACCTCTTTACTAGTACTATTTTTATTAATTGACCTACATTGACCTTTCCAGAAACTGAATTCTGAGTTTCCGGAGCCATGGTATAACCCAATTCTTCCTGTTTTCATAGATTACAGGGACCTAACAATCTGCTTTCCAGCCTGGATCCAGTCTGCTCACATGGTTCTCTATGTCATGTTGTAGGTATCTCTACAGACTTCTGATTCTGGTTATTTCCAGTCTGTCATATCCATTTGTTTCCTATGATCTGATTAGTCATTGTCCTTGATCCTTGGTCCCCTTGTTATTAATCATAGATAGAAGTGTCATGAGCATTTACAGACAGCACCTGCTCCAGAACAATGTGTCTGAATGTGCACGCCCAAAGGGCACACCTAAGAGCCTCCATGTGATCCGTTCACTAGATCCCCTCCTCGAATGCAACATTGCCCACGTGGGGGATGATGATGCCGATGGAGCGGCATGGTTTCCTCAACATGTTTTGTTTACTTCTCTGAACATGATTACCCCTGGAGCAAAGCAAATGTACCTCATTCTCAATTCTTGTCCCTTCTAAAGATCCAGGTTGGGAATAGATCTTCCTCATCTATTCTTTTAAAGAAAGGGGAGACCTAGTTCACTTTGATGAACCTGTGTTAACTGAATCTGGGAAACATTCAACAGTCAGGTGAATTGCACTAGCACAATAGTCAACAAACATACACTGGGTTATGCCAATGATATATAGTAGCGACATTTGAATGTGGCTCTTGTAGAGTGGTGGTACTAGTCTAAAAGTGCACACAATTCGGTATTTGTCTTCATCAATGGCTAGAACTTACCAACATTAACATGGCCTGAAGTGCCCCAGATATTCCCAGCCTGGTAGGCTCTAAATGTCTCACAATTTAATTACTGATTCATTCATTAACACAGGACCATGCCTTTTTCCCTAAAAGAGAGAAAGAACTTTCTAGAAGTTACAACACTTGCACTGTTTTTGACACTTGCTAGTTTCCTTGAAATGCCATCTTTTTACCTATAGATAACAAAACCCAACAACAGACAGATTATCTTGATACGATGGCCAAAAAACTTAGTGTGGAAGCTTCTAATGAACTGACTTCAAGAAACACCACGTGCAGTAACTGCACAAAATGAGGCTAGGCCTCTTTAGAGCACAGTGGCCGATGCGCCACGACTCCACCCTACCAAGACATCCAGGCTGCATTAATGACACAACTACTTCGGCTGCTCTGTCTTGCACACCACTCGGCAGAAGGCAAGAAGAGCAGAAAGTCTGTGACACCTGAAATACAACTAAGGCTTGTAGTTGCAGCCTCAGGGGTTGTGGTAGCCATTACCAATCCTCAAATTCCAGGGGACATTTTACCCAAGGCTTCCTTCCAGGTCAACCGCTTCACCAAGGTTCTCCATTTTTTATTGTTCTGAACCCCACGAGCACTTCTCGACCTGCCCAGCCTCTCTTGAAGCATAATTACCACTTATACTGCGTCGTCGAAGACAGTGGCTTTCAAACTTGTTTGACCAGAGCCCTCCATGAGAAATACATTTTACATTGTTACCAGTATTTGTGTACAAGTCTATGTAAAGCAGAAAAAATTGTTTTATGAAATATACCTATCCTTACTACTGGTCAGGTGCTTTATTTTCTATTGTATAGCATTGCATCATATTGATTATGTTGTGTTTCCATTTTTAAAAAAATGATTATGACCCATAAATTAATTTCATAATCTAGTCTCAGTCCACGGTTTGAAAAAGAAATAAATAAGGGATTGTTTTTATTGGACAAGACACCAGGAATCCTCAGTTCTGGTTTCAGGTGTCCAAGTACCATCTTGGATTTGTCCCTTAGATGTCTGCAAATAGAAAGGGTAAACCCTTAACTTTATACCAACAATGACTCATCCCAGAGAGTTACTGAGATTTATCAAAGTATATTTTTAAAATACTAACATAATTCTAGGTGCAATTTCTCATAATTGATAATGATTTAAAGATCCAGTTTACTCCCCTTTTAAGATCTCATTTGTGTGTTTGCTTTTAGATCTTAGTTATGGGTTGCTTATTTTATAGTTACCTTAGAAAATAATTTTTTGTACAATTAGTGTTTTTAAATTATTTCCATAATGTAAATCACTAAAAAGTCATCAAATAGCATTAAGTATGATTATTCAAAATACAGTAAAACTTCAGGCCTATTAAAAATAAGCCAACTAATAGTTAATTATAGTTAACTTGTATACAAAGTAAAAGTTACAGTGAATGGGACACGAGGTAATTTAACTCAAGCCCAGACACCTTGGGCAGAAAATGATGTCTTAACAAGACAGTCTATTAGACCATTTATAATATTCTAATTCAGCGATTTTCAACCATTTTCATATCATGGCACACAATAAATTAATATACTAAATTTCTACTAATAAACTAATTACTAAAATTCAGTGGCACACCTAAAACTATATTGTTTTTTACCGATCTGACAAAAAGAATAGCTATAATTTTGATTCATTCACACTGGACGGCTATTGTCGTGTTGGCTATTGTCATTCTTTTGGAAGTCTCAGGGAAAAGAGGTCAGTGCCCCTGACTAAATAGTTAGGTATTGCATGTTTAAAAATTCTCGCAGTACACCAGTTGAAAATTGCTGTTCTAATTTATTAGACAGCTATGTATTTCCCCTTAAAGTGCTTTAGTTATGCCCAAGATTGATATCTTTAGCAGTTATCAGGTGGCTCTTAGATACCCGAAACATACTTCCTGAGCTTAGTTTGGCCTACATGCTTGAAATTAAATAACGTCATGGAAAAAAATACAAAGACAGAGTATAAAAATAAGCTCACAGTTTATAGGGTTAGGTCAGTTTTGAGCTAATACTTTAAACCAACTTATGTCTATTCATACTTAACTCAGCTAGAACTAATCTCTTCCAATGTGGCCCCATGACCTCCTGTGCTTGCCCACATTTCACATCGTGCTCTGGGATGCTTTCTTTCATCCCCACTCAACAGTGAGCACCAGAAGGGAAGGACCTCTGTCTTAATCAGCTTTACATCACCAATACCTAGAACAGTGCTGGTACAGAGTTGGCACTCCATATGTATTGATTGCATGAATGAATCAATCAATAGTATAGGCTTAATGCATATAAACTAAATAATGAGTAAACGCATGGGTATTAAGTTTTAGCAATTTTGATTAAGTACAAAGATGACTTAGGTTCCCAAATAAGATAGACAGACACAACCCAACCCCAAATCTAGGAACAAGATCACAAAGTGTCACCATCACAGACAGACGTTAGTAAGAATCCACATACCATGTACGAAATTAGCTGGTCCTGGAATCATTTCTAGAAGTAATGGTCTGTAGTATGATTCTGAGTTTCTTCAATAAATCAAGGTATCCTTTTTATGGCAGCAAAAAGAATTTCAGTTGAAATGTAATAAATTATGAGCAATCTATATGTTTGGGACTTTGTAAGAAGCTCTGCCAGAGGTTTAACAGCGTCCTGGAATGGGTAAAAGCCGCCCGAGTCAATGGATGCATGAGAGATGCTCTTTGGAGAGTTGTTGTAACCTGATTAATTTCATATTCCTAACTGGATAGTCCCCTAAACTAGGCTGACACAACCATGTACCACATGATGAGCAGATAAAAAAAATAATAATAAAAATAAGATAATAGCCCTGGCCATTTTGGCTCAGTGGTTAGAGCGTCGGCCTGCGGTCCAGAGAGACCCGGGTTCAGTTCCCGCTAAGGGCACGTACCTCGGTTGCGGTTTGTCCCCGGCCCTAGTTGGGTCGTGTAGGAGGCAGCCACTCGATGTGTCCCTTTCACGTCGATGTTTCTCTCTCTCTCTCTCCCTCCCACTCTGTCTGAACAAAAAATGGAAAAATGTCCTCGGGTGAGGATTAAAAAAAATAAATAAAAATAAGATAAAAAACATAAGGGACATTCCAGCTCAGTTTGTGGCAATTGCCTAGGGCCTCCTCATTTGGCTTCCAAGCCTTTCATCTGAGTCCTGTTCTGTTCCAGTTCTACCTGGCTTCCAACCTGCCAGCTTCATTTTCACTTTCTAGTCTGGTTCTCACCAATCTCGGCTGTGATCCTTGGCCTACTCAAAAGACTTGGCTTGGGCCCACCTCTGCCTCTTCCTATTTTTGGCCAGTTCAGGTAGACTATCTTGACCATCTTGGTTCCAGTTCTAAGAACTCAACCTCTGGCACCAGCAATCCTGGCTGACATTCTGTTTGGATCTGTCCTGCCTCCTACCAGGGGCAATGAGATGTTATAGAAGCACACTTCTTACTGTGGCAACATGGAAAGCCCAGTGGCTATATTCCAATTACGGTGCTTGGGAATTTGGCACTCAGAAAAAAGCCACACTCCACAATGAAGTACCAAGGTAAAACTTTGTAGCTTTCAGAGCCTCTGTTCTTTGCCTTTCCTTTCAGGCTTTTCCCCCTCCAACCACTCAAAAACCCTGAGGGAATCTGGAGGAACTGCTTAAATTTGTAATTCAGACTTTAAAATTCCTGGCAGATACCCATGATTCTCAGGAGAAGCAGAAAGGTGGTTGGATACCTTGCCTGATGGGGAGAGAGTTCGGCTCATGTAACCTGGAAGCCCTCTATGGTTTCTTGACCACTGTACAAGACCTGTTTGATGGCCGGGTTCCATGAGAAGAAAGGATACTGCCCAGTACTGCCTTTAACAAGGCAGAAGAGAGGAGAAGTCAGTTAGCTGATAGGCAACTAAATTCTGACTTCTCACCAGGAGCTGTCATGGAGTGGGCTCTGTGCTGGGGCTCAGTTTGAAGGTCTCAGAACAACTTGAAAAGATGAACTGGCTCTGCAGAGTGAGCTTGGCAGCCTCTCTAAGTGACCTGACCTCTAGTCATGTCATAGTACGGTTATCTACCTACCCAAACCTTCCTGCCAGTCTGGCCTTTAGATTCCAGAGGAACTAAGGGCATGGGAATGTACACCTCTCACTGATGTTGGCAGGGCAGGTGCACCTCCAGAGAGAAGGTACGCCTCCATGCACCTCTGTGCTAGAGTGGTCAGTCTGGGTCACCTATCTATTTCCAGGAAGTGCAAACATAGCCCATGGAAAGCAGGAAAGGCAAAGGTTAACTCTACTTCACCTACGCTGCTGAACTGAAGCCTGTTCTGGCTAGAAGAATTGTGAGGAGCCAGTGCCTGTCTATCAGTTGATCCCACGGTTAATTGTGGCTCATTAGGAAATCTGAAGACCTGATCCTAATCTTCATAATGGCTTTCCCTCAGAATCTGATCACTGCTGTCTCAGCAGTAGCTTTCTCCATCCTGCTCTGATCATGGAAATAGACATGTTTAACTCTAGCCTACCACAAAAGAAGACCCAGGCAACGGACTCCATCTACCTTGTGCTTAATTTTGGAGGGTAATTCAAATTGGCCATGGTCAATTACCCAGCATACGATGAAGATCACTGTCAAAGCTGAGAGGCCTACACTTGAGAGAGCCTGGAACCTCGTTGGGCAGCCCGACACCTCCAGCTTCCAACGAATCCAGAAGTTCAGAAAGCTCAGCACTCACGAGAAGTGGCAGACTTCCTTTTTCAAAACGTTGAGCTATCAATTACTTACATACCAGGCAGCCGTAATAACTGGGCTGATACTTTGTCTTGTAGGTATGATTACCAGGAGCCACTGGAACTAAACCACTTTGAGAGGTCCTCTGTCCTGAAATTTCTGTGCTGCTGAAATTCAGTGACAAATCAGACGCAAACAATGAGCAGGGGCTTCTGCTTAGCACTCTGATTCCAGATATGCTCCAAGGGACTCAGTGGAGGAGATCCGTGAAGGAGCACCTCATTCACCCCAAAAGGACAGGTTCAAGATGACTATAGGCAAGTCACCATAGCCCTTCCAGGTCACTGAACCCAGTATACTGGGAATTACAGCAGCTGTATAGCTAGTCCCGTGCTTTTTGCAGCATGATTGCCTGGGTCTGAAACAAAAAAAAAGACTCTAAAGGTTATTGCATTTTTCCTAACCCCCAAATGCCCTTGGGACAGTATCACACTGGACATTATATCAGACCTCTCCCTGTGAAAGGGCCACCAAACAATTTTGGAGGTGGTAGCCCTCCTTATGAAAACAGTAAACTTTATGCCTTAGCTGCTCAACCTATGTTCTATTTCAGGGAGGTGGTGGTCTCCCTCAAGATCACTTCTATACCAATTTCTATGGTCTTGCTGCTCAAAAAACTTTTCCAGAAGCTTCTACATCTGAATTTACCTGTCTGCTGCCATTGCTTAGCCAGGGATAGTCAGAGAGACAGACTTGGTTGGAATTTCTCTAATGTCACAAAGAATGTAGATACTATGAGTTGGTCTTCGTATCTTGTCATTGCAAATTTCACGCAAAATATTTCCACGCAGAATACCCTCTCTCACAGTAATGACCATTGTGACTCTGTTTTCTTGGTTTTACTGCTAAGGTTAACCCCTCAAATAAGTATAGACCACCTCTAAAAAGCTTAGAGGTAGCGCTGACCAATATATTAAAGATGACTATAGGTCTAGTGTACCAAAGTACATTGCTGACAGGTCCTGGGAACTGGACAGGAGCAGTGGGATGGGAGCATCTTCTAGGTGGGAGAGTTTCTGGTTCTGAGCCCAACACATATGCTCTCCTCACCAAAATTCAAAGAGTGTCTTGGATCCGTTCAAGTTTCCTGAGATTTCTTGGGTCCATGACCCAAGTTCCCCTTCTAGTCCCTCTACTCTATAGACACAAGACCTGTGTCAAACCCATTCCAGCCCTTTGAAATCCTTGGCCAACAGCAGTTGGAAGGTAGCCTTGTTTCTTTGTAACCATGGCCCTAGAGCAAATATGGCTTCCTTTGTAAATTAATATATTAATAGTCTACTTTGTAAGCTGGTATCACTATGTTTGATTACCATGAGTCAGTATTCTAGGGCATACTGGTAACCCTACTAAGACACAGCCATACACAGAGGTCTACCCTGAAAAAGCCAGCCAGATACCTTACCATTACAGGAGGAAGACAGGGAGATAGGAGCAAAACTCTAAGCAAATAGAGAGGACAAACTATAGCTATTAAGTGCATGACATAAAAACTAAACTAGAACCGTAGTGGGAATATTCCTTTCAGTACCAACCTTCTTTTCTAGCTCCTATTTTAGAGGCTGATCATGATTCTTGTTACCTATCTTGGGAAACATTTATATATTAGCAGGTGCCTCTGATGTCTTCATCCAAAGGAGTGATGAGATGTGGCATCAGGTACCATGGCAAACAGGACTTTTAAAGCAGAAAGTCTGACAGATGATCTCAAGTTCCATCTTGTGAGCAACTGCTTACTCTATCTACTTAAAAGTAAGCTATACTCCTGTATATCTCAAAAGAGAAGATATAAACATATCTTCCTAGTAAAAAAAAATTGGGCATTTTAAGACTTCTTTCTCAGCAGGGAGCAAAAAGGGCAATGAAACAGTCATTTCGTTGGAATTTAAGGAAGCTTACACTTGACTAGTAGGCTTGCACTGTGAGGCATTTTGTAAGTGTCCTGAGTAAACATGTATGTTATGGACTCTATTGCGTCCCTCTACAGTTCATATGTTGAGGCCCTAAAGCCCACTGACATGGTGTTTGGAGGTGGGGCCTTTGCAAGGTAATTAGGTAATAAGGTTTTGACAGCGGGGGTCCCCATGATGAGAGCAGTGTTCTTCTAAGAAGGAAAGAGCCTGGAGTTCTCCCACTCTGCTCCGTGTGAGGATACAATGAGCAGGTGGCTGACTGCCAGTCTAGGAGAGTCCTCAGCAGGAAAATCAATCTGCTGGCACTCTGATCTCGGACTTCCCAGAAGTGTGAGAAATAAATTCCTATTTTTTAAGCCACCCCGTCTACAGTACTTTCTTATGGCAGCCTGAGTTGACTAATGCAATAAACATCTTTTAAATTAAAAAAAAAAAAGATCTATTCACATTCCTTTAACACTCAGCTGCTACTAAAATCTACCACTGTGTTTGTGTCAGTTATCCAGTGATGTCACTTGAGTGACGGGCTTCAAACGGATATTCTGCCGATAAGAAAACTTGATGAAATAATAAGCTATGAAGACGGGAGTCATTCACTGGGAAGCCAGGGAGCAAGGCAAGACCTAAGCTGCAGTGTCCACTCTCAGAAGTTGAGTATAAAGCCACTGGGTCAACACCAAATGCTGGAGTTGAGAGTAAGAACAAGCTGGTGTCTGGAGCCTTTCGGCAAACAAACCATGTGAGAATGACACTGGAAGACAACCCCATGGTCTATTTAATCCCACATTCTATTCTCTAGTGGAAAATATGTCATTGGATAAACACATGTAGGGATGGGTGTGTACACATGTGCTGTAGTGACAGGAACATGGATTGTTAAAGCACAAAACATACGAATGCATCTTTCAGTCTAGTTAGTGGAATATCATAAGCCAACAGTGCTACTGATAAAAATGTGCATTACAACATACACTCTAGGGTTAACCAGCAACCACAGCAAGCTTAAGTGACCACGAACTTACACGGTAATTTTTCATTAAAAACAAAAGTAACAATTAAAAACCATGGCTGACTTAAAACAACATGGATGATGTATGTGCTAGACATAAAATACCCTTCTAAACTGGGGGGAATTCCAACTAAAGCTTGTTTGTGGGCATGCACGGTAGAACTCTGCAAATTGCCAAGTGTTTTGTGGTAGAGATTTCCTAAAAAGGACTTGCATTTGGGGGAGTCTGGGGTTTACCAGGAGGAGTCCACTGTGTAATTGAGAACCACTGGCTGCTGTGTGAGAGTTGGGCCTCCAGTGACCTGGATGAGCTGGACTCCCGGCCTAGTCTGCTGCCCATGGTCCACTGGGTTTTCAGGGCTCTTCCCTCCTCTATTCAATAGCTCATTGTTTTCCTGTGGTAGTTGCCTGGGGATCCCAGTGTGGTCCAGTTGTTCCACGATGCTGTTCTTGCCTCCCTCCGAGGAGTGATCAATGAATGTTTCTGGCTATACTATTCCTGGACTAGAGCTCTCCCATGTAGCCATTCTATAAATAGAGTGTAATGATTTAGGAAATAATGTTAAGAAATAAGAGACAAATTTCTGGCAGCTACATATGATGCATACATGAGCAAAATTGTGTTTTATGCCAAGTTCTAGGTGTAATGTTTAAAATATTTAAGCATGATAGTTTGCACTAACAGAGTTTTAAAAGTGTGGGCTCAAACCTGGGAGGCATTCGTTCTTTAAGGATGGTGTTTATGGGCATTAATAAAGTATGCTAAGGATGTAAACCTCTTGAAGATTAATATCTAAGCTATGCATTTACTTGAGTATTAAAAAGGCTGAGCAGATTTAGCAATGATAAATACAGACAACTGTTTCCTTTAGCTAAACCAGAATGCACTGTCCCTCTGTGTCTTGTCAAAGACAATTTAAGCTAAATAATATATTATACAAGTCAAAATATTTATTTTTTGCTTGCATGCAGGAACATTTAATAAGATTCGGAAGAGACAAAGAAGCTCTAACACTAGGAAATGATTAATAGGATAGTTTACAGTTTGTATATCCTAAAGCCTGAATGTGGTGTATTTTCCACCATGTAGTTGAAAGGAGCAGAGCATAAAAATATAATCAGAAATCCTAAGGTAATCTTCATTTCCAGAAAAACAGTAAAAGCTGTAAACAAAATAAACTGCATTGCCAGCTGTTCACATGCTCCTAACAAAAGTTTACAGCTTCCTGCTAAAGAAGTACCAGCTGCCTCAGGATGTGGGTAAGAAGCTTGTTCCTGTGGTAACGATTTCCCAAACAAGAGAAAAAGTTAAAAAGCCAAATCTTTGCTAAACTACAGACTACCAGGTCTCCTGATTTATGAGAACAACAAAAATAGAGTAGATAGAGCTTTTTAAGAAATAAGTTAGGAATCAATATTCCATGAATCAGCAAAATCTGTCAAATAAAATGACAATTTACAATGCAAAAAAATACCTTTACTTAGCTTGATATTGTGAAAGCATTTTATTTTGTAGCATTATACTTTAGGTCGACACACTACCTCTAGCATATTCTACAATCAACAAAATCAGCATGCACACATATCCTGTAAGTTTCTACTCAATCCTTAATAAATAATCATTCTTTTAGTAATACCAATACAGATACATCCAATTAAAATATGGTGTACATTTAGTTTCTCATATCTCATTAAAAAAAATTTTTTTTTTCTTTATTGCTTTTAGAGAGAGACGAACGTAGAGGGAGAGAGAAATAGAAACATCAACTGGCCACCTCCTGCATGTCCCCCACTGGGGATCAGGCCCACAACCTGGACATGTGCCCTGACCGGGAATCGAACCGGTGACCTGTTGGTGCATGGGTCGACGCTCAAACACTGAGCCACACCAGCCGGGCTCTCATAATCTCATTTTCTTTTCTTGTCTTTTTTCATACTCTTATCTTCTTTCAGTATTTACACATTAGCGCTATTTTACACTTTGCCCTATTCATTGTCATTCATTTACTTTCTTCCTGTATCCTTTCAACAACTATTTATAGAGTATTTACTGAATTCAACAAATGGTTGTGTCGAATTATTCATATTGCAAGTATTGCTTTCCTGGAATTTATTCAATATTTCTAATAATAAAAAGCCTCATTCTTCCTTCCATTGCTGCTGGTTTACTCAGAACTCCTATCCAATAGTTTTTCATTGTACATTTTTCCTCCTAAAGATGAGATGAAGTGGGTGGGGAGTGCAGCGTGGTGAGGAAAGAAACTGATATGCATTATTTGCATTCAACATGCAGTGCACTTGGCTAAATGTTCAATACATATTACCTTCAGTTTCACAACAACAAAATAAGGTAGGTATATTATTATTGTCATTTCCCACGCTGGGAAATGGAGTCTCTCGGCTCACAAGGGGCTGTCTGCCTGCAGTCGCACAGCTGGCCTGTGGCAGTGCCAATGGTGGGCCCTTGGTCTGTCTAACCCCAAAGGCTTTTCAGCAGCTCATCATAGAAGCCCACTGGCACCCAAATACATTCCAAAAACTCTTTGAATAAAATTTTCTTTGAATCTGTGCTACTCATAAAGCTCAGACCTTCTCCTTTCTCATTTGTCTCCAAGAACAATATAGTATTTGATACATTTTCAAAGAAATACCTTTTTTATGAGGGCTTTTGAAGCACAGGTAGACAGCTCATACAAAGAAAAATACTGATGAACAGAAACACTTTAAAAATTCTGAAATCTATCTGCCCAGACAATAGATTTTGTTTGATTTTTTTCAGACCACTCTTAGTATTACTGGAAGTAACAGATAATAGATTATAAGTAGTTAGGCATTTAAAAATTAGTACTTTAATTCAAAATTAAACCAAGGGAAAAATGTAAACATAAAATGCCCATTTTTATTAGTAGGAATAAAATAATATAATATCACAAATTAGTGTTAACATAATGTTTATTATGTTACATTTCGCCTAATCCATATTAGTTTGTACCTTATATTCTTCATAATCACTGTTATCTAGTAAGTCCCTTTTCTCCAGTTCTATACGTTGTTCTTCAGTAGGCTTAGCTGGTAGATCTTTAATAGAGGCTTGCTCATAAATGGGCTTTCCGTGAAAAAACAGTTCCTTCCAATCATGTATCAATTTATAAGGAATCAGACTATAGCAAAAAAAAAAAAAAAGTTAGAGATGAATCATTGGTTAGTCAGATATACACCTAAAACCTTAGTCTTTCTATTGTCATACTCAGTTCCCCAGGGTCTGCTATTTGAGACCAAGGATTCCAACTTGCTATTATATTCTTAATGGCTAATAAAATGTCTGGAACTTAGTAGGTTTGAATGAATGAATGTTACTTAAAAGGCACTGGTTCTTCAAACTTTCTAATTGACTGTGAACTAACAGAATAATATATTAAAAAATAATTAGCATTATCATAATAGTTAGGTTTTTTTAATTCCCAGCTGTCTTATTAAATGGTCATGTGACTTTGGGAAGTCATTTAAATGCTCTAGCAATAGTGTCCTCCTATGCAAAATGAACAGATGGAATACTTTCCAAAACCCTTTTAAAGTACCAGTTGGTTTACATATTTTCATATTAATTTGTAACAGAAAAATATACTATATGGTTGCCTTACTGTCACGGAACCTTTATTTGGTAATCTTTAAAACTATTTTCAGCAATTATTTCTATTTAAATCTGATGAATGACTAGAGGAGGAAATCAGACAGAGTGATGGGAAAACAGTTCCAAGATGAATGAAGGGGGCAAAGGAAGGAAAGAGACTGACATGATTCAGTCCTCTAAAAATAGTTGGACTAGAGCTTGCAATTACAGCTCCTTAACAAGTGGCACTGCATTTACTTCATTCTAGGACATGGTACAGCATGGATGAACCCTGAAACCGTTATGCTAAACGAAATAAGCCAGACACAGAAGGACAAACGTTCCATGTTTCCACTTACTCGAGTTACCTCGAATAGTCAAATTCATAGAGTTACCAGGGCTGGGGAGGGGGAATGGAGAGTTAGTGTTTAATCACTGTGTAGCTGCAGTTTGGGAAGATGGGATGCTGGAGGTGGATGCTGGTGATGGCGACACAACAATGTGAATGTACTTAATGCCCCTGAGCTGTACACTGAAAAATATTAAAATGAAAAACTTTATGTTTTACCACAATAAAAAGTAGTATTTCAAGGTAAAACAAAATATAATCATATTATGTTTCCCATTAATCAAATGGGAAAAAAAAGGTAGAGATTTTTATCAACCCAAATATTAATCAAATATTAATAGTTGTTAAAGATTACTTTATGGAGATATGGAAGTTTAGAAATTAATAAGTTCAGGCATAGAAATAACACCAGAATTATTAAAGTGGCATTGGCTTCTACAATGAAGTAAATAATCAACTTATATATTGCTCAAACTTAATCTTGCAGTTACTGAATCAATAGCCTATTATCTAAATATTAATAATTTTGTTAAGAAACTGTTTTAACAAAAGTCAGTCCATGTAAATAGGCTATACCAAAAATATACCTGGTGCTTTAAAATATATATGCTGATAATATCTTGCTTAATGCTGAAGATAAACTAAAATGAGTTTATCTTGATTGTTAGTAATGTAAACTAATAAAATCTTAAATTATTGTATGCAATTGCAATTATTGTATGTATGCAAAAGACACTTAAATTTTCAGAGTAAAGCCTCCTTAAACGTTCTATGATATCAATACCTCTGGAACTTTAAAATTTTATGTATTTTTCAAATTAAAACAAAATGGTTTCATATAGCCAATATGTTCTCTACATTAAATTTCATAAAGCAGGACTTAAGTGTAGTAAGAGGCAAACTAGTATATGCCTCTGTGAAATATTATAATAATAAGACTAATATACATAAGAAGTCTCAGTTGTGCTCTATAAGTTGGTTTGCAAGTCATTTATTTGACATAGAAATAATATTTATGTGTTTCCCTTTTGCTTTGGCCACAAGGAAACAGATAAAATTTGTAGCTCAATTGCAGTAACCAGGAAATCTACTGCTGCCTGTGTAACTGTGTTTCAATTTACCCCTTGTTCTTTTTTTTTTTTTTTTAGATTTTTTATTAATTTATTTTTGTTACAGATGTTTCTCCTTTTCCCCCCATTGTCACCCTTCCCCCCCCCCCGCCCCGTCCCCAGTTTTGTTGTCCATGTCCATTGGTTATGAGTACATGCGTACAAGTTCTGTGGTTCATCGCTCCCCTCCCCCATCCCCTCTTCTGGCAATTGTCAGTCTGTACCCTACTTCCACGTCTCTGGGACTACCCTGTTCCTCAGACTGTTATGTTTATTATATTCCAGAAATAAGTGAGATCATATGATATTTGTCTTTCTCTGCTTGGCTGGTTTCACTTAGGATAATAGTTTCCAGGTCCTCCCATGTCGTTGCAAAGGATAAGAGATCTTTCTTTCTTACAGCTGCATAGTACTCCATTGTGTATATGTACCATAGCTTTTTTTATCCATTCGTCTACTGATGGACACTTGGGCTGTTTCCAGATCTTAGCTATTGTAAATAGCACTTCTATGAACATGGGGGTACATATATTCTTTCTGTTTGGTGTTTCAGGCTTCTTAGGGTATATTCCTAGGACTGGGATCACTGGGTCAAATAGTAATTCAATTTTTAATTTTTTGAGGTAACACCATAGTGTTTTCCATAGTGGCTGCACCAGTCTGCATTCCCACCAGCAGTGTACTAGAGTCCCCTTCTCTCCACACCCTCGCCAACACTTGTTGTTTACCCCTTGTTCTTAACTTGCTACTTTTAGATTTTCCTTTGTTCTTACCTTGGCATATTCTTCGTATTTTTTGTTTTGTTGACTATTGCCTTATAAATTGCATTAATTATTAGTAAAATAACCTCTAAACAATTCCAATCTTCTAGGAAGTTACAAGTGTTTTAAATAAATTATCATAGTTGTCTTAATAAATTATAGAGAACTCAGACACAACATTTTAAAAAGACATATAAATACATGTTAAATAAGGCTAGTTCGCAGTGAATTAGGTCAGTATCAAGGTACTCTGGATCCCACTTCTCAGACTTACTTCCATGAAACATTTTTCTCTTTTAACAACCCAGTGTCTATTTACAATCTTATTCCTTTCTCATTCTCTGCGGTGTCTCTATAGTATTGATTGGGAAAAAACAATACTTACTTGTTCGTCAACATTCGATAGTTTGCCACTTTAGTGGACAAATCAAGTATTTGATCCAAAATTTCTGCACATATTAAATAATGCTTTTGGTAACGAGCTTGAGCTCTTTCCACAGCAATCTGTTCATGAATTTCCCTCTCTCTGCTGGCTTGTTCTTCAAAATCAATCTTGGCTTGTTTTGCCAAAGCCTAAGATGACAAAGGCATTTTTAAGTCACCAGAACTGTGCAATGATTCAAAAGAAAATCATGTTTTCATTTCAATAACCAAAAAAAATCTCTAAATAAAACCTCCTTTTAACACAAGGAAAAATTAAATAAGTGAAAGAGCACTTTCTCCTGAACACACAAAGTACCGAGTATGATGGCAAAGACAGTATTGGAAATATTCCCCTCAAAGCTTATCTTATCAGTAAAATGGTACAGAGAAAAGTGGTCTGACCAGGGAAAGTCCAATGTGGACTGATGATACATTGGATCTTAAGTGTTTTAAAAGAAGTCCTGATTTCACAGGTTGTAAATAGTCAGAGTCAGGGATAACAGAGACACGGGCATGTCTCAGCCGGACCCCAAGCACGTCTGGTCTCTTTGTACCCACCTGACACACCTGCTCTGCCCAATGCCCTTGAATGTGAGAGTTCTAGAACACTGATTTCTACTTAGAAAATATTTTGGAAACCCCCCTGATTATACTGACCTGAAAATATCACACATTTGCCAACAAATGTTAAATGTGCTCAGACAACAAAACCTTCTGCTTCCACAGCCTTAATAAATTGATAAAATTCATGCACAGAGACATCAGTTTTGCAGAAAGTAGTGAAATACTCAAGCAGTTTGTCACTGCCCTCTGCTCGGTTTGCACTATTATTTTCTTTAGAAAACCCTTTCTTCACACAATTACAGAGGTCAAACTTGGCATGACCAAATACTGCTTTTCCAACAGGTATACCAGCTCCTTGAGAAATTCTATCCTGCGCTAACATGCTCTAGAAACACGTCTTGCCTCCTGGAGCTTGACCCAGGGAGGGTGCAACAGAGGTAAATGGGGGTGCTGAGGGAGCTGTGATGGGATTCGAGCCCCAGCTTGTGTGGAAGTCAAGTACCAGCTGTGAGAACTCGCCTGTCTCCACCTCTCAGTGCAAAGCAGGGGTGTTTACAAGACTTGCCATGAACAGAAGAACGAACCAAACCATCTTGTCACAGCAAATATTTTTTATCATGATACTGTTCACAAATGACTAAATATGACAATAAACTGACATTGTCCATCGAACCAAAGGGAAGGTTCATTTGTCTTGTTATTGCAGTTTTGTGTGTTTTATTGTTGTTGGGAAAGGAGTTGGCCTCAAAGGTCAATCCTGTGCATTTGGCAGGTTGAGGGATTACACCAGAATTTGTTATTGTTGTATAGGCCTTGTTTCCTAAGAAAGCACGCGTCTTAACTGCAAAGCTTTATGGCATGCTTCATGAAGTGTGAAGAGTTCAGGAGAGAGGAATCTGAGAGAGCAGCAGCAGTTAGGAGAGCATTTTTGGAGAAAGTGACAGTAGATGGGTCATGAGCTTGGTTCCCTACAGAGTGCCTATAAAGCACATGGAAATACCTAAGATATGATGAAACCAGAACCTCGAGGGGGCAGTGGCACAGAGCAGCTTCTACCTGGTGCACCTGCCCCCCTCCCTCCCTCCTTCCATGTCTTCCTTCTCTCTAGCTATCTAGTCTTCTACCTCTACCCACTCTGCCACCGCTGACCCTGTGCTAAACCCACCATAAGGCCCCAACCCACTGCAGCACTGTGGGTTACAGCCCTAAAAAAAACGCAGGAAGGAAACGGAAGAGGAAGTCTGCAAGACATAGTCATCTCCGTGGGTGTGAGCTCGGACTCTGGAGTCTGATAGACCTGGCTTTGTCCTGGCTACGCCACTGAGCAGCTGTGTGACCCTGAGCTTTCTACACTTCATTTTCCCTATCTGTAAAATGTACATAAGGATAGTGTCCACTTGAAATGGCCATTGCATGTAATGAACATAGCTCAATGCCTGACTCAAAGCAAATGCTCAAAAAAGGTTAAATAGTAATGTGTTTGATTACTATTAAAACAATAGTAGGCACAGGAATTTGAAATCAGAAAAAGTTTAATAGACACCTAACAGTCTTAAAGAGATTAGCAGATGTAATCTAAAAACAAAGCAAAACAGACAAAAACTTCTAAATAATGGTGAAAAACACCAGTTCTTTCTCTCTCTCTCTCTCTCATTGTGCCAGATATTAGCCTAGGCCCTGGGGAAAGAGAATTAAACAGAAGCAAACATAGTCCCTGTCCTCACGGAGCTTTCATCCAGTGGGAGATTCAGTCAAATAGTCACACAGATCAATTTATAATTATGCACTATGATAAGTGCCACTAGGGAAAGACTGTGGGACATGAGGGCATGTAACAGGCAGCCTGACCTAGACAAGTCGTGCGCGGAGCTCTGGAAGATGATTTTTAACTGAGGAAAGACACGTGGGAAGAGGGGGAATGGTAGAAGAAGTGGCTTATTCAAGGACCTGAGAGCAGACCTGTCGTCAAAGTCCAGAGATGGAGGGGAAAAAATTAGGAGCAGGATCTGGTGGGAAGGAAGCCCTGGATGGGTTTTCTTTAGCAGGAGGGCAGTGGTCAAATCTGAGAGTCAACAAGATTCCTCGGCTGCAGAATGGAGAATGGTTTGGAGGGGCTGTGAGCAGGACAGACAACTTGCATGAGTTCTCTCTAATTTTCCCCTTTCTTCATTTCTAATAAGTAATTGGAAGTCTTTTAAACTTCTGCATCAGGAAATGTCTGCAGGGTGGAAAAGATGAAACTGCTGGAGGAGCCTCCTCACTTCAAAAGGCTAAATCCAAAGGCAAATCAATCCCGCTCCCCAGTAGCTCATGGGGAGCAGCAAAGCCTCAGAGGGGAACATGTGAGGGACCCACAGAGGCTGGAACAGCCTCCTCAAAGTCATGTGCACTGATGGCAATGTGTAGGCTGGTGCAGCTGAGGTCTCAATGGCAACAGACTGGGCTTGGGCCAATGACTGATGTGTTTCCCTGATGACTTGGCCCTGTGACCTGGCCACTGTGCCTCTCTGTGGGCAGAGGTGAGTTGTTGGAGTTCATCTGAGGTTGGTTTGAAAGACCTATATAATGTTACGTTCTTGCACACTCCAACTGTGGTTGGCAATTCATAGCCACTAAAAATAGATGAAGGAGAGCGTTGCAACAGTAGACTGGGGTGGTGGCGTAGACATGGAGAAAAATGAACAAACTGAAGAGATATTTATTTAGTACATGAAATCAATAGGACTTGGTGATGTTTTGGATATGGAGGAGTGAGGATCAAGCAGACTTCAAGTGGGTCCTGAGGTTTTGGACGTGTATACCTGAATACATGGCAATGCCATTTGTTGGACTATGGAACCTTGAAAAAGACCAGTTTAGAGATAAAGGTCATACATTTGGCTTTCACATGTTGAATTTGAGGTGTACTGAGATATATGAAGAGAGATGCCAGGAAAGCAGCTGGACATATGGATGTGATAGCATTGTAACTAGCTAGTTATCAACAACAGAAACGGAGCAAAGGGAAGCCAGACATTATAAACATGTCATTTGGGCAGCTTCACCAGGCAGTTGCCATTTCATATTTCCCAGGGAACCAACAAAGGGGAGAGAGACACATGCCCTGTAAAGTTGGGGAGACTAAGAAAGGTACTTGCCTGTCACACCTGGGGACAGAGATGGTTGGCCAGAATGGGCGTGGCCACTGTAAGCACACGGACATTTGGGAATACATAACTTCCTAAACAAAAGAATTCGCTTTCTTGTTGCTCTTTTGGGCTCTCGGGACCTTTGTTGCTTGGGGTGTGCTCTCGTTCCTCTTGCAGTGGATGCAATGCACGATGGACTAATGGATTGCAGCTAGTCTAATGCTGTACTGGATTATGCAAATATGGAACAAAAATTCTGGACCCTGGCTCTCATTTTACCTCTACTGAAATCCCAGCTATACTTTTTCTATGATTGGACTAGGGGAAATGGGACTTTGGAGGCCCAGGGTAGTAATTTCATAGAAATAAAGCTTTCTACTATATCACATTCTCCCATGCAAGTCTCAGAAATTATTTTTTCTTGGGATATTACCAGAACTCCACCCACAATAGCAACTGGGCAGATGAGGCACATTCCCCTCTGATAACAGATGGTGACCCAGATGGGACAAGAAGACCAGGACGATTAAAACATGGAAAGTATCCCTTTTCTGCTCCTTCCTTGCTGCTCAGAAATCTCCCCAGCAGTCTGCAAACCTGCCTTTTCAGCCTGAATCTGGCTTGCACTGGGGAGAAAAAAACCTGGCCTGGATTCTGGTGACATAAAACCTCACCTCCCTAAGCTGAGGGTTTTATCACTCATTTGCCTCTCTCTCTCCTGTCTTGGTTCAGTTGATTCAGATTCAGGTTCAAACCCCTAAATGTGGGCGTGCTTCCTCGTGCCCAGTGCAGTTTCAGTAGCCTGGGCACACAGGATCCAACAGCATAGGCTGGGAGGGGCCAGCAACTCCTACCTCTCACCAAAGGACTTAGGGCATGTCTTACAGCCCAGTGAGGCTCCAAGCCAAGAAACTCCCCAGACCCTCACTTCCCTAGTTCCCTCCACCTCCTGTCTGCTCTCTGCATCTGTCCTAACAGTGTACCTGCCTCAGCAGGCTTGGATTTGTGCGCCCTCAGAGCCTAGGGAGAGGGGGTGCAGGGATGGTCCCCAGTTGGAGCTACGGCCGCACACAGACCCAGAGTTCCGAGTCCTGGCTCTCCAATACTAGTTCCCGAGCCAAAGCACCGCTCCGACCTTGTGGGTCTAGTGGCCTGGGGCTGAATGTCAGGATGGGGTGAGAGGTGATGGAGTGGCACAGAAAGCCCGAATTCACCAAAAGTAGGGGGAAAAGCTACTGTAGGGGCCCCACCCCTGGCAAGCCAGGACAGCTCCCTGCCTGAACACTCTCTCCCCACTGCTCATCACTACAGGCGGGGACCACAACCATTACTATGGCAGAACACACTGTCCTGGCAGCCACGGTGCTTGGGGGCAGAAACAGTTGTCATTTTGACAGCCATGTTGCTTGGTAAAAAAATTGTAACCAGTCAACTGGACTAAAAAAACTACAGCTTCTTGTCACCTACTACTAGTTACTGATACTATATTTCTGTTATAAACAACTACTGTATATTTTAACTCATACAAATATTACTGCTTGTCATTAATGTTTCTTCTACAGATATAACTAATAGAAAAAAGCCTCAAATGTACAGATACTCAAAGAAATAAAAGAGTTTTGTGACTCAGTCTTGAAAATTGACTGCAAAACGAAATTTAACCCCAGGGCCTGGGTGTCAACTCTGTCTTGCTAAATTAACAGAGAATGTTAGCTCCTCTCTTAGAGAAAGCTGCTCACACTGTCACACCTCTTAAGGGACTGAGGCTGTTAGGAATATGAAAGACAGCAACAGGTTGCTAGCTCAGCTATTAGAGGCCAATAAAAAAGACTAAAAATTGTCTACTCAAGAAAGTAAGGAATTAAAACCTCCAGTAAGGTCAGAGACCATCAGAATCACCTATGTGGAGTTACAGAAGCCCAACTGAAACAGTGCCTTGTCAACACTGTTAATAAAACTCCACACCTGGGCAAAATTGTACTACTATTTCGGGAGGGTCTCAGCTCCCAAGTGGGAGGGGTGAGACACAAGTCTGGGTGCAGAGACTAGCAGTAGTGCGGGTGGGGCTGTGAGAATCCTAGGTTCTGGCAACATGACAGCAAAGCTGGGAAACATCAAGGATCTCAGGTTTTTCCTCAGCTATCAGATCTCCCTCAAGAGGACAAAAGAAAAAATGTTGTTTTTTTCCTCCTTACAATCTCCATTCCTCTAGAGTGCCTGCCTACTCTGGCAGGAAATTTTATTCTAAATTTTTTAAAAAAAGACTGTGTGCCTCTGAAATGCTAATACTTGGTCTTCAAACACTCTTATCTGAGCATCTATTCTAAAAAATAAATCTTATCTGAGTCTAAACTATCTAAGCCAATCAGTTTAACTCAGTTCATTTGTAATTCACTAAATCAGTGAATTTTGCTATATAATACCTGTCTCCATGGAAGTATGTCTCTTAAAGTGTCAATATGTTTACCAATAAAGAAGCCTATATTTCTAATAATTATGAAGTATGTTTTCCAATTTAGGGAATACTAATTACTCACTTTTAGCTTTTTCTCTCTACCTGATCCCTCCAGAATCTGGCAATTCTTAATGAGTAAGTCACGGCAACACATTTCTTTACATAAATCCAGTAAGACCAATTTCAAACTATGTGATCTTATTTACTAAGACTTTGACTAGAAGAATGTCATGTCTAAAAGAAATGCTCTCCCTGGAATCTGGATGTCACCAGAAAGCCTTAATAAATTTAAATTGACTCTCAAAACTAATCAAAGCCAATGAAAGCCACTGCAAAAAATGGCCTGATACCTTGCTTGGTCACATAATTCATGACAATCTTCCAGAAAAGAAACAAAGGCTGCTTTCCTGAAAAATGGCAAGCAAAAAACCTCAGGACATCTTTGGGGGCCTCGTGGGCTTGAGATATTGACTCAAACCTACAGATATTGCAGACGAAGCCAGATGACAACTGTGGCTTGGTTTCTTTGCCCTGAGGGGCTGACTATAACTCAACCTAAAGATTCCTTGTAAAAATTCCAGCAAAGCCAATTTGAAAAAGTCTATATGATCTACTTGATCAATTACTATTCTTGTTGTGTTCATACAAATAATCAAGCTAAATTAAAAGTAGACTTCATACAGTCTCTTTAATAAAAAATAAGAACACTCTTAGAAAAAAAATTATGTTTCAGTAAAAACCACAATGCTGAATTATAAATACTGGACTCCAGCACAGTTAACTGTCTTCAAAATTTTGTTTTTAAGACTATGTCTGTATATGTCTTACAAAACTCAACACCTGATGACATCACCAAAAGATATTCTAACTACAGACAAGCTATCAAATTGTCACTACTTGATCTCATTCCAACAAATGCCCTGCACCTGGAAGTCTTCTCAACTGGTTTATGGTTTCCTGTGTGCATTAACTTTTGTGTTTTGTTTCCTTCTGCTTTCATAGGAAAGTATGCATACGTCCTTATTTACCTGAGTGCTTATTCACACAACACAGGCCTCACTTCAGAAGCCGCGTACCTCACAGCCTCCTCAAACAAAACTCAACAATCTGGACTTATAATTAAGTCAATAAAATATAAATAATCTATCAACTTCACTCAAAACTGCTTTCCCTTTTCTGCCCAAATGGGTCAGACAGAAAAGGTCCACAGTTTCTCATGTTGGAAATCTGAGAATATTTCCTTTAGCTTAATTTGAGTTAAATACAATGGACCAAAAGACTGTAGACAGGTGTGACAACACCTGACTCCAGGGAAGCCACTCCTTCAGCTAATCAGGGACACTGTTGAGTTAATTCTTCCCTTCACCACATGGGTTCTTCCCTCTCACCAGACCTTTAGTTGCTATGAGTCTCCTCACTTTTGAATTGTGCCTTTTAACCTTATTGTCAAGTTTGTCACTTCTAAAATACAACAAAAATGCCAACTTATCCGATGTGCCATCCTCTAGACAGTGCCTGTGGTGCCTGCCAGAGGCAGCAAACTGACCTGGACTTTGCAAAATCCCTCTTCCCTGCATGAAGAATCCCCTCCCCTTTTGCTCCCTCCTTCCTCTGTCAGATAGGGGGGACCTCTGAGCTTGGGAATAAGCAGGACTATGCCCCTTGACAACAGAAAGCAGTCACAAGAAGACGGAGATCTTCAAACATTTATCCTTTGCAAGATTACCAAAAGGTTCCTTCTCTCTAAGAAAGGAATGATGCCCAGCCGGTGTGGCTCAGTGGACTGAGCATCATCCCATGGACTGAGAGGTCCCTGTTCGATTCCTGGTCAGGGTACATGCCCAGGTTGCAGGCTTGATCCCCAGTGGGGGGCATGCAGGAGGCAGCACATCAATGTTTCTCTTTCACATCCATGTTTCTATCTCTCCCTTCCTCTCTCTCTAAAAAATAATTTAAAAAAATATTTTAAAAAAAGAGAGAGAGGGGAATGATACTACTGTAGTTAGCTAAGTATCAATAATAGAAAAGGGAAGGGCTGATGTTATAGATGTTGTTAGGGCAGCTTCACCAGGAAGAGGGCAGAGACATAATTGCATGAGTCCGATGTCTTTTGCAGTAATTACGCCCCCACGGTTGTGGAAGAGATTGTCTGAGGAAATAACAGAGGAGAGGAGGAGGCAGCCCAGTAATAAGCTTTAAGGGCCCCAGTAGTGAATGCTTTGCTATTACAGAAGAATGTTCCTACAACCAAAGCCGGGCTAAGCGGCCAAAGAAACAGGAGGAAAAGCAGGACAGTATTCCCAGCAGCGCTCAACAGAAAGTGACTATGAGACCTGGAGTCCATTCTATTCATATTAATAGTGTGAAATACTACTGACAGCTTGTGAACATCATTAACACATTAACATTTTTAATAAATTTAAAAGTACTTCTGGGATTCTCCCACCAAACAATAACGAAACTACAAGAACAATAAATATTAAAAAACAATTTAGAAATCTTCCTTTGTCTTCACAAAAGTGAAGCAGTAGAATGAGGACGTAGGGAATAAAATATATTTTGTTTGTTTAGTGGATGATACTGGAAAGAAAAGGTGACAGTGTTCCCTTGACAAATTCAACATTTATTTTTTTCATTCCTTCTTATGCACTAGCCACTGTTGATGGAGGAGATGATACATTCAATCTGAAATCAGCCATCTCAGAGGAGATGGGCCAGGGAGGCAGGTACCTCAGCTTCAGGGAAAGGTAATCACGTAGGAGGAAAGGATGCAATTTTTCAGGTGCTTCGGAACCTCACAGTCCTGGTCTCTGAGGCTGCAGCAGGCCCGAGGGTCCCCTCTGAAGCCAGCTCCAGCCCAGTTACAGACACGTCATGCTTCTCATCACAGTGAGACCAGCCCTGCTATAAACACTTGGCTATCCTGCACCTGATTAACAGGGCTTGTGAAGCCAATGTATCTTGGAAAGGTTAGCTAGACACATCATTTCTAATGCAAGAAAACGGCACTCGATCTTCAACTTTAGTCAACAACAACCGGAAAAAAAAGAGGAATTAAACAATTATCCAGCTAATTCCACTCCTGAAGGAGACAGCGAGATTAGCGTCCACACAGACAGGACTGGTGGTGAGCACTCACATTTGTAGAATCAAGACTAAAGGGAAAGAGTAAAAGCTGTGGATGCTATACGTGCTGTCAGTGTAGTTGTACAAAGCACGGGGAGATAATATAGAGAGATCACAGAAAAAATTAACTCTTGTTCAGGGGTTGGCAACTACATATACACAGCTCTGTTTACCCTGGCTGGAGAGAAAGAATCAAAAGTAACCTTAGAAGAGTTTTAAGGGAGCTATCACTTACCGCTTCTCGATCAAGAGCATCCTGGAAATCTTTAAGTCGTCTTTCCTCATATTGTTTCTCTCGGAAAATTCTGTTTTGCCATAAAACTTCCTTTTCGTGCCGGACGTGCATGAGCTGGACAGCGATCCGGCGCTCCTGCTGGGACAGCCGCATGAGCCGGTTGATCAGCTGCTCCTCCCGGTAAGCCTCCTGCGGACACAGCGGAGGGGCCGGTTACTGTCACGGCCACGGCCGTTTCCCACTGGGCTAAGAAGCCTGTACTTAAACAGTGCGTAAAAAGCATAGACAACACTCTTCTGCATCCATTTCTGCCATTTGATTTAAATTTGAACATGGCAAAAATCAAGCCATCATAAAAAAAAAATTTCCAACAAAGATTGCATACTTTTGGGTATCTAGAAGAAGCGTTATGGTTTTGGGACTCCCAATTATTTTAAATAAATTACTCCCTCCTTTGAAATTTGATAAAAATAAATGAGGTGATTGTTTGCAAGGTTTTATAAACAAGGGATATCATTCTCAATTTTGAGTATGTTTACAGAAATGTGGAATTGTGCTACATGTACTCTTAACATAAATGCTAGTTGTAAAAACAAGTGCAGACACTGTCTGGCTGAAGGTGGCAGATGTGATTAGTTCCCAGTGGGGGCATCTCAATACCTGTGTGCGGAAAAGCAAAAATCTGATAGAATGGGAACACTGGGGAAGAGGCTAAGGGGAAATGATCTACTGCTTATATTAGGAAAAATGTAATGGTTGCAACCTGAAGAGAAACTAGGTGCATTCTCTTGGCTGCTTTGGAGAATTGAAGGGAACCAGCAAGTGAACAGTGGAAAAACATTAAATCAGGAATCAGAGGCCCCGGCCCGTTGTAGTCTCACTTTTACAGTTGACTGGCTGTGTCCTGGGGCAAGGAACTCAGATTTTCGGGCCCTCTCTCTGCACAGGTAAAATGAGGGGGTTAGGTGGAAGGTGATTTCCCAAACCCCTTCAAGCCCTTTCACTCGTCTAAACAGAGACATCATGTGGAAGGGGGAGGTAATTCAAGTCCTCAAGGGGGAAAATTTAGAAGAAGACCTACAATTGGAGCTGTACATTTAACACTCAATGATCCAATCATTTAGGAAGAAAATCTGACATCATTAATGACACTGTTTCACATCATCTCTCCCACTATGAGATCGTGGGAGAAACACTGTAAACATTTTCAGAATCGAGATAGAAATAATAACACTGTAGTAAATGCCAAAACTTGAACGTGGGAATTATATAAAAATATAGATGAAGTAAAAGTTCAAATGAAAGTCAACATGACATTTTTTTTTTCTGTTGAGTAACATGTATCAGGTAAAAAATAAAATAATGAACAACTTGAAACATATCTCAAGTTATACAATTCGAGAAGCTTTAGTGTCAGTCCTTTGTTTCCTCTTGCTATCCAGTGGTGGGGAGTGAATGTAAGAATGGCCACACGTTCTTCCGTTTCCTTCACTCACAACTTTGCAATTTATCCTGCAGATATTCCCATCAAAAAGTAAAATCTATTTCTCCACTGCTTAAATATGGAGTTTGGGGTGACCATTGACTTGAACTGGCCAATGGGACATTAGCAAAAACAAACAAATAGACAAACAAAAAACCCACAAAACAAAACAAAAACTTTGGGGTCTGACGTTCTTAATTCTCTTGTGGCCCCTGCCACTGCCACCACTTTTTCCGGTCTGCTAGAAAATACATCTGCCATGCAGAGAGAGAGGCCAGTCTTCCCAGGTAGACCTGATGAAACATTCGAAGTCAGCCAGCCTCAGCCAACCCACCAGCTGCCCAACGACATCTGAGTGAGACCACCGGAACCAGCACGAGGACAGCACACAGGAGCCCACCACGTTTTGGGTGGTTTGGGATACACGAGGCACAGCCACAACCATATTTTTTTAAAAACTATGATCCTGATTTATTATTCCAAGTGAATTCTATACTGAATATAGACTATGTTCTATAATTGGCTGTGTTTACAGGAAAAGGCCATTTAGTTGTCAAGATGAGATATTGTCATAAGTGAATTGACCAGATATATTTTGATTATTGCTTGGATAACAACATATTATGATTAAAAAGGAAAAAAGAAAATTGTTGAATGGTTGAGTCAATACCATGTACATGAAGCTTCATTATGAAATATCGTCAAGTGTATTCAGGCCTGCACCCAAAAGTTGAGTGGAAAATATTTATTTTTTAAATTTCATTAGGCAAATACTTCATGTTTTAGAAATAGATGTTTTTCCCCCAAAATTTCACTTAAATATGGGATATATTTTCTCATAAGAAGATATGTCATCATTAGCTGCTCAGGGCAGTCTACAGATGTTTATTCAACCCATAACATAGAAGAAATATTCCATATCTGAAATCAATAAAATAAAATATAATAGAAGTCACATTTAAAATATATATATTTTAACCATATCTGGGGAAAATTTAAACAGATATACAGTCCAAAACACCCTCAGTCCGATGGCCAGGCCCTCTGGCTCTCCCATGAGCTGGAGCTAGGAGCTCACACTGGTCCATGTCTTTGCTTAATTCTCCAAAGACACCGAGCTGCTCTGGTGGAGGAAGGAGGCACTGCAGGAGGAACTAAAAGCCAAGCACTCAAGGGTATTTTAGCCAAGAAGTGGGGAAGTCTGGTGTTCGAATGCCAGTTCCAAGGAAATAATACAGAAAAGGTCTGGAAAGGTGGAGACAGTTGAGATGGAGCGAATCCCAAGAACCAGCCAACGTGCTCACAGATGACCAGAGAACCAGTTAGGAGCCACATCGAGGTCACAGTCTGAATACCGCTACTTAAACGCCCATGAAGTCCTTTAAACTCAACCAGTCCACAACTAAACTCACTGACTGCCCTTCAGACCTGGTATTTCCCCATCTCAGTTGAAATGACCCCGTGACCTAAAATGTTAGGGCCATCCTAAGTTCATTTCTCTCTTACCACTCCGAATATCCAGTTCTTAAAGAAGTGGGCTATTTTGCCTCCCATGTTTGTTTTTAAATCACTCCCAACTCCATTCTGTACCTATTGAAATTGCTCCTACCTTGGACAACATCAGCCCCTCCTTACCATGCCCTCCCCACAACTCCTCTCCAAAACACATGCTTTGAAAAAGTCAAAGTGATCTTTCTAATCTTAAATCTCACAATTTCATTCACATTGTTACATTTCTTTACAAATCACAGGGCAAGACACCGACTTGAACACAGGCCTCCACCTCTCTCGTCAAAAGCCCAAATGGAACAAAGGTATATAAACTCCAGAGGGAACGGCAGCAACGTGGGAGCTGGAGAGACACTGTGAGACATGGATGGCAGAGACAGTGCGGGAGCAGAGGAAATCCGAGCCGGGACCAATACTATTCTCTTTGGAGGAGAGGAGGATGGAGGGACAGCCGGCCATGCTGCACGTGGGGCCTCCCACTCCACCGCTGTGGGGCACTGGCCTCTGTGTGGGCTGCCCTGGGAGGCAGGGGGCAGCACACTCAATGGAAAGGAGTAGGTCCCTTGCTCTATGCCCCAAGCCGGTTCTAGGAATAGCGGTTTTCCCAAACACAGAGGAAAGTCAGCATAGAGATGGAGTTCCCTTGATGGAAATAGCCAGAGCACCGACTTCCTTTAATGTCTCTGAGGTTGCTGGATCCCTGCACAGATCTCCGGCTAGAGCCTTGGAAAAGTGATGCTAATAGTAGTCTGGTGGAAGGAGAGATATTTACTGGGAAAATCACTCACCTCATTTTCCCAGTAAATATCAGGCCTTGATTATAAGAAGAAAAAAAAACCTAGCAGCCAACACACAAGTGTCTTATAACATAAATGAAAATGTGTTCAAAATTCCATTGCTAGTTAACCAAATTTGAAATAGGTAGTTATTTTATTTAAAAAAATTGTTTTTCTTTATTGATTTTTAGAGAGAGAGGAAGGGAGTGGGAGAGAAAGACAGAAACATCAATTGGCCGCCTCCTGCATGCCCCCCACCAGGGATTTGGCCCACAACCTGGGCATGTGCCCTGACTGGGAATCAAACCGGCGACCTCCTGGAGCATGGGTCAGTGCTCAACCACTGAGCCACACTGGCTGGGCGAAATAGGTAGTTATTTTAAAATCTACTTTCTTATTTAATTTTCAAAATTTGTAATTCTTCTAATTGCAAGAAAGATGATCAAGATGACTGAACAAAGATAAATGTGAATCTGAAATGAGAAATAATCTTTTAGCAGAAAGTGATGGAAGAGTTATTCTTTGAAATTTTCACTAAGAAAGGAGTAAATCCATAGATAGTTTTACTTCTTCATAATTACACAAAACCTCTATTTCCCTTCAGTTAACAGAACCACTGAGCAGACCAGATGTAGTTAGGTGAATGAGAGAAGCATCTTCAAATGGTCTCCCATATTTTAGACATACACATTTGTCCTGTTCACATTCACAACTCAAATCACCTTCTTCCCCAAGTCTATACCTCTTATCACCTTCCATCTCACAGCAAACGACACCTCCATCTGCCCAGCTGCCCACTGGTCTCCTGTCCTGCTTTTTCACTCCCCCATGTCTAATGAATCACTAAGTCCTGTTGAGTTTACTTCTAAAATAGCTCCTGAGGCCACCTCTCTCCATTGCCATTGCCAAAACTCTCATTTTAAACCAGGATGATGTATTACCTAGATTATAGCAACAGCTATAACTTGTCTTGCCCTCCTGTAATCTATTCTCAAAACTCAAGCCAGAAGTGATCTTAAGAGTAAATCTGGCCTGGTCACTCTTGTTCCCCTCAGTATAAAACCCCTTACTTCCCTTTACATAGCTAAAAGCTCTGAGCCTTTCCATGATCTTCTCTTGGTAAACACACTTTACCTTTCACCGTTTTGGCCTCTGCTGGAAACTGACCCCCACCCTGACCCCACCACAACCATCCTCACCTTCAATTAGCTAAATTCCGATCCTTCCTCAGGCTTCTGTGTTATCGTCCTCCAGAAATCATCTCTGAACCAAACCACAGCTTGACTTCCCTCCCATGGGTCAGCTGTCCCTCCTCCCACCTTCATTGCACAATCACACTTAGTTCAAACTAAGTATAGTTGCCTTAGTTTATAGATCATCTCCCAAATGGCAAGCTCTGTGAAAGAAGGTTTCTCATTATTCTTGTTCACTGTTGTATCCCATGACTAGGACAAGCACCCAGAGTATAAAAGAGGTTCAGTAAATATGTGTTCAAAGTAAGAGTTGACCAGTGATTCTCAAATATGGTTGCATCTAATCATGTAGAGGGCCAGTTAACACAGAGGACTGGGCCTCACCCCAGAACAGTGATTTGAGTTTCTGATTCATTAGATCTGAGGTGGAGCACAATTATTCAAAGTCCCATAAATTTCCAGCTAATGCTAATGGTGCTGGTCCAGAACCACACTTTGAGACCACTGGAGTAGACCAATAAACAAACTGAGAGGACTAATAACTTTTCCATGTTGTTTTCATTTTAAATTTTTTTTGGAAAAATTCAGTATCCTTTTACGATGGAAAAAAAAAACTGTCAAGAAATTAGGTATAGAAGAAATGTAACTCAATATAATAAAGGCCATATATGACAAACCCACAGCTAGTATTATACTCAATGGTATGATGTTAAAAGCTTTCAGCTTTTCACCATTACTCTAATATCAGGACTAAACAAGGATGCTCACTCTCACTAATTCTGTTCAACGTAGTACTAGAAGTCCTGGCCAGAGAAACTGGAAGAAAAATAAAGCAAAGGCATCCAAATCAGAAAGGAAAAAATGAAATTATCTCTGTTTGCAGAGGACATGATCTTATACATAGAAAACTCTAAAGACAAAACAAACAACTGTTGGAACTAAAAAAACAAACTGGCAGGATACAAAATCAACATTTAAAAACCAGTTGTAGAGATTCCAAAATGGCAGCAGAGTGAATGGAAGCTACACAGACCATCTCCTAGGACAAAACTGGAATTATAACTAAAATAAGAAAAAATCATCAGGGAAAAAGCAACAGAAAAGCAGCTGGAGAGGACCCATATAACCAGGGACAGAAAAAGGACACTAAATTGAACCTGGTAGGAACTGCAAGGCACGAAAGGGTTGGCTGGGAGCCCATGGACAGCAGCTGTTTTAGCTGTGAGCAGCTCCCTTGTGGTTAAAATCCCAAGCCGGCTCCACAGCACAGAGGGCTGGGACAGAGCACTAAATTAGCTATAGCCACTCACCTTGGGTTCCAGCTAAGGAACAGTGGACTGAACTGGAACTGTGTAGAAGAGACTCGGGAGCTTGGACAGCTGGGAGGGCAATGGGAGTTTTCTGCAGAATCACTCCCTCACAGGCCAGTAGCCGTCTTACTCAAAGAGCCCCTTCCCAGAGCCCTGGGGAAAAGCAACAGTCCCTCCCTCAGGAATTTAACACACCTGGTCAGGCCAGATAAATGTAAATTGAGGCAGATTAACAGCCAGCTACCATCTGCCCCACCCACTGGAAATCCTCTTACCCTGAATGCCTGAGGGATTTTTTCATTCAATTGAGGGCTATATCCCAAGGCTCATCAAGTAACTGAGCCTAATAGACTCCAGGCAAAAAGCTAGAGGATAACTGAACCTTTCCTGGGCTTGAAAATCTACCCAGGAAAATAAGACTTGACGGTGGTGTTTAACGTGGGTCCTCCCATACTCATCCAAACCCAGTAGAGGGAGCCACAGTCAACAGAACACCAATACCCACAGGGAAAATTTGGCAGCCTCCAAAACCCACTGAGACAGCCAAAATGGTGAAACAAAGAAACAAATCCCAAATGAAAGAACAAGAGATCTCTACCAAAGAAGAGATAAATGAAATGCAGTTAAGCAAGTTATCAGAGGTACAGTTCAGAGCGATGATAACAAAGAAGCTCAACAGCATGAGTAAAGATACAGAAACATTGAAAACCAACCAATTGGAAATGAAGAATGACATAGCAGAAATAAAGACACACTGGAAAGAATACCCAGCAGAGTAGAGGAAGCTGAGGACCGAATCAGTGAATTAGAAGACAGGGTAGAAAAAATCAACCAATCAAAAAACCAAAAAGAAAAAAATAATTAAAAAACAGGAAGACAGCTTAAAGAGAACTGTGGGACAACTCCAAACATAACAACATCCGCATCATAGGAATTCCAGAAGAAGAAGAAAATGAGCAAGGGTTAGAGAACATATTTGAAGAAATAGTGACAGAAAACTTCCCTAACTTGGTGAAGGAAAAAGGCATTCAAGGTCAAGAAGCACAGAGAGCCCCAAGTAAGAAGAATGCAAAGAGGCCCACATCAAGACACATAATAATTAAAATGAGAAAAATTAAAGACAAAGAGAGAATCCTAAAGACATCAAGAGATAAGCAACAGGTTACCTACAAAGGAACCCCCATAAGGCTATCAGCTAGCTGACTTCTCAACACAAACACTACAGGCCAGAAAGGAATGGCATTACGTACTCAAGGTAATGAAAAACAAGGATCTGAATCCAAGACTACTCTATCCAGCAAGGCTATCATGCAAAATAGAAGGTCAAATAAAGAGCTTCCCAGACAAAAAAAAAAAAAAAAAGGCTACGAGAATATATTAGCACCAAACCAGCACTGAAAGAAATGTTAAAAGGATTGCTGTAATTAGAAGAAGAAATAGGAAGAAAAATATAACCACAATAAACAAAAATGGCAATAAATAAGTACATATCAATAATAACCTTACATGTAAATGGATTTAATGCTCCGATCAAAAGACACAGAGTAGCTGATTCGATAAGAAAGCATGACTCATATATATGTTGTTTACAGGAGACCCACCTCACAACAAAAGACTCACATAGATTGAAAGTGAAGGGATGGGAAAAAATCTTCCAAGCAAATGGAAAGAAAAAAAGAGCTGGGGTAGCAATACTCATATCTGGTAAAATAGACTTCAAAATGAAGGCCATAACTAGAGACAAAGAAGGCCAATACATAATATTGAAAGGCTCTATCCAACAGGAAGATATAACCTTGGTAAACATACATGCACCCAATATAGGAGCACCAAAATATATTTAAAAACTTCTGGAGGACTTCAAAGGAGAAATCGACAGCAATATGATCATAGCAGGGGACTTCAACACCCTGCTGACATCACTGGATAGATCCTTTAGACAAAAAATTAACAAGGAAACAGAGACTCTAAATGATGCACTAGATCAATTGGATTTAATAGATATTTACAGAGAATTACACCCCAAAACTGCAGAATTCATTCTTCTCAAGTGCACATGAAACATTCTCAAAGATAGACCACATGTTAGGACACAAACTAAATCTCCACAAGTTCAAGAAGACTGAAATCATATCAAGCATCTTCTCAGATCACGATGGCATGAAACTAGAAATCAATTACAATGAAAACATGCAAAGACATTTAAACACATGGAGACCAAATAGCATGTTATTAAACAATGAATGGGTTACCGAGGAGATCAAGGAAGAAATTTAAAAATTCCTGGAACTCAAAGAAAATGAACACATAACAACACAAAATCTATGGGACACAGCAAAAGCAGTCCTGAGAGGGAAGTTCATAGCACTACAGGCCTACCTCAAGAAACAAGAAACATTTCTAATTGATTATCTAACCTCACAACTTAAAGAACTAGAAAGCAAACAAAAAGAAAAACCCAGAGCAAGTAGAAGGAAAGAAATAGTAAAGATCAGAGCAGAAATAAACAACATAGAGACCAAAAAAAACAATTCAAAAGATCAATGAAACAAAGAACTGGTTCTTTGAAAAGATAAACAAGATTGATGGACCCTTAGCTAGACTCACCAAGAAACAAAGACAGAGGACCCAAATAAACAAAATCAGAAAAAAAGAGAAGTAACAACTGACACCACGGAAATACAAAGGACCATTAACAAATACTATGAATAAATATACGCCAACAAATTGAACAATCTAGGTTAAATGGACAAATTTCTAGAAATACATAGTCTCCCAAAACAGAACCCAGAAGAGATAGAAAACTTGAACAGACCAATAACAACTAAGGAAAATTGAAGATGTAATCAAGAATCTCCCACAAACAAATGCCCGGGCCCGGATGGCTTCACAGGGAGTTTTACCGAACATTCAAGAAGAACTAACACCCATTCTCTGCAAACTATTTCAAAAAATTCAAAAAGAAGGAAGGCTTCCAAAATCGTTTTATGAGGCCAGCATAATTCTGATTCAAAAACCAGATAAAGACACTACAAAGAAAGAAAACTACAGGCCAATATCCCTGATGAACATGGATGCCAAAATCCTTAACAAAATACCAGCAAATTGGATCCAGCAACACATAAAAAAATTATTCACCATGACCAAGTGGGATTCATCCCAGGAAGGCAAGACTGGTACAATATTTGCAAATCTATAAATGTGATACACCACATAAATGAAATGAAAGATAAAAACCATATGATCATATCAATAGATGCTGAAAAAGCATTTGACAAAATCCAGCACCCATTTCTGATAAAAATGCTCAGCAATGTGGGAATAGAGGTCATATATAAAAAACACAATAAAGGCCATATGTAAAAAACCTACAGCCAACATCATACTGAATGGGCAAAAACTAAAAGGATTTCCCTTAAGAACAGGAACAAGACAGGGATGCCCACTTTTGCCACTCTTATTTAACATAGTACTGGAAGTCTTAGACACAGCAATTAGACATGAAGAAAAAATAAAAGGGATCCAAATTGGAAAAGAGGAAGTGAAACTGTCATTATTTGCAGATGACATGATATTGTACATAGAAAACCCTAAAGATTCCATCAGAAATCTACTAGATTTAATGAATGAATTTGACAAAGTAGCAGGATACAAAATTAACATCAAGAAATCGATGACATTCTTATACACCAATAATGAACTCACAGAAAGTGAAACTAAAAAAATTTCCATTTACCATTGTGGCAAAAAAATTAAGATACCTAGGAATAAACTTAACCAAAGAAGTAAAGGACCTATTTACAGAAAACTACAGGACATTGAATAAAGAAATAGAGGAAGATATAAAAAAGTGGAAGCATATACCTTGTTCATGGAGTAGAAGAATCCACATCATTAATATGTCCATTCTACCCAAAGCAATCTATAGATTCAGTGCAATCCCCATTAAAATACCAACAACATATTTCACAGAACTAGAACAAATACTTCAAAAGTTCATATGGAACCAAAAAAGACCCCAAATAGCCACAGCAATCTTGAAAAAGAAGGACAAAGTAGGAGGGATCACAATACCCGATATCAGGTTATACTACAAAGCCACTGTAATCAAAATAGCCTGGTACTGGCACAAGAATGGGCATATAGATTAATGGAACAGAACATAGCACCCAGAAATTGACCCAAGACATTACTCTCAACTAATATTTGATAAAGGTGGCAAGAGCATACAATGGAGTAAAGACAGCCTCTTCAATAAATGGTGCTGAGAAAATTGGACAGCTACATGAAAAAAAAAATGAAACTAGACCACCTATACCATACACAAGAATAAACTCAAAGTGGATAAAAGACTTAATTAAATGTGACTTGTGAATCCATATAAATTCTAGAAGAAAATGTAGGCAACAAAATTTCAGACATCATATACAGCAGAGTTTTCAGTGATACAACACCTAAGGCAAGAGAGACAAAGGAAAAAATGAACACATGGGACTACATCAAACTAAAAAGCTTCTGCACAGCAAAAGAAACAAGCATCAAAATGGAAAGGGAACCCACTATATGGGAGAGCATAATTACCAACGATACATCAGATAATGGGTTAATTTCAAAAATATATAGAGTACTCATACAACTTCACAAAAGAAGACAAAGAACACAATAAAAAATGGGCAGAGGACCTCAATAGACACCTATACAAAAAGGACATACAAATGGCCAAGAGACATATGAAAAAATGCTCAACATCACTAATCATCAGAGAGATGCAAATTAAAACAACAATGAGGTATCACCTCACACCTGTCAGAATGGCTGCCATCAACAAATCATCAAACAACAAGTGCTGGCGAGGGTATGGAGAAAAGGGGACTCTAGTACACCGCTGGTGGGAATGCAGACTGGTGCAGCCACTTTGGAAAACAATATGGTGTTTCCTCAAAAAATTAAAAATTGAACTGCCATTTTACCCTGTGATCCCGCTTCGAAGAATATATCCTAAGAAGCCCAAAACACCAATCAGAAAGAATATATGTACCCCTATGTTCATAGCAGCACTGTTTACAATTAAGATCTGGAAACAGCCCAAGTGTCCATCAATAGATGAGTGGATAAAAAAGCTGTGGTACATATACACAGTGGAACAGTATGCAGCTGGAAGAAAGAGAGATATCTCTTATCCTTTGAGATGACATGGAGGGACTTGGAGAGTATTATGCTAAGTGAAATAAGCCAATCAGAGAAAGACATGATCTCACTTATTTGTGAAATACAATGAACAAAATAAGCTGATGAACAAAATAGACCCAGAGACATAGAAAGGAGTAGGGTTCAGACTGACAAACCTCAGAAGAGAGGGACGGGGAGGGGGGAGATGGATGAGATAAAGCAAAGAACTTATATGCGTGTACACATGTATGCATAACCAACGGATATAAACAACAATGCCGGGACGGGGGGGAGGGCGGGATCTGGAGGAGGATGTCAATAGGGAAAAAAGGAGAAACATCTGTAACAAAAATAAATTAATAAAAATTTAAAAAAATAAAAATAAATAAATAAAAAGCAGTTGTATTCTTATATACTAACAATAAACTATTTGAAAAAGAAATTAGGAAAACAATCCCATTTATAATAGCATAAAAATAATAGAATATTTATGAGCAAATTCAACTAAGGAGGTAAAAGATCTGTACATTGTAAACTATAAAACACTCATGGAGCCCTGGCCGGTTTGGCACAGTGGTTAGTGTCGGCCTGTGGTCCAGAGAGACCCGGGTTCGGTTCCGCTAAAGGCACATATCTCGGTTGAAGTTTGTCCCCGGCCCTGGTTGGGTCATGCAGTTTGTCCCCGGCCCTGGTTGGGTCATGCGGGAGGCAGCCACTCGATGTGTCCCTTTCACATCGATGTTTCTCTCTCTCTCTCTTCCTCTCTCTCCCTCCCACTCTATCTGTACAAAAAATGGAAAAATGTCCTCAGGTGAGGATTAAAAAAACAAAAAACAAAAACACTGGTGGAAAGAAATGAAGAAGACACAAATAATTAAAAAGATTCCCTATATTCACTTATTGGAAATTAATGTTAAAATGTCCCTATTACCTAAGGTTATCTACAGATTCAATTGCAACCACTATAAAAATTCCAATGGCATTTTTCACAGCAATAGAAAAAAAATCTTAAAATTCATACAGAGTCACAAAAGACTCCAAGTAGCCAAACCAGTCTTGAGCAAGAAGAGCAGAACTGCAGGCATCATACTCCTTGATTTCAAAATATATTACAAAACTACAAGAATCAAAACAATGTGGTACTGGCATAAAAACAGACACAGAGCCATGGAGTAGAATAGAGAGCAAAGAAATAAATTCACCCATGTACAGTCAACTGATCTTTGACAAGGGTGCTAAGGCTACACAGTGGGGAAGGACAGTTTCTTTAACAAATGGTGCTGGGAAAAATTTATATCCACATGCAAAAGAATGAAAATGTACCCTTACCTCACGTCATATACAATAACAACTCGAAATGGATTAAAGACATTATTACTAATAAGACCTGAATCTATAAAACTACTCAAAGAAAATATAGGGGGGAAATCTCCTTAACATTGGCCTAGGCAATGCTTTTTTGGATAGGACCCCAAAGGCAGAGGCAACAAAAGCAAAAACAGGCAAGTGAAATTGCATCTAACTAAAAATCTTCTGCAAAGCAAAGGAGACAATCAAGAGTGAAGAGCCAACCTGTGGAATGGATGAAAACATTTTCAAATCATACATTTTGGTTAATATCCAAAAGGGATAAGGAACTCAATAACTCAGTAGCAAAAATAAAAACCAATAACCCAATTAAAAAATTGGACCTGAGTAGACATTTCTCAAAAGAAGACCAACAAATGGCCAACAGGTATATGAAAAGGCGTTCAACGTCACCATTTATCAGGGAAATGAAAATCAAAAGCATAATAATGTATCATCTCACACCTGTTAGAGTGACTATTAGCAAGAAAATAAACAAACAAATAAGAGGTAAAGAGTGTTGGCAAGAATGTGGAGAAAAGGGAACCCTTGTAACCTGTTGGTGAGGTTATAAATTGGTAAAGTCAATATGGAAAACAGTGTAGTGCATCCTCAAAGTATTTAAAATAAAACTACCATATGACTCAGCAATCCCACTGCTGCGTATATATCCAGAGGAAATTAAACCAGTATGTATCTCAAAGAGATATCTGCACCCCCTGAGTTCATCTCAGCATTGGTCACATTAGGCACGATATGGGCACAACCTAAATGTCCATTAATGGATGAAGAGACAAAATGTGGCATATATACACAATGGAATATTATTCAGCCCTAAAAAAGAAGAAAATCCTGCCATTTGTGACAACATGGATGAACATGGAGGACACTATGCTAAGTGCAGTAAGTCAGACACAGAAAGACAAATACCGCATGATCTCACTTATATATGGAATCTAAAATAGTTCAATGTATAAAACTAGATTTTAAGTGTTTCCACCAAACACCAAAAAATGGTAACTATGTGAATGATGTTGTACAATCATCAGCAGATGTTAGATTCTATAGTAAATGTTTATGTAGGTTTTCCTTTCTGTGTATACTTGTTGTTATGATGTGAGGATGTCCCACTGAACTTTGAGTCAGAGTGGCAGATGATACATACATAAGATACACATAAAGTGTATCTAAAAGACTGAATTTTGTGAAATTTCCAACACTATCATTTAACCAACATCCAAATATCTTACCTCTTGTGCTTCATGGGCTATTAACTGGTCCATTAACAGTCTCCGCCGTCTTTTCTCCCTTTGTTCTCGTGCAAAAGCATCTTCTTTGAGGCGCTTTTGGATTTTTTTAATGTATTCATCATCTGAGTAAGTGCTTAACAAATCGGCGGTTGTCTGGCCTGCTGTATCCAAAGCAGTCTTGGATGCACTGAGGACAACAGGTTTCATTTTAGATTAAAAAAATAATGCGATCACAGGCCACTAGTGACCATGGAGGAAGAACTTGGGAGAAGGCTCCCTTGAGTACTCTGCAAATTTATTAATATGAGCATGAATGTGAATATCAAAACTTCAGTGTGACAACCATCACTTGTCAATAGATGCCGTTTTGTCCCCCCCATCCCTTTTCCTGGACTCAATCCCTGCGAGGTCCTTAGCATAGCCTTTTCTCTAGGTCCACCAACTCCTGTTCTTTCACTTCTCTTGATGTTCACTCTACCCAGATATTCTGGGTTTCTCTCCTTCTTCTTCCTGCTGGCTCTAGGATTCTTGCTTCCTGTTTTGAGTCAACCGAAGCACAATATTGGTAACCCAAGTGTCAGGGGAGTCGGTCAGGTACTACTGTCAGGACACAGAGTACTTCCATGGGTGGTTCCGTCCACTACCACTCTGTCTCACCGGTGCTCATGCCAGCTGCTCTATGAACCTCCAACGACCAGGGGACTGCTGAGGGCAGTGACCTAGTTCTTACTGGAAGCTCAGCAGTTGAAAGCTGACTTGCTCATCATGTCACACTCACAAGCACAGGTCTGACCCAGCTTCTCACCCAAGTCCTGGAGATCCAAGGTGAAAAGACCTACCTTGGGGCTTCTGTCCTACCTCATGTCCAAAATTAAAGAATCAGGAAGAGTCTGGTGGTCTCACCAACTCAAAGCAAAAACACTCAATTTAGTCAGGCAGATGGTGGCTTAGAAGAGAATTTATAGATACGTTGAAAAGTTATTAAAAGATACATTTTTATGTCTACAAGGATCAAATAATCAATTTTTATCCACACACCTCTTTAAAAAATAAACAATGTAATACAATGATATAAGATATATCATAATATGGCTTTCCAAGAAATAATGAATTTTAATATCATGGATCATTATTGTTTTTAATGTTATGTTATTCATGTATTTGTTTTAAAATATAACATATTTTTATTCAAAAGACAAGGACACATTATTGTTGTGTGTAGGAACTAAATACTTATCAATTCTCATATAGAGAGAAGTACTCTTGTAAAAGCACAGTTAATCCATGTTTAATGAGGCAATAATTGCATGTTTATAGCGCAGATAACATTATATTATAGCACATTATTTCTAGGTTTCTGCTCCCAGCTGAACTCTGAGCTCAGAAGAAAAATATCCTATTTTACTCCTCTCTCTACTTGGGCCTCATATGCCTGACATGTAGTTGATATCGCTAAATTTCAAGATATGCTAATAAGCACTATCCAAGTGTAATATAATTTTTAAAATCACACTCTAAAATTCTGGTTATTTTCTCAGCAGGGGCTCAAACTTCAGTTGTATTCTGTCACTGAGAGTCGCTGAACAAAAACTGAGGAGCTGATAAAGTGTCAGTAATATCAAAGACAAAGTCTATCCCTATTTATTTGTTAATATTTAGCACAATTATGAAAATTGCGTGACATAACTATTTTAGATCATTCATCAAAATTCTGATTATATTTTTTACATAAATGTGTTGTTTAAAAGATTTTGCCCTGGGTTGAGCATGAGTTAATAGCTCTTTCAACACTGTATTTATGCCACCAAAACTATAACTAACATACTTCTCCTCCTTTATTTATCAGTCTGTCCCTTCATCCACCCATCCATCTGTTGTCTTATTACCATAAAGGTCTGAACAAAGCTACATAACACAACTTCTTGAAGGAAGTTTTTGCTTGATGTGGATTTACTGAGGGCAATAATTATGTTTTCTTTACATCTCTTTGCTTGCCAGGCTTCCATAGAGTTAAGCTGTGCATGAATTATTCATAATAGGAACCTTGGCCAAGTTTGTAAACATAAAAAAGCAGTTGCTAGGAAGAGCCTAAGGGAAATGTATGAATCCAAACGTCAGGTGTGGCACCAGCCAGCAGTCTCACTTACAGAAACAGGGAGCAGAGGGCATTTATTCTTTGTCTTAAAATATAAAGACTTGTACACGTGGGGGAATGTAGCCATGGGAACTCCTGAGTTGCTCACATTGAGACATCGCTTGGTGCTTCCGCAGGAGAAACAGAGGCACTTTGCGGTGACACCCTGGGGAGCTGGCTGTGACTGTGGGCGTGGCAGCCGCACAAACTGCTCCTCGGGGTCACCCTGTGGGAGGGTTTTAGTGCTTCCAGCCAGCAAGTGGTATGAAGTTTCTCAACAAGCTCAGAACATGCTAGATTCTAAGCTAAGAATTCAGAATGTACCAAAAGAGTAGCGATTACTAATGGGGCTTAAGAAGGGCCATACTGTGCCATGGTCTTCGTTTCTTTAAAAGTTTGCTCTAGACCAGTGTTTCCCAGCATGTTTCGTTGTAGGGCCACCAGAGAAAACGCTCTCTGTGTGGCACAGCGGAGGGGACCTTCAGTCTCTGGTGAGGCTGACCACAGCAAGAGGAGACTGGTCCAGGGACTCCTGCTTCCCAGGCCCTCTCCTGCTGCCCTGAGAAGTAAGGGTGTCACACTCATGGTCCCCAGTGGGAAATCTCTAGCAAGATCAAGAGGAGGCTCCCACAGGGAAAGGACTTGGGATTAACTCTGCTACTTCCCTCCAAAAAGAGCCCACATTTTATTCAGAAAAACAATGTGCCTAGCTAAAAACGACATTTCCCAGCCTCCCATTCTGCTGGGGATGACGGTGTGACTGAATTCCACCCAATAAGATGTGAAGAGAAGTGTTATATAGGACCTCTGGGAAGGCTCTTAAAAGGAGCTATTTCAGATGGGAGATGGCTACTTTTGCCTATCTTCCTTCCTGATATCTGGAACATGGGCCAGATGGCCGGAGCTCCAGCAGCCATCTTGTATTGTGAATATGACGATGAGGATGGAAATCACACAAGGGGAGAGTGGAGCAAAAGCAAAAGAGGAGCCTCAGTCCTTGATGACCTTGCAGCTGCAACACACCTTGGACTGCTTACATTCCGATTTCTGTTCCGCGAGAAAGAAGTAAACATCCATCTAATTTAACCCACTCGTGTTTTGTGGTTTCTAAAGCCAACTGGTAGAGGGACATAGGTTCAGGTCCAGTTAACAAAGGCAATAGGGAGCAGGGTACATGTCTGCAGCTGTATTATACAAGGATGATCTTCAAAACGTCTAATAACGGATATGACAAGGACACTAATCAATAGAAATAGAGGCTGGTGCGGAGATTGGAAGATGCTGCTGTGTTCGGTGTCCCCTCTGGATGCTAAATTGTGTGGAGTTCCAGGAAAGAGGCCAGCCCTGGAGCTACAGAGAACACCATTCACCAAAAAGTAATACATTATTTCAGTATTTTACAATGGCCATTCTGGTGGATACCATCTGTTTATCACTCTGGAGTGTGTGGCTGGCAAGGTGAGTGGAAGATAAGGAATAAGTCCAGTGGGTTGCTGGGCCAGTCAGGCGGCCGTGCTGGGTTCAGGTGGTGGCTATCTGGGTGAGTGGGCTTGGACTGTGCTTTCTTATGGAGTCAGGGGCAACACTGAAAAATGGGAGTGGGACTCAGAACAGGGCATCGGGGTTTCTGCAGAGAGGGGAGGACTGTCAGCATGCCTCACCTTGCTCTACCTCCCTGCCACACCTGACTCCCTCCCCATTTCTTTGTCCAGCTTTTTCTTATTCCTCCTCATTTGAATAATGAGGTTCCTTCCCTCAGAAATATTCATATGGAACTGAAGTATATAATTTGTGTCTTTCTTCTTTGACAAAGATTTATTTCATGTTCTGTAAACTGTAAATGAGTAGAGTTTGGTCGTTTCCATGTACAAATGAAAAACAAAAACAAAAAAAAACACACACCTCAAGTTACTCCTATGTATGTAGTCCTTAATCGATTATTTTCTGTGAGTCAATGGCCCCCTAATTGGGCTGATGAAGCCCATTACCTAGGCAATTTGGGCAATAAATTCACTGAACTGACTTAGTGACATCTGGCCCACAAACTAATTAAACAACTCTTCGTTTAATCCCTGTGCTAAATGCTGAGGACACAGCATGAGACAAACCAGCTAGACTCCTAGAGTCTAGGAAAGCTCTACTGTGACGAATTTAAATTTGAAACAATTTTAGTGAATGTTTATAAAATGTGTGCGAACTTAGAAGAGTAAGCAGAGAATACAAAAGTAATTTAACTTCACATCATAATAGCCACGTACCCTCTTGAACTACAAAAGTCGTTAATGAACCATTCATTTGAACTTTGTCATTTATCTTCTTTCATAGACTCCCTTAATGAAGAGTCTACAAAGTGAAGAGCTCTTTGGAATAGCTGTTCCAGGTAAACTATTTCCGAATATTCAAAACTTACAGGTAAAAAAGAATGTAGCTTTGTGATTATTAAAGTAGCTCACATCCCACCTTTCTTTTGCCTGGAGATCCTTTTTTAGTAACGCTTCAAACTTCTTAATCTCATTGGCCACATCCTTTAAAAAAAAATCATTATCAGTTTTCTGCCTCTAAATAATATCATTGAAAATCTTCATTTACCCTATTTATTCAAGTTTATAAGGTGACATGCACTATGATATCAAAAGTTGCACTCTAGCATATTTTTATAATTCTGATTTCTTACTTCTACCCCAGACTAAACATACCTAAAAGAACATGAAAATTGCCTAACCTGAATCATTCAGTTCACAATTTTAGCTCTGAAAGTGCATCAAAGGGAATTTAATAAGAATGAAGATTATCAGAGGGTTAGGACACAATTTTTAAAGTTTTATTTATATAAAGTATAGTTGGCATTTTAAATTGCAATTCTTTTAAACAAGAATAAGCATTTTTGGATATATATGTTTCTTTAAAATTCACTGTCTCAGGTGCCTTAAACATTTCTCATGCAACTTTATTTACACTACTAATTCACCCTCTGAAAACTAATTTTAGCTCATCCTTTGTCTACTGCACTTCTTATTAATAACATTTAATCAACTCTGGCAAATAGAAGAATTTTGTACTTTACTAAAATGGGGTCAGAAGAAAACCTCTGTGGGTGATATCTGTTTAGAATCCAAGCACAGGATTTTTTTTTTAATTAAAAAACAAATGTAGATTAACGTGAAATACAATGAATTTAGAAATCAGAGAGACCTGGCCATCTCTCCTTTCCCAGCACTGTGAACTTGGGCAGAACACGTCAGCTTTCTGAGCGTCAGGTTCCTTATCTACAAAATGGGCAAAATAACACCCTACCTACAGAGTCATTTATAAATTAAAGATAATGTGACGTGTCCAGTCCATAGTCTGACACATCTCAGATGCTCAATAAATGGTAGCTATTAATCTTTTTCTTAGGTCAGGAGAGAGAATATCTGTATTCTGTGGAATGACTGACAGTTGGTACAATCTAGCAAAATATCACTTGTGTAGGTAACTTAAATTTAAATACACTGATGATAAGCAAATCACTTAACCTTTCCAGGATTCTTAGAAAAATGGTGCAGCACAGTGAGGAGAAACTGAGTAAACACATACAGTAGAAACCTGTGCGTGTGTGGTATGTGCACCTCACCTGGCCCCTGTGGCACCCGTGGGGGTCTTTATGACAGCACTCATGCTGGCCCAGTTTGTTGGTGACCACAGAATCCTCGACACAGGAGGCCAGACAGGTACCATCATTTAACAGGAGTCTCGCATCCCTGGCCTACAGCTACATTCTCTGTTTTTGAGCACATAACAGTACCAAATGGATTGAATCTGCACGCAGTGGGAGAGTTTCAATGAGAAGGGACAATGCCAGAGATCATTTGAAAAGAAAATAAGTAGTTTTGGGAAGTCTCTTTACATGCTTAGGAAAAGATCATTCTTTAATTAAGATAAACACAACACACAATTAAAGGGCTGTCACTTACCTCTGCCTCTTTTTTCTTTTTCATCATCTTTTGGGCCTCGAGTGCCTTCAGAGTGCGGTTGGAGGCAGGTTTGGGGATCTGTATGATGGCCGCTTGGATTTTGGCCATTATTTCATTTTGTCGTCTTCTGCTCAAGCGTTGCTGAATATCCCAGATACATTAGTTTAGTGATTCAGTTCATCAGAATACTGGGCAATGTTACATATACATAAAATTTTCCACTGAAGTTTTCAGAACTCATCAATTAACCAATGGACTATGTGTCACAACAGTATAATGTCACCAAGCAGGTGTCGACATGACTAAGTTTGAAAAGTATGATATTAAGTCCAGCCGGTGTGGCTCAGTGGTTGAGCGTCAACCCAGGCACCAAGAGGTCGCCAGTTCGATTTCCGGTCAGGACACATGCCCAGGTTGTGGGCCTGATCACCAGTGGGGGGCATGCAGGAGGCGGCCAATCAATGTTCTCTCTCATCAATGTTTCTATCTCTCTCTCCCTCTCCCTTCCTCTTTCTCTAAAATCAATAAAGGGAAAAAAAATTTAAAAAAAGAGAAGTATGACATTAAAACACAGTTTTGGAATCCCCAAGTTATGCCATTCAAATGTATGTACTTTCGTTCTGGGTGCTGACAGTAAAAGCAATATAAAGGAGTCCCAGACACAAAGAAGAGTATAATTCTGTCCCAGTTCCACCTTCATGACCTGCCAATAATGGGAAGAGCAAATCCAGTCTAGGAGATGGTCTCTGGGAGAGCTCCTGGCAACCAGCAGAAATGACAAGCTGTCCCAAACTCAGTCACACTTAATGAGTTCAGAGACTACATAAAATATTGAGCTAACACTACCTTTTGTCATATCATGACTCAATCATCTCTTCTTTACATAGGCAACAATAATTTTAAGAGGAATATAAACAGCAAGGCAAAATTGAAAAAAAATACAGTGAAAATCAGATAAAATATTTTACAAATGAATGGTTTAAGAGGTAATGTGAAACTAATCATGACTTGACTACTAAAGCACTATATTAGAACTAATAAGATCATTAGTACCTACATCCAAATGTCAATTCACCATTAAAGGCTCAGAAATTATAAATAATTTAAAATTTTTTCCTCAATTCATTTTCTAAAATGTAAATTTTTATTCAACTGCAATATGTATATTTTATTTTATTTTTTAGAAAACCAGGAAGAGATAGGCTCTCCCTATTTGCTTCTTATCATTTTTCACATAATTTATTTTAGAATATGTAATGGTATCATATTTTGTTTTTCTCCACTATCTTTGGAGACTTCTGCAGTAGACTGGGCCCATCAAAGCTGAGCAGGTTGCTTCCATATAGGGTCCCAGCACTCAGTCTCAACATAAACACCGAGTGTACCTATCTCCTTACCACAAAATGCCCAGGGGAGCCAACCTTTTCCCATTCTGTGGCAAGTAATGCAAGCATGAGATCTCCCAGAGTTTGTCTCTTATCTTTCCCTCCCTCCTCGCAGGAGCTGACTACATTCAGGATATGCTACTTTCTTATCATTCTAAATATATGAATTTATATAAAGTGATTTACAGTGCAATGAGACAAACTATACTTTTTTTGCCTGTAGTATACACATTCCATACACACAACCACTTGAAATTCTCTTAAAAGTCTTTAATGATTCCACACACCATTGTCCTCTCATGTCCTGAATGGCACAGGAGATCATAAAAGACTTTCAGAGAAATAGGAGAAGCAGCAGACAGTCAAAGTCAGAAGGGCAGGAAGACAGTAAGAGATGTTTAAGGGGGCTGGAAAGGGAAGCGAGCCACTTTGCCAGGAAGAGAGAAATGGGGCAGGACAGGAAGACCAAGGGGTTGCAGAAGAGGGAAGAGAGAGAGGAAAACGTGCAGTCTGTCTCCTTCAGTGGTGACAATGGTCATAGCCTTCGCTGGAGTGACGGTAGCACCCCCCACCCCATCACTAATGCAGCTGACTCATTGGTTTCTGCCAGGCAACTTAAAAGAGATCAAGTTGTCCTGCCATTCCAGAGAATGGCAGTTCTGGCTCCTTTGCCACAAGTGGAGGGGACAGTCAGCAGGAGTGGGCATGGGGAGAAGGGGACAGTGAAGGAGAGCAGTGAGAGCCGGGCAGAGCACGAGTCATGCATCAGCAGCATGCGACCTGCACTCATTCATGCTTATGCAATGTGTACTTCAGGCACCGGACGCGTACAGTATACTATGCACTAATGAGTTTCTGTTAAAATTGTTCTATGAAACCTTTTCGATATTAAAACATCTTTGTTCTTCCTTGATTTTTTGAAATTTTTCGAGTTTCTCAAAATGCATGCGGACAAGATCTTCTTTCATGTGTCTATATTTTTCTTGAAACCTGTGTGTAACCCGCATCAGATTGAAATCAGTTTGACGTGGTATCAGGTTCCTAAGTCTCTAAATGAAGAAAGCATTTCAAAAGATGCAGTTATTAGGGACTAAAGAGTTATCGTTGTTATAAGCACACATAAAATTTGTCTTCAAAATAAAATTTCTATAAAATACTACTGTTGGTTGTTAAAATAATTTTTAGCTCCATACTAATTACTAATTACTTAATTGATGTAAGGAGAATACAAAAATATGATTTGAATTCCTTCTTACAGAATAATCTTATATATACTTCTATAGTAAATTTTTTGCCTTGAGTTAAATTTTTAATAAATCATATTTAAATTCTTGGAAATATATTTTCATAAGAATAATTTTATAAAACCAACTTCAACATGTAAGAGATAATATAAGAAGCCAGATTCTTTCTATTACTTGAGCCACTTCCTAGTAACAAGTGAGGAAACATTCACACTTCCAGGCCACTGGCGAGTGCACTGTTATAAAAAAATAAACTCTAAGGATGATTATAATGTGGGACACAGAATCATGGACAGTGTACTTAACCAAAACTTTTATATTCAAAAGTAATCTCCTTTGAAGCTGAAGACTTACTGAAAAAAAAAAGGATGATACTATTGCTTAAACCATTTTTGGTCCATCCCATCCTGCCTCAGCAGATGTTGGTATTCACGCAGAAGAACATTTAAGGACCTCTGAGCTGACATTAAGCCCTTCCTCAGCTTCCGGCTCTTCTCTCTGTGAAAAATGGCCTGGCCTCCAACTCACAGGACAACAAAAATGTAAGGTCTTTGAACATCCTATCTCTCCACTCCAACACATCTCTATAGCTTTCACTTAGTTCTTACTTTTCAACCCAGGAAGTACCCACTGAGATATTAGCCTACTGTTAAGCGTGTGGCTTCTAGAGTCCGATTGTTTAGGTTTTAGTTTCAGCTACTAGCTTCATAAAGTTGGGCGAGTTCTCTAAACTCCCTATCTCAGATTCATCATCTGCAGAGTGGGAACAGAAAAAGACTGATGTAAAAAAAAAATCAAGCGAGATAATCTATAAAAAGCTCTGGGAACAGGCTTGTCACCTCACTGTGTACATTCAATGAACTTTAATATTACTATGTAAGGAACACCTGTGTCTTCCTCCATCTGGTATTAAAGAATGTGATCTCTACTCCTTCATCTGAACCATTGACTCATTCCTCTTCTTTTCCTCCCAGAGGATCTCCTTCCACGTCGTCCTCACACCAATCACCTCCTGCCACTGATTCTTTTACTCAAGCAGCAGGCTGGCCCAGTATCTATATCCATAAAACAAAAAAATCTCACCTTTCCCTATATCTTCTTCCCCATAGCTATTGTTATTTTATCTTCTCCTTCACTTTCAAATTTCTTGAAATAATAGTCTATGTTCCCCTCTTTCTCATCTCTAAATGTACTCCTCAACTCACTGCAATCTACACCACTCTACTGAAATTTCTCTCTCCCTATAATGTAAGCTCTAAGAGGACTGGGGTTCATTGTGCAAGTGCCTGGCATAAAGTAGGAGCCTAACAAATATTTGTTCAACGAATTATTGACTGACTCTGGTAGGTCACTGATGGCTATCATGAAACCCAATGGTCTCTTGTTTGGCCTCATCTACCCAGCTCTGTAGCATCTGTTACTGTTGCCTCCTTTACAAAGAATTGTCTCATGTATTGTCTTCTTAAAGCTACAAAAAGCCTAACTCTGAGGCAGACAGAGATAATCATCACTTCATCACTGTTTTCACAGTTGATATAATTAAGACTGTTCTAGGGACTGGCCCAAAGTTAATCAGCTTGTAAGTGAAGAAGGCAGAATGCAATACTTAGTTATTTAGCTTTAAGACTAATTTAATTTCTAGCTCTCCATGGGGCCTGAGTTCATTCTGCTACCAGGCTCGTAAGGATGTCCATTAAGAACAGACAAATCTGAAAGTACAACTGTCCCTCGCATCTATTATATCATTGTTGCTTCATAATTTAATTTAAAATTTTAATTATTTCCTTTTTTATTTAGTGCATGGCATCAGTGCAGTGCTCCCCATTATCCTAGAGACCTGGAAAAGTTAATGCATCTCACTGACCACAAGGAAGTAGCACAGGAACTGGAGAGAATTTTCAACTAGGAAGTTATAGCAATTTATCAAAACATTTAATGAGTATTTGCAATGTTTAAAGCATGGTACTAGGCATGTGCCTTGAATTTGAGGAACTAAACATCTTGTGAGGTCATAAGACATGTAAATACTGAAATTCAGCAGTGATATCAGGAACAGAAAGTTAATACCAGAGAGTGAGAGTGACTGAGCCCAAGGAGGGCCATGGGAAGAGCCCGTGTACTGGGAGGTGGCACAGAGTAGATGGAGAAAAGTTTGGGGGACAAGGAGAGATGAGAAGAATGAGCTTGGCTGAGAGAAAGGGAAGAGCAGGGATATACAAGTCCCATTCAGGGACAGGCTGCCAGCCAATGTAGAAGCAAGACTTTATGCTGAGGACTATGAAGGGATAAAGTTAACAAGACAGGTTGAGAACATTTAGTGAAAACTGTTGAATGTCAATGTGAATTGGGAGACAGGATATATGTGAAACAGAAGGTTTTTAGGCAAAAGAAGAACTTAGTGAAAGTGGAATTTAGGGAAGATTCAGCTCGTACAAAGCCTGAAGCTCAGGAGACATGCTAGCAGGCTCATAAGCAGATAGGATGGGGGTACCACAGGAAAGAGGAACGGGCATAAAAGCACAGGGTATTAGGAACAAACAGAATTGATAAGCTACTGGAAATGTGGATAACATGGAGGGAGACATCAAACATGGATAAATGCACTGAAAATATTAATATAAAATAAAACCCAAGTATGGCCAATCACACACATCGGGGACACAGACACCCAATGGGGCATCTTTGGGAATGCGGCCTCACTGTCATTTCTCTCTACGAGGTTTACATGGTGATGTGCTCGTGTTTCTTTCTGTACTTACATCTTGGAAAGCCACACTTTTCATGTTCTGAAGCTTCACAGTGGTCAGGGGCTGCATGGTCTGCATTTCCATCCCAGTCAGCCCACTTTTCTTCTTTTTCTGAAGAGCAATGTACAACTGATATAACAGTGTTGTTGCAGCCCCGGGCTTTTCTGTGATAATGTTGTTGGCTACTTTCGGGTCAAACTGCACACCCAGGAGGTGAAGTGTTGGCTCCAAGCGAGAAAAGTTGTTCAGTTTGGCACTCGAAACCCTAGGCATTAAGATATTTCACATAGTGAGACATTGGCATGGACTTAAAAACAAATATTAGGGGGACCGGAAAGTAATGTCGTTTCTGCACGTTTCGCTATTCGGTTGTCATTTATCAGCTCATTGTGTACTTCAAAATCGTGCCGACGACATTTTAAGGTTAGAGTGACTTGTTTACTCGTAAATAATTAAATCTTATTTTTTTTTTTCAATTTACAGTGAAATGGCCAGCCAAATACCAGAAGAGGTACATAGCCAGCATTGTATGCTTTTTGAGTTTCACATGGGTCGTAACGCAACAGTTGCTGCCAAAAACATTTGCGATGTTTATCCAAGTGCATTAGACGTTCGTAAACGCCAAAGGTGGTTTTCTAAGTTCAAATCCGGTAATTTTGATGTTTCTGACTCGTGTCGGAAGACCAACAACTTTAGACAATGACATGTTAAGGGCGGAAGTGGAAGCAAACCCGTGTCAGACAGTCGAGGAACTGTCAAACACTCTTAACCAACCTTGGTCGACCATCCAAGAACATTTGCAGCAGATTGGTACAGTAAGCAGAGCAGGTGTTTGGGTCCCACATAATCTGTCCAAAGAAAACAAAGCTTGGTCTACCACATGCAACTTATTGCTTCAGCGGCACAATACAGAAGTGTTTTTGGATTGCTTGATCACTGGAGATGAAAAATGGGTCCTCTATGATAATCCAAAATGCAAAAGGCAGTGGCTCTCTCCGAATGAATTGCCACGAAGCACAGCTAAGCCAGGTTTACACCCCAAAAAGGCACTTTTGTGTGTTTGGTGGAGTATTCGCGGGGTCGTTCATTTTGAAGTGCTGAAACCTGGACAAACTGAATGCAGACCTTTACTGTGAACAATTGGATCGAGTAAATCAATCTTTAATTGAAAAGTGCCCAGCGACTGTCACCAGAAAAGGCGTTATTCTGCAACACGATAATGCAAGACCGCACTGCGCAAGACGAACCCTGGAAAAAACTAATGAATTGGGGTGGGAGGTATTGCCTCACCCACCATACTCGCCCGATATTGCGCCATCGGATTTCCATTTATTCCGATCGCTACAACATTTTCTAAGTGGCAAAAAATTTGACAATTTGGATGATGTCCAAAATGCCATCTCCAGATATTTTGCTCAAAAACCAACTGATTTTTATTGATCCAGCATTGAAAATTTGCACACTAGATGGCAAAAGGTTGTTGGTAACGAGGGTGATTAAAAATAAAAACTTGTTAAAAATTTATCTGTTTGAATTAATGTCGTAAAAACACAACATTACTTTCAGGTACCCCTAATATCAGAGATGCTATCATGATTCGATAGTCTTAATTATTCCATGTTCTTGTAAATATATCATTTCTCTCTAAAACCACTCATTCATGTAAATACATTGAGCGTTTCCATTGTCCTGAATTTTGTGCATTTACTTCTCTTCAGTGGCTAAATTAATTAACACTCATTAATTTTATATACTCTCCTGCTAACACAGTTGCTAAAATTTCCACAAGAAGTCAATACAAAATCAGATAACTAGATTCCTTCTTCTAAATGGAAAAACTAAATTATGGTTTTGAAAAATACTTCACTCACAAGTCAAAATTGCAAACTAAATGTCCATTTCTTTAAGTGATATTATTACTAGAGTCTGAAAATAGCCCTAATTACTGCACTGACAACCCTAACAGTGATCCTTTCAGGCACTGTCAAAAGTATTTAATTAAGTAACATTAACTATCCAATCAAATTAGTTGTGAAATCTTCACTTTACAGTTTATATTACTACTTTAAGAATCAGTAAATTACTTTCTAATTATGTCTTATATTTATTTTTGAATCACCTATTATCAAATTAGGCCCACATTTTAGAAGAAATTCATTATTTCATTCATTTATTAATTTACTCTCTCGACTAACAAACATGTATTGAATACCCATTATATACCAAGGATTTATTTCTTTATTAAATTCATCAGGCAAATGATATGTAAATAAATGCAAATAAATTTACAAATGTATTAAATGTTTGCAAAGATTAATAACACATAGTACCTGCCCTAGATGAGCAAACAAATGGTGATAAATTGAGGTACATGTTGAAGTAGAAATTTCAAATGATCTAGGGCTGTTAATGAGCCCATGAGTCCAGTGATGGAAATGAGGCAAAAGATGCTGGAAGCCTTTTCAGCTCTTGTGTCTCTCTATATGATCCCTCTGGATATAAGTATCAATTTTAACCACTGGCTTATTTTCTCTTCACTTTAGCTCCAAAATATTCAGTGTCATTTCTTAATAGAAAAAAATACACTGAATATACTTAGATATAAGTTAAAGTCCTACTCCCCCACCCCCAATGATACATTAGAACAGAGGGAGTTGCCATGCATTTGGCAGACTTTCTATTATTATAGGGTTACTCACTCAATAACTTCATTTTGGACTGTAAAATTACTTAGGGCAGATACTATAACCTCCAACAATCTCAATTAAATTTTTAGAAGCCTATAGAGCTCACTTAACTTAAACTTTATATACTTTTCCTAGTATACTGTCTCTCAAGAGATTGCTCTCAAGTAGTAGTTCTAAACTTTTTTTTTTTTTAATCACATATACCACTGAAAATCTGATGAGACCTCTGGAAACTTTTCCATAGGAAAAAAAACACACATCCATATATATACATAAAACGTGTATACCATTTTTGGGGTGCTTGTGAATCTCCTAAAATCTAGCCAAAAGTGCTCATTAACTGCAAGTTAAAAACCTATCTTTAAAAGGAGATGGGGCTGAGGAAATATACGACTGATTTCTAAATATGAAGAAGGAGCCAGTATCATGGGAAGGCCAATGTCAACAAAAATATTGACACATACCTTGAATTCCTTTCCCAGTTATGTTACATAACTTCCTGTCATATTGCCTCTATTTACTATTGCTCTTTTAACAGAAATACTAGGATATCACACTACATCAACCAAACTTTGAATATAACATTTTAAATGACTAAAAGAGACACTGATCTTAGAGGGGAATGAGAAGAGAAAATGAATGCTACCAGGAAATCTTATCAACAATAAGAGTAAACATTTTTTATTTTATTTTTTTTAGGTCTTCTCAGATACCAGTTTTGCAATTTGTTCCCTGACAAATGACTTTACAGTTGAAGAAACAAACATTTGCCTAAAGTGATTAGGGTAAAATGGACACATTTTAAAGAGTATGACTGGGAAAGGGGATAGTCAGACCAATGACTGGTGGTTACATTCCTTGGACAGGTACCTCTGCCCCTTTTAATCTTCTCTCGCGGTTCACCTTCCCTGCCCTTCCTATCCCAGGAGTCCTGCATGCCTAGTCCACTACACATATCTGGAAGGACATGGCCTGAGAGCCACTTGTCAGAGCTTTGCCCCAAGCCATAACCTTCGGCTGAAATATTTCAGGAGGGAGAGTCCCAAAGCAAACACTGCTCATTTCCAAATTTCATCAGAACATAGCCCTGCATCCAATAAAAGTGAAAGACACTTGCCCTCCTCTTATACGTATTACATGGCCCCCAGAATGCAATGTAAACCTGCTAATATTATGGTTTAGTTACACATTAGACTTTAAAATAGCTCTCATGGCCCTGGCCAGTTTGGCTCAGCGGTTAGAGCGTTGGCCCGCGGACCAGAGAGTCCCGGGTTCGGTTCCCATTAAGGGCACATACCTCGGTTACAGTTTGTCCCTGGCTCCGGTTGGGGTCATGTGGGTGGCAGCCAGTCGATGTGTCTCCCTCACATCGATGTTTCTCTCTCTCTCTTCTTCCCTCTTTCCCTCTCGCTCTATCTGAAGATAAATGCAAAAAAAATGTCCTCGGGTGAGGATAAAAAAAATAAATAAATAAAATAAAATAGCTCTCGTGGACTGACAAAGTATCAAGGTATAACTACCTTTCTCTGGAAGTTTTTAATATATATTCCAAATTTCCATCCAATCAAACTTTTGGGAATATAACTGGTGAGCAAGTTGCTGGAAGTTCACTCTTGTTACGGCATATGCTCCGTCAGTATAATGATAATCAGCAGTTGTTTCTGAACACAGAGAAACCACTGGGACAGCTTTGCTCTGGAGACAGAGCCTATGACGTAAGTGATGGCGCTAAGGAGTCAGAAATGTATCCTGGGAAAAGCCTCTCCCCCCATCGCACTTCTAATTTGCCAGGGAATTACCTGTCTCTCTCCCTTGCCTCCTGGAGAGGGAATACACCTTACCAGGTAAGTAGAAGCTGCTCTCTCAGGGACATCTGTTTCTTTACTTCCACTCTTTTAACTAATCTGTTCATCTTCCACCCTTTGAGATGGATTAAAAATATTCTAAAACAGAGAATTCTTTCAGAGTTAGATGAGCTATTCTTAGGATTCAGTAATTTCTAAGGCAAATAACTTAACTACTAGCAACATATCCTTACTTTATTGTTTATATTTTAGAGTAAAGAAACTAAAAATATTAGACAAAATTCCCAAACCATGAGCTCTGGCACTAGACAGCCACCCCCAAAATAGGTTTTAACAGAGAGAGATTCTTTCCCCAGCAAATACACTATCACAAAGGCAATATCCATGGGTTTAATGATCCTTGGCCTCCTTCAAAAGACGGTTTGCCCTGGGGGAAAAGTGGGTGGTTTCAGGAACTCAAGATGGATAGTATTTGGTTGTCAGGATAAGTGGGTCCTCCTCCATCTTCGGGATTGCGATGACTCTCTGGGACAGAAAGTGAGTCCTCTGCAGTGGGAAAGCAGGGCTGTTCCATATGCTGATAAGCATGGCACACCCCTATCCAAAAGTGGGGCAAGGGTGTGAAAGCTACCCTGTGCAGGTTGCCAAGCCCTATCCCTGGCTTGAGGCTGCTTCATCCACCCTTTTCTTCGCACACAGACTTCTCTGTTCACCAACACCTGAGTCTTCACAGTTGTGTCCACCCAAATAGGGTCTCTTTCCCATTTCACACAAAAGCTTAGTAACAAGAGCCAATTTAGTACACCTGAAATACTGCATGTGTGATTTGGTCAGTATGGTCCCTGCAGTTTTCTATGGCTAAACAGCTATACTTTCAGCATCCTCCATCTACTCAATAGAGAAACATTATTGTGTGTCTGCTATGAGCGAGCTAGGGACAATGCTGGGAGCACAAAGAATAAACACACTTTGCAACTTTCAGCAAGTCTGCAGTCTGTTGAGGAGTAAACACGCATGTGTGTATTCACTCATGAGCCACTGGGCACCTTCACGTGGCGGGCACTCCGCAAGAAAGCTGACGTATAAATAAATAATTACAAATTAATGTGATAAGGAAAGCGTTGTCCAAGGCATTATTAGAACAACAACAACAAAAAAAGGGAACTAAATCTGCTAGGAAGTCAAAGAAGACTTTAGAGAAGGGGTGGGTGAATTTTCAGTTGGTCTTAAGAATGAATAAAAGTTTCTTGTGTTGAAAGTAAAGGAAGAATATTACTGTTCAAAGGTACAAGGCATAACAAAAATCCATGGCGTGTTTGTGGACCAGAGCAGCTTAGGTTCGGGCTCCAGGCTGGTGGAAAATGTGGCTGAAAAGGTAGACGAGGGTTACACTGGGAAGCCCTTGTAAGACGTGCCTTGAGAATGAGAAACTGGAATACTTAACGTATCTTAAGTTGATGGGGATGTCACACCTAAAGAGGTGGGTGTAATGGGGAAAACTGGGGGGGGGGGGGCGGGGGGCATCTGTAATACTTTCCACCATAAAAAAATAAAGATGTGGGTGTAGAGTTTTTATCTCTCTCCTGAGAAGTTCAGGCAAGGTCTCTCTATATGTAGGATTTACCAGAATATGTAGTCAGTCATTAACTCAAAAAACATTTACTGAAAGCCATATATGTCTGTGATAGCCCTAATAAAAACAACTCAATGCCTCTAACTTCAGGGTGTTTGGATGTACAACGTGAGAGAGACCCTAGTAAAGGCAGTGACGGCAAAGAGATCAGTGCTGGAGTAAGTACATGTGTAAGCTGAGTTTATAACTTCCATAAAAGGGAGACAAACAATGAAAAAGGGCTGGAAATCTGCTAACACACAGGTCATCACAAACCAATCTGTGCCTCTGAAACTCCTGGGAAGGCAAACCGGAGAAAAGGAGGGCATGGGCACTGTGCCCAGAAAGTCTGTGCCTGAGGGACAGATCCTAGCTTCTGTGGGCAGGAAGGCAGCGTGGGTAGGAACAGAGGTGGCGGGGGGCTGGGAGCTCAGGCAGAGGAGGCAGCTGGGCCGGACTGTGGAGGAATTTGTACACCTTACCCTTAAGCAAGAGATGAGAGATATGGAGTGTAGGGTATGGATTAGAATGATACTCAGCACCGTAGAAACTGAAGAAATTACCTGGGATGAAAATATATTTCCAATCCATGACTCCTCTTGTATCTTACTATTATTACCTGTACAAGTAGTAAAATCTGAATTGTGAAAAAACTACTCACTTTAGAATGGAAGTATCAGATCGTTTTGCCCAGAAGTCTTGCAATATAGGTACTACTCACTGGAGACCCGCTCTTATTCCAGGAAGCCAAAAAACTAAAGAATCGAGTGAAAAATATCAGGATAAAACATTACGGATTCAGAGTGGGACTTCGGGAATGGCAGAGTAAGGACCTGTAAAAATCCATTCCTCCATGAAGGCGATAAAAGAAAACTGACAAAAATCATAAAAATCAACTTTTTATAACTCTAGAAATTAGCCAAAGGCTTGTAACAATCCAAGGAGCATTTATTTAACAACAACAAAAACATAATCTCAGGAAGCAAAGAGCTTTCAATCATTTTTACTTGCCCATTTCCACTCCCTTCTGCCCAGCTCCATGGTACCTTGGAGCCCAGCAGCCTCGTAACAGGAGAAGCTGTAAAACCCAGCAGCCATCCGAGAGGACAGACAGATTTAAAGCTCCTCAAAAATATTTGAAAATAGGCAAAGAACCTTACAATCCAGCCATCTTGCTCCTTGGTATTTACCCAAAAGACTTGAAAACTTATATCCACACAGAAATCTGCACATGGATGGTTAGTTACAGCAGCTTCATTCATAACTGTCAAAACTTGAAAGCACCCATGATGCCCTTCATTGGTGACGGATAAATAAACTGTGGTCCAGCCAGACGCTGGAATATTATTCATCACTGAGAAGAAATAGGCTATCAAGCCATGAAAAGATGTGGAGGGACCTTAAATAAACATCACTAACTGAAAGACGCCAATCTCAAAAGGCCGCATACTGTATGATTCCAAGTATATGACATTATAGAAAAAGCAAAAATATGGAGACAGTAGAAATGTCAATGGTTGCCAAGGGTTGAGGTGAGGGAGGGATGAATAGGTGGAGTGCAGAGGATTTGGGGGCAGTGACAATACCCTGTGTGATACCGTAAGGGTGGACTCAAGTTATTACACGTTCGTCCATACCCACTTGGATGGCTATAATAAAAAAGACAGGCAATAAACAGTTGTTGATGAGGATGTGGACAAATTACAAACCCCATACATTACCAGTGTGAACATAAATGGTGCAGGGACTTTGAAAAATTGTGCATGTTTCTCAAAAGGTAAACTGAGACCAAATAATCCAGCAATTCCACTCCTAAATACATACCCAAGAGAAATAAAAACATTTCCACGTAAAAACAGAATGTTTATGGCAGCATTATTCATAACAGCCAAAAAAGTAAAAAGAACTCATACATCATTGATGAATCCATAACAAAATGTGGTCTATCCAATCATAATTGTTCAGCAGATAAACAGAAACGAAGCAGTGCTTACACATGCTACAACGCAGATGAACCTTGGCAACAGCCGAAATGGAAGAAGCCAGTCACAAAATGCCACATCTTGTTTGAGTCCATTGACACAAAATGTGGAGAAAGGCAAATTCATAGAGACAGGAAACAGATGACCGGGTACCAGAGGCTGGGTGTTTAGATAGTGGTGGTGGTTGTGAATATACTAAATATGTAAATATAGTTAAAACCACAGAATTGTGTGCTTTAAATGGTGAATTATGGTACGTGACTTATATCTCAATAAGCTGCTAAAACCAAAAAATATTATGGATTTTGTTTGTTTGTTATTGATTTTTTTAGAGAGGGAGAAGGAGAGAGAGATAGAAACATCAATGACACTGATCTGCTGCCTCCTGCACGCCCCCTACTGGGGATAGAGCCCTCAACAAGGGCATGTGCCTTGACCTGGAATGCGACCTCTTGGTGCACAGGTCAACATTCAACCACTGGGCCACACTGGCCGGGCATGGATTTTTTGTTTGTTTGTTTGTTAGTTAAGTTCTACTTTATAGTTTTAACACAAAGAAAAATACTAACTGGCCAGGACACTATTTTCTATTTCACTTCTTCTCTTAAAAGAAAGCAGAACCATTAAAAAAAAAAAAAGAAATAATCTGGCCTAAGATTGCAGGAATACAGAAGATATTAAAGTGAGTCCCTGTTAAAGATGAGGTCTTGCTGCAACCTGGGGCAATGAAGTATGCATACATGAGGAAGAGACAATTTCCATACCTAAGGTGTTCTTGACTGATTCAGGCTTTAAAAGGGATCTTGAGATTGATGCTTGTTAAAAGTTAATGTTGGAGGCAAAAACCATCAAAATACCAAAGGAACTGACCTTTTTAAAAGTATGAAATAATCTCACTAACCTGCTTTCGGAAAATTCTGAAAAATCATCCTGAAGATCAAATTTGTGTAGAACTTCTCCAATTAGATAGCCACTGGAGAATGCTTTTGCAAATGTCTTGGGACCTGAATTTTAACACAGATATTAAAAAGTAAACGTGTTGCACATAGAGTTTATATATTTTAATTATGTATTCATAGAGTAAAACTCTGTAATTTAATTTGAACTCAAAATTCCATAAAAATATTCTAGAAATATCGTTTAATAACCAAATTAAAAGATTGAAGTTTAACAGCAGATGTCTTCTAAGAATTCCTGCAAAAGTATATATCAATACTTGATGACATATGAATTTTTTTAAAAAAAGACAACTTCTGATCAACTTAAAACGCAACCAATACAATTTATCACCTTATGTCTAAAAATAAACTTCAATACATTTTATAAAATCACACTGTGATACCTTAGTTATCAATACAACCTGTGGATGATAATAGCATAGTATTCTGTCCAAGTGAGGGGCAATCTAACTTTTTCAAACAATAATTAAGACTTAATTTTAACCTTTTTTTACAATGGTAATTTTACAAAAGTCATCTGCACCTTCTTAAATAAAGCCTGCTGAACATAGTCAAGCATTTTCTTGGTGCTTCAGGGGGTTATTCTGGTCCAGTTGTTTTGTGCAGCCCACAGGAAAATAGGCTTTGGGCCAGAGACATTTATGTTAAAATCTTGGCTCAGTCTCGTAGTAGCTCTGTACTTCCTGAGTTTCTCATCTTTAGAACATACAGAACATATCCACACCTATCTTGGAGAGCTATTTTAAAGATTAGAGGTAATGGATGAGAATCGCTTAGTACCATGCCTGCCACCTAGGAGGCACCTAGGAGTGCAGAAAAAAAGAAAATTAAATGTCAAATAGAGTTTTCTTCCTTCAAAAATGTCCTTAGTTTGGAGTCACTTTTATTTTTCTTATGAAGTGAAGGATATAGGGTTACATGGTATTCAATAATGAGATATAAAATTGATACGTAAATTACATTATCATAGGACAAAGCCATTATCTCTCAGATGATTTCAAAATCCTGCAGAAACCTTCAACATGTTTCTATAATGGTCTTTTAAGCAATAGCAGTCAAAATACTATATGTCACTGCAACATCACAAGCTCATTCGTACCAGATTGTCCTCTTTTATCTATTTGACTGATAATAAAGTGGCTAGTTGAATATGAAGAAATGTTGGATTTGAAGATCTGATGCTTGGTGTGTGGTCGCAGTGGGGTGAAGTGAGTTGTTCCACAAAGGCCAGGGCACAGAGACCTCACTCAGAACACTACACATTAGCATAGCAATAAGATTCTTGTGTATCTGGCACCAGCCCACAATTTTGCCCAAAGCTTACCTAATTTTTGTTCTCAAAATACTTTATACTCTTAATAATACTCCAATACTTGGGTTGAACCAATATAATAATACAGTAGTTAAACAATGATGTCAATGGTTCCCACTGAGTCAGGATGAGCTCCTGAACTGTCTAGTGTTAGAACCTGTTGACTATGTCTTCTGACATCATACGGCAGTAGTTGTTTGAAGCAACTGAAATCCAGATGGCTGCTTCTGCCTCCAGAGGGCAGAGGTGTGCCACCTCCCCCTCCTGAGTCACTGCCGCTTTCTCCTTTCCTCAAAGACCCGCCGTTGCTGGCCACCACTGCTGTCCCGTGGTCTCGGCGGCCACCGTTGCCCTCACTGTGCCATCTGGGCTGCTCTGGATGTGCCCCTCTTTGTTCTTCCTTCTCTCTGCTTCTTTCCCTTCTCTCCTCCCTAGCCCATCCCCATTCTTCTCTTAGTTTTCTGAAGAGCCACTGGACAAACAGCCATTGTCAGACTATGGATTTCTATTAACAGTCTAAAGACTACAGCTTTGCACTCAGGAGCTATGTTGTCTTCAGGTGGTCTCATTCCTCCTCTCCCTCCCTCTGGATTTTGCACTAGGCCTGTTGTTCATGTTGAGTGAATACTACAGTCTAGCTCATGAATAACTGGGGAATAACTGTTCTGATTCCATCACTCTCAATGCAGCAGGCAAACCGTCTGTAGCAAACTGTTGGCTCCAAAAAGGTCACTAGAAAAATAAAACAGTAATCCATTTCCTTCTAATCGGCATGTTCTATTAATAAGGCAATTCTGATATGAATGAAACAGAGGAATTTATGGATATAAAGGTCAAAGAAGAGCAATGAACACTTATTATTTCATTGCCAAGGAGTTTACTACAAATAACTGAGTACAAAAAATCTATCTGCAGCTTTGTAGGCATAGGACACTGCAGATTTACTGCGTGCACAGACAGAAAAGAGAACAATGAGTGAAAAACTACAGCAACCAATAAAAGCAACAAAGGGAAAACATGTAGAAAAAACTGAGAAGAAAGAAGAATACATGCAAGAAAACAAAAAGATATATATATATATATATATATATATATATATATATATATATCTGTGTGTGTGTGTGTGTGTATAAAGAATATATAGACTGGAAAGTATGAGAAGGCAGATATAAGCCAGAGAGAGAAAGAGAGGGGGGTGGGAAGAGAGAAACAGTAGTACAAAAGGAAAAGCAAAGAAAAGTTTATTTTTCCCCTTTTGGTTTATATTTTTCTTCCCATTGATGTTCCTGAATATCATGACTAATTTCATGACAGCCTCCTCTTTAAGTTAATTTGAACTAACAACTGGAATTTCCTACGAAAAAGAAGAGGTGGGTTGGCTCTAGGACCAGCAGCAGTGAAGAGTAGGAGAAATAAATAAACCATGGGAGCTCAGGGATGAGCTTCACGCTGAGCTCTAAAATGATTGACCTCCGGATAAGGTTGTAAATCTTCCACACCACATGACCCCATCACTAAAGTGTCTTTTGCTGAAATCTTTGAGGTGGGCCTTTAAGAAAGGTCTGTATTAGGCAGGGACAGCAGGCCAGATGGTCCACGTGCTTCTCCAGCTAGAGTGGCAATGAGGAGAGCACAGCCTCCAGAGAAATATTCTCTGGGCTCGACTCCTTGCTCATTTAGAAGCCACTGGACTTTGGGCAGTTCTAATAACTTCAATTGCTCATCTTTAAAGATGGAAAGAGATGAGCTCTGCCTCATGAGAGTTGGTTTGAGAATTAAATGAGATACTGCTTGCAAAGTGCTTAGCGTTATTCCTGACATAGAGTAAATGCTCAGTGACAATTATTAGTATTATTTTTATTATTACTGCTTCCTAATTTAAGATAACAGGTTATATTAATTAGACAATTCCTAAGCTCCATAATAGATTCTCAATGACTGCAGTACAAACATTCTTATTTAAAAAGTAATTCAGTACTCAGAGAGCAAATATTTGACCTTAGATTCAGATACAGGCCCACACTCAGGGCCAAGATAAGCTGGAACACTCCCACCAGAAACACGTGCAATCAAACACAGTTGATTTCCATAGGAAAACAATTTAGTGGGAGAAATAAAGACGAAACATAGCATCAGAGCATTTCTGGTCAAGTTTTGCCACCAAATGGATAAAGAGATATTTAGATTTCGGAATTGTGCCTAAGAGTCTGTAGACCTATACATTCTATGCTCAGTAGCCTTCGCTCCTCCTTTAATAGAAGAGCAAGGATCTAGCCTGCATTATCAACCACATTTAAAAAGCCAAGCAAATTGACTTTTCTTTGAGAGAGAGAAGAGCAACTGCTGAAGGCTGGGAACTGGCCTGGCCCTCTCAGGCCTTGGTGTTCCTAGGAACTGGCCTGGCCCTCACAGCTAGGCCTTGCCATTCACCTGCTGAACACAATCAATTTCACAGCACACCAACCCCAGACAAGGCCACCTTGCGACCCTGATGGATCAAGACAAAAACAAAATCCCTCTGTAATCATGTTTGTAGTCAGACAAAAACAATGTTGTCCAAAACACAAAAATGACCAAACGCCCACTAATCTGGCCATTATGAGTGGTTGCTGCTTTATTACCAATCATGCTTTGCCACACTTCATCTCTCCACTTCTGGATAAGATTTATTAAGACATCCAGTCATAGTGCCTACGCTTCTGAGAGTATCCAACTCAGAGCAGAGCACCACTTCCTTGAACCCTCCTTGAAAAACACCTAATGCAAGACCAAATGCTTTAAATCCTTTCTAATTCTTACTGAGATGCCCCCCGGTCCCCCATGACATGTGTTCCCTCATGTTGGCAACAAGTCCATAAACCCGACTTTGTTCAACTACAGGTTTATACTGAGGTCTTTGGGTAGAGGAGGAGACTGACCATTTCTTTTCCTCCAATATGCGAATAAGATGATCAACCTTCTCTTTCAAGACTTTATCATAATTCTCAAGGTTTACTGTTTGAAACAAAATCTCTACCTTACTATAACCTCCTTTAATGGTTTAAATTTTGGGTGACACTATTTTCTTGAAACTTCATATCTTAAAATTTTGACACTGATTTACTGTTATTAGATTTGCTGTCTCAATGTCTAGTCAAAGGAAGCCAAGTTTTCATCAAGGGAAATGCTGTTGAGCTAGCCAGAAAATATCAAAATCTGTTGTATTATGTGAGAAGTAATATATTTCCTAATGATCCTGAAGGATGAAGCATGAGAAAAATGTGTGGTTTAATGATGCCAGATCACAAGAGGAATGAGTTACAAGTCAGCAGAGTCAGAATCTATCGCTAACTTGACACTACCTAGCTGTATAACCCTAAACAAATCTTTAAACATATTTTGTTTAATTACCTCACATGCCAAAGAAGAATTAAATGATATCCGAGAATCTTTTTCGGATCTCTAGTTCTGTGATTCTTTGATATGATAAAGTCATCATAGACCAATAAAAGGTCACAATATATTATAAAATATATGTAAATAAATATTCTATATAATATTTTAAAATAAAATTTGATACTTTTGAAAATATCTTGACATAAGACCTAATCAACAAAGTATAATTAGTGCACAAGGGGACCAAAGAATACTTTAAATTCTGGGACGAATAATAGAAAATACCACTCTCTGAAACAAAAATTACTTAGATTTAATATAAAAGAACAAAAGTAGCCACCTATGAAGACCCACTTATACAAAAATATTAACAAGGAGCACAGCATATCTCTTAAAACTAAATGTATCTATTTAATTTTTTTCATATCACGTAAACTATAATCTTTGGATATATTAATTAACCTTATTGAGAACAGAGATTTTCTGTAATGAAAATTACACAAATACTATAATTTCAGAAATTTTTGTAGTAGTAGTGACACTAGAAAATAACATCGAACAGTAGGGTTTGTTCATACACTGGTGGAAAAGGACCGGGAGGAGGAGGAATCTGCCTCTAAAATCGACCTAATCTAATCTAATCTGTCACAGCTATGTAGATACACTATCTCTAGAACAGATAAGTAAAACAAATCAAATATTAGCTTAATTTGAGAGTTCTTTTGATAATGTCTAATTTCTGATTGTCAATGAGCAATCTAATGATAAATTTGGTCTTCTTCTGAGTGGAGCAGCCCATTAAAATGGTGCATTGTGTTCAACTGCCAGGATAGGTTACTCTGCTTTCCCTTCCTCATGATAAATTGGTAGCCTGGCTTATTAAATCATAAAAATGCAATTTCAGTTAGTAGGAAACAATTCCTAAGAACATACTTAAAACAGTTTCTGAAATCACAAAGCTGAGGATCAAAGTACCCAGGGTGACCTTCTCCAGTTAACAAATCCATAAGATTCAGCCTAAAGCAACACTCTCCTTTTGCCTCACTCACAGACTTTCATGTGATAAACAATTATTTACTAAACGCCCATTATATGACAACTATGTTAGGTATTATTCTAAAGAGAGTGAGAGAAAAATATTTGAACTAATATTTTGTAAGTATCTGAATGTAGTAGATGTTAGGAACTGTGGTAGATAGTTTTCATTTGTAATCTCATTTAATAACCTTCCAAATATATAGCAATTCTTATTCTTATTTTTTTAGGGTATAAATTTGGGACCCAGAGATTATTATTTCTGTTTTGGATACTGTACAATTTTCAACATAGCCACAACCAGAATAAAAAAAAAAAATTAACTATCTTGTACATCCATCTTTACCAAGGATCTGATTGGTGCAGCACATGGAATTCGAAGGCTTCTACTCAATTATTGAGAATGTTCAGTTACTTATGGAGAATATTCTGATGCTAGTTCTCCCCTTATAGTGATTTCATAAGAGTTTTGTAAAACAGAGGCAATGCTTATTCTTAAAAATAATTAAGCATTCTTGAAAAAAAAATTTTTTTTTTTTTATCCTCACCCGAGGACATTTTTTCACTTTTTGTTCAGATAGAGTGGGAGGGAGAGAGAGGAAGAGAGAGAGAGAGAGAGAGAGAGAGAGAGAGAGAGAGAGAGAGAGAGAGAGAAAACATCAACGTGAAAGGGACACATCAAGTGGCCACCCGCACAACCAACCAGGGCCGGGGACAAACTGCAACCGAGGTACGTGCCCTTAGCAGGAACCGAACCTGGGTCTCTCTGGACCGCAGTCCGATGCTCTAACCGCTGAGCCAAACCGGCCAGGGCTCTTGAAAAATTTTTTTACAGCAAATCCTTTAGTAATGTTACATTACTTATTTTTCATTATGAAAATAATTGCTTGAATTTCAGGTGTAATTTTGTGTGGAGCAACTTTTTTGTATTCTAAGACATTTCATTAACATACACATCTGAGCATGATTTTCCAGGGTGAATGGTGTGGTTACATTTGACTCACTGAAGACCCTTAACTTTGTTAACAGAGATGTGAATCTTCATGTTGAGACGACTCCAGAAACCTCCCTCCATTATGTGGAGGGAGACTTCTCAGTTGAGGATCAATGGAATTCGTTTTCTTTACTGCTTATAGTCAGGGTAGTCCACATAACACAAAATTCAATAACCTAATTTATACAAATTGACTTCTATCATTCAGAATAATCCGGAAATCAATTGATTTTAGCTGCCTGTCCAAAATCACTGAACCATTATTTAACCTCATGAAGGAAGCAAAGGCACTCACGTAGCATTCTGATCCTGTGTTCTTCGTCCCAGCAACTAACATATAGATGGAATCACTTCTAAACAAACACTAATAAATCCACCTCTGGCCCTTAAGAGTCTAGGAATTAGGTGATGCCCCGTGAAGTTACAACATGCCTCGGTGGATGACTTTCTATATTTCTTAACTTCAAATTGAACTATGATTCCTATAAAAGGAGCTCACATGGATACATTTGGGAGAGCTTGGTTTTTAAAAAGTCTATTCCCTAAATATAAACTTATACAATATAGTGCCTAAGGGTACAAATCAAGGATCTAGCTTTGAATTCTAGCTGTGCGACCCTGAACAAATCACCAAGCTCTCTTAGTCCCTTTTACTCATCTGTAGTTCTGGGACAATGCCTCTCAGGGTTTTCTGTTTGTTTCTTTTGGATTAAATAGGAAAACCTATGTAAAGGGCTTAGCACAGGGTGTGGGCTAAGTGCCTAAGTGTTCAATCAGAGGTAGCAAGTTGGTATTATGCAAGGGTGTTTCTGGGAAAACAGATCGAAATGATTTGGCCTGAAAACCTCTTGCCTTGAGCAAAAACAATACCAGCTGAAAAATAAACTCCTGTTAATGAAACAATACAAAGAAGTTGAGATGGAGCGTAGTGCTGAGCTGGAATTACTCGGCTCTCACCGAAGTTGCCAGCATGTACAAGTGCCTCTGCGGCTGTGAGGTTTAGAGACCTTGGGTGGCAACCTCATGGTTGGGATGAAATCAGGTTAGACTAAAGTTAGCTTTGGGCAAGAGTAAACAGTGGTCAGAAATAGCTAATGTGTGTATATTTGGGGCTAAAACTGTGAAATGTGTTCATGGGAACACAGTCTGTATTAACTCACTTCACACACACCTCTCCCGATGGGAGGAAGTATGGAAAGCATGACTGGGGTCTATTTCACACGGAGGAAACACACTCAGAAGCAATGTGACTGGTCCAGGGGCACAAACATCCAGGAGCGTGCGGTGGCTGGCTGTCAGCTTTCCATTCCCTTGGCTTGCCAGCCCAGTAGGCCAGAAACTGCGGGGTTGGACCCAGCGGGATGGCATTGTGGAGCTGGGGTGAGGGGAGCGGGGCGCAGAGAGGCGGGGCGCTGCCGGGCCCCGCAGGCGCCCAGCCTCGCTCGCGCCGCCCCGCCCCCTCCATCCGCGCGGCGCTGCGGCCCCGCGCCCCCTCGCCCCTAGCCCGCTCGCCCGGGTGTCACTCACTCACGGTCTCCGACACCTTCAACTCTTGGTTGAGCCACTGGCACAAGATCTCCGACATGGTTGGGTCTGGGCCTCCGACAGCACGCAGGGAACCCAAGCCTACCGCTTCGCGTCCTCTTGTTGCCAAGGGCAACCCGTTGCTAAGGAAGCGTCTCCAGGCCGGAGCTCAGCGAAGGCTAGGAGAAGAGGGACGACAGAGCCCAGACGCGGAGGACGGAGAATCGTGGCCTGCCCCCTTCTGGCGGGTATGACTGCAAAGTGCGCAGGCGCGAGCTGCTCCAAGGGCCGGTGGCCTGCGAGGGGACCGAGAAGTAGCGAGGAGCAGGGGTGCGGAGGTGGCGAGGCAGGAAAAGCTGTGGACTGAGCACGGTGTTCTGGGACGAGCAGAAAGAGAGTATTGATGGAAAGGGATTTTTTTTTCCCCTTCTTGCTTGTCTTTTGAAGAAACCTGTTGAAGATCTTGCTCTAAGGGCAGCAACTTGGTCATTGACTTACGAATTGTCAGTATTAATGGCTGCATTTTATGGGCTACCTTGGCAAGGACAGAATGTGTCTTATTCACTCTTTAGTGCCAGACTTAGTATCGAGTCTGACACCCATCAATCAATGATTTTTTTGTTGGTGGTGGCAGAATTAACCATTACGATAATTCATCTCTCTCTGTTGTTTTGAGAGACAAATATTTAATGAACTTTTTCTCTGGTCAGATTCTTCTTCCAGGCGTTTTGACAAAGACTCTCACCGTGACCAAACCTGAGTCAGCCTCCTCTGAGTCCTCTTCCCCCAGGGGTCCCACCAGGAGCTCCCTCCTTGGCTTCCTTCCTTCAATTTAGCAAGAATCCTGCTGGGTCAGATTAGAGAAAACCCCCCATCCTCATATCTGATCAATTTCCTCATCCCCCCCACCCTTGCTATCTGATCCCGCTGGCCTGCCTTCAGCAAGAATCCTGTCAAGTCAGTTTACCAATGAGGCAATTACCTCTTAGTAATTTTCCATCCACTGACTCCAACCTTGGCTATACAACCCCACTTTCCCACATTGTTTTGTGAATTGAGCCTGAATGTTCTCCCCTACTGTAAAACTCCAGTGAACCGTGAATAAAGACTTCCTTCTCATTTTTAACAAGTGTCAGAAAATTTTAACGATTTCTAAAAGTTTAGCTGAAATAATAGAAAAAAATATATCCATACATATTATGTATACATAAACTTATATGATAATAAATAATATATATGTGTATATCACAAATATAAGGAATTTTCCCTGAAAAGGCCTGGAGACACCAACTATGATTCTTTTAAACTGTAGGAACAACAGTAATGTCCTACTAGAACAAAGTCTCAAAATTAATCTGAAGTTGATCTTTGTGTCTTGATTGGACAACAGTTTAGTACCATTTTACTGTTGGCTCTACTTAACTGTTAAATCTCTCATCCCATGAGCTCCCACACACCCAGCACGGCAGGCATGACTACAGTGGGAATTCTGAAGATGTATTGCCAACAGAATTGGGCTGATAGGTTTGACATGTCTCACCTTAGAGGTGTCCAAATTCAGAAGAATCTAAAAAGCCTCATAGCTTGGGGAATAAATCTAATAAAGTTTTATTCATTGGAAACACATCATCTCTGAAACGCTCCTGAGGGATGGGTAGGTACTTAGAAATGGCTTCCGAGGCACTCCTACTTGTTGTCATTCTGGTAGTATACTTAGATTGATGACTACTATCACATTTAGTAAGAGGTTTGAAGCTTTCATTTCAGTCTGTAGAACCTGAGGGATAAAACCAATGTTTTCTAGATTGCAGAGAAAATTGCTTTTGGGGAAGGATGTAGATGATGGCGCATCACACTCCGTAGTTGCTCCAGAAGAGAATGAAATGTGTGAGCTCATAAACCACCTTCGCATATGGGCTGCTATCCCCACATGAAAGCAAAATATTTCTGTGCCTTTCCACAGGAACTGTTTGGTTGTTGTTTGTGTTTTGTTTCAAAGGATTATTTGTAGAGTTTGTCTTTGGAACCCAGTTCCTAACAACATAATCTGCCAATGTGGTATTTTGGAAAAGAAATTTCTATACTGAATTTAGATAAATGAAAATATAAACACTTTACAAAATAAAAGGCAAAGTTCTTCATTTCATAAAAAGAGGATGGCCTGGCCAGTGTGACTCAGTGGTTGAGTGTCGACCCATGCACCAAGAGGTCGCTGGTTCAATCCGGTCAGGGCACATGCCCAGGTTGTGGGCCCAATGCCCAGTTGGGGGCATGCAGGAGGTGGCCAATGGATGTTCTCCCCATCAATGTTTCTATCTCTCTCTCTCTCTCCCTTCCTCTCTCTCTAAAATCAATAAAGAAAAAATTTTTTTACAAAAAGAGGATGAGATATATATATAGGTTCCTAAAGTATCCAACTTGAAAATGAGCTGACATTAAAATATTAATAAAAATATTGAACCATTACCTAAATACAAACATTTTACTATGTGTTTTTTTCTTGAAATTGTTAATTTAGTTATTAGTCCAAGTGTAACATTAAATCTATTACTGTCCCATTGAAATCCCAGCTCTGGGTAAAGTTTCTAGCACTGCCCATGTTGATATTTTGTGTTACTATGATATATAACTTCTTTGTTCCCCCATGTGGCATCAGCTGGGAGAGGAGAAGATTAACAAAATGTACAGTTTCCCATCTTGCTTGATTGTTAAAATTTTTAGAATATATGGCTCCTGCATCCAATTGCAACTACCACTGCAATTTTAAAACTAAATTTAAAATTTTCTTTTCAGCCCTGGCCGGGTAGCTCAGTTGGTTAGAGTGTTGTCTCAACATGCCAAGGTGTCGGGTTCCATCTCTGGTCAGGCAACATGCATGTTGCATTCATCAACAAATGAATGCAAAATTAAGTGGAACAACAAATTGATCTCTCTCTCTCTCTCTCTCTCTCTCTCTCAAATTAATTTAAAAATATAAAAATTTATTTTTTAAACATTACCTGCCATTTAATTATAAATCTTTATTTCTCCTCTTTAAATAGTGAAGAGTGGATTATAAAGAGTTATTTTTGAGACCACAAGTTGGTTTGAAAAACTTTCTGTCTACTGAAATGGGTTACGCCTCATTCTTTAAAAAAATAATTGTAAAATTCTTTTCATAATTAGAATTTTACACTTTTGATAAGTCCAAGCTTTAGAGCAAGACACACCTGGGTCTGGATGCCTGCTTTTGATCTGACTTGCTCTTCTACTTTGGAAAAACTATGTAATTTTTCTCAGCCTCAGTTTCCTTATCTGTAGAATAAGAACATCTATATTCATTTGACAGAGTTGTGAGGAGTAAATGAGAAACTCCACATATTAATGTCTGGCTCATAATGGATGCTTAACAAATGTTTTGTTTGTTTGTTTGTTTGTTTGTTTTTCTTTTCTCCTAAGGCTATAGAATTTTTTCATTATATTACCAGTTAGCTTAGTATCTTAGATTTTCTTATAATATTTTTTAAAGTTTTTGAGACCATTATTTCATATAGCTGCTTTGATTTTATTTATGACTAATTCAATGTTTATACACACATAAATCATATACATTGACAAATTTTTAAAAATCTTACTTGTGTTTTCTTCATCTCCCCTCTCACCAGCTTAGATCATTCTCTCATTTCCACCTCTCAGCATGCTTTCCAATGGCTTTGCTCACTTTACATTCATTCATTCAACAAATGTTTCCCTCAGTGTCCACAATACCCTCCCAAGCTGGTGTGATTCTTCCCCTCCAGGCATCCTGTGCAACCAGTCCAGTTCATAGTCCTAAAGCCCCTCTCTATTTCTCAGCTCAGACACTTTCATGAACTTTACTGGAGCTGTGTTCACCAACAAAGGGCTTGACCTCTTAGCAGAACATGTAATTCCTTTAGTGGGTCATGCCAGAATTCTTTATGAAGGAAATAGTGTAGAATAAAATGGGATATAAACGATCAGAGAGAGTTTATTTAATGTAGTAAGAGTAGATGAGTGGGTTTTATGGTTTTGTTGTTGTTGTTGTTGTTGTTGTTGTTGTTGTTGTTTTGGGAAACCTTTTTGGAACTACTGTCCTGGTCGACGTAAACCCCACTGAAGCCTTTATGATCTAGACTCAATCCAACCTTAACTGTAAATCACAAATTTCCCTGTGCACAACTTGCTCACATTCCTTTACTAGGTCCCAACTTTCCCACTTCTTTATCCCTCCTCTGCAAAAAAGGCAACTTCCTCTCTCAGCCCCAGTCCTGCCTGTCCTCCAGGGTCTAGCTCATCACTCACTATCTTCACAAAACCTGCCTACTCCCTCCATCTTTCCAATCTCTTCACCCTTCTGAATGCTCAGAATGAGTACTCACTTTTGAATTTTCATCCTAAACATCTAACTCTTACCAACAACCCACAGCATAGCCAACAGCTCAGTTTTGCAATCTTCAAGCATGTTTCTCAACACTTTTTCCAAGAGTGTTGATCTAGGCTCTCAGAAGAGGAGATAACGCCGGCTCTTGTTATTTATGGCAAATAACAGTAATACTGTGAAAGTTACAAAATTCTTGAAGTCTTTTACACTAAAGCAGATAGGACCCTTCCTATTATGTGTCTTATTTTCTAGGTCTGTATGATTTGTCTTATATAGGGATTGTGGCTTTCTCAGGCAAACATTTAAATTTTCAATTGAAGAGAACATTTGGATTTGAAACAATCAAATTAAGAAAATAAAACACGTGGTGCCATATGAGAAAAAAATGAGTCATATTCTATAACTAAGAAAGAGAAACCAAAGTTCATTTATCAGAATTCTTGCTCTAATTTCTTATTTTCCCCTAATGAAGTTTTCAGAGAAGCCAAACCACACTTTAGTATCACAAACTTAGATTCCTAAATTCATGTCTGTCTTGTTCCTTTCCCAGCAAAAAAATTAATATTACCAGTAAATCCTCTCAGTTTTGCTGACTGTAGTCAAATTATTCTTGTAACAATATTGTGCTTGTGCAGATAGGCCCGCAATTTTATCTTTTTCACAGATTATGCCTTTTGGACTTTAATGTATGCCAAATTGTGCAACTAATTCCACTGCAGTTACTCTCTAAAAATATATTTTTATATATTTTCCAGATAATTAGGATTTTGTTGAATTGACTAATTCCTAAAAGTCATTATCCTCTATACTTCTACTTTTGTTGGGAATCTTTCTTTATTATGCTTCCAACATTTCATATGTAGACAACGATCTATCCTGTATTTCTGAATACTTCTGGTAGACTGATCTTCCTTCATTGTGCTATTCCTCATACCTTATAAAATGTCAGTGGTTTCTTATTTCCTATTAAGAGTATATGCCAAACTTTCCAGATATTCCATAATCTGATTTTAGTTTACTCAATGAAACTCTAATTTCACATATTCCATCATGAATAATAATATACCATGCTAATTCATGACTGTATTCTTTATGACCAGTTGTACCAAAGTCAACTCTTTAATTCAAGTCAGATTTCTTTTCTAAAATTATCATCGACAGCCCTAATTGACAGTGTTTTCATCCCAACTCCAGTGGGGTAAGATACATCAGTAGAATCTTGGATATTTCAATACATGGATTACTTTCATTTTTACACACCTAGAAACTAGAACAAATTTTCACATGCACAAATCTAAAGCTGTCAGAATGGAATTTATAAACAGAGACAACAAACAGCTATACAAAATGTTATAAATATTTTAAGGATGTAAATAAAAATATGGATGTAATATGTGAACAGATCTGGAAATCCAGCAGTGTAGTGGAAACTACTTAAAAAACAAAACAAAAAACAGATGGAAGGTCTACTGTGGGGTTGGGGGGTTGGAAAATGTTTTTGTAACCTTGCGTTAATTCACTCTCAACCTTGTAAATCTGGGCCGCCCAGGTGTTTTGAGTGCTTGTTACCAATCTGCTTATAAATAGGACCGCGTCCTAAGCTCTGGAGCTTTTTGCTCCCTTGCAAAGCTCCCTCTCACTTCAACCAGAGTGTGGTTGTAGGTTCATTGCGTTGCACCACTCCTGGCAGGCCTCAAGACGGCAGTCTACATCTGAACATTCTTTTGATTGAAATGTAAAATTCATTGGACAGACTTAACAGTATAGTAGACTGCAGAAGAAAAGATAAATGAACTTGAAGTAAGACACTAGAAACTCTCCAAACTTAACATAAAGAGTAAAAAGTCTAAAAAAAGTAAACAGAGCTCCAGTGAGTTGTAGAACAGTATCTTGTGTAACTGAAGGTCCAAAAGAAGATGAAAGAGATATTGGAGCAGAAAAAAATCTTTGAACACACAATGACCAAACATTTTCTGAATTTGATCAAAAATATATACATATGTATTTTTCAACCAAACCCAAACAGGAAAAACACAAAGAAAACCTACACATAAGCTCATTGTCAAATTGTCATGTCAAATTGCATAAAGATGAAGATTAAGAGAGTAACTTAAAAATACACAAATAAAAAACATAGATTACATATTGGAGAAGAGAGCAATGAGAATAATGAAAACTGATGGCATAAGAAACAATGCAAACCAGAGGACAATAGAATATTTTTAGGTTATTGAAGAAAAATTAAATCTAAAATTCCATATCCAGCAAAAAGAATCTCTCAACGATAAGTACGAAATAAAGGCATTTTCAGATAACAAAGTCTAAGGAAGTTTAATACCAGAGGACCTATACCATGAGAATGTTAAAGTAAAGTCTTCAGGCTTAAGGAAAATGATACCAGATGGTAACTCATGTCTACATAAAGGAAAGAAGAAGACTGGAAATGGGAAATGGGTTAGTATGAAAAACTTTCTTCTTGTTTCCTCTGTTTTTGAAAAGAAACTGATGAATGCAATGTATTTTGGTGTTTTTAACATATGTAGAAATAAAATATATCCCAACAATAACACAGTGAACAGGAGATGAATAAGTATAATTGTATTATTATAAAGTTTTTAAAATAACCTAATGTAGTATATAATATATATTTTTAAATTTTCTAAACATTTATTTGAGCCAAACTGATGAAATGCTTGGAAGCAAGGTCTCAAATGCTTCTATATAATATTAATTTAAGGCATATACTAATAAGTTCTGATTACACATTTAATCTCAAAAGCAGCCCAATGAATTTTTTAAAAAGATATAATTTAAGATATAGTAAAGGTAATTATGGATAGCAAATACTGAAGGCAACAGAATTCAGGAAAGGAGAAAAAAAGGAACAAGGAAAAACAGGACAAATCAAATAAGTAGTAATATGATAGACTTAAACTCAACTGCATCAATAATTCTATTGTGTATAAATTAACCAAACACTGATTAAAATGAACTGATTATCAAACTGGATTTTTTTTCTATATTTTTTTCACTTATTTTTTTCGAGAGAGAGGAAGGGAGAGAGAAATAGAAACATCAATGTGAGAGAGAAACATCGATTGGCTGCCTCTGGCATGCTCCCTACTAGGGATTGAGCCACAACCCAGGCATGTGCCCTGACCAGGAATCAAACCAGGACCTCTCAGTCCATGGGATGATGCTCAATCCATTGAACCACACCATCCAGGCTCAAATTGGATTTTTTAAAAAGAGCAAAACCCAACTATATATTGCTTAAAAGAAATACATTTAAAGTATAAAAGACACAGGTAAGTTAACTTATGTAAACAAGAAGACTAGGGTAGCAATATTGATTTCTGACAAAGTAGATTTCAAAATAGGAGTATTAGTAAAGTTAAACACTAAGAATATATATTTTAATCTTATTTGTATACACCTGAATAACAGAAGCAAAACTAACAGAACTAAAGGAAAATTAAAATTATATAAAATTAAAAGTATATAATATTATAGTTGGAAATTTTAACACTTCACTCTCAATTGATAAAGTAGATAAAATGTTCATTAATGATATTGAAAACTTGAAAAATACTGTATCAACCAAATTAATGCAATTGATATTCAAAAGCAATATACTCAACAATATACATTTACTGTCTACTTTGAAAAGAAGGAGCTATTGAAGGCTGACTGTTTAACTACATGGTAATACAATTAGAGCTAAAGATAATGTAGAAGATTAGGTCAACTCTTTGATGACTTCAAAATTATAGAAGGAAGTTATTTTTCTTTTTCTTCCTACCATGAACCATATTTTCATTATGATGCATTACGTTCTACTCAGTTAAGGTCTTAATTTTTCAAACTTCGTCTGTTCACATTTAAAAATTTTTATTAGTTCCTTACCAAAAAATTAACATTTCATAATCTATTCATCAGATTACAAAAACGATTACTGAATTATGTAATCACAATACTAATTTTATAAGGAATAAGATATTAGAGGTAAAAGAAAATATATGTCTTGGGAGTATTTTAGCTATATTTCTACTCCACGAAATAAGGTATACTATAGTCACATTCCATCTTAATTATTTATTTTTTAGGTGTGTGTGTGTGTGTGTGTGTGTGTTTTAATGGATGAAGTGAAGAGGGCATCTTTGAATGGCCAAAACAGTAACATAAAACTACATTTCTATGGAATGGTTTATAAAACCAGAATTATAATTCCCTTTCGTTTAGCAAGAATGAAGGGAGTGTATACACTTCACATTTGGTAGCAATTTCTAGACTCTTGAATTTGATCAGCTGGTAATATTCCAAAAGCAAATTGGAAACCCAATGTAAGTCTGCACATTTTCTTTCTTTTCTTTTTTTTTTTTTTACAAGTAAGAACATAAAAACAAATGCAATATTTTCTCTGATCATTTCACATAAGAAAGAACAGTTCACACCAAAAGAAGTAGGAAGCAAAAAATCTGAAAATGAAGAACAGTCCTTGATACTGAAAAATAGGCTTTATGAAAAGCGCCCCCTATGTCATAATAGACTTGTGAATGCCTTTACAGATTGGACCCATTACTGCCAAACTCTGTCTCAGAGCCTGATACCTAGGCAGTACCATTTAGACTCCATGGTGTTTGCAACCCTTCCTTCCACACTGGGATATTGGAGAGTGGGAAGGTGTGTGTGTGTGTGTGTGTGTTGTATGTGTGTGTGTGTGTGTGTGTGTGTGTGTGTGTGTGTGTAGGTCAAAGTATCTGTGGGTGCCTTTTTCAGCCTAAGCCAGTTTCTTCTTTTAGGATATCATCTATCTTGGTATGTCCTCTAAAAGAATAAATTTAGAGTTAGGTTTTGAAGAAAATGTTTTTGTATCCCTTTATTGTTGAAAGTATTACAGATGTCCCCTCATTTTCCCCCCATTGGCTCCCTCCTCCCCACTCCTGCCCCACCCTGCACCTTCACCACACTATTGTCTGTATCCATTGGTTATGCATATATGCATATAAGTTCTTTGGTTTATCTCTTCCCAACTCCAACCCCCCTTCCCTCTAAGGTTCATCAGTCAAATGTGTTTAATTTATCATTATTGTCGAAAGTATTGCAGATCTCCCTCTTTTTTCCCCCATTGACACCCTCCTCCCAGCTCCTGAACCCCTCCCCAACGCCTCTACTGCACTGTTGTCTGTGTCCATTGGTTATACATATATACGTATAAGTTATTTGGTTTATCTCTTCCCTCCGCCCCCCCACCCCACCCCACCCCTCTTCCCTCTGAGGTTTGTCAGTCTGTTCCCTACTTCCATGTCTCTGGATCTATTTTGTTCCTCACCTAATTTTGTTGATTATATTCCACAAATAAGTGAGATTATGTGCTACTTGTCTTTGTCTGACTGGATTATTTCACTTAGTATAATACTCTCCAGGTTCTTCCATGTCATCTCAAAGGGTAAGAGATCTTTCTTTCTTACAGCTGCATAGTATTCCATTGTCTATATGTACTACAGCTTTTTAATCCACTCATCTACTGATGGGCACTTGGGCTGTTTCCAGATCTTAGCTATTGTAAACATAACCACTATGAACACAGGGATTTCTGATTGGTGGTTCAGGCTTCTTAGGATATATTCCTACAAGTGGAATCACTGGGTCAAATGGCAGGTCCATTTTTAATTTTTTGAGAAAACACCATATTGTTTTCCATGGTGGCTGCACCAGTCTGCATTCCCACCAGCAGTGTACTAAAGTACCCTTTTCTCCACACCCTCGCCAGCACTTGTTGTTTGATGATTTGTTGATGGCAGCCCTCCTGGCAGGTGTGAGGTGATACCTCATAGTCAATTTAATTAGCATCTCTCTGATGATTAATGACAGTGAGCATTTTTTCATATGTCTCTTGGTCATTTATATGTCTTTTTTGAAGAAGTGTCTAATCAGGTCCTCTGCCCATTTTTTGATTGGCTGGTTTGTCTTCCTTTTGTTGAGTTGTTTTTTTGGTGTTTTTTGTTTGTTTGTTTGCATCTGTCTTCAGTATTTTAATGATGTTGGTTAAAACTGAAATGTACAATTTAGAACCATCTGGGCTGCAAATATATTACTTTAAATACATGTTTATTATAACTTTAAAAAATTGTGCCTTAAATGTTTACTTGTAGAAAAAAACTGTCTTTCATATAACCTATGTAAATCTTGTCATCCCAAATGGCAAAAGCAAAGGGAATAGCCAAGCTTGAAGTCAACTTGGTTTTTGCTCTGGTGAAAAGGATATCGGGACTTTTCTGTAAGATTCAGACCCCTACCTGAGGGTGAGTTGCGAATCCCCTGGATGAACCCCAAAGCCATCTGGGGTGATGGTTCTCAACCTTGTCTGCCCATTTAAATTTACCTGAAGAGATTTTAAAAATTCCCAGCACCCAGGCCAATCACATATAGATCTCTAGGGTTGAGGTCCAGGCATCAGTGGGTTTTTTATTTTTATTTTTTTAAATTTATTATTTATTTATTTATTTATTTATTTATTTATTTATTTATTTATTTATTTTTGACTTATCTTTATTGTTGAATGTATTACAAATGTTCCTCCTTTTTCTCCTATTGACCCCCTCCTCCCCACTCCTGCCCCCCTCCTGCCTTTCCCCACACTGTTGTCTGTGTCCATTGGTTATGCATATATGCATATAAGTTCTTTGGTTTATTTCTTTCCACTCCCCACCCCTCTTCCCTTTGAGGTTTGTCAGTCTAATAACCAATTTGTACTTCTTAACCCCTTCACCTTTTTCACCCATTCCCCCAACCCCCCTCCCATCTGGCAACCAACAAAATGTTCTCTGTATCTATGAGAATGTTTCTGTTCTGCCTGTTCATTTTGTTTGTAGATTCAATTGTTGATAGATATGTATTTATTGCTATTTTGTTTGTTCATATTTTTTATCTTTTTCTTCAAGAAGACCCTTCAACATTTCATATAATAATGGTTTGGTGGTGATGAACTCCTTTAACTTTTTCTTGTCTGGGAAACTCTTTATATGGCCATCAATTCTAAATGACAGCTTTGCAGGATAGAGTAATCTTGTTTGTAGGTTCTTGCTTTTTATCACTCTAAATATTTCTTGCCTCTCCCTTCTGGCCTGCAAAGTTTTTTTTTGAGAAATCAGCTGACAGTCTTATGGGAACTCCCTTGTAGGTAACTAACTGTTTTTCTCTTGCTGCTTTTAAGATTTTCTCTTTGTCTTAAACCTTTTGCATTTTGATGTTGATGTGTCTTGGTGTGGGCCTCTTGGAGTTCATCTTGTTTGGGACTCTGTGCTTCCTGGACTTGTATATCTGTTTCATTTACCAAGTTAGGGAAGTTTTCTGTCATTATTGTTTCAAATAGGTTTTCAATTTCTTGTTCTCTCTCTTCTCCTTCTGGCACCCCCAACATGCGAATATTGGCATGCTTGAAGTTGTCCCAGAGGCTCCTTACACTATCCTCATTTTTTTTTTATTCTTTTTTCTTTTTGCTGTTCTGATTGGGTGTTTTTTGCTTCCTTATATTCCAAATCAATGGTTTGCTTCTTGGCTTTACCTACTCTACTATTGAATCTGTGTAAATTATTCTTTATTTCAGTTAGTGCCTCCTTCGTTTCTGACTGGTCCTTTTTTATGCTCTTGAGGCCCTCACTAAGTCCACTGAAGTTCTCACTAAGTTCATTGAGCATCCTTATAAGCAGTGTTTTGAACTCTGCATCTGTTAGGTTGCTTATCTCCATTTCGCTTAGTTCTTTTCCTAGAGTTTTGTTCTGTTCTTTCATTTGGGACCTGTTTCTTTGTCTCCTCATTTGGCTGCCTCCCTGTGCCTTTTGTTGAGTTGTATGAGTACTTTATATATTTTGGAAATTAACCCCTTATCCAATGTATCATTGACAAATATGTTTTCCCGTACAGCAGGTTCCCTTTTCATTTTGATGCTGATTTCTTTTGCTGTGCAGAAGCTTTTTAGTTTGAAGTAGTCTCATTTATTACTTTTTTCCTTTGTTTCTCTTGCCCTAGACTATGTATTGGTGAAAATAAAGACACTACAAAGAAAGAAAATAACAGGCCAATATCGTGATGAACATAGATGCCCAAATCCTAAACAAAATATTAGCAATCAGATCCAGAAATGTATTAAAAAATTATTCACCATGTCAAAGTGAGATTTGCCCCAGAGATGCAAAGCTTGTACAATATTTGCAAATCAATAAATATGATACACCATATAAAGAAAATGAAAGATAAAAATCATATGACCATATCAATAGATGCTGAAAAGCATTTGACAAAATCCAGCACCCATTCTCGATAAAAACACTCAGCAAAATGGGAATAGGAGGATAATATCTCAACATTATAGAGGTCATGTATGACAAAACTACAGCTAACATTATACTCAATGGGAAAAAACTAAAAGCATTTCCCTTGAGAATGGGAGCAAGGCAGGGATGTCTGCTTTTGCCACTCTTACTCAACATAGTACTGGAAGTCTTAGCCACAGTGATCAAACAAGAAAAAAAAAAAAGAAAAGAAAGACATCCAAATTGAAAGGAGGAGGTGAAACTGTCATTATTTGCAGATGACATGATATTGTACATAGAAAACTCTAAAGACTCCACCAAAAAAGTACTAGATTTTTTGCTGTTGTTGTTAATCCTCACCTGAGGATAGTTTCCCATTGATTTTTTTAGAGAGAGTGAAAGGGAGGGAGGGAGAGAGAGAGAGAAACATTGATGTGAGAGAGACACATCAAATGGTCACCTTCTTCCTGACCCTGACTAGGGCCAGGGATCAAACCTGCAACCCAGGTACATGCCCTTGACCAGAATTGAACCTGTGACCTTTCAGTCTATGGGCCAACACTCCAACCACTAAGCCAAACTGGCCATGGAAAAACTGCTAGATTTAATCAATAAATTTGGCAAAGTAACAGTATACAAAATTAACATCCAGAAACTGATGGCATTTTTATATGCCAATAATGAACACTCAAAAAGAGAAACTAAAAAAAAAAATTCCCATTTACCATTGTAACAAAAAAAATTAAGATACCTAGGAGGTATCTTAATCAAGGAGGTAAAGGACCTGTTTGTTCTCAGAAAACTACAGGACATTGAAAAAAGAAATAGAGGAAGATATAAAAAAGTGGAAACATATACCATGTTCATGGATTGGAAGAATCAACATTAAAATATCCATACTACCCAAAGCAATCTATAGATTCAATGCAATCCCTATTAAAATACCAATGCCATATTTTACAGATCTAGAACAAATACTCCAAAAGTTTATATGGAACCAAAAAAGACCCCAAATAGCCACAGCAGTCTTGAAACAGAACAAAGTTGGAGAGATCACAATTCTGGACATCAGGTTATACTAAAAAGCCATTGTAGTCAAAACAGCCTGGTACTGGCACAAGAAAGGTCATATGGATCAATGAAACAGAACAAGAACCCAGAAACTGATCCAAGACATTATGCTCAGTTAATATTTGACAAAGGAGACAAGAGCATACAATGGAGTAAAGACAGTCTCTTCAATAAAGGGTGTTGGGAAAATTGTACAAGTACATGCAAAAAAATTAAACTGGATGACCACTTTACACCATACACAAGAATAAACTCAAAATGATTAAAAGGCTTAAATGTAACTCATGAAACCATAAAAATTCTAGAAGAAAATGTAAGCAGCAAAATCTTAGTCAATTCTTTTTAAAGCCTCCACAGAGATTACAAACTTTAATAGAATTTGAACGTCTTCTTCTATAGAACTTATAGAATCTGTACTCACTAATTTTACCCAAGAATTCCACAATATAGGAGAGAACGGGCCTTGATAAATCAATCCCCAAGAAGAAAAAGTATTCTTTCAGACTGTGTGACCTCTGGGACACTGCTGAATTCGTGTGGTACTAATCTGAATGCTTTAAATCATGCTGTCTTGAATTGTATCAGGAAGTCAAATCCAAAGTAAGGTCTGTAGTTGCTCTGGGTATTAGCAATTTCCATATCATACTCTACATATCTGATCTGAGCATGTGATTAGATTATCAAATTCTCTAAAAGTCTGAGAAGACTGACTGGATCAAGCTGTACCAAAAGAGAGATCCAAACATGAAGCACAAAGTTAACTTTAGTTTCCTTGCTTAGTCATTAAGTAATGTATTTCACCAAGTTAATAACAAGTCTTCAAAAGTTTTATTTATTCTAAACCACTCAGATGTGACAAAGGCAACCCGTGATGAAATTATAATGAAAATGCATCTGTATCTGTTAAGAAACTTGGTTTTTTAATGCCTAATTAGTTTTTGGAAAGTGGAACTCAATGTTCAAGTACTATTAATTTGTTATATCTATCAGATGGATCTCTTTTTATATTAAATTCCTGGTAGTCTCATCAAATAATTCCCATTAAAGATACTTAATGCATCTCCAAAGACAGGGCAAGATTTTAACAGCTACCGGGAAATTAATGATTATAATGTATGCTAAAATAGTGACAATGTGATGACCAATAATTATGTTAAATTCTATTACTTTGAAAGTACCTTTATTTTATTAATCAAAGTAGAATTTTTATTCTGACTAAATGTTCATGAGGACAAGTCCACAAAGTATAAATTTAAATAATTTGCAAGTCAAATGATGGAAATATTCTGTATCAGGAAATCATAGCCAAAGGAAGGTTTATATGCCTTCCATTTCTAGCTACTAGCAAATTCCATACTGTATTCTTTGATGTTGATAAATATATATACATATATATAGATATATACATTTATATGTGTGTGTATATATAAAACATTGCACAAAAAGTGGAAGAGAAAATCACTGTGCTTATTTCCAGTACGGGGTGAAAGTGCACGAGTATTTGGAAGCACAATTGCTTATTAGCAGAATAGGCCATCATTATATGAGAAATCTATATAAAATATAAACCCAATGCCTAGCATTTAACTCCAAAGCTGCTTTCTTTGAGTCTTTAAAGTTTTTGGAAATCAGAGCTCTCTATTAACTTAAAAACTATTGGAGACTTGAGGTCAGATTTTACACCTTGTTTCACTTTCAACGTAGTTATCTGATAATATCTTCTGAGAGATGGGCAGGAATGTGAGGAAGGAACTTGCAGATGAGCTGAGGATTGTGAAAGGCACAGCTATCCCAGAAATGGAAGGGGGATGATAAGGGGAAAATGGGAGTGGACAGACAAATTTGCATTCCACCCAAAATTTACAGAAGGTTAAGTCTAACCTTTAGGATAAAATCTGGGGGCCAGAGGTACTATCTAAGGGGAAAAAATTGAAGATGCTCTGAATAAGATGTACTATCATGATTCTTGGACTTGATATCTGTTTTGAACTCTCATTTATGACTCCATGGGATGTGAGATGAAAAGGGAGCCAAACAAATTTCTGATGGGGAATGGGCAGAAAAACATAATGAGGAGTGATGTACTATAGCTCTTTTCCAGTACAGCCACAAATGAGAGAGTGAAATATGTGACAAAAGAGGTAAAAGTCAAGAACCAGATGAAGGAAAGAGCTGTTTTGTTTTGTTTTTTAATTCACCCAATTGCAACATGATGGTGACTTGGTCTTTTTCTTACATGCCCTACTCAAATTATGGAAATGGTTAGTGAGGGAAAAGTCCAAAGACGGAAAATTTTGATATGAGTAACTTCCTTTTGGTTAGAATGCCAGTCATATAATCATCAACAACAGTAGAAAACGCCAAGCGACTGATTTCCATTATATAATGTGGATCCTGGCAACTCTTCGCTGTTTCTTAGTGAATGTGCCTTCCGCCTGTGCCTCCTCCCCCAGATCTCCAAAGGTGATCTCTCGGCAGTTTAGCGTCTTGAGATGACTGAGCTGGTTTCATTTTTGGATGTAACCAAATTAAACTCCTGAGTCTGAAAAGAGAAGAGGAGGAGGAGAGAGAAAAAGAAGAGGAGGGGGTTAGCAGGCGAAAAGGGAGGAGAAGGTGGAGGGAGGGAGGAAGGAAAGAGAGAAAGAGAAAAAGAAAGAAGATCCCTGGATCTACAACCTCTGGGTTTATGTGATCTCGAAGCTTAGCATGGGAGCTGATGTGCTACCCTTTGTCAGTCACAGATGTCAGATATTTCAAACAGGATGCCAATTTGCTAAGTAAAGAATAAGAAAGACTTAAGACTTTTCTTCTATTTGGATCATACACTTAAAATGGATTTATAATAGAATGACATGCCTATAAAATACTCTGTGTCCTTTCTGTTGATTTAACTGAGATTTAATACTTCTGTAGACATTGCACTATTTTCTTGTAATTAACTTGCATTTCAGGGAAGCACTAAAGAAGATAATTTAATTTTGTAGCTGATTTACCAGCAATTTGAAGAACTAATACTGAAAAGGCTTTGTACATTTGAGCTTTCATATATGTAGCTCAATTCTGGTTAGTAATTTAATCATTAGGATAAAACTGCAGACATAAAGCCTATAGGAAGGTATAGCAGAATTACTGGGTTGGCTATTCAAAGCCCATTAGAAATTGTTACTGTATGAGTTAAAACGACTTATGTCTGCATTGCAAATAAGGAGAAACTGTTGGAACCAGAAGATGTATTGGTGTTAGATAACACAAATAAATATAAATGCTTTATATATAAATATTTCTGTAGTAAGATACTACCTCAGAAGAATGAGAACTTTAATAGCTATACTAAGAAAAAGTATGGGAAGTTACATTTCCCTCTGCAGCAAATATTTCCGTTGGAACAAAACACCAGGATGAGGAAGTATTTTTATGAGCTTGAACCAGTATACTAGGTTGGTGTTCAAATTTTCTTTTGATAACTTTCTTTCAAGAGCCTAAGTAATGTGAGGAAATGAATTATATATCTAGTGACAAACAATGAAAGTGGTCTCTTACTTTATTTTTTCCAAAAATTATGATTTGATGTGACTGGTAAGTGCTCAGATTTATGGCTGAGGTTCCTTTGGTAATGGGTATATAGAATATGAAAAAATAATAACATGAAAATGCTGTTGGAGCTCAAGAGTACTAGGAGAGTAGAAATAATGTTTCCCAGATATGTGGGAGGTTCCAGTATGACCAGGACTGAGAGCTGAGGCATTTGAAAACTACGTGAACCTACAGATTTCCTAGAAGTAAGATTCTGAAAATATACAGGTTAAATGTGATCATGCAGATATTTGGATTGAAAAATACTTTTTAAAAAACCCAAAGAATTTAGTAACTGCATTGAAACAAACTTGGCATCTAACCCTGGAGTTTTATATTTGCTTATCTGGGCATTGTCCTAAGAACATTTCCATCTTTATTATTATTCTACCTCTCTAGACCTCAGTTCCCCATCCATATGCTGAATGCATTGGACTGGATGGCTTGTAAGCTCTCTTCCAACTCTGTCCTTTTATGCATTTTTTTACTGATTTCAATATCACACCTGAGAATGTCTTGGTCTCATGAGGTCTGTTACGAAGAAGGTATTGGAGATAAGTCAAGAGATGATGGTCATAACAGCAGCAACAAATGCCCCAGGACCTCAAGAAGGGGCAGGAAAAAAATGGAAACTGTAGCGCCTCCTCTTTTAGCACAGGCGAGGAGAGTCAGGGAGGACAATGTCATGCTTGAAAATGGAAAAATAAGAAAGTAGCTGACAATGTGTGTTTCAGCACCTCATAGGGGCTTGAGCGCTCTGGGAAGAGCAATCCAAGCCTCTGACACAATCCTGGAGATTGTGGTGTTGCCCAGCATTACATCACCTGAGTCACAAGGAAATGTTTCTGAAGAAAACCATGTAGGGCAGGATAATTCTCCTCTACCCTCTGTTGGCCGGGTGGGCCTGCAAAATAAACTAACAGCAGGCAAAACCCTCAATCAAGAGGAAGGCCATACAAATTTATTTGGCCTTAAAAGTTTTGCATGGCACGGAAGAATTTCATGAGAAAACCACCAAAGAAACAGCTAGGCTTAGAGGCTTTTATACCATTTGGACACAAAAAGAAAAATCTGAAGAAAGTGACAAGAAAAGGGATTTGAGCTTCCAGGGGTGGTAAATTGTAGGAAGGCCAACATATGGGGAGCAAAGCGTGAATAAGGGCTAGTTAGTGAGGTTTGTTTGTGACCTAGGCTCTTTTTCGGGACCATCTTATCTCGGGTGATAAGGTGTTTTTCCCTTCCTGGTACAGGAAGTGGGCAGGGAGAACACCTTCATCAGACGAATTTATTTTCTGTTTTTGCCAAAGCAGGACAGCAGAGAACTCATCCACTGTTTGCTTTTTCTATTGCTGTCAAGCTCAAAATAATATTTATGTCAGAATGGCACATTTGGGGTGGTATATTCTGACCTCCTACAATCACTATATTAAAGGATTACTTTAGGTTGATTTGAAATACTCCCAGTAAAATGACCTATGATCACCTAATTTCTAGAACTTTGATTTAAAAAAAACAAAAAACACGCATAAGGCATAGTGAACTTTGTATAACATACAGTACTCTTTCCTTAGAGCAGAATTTCCTAAAGTGAGGTCCCTATATGCCATGGAATATAAGTGGGGATGTCAAAAATTTATAAATTCCATTTATACCTTTTTATTTGATACTTAAAATTTGGGGAGTTTTAAAAGTATTTTCAAATATTCACTTTATTTATTTAGTAAAAAAATGGTGTGGTAGTTTATGTCTATCTTGCGTAAACAAATAAACTGGTGACCTCTGATTTGTTTTTTTAACTGATGGGTTGCATGATCAAAAGAAAAATTAGTTAACTCCAAATGGAGAAAATCTTCTTTCATTCATTCATTCATTCATTCATTCATTCATTCATTCAGGAAATATATATTGAGCATCTATTCTATGCAAGACATTCTGGTAGGCACCAGGGATATAATGATGAGACAACACTGACAGGTTCTTTTAAGTTTAGGAACATTTATTGGTCAATAGTTGAGAAGGATTTCCTTCTAGAGGATTATGGTGGGCAGCGAAATCTTTTTGGAGAGAACAATATCTTGTATTAAAATGAGAACCTTGAGAACATTGTTATAAATTGAAGAAGACTTGAGTCATAAACAAAGAAGAGTCTGTGGAAATGGTGGGAAAAGGGTAGACAATATAAATAAACATAATTAAAATCAATCAAATAAAAATTGCCTCCAGAATAAAGTGATCTTCCAAGAACCCTAAATTTAGTTAGAATGCCTGTGAATTTTGAAAATCTGCCTAGTTTTATTGCCTAGATCTGAAGAACTTTTTGGTGCAATGTTAAAACACACACACACACACACACACACACACACACACACACACACTATTTTAGTAGGCTGTTGCTGTAAGAAGTTAGCTCAAGAATTTTAGTTTTAAAAGCCTCCTGCAAGAGTCCTCTATTGTTCAGATCCTTGTTCTGCCAAAAGCAGTTTTATGTTTTTCATTGTAGTGATGTTGGTGTTCTGTGTCAAATTAAAGTACACAAGGGATTTTTCAGAAATAATCCATTTCTAAACAAGTTATGATTTCCTTTAGAGTGTAAAAGAGAAAAACAGATATTAAGGTATCAGAATTTCTTACCTGAACAAACTTGCCTTAATTTGAAAAAGATAATAATAATGACTAAAAGAAATAGAAAATTTCTAAAATTTTTAATAAAACTTGGTCTTATTGATATCTGTACCATTGCCTAGAGCTGAAAGGTAATGAATATTGTTGAATGAATGAATAGCATCTAATACAAAACTCCATGAACTCCATGCCTAACAGACACTTATTTACAATGAATGAATGAATAAAATCAATGATGTGTAGAAAGCAAAACAGAGTTAGAATCATTCACAAACTACATGCTTTTCAAAAAACAAGGTAGTTAAAGGTTCAAGGTTAAAAATGTTTCTATAATACATGGAAGACAGGAAATAACAACAGATGACAGATTCCTTTCCCCTGTGCAACATCTTTTCTTGATTTCCCTGTCTCCATTACTGGCTGCATTCTCCTCTTAAGGAATCAACAATGAAACTGTAGATTTGTGCTTTGATTCTGCCCTCTCCTCATTGCGCTCATTCAGACATTTGCTAAATGCTAGTGAATCTTCTCCCCCATCAACCTGTAAAGCCAATGCTTCCTCTACATTTTTACTGGCACTGCCCTCATTCAAACCCTTTGAACCTCTCTCCTCAATTACTGCAATAATCTCCAAAATGATCCCTTAGTTCCTAGTTCAAACCCTCTAATCCATCCTCAGGAGTGCTACCAGAGTGAATTTTTTTCAGCATTTTAAATATTTCACTTCACTCTCTTCTTCCTAATGCAATTTCTGATAAGTTATTCTTAGTCCTCTATAGAAAAGATGATTTTTTCCCTCTGGCTATGTTCAAGTTTTTCTCTTTGTCTTTGTTTTTTGCAGTTTATATATGATATGCCTACATGCATATTTTTTCATATCTATCCTACTTGATGTTCTCTGAACTTCCTGAATCTAGGGTTTAGTGTCCATCTTTAATTTTGGAAATTTCATGGCTGTTATTTCTTTAAATATTTCTTCTGCTCTCTTCTCCTTCTTCCCCTTCTGATCTTCAAACTACGTATATGTTTCACCTTTTGAAATTGCCCCACAGTTTTTGAATGTTTTGTCTTCCTTTTATAGACCTATCTTAAAGCTCACTAATTCTTTCCTTGGTCATGTCCAGTGTACTGATGAGCCCATCAAAAGCATTTTTCATTTCTATTGCAGTACTTTTTTTTAATGAATTATTTTATTTTTATTTTGGGTGGATATATCTTTGTTGTTGAAAGTATTACAGAGGTCCTTCCCTTTCCCCCCACCATTGGCATTCCCCTCCCTTGCTCCCGCTACCCCCCTCCTTGCCTTCACTGCATTGTTGTCAGTGTCCATTGGTTATGCCTGTATGCATATAAGTTCTTTGGTTTTTCTCTTCCTTTCCCCCATCCCCTTTCCCTCTATTGCAGTACTTTTGATTTCTAGCATTTCATTCAGACCCATGGAGTTTCCAGCTCTGTTTACAAGCTGTCTACTTTTCCACCAGAACCCTTAGCATATTAATCCTAGTTATTTTCAATCCCCTGTCTGATCATTCTAATCTCTGTATCATATCTGAATCTGATGCTTACTTTGTCTCTTCAGACTGTTTTTATTGCCTATTAGCATGCACATTTTTGTTGAAATCTAGACATGCTGTATTGAGTAATAAAAACTAAATAAAAAAAACCTTTAATGTAAAGTTTTATCTTAGTCTGGCTAAGAGTTGAGGTTTAATGTTTACTATAGTTGCAGGTTCCAGAGGTCTCCAGTCCCTCTAGCAATTTTTGTTGATTCACTGTATCACATATAAAAATAAACCCTCTAATTGATATCCATGTATTTTATAGCATGTACTGAAGGCAAGGTTAAAACAGATATGGAAAAGCCATCTACCAAAGTATCATTCAAGAGAACCAGGGATTAACGACCTTTCAACAGTGTGAACCAAATGGGTTTATTTCATGTTGTGCCCAGGAGGCTGTGCTTGCTGGCCCTGTGTCTATCAGCTGCTGGTCTCCCTTGCATCATGAAGCCATTATCCAGCAGGAAAACACTCCTCTTCTTATCAACAGCAAATTCTTACCTTCTCAGCTTCTAATCCTTTTGCCTATTCCTTGTTTACCACCTTTTCCTAATCCAGCATTTTCCAAATCCTTTACTCCTTAACTTATCTCTTACACAGTAATCTTTCAAATCCCCTGTCAACCTTATATATTTTTTTCACTTAAAGAAGTGGTTTCAAGGTAGGATTTTCTTATTATAGATTACCATATTATTAAGAATTATATCATAAAATCCATATATATATAAATATATTAACTCATCAGATTATGTTTACTCCATCTTCTTTAACAAGTGTTTATTTACCTCCAATTAATTAATGTAATTAAAGACAGAATTGCTCAATAATGTATGCCTTATTTTGCAGACTAAAAGATACCAAAGTATAGATTGAACTGTTATGGTATAAAAATATATAAAAACTTTTTCTATGACCTCAAGTATAAGAATCTTGTATATTTGGAACAATCAACCAATTGCTTTGCCTGTCACAATTATTTATTTTTCTTTTTACTTCTGAAAGAAATGGGGAAAAGTTTCATCCTGATATTTTCAAATATTCTTCTCAGATTACATATTGTACTTGTGGAGAGTTTGATTCCCAAAAAATAAAAACTATTGAATGTCATCATCACTATATTTTTACTTTAACACTGGTGTTTGAGATATTCAAGAAATCATTACATGGGTAAGAATTTTAATCTGAAATATCTGCTATAGAACTCTTGAAGCAATTTACAGAATTAAATTTTATAGTTCTTCTTAGAATGTCATCTTTTAATTTCAGTGTTTCTCATGTTTCTTCTCTTCTGGCACTAGTGTATCGTGTGTATACTTGAGAGAATAGTCAACTGGCCACGTGGAAGACAGAGCTAATCAACCCTTTCCACTCTAAACTATAAAATGCTGAAGGAAATATAAGCATTAAAAAAAGGTAATAAATAAGTTCAAAGAAAGAAAGGCAAGTTTTTTTGTCATATGCTATATGTTAAAATGAAAGGAAAGTTAAAGTTTTAAAAAACATTTAAAACAGCATAAAAGTGAGTTCATAGGTCAGTAAGAGCGGGGAGGGGACGAGTTCACATTAGACACATGCCTTGGTAGCCGGAGAACAGGGTTCTTGAGCTTCTGCAAAGTAAAACTGGAACCGAGGCCCTGCCATCAAATCAGTAGCTTTAAATGGCTCCCTCATGGGCTAAACAACTCCACGCACCACCCCAGAGAAATACTGAAAAAACTTACATGCTTTTAATTTTTCAGAGAGCTTGATGTACGTGCAAAGTTATCCCCTGCTCAACAACAAGACCAACTTTAGGACAATATTATGTGTCAGGTGTGAATTTATACAATGAGACAATAAAAAGATCAGTGGTTGCCAGGGATTAGAGGGGAGAGAAGGATGACTCAGCAGAGCACAGAGGATTTGCCGGGCAGTGAAAATAGTCTTTATGGTACTAGGATGGATACATGACATTATGCATTGGTCAAAACCCATAGAATATACACCACCAAGAGTGAACCCTAATGTAAACTGTGGACTTTCAGTAATAATTAAAAAAAAAACAAAACACAGAAATAAATAACTCTTTCTCCATAAACCATGTATGTACTAGAAAATTAACCAGCGGCATACACACGTATGTAGGCGTATGCCTGCACTTCTAGATCGTCAATGCATCAGAGACAAATCACAACAGAAGGTACAGAATATTTGGAATTGAGCAACAATGAAAGTACCATGGATCAAAATTTGTGAGATGTCACTACAAACAATAGCAAATAATATTTATTGTCTTGACTATTTTAGCAAATAAGAAATTTGAAAATCAATGAGCTAAGTTCTTTCTCAAGAAATTAGAAATAAGCAGCGGAGTTTTTCTTAAAAGAAAAGACTGTGTTAGAATTGAAATGAATTATTTTTTAAAATGGAGCTGATCAAATTAGAAGAGTATATGGCATGTAGTACGGTCTCTGTACCTGTGAGTTATTATAGTTATTTAAGCGTAGGGAGGTAAAGAAAATATATTTTGTCTATTTAGGATCTGGAGATGTGTCTTCCAGTTCTTTTTCCCTAAATGATGAAATATTGTGTCATTTGTGGCAAGTCACTTCACCCTTCTAGATCTTGATTGCTTAATATAGTGTAAAATGAGGAGTTTGGATGAAAAGTCACACCCATCTCTATCTATCTTTTCAGGATTCTACTTCCCCAGGGCCCTGGTGGAAGCAACAGTGCCTGACATAAAATTCAACCCAAAGACTGCTGCTGTCCTATGGTAGTGCTTGCTGGGAACCTGGAAACTATGTGACATATCGAGTTACATCTACACAGTGCAAGACAATTATCATTATCATCATTATCACTAGTACTAGTAGTAGCTGTAAAAGTAGCCGTGTGAAATTCATAGTGAAGGTTGCTCTCCTGCTATTTCCTTTCAGTGTGGTCACAATTAGTTCCTGGCTAAATTCCCAGCAGTCAAAGCAAAAACCATTTTTCTCTTTACAATACTTTTTCTCAGGAAACGTTATAACTCTTTTTTAAAGCATGTTTCAGAAGTACCAAGTTGCTAGGCAACTTGTCCTAGGGCAAATTAACCAATAACCGTCTTGTTAAATCAATATCATCATGTTCATTTACCCAAGGAGAGTCTGGTCTGAAAGAAAAGTAAGACAGACTCTTTCCTTTCCCTTACAAGTAGAATATAAAAAAATCCCTTCCTTTTTCAAAGTTAGAGCAGAAGGTCACAGTGCATTTTGGTTTATAATGTAGAAAAGTCTTTCTTAGCTTTCTCTTGATCTTTGCCCTCTATGGCATTGTAAAGAAGATGAGTGAGAGCTGGGGACAGAATCCCAGAGGAAGCACTTGCTCTCCCTTCTCTCCTACTCTCTCCAAACCGAAGTTTCTGTGTGTTGTCTGAGACCCTTCCAGGGGTCTGTAAAGTGAAAACTATTTTCCTAACAATACTAAGACATTATTTGCCTTGTCTCATCTTCCTATGAATGTACAATGGAGTTTCCCAGGAGCTATATGACGTGATATCATAACAGATTGAATATAGAAGGATATATGAGAATCTAGCTGTTTTCTAGTAAACCAGGTGTTAAAGATACTTGCAAAAATGCAAAACAATGCCACTCTTCCCACAAAATACCTTTGTGTACATCTCCTTTTCATAAAGACATGATATTTATGTTAATATGTCATGGGTTTATTATATTTTTAAATAAGTTACTAAGTGAATATTTTTTAAACTCTCCATTTTAATGTCAAATGTGGTAGAAAAACTCGAAAATGGCGGCGGAGTGGATGGAAGATACATAGACGATCGCCCAGGACCAAACTGGAATTACAACTAAAATAAAGACAAATTGTCAGGAAAAAGCAATGGAAAAGCAGCTTGAGAGGACCATATAACCAGGGACATTGAATAGAGCCTGGTAGGTCTGCAGAGGTGCCAGAAGGGGGCTGGGAGCCCACAGACAGCAGCAGTCTTAGCTGTGAGCAGCTCTCTCAGGGTTAAAATCCCAAGCCAGCTCCACAGCATAGAGGGCCGGGATAGAGCACTAAATTAGCTACAGCTACTCATCTTGGGCTCTGACAGAGGGAGGGCAGACTGTACTAGAACTGTGTGGGTACACTCAGGATTTGGAGGGCACTTAGAGTTTTTGCTGAGTTGCGGCTACGCAGGACGGTGGCCATCTTGCTCCTTGCCAGAGGTCTGGGGAGAAGCAGGAGCCCCTCCCTCGGAGTTCATCTCCACCTAGCTGGGCCAAAGAAATGCAAATTGAGGCTCAATAACAACCAGCATCTGCCTCACCTTTGGGAAATCCTCTAACACTGAACACCTGAGGAATTTTTTCATTCATTTGAGGGCTACATCCCAAGGCTCTTCAAATAACTGAGACTAATAGCCTCCAGGCAAAAAGCTAGAGGATAACTGAACCTTTCCTGGGCTTGCAAATCTACCCAAGAAAGTAAGACTTGACAGTGGTGTTCAAAGTGTGCCCTCCCACATTCATCCAAACCCAGTAGAGGGAGCCACAAACAGCAGAACACCAATACCTACAGGGAAAATTTGGCAGGCTCCAAAACCCACTGAGATAGCCAAAATAGTGAAACAAAGAAACAAATCCCAAATGAAAGAACAAAACACCTCTACCGAAGATGAGATAAATGAAATGCAGTTAAGCAAGTTATCAGAGGTAGAGTTCAGAGCCATGATCTTGAGGAATCTCAACAGCATGAGTAAGGACATCAACACCATGAATAAAGATATAGAGACATTGAAAATCAACCAAGTGGAAATGAAAAACCACCAAGAAGAAATGAAGAATGACATAGTAGAAATAAAGAACACATTGGAAGGACTAAATAGCAGAGTAGAGGAAGCTGAGGACTGGATCAGTGAATTAGAAGACAGGGTAGAAAAAATCAACCAATCAGAAAACCAAAAGGGAAAAAACAATGAAAAAACAGGAAGACAGCTTAAGAGAACTGTGGGACAACTGGAAACGTAATAATATTCGCATCATAGGAGTTCCCGAAGAAGAAAATGAGCAAAGGTTAGAGAATATATTTGAAGAAATAGTGACAGAAAACTTCCCTAATTTGGGGAAGGAAGAAGGCATTCAAGTTCAAGAAGTACAGAGAGCCCCAAATAAGAAGAACCCAAACAGGCCCACAACAAGACACATAGTAATTAAAATGCCAAAAATTAAAGATAAAGAGAGAATCCTAAAGGCGGCAAGAGCTAAGCAACAGGTTACCTACAAATGATCCCCATAAGGCTATTAGCTGACTTCTCAACAGAAACACTACAGACCAGAAAGGAATGGCATGAAGTAATCAAGGTCATGAAAAACAAAGATCTGAATCCCAGACTACTCTATCCAGCAAGGCTATCATTCAAAATAGAAGGTCAAATAAAGAGCTTCCCAGACAAGAAAAGGCTAAGGGAATATAGCACCAAACCAGCACTGCAAGAAATGTTAAAAGGACTGCCATAATAAGTAGAAGAAATAGGAAGAAAAATATAACCACACTAAACAAAAATGGAAATAAATAAGTACATATCAATAATCACCTTAAATGAAAATGGATTGAATGCACCAATCAAAAGACACAGAGTAGCTGATTGGATAAGAAAGCATGACTCCATATATGTTGTATACAAGAGACCCATCTCACAACAAGACTCACATAGGTTGAAAGTAAAGGGATGGAAAATAATCTTCCAAGCAAACAGAAAGGAAAAAAAAGCTGGGGTAGCAATACTCATATCTGATAAAATAGATTTCAAAATGAAGGCCATAACTAGAAACAAAGAAGAACACTACATAATATTGAAAGGATCTATCCAACAGGAAGATATAAACTTGGTAAACATATATGCACCCCATATAGGTGCACCAAAATATATTAAAAATCTCCTAGAGGACTTCAAAGGAGAAATCAACAGCAATACAACCATAGCAGGGAACTTCAACACCCTGCTGACATCATTGGATAGATCCTCTAGACCAGTAGTTCTCAACCTTCCAAATGCTGCAACCCTTTATACAGCTCCTCATGTTGTGGTGACCCCCAACCATAAAATTATTTTCATTGCTACTTCATAACTGTAATTTTGCTACTGTTATGTCTTAGGAGACCCTTGTGAAAGGGTCGTTCAACCCCCAAAGGGGTCGTGACCCACAGGTTGAGAACTGCTGCTCTAGACAAAAAATTAACAAGGAAACAGAGACTCTAAATGAAGCACTAGACCAAATGGATTTAATAGATATCTACAGAGAATTACACCCCAAAACTGCAAAATTCACATTCTTCTCAAGTGTACATGGGACATTCTCAAAGATAGACCACATGTTAGGACACAAACGAAGTCTCTACAAGTTCAAGAAGATTGAAATCATATCAAGCATCTTCTTAGATCACAATGGCATGAAACTAGAAATCAATTGCAACAAGAACATACAAAGACATTTGAACACATGGAGGCTAAATAGCATGTTTTTAAACAATGAATGGGTTACCGAGGAGATCAAGGAAGAAATTAAAAACTTCCTGGAAACCAATGAAAATGAACACAAAACAACACAAAATCTATGGGATGCAGCAAAAGCAGTTCTGAGAGGGAAGTTCATAGCACTCCAGGCCTACCTCAAGAATCAAGAAAAATTTCTAATTGACTATCTAACCTCACAACTTAAAGAACTAGAAAGCAAACAAAAAGAAAACCCCAGAGCAAGTAGAAGGAAGGAAATAGTAAAGATCAGAGCAGAAATAAACGACATAAAGACCAAAAAAACAATTCAAAGGATCAATGAAATAAAGAGATGGTTTTTTGAAAAGATAAACAAGATTGATGGAACCTTAGCTAGACTCACCAAGAAACAAAGAGATAACCCAAATACACAATATCAGAAATGAAAGAGGAGAAGTAACAACTGACACCACAGAAATACAAAGAATCATTAACAAATATATGAACAATTATACGGCAACAAATTAGACAATCTAAGTGAAATGAACACATTTCTAGAAACACATAGTCTCCCAAAATTGAACTGGGAAGAGATAAAAAAAATTTGAACAGATTAATAAGAACTAAAGAAATCGAAAATGTAATCAAGAGTTTCCCGGCAAACAAAAGCCCAAACCCTGATGGCTTCACGCGGGAGTTTTACCGAACATTGAAAGAAGAACTAACACCCATTCTCCTCAAACTATTCCAAAAAATTCAAGAAGAAGGAAGACTTCCAAACTCGTTTTATGAGGCCAGCATAATTCTAACTCCAAAACCAGAAAAAGACACTACAAAGAAAGAAAACTACAGGCCAATATCCCTGATGAACATAGATGCCAAAATCCTTAACAAAATACCAGCAAATTGGATCCAGCAATACATCAAAAAAATTATTCACCATGACCAGGTGGGATTCATCCCAGGGATGCAAGGCTGGTTCAATATTCGCAAAACAATAAATGTGATACACCACATAAATAAAATGAAAGATAAAAACCACATGATCATATCAATAGACGCTGAAAAAGAATTCAACAAAATCCAGCACCCATTTCTCATAAAAACGCTCAGCAATGTGGGAATAGAGTACTCATATCTTGATATAATAAAGGCCATATATGAAAGACCCACAGCCAACATCATACTCAATGGGCAAAAATTAAAAACATTTCCTTTAAGAACAGGAACAAGACAGGGATGCTCACTTTCGCCACTCTTATTTAACATAGTACTGGAAGTCATAGCCACAGCAATCAGACAGGAAGAAAAAATAAAAGGGATCCAAATTGGAAAGGAGGAAGTGAAACTGTCGTTATTCGCAGATGACATGATATTATACATAGAAAATCCTAAAGACTTCATCAAAAATCTACTAGACTTAATAAATGAATTTGGCAAAGTAGCAGGATACAAAATTAACGTCAAGAAATCGACGGCATTCTTATACATCAATGATGAACTCATAGAAAGAGAAACTAAAAAAAAATCCCATTTACCAGTGTGGCAAAAAAATTAAGATACCTAGGAACAATCTTAACCAAAGAAGTAAAGAACCTATTTGCAGAAAACTACAGGATATTGAAAAAAGAAATAGAGGAAGATATAAAAAGTGGAAGCACATATCTTGTTCATGGATTGGAAGAATTAATGTCATTAAAATGTCCATACTACCCAAAGCAATCTATCGATTCAATGCAATCCCCATCAAAATACCAATGACATATTTCACAGAACTAGAACAAATACTTCAAAAGTTCATATGAACCCAAAAAAGACCTGAACAGCCACAGATTCTTGAAAAAGAAGGACAAAGTAGGTGGGATCACAATACCAGATATCAGGTTATACTACAAAGCTACTGTAATCAAAACAGCCTGGTACTGGCCCAAGAACAGGCATATAGAGCAGTGGAACAGAACAGAGAATCTGGAAATTGACCCAAGACATTATGCTCAATTAATATTTGACAATGGTGACAAGAGCATACAATGGAGTAAAGACAGCCTCTTTAATAAATGGTGTTGGAAAAATTGGACAGCTACATGCAAAAAAATGAAACTAGACCATCAACTTACACCATACTCAAAAATAAACTCAAAATGGATAAAAGACTTAAATGTGACTTGTGAATCCATAAAATTCCTAGAAGAAAATGTAGGAACAAAATTTCAGACATCATATGCAGCAGAATTTTCACTGATACATCACCTAAGGCAACAGAAACAAAGGAAAAAATGAACACATGGGACTACATCAAACTCAAAAGCTTCTGCACAACAAAAGAAACAACCATCAAAATGGAAAAGGAGCCCACTGTATGGGAAAGCATAAGAGCCAATGATACATCAGATAAGGGGTTAATTTCCAAAGTATATAGAGTGCTCGTACAACTCAACAAAAGGAAGACAAAGAACCCATTAAAAAATGGGCAGAGGAGCTAAATAGACACCTCTCCAAAAAGGACATACAAATGGTCAAGAGACATATGAAGAAATGCTCAACATCACTAATCATCAGAGAGATGCAAATTAAAACAACAATGAGGTGTCACCTCACACCTGTCAGAATGGCCGCCATCAACAAATCATCAAACAACAAGTATTAGCAAGGGTGTGGAGAAAAGGGGACTGTAGTACACTGCTGGTGGGAATGCAGACTGGTGCAGCCACTATGGAAAACACTATGGTGTTACCTCAAAAAATTAAAAATTGAATTGCCATTTGACCCAGTGATCCCACTTCTAGGAATATACCCTAAGAAGCCTGAAACACCAATCAGAAAGAATATATGTACCCCCATGTTCATAGCAGCACTATTTACAATAGCTAAGATCTGGAAACAGCCCAAGTGTCCACCAGTAGACGAATGGATAAAAATCTGTGGTACATATACACAATGGAGTACTATGCAGCTGTAAGTAAGAAAGATCTCTTATCTTTTGAGACGACCTGGAGGGACCCGGAGAGTATTATCCTAAGTGAAACAAGCCAAGCAGAAAAAGACAAATATCACATGATCTGACTATTTGTGGAATATAATGAACATAACAGTCTGAGGAACAGGGTAGACCCAGAGACATGGAAGTAGGGTATAGACTGACAATCCTCAGAAGAGGGAGTGGTGGGGAGAGAGATAAACCACAGAACTTATATGCATGTACGCATAACCAATGGACATGGACAACAAAGCTGGGGACGGGGTGGGGGGGGATGATGGGGAGGAGGGTGTCAATGGGGAATAAAGAGAAACATCTGTAACAAAAATAAAGTAATAAAAAATAATATTGTCAAATGTGGTAAATATTGCTGGATATTAATATATATAAATAAAATGTCTTTATAATATTTAAGAATGTAAACATTTGAGAACCATTGTTTTAAGTAGTTTCCTCTGTAACTAAGAGAAAAAACTTGGAAAGAAATTACCTAAAATCTAGGGGAAAAACCAGAGGTACTTAGCGGAGCTAACTCAAAAAGAATAGGATATAGCACTTGGAAAACCTCTCCCAACTTCCATAATGGATTAGATTCAACATGAGTAATGAATGAACTCTTTAATTCAAAATAATGCATAAGATTAGGTTTGAAATAATAAAATAAAGGAAGAACTAAGGATAAGTGAGAAAGAAATCAAATTGTACTCTAGATATTTAATACTCTATAAGGTGCTCTTACAGTTATCTTAAAATATAGTATTTGTTTAATGCTCCACGAATTTGTGTGTCTCCAATGTTTGGGTTGCTGTGTATATAGCATCCGTGTATTTGACTTAAATTTTACTGTTTGGAACCTGTTGTCCTGTTATCCAGTCCTGGATGGGAGTGTTAGCGTAGACTGTACAGGTTCAGAGCAGAGATTTTGGGATCAGGTTGCCTGTGTTCGAATCCCAGTCTTTCAAGTCACTTAATTTTATCATGTATAAGATGGGGTTGATAACAATAGCAACTCCATGGAGTTGCTATGAATTTAAAATGAGTTAATACTTGTTACCCCTTGATAAGTGCTCAGCACAGTGCTTCTTAACGCAGTGCCTGGCCCGCAGTGTGTGCCATATGCATGTTTAGTTAACAAATAAATAGACCCTGCACTTCCTACACTAGACGCCAAGAAAAAGCAAGGGACTGGACCGTGAAGCAAACACAACATTGGGAACATATCAGAGTGAATTACTGAGTAGCAGAAATAGACCGCAGACTTGGGGGTTAGAATGAGTCCACAGGCAAAGCCCACGTGGAGTCATCAAAGCTCAACCAGCCAAAAAAGCTTTAAACTGAGAGGGTAATGGGATTGGTCCAGATGAGCCCTCATAAGAAACGCCTCACAGGAACTGAGCTGCTTCTTTATTTTTATTTATTTATTTATTTTTTAATATTTTTTCTTTATTGATTTTAGAGAGAGAGGAAGGGAGAGGGAGAGAGAGATAGAAACATCGATGAGAGAGACATCGATTGGCCACCTCCTGCATGCCCCCCATTGGGGATCAGGCTCACAACCTGGGCATGTGCCCTGACCGGGAATCGAACTAGTGACCTTTTGGTGCATGGTTCGACACTCAACCACTGAGCCACACTGGCCAGGCAGAACTGAGCTTCTTTTGAAGGTCTGAGGAGGCTTTGCCCATACTGGCCGACTTCTTCAAGTGTGGAGGCACAACCCTCTGAACCCCAGCATTTCCTCCTCCAGCTATAAAAGTTACTACCACTGCTTGATGGCAGTATACTCAAATCACACAGGACAGGTGACCATTTTCCACTGCTAGATCACTTCTAAATGCCATCCCAATGCACTTAAGAAATGTGTTTTAAATATTTTGAAGTAGAAAGGTGAAGAATTTTTTTAAAAAGTCACACCACATTTCCCCCGCAAGAACTTATATGCATATATGCATAACCAATGGACACAGACAACAGAGTGGTGAAGGGGGCAGGGGGGCACGGGAGAGGGGAGGAGGGGGTCAATGGGGAAAAAGGGAGGGACATCTGTAATACTTTCAACAACAACCAAAAAAAGTCATACCACATTTTTCCCCCAAGGGAAATTTAATTAAATTTGAACAAAAGGAACTTTTATTTACTCCAGCATTTAAAGTAATCTGTTCTAATCTCATTAAGCAATTCAGCTGCTTTTGAAAACACCCTCACTAAGTACTTTATAATGGTTAAATTTTAATTAAATGTACTATTTATTTACTACTCTTATTCAAAAGTAGGGCCTTGCTATGCAAAATTTATAATTCAGTTTGGCACATATGATTGGATAATTCTTTTTTAATCAACAAAGGCTTTTAACTATTGTGTACTCAAAAACAAATAAAGGGTTTAATATTTTTAAGTCAGACACAATTTTATTTGATGTGGTTAAATATGTCACAATAGCTAAACTTCAGATTTTCAGTGGAAATTCTTTTGTTTCTATGAAGCCTTAGATAGTCGAGCAAGGAGGAATTATTCTCTGAATGCAAAGTGCCAGTTGTCTGTTCCACTTAAATAAAAGCTCTTAAATAAATTAAGCTTATTGCATAACTGCAGAATGGTAGGAGTAAACTTTTGGAAAAATTAACATTCTGGTAGGTGGACTTCATACAGCAGGACTCCAGTAAGCGTACAGATGAGGATTATAGTAGGTGAGAACTAGAAGCAAAGTTGAGGAGCACAGCCTTCCAGGAGCTCCAAACCAATTTCTGCTCTGTGGTATTATGTAAGGAGCACTGATGCTTTGTGGAAGTGAGTGGCTTTTCTTCCTTCTGTTCCTCTCTAAGAACAGTGGGGAAACGTTCAGTAGATATTTTGTTGAGAGATGAACTTGAGTTGAATACTTGTACTTTTCATGTGACATCTCGGTTGAGAGCTCATGTAGTATTTTGTATATATAAAAATGTAGGCAGCCTCTGGAATGAAACATAAGGAACACCAGGTTTATGAAGGTTATAGAGATGCCCCTTGATTCTTCCAAAAGATAACTTTAGTAGAGAACTTAGTAATGAATACATAACACCACAGGAGAAAGTCAATTTTTTAAAGGCGGCTTTGAGAAAGGAGATTTCTGAGCAGAACGTAGTAAGTCTTCTGCTTTCTGTATCAACTGTCTCATTTCAAATAGTGACAGGCAAAAGACAATGCAGGATGGAGGAGCCTGGAGATCACAGCTCGATTAGAAGTGAGGTCAGATTGTGCGGATAACATTTTTATCACAGTGCTTGGCGTGTAGTGAGCCCTCAATAGCAATGATATTAGTGTATAATTAATTATCATTTTAAAAGCTAAAGTCTGCGAGAGTAACTGAGCTTCTTTCCCATTCTTTCCTATTCCTTAGTGGCCTTTTCACCTACGTCCTTGCTTAAAGTGGTGTTAATTCATTTATTTAACACATATTTATTGGGTGCCTATTTCATGGCAGGCACTGTTTTCGGCACTAGCTGACAATGTTGACCTTTACCTGGGTCTAGAAGACAAGTTCCCCCTGGGAATTACCCCTACCTCTTTGTGCTCTGGGAAATAGTTCACTGCAAAGAACTCCCCTCCCTCTTACGTCATAGGTATGACTCAGTGATGACCCCCTGTTTACGTACAACAAGGTCAGACACAGACCCTCCAAATTCCTGTTCTTTATTTCATAACTGATTAGCTGAACTGTTGGTCCCTACTGACCAATCTGGGTAAAATGCCAACTAACCTGAGTTAACCAAATTTTAGACGGGCTTCTCTCCTTCCCTCGGGAATAAGGGAACTGGACTTTGGTGCTCCCTTGAACACTGGAATGTGGAAAAACCTCCCCTTCCCTCCTCAATTACAACAACTGACTGACCTTGGGTAAAACAGTCACTCCACTTGCTCATCTCACTTCCCACACTTGGTTCTTTCCAGTCTCATTTACTCCTCCCTATTAGAGAAAGCCCTTATCTATCTGACCTGTGAGATGCTTGCAGATGTCATGGTCGGAGTGTTTTCCCTATTGCAAATGTTCCGCCCCCTGCCACCCCCTCCGGATTGTCATAGTCCCCTTTCCTTTATTAGAATAGTCCTTTTGAATAAAGTCTCTCCTTACTGAATTCCAAATTTGTTTTTTATTGGACAGACAATACAGCAGTAAACAAAACATATAAAACTCTTGCCCTTGTGAGAGAAACAGGCAAACAATAAGAAAAAGCACTTGTACTCTTGTGAGATTGCATAGGAAAATAAAATAAAATTGCAAGAAATGAGGTTTTTAAATATGGACAGGTATTTGAAATTTTACATAGGGTGGTCTAGGAAGACCTCTTGGAGATGACTTGAGAAAAGCCCGAGGGAAGAGAGGGAGCAGATGTCCAAGTGGAGAACATCGAAGGCCTTGAGTGGGGAGCATGCTTAGTGCATGCAAGGAAGAACCAAAGAGTTGGTGTGCCAAGAGCAGGAAGACTTCTGGGACCCCACTCAACTCCTTTTGATGGAGGTATGGAGCCCTGCAGCAAGTTGGGTCTTAGAGGATAAAGGCACTGTTTTGAGTGCTGGTAATGGTGTTTGAAGAGAGGTGATTTTACACTAAACTCCCTTTTGACTTCGTTGAGGAGACTTCATTGAAGAGAAGATTCCTATTCAAGCGGTGAGATCTAAGGAATCAAATTAGTAGGAGTTCAGTAGCAGTTCAAAGCCAAGGCTTTTGATTTGCAAGGGCCTGGTATATATATGTTGGTCACAGACCATGGATTGGAAAGAGAATCGATGAGATGCCAGATGGTCTTGCCACCACAGACTAGATAAAAGTTTCACTAGCTTGAGGACATATGGGGGAGGAATAAGGGACCACAAACAGGAGGTTCCCTGTACCCTGACCCTTCCTCGCTTGCCTGGGACTGAGTTCCTGTGTGTGAGTGAGTTAGATGACAAACCTTTGCATGAGTTTGGGAATCTGAGGTCAGAATGTACCTCACTTTCTTTGTGAAGCCCAGAAGAGACTACAATCTTCTCAGAGTAGCCCCTTTCTGCCCCTCCCTGTTTCCTCACATCCAAGTATGCAACTGCAGAAGAGAAACGATAACATAAAATGTTCAGGCAGAGAAGGCTGGGGCTGTCTCACCACAATCCCACCCCATCTACAACGTGCATAGCCCAGAAAAGGGCAGGAGAATGAGCCAAAGTTGTCTTCAGTCCCTGTAAGTGGAGAGGAAGGGGCTAAGAGGACCGCAGCCCTGGAGTGGCCTCTGATCAGGTTGAGGAAGACACTGATCTTCACAGGTTGGTATTTGGAGAACAGACTGGCTTGGGGCTACCTCTGCATGTCCAGAGGTAGGTAGGACCATACACAAGCTAGAATTTAGGGGTCTTCCAAGGAAAAGAGGGTCAGAGGGATTAAAGGAAGCCCTGGTTTCACTGAGTTCATACCAGAAACCACGGAGACAAAATCTATTACCCTGAATTGATCAGACAAGGTTTACTACTATTAAGTGAAATCCAAACTTAGAGGTTAAGGTTTCATTTCCTGAGCATGTGGTCTGAAATATCAAACTAGCTCTATTATTTTACAGTGTTACTTATTTTTAGTATTAATAAGTAGAGAAACTATCCCACAGTGTAGCTGTTTCTCCGTTTCTGTATTTTGTTTCTCAATATCTAGCAGAGCACCTCTGGTACAGATGGATGTTCAGCTCTTTAATTTGGGGCATTCAGTAAACATCCTTTTGTTTGTCTGTTAGTCTTCTTGTGTCTTCCTCATGAAAATTCCCTTTGGGTATCCCTTCACATTAGCCCAAAGGGGACATATGTGCCCTCTGATCAGGGAGAATGTGAACTTCCATAATCTCACCAGTGTTATCTCACCGCACAACTCCAGGGTTGGCATTTGCATTATAGTCTAGGTAAGTGGCGCTCCCTTGAATTGAGCAATGTGAACTTCAGAACTCACAGTCGGCCACTCTTTAATAAAATGGGTGTATTTCCTTCCACCCAGCATTTTTATGCATATTTTGTAAGTTTTGCAAACATTTATTTTAATCCTTGCCTAAAAATTTAAAAACATGTCATAATTTACATAATAATTTTATTTTTTAGATAACTCGTATATTTAAAAGATTTTCCTATTAAAGATATAAGTGGATAAACCATTTTGTGTACAATTATTTCTTCACATTTTGAGTTTTTGTTTTGGGACAAATTCTCAGAAATAGGTCCAAGGGTATGAACACTCTCAAAGCTCTTAATACTCCCCTAAAAATTATTTTCCAGGAATATTGTTCTGATTTACTTTCCCATTAACAGCTTATGAGAGTGGCTTTTTCACAGCAACTTTGCCAGCATTGAGAAGTCCATTTATCAAATGGTAAATTGGCAAAGATTAAGATAGCAAATGAGCTGGAGGAAGTATATCTTATACATTTCAGGAGGGTAATTTGTCATTTTCCGAAATGACTTTAATGTAAGCAAGGACATGAGAAACACGCACACCACTGAATTAGTAACATCAATGACAAAAGTTTTTTCGTAAGAGAAAATGGAGAACGTGTGCAAAAATGAGCATTTAGGAATGTTTATTAAGGTGTTGCAAAATAGTGAAAAAGAGAAGCAACTTAAATAAATAGATTATTGAAAAAAATTATAAAATACCTGCATAATAAAGTATTATAAAGCTACTAAAATGTTGCAGAAAAATATTTAACATGGAGTGTTAATGAGATATTAAGTAAAAATAAATAAAGTAACATATCAGGAAATTTTTTTTGAATTCTTTAAAAACTATGTTAATTTTAAAAAAAAATAAGAAGAAATACTTCTTCTTATTTTTAGAAAGAGATACCTAAATGTTAACAGTGGCATCTGAGGTGTTTTTGTTCATTTGTTTTGTGTTGTTTTTCTCACTATGCTTTATTTTATAATACTGATAATTATAAAATACATATTTTAAAGGGTGGACAGATAAAAGCCTATTTCTATGTCTATAACACTACAATTATTGGTCCAGAAATTTGGTAAAATCCGTTATAATTAATAGCACTTTACATAGTGTTTTCTTAATATCAATCAAAGCCATTTATTGTAATCAGTTTTTATTTTATTCTCAGGAAAATGGATTTCCTTCCTCATCTATAGTAATGTGTTGAATTTTTTTAATCATGCGTGTAACCGCAACTATGAGTAAATGCAATGCTTTATGTTTCCCATTAATTTGCTTCACTAAAACTCACAAAATAAAACCTGACAGTATTTCTATATGTGGGTAATTCCATATGCTTTACCATTGATAAACATTAATTGACTTTTTAAAAATTAAAAAGTCTAAGAAAAGTTTTAAATATATATAAATATGTTAGTCACTCTTGGAAGTCCATCTAAACAGATGGCAAGTCTCTGCCAATTTCCTTTCCCAGTGTTTGCCATCCCAGTCAAATCTAATTATTGCCAAGTTTTGCTACTCAGAATGTGGTCTGTTAACCAATGGCAACCACATCTTCATGGAGCTTTTGAAAATGCAAATTCTCTAGCCCCATTCAAGACTTCCTAAATGAGAATCTACAGGTTCAACTTCTTTATATGATGGGCATTCCATTAACATTTGAGAAGCACTGGGTCAGAAGTAATAAGAATAAATGCTTTCACCCTGGCCGGTTTGCTCAGCGGTTAGAGCATCAGCCCGCAGACCAGAGAGATCCGGGTTCAGTTCCCATTAAGGGCACATACCTCGGTTGCAGTTTGTCCCCAGCCCTGGTTGGGGTCGTGTGGGTGGCAGCCAATCGATGTGTCTCTCTCTCTCTTCCCCCCTCTCTCCCTCCTGCTCTATCTGAAGATGAATGCAAAAATGTCCTCGGGTAAGGATTAAAAAAAAAAAAAAAAACAATAAATGCTTTCAATTTCCTTCTACTTTTTTGTTGTTTTTTATTTAAACCTGACCTCCAGGGTAGAAACAACTCTTATAGGACTATTCTGCCCAGTTTGAAACAACTTTTATTTTTCAAATGCCACTGCATGATTTCAAACCAAACAAAGGAAGATAAAGTTGAAGTTTTCCTGGAAAATTCAAAGGTAGGGGAAAATCTCAAACAGACATTTGCTTAAGTCTATCTGTCCAAAGGAGATCTATTGATCAAGTCATGATTCCTTCTTGTCATCCACAGACCACATCAAACAAAACCATAGATGCCTTTCCTTCGCATAAGCAATTTTTAGATCATGGTTTAGGCATGACATCTTCTGCTGCCAGGGCTTCCTTTTTTGGTGAAAGTGGCTAACTTTCGAAACCAGACTTTAAAAAATATGAATATTTGAACTAAATTCATAAAAATAACATGGCCATTTACACTTAATACCTCTGGTGGAAAATAATATCCCTGGTTTGAGAGAGCAAATGGATAGTTTTCTCCTGGAAATCAGTATTAATAAAACAATCTCTTCAGTCCTTGCAAGAATTCCACTGTGTACACCTGTGCACAGAGCTATGGGGAAAAGAAAAGAGCCCAGTGGAAATAACCACTCATTTAACTTCTGAGGAGCACACAGGTAAACGTCTCTAAAACAAGCTCTTCCACTGATTGTGTCTTTTCCGAGAGTGATTCCTTGAGCACTCTGAGAAGCTGGAGTTCAGGTAGTAATCAATGTCTGGCAGATTAAGACGGCCATAAAGTCTTTCACTTTCCTCTTTTCAAGAGGTGAGGGTCTAATGTCCCCTCTCTTTGCAATCAGTGTGGCTTTGTAACCAACAGAATGCAGGGAAAGGGACACTGAGTTACCTTCAGGGCTAGACAGGAAGAAATCATGCAGCTCTTGCCTTGCCTCTTAGAACCCAGGCTGTCCGGATGCTTCCCAGTGAGTCGCTCTTCTGGGTACTCAGCAGGCATGCTGTGAGAAACCCAGACCACAGAAAGGCATGTGCAATTGCTCTGGGTGACACCCCAGCTGAGGGCCCCGTGAGTGAGTCATTTTGATGTCCACTGCAGTGGATGATCGATGATTGGAGCCCTGGCCAACATCTGACTGCAAAAGCATGCAAGGTCACAAGTGAGACCCCCAGCTGAGCTCCTCCTGAATTCCTGATCACAAAATTAGAGCAAAATAAAAAGGTTGTCTTAAGTTGCTAAATTTTTGAAGTAATTTCTTTTACAACGATAGGTGTTTTAAAACACCACCAAATGCCCACAGTCCCTAGTGTAGAGACCATGTTTTCCTCTCCCTTGCTGTCTGGTACCCATATCACTAATAGTAACCACAGCGCTGTCTGGTCATAAATGATGATCTCAGATTACTAAACTGTCACTTGCCTAACTTCATTTTGTTTTTCAAAGCTTAATAACTCCATTGAGCCAATTGACAACAAAAATGAGTTTAGAGAGCATTGTGGCCATTACTAGGATTGCATTAGTAGGATGAAGGCAATAGCTGTGAATACTTTAACCCATTAAAAAAGTAGGTACAGGCTAAAATGAGGATTATTTAAGAGGTGAGCAAAAATTGATGAATGAGAGAATAAAAACATTGGCTACTTTTGCAGAAGGCTTTTCTAAATATGATATTTGTCCCACAATTTGTTCCAGAGCTAAAGTCCCCCAAACTTTAACAGACATTTATTTTCTGTGAAAAAGACCAACTATTTTTAATTACTAAAATGTGTTGATATCCAACACATGGCTAAAGGAATTTCTAATTTAAAATAAAAGTTTCTTGCTTAAGTGACAGGTTAGTTTCAGGCTACAGCTTGGTATTCTTGACGTAAACGATAACTGGAATGTCACTTATGCCATTTTTTTTTTAAGTTTTTTTTTTTTTTTTTATCCTCACCGGAGGACACTTTTCCATTTTTTGTTCAGATAGAGTGGGAGGGAGAGAGAGGAAGAGAGAGAGAGAGAGAGAGAGAGAGAGAGAGAGAGAGAGAGAGAGAGAGAGAGAGAGAGAAACATCGATGTGAAAGGGACACATTGAGTGGCTGCCTCCCTCACGACCCAACCAGGGGCCAGGGACAAACTGAAACCGAGGTACGTGCCCTTAGCGGGAACCGAACCCGGGTCTCTCAGGACCGCAGGCCGACGCTCTAACCACTGAGCCAAACCGGCCAGGGCACTTTATGCCATTTTTAACTAGAGTCCATATCTATCTTTCCTGCCCCTACAGACCAGCTTTATCCATCTATTCAACTATTGAAATACAGAGTATGCTAGAGGCTTACAATCTAAAATTGTTTCTTCTTTTGGCACTCACCCAGGCCATGCTTCGGCATGTTCAAATCGGGCGTAGGAACCCCAGATGTTGTCCATAGATGTACGTGTTTTTCAGAGCTGAGGGGTGAGGGAATTCCATGGTGCTATGATGGCCAGAAGATCCAGAAGTACTGATTTCTACTATGTGGTCCCATGCCCTCTTCTCTCCATGAGGGTCCTGTGGGATTTGCACACTCAGTGGGACAACGTCAAGTGGAAAATCAATTATTCACTTTACTGTTAGCTGGACTACTGCCTGATACCATAAGAATGCCCCATAAACTTGGAGTACGTAATGTAGGCTCAAGGTCCAAGCAGTCCCCTCTATTCCCTATAGGGCCCCAAGTCTGCTGCCAATCCTAAGGTCGTGCAAGCTCCACAGGGGCCAAGTCATGTTTCACAGAGGAAAGAGGCCCTTAGGTGAACTTATCCATCCTACTGCATGTAAGCAAGAAAGCAGGGAGAACCAGAGTGAGAGCAAGATTTAGGTTGCTGCTAACTTTTTCTTTTAAATTTTTTTTTCTTTATTGATTTTTAGAGACAGTGGAAGAAGAGGGAGAGAGAGATGGAAACATCAATGAGAGAGAACATCAATTGGCCGCCTCCTGCATGCCCCCCACTGGGGATCAGGCCCACAACCTGGGCATGTGCCCTGACCGGGAATCGAACCGGCAACCTCTTGGTGCATGGGTCGACGCTCAACCACTGAGCCACACCGGCTGGGCCCTGCTCACTTATTTTATCTGAGCACAGAGAAGCTGGCAGTCAAAGGACATGAGCTTCCACCCTGTATTCACTCCCAGTAGCCATGCTAACTGGTGAAAATGGCGCCACTGGATTAGCAACTCCATTCATATTGGAACCTGCACTTTTCCGCAAGATCGCAGCAGAGTAACAAAAAGAAAATGGGGAAAGAGAAGTGTTATCAGCTTTACTCATGTTAGGCAAGTTTTTCCTCTAAACTTGTGAAGCAAGAACTGGTATACTGATCCTCAACATCATCTGGTAAATGAAGGTAATAAAATCTATTCGACAGAGTTGTGAAAATTAGCTTTGTTAGAGGAGTTAATGTCTGTGATGATCTAAACTTCAGAGACTGTTTCTTGATTAAAATATAGATCCGAGGGTAAAATGAATTCACAGTTTTTAAAAAGACAGTGTTAAAAAGTACATATTTATGGAAATGAGCCATTTTATCATCGATGACTAATTATACTGATCATATAAACATTAGATCATGGTGTTCCTAATGGGATATGCTGTTCCACCGTCCCATGATTTAACTGTTTTCACTTGTCCACTTTCTTCAATCTCTCTTGAATCTAATCCAATCAGGTTTTTGCTGTGCTTGTCCATCGACATTTCTCTTGTCCATCGACATTTCTCTTATCCAGGGTTCGATAGAAGCCCTGTGCCAGGGTGGAATGGCTGCAGTAAAGTAATAGTGCTATGCAGTGTTTAGGCATGGCAAGGACCTGAGTCAACCCCCAATCTGGTTCCTCTTTGTTTGGTTCCTGTGAGGTGGTGTGGAACAGACCCAGAAAGTCCTTCTATGGGACCTTTGTGGGGCAGGGAGAAGGAGGTAAAGGAGGCTGTGGGAAATAACTCAGAATTAAGAATCAGCATGGTTGGAATGCTGCAGGGGAGGGAACCCTGTAGTAAAGCTGTGAGTGGACAAGCCAAGGTCTAGTGCAGCCAAGGCTCTGAGGTCCAAGGGAAGTAGGAGGGAATACCACGCAGTAAGGGGAGATGGCCTTCTTTCCTTTGCTTCATGTCCCCATGAGCAGACCTCCTGGAATCACACTCCTGGCCCCTCTCTGCCTCATCCTCCTGCCCAGGAGATGAGGGCAACTAATTTGGAGAGAGAATTGAGATGGTATGTCACATTTCCTTCCTCCCTCTCTGGATCTTTCTAACTGCAGAGCACACTTATTCTGCTCTGCTCTCTTGAGGTAAGTGGGGCTGTCCCTGTAGGGGAGGTCTACATTTGTCCAGTTGTGCCAGTGACTGGGGGGTCTCAGCCTGTCTAATTAGATAGAAAGTATTAGCCTATTAACCTATGGGCTGGACATCCTAAGCTATGTTGTCCCATACTCTTTCAGTCAGTAATCTTCATTTCCCTGAGTCCTCTGATTTCCTCAGCTGGAACAGCAAAGATGTTAGTGTATCAGCCATCTCAAATCTCAAGAGATTCCAGGGGGCGCTCTCAATAGCTTTTGCTCTACAGCCCGCAAAGCAATATGGCTGTGGAATGAAGGGGAGTGTGGGATCAAGACGAAGTGCTTTCTGTTTGGTTTTTCTAGTGAGACCTATTACAGCGTTTTTGCAGGTAATAGGATTATCCAATAGTAGAGGACAGATAAGAGAAGATACACGGGACAGACAGTAACTGGGGGAACCAAGTCCTTTACTAGATGAAAGGAATACATGGGGTCTGGTCACGGAAGAGTGATTGGCCTTAGTCCAGAGCAGGGACTGTGCGGACAGTAGGGGTTCAGACATGACACACAGTGTGGGAAGGTACGGACGTCCTCTTCTGATTGTTTTTGTTTCCTCAGTGAGATGAAAAAATGAGATTCTCTGCTGTTAAAATATGGATCAGACTGTAAATAATTCGATGGAGGTTTGTAGATTCTATTGAACAATAATTCAGTTTCACTTAGTGTCCATGTGATTTTTTCAATTTTTGGCTAAACCTGAAGTCCCTTCCCCCTGTATGGATTCTGGTCTTTCCAGTTTTATTTTTAATCCTCTTATTGCCTGTTTATGCTTATTTTAAATAACTTTCAATTCTTTGCAGATGTAGGATGGGTAAATAAATAAAAAGATGTAGAATGAATGGGTGAACAGGTAAGTAAACCAAATACACATAATCATAAAATATTATAGCTAGTCTTCACCATAAGAAGAATTATATTAAAATATATATCAGGAAAGAAATTCTGCATTCCATTGTATTTGTCTGAGTGGAGTTTTGAGGGCAGCATAGTCCTGTTTGCAGATCTTTGCTAGCTACATAGAATCAAAGACAAATTTAGCCATATTTTCAGCATCCTGACTCTGGACCTGCCTCAGAGGTCTACTTAAAGTACTATAATACTTCTTAAATAAGAATTTTGGAACGATAAACTTTTTACTCCTCATTTATATCAAGAGAGACACAGACAGGGGATGGTCAAGAAGCTTGGCCTACGTTTTGTATTTATAAAACAAGAAAAATAATTTTGAAATGAATCGCAGACATCTGTAAAAGTTGTGAGACAAAACTCTCTTTTTCCCCTATCTTCTTGTGATCTCATATGCTAGCGTGAAAGGTAATAAAGAAAGAAGTAGGAAGTTAATAAGAGTGAGAACATTAAACATTAAGTAATCCTTATCTGCAAAGCCAAAAGTGTTAAGGGACAAGTGAAAACACAAGCAGAGTGTGGGACAGTGGAATGTCATATCCCATGAGGAACAGCAGCCATCTAATGTTTATATGATCAATATAATTAATTATCTTTGATAAAAAGGACTGTGTCCTGCAGGGGAAGAGTTAAAAGCAAAGGCATTTTCTGGTAGGGAGTTGAACTAGGTAGAGGGATTCCCAGAAGCATAAATTAAAGCAATGTGCTTACAATGACTAATTACTAGGAAATAGCAGCTCTTTCTAAAAAAGAGAAAAAGGATTAACTCAGTTAAGATGCCATCTTCTTATTAATGAGTCAGAGCTAAAGTTGTAAAGAGTGAACTCAAAATATAGGTGACAAGTATCTTGAAAATGTAAAAAACTATCAATTTACAGTTACCTAAAGTTCAGATGTGAACTCCCTTGTTTTTTAATATGACTAGCCACAAAACAAAAATGAAAAGAAATGCAAGAAACAATGTACTAGAAGGATAAAACAATCCAATTGTCTCCATCTGTTTTGATTCCTTGATATTTAAATATTAATAATAATATCTAAACATTATATTTCATGTTGTCTATGTGTCTCCCACTCGGACTCCGTTCACATTTATTTATTTATTTATTTATTTATTTTTTTTTTCTGGCTTTATTTATTTTTTTTTTTCATACTTTTTTTTTTTTTAATTTTATTGTTGAATGTATTACAGATGTTCCTCATTTTTCCCCCATTGCCCCCCTCCTCCCCATTTCCGCCCCCCTCTTGCTTTTCCCCACACTGTTGTCTGTGTCTATTAGTTATGCATATATACATATAAGTTCTTTGGTTTATTTCTTCCCACCCCCCAACCCCCCTTCCCTTTGAGGTTTGTCAGTCTAACAACCAATTTATACTTCTTAATCCCTTCACCTTTTTCACCCCTCCCCCCAGCCCCTACCCATCTGGTAACCAACAAAAGTTCTCTGTATCTATGAGAATGTTTCTGTCCTGCTTTTTCATTTTGTTTGTAGATTCAATTGTTGATAGATATGTATTTATTGCCATTTTGTTTGTTCATATTTTTTTATCTTTTTCTTCAAGAAGACCCTTCAACATTTCATATAATAATGGTTTGGTGGTGATGAACTCCTTTAGCTTTTCCTTGTCTGGGAAACTCTTTATATGGCCATCAATTTTAAATGACAGCTTTGCAGGATAGAGTAATCTTGGTTGTAGGTTCTTGCTTTTCATCACTGTGAATATTTCTTGCCACTCCCTTCTGGCCTGCAAAGTTTCTTTTGAGAAATCTGCTGATAGTCTTATGGGAACTCCCTTGTAGGTAACAAACAGCTTTTCTCTTGCTGCTTTTAAGATTCTCTCTTTGTCTTGAACCTTTTGCATTTTGATAATGATGTGTCTTGGTGTGGGCCTCTTGGGGTTCATCTTGTTTGGGACTCTCTGTGCTTCCTGGACTTGTATGTGTGTTTCCTTCACCAAGTTAGGGAAGTTTTCTGCCATTATTGTTTCAAATAGGTTTTCGATTTCTTGTTCTCTCTCTTCTCCTTCTGGCACCCCCAAGATGCGAATGTTGGCACGCTTGAAGTTGTCCCAGAGGCTCCTTACACTATCCTCATTTTTTTGGATTCTTTTTTCTTTTTGCTGTTCTGATTGGGTGTTTTTTGCTTCCTTATATTCCAAATCGATGGTTTGCTTCTTGGATTTACCTACTCTACTATTGAATCTGTGTAAACTATTCTTTATTTCAGTTAGTGCCTCCTTCATTTCTGACTGGTCTTTTTTTATGCTCTTGAGGCCCTCTCTAAGTTCACTGAGGTTCTCACTAAGTCCATTGAGCGTCCTTATAAGCAGTATTTTGAACTCAGCATCTGTTAGGTTGCTTATCTCCATTTTGCTTAGTTCTTTTCCTGGAGTTTTGTTCTGTTCTTTCATTTGGGACCTGTTTCTTTGTCTCCTCATTTTGGCTGCCTCCCTGTGTTTGTTTCTATGTATTACTTAGCGAGAGATATGGGGCTAGCTGAGACCAGATGCTGCTTGTTTGAAAGAATTTAGGAAAAGCTGAAGCAGGCTCCAAGACAGGCCAATCCTATGGTGAAGCAACTGGCAACAGCTTGGGTGGGCCTGGAAGTTGGGTGGGGCAGGGCCTCAGGGAATCAATCACCAGGGCGGGGCCAACAGTGTGAGCCAGGTTGCTGGAGTCCCAGATATGGCGGCGTCTGCCGGCTCAGGAAGGGCTTACCAAAGGAACAAAAGCCTCTGTTAGCACGTCTGTCCAGGAGTAAGCTGCCTCTCCAGCCCTCGCTCCAATGCCAAACAGTTCAGTTCTTCCCCATATGACTCTGGTGCCTTTCAGGCTGCCTCCCCCACGCTGGAGCCTGGAGGGTGGGAGTCTGAGTAAGTCCGTGCGCGGGCCCTTTAAGAGGAGCTGCGGGGGCTCCAGCCGCCTCAGGCTCAGTTCCCGCTGGTTTTTCCAGCCAGAAGTTATGGGGACTTCTCTTCCTGGCACTGGGACCCTGAGCTGGGCACCTGGTGTGGGACGGGGACCACTCAGCCCTCTGGGAGGACCTTCCCAGCCGAGGTATCCCAATTTTTATCCGCCACACGTGGGTGTGGGACCAGCCTGTCGCGCCTCCGCCCCTCCTACCAGTCTCGATGTGGCTTCTTCTTTAATTTCGTAGTTGTAGGACTTCCATTCAGCTTGATTTCAGGCGGTTTTGAATGATGGTTGTTCTGTAGTTTAGTTGTAACTTTGATGTGGTTGTGGGAGGACGCGATACCGCACTTACCTGCCCGCCATCTTGACCGGAAGTCTCGTCCGTTCACATTTAATGAAGTAGTGGTATCATGTTAAATGCAACAAACAGGCAAGGTAGTTGATAACTTACACTCCACAGGACTACATAATGCATTTTTCTTCTACTTTTAAGCGAAAAATATATTTGCTCCATTTTTGATGACTTATAAGCCCACTTCTACTTATAGGATTAATTGTCTCTTTGACCTTGTCAACTTTTGTAGTTGTCCCTTGTAAACACTCTTTTTTGTTCTTTTGATTTTCAGTCTTTACCTATCAAACCTCTCTATTCTGCAGTACATCTGTGAGTTGACCCTGCCTTTGGCATGTTCAAAGAATGAAAATCTTTACTTGGAACAGGGGAGGAATTGTCGTCAGTAACCACTTTATTCCCATTTATGGACATGGCTGCCTCTCATGTTAGTGAAATTCTCATGTGGCATCTTGATTCACAGAAAGTGTGCTGTGGAGAATAACTTAAACACATCTCCTGGCTTCTTATCACAAATTAGAGTCAGTGGCATCATGCCCATTGAAGTTTGCTGTGCACGCAACCATGGAAAGGCTGAGGGGACAGAAAGCCTCGGCAATAATGTGGCCTGTTGTTCTCAGTGCAAAGTTGTTCTTGAGGGTGGAGAAGGCAAGAGTCCAAAGATGGGACAAACAAAATTCAGTTCATCTGAGTTTCAGGTTTGGACGGCTTCCCAAAATGTACCTTGAAAATGATTTAAACTTCCTGTAAATTCTCTTATTTGGGAATAAGATACAATAAGGGAACAATTTTAGAAAGCATTAGAATGTGTGCCATCAGACAGACCTAGGTGTAGGTCCTGGCTCTGCCACTCACTAGCTCTGACTTTGAGCAAAGCACTTGTGTTCTTGGCCTTCAGTTTGCTCATGTGTCAGAATGCTCACCCATCAATCATATGCTCACCCCTAATTTGTTCAACGATTTTCAAGCTGTGTTCCTTAGGAGTAGCTGAGTCTTTCTTTGCTCCAAAGATCAATCAGGTCATGATAAGTACATGCCTCCTGCTAGAGATTGTTTAGAGATGGACGAGTTTTTACCCAATTCTGGGCAATATTACATCCAGGTGGTCAGCCTAAAGAATTATGAGGACATTTTCCTTTGCTTTTGAAGAGTTCCATGGGCAGAAATAGCCCCTCTTGCCAGTGCTCATCACTAGGAGGCATAATTGTACAACTGTGGTCACTATCTTGTGGGCAAGAAGAGTCAAGCTAGGACAACCAGAGTCCACATGCCAAGGGAGGCAGAAGGAAGTGGGGTCAGTATCTTGGCCCCTGGGGACATCTCTGGTTAGTGCATTAACAGAGCTTGAGACTTCTTATTAGCAGGAAATAATCAATTCTCCTTATTTTACAAATCACTTGGATTAGGTTTCCTCTAGGACTTGATACCAAAAGCCTCTTGACAGATAAACCAACTCTATGAAATGGGACTTTGAATACTTATACCAGAGGTTTTTGAGAAAAGAATGAGTCATAGATGTAAACATTTCACACAGTGCGTGTCGTGTGCTCAGTGAATGTCATAATTGTTATAATTAACAGCACTATTAGTACTATTAGTCTCCTAATATCTCAAGGTAAGAAAGTTCAAACTAGAGAGGATAAGTGACTTGCCCAAGGTCACACAGTGAACAAGTAGTAAGGCAGGAACAGACTCAGATTTCTAGATGCCCATGAGACAATATAATATGTTTTTACCTCATCATGGGGCCTCCTATGTTAGAAAAGTATCTTTATTAAGCTGCCATCATATACATGGGCCCTACATTTTATGGAGTTCCTTTTCCACTTTCTAAAATAATGGAACACTAGCCACTACTTTGATTTAATTGCTCCCTGCTTGAAAGAAATTTGTTTTGCTTTTCAAATACTCACATTTATCTCCCCATTTTCTCCTGGGGAAGTGGTAGAACAAAATAAAACCCCCCAAAATTCCATTTTAAGACATGGAAAATTAAAAGCGAAAAGAAATAAAGACTGTGTATTCTGTTTTCTCAGATAATAAATACTATGCCATTCTGGCTGTCACCTCACTTCTTTCTTCATTTCATTGTGTTTTCTTTCAATGAACAGAAAGCCAGCAAGTGTGAAGCTTTATCCCACAAGGAGAGCTTGAAATATGGAGAGGGTAAGTCCTAGAATTACTACCTCATGTTGTTCCCCATTTACTCTAATTTCCTAACTTCTCCAAAAATTGAAGCAGCAGATAATTGTTCCTGGTGATGTCATATAGATGTCTGGAAAAAATTTATTTCCCATGAGTTTTGTTTATAATAGATTGAGCCACTTTGATTTTTATGTTTTGTCCTGACCTTATGGTTTCAGGGCAAAACCAGTTGTTAGTGGATTTGTGTTCTGCAAAGAAATGAATCATTCTCTGCCATCTTAACTGTGTGTCACTGTGCAGTGGAAATCATGCAATGCGGTATTATGCTTTTGTTCTCCCATTAAAATGTAAAAAATGGCTTTAGAGACTTAGGGCGTTGGAATTGGCTAAGACTTAGATGAGCAGGAAAAATATTGTTTCTCTAAAATTATCCAAAGCTTATTCAGTTAAATAAGTTAATGTGTCTTCATCATAGTTCTCTGCAAGTTCAGATTCAGAAATTCACTTCGCAGTGCCCTATTCCAAGTATACCATGGGAAGAATAAAATCCATTAATAGTTGCAGTGGTTTGAATGATTGATCCCTGTTAAATCTATTCCATCTCAGAACATAGTCTAAAGTAATATTAGTAATGCCATTTTCTTTTACAATGGTTAGTCTGGGCATGGATATGTGATGCAATTAAAGCAAATGAAACAGGAGGGTAAGTGGGGTGGAGATGAGGAAATAGGGGTAGGTGGATTCTGAGACAAATGAGATATAGAGATTGTATCCTAGGCTGAGTTCCCTAAAGGAGAGTCTGAGATGTGGGTTCCTGTGAAAGGTATTGACTAAGAATGTGCACTCTGGAGAACGCGAGTGAGAGAAGCAGAATAGAGTGTATAAAAATAGCTAAGATACCGAAGCTGGATGGCTCAGTTGGTTAGAGCATCCTCCCATACACCAGAAGGTTGCAGGTTCAGTTCCTGGTCAGGGCACATACCCAGGTTGTGGGTTTTGTGGGTTTGATTCCTGTGGGAGGCAGCTGATCAATGTCTCTCTCTTTCTCTCTCTCTCAAAGATCTGTCTCCCCTCTTCTCTCTAAAGTCAATAAAAACAAAACAAACAAAAAACATATCTTAAAGTGAGAATTAAAAAAAAATAAAACAGCTAAGATATAGATATGAAATAAGTCCTCTGTTGCAGACAGGAGAATAGATATGAAATAAGTCCTCTGTTGCAGACAGGAGAATAGATTTAAGAGTCAGGCAGACACAGTTAGAAGACATTTTATTGCCCAGGTTTGAACTGATGAGAGACTGAATCAGGACATGGCATGGGGAGTAAGAGGGAAAGAGAGGTTTGAGGAACAGTTAGGAAGTCAGTCAAATCAGCAAAACACTATGATTGATTAAGTGGGGTTAAGTCAACAAGAGAAAATGAATAACATCACCAAGTTTCTAGCCAGGTGACTGATGAGCCACTCATGAGCCAATGACGAGTAAGAGATTGAAGTGACCACAGAGTTAAGAAGTTTAATTTGGGATATCCTGAGTTTATGGTATCTGTGGGACATTCGTGAAGAAATAGATAGTAAACTTTGGGCTCTGGAAGTCTGAAGATCTTTGAGGATAAACTTGGGTTCAAGATGGCTGTGCAGTCATCATCCAGGTATTTATTGCAGGTGACAGGCAAAACCACAGGAGTTTCCCAGAAGGAGTGCGTGACTGTGGTAGACAAATAATGGACCCCCAAAGATGTCCATGTCAGAATCCCTGGAATCTATGAATATATTACCTTACATGGCAAAAGAGTCTTTGCAGACCTGGTTACATTAAGAATCTTGAGATGGGGAGGATATACTGGATTATCCAGGTGAGCCCAGTATAATCGCAAAGGTCCATATATGGGGAAAGCAGAAAGGTTGGAGTCAGGAAAGGAGATGTGATGACAGAGGTCAGGGGTAGAGAGAGAGAGACTGGAAAATTCTTCACTGCTGGCTTCAAATATGGACTATAGGAAGCCAGCTGAGGAAGCCAGTAGGCCGTCACTAGAAGCTGAACAAGGCAAGGAAATATAATAAATTCTCATATCCTTTGGAAGAAATTAGTCCTTTTAAGATCTTGACTTGAGCCCAGCAGGACTCTTGAACTGTAAGACAATAAATCTGTGTTGATTTAAGCCACTACATTCATGATAATTTGTTACAGCAGCCGTAGGAGACTAATACCATGACCTTGTATGAGTCACTTGATCTCTACAAACTCCAGATAGTTTGGTGCTTCCAAAAATATGTACTGAATAGCTACTCGGTGCCAATGTGTAGCCTTTAGAAACTAACAGACTTGTGGAATAGAAAGAAACAGAAACAAATAATTGTAAATACAGCATGAAAGGGACTGAAATAAATAGAGTTATTAAAGAAGCCATGGCATTGGAGAAGGTTGAGGGGTCAGTTCTCTGAAGGGTAAGGGAGAGGGAAGGTTTCACCAAGGATGTGAAACTTAGCTGAGTCCCAAAGGATGTCTGCAAAAATTATTAGACGATCTCTGAGACAACTAAAAAAAAAAAAAAAAAAACCACACACACAAACAAAAAAAACCCCTCTGAAATCAATGAACTCTTTTCAAATGGAGTAGCTAATTGGGAGACATCTTGGGAAATAGGCAGCCATTCTGGATTGAAATAATTGATTTCCTCAATTATTCTGTCTGAATTTATCTGATTAGTGTAATTTATACTAATCTCTCCAGATGATCCCTTTGGATGGTGACATTTATTTATATAGCCTGACATTCTTAACTACCCAAATGATTAAAATTAATATACTTCTATGTTTAATTGTTTATCTTTATTTATAAATATATTAGTTTCCTACCAAAAACTGTGTGACTCAAAACAACAGAAATGTATTGTCTCACAGTTCTGAAGGCCAGAAGTCAAAAATCAAGGTGTTGTCAGGGTCATGCTCCCCCTGAAGGCTCTAGGGAAGGATCCTTCCTTGCCTCCTCTGGCGTCTGGCGCTTGCTGGCAATCCTTGGCTTGTAGATGTATCATTTCCGGCACATGGCAGCTTCTTCCTGTGTGTCTTCACATGATTATCCATCTCTGATTCCAAATGTTTCCCTTTATTTTTAAAAATATGTTTTTATTGATTTTTTAGACAGAGAAAGAGATAGAAACATCGATGTGAGAGAGATACACCGATCAGCTGCCTCCTGCACACCCACCACCCGGGATCGAGCCCACAACCTAGGCATGTGCCCTGAATGGGAATCGAACCAAGACTTCTTCAGTCCATGGGACAATGTGCAATCCACTGAACCACATCAGCCAGGCCCAAATTTTCCCTTTAAATAAGGATACCATAATGACCTCATTTTGACTTGATTACCTCTATAAACATCCTACCTCCAAATAAGGTCATTTTTTGAGGAACGAGGGATTAGGTCTCCAACATATTTTGGGGGACAGTAAACAATTCAACTCATCACAATTGATGACTTCACTTCATTTATGCTTATGAATGGATTTAGAAGGAGCTAGAATATTAAAAAGCTAATTTGGGGATTCCAAAATGGCAGCGGAGTGAATGGAAGCTACACAGACCATCTCCCAGGACCAAACTGGAATTACAACTAACATAAAGACAAATCGACGGGAAAAAGCAACAGAAAAGCAGCTTGCGAGGACCATACAACCAGGGACACTGAATCGATCCTGGTAGGATTGCAGAGGCGCGAGAGGGGGGCTGGGAGCCCATGGACAGCAGCGGCCTTAGCCGTGAGCAGCGCCCTTGGGGTTAAAGCACAACCAGCTCCACAGCGCAGAGGGCCTGGACAGAGTGCTAGAATAGCGACAGCCACTCACCTGGGCTCCGGCAGAGGGAGGGCGGACTGGACTGAAACTGTGTGGGGACACTCGGGATTTAGAGGGTGCTCAGAGTTTTTGCTGAGTTGTGGCCACGCAGCACTGTGGCCTGGCCGTCCTACTCCATCCCAGGGCTCTGGGGAGAGATGGCAGCCCCTCCCTCGGAGATCCAGCCACACCCTAGTGAGCCATTGAAATGCAAACTGAGGTTCATTAACTACTAGCATCTGCCCTACCCTCTGGAAATCCTCTCACCCTGAACACCTGAGGGAGGTTTTCATTCAACTGAAAACCCAAAGATCTTCAAGCAACCATGACTAATAGCCTCTAGGCAAAAAGCTAGAGGATAACTTAACCTTTGCTGGGCTTGCAAATATACCCTGGAAAGTAAGACTCCACGGTGGTGTTTAAAGTGGGTCCTCCCACACTCATCCAAACCCAGTAGAGGGAGCCACAAACAACAGAACACCAACATCCACAGGAAAATTTGGCAGGCTCCAAAAACCACTGAGATAGCCAAAATGGGGAAACAAAGAAACAGAACCCAAATGAAAGAACAAGAGACCTCTACCGAAGATGAGATAAATGAAACGGAGTTAAGCAAGTTAACAGAGCTAGAATTCAGAGCCACGATTTTGAGGAAGCTCAACAGCATGAGTAAGGACATCAACACCTTGAGTAAAGACATCAACACCATGAGCAAAGACATAGAAACACTGAAAACCAACCAAGTGGAAATGAAGAAGCAGCAAGAAAAAATGAAGAATGACATAGCAGAAATGAAGAACACATTGGAAGGACTAAACAGCAGAGTAGAGGAAACTGAGGACTGGATCAGTGAATTAGAAGACAGGGTAGAAAAAAATCAACCAATCAGAAAACCAAAGGAAAAAACAATGAAAAAACAGGAAGACAGATTAAGAGAACTGTGGGACAACTGGAAACGTAATAATATTCACATCATTGGAGTCCCAGAAGAGGAAGAAAATGAGCAAGGGTTAGAGAATATATTTGAAGAAATTGTGACAGAGAACTTCCCTAATTTGGTGAAAAAAGAAGGCATTCAAGTTCTAGAAGCACAGAGAGTCCCAAGTAAGAAGAACCCAAACAGGTCCACACCAAGACACGTAGTAATTAAAATGCCAAAAATTAAAGACAAAGAGAGAATCCTAAAATCAGCAAGAGATAAGCAACAGGTTACCTACAAATGATCCCCCATAAGGCTATCAGCTGACTTCTCAACAGAAACACTACAGGCCAGAAGGGAATGGCATGAAATAATCAAGGTCATGAAAAACAAGGATCTGAATCCAAGACTACTCTACCCAGCAAGGCTGTCATTCAAAATAGAAGGTCAAATAAAGAGCTTCTCAGACAAAAAAAAAAAAAAAAGGCTAAGGGAATACATTAGCACCAAACCAGCACTGCAAGAAATGTTAAAAGGACTGCTGTTATTAGTAGAAGAAATAGGAAGGAAAGTAGAACCACACTAAACAAAAATGGCAATAAATAAGTACATATCAATAATCATCTTACATGTAAATGGATTGAATGCTCAGATAAAAAGACACAGAGTAGCGGATTGGATAAGAAAGCATGACCCATATATAAGTTGTTTACAAGAGACCCACCTCACAACAAAAGACTCACATAAGCTGAAAGTGAAGGGATGGAAAAAATCTTCCAAGCAAATGGAAAGGAAAAAAAAGCTGGGGTAGCAATACTCATATCTGATAAAATAGATTTCAAAATGAAAGCCATAACTAGAGACAAAGAAGGTCACTACATAATATTGAAAGGATCTATCCAACAGGAAGATATAACCTTGGTAAACATATATGCACCCAATATAAGAGCACCAAAATATATTAAAAATCTTCTAGAGGACTTCAAAGGAGAAATCGACAGCAATACAATCATAGCAGGGGACTTCAACACCCCACTGACATCACTGGATAGATCCTCTAGACAAAAAATTAACAAGGAAACAGAGACTCTAAACGAAGCACTAGACCAAATGGGTTTAATAGATATTTACAGAGAATTACACCCCAAAACGACAGAATTCACATTCTTCTCAAGTGCACATGGGACATTCTCAAAGATAGACCACATGTTAGGACACAAACGAAGTCTCTACAAGTTCAAGAAGATTTAAATCATATCAGGCATCTTCTCAGATCACAATGGCATGAAACTAGAAATCAATTGCAACAAGAACATGCAAAGACATTTGAACACATGGAGGCTAAATAGCATGTTATTAAACAATGAATGGGTTACCGAGGAGATCAAGGAAGAAATTAAAAACTTCCTGGAAACCAATGAAAATGAACACACAACAACACAAAATCTATGGGATGCAGCGAATGCAGTTCTGAGAGGGAAGTTCATAGCACTACAGGCCTACCTCAAGAAACAAGAAACATTTCTAATAGACTATCTAACCTCACAACTTAAAGAACTAGAAAGCAAACAAAAAGAAAACCTCAGAGCAAGTAGAAGGAAGGAAATAGTAAAGATCAGAGCAGAAATAAGTGACATAGAGACCAGAAAAACAATTCAAAGGATCAATGAAACAAAGAGATGGTTTTTTGAAAAGATAAACAAGATTGATGGAACCTTAGCTAGACTCACCAAGAAACAAAGAGAACCCAAATACACAAAATCAGAAATGAAAGAAGAGAAGTAACACAACAGAAATACAGAGAAGAAGAACTGACACAACAGAAAAGAAGAACTGACACAACAGAAATACAAAGGATCGTTAACAAATTCTATGAACATTTATATGGCAACAAATTCGACAATCTAAGTGAAATGGACAAATCTCTAGAAACACATAGTCTCCCAAAACTGGACCAGGAAGAGATAGAAAACTTGAACAGATCAATAACAGCTAAGGAAATTGAAGATGTAATCAAGACTCTCCCAGCAAACAAAAGCCCAGGCCCGGATGGCTTCACGGGGGAGTTTTACCGAACATTCAAAGAAGAACTAACACCCATTCTCCTCAAACTATTCCAACAAATTCAAGAAGAAGGAAGACTTCCAAACTTGTTTTATGAGGCCAGCATAATCCTAATTCCAAAACCAGAAAAAGACACTACAAAGAAAGAAAACTACAGGCCAATATCCCTGATGAACATAGATGCCAAAATCCTAAACAAAATACTAGCAAATCGGATCCAACAATACATCAAAAAAATTATTCACCATGACCAAGTGGGATTCATCCCAGGGATGAAGTCTGGTTCAATATTTGCAAATCAATAAATGTGATACACCACATAAACAAAATGAAAGAGAAAAACCACATGATCATATCAATAGATGCTGAAAAAGAATTCGACAAAATCCAGCACCCATTTCTGATAAAAATGCTCAGCAATTTGGGAATAGAGGGATCATATCTTGATATAATAAAGGCCATATATGAAAGACCTACAGCCAACATCATACTCAATGGGCAAAAACTAAAAACATTTCCCTTAAGAACAAGAACAAGACAGGGATGCCCACTTTTGCCACTCTTATTTAACATAGTACTGGAAGTCTTAGCCACAGCAATCAGACGTGAAGAAAAAATAAAAGGAATCCAAATTGGAAAGGAGGAAGTGAAACTGTTATTATTCGCAGACAACATGATATTATATATAGAAAACCCTAAAGACTCCATCAAAAATCTACTAGACTTAATAAATGAATTTGGCAAAGTAGCAGGATACAAAATTAATGTCAAGAAATCGACGGCATTCTTATACACCAATGATGAACTCACAGAAAGAGAAACTAAAAAAACAATCCCATGTACCATCGCAGCAAAAAAATTAAGATACCTAGGAATAAACTTAACCAAAGAAGTAAAGGATCTATTTGCAGAAAACTACAGGACATTGAAAAAAGAAATAGAGGAAGATATAAAAAAGTGGAAGCACATGCCTTGTTCATGGATTGGAAGAATTAACATCATTAAAATGTCCATATTACCCAAAGTAATCTATAGATTCAATGCAATCCCCATCAAAATACCAGTGACATATTTCACAGAACTAAAACAAATATTTCAAAAGTTCATATGGGGTCAAAAAAGACCCCAAATAGCCACAGCAATCTTGAAAAAGAAGGACAAAGTAGGTGGGATCACAATACCAGATATCAGGTTATACTACAAAGCTACTGTAATAAAAACAGCCTGGTACTGGCACAAGAACAGGCATATAGACCAGTGGAACAGAACAGAGAATCCAGAAATTGACCCAAGACATTATACTCAATTAATATTTGACAAAGATGGCAAGAGCATACATGGAGTAGACAGCCTCTTTAATAAATGGTGTTGGGAAAATTGGACAACTACATGCAAAGAAATGAAACTAGACCATCAATTTACACCATACACAAGAATAAACTCAAAATGGATAAAAGACTTAAATGTGACTCATGAATCCATAAAAATCCTAGAAGAAAATGTAGGCAACAAAATTTCAGACATCATACGCAGCAGAATCTTCACTGATACATCACCTAAGGCAACAGAAATAAAGGAAAAAATGAACACATGGGACTACATCAAACTCAAAAGCTTCTGCACAGCAAAAGAAACAACCATCAAAACAGATAGGGAACCCACTCTATGGGAGAGCATAATTGCCAATGATACATCAGATAAGGGGTTAATCTCCAAAATATATAGAGTGCTCATACAACTCAACAAAAGGAAGACAAAGAACCCAATTAAATAATGGGCAGAGGAACTAAATAGACACCTCTCCAAACAGGACATACAAATGGCTAAGAGACATATGATGAAATGCTCAACATCACTAATCATCAGAGAGATGCAAATTAAAACAACAATGAGGTATCACCTCACACCTGTCGGAATGGCTGCCATCAACAAAGCATCAAACAACAAGTGTTGGCGAGGGTGTGGAGAAAAGGGGACTGTAGTACACTGCTGGTGGGAATGCAGACTGGTGCAGCCACTGTGGAAAACACTATGGTGTTACTTCAAAAAATTAAAAATTGAATTGCCATTTGACCCAGTGATCCCACTTCTAGGAATATACCCTAAGAAGCCTGAAACACCAACCAGAAAGAATATATGTACCCCCATGTTCATAGCAGCACTATTTACAGTAGCTAAGATCTGGAAACAGCCCAAGTGTCCATCAGTGGATGAATGGATAGAAAAGCTGTGGTACATATACACAATGTAGTACTATGCAGTTGTAAGAAACAAAGATCTCTTATTCTTTGAGACGACATGGAGGGACCTCGAGAGTATTATCCTAAGCGAAACAAGCCAAGCAGAGAAAGACAAATATCACATGATCTCACTTATTTGTGGAATATAATGAACATAACAGTCTGAGGAACAGGGTAGACCCAGAGATGTGGAAGTAGGGTATAGACTGACACCCCTCAGAAGAAGGGATGGGGGTGGAGGGAAGAGATAAACCACAGAACTTATATGCATGTATGCATAACTGATGGACATGGACAACAAAGCTGGGGACGGGGTTGGGGGATGGGGAGGAGGGTGTCAATGGGGAGAAAAGGAGAAACATCTGTAACAAAAATATATTAATAAGAAATAAAAAAAATAAAAAATAAAATAAAATAAAAAGCTAATTTGTCTTTCCTATGCAGAGGAGAAAACGTAGGGTAAAAATTTGGCAATAAGAATAAGAACAAGAAGGCAAACATCAGGAAAAAAATATGCAAATAGTGACAAAATTACTTTGCTTTGTTTTATACTTATTAAATTTTTAATTTAAATGTTATTAAAATTGTTGCGCTCTTAGAAAATAGTTTATGATGTCGCCTGAGATTTTATGCATACAAGTTATTGCATAAGGTAATCTGCATCTGAAATCAGATAAAAACCAACAACTAATGAATGTCGAATTGTTTCCACACAATGGAGTGAAAGAGTTGATCATGAGGTTGGGCTGTTAGAGGAGAAAAAGGAGATGATCAGTGGGATATCTTGTTGCTTTTCTTCCCCAGGGTTTTCCCACAGGAATGGGGAAGGAGGGATCAAGAATTCAGAGAAGCAGGAAGCTAAACTTTTAGGGAATGTATTTTTTTTTTTTTTCAGCAAGAAGTTTTTAAAAGGCTGTCATTATGACACCCTGAAGTAAACTGTCAGTCACCACTGCTGGAAGTAGCTCCCTGGGGACTGCCAAGCTGGGCTGCTTCTCAAGCACTGGGCCACCTGGAAGTACCAGTGACATTGCTGCAATAACCTGGTTATTATTTAACAAGAAAAGAGTAAAGGGAAGATTAACTAATTTAATACTCCAGGTCTATTACTCACTGATTGGTGGGGGAGGGGACTGCACAAAGGCAGTTTAGATGCATGCCCAGTAGGGTCTGAGTGATGTAGGAGGTGCCTACCTGTTTGTCACACCTGTGAGCAAGTCAGTGGCCAGAATAGGCGTGGCCACTGCAAGCCCAAGAAACCTGGATATTTAACTCCTAGACAAAGGAATGCTCTCTCCCTCTCTTTCTCTTGCTGCTTGAGCCGGACTCCTAGCTTGTGGGGCTCCCATGCCCTGCATTCCCCCACATGGCACATGGCCATGTGGGACTCCACACAATGAATTAATACACTAAATCTAGCCTGCTGCCTGACCTGGACCTGGATGCACCATGGAATGGACACTCTGGACTCTGGCCTTGTTTCTAGCCTTGCTGAATCCACAGCTGCCCTTCTTCCAAGACTGGACTGAGGGAACTGGGACACTGCAACCCCAGAAACATAATTCCGCACCAATACAAACCATTCATTCTCCCGTGGCGGCTTCTGAATATGTTTATTTCCACTGCACCCCAAGAACTTCCTGCCACGAGTCTCAGAGGGATCTGGCTCCCTCATCCCTCTGGTAACACCAGGGCATGGTTAAGAAAGGAACATTAAAGTACATCAAATAGAACAAGTTACAGACACATTCAATCCAGTGGGCTCTAGACAGGAGTGAAAACAAGACAATAATAGTAAAGAATTAATGACAAAGACACTTAAGTTTTCCTTTTCTTCCTCCAGATTGCTTTCTGGAGATACACATTTTCACTCTTCAATGTGCATGCCTTCATTTTGTTTTAAAATTATGAGGGGAAATATCTAAACATGTTGTCAACTTGAAAACATTTCAGACTATCTAAAAGATAAGGTCATCACCAAGGCACCATTTCTCTTCTGTTGCCAGAATTACCAGTACAGTAATACACGGTTTCTTGAATATGTGTTAGTTTCCTATTGTTGTAATGTGTCAGCCAGACAACCAGAGACGCACAGCCGAATTGTAAATGAAAGGAGCGCTTTATTCACTGGAGGGCTGCAGGGGGCATAATCTCCCCAGATCAACAGCCCGATTGTTCTTGCTCCTCTGCTTTTAAAGACAGAAGCCACACTCCCTTTTGGCTCCCCCTCAGGGGACCCTACAATAGTGGGTGTGACAGTGATTACAGAAGTCAAAATAAGCATTAGTCACTGGGCTCATGATTTTCAGTTCTTGATACTCAGAAACTGCAAGGTACATCCCAACACGTAGGTCAACTATAACCTTAGGCAAAGTTCCTTTACTTCTAGGGGTAATTAACCTATTATTGGAAAAATACCGAGGAAGGTCCATTGCCGATAAAAATGGAGTCATTTAGCCACCTTAGCCGAGGGGCCTAGATAAGGATGGAATTGCCTAGTTGCCAGGGGGCCTCGATAAGAATGAAATCTAGTCGCCTTAGCCTCGGGGCCCAGGTCACTATGGCTCCTGGCATTCCTTGGTTGTGGCTACATCAGTCTAATATCTGACCCATCTTCACAGTCCCTTCTCCTCTTTTGTCTGTGTCTAACATTCTTCTGCCTCACTCATAAGGATACGTGGGATCGCATTTAGGGCCTTCCTGAATAATTTAGAATAATTGCTTAATTGCACCTGCAAAGACCTTATTATTTGGAAAAATAAGATCATATTTATAGGGTCTAGGAATTAGGAACTGATGTCTTTGGGGAGGGGCTATTTAGGCTATTACAAATACAGATCTTACAGAACTAAAATATTACATAATAGTAGTAAATACGTGAAGTAATATTGAGTGATGTTAAATTTGGTCAACTGCAGAGTCATACAGACTTGGTGTCAAGTCCCCCCCTGCATTAATTACCTGTGTGACTTTGAGCAGGTGATTGACATTTCTGGACCTCACTGCCCTCATCCGTAAAATATATTACCACCTCCATAAAGGACAGTGAGGAGGACAGATGAGATAATGCACTTGAAACATTCAGCGCAGGACTTGCACACGGCCAGCTTTCGATATTATCTATTGATAAAGTAAGAATAGGGGTGGAGGAGCAGAACTCTGTGAAACTTCCAATATTATCGTCCATTGTGTCCTTTTACACTTAAAATTATGTCCTCTTGAATCACAGATAGAGACAACTTGATTGCTTTTACTGTAAGGAAAAGACATCAAAATAATCTGTATACACTAATAGAATCAGTAACTAGGAGCTAGAGGTGCCGCGGGCAGAAATAAGGGATAGGAACAAATAGGGACTTCAGTTGGCCTCGCGAAGCCTGAGTTCAGAATTGATTTCCAAGAAAAAGCGCAAAGCGGGTAACGGGATGCTTTTGAACTGGTAGACATCAATCGCCTGAAGGATGATCAAAGGGAAGCCATGATTTTAGATTAGAATAAAATGGATGTGATTGTTAGGCTAAGCAGCCCTTTCTTGTGCCCACCATCATTCATGGTTTTTAAAAATGAGAAGAACCAGTATCACGGAAGAGAAAGATCCCACAGAATCCTGTCACTTCTCTAGGACAGCTGTTTGTGAAGCCACTTGGAGAATGTTCAGCAGGCAGGGTGCATGCTGCTTTCATTCTGGCAAAAATGCCTTTCCTTTATTTTTAATTTAGAATTAAAGAATATGTGGGGAGAAAGACAGGGGTTCAAACCTATTTCACATCGACTTTAAATTTTCTTTAGGAGAGGAGAGTGTGGGTGAAATGTAGGTAGGCATAAAGCAAGTCAAGTTTAGAAGAAGAATTCTCCAGAACCACACACACACACAAATACTCAGAATGACAGAATTAGCTAAATTCTTTCCTTGTCAACTTCATATACAGAATAGTTACCTTCAAAACGAAGTCCAGTTTTTTCTCCTGAAATTATGTGTGTGCAGCAATGTTTTGCTGGAGAACAGGATCCACATGTTTTGTTTCCCCCCCGCTGATATCGCAAGGAACACTTCAGCAATCATCGTCTTCCCAGGTTTATCCTTAGCGGCGGTTATCAGTTCCCTTGCTATTTTCAGTCCACTGCCATCCTTTCTCTGACACCAACTGCTGATGGGATTCTTATTGCTTCCCTGCAACTGCACTGTGGAAAAGCCTCCCGTCCTAACCGTCAGCACACCTTTTGGCTGTAGTCAACATTGCTAGTCATCCTCACGGGAAGGTCAGGTTGTGAAAAAAACGTAAACTTCTCATGCTGGGAGAGTCTGATTCAGGTGGTTTGCCATAGGCTTGGGAACCTGGATTTCTTAAAATCTCTCCAGTAGCTTCATTTACATGGTGTTTTCTGGTCATTTAAATAAATCAACGTACAGGTTAGTATCAGTACCTTCTCTCTAGAAGAGTGACATGGGCTATTCTTCAGGGAGTCACTATAATTTTGCTCCTGTGATGTCTAGGACTCTGGATATCATAATATTTATACCTTATGTGTACGTGTGGGTGCTTACCGGTGGTTTAGATTGTATGTAATAATGGCTCTTTTCTTCCAAACATTTGGAAAATTCTTGATTTAAACTACTAATGAAAACAAGAAAGCAAAAAGTAAGCTCCTTAATAACTCAAAAACTTTAAAATTATTTGAAAACGGATTATAATTCCAATGATAAAGATAATGAAAGATAGAATAAAAATAACAACGAAGTGGTTAGTTAGTCTAGAGCATAATTACACATGTTACTAATTTCTGTTAACTTCCTTCTCATTACGACATTTTATGAATTGCATAATCTTTGAAGCTCTTATAAATCTTTTGTTAGAGCAGAGTGGCCAATGACTAACCACAATAATGGTAACTATACTAGCAACATCCAGACATTCATTTAACATCTGTTAAATTCCAGGCACTATGGCAAACTCTTTACATATACTTTATCTGAATTCACAACTACCTTACTGAAGGGATATCATTAATTTTCCTGTTTTACTCCATGGCTCAAGTCCACTTCTGCTGAGTGGCCCTGGCCTGGGCCCTGGTATCACACTCATCCTCCCCTAGTCCTCCCAGCCTAGAGCTGCTTTTGGCTTCCTGTCTCTCCTAATCTTCAGATTTACTCACCCTCCCACTGATTATTTATTTATTTATTTATTTATTTATTTATTTATTTATTTATTTATTTATTTCCCTCTCTTCTGCCACCCATGCAACCAATTCCATACCTTATTTCCCTCTATTTTAAATGCATTCACACTTTTTGTTTTCTGATACATTTTCATTTATCTGCCCCAGCCACGCTGGACCTCTGGCCTTTCCTTAAACACAGGTGCCTTCCTGCCCCAGGACATCTGCACTAGTTGTTGGCTCTGTGACATGCTCTTCTCCCAGGTGGTCTTGTGGCTTGCTCTCACATGCCATTCCAATCTTGGCAAAAAGGCCACCTCTTCAGAGAGCTTAGCTGGTCGTCATGTATTATATTAAGCATACTTCCTACTCTCTCTTTCTCACACTTTTTCCGTTTAACTTTCTCCTAACACTCATCACTAGCTAAAATGATCCTGCCTATTTATGTTTACTTGTTTACCGACCATCTTCCCACGGTAGGACGTGAGCTCTGTAAGGGTGGGTATCTTGGGTGTCTTGTTCACTACGGTGCTTCAGCACAACGGATAGAACAACGTCTGACACCTAACAAATATCTGTTGATGGACAGACTGACTATCTGACTAACCAAGAGATTAAATAAATGAATGTAGCTTCAGAGTAATGACCTTAGGATGGAAAATAGGTAATCCCTTGAATGCTAACTCTGATCAATTAGTGATGTCTACAGAGACTAGAAAACATCCTGGTCTGGATGATTTCGAGGGTAAATCTTAACACTAATATAATGGAACCTCAAAAGAATTTACATTTGGTGCCTGGAGCAGGCTGGATTCTGGGAAGTCTGTTCCCACAATGGGCACACTGGTCTGCACTAACCAGAAAATGTACCCCAGATAACTGAATGACTTAGTGACTGTCCACCTACATGCTGGAGAATGCCTGCCTACTTCCAAATAATAGTTTCAGTTTTATATATTGGATATTGTGCTGCTCATTCTGCTTCTTGAAGCAGCTTATGGAATATAAAGTAGGGGATGCATGTTTCTATATAGAGGTGAAGCAGAGAATTTGTATGCTGTTTGTTCAAAAGTGATATGTGTTTATGGCAGAAAATTTAGAAAATGCATACATCTCAAAAAAAGGAAAATCATCCAGAGAAAAATCACTATTAATGATTTTGCACAAAATCTTCCAGTATCCTTTCATGCACACATATGCATTATTTTCACAAAAACTGTTTTCTTATGCATAGTGTTTTGTAACTTGCTTTTTTCACTAAAACACATTGTGTACATTTCCCCATGCTGTTGAATGTTCTTCTAGCATACTGTCATAAGAATCGTATCATTAGTCATCATAATGCTATACATCACAATGGATTTAATTATTTTCCTATTGGAGGATTTAAGGTATTGTCATTTTGTAGCATAATATATAGATCTTTAGGTAACATTCTTTAAAAAAAATTTTTTTCCTTTATTGATTTTAGAGAGAAAGGAAGTGCGAGGGAGAGAGAGATAGAAACATCGATGAGAGAGAACATTGATTGGCCGCCTCCTGCATGCCCCGTACTGGGGATTGGGCCCACAACCTGGGCATGTGTCCTGACTGGGAATCGAACCAGCAATCTCCTGGTGCATGGGTCGATGCTCAACCACTGAGCCACACTGGCTGGACCAGTTAAAATTCTTTTAGCTATTTGTTTGCACGAATGCAAACTCATTTCTTTGGAATATATTATTTGTGGAGCGATTATTATGTCTTCTCCATCATTAGTAATTTTTGAAATTTCCATTAAGTTGTTCATCCATGTCAAAATAATTCAGATTTTTAAAAAGCATTAATTTTAGTGTTCTATGTCCTTGTTTTAAAATATCATTTCTTCATTCATAAGCTTAATTTCATTTTATTCTTGATCATTGGATATATGACTTCAAGTTACTTAAGAATGGTGAATAAATGGGTGAACTACTTGATGAGCCATTCGAAACATGAGAGTGGATTTTTAATAGCTTTTATACATGATGCTCAGTTTAGTTTGGGACATTTGGTTGCATTGCCCTATTGCCCTATGTTTCTGCAGAAGGAAAATCTTGGCCCAATCTGAATTTTGGCTACTTATAGGTCATAGATATAGATGTAGATATTGATATAGACATAATGTAGATATATAGAGATGTAGATATAGTCATAGATATAAAGATATATATTTTTCTCTAGAGGTCTTACAGACCATTTTTTAATCCTTGCAAATAAAAATATTGTCAGATGTATTTAGATGTAGATTTCTTTTCACTTATTTTGCCTAGAGAATGGATAACTCTTGAAAATAAACATGTAGCCTGACTGGTGTGGCTCAGTGGTTGAGCATCGACCCATGCACCAAGAGGATGCCAGTTTGATTACTGGTCAAGGCACATGTCCAGGTTGTGGGCCCAATCCCCAGGAGGCGGCCAATCGATGTTCTCTCTCATCGATGTTTCTATCTCTCCCTCTCCCTTCTTCTCTCTCTAAAAAATTAATAAATAAAAAATAAATAAACATAAATATTTTTGGCTTTGTGAAAGCTTCTTATCATTATTTCATGGTTTTTGCTCTTTATGAATAATTTTCTTTTATTATATTTTCCTTCTTTATTCTATATCTATCCTCTTCCCTTCCTTTGCATTTCAGGATAGCATCTCAACCCCCTATTTCAGTTTTTTTAATCATTGTTTCTTCTCTTTATTCTCTGCAATGTGGGTTTTAACGTTTGTACTATGTTTTTAGTTTCTTAGTAATCATTCACTATCTTATTCTTCTCTTTTTTTCAATTTAAACTGTTCTCTTTTATTTTGGTCTATTTTTTCTTATGCCTTTAATTTGTTTCGAAGAAATCATATCTATTTTTATTTGATGAGGGTGCCAAAATCTTCTTAGAATTTTCTTCTTAGATTATTGTCATGGTTTTACACCTATGTGCTTTTCTTCTGCGTCTTCTGAAAACTGATTGTTTTCCTTTTTCTCTTCCATCACACCAAAGATAGATTTTTTCCGTACTTTGTTCTCTTTTAACTTTTGTACTAGTCAAATTTCATTCTCAGATTTGTACCTGGAGACAAAGATATAAACAAGTCCTAGTCCAATGACCAACTTTTGACAGATATTTGCCCTTTTTTTTCAGTTTTGTCCCATTCTCCCTTTTTTCCTACAGATGATTATTTGATAGTCTGAACAATCGAAAGAGATGAAACACTATGTAGTGCGGCCTGTTCCTCCTGCGAGTATCCTAATGTGTTGGCTTTCACACCAGGAGACGATGATAAATTCAGAGTTCATGCACTTAGGTGAATGTCGAATAATGGAAGGATGGAGGCAAGACACACTTCTCTCTGTTTTTCAAAAAAGCAAAGCCTTCATGGGAGAGAAACCAACCACACCGTCTTCTGGTTAAAACAGTCCCTGGTGACCCGAGTCCAAGGGCACACACTGGGAGAGGTTAGAAAATTCTCACCTGTTTTTCCCCACACAGTCTATATTTCAAGAGGAGAAGCTGAACATGCCATGATATAAGGCCTACATAGGTGTTCCTCAGCCCAAGTCCGTCCGTCTTATCATTACTGGTGAGTTCTGGCAATTTCCTTTTTAAGACGTGCCTTTGACAGTAGTCAGCAGATATTTACCAGGTCTGCGAGATGGCAGTGCTGTGCCGGTGGCTCGTCTTACACGGTGATTGAAACGGAGATGGTTCTCGCCTTCACACAGCGTAGACTCTCATTTGTAAATCTTCATTTTTGTTGTGAGGTGTTTTTTTCTGTGTTCCCTTCAGTTTTTTTTTTTGTTTTTTTTTGGTCAATCCTCACCTGAGGATATTTTTCCATTTTATTATTATTTTTTTTAATAGATAGAGTTGAAGGGAGAGACAGAGAGAGAGAGAGAGACAGACATTGATGTGAGAGAGACACACTGATTGGTTGCCTCCCACATGACCCCGACCAGGGCTGGGGATCAAACCTGCAAACCAGGTACAGTGCCCTTGACCGGGAATCAAACCCATGACCCTCAGGACGGAGGGCTGATGTTCTAACAGCTGAGCCAAACTGGCCAGGGCTCCCTTTGGTTTTTTAATGGAAAATTGTGAGATGTCAGAGGTAGAAGGAGGCCGAGGGTGGGAAGTGCTATTATTTCAAGACCAATTTGAACATGAAATCACTTTTTATCATTGCATTGTATCATCTGCATTGTCTTAAACCACTGGTTTTGCCACTCCACATGTGGGTTTCAATATAACAATTTTCAGAAATAAATACAGTACAGTGGGATGTTCACAAAAGCTCCTGTATTAGTTGCCTGTTGTTGCTATAACAAATTACTACAAAATGGCTTAAGACAACACAAGTTTATTATTACATAGTGCTGGAGGTCAGAGTCCAAAGCCAGTTTCACTGGGATAAAATCAACCTGTTGGCAGAAATGTGTCCTACTGGAGGCTCTAGGGAAGAAAGCATTCCCAAGCCTGCTCCAGCTTCTAGGGTCATGACCCTGCCTCTTTAAAGCATCTCACTCCAGCCTGTCCATTGTCCCATCTCCTTTTCTGATTCATTCTCCTGCCTCCCTATTAAAAGGACCTTTGTAATTACTTTGGGCAACTGGATAATCCAAGATAAACTTTCCATTTAAGAACCTTAATTACCCCTGCAGAATCCCTTTTGCTATGTAAAGTAACATATTCACAGGTTCCATGGATTAGAATGTGGACATCCTAGGGGACTTTTCATCTACCTCAACCCCTTTGCCTTACTTTTCTAGGTACAATCATGCACAGAATATTATGAAATTTCCCCAGATCTCAATTTTGTTAGTACAACTGTATTAGCTATCCATTGCTGAATAACAAATGACCTCCCAAATTTAGCAGTTCATAACAACAAATATTTATCATCTCATAGTTTCTATGGACCAGAAATCTGGGCTCCAGTTAGTAATATACCTCTGACTTAGAGTCTTTCACAAGATTACAGTCAAACCATCGCCTAGGGTTATAACCTCACCTGAAGGTTTCACTGACACGGGGTCCACTTCCAAGCTCACTACTTGTTGTTGGCAGACTTCAGTCTATTGCTTTGTGGGTGCCTCCACGGGGCTGCCTCACAACATGGTAGCTAGGTTTTCCGAGAGGAGCAATCCAGGAGACAGAAAGAGGGAACGTGCCCAAGATGGAAGCCACAGCCTTTTCCTAATCTACTCTTTGCCATGTTCTGTTCATTAGAAGTGAGTTGATTCATCCAGCCCACATTTAAAGGGAGTAAATAATGCAGGACTATCAGGAGGTAGGGATCCCTGGAGGATCTCTGAGAGGCTGTTTACCACAAGGACTTTCTAAGCCAAAAATTCTGCAAATCTTCCTCTTCTTCCATTCTAACATCTCTTAGTTTCAGATATTAAATAGTAATTATAATATATTTTTAAAGGAGGTCTTTTCAACAGTCTGTGCAATTGTTTAATTTATTTGTGCAGAATAGGAAAACATGTAATCATTATGGATTTCAAACAGTTTTATTTTAAAAGTGTTTTATTTTATTTGACAACAAAGCCTGGAGAGGAAAAATACAAGAATATAATCATTGCCCCACATTGAAATACTCTAGTAGGTATGTTCAGATAATAGTTAACAGTCAGATTGAGGGAGAAATATATCTCTCTCACCTTAAGTACCAAAATGCCCTGTGCTAAGAAAAAGATCCCGCATTTCCATACTACAGTTGGATGAACTACTTGATTATTTTAAATAATGGATGACCCATACTGCACATTTCTCTCATTTTGTATTATTACTCTCTCTTGTTTTGAATAATGCAATGCAGCAGAAGGATAATTTTTTATCATTACAGTAAAATCTAAATTTCAGCACACAATTTTTCCAATAGATTAACAAGAGTTCTGCCCTGAAGAATTTCTGTGCCCATCCACCAAGGAAAAGCTGTCAGTGATAATTAATGTTGTTTATTCAGTGTTAGTTCCACCGAGTTGGTTTTTCATCTTGGAAAATATAATCCTAACATTTAAAGTCAGCATATTAGGTGTGTTTAGAGATCATTTTTTTTTTTCATTACTAAGGAAATGATAAAAAGATACACTAAGAAAGAAGCAGGCATCGGGAGTTTGAAGATAGAACACATAAAATGATAGACTTGTTCACCCAGTTGAAGTCGAGAGGTGAAACATAGAGAAGTTAAATGAAATCCAGACGACATAGTCATTGTAACCTTTCATAAATCTAAATGTGTAAAATGAGTCTTATATTGGAGGCGTTGATTGAATGCTTGAGGAGAGAAATGACAGGCTCTAATTTTAAGGAAAAATCTAGTTCTAAATAGAGGCATTTAAAATTGGTAAAAGAGGGTGCATGAGGGGAATGGTCATGTATCTGTATTTTGTATTTAAGAACTTTGCAATTTTTTAATTTAAAATTTTTAATGTTGACATTGTTGCAAGTGTCTCTCATTTCTCCCTCACCCCTTTGCCCACCTCCACTCACCCCTTTGCCCACCTCCACTCACCCCCGCCTCCCCTACCCTTGACCTTCACCATACTATTGTCCGTGTCAGTGGGGTATGCATACATGTTCTTTAGCTAATGCCTTCACCTTCTTTCTGTTCCTATATTCTGCATGTTTTCTCCTTGAATCATTCAGACCACACTTAAACACCTCTAGGTACAAGGTAGTCAGTTCCTTAGAAGAAAGTGACTTGTACTAATACATTGCTTCTATATAATCAAACATTTTATCCTGTAATTTCAATTGATAAGTTCTAGTTGCCCTATTGGGTCCAAAATATGCAGTTATAGAAAATGGACTCTTATGACCTGATTTGAGTCAGGTATTCTCTCTTTAACTAATCGACGGTGGCTCTGTGTGTGAGGAGGGCGGGGTGGTCACATTATCCTAAAACAAGTGACATCAACCATGTGAGGAGAGGAAGGTGGAAGGGGGTGGTTTCCAAGAAAAGGGGATCTCAAAACCCAGCACAAGAGGAGTTTGGAGTAAACAAAACCAAAATTTCTACTACAGCACAATATCCTTAAAAATATCTGAAGATAACTATCAGGCCTCTGATGAGTCTTCCATTTTCCCAGCTTTACACCTTGAGATTTTTAAAAACATTTTCATACTATTTTGAACCCCATATCTTTTTTAACCTCTTCAAAATGTGTGAATATTTAATATGATGCACAGTAAAGTCAATGACTAGCATAATATATAATTCTATGCACCTGTTTAACTACAACTTAGGCATGAAGCAGAATAAAGCCCACACCTTCAACACCTCCAGAATTGCCTTTTTCCTCCTTTATCCCCCAAAGAAAAACACTATCCTGATTTTAAGGTCATTATATCTGCTTTTATTTATTTATTTATTTTTGGTAGTTTATTCACCTATTTATCTATCCCTAGATCTTATTGTCTAGTTTTGCCTGGGTTGTTTTTTTTGGGGGAAGGGGGACTTTGCAAAATGAACTCACACAGATTCATTTGTGTCTTGATTGCTTTACTCAACAACTGTTTTTAAAATTCATGCCTATTGTTATATGTAGCTGTATTGTGTTTGCTTCTTATTGTGTTCCATTGAATGAATATGGTACATTGCTTAAAGCCATCCTAAAATTGAGGCATATTTGGGAACTTTCCAAGTGGGGATGCTGTGCACAGTGCCGCGATGAATTTTCCAGATCATGTATCCTGAGGCACAAAAATATGTGCTTCTCCCGGGTTTATACCAAGGAGCAGCAGTGCTGGGTCATAAAGTAGGTACATCTTTAGCTTTACTAGGTAAGATCAAGCTGTCTTCTAAAGTGGTTACACAAGTTTCCACCCCATCCCCTGGCAGGATATGAGAGTTCTTGTTGCTTCCCACACTGACCATGATGTAATCGTGGGCCTTTTATGTGACTGTTTTCATCCCTTTCTTGGTGGTTACATGTTATAGGTGTTCCCATCTTACATTGTATCCCTCGGAATTATACCCAGTCCTTCAGCTGTGATCTAACTAGAGCACTTTTAACTCTCTTTATTATTTAATAGTATACTTCTGTGATTAATCCAATCACATCGATTGTGAAATAATCTAAACCCTATGGTCTTGTTAAGTCATGTCTCTCTCATATTATATTTTCGCAGTTGATTTTTTTTCAATCAAATTTCAGTACTTTATACTTATTTTTCTTCACCCTGTCAAATTTGACCTCTGATGCTAGTTATTAAGATGATTTAAGATAATGGTTTTGTCATCAAAACATATTAGCCGTCTCTCAGCTTCAAGCAAGTCTTACCTAATTCATTGTTTTGTTTGGATGTGAGTCACTGATCTGTTGAGAAGAACAAGGTCCAGAACAGAGTTTTTGAAAATGTACCAGAAAATTGCCCTCAGGTTGGCTCCTATCTGCCATTCAGTACACTCACAATCTGGCTAGCCCATCAGCCAGTCGGTCACAAAGCTTCCCTACTGTCTTACGAGGCAGGAGTTTTCACTCTGTACCTATAACTCATAGACTTGGGCTGCTATCCTTTGCTTGTTCTTATTGTAATAGATGTACAAAGAGCCATTCTTGGTGTGTCAACTTTTCCTTTCAAGAATCAGGTCATCTGAGCTTTGACCACCCTGCTCTTTTTCTGTAGTACAGCTGCCCACCCTTATCCACAGTTTCGTGTTTCACGATTTCTGTTACTCACAGTCAACAACAGTCCAAAAATATTAAGTGGAAAATTCCAGAAATAAACAATTCATAAGTTTTAAATTATGGGAAGCTGGTCTGAGTGGCATGATACAATCTCTTGCAGTCTTGTTGGGTCCTGCCCCGGTGTGAATCATCCCTTTGTCCACAGTGTCTACCCTGTACACGATCCCCACCCGGTAGTCACTTAGGAGGCACCAGGTCAGCTGTCACAGTATCACAGGGCTTGTGCTCAAGTGCCCCTTATTTTACTTAACAATGGCCCCAAAACACCAGAGTAGTGATGCTGGCAATGCTGCTATACCAATGGAAAGCTGTGAAGTGCTTCCTTTAAGTGACAAGGTGTGTACCTAGAGGAAAAACATAGTTAACTTGGATGCAGCACTATTCTCAGTTTACGCATTTACTGGGGGTCTTGGATCATATCCCTGAGGAAAAGGAGGCACTCCTATACTGTAGGATCCCCTGACATTCCCCTTTGGTTATAGGTCCTTGTTTTTATCTTACATACAAGTTCTTTAAAGTTTGACATCATCTGAGAAGGCCTGTATAATCAGCATGTTTTTTTTTTTAATATACCCACTCCCCATTTTTTTCACTCTTAATTATGAAATCTGAATTACATTTTCAAGAACTTCTCAACTCACTGAAATTGACTGCATAGATTCATGTCATGAAGTCACTTTGTCTGATTTTTTTTTTCACACCCATCTTTCTAAAATCTTTTATTGGCTATTATGAACTGTGAAATGAATGTTTTCTGCAGGCCTCAGTATTACTTCTTTGGCAAATAAAAAAAGTATTCCACGTTGGCAGGGCTGACTTCAAGGGCATGCAATTTGTGTTGCACAAAATGTGGTGCACAGAGGGCCCCCCACTTTTTCTAATGCTCTGCTCTCACCATTTTTAAATGCTTAAGCTTTGAACCAAAGGCCCATCTTTTCATTTGCATGGACCTCTAAAAATTATGTAGGTGGTCCTGCTACTGGTCTGCATTCATAATAAGAAATCAGTAATCTGCTGTCTCTAGTTCCTTGGAAATAAAGTTGACTACAAGGCAAGTTAGAATATTTTTTAGGTTTTATTTGTTTTACTTACTACTGCTTCTAGAGATATTCACTCTATTTAACAACTTACTCCCATAACCAGGCCTCAGAGCTTTGGCTCAAGATCCATCTCAAAAATATTTTATTTAAAAAATCAAAATTACTCCCAATGGAATAACACATATTTATCATGAAAAATACAAAATGGACATTCCTAAAATCCATAAACAAATAGCTTTAATATTTTATTAGATTTTCTAATGATCTACCTTTTAACATAATTATGTTTATTCAGCACCTACCACATTTTGTAAATTAATATTTTAAATGCTATTATTTTACTATAATATACATATGCTCAATTTTTAAAAATTGAATCCAGCAAATTATAAAGATGTTTTAAAAAGTTGAAAACAATTTCAAAGGATCTTCTACTCAGAAATACCAACTCTCATAATTTTGAATATTTTTCCTATACTCCTTTTATCTCTGCAGATTTTTAATAGATTGTGCTATATTACTGATTTCTAAACAAATAAATAGTCACAAATAATAAATCAAAAGCATAGTAAGGGGGCTCTGTAATAGACAATATTCTACATAGAGCTCTTACCCTTCATTACCCAACCTCCTAATTGCTACTCCTATCCTCTCTGCTCTCCCACTTAGCCCTAACTCACCTTTTTGACCACATCATGTTGCTACTGGCATCTAGTGGGTGGAGGCCAGGGATGCTGCTAAATATTCTACAATGCACAGCAGAGTCTTCCCTCCCCCCACAATAAAGTCTACCTAACCCAAAATATCAGTAGTGCTGAGACTGAAAAACCTAGTTTAACTTAATTCTGGATGTACTACCCAGTACTGTTAGAAAGGACAAAGAAATAAGAAGCGTAAATACTGGAAAGAAGACATACTTATTTTTGTGGAAGATATGATTGCATACTAGTCAACCCAAGGAAGCCATTTACAACACTATTGATTATAATACATAATTGAAAAAGAAATCCTTCTAAAAATAGCCAAAATAGTTATGTGCATTACAAGGTGCGATATTTTAAGGTGTTGAAGGCAAACCAAATGTGTATAAATAATGAGAAAATGTAAGCATTTATTTCTTTTAAATTGTTACTTTTGCAATTATTTTCATTTTTAGTCATGTCTATTTTTGGTGAACAAATGTGGTTTGCACTTTAAGTTTTCTGCAGGAATATGCTCTGATGGTGCAGCTACAATGAGAAGAAAACCTTCTGATGTCATTACTCAGGTTCAGGAACTGTCAATCAATCAGCATCCTGCTTCCTTCACTGAGAGTCTTGCTATGAAAAATGTCAGTTGACCTAAATCATGCACTTACTGATGCTATAAAATTTGTGTATTACATAAGGCTAATGCATTGACTTTGAGATTATTCTTTTTATTCTGTTTACCATGTGAATTGATCATAAACAACTATTATTGCATGCTGACACACAAGGGTTATCAAGGTAAATTCTTCTGTTGAGAATATTGAGCTATAGAAAAATATCTTAGTGTTTTTGTTCCCCATATTTTAAAGATGCGAAATGAACATCTGGACTTACTTTTAAGATCCCTATAAATACACACATTTCCCTTCTGTATTTTAATAAATTTAATATGACCATGCAAGAAAAAAAAAATGCAACATGTTTGTCAATGGCAGTTAAAATAAAAGAGCAAAAATGAAAGCAAAAAAGTTGGAAGAGTAGTTTCTACAGACCACTATGACAGTTTTCATAATTTGACCATTATTAACCGTGAAGTAGGTGATGATTTGAATATTGCACACTTATAAAGAGTAATCATTGAAACCCTTTCAAATTTGGTAGGATGTCTTGAATTTTATCTTCTGTCAAGAGAAGATTCATTGTAGGAAATTTCATTAGTTTTGAATTCATTCTTTCATCAAAAGATATTATAAATTTGTAACCTTACAGGATAAGTTGTTGGAACTAAGTACTGATGAAAAATTGAAGATGGACTTTGAAAATACAGCTTTATTTCTTCACTTTGGGAAAAAGTTATATATTAATATTGAAAACTTGATGCAGTTGCATCAACATCTCATTTTCATTCCCATCAACATACTTCTGAGAGATGAGTTTCTCTGCTATGAATATTATTAAAGCAGTTTAGACATATGTGTCCCTCTTCCCTCTCTGTGTAACATTATTGTCAACCCAGCCTCAAGAAGATACAGCAAAAAGCAGGCCATTGGTCACATTCAAAACTTCAGATATTGAGATATATGGTGTTCATTCAAAGTATGCATATAAGTATTTCATGTAGGAAATAAACTGTGAAGAAGGACTAGATATTTTTATCTTTATATGAAGCACTGATCCAAACAGAGGCAAAAAATCTAAAAATTTATGAGAGGCTTTCTCTCAAAATGTGCTAGACCCAAGTGGTTCTCAGAAATATTCTTTTAAACTCTTAAAGAACAGGTAACTGGTGTGATATTTAAACAGTTCCAGGGCATAGAGAAAAAGGAATCATCCCAATTCTTCTTATGAGATCTCTCTCTCTCTCTCTCTCTCTCGATCTCTCGCTCTCTCTCCCCCTTTTCCCTCTCTCCCCATGCACAGAAAAAAGGCCATATGGAGACAAATGAGAAGATAAGCAGTCTGCAATAGTAGGAGACAGGCTTCTGCAGAAATCAGCTTTGCTGGAACCTTGGTCCTTGGTCTTGGACTTTCAGCCTCAAGAAATGTGACAAAATACATTTCTGTTGTTCAAGCCACCTACTCGGTGGTATTGTTATGGCAGCCCTAGCAGATGAATACAGGCAGTGGTAAGAAAACTAACAGTTAGTGAGAGCTTTCAGTGGGGGCCTGATCCTTGCAGTGTGAGATAACTAGCTTTGTTTGTTTGTTTACAATTAGTTGACAATATATTTTTGCAATTTAGAAACATTTTCTACATGATCAAATTTATTGTTCTTTTCTTTTATGGCTTCTGGGCCTTCAAATCTCTCCACCCACCATCACTCTCTCCTTCACTCTCAAGAATAACTTTTCAATGTTGGGATGTACAACGAGCATTCTTCCCCTTCTCAGCCTTGCTTTGCTTTTCAAAGCTCTCTTCTATTAACTTTCTCTTTCCTGTTTACCAGTTTCCCTGAATACCAAGAACAGCCCATGTGATAGGCAAATACATTTGTCTTGACCAAATGCAGTTATTTCTGAGAGATATTTTATCTAATTGTGCTGCTCAATTTTTGTTTGTTTCTATGTAGGTTGTTTCTTCTCCCCACTGACTTTGCAGGCAAGAAGAAGGGGAATTTCACCACATACAGATTTCCACCATAACTCATGATTATTGTATTGATAGACTGTTAATATTTACCTGTTGAATGGACAACTCAAACACTCATGCACCACAATGTATCATGTGGCTGATTAAAACAAAGTCACTCCTTGGCACTCCAATCTCATTCAAAGCAATAGCAAAACATTTCTTCACTTCTCCTTGCCTTTGTCTATTATTTCAGATTTCCACTCTGGTTTTGTTTTGTTTTATCTTTTAAACTACCACTCATTTGTGATTGTTCTGACTCCTTTTCACACAGTCATGTACATACTATCCTAGCCCAGACCCCAGGTAGTGGAACCATCTTGCAGCAGCTTTTAAGAGTTCATTTTTTTTGCATCATTTCCCAGCACTATGTTCAGTGAGGTCAAGTGGGTCTCTTGAAATTAGTCTTGGTGGGAGTATTGACACCAAAGCAATTGGCAAATGCTACAAATTAGAGTGTGTTTTTTTGTTGTTGTTGTTTTTTCTATAAAGTGCTGGCTCTAGGATTCGAACTGTAACACTAGGAGTTTTCTCCATGCTCATCCCAGTCACACCCAGCCCTGAGAGGGGTGGGTGGACAAGAAGTCATGACAGCTTCCTGCCCTCTCACTAAACCATATTTATACAGACCACACAGAAGAAAATTTGGATGTCTCCTGGAAGCTCATCGCAATCTTATGTTTGAAAAATTATGTTAGCATTGTTTTTTGTAAAATAAGGATATAAGGATAATTACTTTCATTTTGGTAAAATAAAGACTTGAAAACTTCGAGCTTAATATTTTATGTAACATTTTAATAAAATAAATGTCTATGAACAGGGTAATGTTAAATAACTTATGTTGAGCAAATACAAAGGAATATTATAAAGCAATAATAGTAGTATATATGTTTTTAGCATAAAATTATTGTTAACTGGAAAAAGTTAATGGCAATAAAATGTTTATCTTATGTACAAAAACTATACCTAGATTGATAACGGACATTTGGGGGCCTCTGTTGTACTGATAATGTTTTATTTCTTGATTTGGGTGGTGGTTATACTGGAGTGTTCAGTTTGTGATAATTCATTAAGCTATAAGATTAGGATATGCCTACTTTTGTATATGTGTGTTATACTTTAATTAAAAAGTTTACTTTAAAACAGTATCTAAAGACATGTGTATAGATACATGTGTGTATAATTTTTTAGGAAAAATTCTAGAAATAAACAATCAATTATTAACTGTAGTTTCTTCCAGTCAGAGGAGCGCATTTGGGGAACAGTGAAGGGGATTCTTGTTTTTTGTTCTCTATATTTTGTATTTGAATGTTTCACAATGCCTATATTGTATATATATGTGTGTGTGTGTGTGTGTGTGTGTGTGTGTGTGTGTGTGTGTATATATATATATATATATATATATATATATATATCTCCCAAAGAACTATTTTAGAAACTGCACACATGTATTAACTTTATCTTTGAAATCGATTTTTCCTTTGCACGTTCAGCTACTTCCTGTGTTCCACTTGAAGTTCCAGCTAAAGGAGCTGCATCCCCCTGGTGTTTTGCAAGCACATTGACAAAGATGACACATCTGCAATGAGAAATGTGTGACAGCCTCCTTCAAAGGAGTCTCATTTGTCTTTGCAAACAAAGTAAATTACCTGAGTGGATACGAATTCCATTTTGTGGACGCTTTGTCGAGAGGCCAATGAATAATTGATCAGGAGACTACAAGCCTTGGCAATGGCCCTTACTCTCCCCCTGGGTGCACTTGGATAAATATCTTAGTTTTAAAACATTCTTGAAAGTTAGTGTGAGTCAGTGTATGAGGACTGGAAACACAGAGTATTTAAGTAATATGGCCAACGCTGGTCTTGATGAAGCCTTCATGGGGACTAAGAGAGAGTTCTTCACAGACCGCATTTCTTGAGACGCCCAACCCAGGTTGCATCCACTCAGGAAGGGATTTTAACCTATTTTAACCTACCCAGAGCTGCTGCACACAGCTGTGCAACCATGCACTGAGCCAAGGTGTTGAGGGGCTACAAGCCAGCTTTTGCTTCTCCCCTACCAGCTGCCACCTGGGCAGCCTCCACCCAGAGAAGGCCCTGTGTTCTCATTCACACAAGTCACTATGTAGGCTAGTGGTGGCCCTGCTTGGACCAATCTTATAGAAAGCAGGACATTTTCTTTTGCATTGGTCACTAGAATACCCTTTGGAATAAAAGTCATTTGAAGCCATTACTTAAAATGATGCTTCTGACACTTTTAGGGTCTTCCTAAGACTTTTGATTACTTAGCTCAGCATATAACAAAAACCATAAAGAATGTCTGGAAACATTCTCCTTACTTCAGCGCTGTTAATTTTTAAAGCTATTCCCAAGACTGCCATTCTAAATCTTTGACGTCTGGAATGGTAAAAGAGAATTATTGTACTGTTCAATCCTCTTAAGGTAAATCAATAATGAACACATTTTTGTTAGACCAGGCAGCACTGGGCTAGGACTCTGAAATTTGCATTTTCATTCTGCCCACCAGCTCTGACATTAAGCTAAAAAGAAATCTTTACTCTCCAAATCCTAGACAACACAACACTAACATCTGGCTATTTGGAACCTTCTGCAGATGAACGTCTTGGTCAAATCCTAATCTGTGGAGAGGACATCACAGAATTTTTATCTGCTAGGAACTTTGGCTAAACTCCTCGGCTTATGCATGAGGAACTGGGATGCAGATAGAAGCAGAGAAGCCCTGCGGAGTCCTCTTCAGTAGCAGCAGATGATACGACAATTATAAAAAATTTGGAGATGTGCCATTGCCCATTAAATTCTCCCATGTCATAAGATCCCTGAGAGAAGGCAAAGGGTGGCCAAAGCCATCCTCCTTTCTGGAGAGAAGAATGCAGACGTCAGGACTTCCGTAAGATTCAGGGTGCAGGCCATATTTCCGCAGATCTTGGAGGTCGAGTGGACCAAGGAAAAGATGAGCTCTTCCGTCTCAGTCCTTCTATCATCTCCTTTCCATCTGAACAACATGTGTTGAGGTGTTGGGAAATTGAGTTCTGGGGTGTCTAATGATTCTCATCTCCCAGATTTTCATACATGACTGCAGGAAATCTTTGGATGGATGACTGTCATAGTCCAGAAAAGGTGGCATGGCTGCTGCCTCCCCCCCCCCCCCCCCCCCCGAACTGAGCATACTGCTGCATCTGTGCCTGGGCCACCCCAAGTTTCCCCATCTGGGGCAGGGCACTGGGCATTGGTATGAGCCTCAGGAAGACGGTCAACTGGTTGTGGAGCAAGCAGGATGGTGGGAATTCTTGCTGCCTTGACTACAGCTGCGTTGTCCCTCCTCCCACCTCCACCCCAGGGCGGATGTTGATTTGTAGTCTATCTAGCCTGAGTCTCGGTCTCTAGATCTCTAGGTTACCTTTATCTCTGCCTCCCTCCAACCCCTATTTTTACTTCAGGCAAACTTGCCTTCTCACCTAGTTACAGAAAACCTCTTTCAGTTTGTTAAACCATCATTTTTAGTCCATCCCACCACTCCTGAAAATCTGTCTGTCTGGCTTGTACTTCACGCCTACCACCTTCTCTGAAGTTCAATCTGAAACGAATACAAAATAATACTGAAGGTGAACTGGAAATGAAAAATAAAATTTAAAACAACAACAGAAAGACCAGAAAAAAAGACTTCACTCACATTTTGTGTAATTCTTTAAAGTTTTCATTGCAGTTCTGAAAGTCCCAAATTGCAATAGTCAAGAATCCTAGTATCTCAATGAAACTCAACAAAAGTATGCATTGTCAGTATTTCAGTACAGTGTTCATGGGGACTTTTTACTCCTATATTTTCTCTATTTGTCTTTTAAATGGAAACATTCTATAAAGCTAATAAACTCTGTAGTAATAAAAATCTAGTTTGAAACTCTGCTCCTCCCCTTATGTAGTTCTGCTCAGTTAGGAGGGCTATTCACTGGTTTTAGTTTGTTTTCTTACAAGCAAAGCAATGAGGTTGTAAGACCTACCTTAAAGATTTCTTTTGAGGATCAAGTGAAATAGCAAGTGTAAAATACCTGGCACAGAGTAGATGCTTAATAAATGTTAGTCCCCTAGTCTGTGCTCACCCCAGAATAATATTTTTGTTCAAATCACTTCTTAAGTGGAATAAATAGTTAATGGATGATTATGCATAATTCTGGGTATCTCATCACTCATTGACATTGTCATTTCTCTTCATCAGTAAGTTAACTTACCCAAACTTAGCCTTCAAACAGTGGTTCAGTTCATTGGAATCTGTTTTATTTTTCTTTTCTTGGTATACATTTAATGAATAATTTTATCTAGGCTTCAGTCTACCCACATACCCTAAAACCGCTTGCTTTACAAGTAATCGAAGAGTTTCATTCACTGTTCTTTAACAACAACAAAGTAAATAGTATTTATGGAAAAAACAACAACAGTTTTTCTCAAAGTTATAAATGAAAGAATTATAGGAGAAAAGGTATAATAAGTATGATACTTACTTTAAATACAAAGAAGATAATGTTGGAAGTCATTAAATATTGTAAGCAAAAGAAAATTTGACATTGTTACTTTGTTAATCAAATCAGCTTTATATATTCATTCTTGATCATCTCTGAGGTTCAAAGTTGATGAGAGTAAATAGAAAACCAGAGGAACCCCACACTGAGAGCTGTAATATGTACAATCAATGTTTAAATACATTCAAATACTACTAATGTGTTTTTTAAAATATTTTATTTTTAATTTTTTTTCTTTATTGAGTTTAGAGAGAGAGAAAGGGAGAAGGAGAGAGAGATAGAAGCATCGATGAGAGAGAACATCGATTGGCCGCCTCCTTCCTGCCCACCACTGGGGATCGGGCCCACAACCTGGGTATGTGCCCTGACCAGGAATTGAACAGACGACCTCTTGGTGCATGGGTCGATGCTCAACCACTGAGCCACACTGGCCAGGCATAAAATATTTTAAAGTGAATCACATGGATACAACCAAATGTTCTGATTTTGAGTTTTCTCATTTTGTCTTCTTTTTCATGAACCCAAATGCACTATCTAAATTTATTTCTCCACACACAACACTGCACACATTATTTCTATTTCCTTTGCCAGCTTTGTAAATCTAAGATCCTTCTATTTTTATATCATCTTTTAGGAAAACAATTCCATTAGAAACTTTCAAATAAGTAAGTGTAAGAAAAGTGAACTAGGACAGGTAATTCTCAAAGTTACACAGATCACCTCTCACACAAAAGTGCACCTGACCAGTCCAAGATGAAGGCTGGTGGAGGTAAGTGTTTGCATATTAAAGATATAATTGCCTTCCAGATGCCTCACCAGGACAGGGCTCCGGCTGCCCTCTTTATTCTCTGTGTTCAAATTATCTGTATTTAAAAGAGTACTGATTCTATTCTCAAGATGCTGAAGTTATCACATGGTCACGGACCTGCATGGGGAAACATAGTAAATGAGAAGTCATTAAAAGGTCTGACTCAGAAGCTTTCCAAGGAAGGTCAAGCCAATTTTTATACAACAATGTTGAAAGCATAAGTGGTTAAATCGTGGATGCCAAAGTGATCCACTCTTACTGCTAATAATGTTAGTCTAACAGATGACTGTAATGCAGACATTTGCCTCCCTAGAGAAGCAGAAAGAATTGCTGCACTCAGATGTCCAGTCTGCTGATGGAAGATGATCTGAGGTAGGAGGCAGTTCCACAAAGCCAGTTTATGGTTTTTGTTCCACTATGACTTTTCAATTAGATAGACAGATAAGAAGATACATATTTATATCTGTATAGATCCATGTGTAAATTGAGAGAAAGAGAGATTGAGATTTATTAAGAGAAATGGGCTCACACAATTATCAAGGCTGACAAGTCCCAAGATCTGCAGGGAGAGCTGCGGGTATTTCCAGCCGGAAAGCCAATAAGCTCAAGACCCAAGAAAAACCAGTGCTTCTGCCTGAGTCCAGAGGCCAGAGAAGACCACTCTCCCACTTCAAGCGGTCAGGCAGGCATTCCCACCTATTCAGATTTTCTGTTTTATTCAGACTTTTAACTGACTGAATGAGGTCCAACCAGAATAGGGAGGAAAATTTTCTTTACTCAGTCCAGACCACAAGACATATAAATAAGCTGACCACATTTGGGGAATGTTTTTAATCTTAAAAGTAAGACTTTCTTAATTCATGGCAAAGGTTCATGGGGCGGCATACTAGGTAACAATCCTTCAACAGAAGTCATGACCAAGATGCCATCAATTACATTGCCCCTCATTTCCCTGTTCATGAGATGTTGTAGATTGCTATTTATTAAAGTGTGACCAAAGGATTAACTAAATGAGATCCTTCTGGGTAAATTAAAAGCACAGATTCTGGGATCTCTCCCTAGACCTACTGAGCCAGCTGAAACTCATATATACATCTATGACTTTTGAAAGTAAAAATAACTTTCTTTTAGACCTTTCCTTCAGAAAATGGCTTCAGGGAAGCAGATAGAAACTTCTCCGAGAGCTCTGAGCCAAACTCCCCCTGACTGTTCAACGTGGAGGCTGATATCAATCTCATTGGACAGTGAACAAAGAAGAGCATAAATTGGGGTGCAAAGATCCTGGCTCTGTAAATCAAATTCTGAACATCTTTTCAGGAAGTGGGTTTAATAAATAAAACGGTTCATTTGGACACCTTTGTTTCTAGGCAACTACTGAGTCAGCAGTGCCACCTCTTCTTTTGTGATGTTCTCACCTCTAGTTTCTAAAGTTCTGAGAAAAATAAATAAAAGGAAAAGAACCTAATATGTATTGAGTTCCTAAAATAGACCAGGCTCTATATTAGGTACAATCACGTACAGTATTGCTGATTTAACCCTCACAAAAGCCCAATGGAATAAGATATTATTTAATCTCAATGCAACTTGAAGATTCACTTTGCTTGTCCAAAGCCATACAGGTAGTACGTTCCAGAGCCACAAATTGAAAGACTGTCCAATATAAGGCCCAGGTTCTTTATGTATCACATCTTGTCCTCTTAGTTTAGAGGACAAACGAGTTTGGGAAGTATTTATAGAGAGACTCGATCAAAAATATAATTATCTCCATGTAAAGAGAGCTCTTTGAATTGGTGAAGTACATATGTACTTTTGTGTTTTGGGGGAGGAAGTACTTGGGTGAATGTCTGTGAGAAGCACTGTCTTAAACTGTTTGATATAATTTGTTATCAAATAAAACCCAGACACTCAAATAAAGTATAGCAAGATCTGAATGGGACCACAGAAACAATTGCTCCTCCTGGAAATCCTGAGAAGAGCAAATAATTCATTGAAACAACTGCATGTGAACTGGTTTATACCCATTGTTTTTCTCTAATTGGATGTGTACTTGTATTTAATAGAAGTCAGTAAAAAGGATTACAGTTTGGTGAGATATGCCCTCAGGAATAAAGCAGGCAGCAGAAGTTAAGAAGTTAAAAGGCAGTTTCTATGTGGGAGGCAACCAATCGATGTGTCTCTCTCACATCGATGTTTCTCTCTCTCTCTCTCCCTCCCTCCCTCCCTCCCTCCCACTCTGTCTGAAAATAAATGGAAAAATATCCTCGGGTGAGGATTAAAAAAAAAAAAAAAGGCAGTGTCTAGCCACCAACATTCAAGAAGTAGGAATAATAAACCATAGCTGTAAGAATTTTATAAAATGCAGAAAATTCTACTGCTTCTTATTTTATGAGAAATTGCTTTTCTTTAGCTATTTCTCCACAATGATTAGTAAGAAAACTCATAACAGACAAAAGGCCTGTGTACTTATATATAGTCTATGCTACAGTGGCTTCAGAAAAAGTCTAACCATACAGCCCTGAGCCTCTGTTCCAAGGGAATGTCTAATGATACTTTCATTACAAATAGATCCCTTCTGGTTTCTGACCAAAGCATTAAGGATGAACCCAAACTGTACTCTTTTTACAATAAGGAGAATAATTTTGAAAAAGTGCATAAGCAAAGCCTAAGAACATTTTACAGGTTAATACAAAGGCCGAGTAAGGACCAATATGCTGTTGCATATTGGTGGGAGAGGAGAATAGTGCAGGACCCCAAAAAGAGCAATAAAACTTGGAGAAAAAAAATCTGGACCAGAAAAATCACAGACACTGTTTTCTTAATGGTTAAGTACCTTCACCAATTTCTCATTTGAGAGGGAACTGAAAATTAATATCAAATGATCACTATATTAAATCTAATGTGAATATAATTGTTCAGTAGAAGGTTACCAAAAAGATAAAAAACATATAGAGTTTTACTTTGTTGTCTTCCAAATACCTTGAGTTGAAGCATTCTTCTGGGTATTTTATAGATTAAATAACTAACCAGCTTCTTATGCTTGTATGAAGAAAAAACCTGACAAGAAGTAATCCTTCAAAGTTGCTTTAATAGGTTTACTGCTTCCTGCATATTTTGTGCTTTTTTTCCCAAGATAGAAAGAAAATTAGGAGCTGCAGAAAGCAGCCAGAAAGTATTCTTGTTATCTATTCCAAGATAGAGTTGGAGTAAAATCCCAAGAGATGGAATAGCTCAGGTCAACATTAAAGCCACTAGGAAAGTAGACGGTGTTTCTAAGGTAAAATTTCAGGGAGGAAAACCAATCCAAGGCAGTTGTCCTGGGTCTGAAAAGTGACCCCATGGACCTAAAAATCGACTGGTCATTGGGGATTAAAGCCAATGAAACACTGAAGGATTTTGAGGCAAATGTGGGTAAGTCAAATATTTTGATACTTTTTACAGTGTAGAAATAAATGGATTCTTAGAGATCACCACAGGTAGATTCTCACCCATGAGGTCAGGTCTTTTCTTAAATATCCCACTGACAAAAGTTGGGAGCAGACCAAGAATTTATTCACTCAGCAAATATCAGGTAAGACCTCATTACTTAATTAGCTCAGCTTGAGTCAAGTGCCCATTTCTAAACCAGTCACTTGTAATCAGGAAAGAGAGGATCTCAATGTATGAACTTGGCTTTGATCATAACAATGAATGGGAAGAGGGGTATTTTCTATATGTTGCTAAGAAATCAGCTCCATAAGTGTCCAATGCAGTACCTGTAATGAATTTTTCAGATCTCCAGATGGTTGACTTTTCTATCATTGCTCTATTGTCTGTAAATCTAGTTCCTGAGACCACACAAATAACCTATTAAATACTATATCTGTTTTTACCTCATTAAAAAAGGATGCCCAGTTCTTGATCCTATATAGAATTTAGAATTGCACACAAAGAATGTGCAAATCACCAAATCAAGGTTAGATTCACCTTAGAAGAAATGGAGCCTATTGCCAATGCAGAATTGTGACTTAGGTTCTTCACAAGTTATATTTCAGGTCAATGTTAGCCCTGGGGATCTAAGGTGAGCGGCATGTGCAACCAACTTCCTACTATATTTCAAAGACTGAGCCAAATATGGAAGTGAGGAAGAAGGATCCTGCAGATTTGATTGTGGGGAAGGATGGAGAACAGGTTGATATTCAAGAGTCACCAAAGGGAAACACACAGCAAAGATTATGATAAAGCTGGTAATGATAAAATGCATACAAAAAGGTGCCCTATAGAGCATGTTACAAAAATATGTTCTACTGATTTGATCTGCCTTCACCCACTTAATGAAAACATGGGTTTATCTGTTATGTTCAGTAATTCCTGCCACATAGTAGACTCTTAATAAATATTTGTGGGATTAGGAAACGAATGAATGCAGAGTGTGGCAAATGTAATAGAACAGTATGTTACATGTTATGGATGGTTTCCCCTGAAAAAGTCCTTCATGAATATCAATTGAAAACATTTCTCTTCCAGGGTGGAGTGCTAAAGAAAAATGAAACCTGTGCTTTCAGCTCCTTCACGTCTCTGGGGGTCTCAGTGGAAATCTGAGCATGTCAACAGCATGGTTTCTCCTCTCTCAGGAAGTTACAGTCAGAAGACTCATTTCCAACACGCTTATTGGTTAGAATTCATTTAAAATCAGAGGGTAAGGAGGCTTCATTTGGAGAGTCTTTGGGGTACTTGTTTTTAAAGCCTGGTGTTTAAATCTTCTGTTTATTATTCTTGAAGAGTCTGTTTGTTTTTACTATTCCTTTCCCCTGACTTCCCCACACACTTTGGTGGATGTTTTCACACTTGAGCCATTTTAATCATTTACAGAGGATCTGATGCTGAGAGATGGGCTTAGCTGCTCATGAGTTTCTCATTAGCATTCTGTTTTTATGTTTTCATGTGTCACATCCTGGGAGTTCTCACTATATTTTGCTACTTTAGTTATCACCCATCATTCATTGCCAGAATTTGAATTATCAAGTGTATTTTTGTTGTTGTTTAATCTTGTCTCCCCCACCGCCTCCCCCTTGTCTTTCTCTGTGCTTAATTCTGAATAGCAAATGTATCACAGTATTTCATTCTTTTGGTTCTAATCCATTGACAACATGGCTATAAAAGCCCATGAATTTCTTGTCCGTGCTTGTTTGGGTGATGGTCAATTTTCCATCATTTCATTACAAGCCACAGTGTGTTGTGGAAAGAGTGAGGGTTAGAAGCCCTGATGCTCACCCAGGTTCTGCTATTTACCAGCTCTATGAGTCTGAGCGAATCACTCCAATCCTCTGTGCTTTAGTTTCTTTACCCATCCAACAAGCATTATAATACTATCCTTATAGGATTATTGTCAAAAGAACTGAAACAACGGGCTGGTAATGTCTTCTGGAATGCACAAAACATTCGATGCATATTGCCAGATGTCTCTTTAATGAGGTTGCCTGGTCACTGGTTTAGGTGTTTTGACCCAGAAATATGTGCTGGTCAGGACAGGCAGAATCACAGCCAACTCCTTTGCATTTAAAAAAATTATTGATTACTTATTATGTGTCTGACACTTCAAGGAGTTGCAAATACACTGGTCCATAGTACAGATAAAGTCTTTACTGCTATGAGCTTATATTTGAGTCAGTATAAGATTGTAGGAAAAGGATAATTTATATAGAGTGAAAAAATATATATATATAGGTATATTTATAAATGATGGTGTGCCATTGATATTTCAAATCATACATATAAATACATTTTTAAATCTTCCATCTTTATTGTGTACATGCATACCTTATAAAATACATAAACATTCAAAAGAAAACCAAGGTGATGTTTAGAGTTAAGGAAGGGGAAAGCTCAATTCCTTAGCCAGGTCCACACCATAGAATATGCCTTCAGTAGTAACTATAGAAAGGCCATTCTCATCTCAAATACAGCCTCCTTCTCTCCATCCTACCCCTCTCTCTCGTGCGTGTGTGTGTGTGTGTGTGTGTGTGTGAAAAACATGTTGACTTTTCCCATGAAAAGTCTTTCATGGGAAAGACTTTTCCTCCACAATCTCCAACACCTTACTAAAATAAACAACTGTGTCATACTGTAAACATCTCCCTTGCCCCTCATCTCACCCTAGAGACTATATACATCCAAATGGTCCGCTTTGGGTTTTTGGTAGAAAGCAAATGCTAACTCATGCTCTGTCAGTATGATGTGGCACAGGGGCCGAGAACATGTGGGTGGAAGGCTCACATCCCAGATACACATTTTAATAGCAGTGTGAGTTTGGGCAAGAAACTGAGTCCTTCTATGCCTCCATGGCTTCAACTGAAAAATGGGATAATAAAATTACTCAACTCACAATATTTTGTAAGAGTTAAATGAGATAATACATGTAATGTACTATCTGGTACAGAATGATCACTCAATCAATATTAGGTAGGATATTTTTGACAGGGTAATTAATCTTAGTTTTTTCATAAACTAACAGAGAACCTGGTGGCTCTGAGAGGATTAATAAAGCTTTATTGGGTAAAAATAAACTCAGATTGGATCATTAGCTTCACAGTAAGACACTATATAATGGATGCAATGTTTTGGACCCTGGTATCTGTAACTCCAGAGAATTGATTTAATTTCTCTAGGGGATCATTTTTTTGCTCACCAACAACACAAAAGCCTTAGCTTAAGTTCAAGTTCTAAAATTTATGTGAAAAGAAAGAATTACAGAAAAATAGTATTCAGAGACAAAACCCAACTAAGAATCAAATAGAAAGGTTCTGAGTTCATGCAGACAGGAAGAACAGAGACAAGCATCTCCTGAGTCACGTTAACTGACATAGCCCAGTGACCTAAATAGACAAGGTAGTTTGAAAGGCTTCTGGGTCATGGGAACCACGAAGGATAAAGAAATTAGCCCTAAGTGTCAATTTCCTGGACTGTTGAGTGGATGAAGTGAGAATTAATTTTAAAGTGCTCTGAAACAGATAAAAGTGCTTTAAAATTGTGAGGCCATTTTAATAATTAGCAGATTCGCTCCTTCGATAACAGGTACTTAGAGCTGAAAACAGTTGTGCTTATTCCATCAGCGTCCTGTTGGTTTGGGTTGATTTCAGGTACGGCTTGTATAGTCAGTCCTTCCTTGTTTACTGTAAACTTAGTACCCAAAATAACATATTTTGCTCAAATAAATATTCTTCTCTTCTTTTAAACAAAATTTTTGACCTTTGCTGTTGTTATAGATTTTAAAAAACAAAACACATTTTTCAATGCAACCTAGTGTATGACAGCTCTTGCTCTCAGGTCACTCCATAGGTTTAGGACAAGTTGGTCTTGTTTTTTGCTTACTTGAAACGAATCTCCATGATAATACAAAGAGAAGCCGGAGAGGGGTAATGAAGACAGATGCCGTAGGCCACTGAAAAAACATAACACTTCACTAGATAAAAATAATTTGATCGATATTTTGACAGCTGTGCATGTACAAATTATTCTATGACTCAGACTCACTTTTATTTTTTTAAAAATAGTTCAGAACACTGTCAGCAGTGGTATTCAGTGAAGGTTTGGTTGTGACCAAAGAAGATCTCATTACGCTGCTTTTGTAAGAGAAAGTTCTCAATTCCTAAGAAAGTACTTTCCCAGAAGCCCTATGCACGGATATTAATAGGCAATAATGATTTTTCCAGATGTCGAGAGCTAGCTCTTGAAAATCATCCAGGTAGAGGAAGCCATGAGAGGAGATTTTCTCAAGCTGTGAGAAAAGACATCTAAAAAAAAATCTTGCTCTAGGCCAGCCAGAGTGGCTTGTTGGTTGAGCTTCATCCCATGCACCGACAGGTTGCCAGTTCATTCCCAGTCAGGGCACATACCTGGGTTGTGGGTTTGATCACCAGTTGGGGAGTGTACAAAAGGCAGATTGATGTTTCTCTCTCACATCTCTCTCTCTCTCTCTTTCTCTTTCTTTCTCTCTCTGGCTCTGTCTTTCCTCCCCTTTCTCTCTCTAAGCATGTCCTCAGGTGAAGATTTTTTTTAAAAAAATATTATATTGCCAAACTGTCCATTATATGCCAAACTTGACATTTTTTTAGCCTGTATTATCCTTTGGATTACCCTTTCATGTCCCACATTGTGTCCTATTTCAGTCTAATATTCATGGGATCAGACTTTGCTTTTCCCTCTAAATTAAGGTCCTATAGATATGAAAGGAATCAAGAGAGAATGAAAGTTTCCCAGAACTTCTAAGTCATTCAGGGGGGGAAATAGAGGGAGCATATGAATTGGGCCCTGTAGTTAAGGAACTAACAATACAAGAGAGAGAGGAGGTTTGTGCGGGACACGGAGTATCACATGGTGTCCACAGTGGGCAGCTCCCGGGGATGGCCCAGTGATGGCCCTCCTAGTATCCACACCCTTTGTTGTCTCCTCCACATCATGCCAGAGTCAATCTGTGTACCCAATAGGAAGTGACAGGGGCAAGGGTCCACTGCTTCTAAGATTAGGTTATCAAAGATAATGCAGATTGCATCTAATAGCTCACTCTCTCATCCTCTTAGATAACTCCCTAGGAGAGACGTCAGACGCCATGTGGTCAACCCCTCCATAGGGAGGCCTACCAGGACCTGAGACCTCCATCAGCAGCCATGTGAGTGAACATACAGTGGGATCTTGCAGACCAGACAGGCCTTCAGAAGGCTGCAGCCAGCGTCTCAACTGCAACCTCCTGAGAGCCGCTGAGCCAGAACCATCCACCCTCAGAAACTGCGGGGTAACAGATGTTTATGGTTTTAAGCCTCTAAGTTTGGAGGCAATTTCTATGCAGCAATATACATCTAATGCAGTGTTCTTTAAGCTAAAACTGCTCTCAAAATTAAGGAAAGGCAGAGGTCAGTGAGGCCTCAGCTCCTGTGGACAGGTAGCTCGGAGAAAATGTGGCAACAGTGAAGATATTTCACAGAGAATACACCTGCTGGCCTCTCCCTCCAACCCTGTATGTAGTTCCTCTGCCCAGGAAGGTCACTGTGGCTAGTTTTGTGGGTATCTTTCCAGCATATTCTGAGCATTTTTGATGCTCTGCTTTTCTATTCTACTCAGATCCATAGAACAGACTATTGAAAGCCGCATTTGGGCCTGGGACTATTACCAAACCTCTTGAATAATCAAATTTTCTAAGTTATCACTTCCATTCATGCCACAGATTAGATTCCATTAGTTAGTCTTTCCTCTCTTTCTGGAAATATTTAGCTTTCATTAATAATTCATTGTTTGTTTTAACCATGCTCAGCTGAGTGTCCCTTAATATTGAATTAACAGCCTTTTAGCACTGTGAAGGTTCCCTGTTCTATATGGAACTCACACATTAATTACTAGGGTTTTATTCTTGTTTATGAGCCTCATAAGCTTCCGGGACTTCCCACATGCAGTCTGCCCATGAAGTTATACTTTTCTTCCTGGGAACGTATTTGTATTACATGTCAACTTTTGGAATCCCGTTGCCTACATTCAACTTCTTTTTTTTTAGTTTAGTTTTTTAAAATATATAAAAGACGAACTGAATTAACATTTGAAGATTTAATACAATTTTATTTCCATCTTAAGTACACAAAAGAGTTCTTCATTTTCACTTGCGAACACATTTTCTTTCAAATATAACGTTTCCAGGCTTCTTGACCACCATTTCCACGGTAATGTTTTATGTCTTCTTTGTAACCCCAGTTTACTGCTTAGGGTGTGCTTGGCTACAAACTATTTATTTTTAATCCCAGACCACAAAACATATTCACATAATTTAAAACACACACAGTGATTAACATATTCTAAAAGTCCTAAAAGCCATAGCAGTCATGTGGTTTTATTTGGTTGGCAAACTGTGCTTGTTTTATTTTTATTTTTTAAAAGGTTAGTTTTTGCCTCTAGCTGTGTGTTTCGGGACTTTTCCCTTGCTTTAACTAATTTCTAACATGGCCTTGCACAATATGCAATAAGGGATACAATTCACATAAATTTTCTCCAGCTTGCTCTCATTTCCTTTGCGATGGTATAACAGGACACATTTGCTCCTGGGTTCTCGTAGTTTTCTCCATCCACAAGGAACTGACTTTATTTTTTTGTTTCTGGCCCCTGCCTCATAACGCCAACCATTCACAGTCTATCTACTGCGTATGATCTTCCAGGTTTTCTGATTTGATTTTATCTGTCTTCTCATCCATCACTGTTCAGTTGTGGTCCACTTGTCTACCAACACACAATACAAGTCTACTTCCCTCTGTGAAAATTTCCTGGATGGAACACACTCTGGGGCTTGATAAATTAATATCTTAATAAACAAAAAACAGTCAACAACAAAAGACTAAAGGCTAATCTGATAAGGAACTATTACATCAGTACCAACTCATAGAACCTGTTCCTAGATTCTCGGAGGTTATCATAAAGGTGGCTGCACATTGAGAGACCGTCTGCAGATTCATTGCCCTCCGAGTCTGGTGTGCTTGAGAAAACACCGCTTGGGAACCGGTAAGAGTTACAGATTTCTAGCCCGCTCCCAGAGATTCTGAGTCAGTGAATCTGAGGTGGGATCCAGGAACCTGCACTCTCCAGGACTTCTATGTAATCAGGTTTAGTCTCATGTTTTGAGAAGATTTCGATGAGAAACACGGAGAACTCTTACAGGAGCAATATGTGTGTGTTTATAGTATAGAAATAAGGAGGAAGATGAATTAAATGTCTATCATGCGTTGGAAATAGGGACCCCTCTTTCAGATTTTTCGAGAAGATCGTTTAGAGAAGGTGTCATTAAATAAACCATTTCAGTAGTTCAAGAAAAAACATCATTATGGGAAATTATCTTGTGAAGAGTGTAAGGGAACTATCTGGACTTGCTCTGAAACTTGAAAAGACAAAAATCTAAATGTATTTACAATAGCTAAGATCTGGAAACAGCCCAAGAGTCCATCAGTAGGCGAGTGGATAAAAAAGCTGTGGTACATATACCCAATGGAGTACTATGCAGCTGTAAGAAAGATCTCTTATCCTTTGAGATGACATGGAGGGACCTAGAAAGTTTTATCCTAAGCGAAACAAGCCAAGCAGAGAAAGACAAATATCACATGATCTCACTTATTGTTGGGATATAATGAACTAAACAAACTGACGAACAAAATAGACCCAGAGTCATAGAAGTAGGGCACAGACTGGCAATCCTCAGAAAGGGGTGGGGGAAGGAATAAACCACAGAACTTATATGCATGTACTCATAACCGATGGACATAGACAACAAAGCTGGGGACGGGGTGGGAGGGGATAGGGAGGAGGGAGGCAATGGGAGGGAAAAGGAACAACATCTGTAACAAAAATAAATTAATAAAAAAAATCTAAATGAGAGTGGGCGCTGTTGACAGGACGGAAAACTTGAAGTTGCTAAGATGAAAGCTGATTTAAACCTTGCACAGTCCATTAATTCTAACGATCATTAATTCTCACGATTCTGTCTGCTTTATTGGAAGTCCATAGACACGCAGCCAGCTCCCGTTTCATCCAGAAAAAGTTATTTGAACCAGGTGTTTTCCCATAGAGCAGCTTCTTATTCCTGGCTGCACGATCGAATTATCTGCAAGCTTTAATAAATATTTAGATCTGGGTCACACCCCCTACATATTGGATTTTAATTATTCTCAGGCATGGTCTGTGCATCAGGATTGCTGAACCTTTCAGGCGAGTTTGCTGTGCGGCCGAGGATAATAGCCACTGCTGTCGTTAACCTGGCGAGCCCTGCAGCAGTGTGCGAGTCAGCTGTCTGAACCTGACGGACGCAGGGGTAATTCACACACCACCAACAGTGCTTTGCGGTTCTTCATTAGTGGAGACTTGAAAGCTCCACACTGTGCTTTCTTCTAAAGTCAGATGTCCTTAGAAAAGGCAGTTAGACACAAGTCATGTTTCAGTGACAGACTGTGAAGATTAGTCTCTTTACTTTTATTTACATATTATTTATTGGGCAGATTAGCCCATCCTGGCCGTGAAATAAGCCTAAAATCAGATATTGATATCCTGATTGTCACATTACTTTAGACCAGTGGTTCTCAACCTGTGGGTCATGACCCCTTTGGGGGTTGAATGACCCTTTCACAGGGGTCGCCTAAGACATAACAGTAGCAAAATTACAGTTATGAAGTAGCAACGAAAATAATTTTATGGTTGGGGGTCACCACAACATGAGGAGCTGTATTAAAGGGTCACGGCATTAGGAAGGTTGAGAACCACTGCTTTAGACCTCAGAGCTCTGTGGTAGGTGGAATCATAGCCCCAAAGATGGGTTTCAATCCCCAGAACCCGAATAGCATGAACATGAACAGGGCTAAGGGGAATTAAGGGTGCAGATGGAATTGAGGTTGGTAATCAGCTGATTTTAAGACAGGAAAATTATCCTGGATTCTCCATTTGGAACCAATGTAATCACAAGAGTCCTCAAAAGTGGAAGAGGCAGACAAATGAAAAGAATCAGAGATGCAACAACAGACTCGGGGTCAAAGTGGTATGCTATGAAAAGAATCCAACCTGCTGGTGCTGGCTTTGAAGAAGAAGGAAGAGAGCCATGAGCCAAGGAATGGGGCAACCCTTAGAAGCTGGAAAAGTCAAGGAAATGGATTCTCCCCTAGAGCCTTCAGAAAGGAACATAGTTCTATAGTTCTACCAACACCCTGATTTTAGCCAAGTGAGATCCATTTTGGACTCTTACCTTCCAAACTATGAGATAATAAATTTGTGTTGCTTTAAGCCACTAAGTGTGTGGTCACCTGTTACAGCAGCGATAGGAAACGAATACAACTTGCCTATTACATAAGAAGAGAAACCCATGGAACCACAGAAACACTCTATTGAGATCAGCTCTTTGGTGGTCCTAGGGCTCAGGGGCACATACCAGCTTTCTCATGAAATATATGATATCCTGAAGGACTCTAATTCCCACAGTTGGGTGTTGGATGATGCCTACCTTCCTTAGAGGAAACACAGCCTCTTCGTGGACAAATCCTCAGATAGATGTGGTGTGCCCACTGGGTGCAAGGCACCGAGGAAGAGGGGCCGGCAGGCGAACAGCACTGAGAACAGGGGAGCTCTCTCCTCTATTCACCGTGCACAGTATTTTCAGCATTGCCCAGAGCTCTAAATAAACAAAGCTATCATTTTGAGGATTTGTCATCATCCCAATGAGAGTGCTCTTCTTGTCTTAACTATCTCTTATGTAATCAGCCCTGTGTACATATGTTGCTGAGAGACAATTGGCTGATCTTTCAAGCTCTTAGTTCTGTGTTCTCAAATCCTTCCTCAGAAGTCCCTGTTCTGTGGCTACAACTCCCATCCTTACCCCAGCTATAAAAATATACATATTACATCAATGCAAACAAGGCGATCGCCCTGATTCTTGACAGAAAGACACACGTGAAAGGGAAATCCTGGAAGGTGTATTTGTGCAGAGTGTAAGCTGGACTTCCTGGTGGAGAATTTCAGTCTCCTGATTACACGATGATCTGTATAGTCTCAGTTTTGATTTCCATGTGTGTCTTCAATGAATGTTTGAAAAACTAATACCATGTCATCTTGCTGGACATTAGGGATACAATGACAAACAAGACATGCATGGTCCCATCTTTCCTGAAACTTAAAATCTGGCAAGTGTTCTAGGAGAGAAAACAGAAAATTCCAGTACTGTATTAATAATTTGTTTGTTTACTCACAAATTATTTGTGGGGTTCTTGTACTGAGCTAGTGCCAAGGAAAGAAAAGTAAGACCCAAGGCTGCATTTTATGTACTGAAATGAGGATGGCAGGAGTCCCTGCCGCACCATTTTAATTTTAATAGAACAGACCAAATATACAGAGATTTTGTAGAGCTGAATGCCTTAGTCACTGAGGACGGCTGTGGAGTGGTTTGTACATCTGCGTGGCAGGCCCTTTTTTCCTAAAACCTGAGCAGGGCCCACTCAGTACCTTAGATTTTTATTCTAAGGTTCTTCTAGACTATGAACTTAAGCCTTCATTTGGAGACATTTTTTCCCAAAAATTTGGAATTGTTCCCCAAATAAATAAATCAAAATCCAAGCCTACCTTGCAAATAAGAGACTTCAGGAGAAGAGGGTTCTGTTGGCCACACACATTCAAATCATCAGGGAATGCTTGTAATTCCTACGGAGTTACATGCTCGGTGCCTGACACTCTGTAATCTGCATTTTTAACATGGAGCTCAGGACTGCAACACCCACTGCATTAGAGGACCCCAGTCTATCTCACACTGCCATTTTTCTTTTATCAGATCCGAACAGCTGGGTCTTTCAAGCTTGATTTCAAATTCAAAGCGTTCCACAGGGATTTCGAATAAGGCTGCCCTCTTAAACTAGTCAACCCCATAGATGATGCATGAGATGACATCTGAGAAGTAAACGAAGAGCTTGTTTATAAACGTTTGACCTGAGAAGAGGGGAACTCTTGAGTTCAACCATCCAAGGTAACTTGGATGCGATTCAGGTTGGTAAGACAAATTATTTTAGTAACCAAACATTGAAACCTAATCAATTACATGGAGCAGGTCTTAGAAAAGCTTGTCAATAGGCTACTTCTTCCTTTGAAGTGTCTCTCTCTTTTTTTAGACTTACTGTTTTTTGAAATAAAAAACTGACAGTGTTAACCAGCACAATTCAGGAGAGAGAGAGAGATTGAGGTTGGATTTGGGAGAGAATAAGCCTGTTATTTTCTGAGTTAGAGATGAGTCAACAGACTACTGTGAACTAGAGGAAGAATTCTCAAGATTACCTCAAGACTCTAGGCTCAGGGTCCATAATCACTCAGTTTCTGGTTATAATTTGGAGTCCCCAGAGATGTCAGTACACAGAAAATACACTGGCCGGAAAACTTTGTATCCCAGTTCCCTTTGTATTTAGTTTCCTCATTGTAAATTCACACGTTTATTTGTCTCTAATTTTTTCTCTATTGAGTCTGAAAAGTATTGGTTAAGCTCCCTGGCCTCACACCCTCAAATTATGGTGTCAAAATAGTTTCTTGACTGCCAACTTACAAGCTGAGATTCTGTGAGATTCAGCTTAATTGAGCAGCTGGACCCCTTCAATAACACCTCCAGGTTGTTTCTCAACAACTGTAAAATATATAATAGGGTTTTTAGAGATGTTAGGAGTCAATATTTTATTTTACAAAGAAGGAACCAGGCTGAAAAAGGTGAAGCGATGGGCCAAAGACACAGGGAAAAGACATGGATGAGTAATGATACACAACTTTTAAATCTAAGGACAATGTTGCTCTCACAGCATCACAGTGTCTCTCACAAACAGTGCTCGCCATAATGACTTTGTTTTCATCCACTTATATGCCCACTGTGCTTTTGATGATAGTATACCTTTGTTAGGAAGCAAATCCTTCCATGGATAAAATGACTTCATAACAATAGACGTTTCACTTAGACTTTTTCCTGGGGCCTCATTGCTTCCCAAACCAGTGCGTGTTGCTGCATGATCATCCACTTCTTAGACCTCACATGGATTTCTTTCTCTCTTTTTAGTCACCCAGCGGTGCCCCTGCCTAAACATACTAACAATCAGATCAAAGAAGGTAAACAAAACTCTCTTGCTTAAAAATTGATCTTCCTCAATTTGGAAATAACTCTCAAGCTTTGACCGACTGTTCATGTTCTATTAAAAAATACACAGTTATTCATTAAGCTTGGCTTTATACTTAAGAAACCCACCAATAAGAATTAGAAGGGAGGCCTGGCCGGTTTGGCTCAGCGGTTAGCATCATCCTGCAAACCAGAGAGACCCGGGTTCGGTTTCTGCTAAGGGCACGTACCTTGGTTACAGTCCGTCCCCAGCCCTGGTTGGGGTTGTGTGGGTGGCAGTCACTCAATGTGTCTCTCTCACGTCGATGTTTCTCTCTCTCTCTCTTCCTCCCTCTCTCCCTCCCACTCTGTCTGAGGATAATTGCAAAAATGTCCTCGGGTGAGGATAAAAAAATAAAAAATACAATTAGAAGGGAAGGTCAGAATGGCCCATGGATGTAATTTACTTCCCTAAGCACATTTAGACAGGCCTCTGGCACACAGAAATGCCTTCCAATGTAATAGCTATATAAAATTCATTTTTATCTGCTTTGCTTCAAGTTTGTTATCCTGCATTTTGCTTAGTGCTTACAGGGCTAAAGAATAACAGAAACCAGACCAGAAATCATTGCATTTTCTCTGGGCTCTAAATGTCATGTGTCAGAACAGTCACTGGACTCTCACCAGATTGCTGATTGGATTCAGATTATGGCCTCCCCAGCCGTTTGATTTAAACTACCCTGAAGGTATGAGCTCAACAGAGCTCTGAGACAATTGGCACGGACTGTGCAAATAGCCCATGCTCAGAACTCAGGAACACCTCACCATTCGCCTAAGAAAATCTCTATGACAAAACAACTTATCGGTTGGAGGTAAAACATGCTTTAGACACTTTGGGGAAAGCTTTTGTGTGATCCATTACAGTTCGTCTGAACTAGACAGAGAAAACGTGTTCCGAAGGATTATCCAAAACACTTTTTAAACTGAGGGTGTCTCTGAAACAGTATGTTGGGCTACACAACTGTTTGAGATTTTAAAATGTAGGCTGTTCTTACTCCTTCCTCTTACCTGTGTCTTTCAGGTAGTTTACTTTCCTGTAAATCTAAAACTATTCTAAAACCAAAAAGTTATTAAAATTAGTATTTTTTAAAATGGAGACAAGAGGGACAAGATAGTTGTCAACGGGTAAGGGAAAGAAGGAATCGAAGGATATACCCAGGAACGTGATTGTGTCTCTTGTGAAGTTCTAGAAACCAGGAGAATGTTTCTTAGAGACAGTTCCTGTCCTGGGTGTGTGCTGCACACAGAAGGTCCTCCTAAAGACACTTCAACGGTGAGTGATGGCGCATGCTTGCGTGTTAGAAGGTAATGAGGAAGACAAGGGTGCCAGGAAGAGAATCTCCGCCGCGGGAGGCTATGAGTTGTGTTTACTGATGTAGAGATTATGGGCTATTCTAGGGCTCTGAGCCTGATTCTGGAAGAAAGCTTCTCAGGGGTCTTTTTCATAATCGATGAGCCTCTGTTGAGCATCTCCTACATGTCAGGAATCAAAGATACAGAGATGAACAGGATGAAGTCCAAGGTCCTTGGTGTCAAGAGTGTCATTGAAGAGTTAGGGGTGGGTGCACAGGGTGGTGTGAGAATTGCTAAAACAGAAGTAAATATGGAGTGCTAAGGGGCCATAGAAAGGGAGCATCGAGATTAGACTTGGGGTCAGTGAAGACTTGAGCTGCACGTAGAAGAGTGACTTAAAAATAGGCTAGGGGAAGGGCTGGGCCTTGAGACAAGAGGGAGTAACTGAGCACAGCCATGGAGGCATGAAACAGCCCCATGCGAAGAACGGCAATGAGGTCTCCACAGCTCACATGGAATAGCGGCAAGAAATGAGGCCCAAGTGCTAGAGTGGGCAGAATAACGGCTTGAGAAATGACCTAAGCACATGAACTCTTTTAGATCATTACAATCAGGCTCCTCACAGCCTCTCGCATCCCACTTCTGCTACCCACTGGTGCTTTGTAATAACCCATGGAGTCATCAATCCTATGAGACAAATGGAGAGAGAACTAAAGTTGACTCGTGTTATAAGATGACAGACTGCAGACTGATGTTTCACTGTCATTTTTATTGCACTGCATATCTCAATTCTACCGTGAGGAATGTATTTTAAAGAAAATAAAATCTCTTGTGATGATGAATGTGCAAAATGTCTGCATCATGAAGATGACAGAAGAGCGTGTGCGGGAGAATTCCTGTACCAGACAAAGTGTGCCCTAGAACAGTGTTAGAAATACCTACTGGACATTCTTGGGGTAAAGCTCTTGCTATTTATCTTATCATGGGTTTAATTGTTCTGTGGACCATGCATATTCTTTGTGTGCCCTCAGGGCACAGAACACTGTGCTGTAAACCCAGCATGCCCTTCGCAGGAATATAAATGCTGTAAGAAGTAGAAATGTTTCTCCTGGAGAAGAGAAGGCTGAGGAGCAATGTTTGAAGAAGGGCTTGTTCCCCGGGGATTAGCATCAGTTGTCAGGGGGGAAAGAGGTTCCTAAGGGCTGAGCCAGAGTGTTGTCCACCTCCTTCCCCCTGTAGCACCCAGCAGATGGCCTCACCCGTAGGTAGGTAGTAATAAGAACTGCTGGGCAGCTGGAAAGATGGACGGATGGAGGAAGGGATGGGCTGAAACATTTGGGAATGCTGCTGCCAGTGCACAGAGCTGGCTCTCCCAGCAGAAGTGGTGGAAGGCAGCTGCCTACACCTTACCCGGTGCCACAGGGCAGCACAGTTCTGAGGCTGTGGGCTCTGAAACCAGGCCCCGTGGATCTGCTTCCTGCCTCTGTCATTGCATAGCCTAGTACAGGCAAGAAATGTCGCCAATATGCAAATGTCCTAGGTTTCCTCATCAGTAAATGAGGGATATTAAAAGATATAAAACCTTGGCTGGTGTGGCTCAGTAGGTTGGGTATCATCCTGTGTACCAATAGGTTTCCAGTTCGATTCCCAGCCAGGGCACATGCATGGGTTGCAGGCTCGTTCCTCAGTAGGGGTAGAGCAGGAAGCAGCCAGTCAGTGTTTCCCTCTCACATCAATAATCCTCTCTCTCTCTAAAAATCAATTTAAAAATCTTTATATATATATATATATAATGTTTATATCATATGGTTGTGAGCATTGTGATATAAATGTATCACTTAATATATATGTGAGATATATATCACTAAATATACATACACACATAAAATCAACATACACACAAAACTATGGAATTCACTAAAATACCATTTATCTATTTGTATTAAGGTGCCTTTCCTTCTTGGTACTTAGACTCTTGAATACTAATAACAAGAGTGAAGGAGAGATAAGTTAGGAAAACATTACACAATTTTTCATCCTTTTCCCACTCTCTCTTACTCTGAGTAAGGAGGAATTGAATGGGAACCATGTATTGTTGAAGGAAAAAGATAACAAGTCAAAACGAACCTATAAAACTCTGACAAGTATGGCATGCTGAACATAATAAACTAACTTGAACTTTTCGGTTTGGTCAGATGGGTTGATCTGAAGTTGAATTCACGAGGACAGGAAATGGAAGCCAGACAAGAGGTGGCAGATTTTCAACACATACCAGGGCCAGAAAAATACTTTCTCACCTGAAAATGAATCCTTTCCTCTGTTTTCTCCCTTGAGGAGAAAGAGGAAAAGAAATGCCAAGGACTGAAAAGCCCAAGCAGGAGATGCTCTGTGCTCTCCTCTCGGGGCTGAATTATTGATGGGCTTACTCACCCTGTTGTAGACATTGTCCTCACATCACAGTAATTCCAGGAACTTCTCACGCTCACTGGGAAGGGGACAGGTTATCTATAGCAGGTGGTGATTGAGTCCCCAGTGACACTCTGCACTAGCCTTTTACAGGGGACTCTTTCCCCACCAGCCCCAGTCACCGGTTCGCATCACACCTAGCTGACTTCACCTGTCCTGAGAGGCAGGCTGCCTCCCGAGGCAGAAAGTAAGAAGGCTGTGATTCGGGCTTGCTGACAAGTCTCTAATTCTTGGAATTGTTTGGCAGGTGGATTTGCCAAACAACTAATTTCCCCTAAATTAAAAATAAGATGAGAAAAGAGGAACAGCTGAGATGCCTGATGTTTCCTGGATTTTAAAGGAAGGCCCTACTCAGCGTGGCGGCGCTGTGGCTCTCGGAGGAGATGCTGCCGTGGGCGGTGCCCACGGACTTCCAAGGCACAGTTGGTCCATGGAGGTACTTGCTGTGCACACTGACGTGGTCTCCCACATATCCAACCCGTTCTTTTCCACTGAATATGAAAATGCTTTTGGGAGAATTGGAATTGACCTTCATTTTAAAAGGTGCATTTGTTATAAGGTTTAGTTTTAAGGTTTTCTCACCCCCTTTACCAGTGACTGGTGCTGGAATGAACCAAGAAGCATGTGCTGGAGGCTGTGGCTTCACCAGACTTAAAAGACTCAGCCACTTACTAACTTGGAGGGGAACCAGCTGACGCTGTGGATGGACAGGTGGAAGACTGAAGTTGAGCCCTCTCCAGTATTGTGAAACTGCCGGAGTAGACTTGGGGTGTATCCTGCCTTAGAGTCCCCTCTTATGAAACCTACTAAATGTCTTTGTTATTTCGAATCATTCAAGTTTCCTTACTTCTAAAACACCTTTAAAATACAGAAATCTGCTTAAAATACATAATTTGTCTTTGACATTGCTACATTTTTATGTCAACATGTAGGACCAGCTTCATAAGGAACACAGAGTTTCTGGATGAATGAATGAATGAATGAATGAATGAATGAATGAATGAATGAATGCTGGTGTAATCATCAAATTTTATTCATTAATGTCTATAAGCTGCAGTGGAGTGTCCTCTTTGGGTCTAGCACTATGCTTGACTGTGAGGGTAAGTGGATAAATAAAACCCTGCCCTCAACTTGCTCATATCTTGTAGAAGATTCAGACGTAGAAAAAGTACATGGAAACACCATGTAATAAATGTGATAATAGAGCTACACAAATATTCCTGGGTTCCAGAGAATTAATGATGCCAGAGCTGTGCCTTATAAGATAGCTGGATGCTAAGTCAGGTAGAGAGAAAGCAAAGGAGGATTCCGGAGATTGCAGATACGTTATGAACAATCGCAGGGCGTCCATTCTCAGACTATGTATAATGTAAATAATAACCCTTAGTGCTGTCCAGTGCACAACCTATAGCAGCTGTATGTGGCAGCCTTCAATAAAAACAAAGAAAAGTAGAAAGTGGTGAGAAAATTCACAGACCTACAAACTGTCATTCTTGTAGACAGGTTCTCCCTGAAGATAAGGTTGGAGAGGCATTCAGAAACATACGTTGTTCTCATAGAGTCACCTTACAGAACATGTTAAGGAAAAGGAAATTGATCCCATAGGCTAGTATTTCTCCTAAAGTATGTGCATCAGCATCACCCAGAGAGCATTTCTCAAATGCAGACTTGCAGACCCAACTCCCAGAGCCTGGGGTGGGCCCAGGGACCTCCATCTCCAACCTGATCTTCAATTAATTCTTCTACCTCCTAAAATGAAAGAAACAGCGGTGAAGGCAAGGTGATGTGGTGTCACTGAAGGAGGTCAGTCAGTGGAGTGACACAGTCAAATTGGTTTCAGAATACTTTTCTGGCTGCTATTTGAGGAGTGGATTGGGAACTGGCAGAGTGGAGGCCATTAGGAAGATGTGCAGTAATTCAGATGAAACGTGAGGAGACAAGGGCAGTAGGGGTGGAGAGGAAGCCAAAGATTTATGCAGCTCCTTTGGCAGGCCAGATGGTCTCAAGGCCAGAGGAGCACTGTGACCCTCGCTTGTTTTCTGGATGGAGAGCCTTACTCAGAAAATTCTTTGCAAGTGGGCAGAGAAAGCCAAAAGCCTGTGTGACGTCTTCTGAAATTGTTGCAGCACTGACTTCATAGTCCCTGCTGAGGACATGTCTGTTTAGGAGTTGAGGCTGAGGGGTCATTAAGTACTCTGGTCCCAAGCACCCTAAACACCCTCCTGGACCAAGAACAGACAAATCACATGTATGACCCAAAATATTTGCAAAATACCCTTTCAAATGCCATTTGGGATAGCACAAACTGAGTAGTTAAGGTTTGTGAAGACCAGAGGCACCAAGCAAAGAAATAAAGAGAAATGGGGAGATAGGAAGAATAGTGAAACCCATAACTTTTATCAGCTCACCCCCCACCCTGCCCCCAGGAGCCTGGTCAACTGGTTGAGGAGATGAATGAGCTCATTCAGTCATCCAAAATCAAATGTTTCAACACCTCTCTGCCACATACTAACTGTATGACTTCAGGGGCATTATCTAATCTTTCTCTTCCTTGGTTTCCTCAGCTGTAAAATGGGAATAGTGCACCACCTCCGAGGATGGCTATGACAATAAATGGATTCACCTTTGTAAAGCTCTTAGAAGAAAGGAAGCATGTGCAACAGCGCAAGTCAGCAAGCCCTTGGATTTAATTTAAATAAAATATACTTATTCATCATATTTAAGATAAATTAAATTTGAATTTGAATACATGTGCCCACTACTTTAGCATTGAGCACCCAGGGCCTGGGTTGAACAAGAATCTCTGCATTCTAGCCTTCACTTCCCTTCTGGGGCTGATGCTGAGGCTCGTAGGTGCTAGTACCAAACATTTTACTTACTAGATTACAGGTTAATTGTAAAGGGATGGAACTCAGGAACAGTCAGATGGAAGAAATGCACAGGGCATTGTATGCGGGAAGGGGCACGGAGCTTTCATGCTGTCTCTGGGCATGCCAGTCTTCCCAAATCTCCTCGCATTCACCAACCCAGATGCTCTCCAAACCCAGTCCTTTGAGTTTTTATGGAGGCTTATTGTATCATCAGGATTAATAATTGGAATCACTAAGTATTTGTTCTTGGAGTTCCATTATACAAATTCTATAGTATGTCTTTTGCGTACATAGGAGGTTCTGGGGACCTGGATCTGATGAACTTTTTGAAGTGGTGATTCAATCACCCTCTGGGGAGATACCATTTCAGAAATTATTAGTGTATATTGTGTTCAGAGAAGCAATTCTTCCTAACTTCTAGTGTTTCCTTCCATGTAGAGAAATGTCATGTAACTTAACACTCCTAAGCCTGTACCCTCTTAGACATAATTGATGATTGAGCTTGAATGGAAGGAGGAGGCATGGGTCACTGAGGTCCTTCCTTTGCTTTACTTCTTAGGAGCTAACCGCCCTTGGAGAGTCCGTCTCGCCTCTGCTCCTCTGGGAAGGGCCCTATTTCTGATCAGGGAGTTTTCCCCCACTCCCATGCTGGTTTGTAAGTTTGCCTAATCTTGGGGTTTAGTGTGAGAAATCCCACATGCTTGCAGATGTAGGCCAGATTTTCTAAAATAATCTCTTCCATAAAGGAGTTCCTTGACCTCTGTCTTCTGATCCTTTTGTCTTATTTCAATTATTTTAGAACTTAGTTCGGGAAATTGGATGTTCTTGATTATATCCATTACTTGAAGACATCTCTACAAATATAATTTATATCATTGTATAAATTTTATGATTAATCTGATCTTGTTATAATACAAGAATGCATTTGTTGATTCTATTTTATGGGTGTAGGAGATCCAATTCATTGGTTGATAGCATTGAATAGAGAATTGATTACAAGGTGTTTAAGCTGTTTGGTTAATACATTTAGTATCACATTATCAAAAGATAGGTTGGGTCTGAACTTTGTACAAGTATTATAGTTGTTTTGCTTAATTTTTTAAAACTATTTTTGTAGGATTGAAGAAATAGCCTTTGATGAGATTTTTCTTCTCTAAAATGAAAATGCTCTCTTCTGAAATAAAATGAATATAAAAACATTAAAAAATGAAAGAGTTCACAAGATTTGTGGACAAGAAGAGAAAACCTTGAAGGGAGAATTAAGATTTGATTAAATCTTTCAATTATTCAGTTTGAACTAATCCTTCATAATGTTAATTCTCAAAACTATTGTAATTTTATAAGAACTGTTCTATCATCCTTTTTTTGTTTTTTTTTTATCCTCATCCGAGGACATTTTTGCATTTATCTTCAGATAGAGCAGGAGGGAGAGAGGGGGAAGAGAGAGAGAGAAACATCGACACGAGAGAAACACATTGAGTGGTTGCCACCCACACGACCCCAACCGGGGACGGGGACAAACTGCAACTGAGGTACGTGTCCTTTGCGGGAACCGAACCTGGGACTCTCTGGTCCGTGGGTGACGCTCTAACCACTGAGCCAAACCGGCCAGGGCTCATTCGTTTCTTTATATCTTTATTTTTTCCATCACCACCAAGTATGCTTTGCTGGTTCTTTTGGGATCCTTCCACATTGATGAATAAGTGTGCACCTCTCCCCTTTGGCAACTTCTCTATTGTGACAAGTTCTTTATTTAACAAAGATAATTTATTCTCTAGACTAGCAACTTTCAACCTTTTACCTCTCATGCACACATAAACTAATTACCAAAATTCTGAGGCATACCCAAAAATATATTTTTTGTCAGTCTGTCAAAAAAATAGATATAATTTTGATTCATTCACACCAGATGGCTATTGTTGTGTTGGTTGTTGTCATTTTTTTGTTTGTTTGACAATCTAAAGGAAAAGAAGTCAGTGCCCCTGACTAAATAGTCGGGTATTGCATGTTTTAAAAATTCTTATAGCACACCAGTTGAAAATCACTGCTCAAGACAGATCATTAATTATGTGTGATGACTGCGTGCTTCAGAATATCCAGATTACCAGGTATCTTATTGTGAATTTTTTTTAAAACTTCAAGTTCAGTCTTCTAAACAGATAAACATTTTCAGAGCCAGCCAGTCTGCATATCGTGCCCCATGTGTAAATGCCTATCTCACATTCTGGATTCTTCTATTTCAAGGCCAATATAATTTTTCACCATAAGTATCTGAAGCATGAGATTAAAAAAATTTTGTTCCAGGAACACTGTCAGCCTAGGAATTAATTATAGACAAAACAAAAAGGCAACAACAAAAAACTTCTTTAGAGCTGTGTATGCATATTGAATCCAATCTGTCATTATTAAAAAACTTTCCATGGTTATTAATCATTCTCTATTGTTTATTTTGCAGTTTCAATTTTATTTTTATTATATTTTAAATTATTTCATTCGCATATTAAATCATAATAGAATCAACTTCATAAATTTATAGTAAGGATTTAATGAGTTAATATATGTAAAGTGTTTAGAACATTGTTTAGCTGTATTATTATTATAGTATTATTTTTATTTAATCTTGAGGTTAAAGGTATGCTGTGAGCCTGAGTTTTAACCCAGACTAACCAGCCGTATGAGTGCATTACTCAGCTTGCGCTACCATAACCAAAACAGACTGCTGGCTTAAACAGCAGACTTTATTTTCTCACATTTCTGGTGTCTGGAAGTTCAAGATCAGGGTGCCACACTGTAAGTGTCTGATAAGACCTTTCTTCCTGGCTTGTAGGTGTCTACCTTCTTGTTATGACGTAGAGTTCTAGGAGAGAAAAAGAGCAAGCTCTCTCGTGTCTCTTCTTGTCAGGCACTAATCTCATCAGACCAGGACACCTGCTCATGGCCTCATCTAAACCTAATTATCTCCCAAAGACCCACCTCCAAACATCATCAACTAGGGGTTAGTGTTTTAACATGAATTTTGTGGGGGACAGAATTCAGTCCATATCAATGAACCTGGGCAATATTTATCTTATCTAAGCTGAAGTTCTCACTTTGTAAAATGTGGATTAGGACACAACAGAGTCATTGTGATGTTTAAATGATGATTTTCATCTTCTGCTTTTTTTGTTATTTTGTCAGAATTTCCCCCTATACAGACATGTATTACTTTTGTTATAAGAAAAATAATAAGAAGACATAATCTCCTAAGAGGAAAGGAAGTGTCTCTCTTCTAATTGGCTTTTTGTTCTTCCTGTCTTCTGTTTTCAAAATCCTTCCTGAGCCAGCTTTTTAGAAGATGGCGGTGGGCAGGACCGGAGCGAGGGTGAATGTGTGAGAGTGGGAGCGAGTGGGAGTGAATGTGAGTGTGGACGACCCACCTTGAGCAGTGCACAGACACAGGGCAGAAGGTTCCCGTGCTGTGGATGGAAAGCTGCCGGCTACTGCGGTAAGCGGGTGTCAGCCAGCTTCTCCCTTCGTGGCTAGAAGCCCCACCATTTTGGAAGATCCCTGGTCTTCTCTGGGAGGAAGAAGCAGGGAGCAGCTAGGGCTGAGCAGCCTGAGTCCACCAGGGCGCCTTGCACCATCGGACCAGGGGACCCAACTGTGTCAACGTGGACCAGTACACAGTAGTGGTGCTATTGAGGTGCCTGCTGCAGTAGACAAAACCAGCCGGGAGCCGAGCACCACCCTCCACAGCAGCAGCCTGATTGGAGCCCAGCACCTTCCCCCACAGCAGCAGTGACTGTTCGGGAGTGGAACACCCCCCCACACACACACACAACAACAGCTGAGGCTCAGGAGCCGAGACACACCCCCAGCAGCAGAGGCTTGGGAGCGAACATCCATCCCCAGGCAGCAGCAGCACAGATCGGCAGCTGGGACCCATCCCCATCAGCATTAGCAGAGGCTGATCAGGTGGAGTGCCCCAGCCCAAGCAGCAGCAAGACTCGGGCAGCCGAGACCTGCCCCTGGCAATGGCAGGAGCAGACTTGGAGTGGAGCCCCTCCCCCAGCAGCAGCAAAGTCCCAGGAGCAAAGCATCCTCAGCCTCCAACAGCAGCAAAGGACTGGGAGCTGAGAGCACCCCATGGAAACAGCAGCAGCAGTAGCAGTGCAAACCAGGAGTTGACACCTGCCCCAGCAGTGACTGATCAGGAGCTGAGCCCCACCAGGCATAAGCATACCCCAGCAGCACACCAGTGGGACCCATGCACCCCAGCAGTGCACCAGCTAGAACCATGCACCCCAGAAGCGTACCAGTTGGATCCATGTACCCCAGAAGCATACCAGCAGGACCCATACACCTCAGCAGTGCACCAGCTGGACCCACACACCCCAGGCAGCAACAGCACAGATTGGCAGCTGAGACCCATCCCCAGTGGCATCAGCACAGGCTGATCAGGAGCAGTGTCCCAGCCCAAGCAGCAGCAAGACTTGGGGAGCCAAGACATGTATGACAGAGCAATACCAGCTGCCAGTTGTCAATCCTCCAGGACCCACACAGCAGGCAAGAGGCGCCATACATCTAAACAGTCTGGGAGGCACAGCAGCCTTATTTGATACACACTGACCTGCCTACACATTCCAACATCCCTCACCAAGCCTAGAACTACAAGACTGCTAAAATGGTGAGACATAGAAACAAAACCCAAATGAAAGAAAAGGAGGGATCACCAGAAAAGGAACTACAGGAAAAGGAAGAAAGCAATTTGTCAGATAAAGAATTCAAAGCAATGATTTTAAGGGTGCTCAAACAATTTAGTGAGAACTATAAACAACTTAATAAGAGTTATGAAGAGCTCAGTGGGAACTACAACAGCTTTAAAAAAGAGGTAGAAGCTATGCATAAAAATCAAGAGGAAATAAAGAATGACATAGCTGTTATGAAAAATACCTTAGAAGGATTCAGTAATAGATTAGAAGCTGAAGACCAAATCAGCTACTTAGAAGACAAGGTAGAAAAAAACACCCAAATAGAGCAGCAAATGGGAAAACAAATTAAAAAGTAGGAGGAGAGTGTAAGGGAGCTTTGGGACAATACAAAATGTAACAACATTCACATTATAGGGGTACTGGAAGGAGAAGAATCAGAGAAAGGAATAGAGAAACTGAAGAAATAATGACAGAAAACTTCCCTAAACTGGTGAAGGAAAAAGTCACACAAGTCCAGGAAACACAGAGAGTCCCAAGCAAGATGAACCCCAAAAGACCCACAGCTAGACACACCATAATAAAAATGGCAAACGTTAAAGACAAAGAAAGAATCTTAAAGGAAGCAAGAGAGAGACAGAAAGTTACCTACAAGGGAGCTCCCATTAGACTGTCAGCTGATTTCTCAATAGAAACACTGCAGGCCAGAAGGGAATGGTATGAAATGTACAAAGTAATGAAAGGCAAGGGTCTGAATCCAAGACTACTCTATCCAGCAAGGCTACTATTCAAAATGAAGGAGAAATAAAGAGCTTCACAGACAAAAAAAAGCTAAAGGAAATTACCACCACCAAACCAGCACTGCAAGAAATGCTGAAGGGACTGTTGTAAGAAGAAAAAGAAACAGAGAGAGAAAGAGAAAGGAATACAGGCATAAAATAAAAATGGCAACTAATAAGTATCTATCAGTAATAACCTTAAATGTAAATGGCTTAAACGCTCCATTCAAAAGAAATAGGGTAGCTGATTGGATAAGAAAACAAGACCCATATATATGCTGTCTACAAGAGACTCACCTCACAACAAAAGACTCACATAGGTTGAAAGTGAAGGGATGGGAAAAAATTTTCCAAGCAAATGGAAATGGAAAAAAAGCTGGTGTAGCAATACTCATATCTGATAAGATAGACTTCAAAACAAGGGCCATAATAAGAGACAAAGGTCACTACATAAAATTAAAAGGATCAATACAACAAGAGGATATAACCCTGGTAAATATATATGCACCAAATACGGGAGCACCAAAATACATTTAAAAACTTCTGGAGGACTTCAAGGGAGAGATCAATAGCAATACGATCATAGTGGGTGACTTTAACATGCCACTGACACCACTGGATAGATCTTCTAGACAAAAAATTAACAAGGACACAGAGTCCTTAAATGATGAACTAGATCAGTTGGACTTAATTGATATTTACAGAACATTTCATCCCAAAGCTTCAGAATATACATTCTTCTCAAGTGCTCACAGGACATTCTCAAAGATAGACCACATGTTAGGACACAAAGTAAGTCTCCACAAATTCAAGAAGATTGACATCATATCAAGAAACTTCTCAGATCACAATGGCATGAAACTAGAAATCAATTACAACAAAACACTTTGAGGCTAAATAGCATGTTATTAAACAACAAATGGGTTACCAAGGAGATCAAGGAAGAAATTAAAAACTTCCTGGAAACCAATGAAAATGAACACACAAAAACACAAAATCTATGGGATGAAGCAAAAGCAGTACTGAGAGGGAAGTTCATAGCACTACAGGCCTACCTCAAGAAACAAGAAAAATTCTTAATTGACTTTCTAATGCTACAACTTAAAGAACTAGAAAGTGAACAAAAAGAAAAACCCAGAGCAAATAGAAGGAAAGAAATAGTAAAGTTCAGAGTAGAAATAAATGACATAGAGACAAAAAAAAAAAAAAAACAATTCAAAAGATCAATGAAATAAAGAGCTGGTTCTTTGAAAAGATAAACAAGATTGATGGACCTTTAGCCAGACTCACCAAGAAACAAAAAGAGAGGACCCAAATAAACAAAATCAGAAATGAAAGAGGAGCAGTAACAACTGACACCACAGAAATACAAAGGATCATCAAAACATACTACAGCCCTGGCTGGTTTTGCTCAGTGGTTAGAGCATTGGCCCGCAGACCAGAGAGTCCCGGGTTTGGTTCCCACTAAGGGCACATACCTTAGTTGCAGTTTGTCCCCGGCCCTGGTTGGGGTCGTGTGGGTGGCAGCTACTCAATGTGTCTCTCTCACATTGATGTTTCTCTCCTTCTCTTCCTCCCTCTCTCCCTCCCACTCTATCTGAAGATAAATGCAAAAATGTCCTGAGGTGAGGATTAAAAAAAACAAAAAACATACTATGATCAATTATATGCCAACAAATTGGACAATCTAGGCAAAATGGACACATTTCTATGAACACACAGTCTCCCAAAACTGAACCAGGAAGAAATAGAAAACTTGAACAGACCAATAACAACTAAGAAAATTGAGGATGTAATCAAGAATCTCCCAACAAACAAAAGCCTGGGCCCAGACGGCTTCACAGGGGAGTTTTACCGAACATTCAAAGAAGATCTAACACCCATTCTCCTCAAACTATTCCAAAAAATCCAAGAAGACGGAAGACTTCCAAATTCATTTTATGAGGCCAGCATAATCCTAATTCCAAAACCGGATAAAGACACTTGAAAGAAAACTACAGGCCAATATCACTGATGAACACAGATGCCAAAATCCTTAACAAAATATTAGCGAATTGGATCCAATAATACATCAAAGAACTTATTCATTATGACCAAGTGGGATTCATCCCAGGGATGCAAAGATGGCACAATATTCACAAATCAATAAATGTGATACATCACATAAACAAAATGAAAGATTAAAAAACCATATGATCTTATCAAAAGATGCTGAAAAAGCATTTGACAAAATCCAACACCCATTTCTTATAAAAACACTCAGCAACGTGGGAATAGAGGAATCATATCTTGACAAAATAAAGGCCACATATGAAAAACCTAAAGCCAACATCATACTCAATATGCAAAAACTAAAAGCATTTCCCTTAAGAACAGGAATAAGACAGGGATGCCCACTTTCACCACTCTTATTTAACATAGTACTGGAAGTCTTAGCCACAGCAATTAGACATGAAGAAAAAAAAGGGGGGGATCCAAATTGGAATGGAGGAAGTGAAACTGTCATTATTTGAAGATGACATGATATTGTACATAGAAAATCCTAAAGACTCCATCAAAAATCTACTAGATTTAATAAATGAATTTGACAAAGTAGCAGGATACAAAATTAACATCAAGAAATCAAAAGCATTCTTATACACCAATGATGAACTCAGAGAAAGAGAAACAAAACAAAACAAAAAAATCTCATTTACCATCGTGGCAAAAAAATTAAGATACTTAGGAATAAACTTAAACAAAGAAGTAAAGGATCTCTTCACAGAAAACTACAGGTTATTGAAAAAAGAAATAGAGGAAGATTTAAAAAGTGGCAGCATATACCTTGTTCATGGATTGGAAGAATTAACATCATTAAAATGTCCATACACCCAAAGCCATCTATAGATTCAATGCAATCCTCATCAAATATTTCACAGAACATATTTCACAGAACTAGACCAAATACTCCATAAGTTTATATGGAACCAAAAAAGACCCCGAATAGTCACAGCAATCTTGAAAAAGAAGAACAAAGTAGGAGAGATCACAATACCTGATATCAGGTTATACTACAAAGCCACTGTAATCAAAACAGCCTGGTACTAGCACAAGAACAGGCATATATAATAGATCAATGGAACAGAACAGAGAACCCAGAAATGGACCCATGACAATATGCTCAATTAATATTTGACAAGGGTGGCAAGAGCATACAGTGGAGTCAAGACAGCCTCTTCAATAAATGGTGTTGGGAAAATTGGACAGCTACATGCAAAAAAATGAAGCTAGACCACCAACTTACACCATACACAAGAATAAACTCAAAATGGATAAAAGACTTAAATGTGACTCGTGAATTCATAAAAATCCTAGAAGAAAATGTAGGAAACAAAATTTCAGACATCACACAGCAGAATTTTTACTGATACAATGCCTAAGGCAAGAGAAACAAAGGAAAAATGAACACATGGGACTATATCAAACTAAAAAGCTTCTGCATAGCAAAAGAAACAACCATCAAAATGGAAAGGGAACCCACTATATGTGAGAGCATAATTGCCAATGATAGATCAGATAATGGGTTAATTTCAAAAATATATAGAGTACTCATACAACTCAACAAAAGGAAGACAAAGAACCCAATTTAAAAAATGGGCAGAGGGTCCTGGCCGGTTTGGCTCGGTGGTTAGAGCTTCGGCCTGCGGTCCAGAGAGACCCGGGTTCGGTTCCCGCTAAGGGCACGTACCTCGGTTGCAGTTTGTCCCCAGCCCCTGGTTGGGTCATGTGGGAGGCAGCCACTCGATGTGTCCCTTTCACATCGATGGTTTTCTCTCTCTCTCTCTCTCTCTCTCTCTCTCTCTCTCTTCCTCTCTCTCCCTCCCACTCTGTCTGAACAAAAAATGGAAAAATGTCCTCAGGTGAGGATTTAAAAAAAAAATGGGCTGAAGGCCTAAATAGACACCTCTCCAAAAAGGACATACAAATGGCCAAGAGACATATGAAAAAGTGCTCAACATCACTAATCATCAGAGAGATGCAAATTAAAACAACAATGAGGTATCACCTCACACCTGTCAGAATGGCTGCCATCAACAAATCATCAAACAACCAGTGCTCCCGAGGGTGTGGAGAAAAGGGGACTCTAGTACACTGCTGGTGGGAGTGCAGACTGGTGCAGCCACTATGGAAAACACTATGGTGTTACCTCAAAAAATTAAAAATTGAACTGCCATTTGACCTAGTGATCCCACTTCTAGGAATATACCCTAAGAAGCCTGAAACACCAATCATAAAGAATATATGTACCCCTATGTTCATAGCAGCATTATTTATAATAACTAAGATCTGGAAACAGCCCAAGTGTCCATCAATAGATGAGCGGATAAAAAAGCTGTGGTACATATACACAGTGGAATACTATGCAGCTGTAAGAAAGAAAGATCTCTTATCCTTTGAGAAGACATGGAGGGACCTGGAGAGTATTATCCTAAGCAAAACAATCCAATCAGAGAAAGACAAATATCACCTGATCTCATTTATTTGTGGAATATAATGAACAAAACATGCTGAGGAACAAAATAGACCTGTAGACATGGAAGTGCGGTACAGACTGACAAACCTCAGAAGAGGGGGACAGGGAAGGGGGGAGTAAAAAATAAACCACAGAACTTATATGCAGGTATGCATAACCAATGGACATACACAATAATGCTGGGGGAGGGGGGCGGGATTGGGAGGAAGGTGTCAGTGGAGGGAAAAGGAGAAACATCTGTAACAAAAATAAATAAATAAACATTATTTTAAAAAAATGCTGTTTCCCACCACACAGCATGGCTTTAAAACTATTTAATAATCTATATATTTTAATAAATCAGACTAGTGTCTTCCACCCTCCTCCCCTTAGTCAGTTGTAAACTTGGCTACCCTCCAAGTTTTCACTTGATTAAGCAATCAGATTTTTATTTGATTGGAAAATATGCAGGGAAAACCCTAACATGATTAGGCCAATTCATTTTTTCCTGTAGTTTGTTTATTACAGTTGGGCCTTTGATTCCTTGGGTTCCAAATCTGTGGATTCAATCAAAGTTGGATAAAAAGTATTTGGAAAAAATAAGTTACATTATTGCTGATGTGTACAATATAGTTAACCCTAAAATGGTTGTGTCTGTACTAGACATGAACCAACTTTTTTTCTGGTCATTTTTCCCAAAGCAATACAGTATAACAACTATTTACATAGCATTTCCAATGTATTAAGTATTATAAATTAGCCCAGCTGGTGTGGCTCAGTGGTTGAGCATCAACCCATGTACCAAGAGGTCACCAGTGTGATTCCCAGTCAGGACACATGCCCAGGTTGTGGGCCCAATCCCCAGTGGGGGGCATGCAGGAGGCGGCCAATCAATATTCTCTCTTATCGATGCTTCTATCTCCCTCCCTCTCCCTTCCTCTCTCTCTAAAAATCAATAAAGAAAAAATTATTTTAAAAAAAGTATAAGTTATGTAGAGATGACTTAAGACATACAAGAGGATGTGTGTAGGTATGTGCAAATATATTATTTGCCATTTTATATATGGGACCTGAGCATCCTCAGGTTTTGGTATCCAAGGGGAGTCCTGGAACCAATCCCCTAAGGATACCAAGGGACACTGTACTTAAGTAAACTGCTGTACTACATTTACGCAGTGTGTTAAATTTATAAAACATGTCATCTCCCTATAAATCCTCAGTTTATTTTTAAAATCTAAAATCCAGCAAAATAGCTTTAATTTTACAAAAATTCTAACAGTTGCTTCTGTGTGAAACACATCAGTTACAATGAAGTATGATGTACCACACACTAATCTGTTTCTCATTTGAATTTAGCAATATTTGATTAAAGTGTCAAATTTCATAGACTTTAAGCATTGTCCATTGGTATATTTGCTAATAATTGGCTTGCTTGGCTCTGAGTTATTGCTTCTCTTTTCTTATAAAGTGTTGTTCAAGCTTTGAAATAAAAATTACTGCTTGTTTAGTGAGTAATACTAATTATAATTCCCACTAAGTGATAACTTCGGTTATATTTCTCCAAGGAAAACTCACCAGTATATAGACTTCTTTTTTAGAATCCTTAAACTATCCCAATTAAATACATGCAGATGGAATTCGTTAGGTGATTTCCTCTGGAAGAGAATGTTTAGTTCATTTATAATGCATTGTAGTGAATGCTATGGTTGATTCCATTTCATGTGACTGTAAGTGTTTATGAGTGTGACCCTCTTTGCTTGGAAAGGCTGTGCTAACTTTTTAGACTTGCACCACTGAGTACAAACAATCTCATCCTGGAGGTTAAAGGCTTGCTCTGTACTTACAAAGCCCTTGGTTTGGCTTCTTGCCATGATGTGAATTAGGGCTTGTTCTTCAGTGCTGTGTCATGTCAGGGTGCCAGTTTATGACTGGGAAAGAAAGCCCTTCAGATTATAAGTGCTACTTCATTTAGATTTTAAGATCATAGCTTTCCATTGAGTTTCCTATGGAGTTGTGTCTGATCTACTCTGGAGCCAAAGCTTTTAGAGACAGAGCTCAAAAGCTGCTTTGCAACAATCGTGTAATGATCATTTTGTGGTGAATGAAAATAGGTCTGGCCCAACTTGTGGACATTCTGAATGCTTTGTGTGGCTGAGTTATTTTGAGACGCCAAATAAACACCTCAGGAGAGATGTATGTCCTAAAAAGATTGAAAACTTTGGTTCCCATGATGTGGAATAGTTGGGGTACCTAGAACACAAAGGTAGCCGACCTGACAATGTGAAAACTAGGTGTCAGGATGACACTGACATAAAGAAGATAAACCTCTACCAACTTTTAATTCTGCAACTACAAGATACTATCTCTTTCCACTTGGCTCATTCCTCCCAGAGACTGTGCCTAAACCACATATGCTGAAAGCTTGTTAAACTACCACGTCCTTCTAGTGGAATACTGAAAAGGTCCTTTGCAAACACACTGTACCTAGAATGTTATGGCCTTAGAAGTCCCATACTTAACTAGATCACCATTCTAAAGGGAAAATGAATAGAAGGTGATGATAAAACAGAAACTCCTTTTAATCCTCGTGAAGACTGCTGACAGACTGAAATGTGATGACACACACAGACGTGCAACTGGAATGCAGGTTGTGTGCACTGTGTTATGTAAACAAACTAATTCCAACAAATTTGAAAAACATGGATGGAATCACAGTTGCTGTTTAAGTTGCTTCCTAAGCACGGCAATCTGTGTCAACTTTCGTACTGCTTTTTGAAAGAGAAAAATATTCTTACTCTTCGTAAATGTTGGAGACATGAAGTTAAGACTTAACCACAGCTCATGTAACAATTTCAAGGTTACATGACCAAGGCATGGGTCTTCTAGAAACTCTGTTACCAAAAATGAGAAAAAGGAAATTGCAGGAACATGCAGAGTTTGGTTAGACTTTGGTATAACCTCACAAGCCTTGAAAGGTAGTGATAAACTGAATTATTTAAAAGTTATACTTAGATATTCCAGCATGATTTTTACTACCAATATGTTTATTGATTACTAAATTGTGTGTACCTTTCATTAAAAACCTTGAATGCTTTTTCATTCAACTGAGAACCCAAGGCTCTTCAAGTAACCGGGACTAATAGCCTCTAGGCAAAAAGCTAGAGGATAACTGAACCTTTTCTGGGCTTGCAAATCTACCCAGGAAAATAAGATTCGACAGTGGTGTATAACGTGGGTCCTCCACGCTTGTCCAAACCCAGTACATGAAGCCACAAACAGCAGAACACCAACATCCACAGGGAAAATTTGGCAGGCTTAAAAAACCACTGAGATAGCAAAAATGGTGAAACAAAGAAACAGATACCAAATGAAAGAACAAGAGACCTCCATTGTAGATGAGATAAATGAAATGGAGTTAAGCAAGTTAACAGAACTAGAATTCAGAGCCATGATCTTGAGGAAGCTCAACAGCATGTGTAAGGACATCAACACCATGAGCAAAGACATAGAAATATTGAAAATAAACCAATTGGAAATGAAGAATGACATAGCAGAAATGAAGAACACATTGGAAGTACTAAACAGCAGAGTAGAAGAAGCTGAGAACCGGATCAGTGAATTAGAAGACAGGGTAGAAAAAATCAACCAATCAGAAAACCAAAAGGAAAAAACAATGAAAAAACAGGAAGACAGCTTAAGACAACTGGAAATGTAATAATATTTGCATCATAGGAGTCCCCGAAGAAGAAGAAAATGAGAAAGGGTTAGAGAATATATTTGAAGAAATAGTGACAGAAAACTTCCCTAATTTGGTGAAGGAAGAAGGCATTCAAGTTCAAGAAGCACAGAGAGTCCCAAGTAAGAAGAACCGAAACAGGCCCACACCAAGACACATAATAATTCAAATGCCAAAAATTAAAGGCAAAGAGAGAATCCTAAAGGCGGCAAGAGCTAAGCAACAGGTTACCTACAAAGGAACCCCCATAAGGCTATCAGTTGACTTCTCAATAGAAACACTACAGGCCAGAAGGGAATGGCATGAAATAATCAACGTCATGAAAAATAAGGATCTGAACCCAAGACCACTCTACCCAGCAAGGCTATCATTCAAAATAGAAGGTCAAATAAAGAGCTTCCCAGACAAAAAAAGGCTAAGGGAATACATTAGCACCACACCAACACTGCAAGAAATGTTAAAAGGACTGCTATAATTAGTAGAAGAAATAGAAAGGAAAACAGAACCACACTAAACAAAAATGGCAATAAATAAGTACATATCAATAATCACCTTAAATGTAAATGGACTGAACACCCCGATCAAAAGACACAGAGTAGCAGATTGGATAAGAAAGCATGACCCATATATAAGTTGTTTACAAGAGACCCACCTCAGAACAAAAGACTCACATAGGCTGAAAGTGAAGAGATGGAAAAAAATCTTCCAAGCAAACAGAAAGGAAAAAAAAGCTGGGGTAGCAATACTCATATCTGATAAAATAGATTTCAAAATGAAGGCCATAACTAGAGACAAAGAAGGTCACTACATAATATTGAAAGGATCTATCCAACAGGAAGATATAACCTTGGTAAACATATATGCATCCAATATAGGAGCACCAAAATACATTGAAAATCTTCTGGAGGACTTCAAAGGAGAAATCGACAGCAATACAATCATAGCAAGGGACTTCAACACCCCGCTGACATCACTGGATAGATCCTCTAGACAAAAAATTAACAAGGAAACAGAGACTCTAAATGAAGCACTAGACCAAATGGGTTTAATAGATATTTACAGAGAATTACACCCCAAAACTACAGAATTCACATTCTTCTCAAGTGCACATGGGACATTCTCAAAGATAGACCACATGTTAGGACACAAACAAAGTCTCTACAAATTCAAGAAGATTGAAATCATATCAAGCATCTTCTCAGATCACAATGGCATGAAACTAGAAATCAATTGCAACAAGAACATGTAAAGACATTTGAACACATGGAGGCTAAATAGCATGTTATTAAACAATGAATGGGTTACCGAGGAGATCAAGGAAGAAATTAAAAACTTCCTGGAAACCAATGAAAATGAACACACAACAACACAAAATCTATGGGATGCAGCGAAAGCAGTTCTGAGAGGGAAGTTCATAGCACTATAGGCCTACCTCAAGAAACAAGAAACATTTCTCATAGACTTTCTAACCTCACAACTTAAAGAACTAGAAAGCAAACAAAAAGAAAACCCCAGAGCAAGTAGAAGGAAGGAAATAGTAAAGATCAGAGCAGAAATAAATGACATAAAGACCAGAAAAACAATTCAAAGGATCAATGAAACAAAGAGCTGGTTTTTTGAAAAGATAAACAAGATTGATGGACCCTTAGCTAGACTCACCAAGAAACAAAGAGAGAGAACCCAAATACACAAAATAAGAAATGAAAGAGGAGAAGTAACAACTGACACCACAGAAATACAAAGGATCGTTAAGAAATACTATGAACATTTATATGGCGACAAATTCGACAATCTAAGTGAAATGGGCAAATTTCTAGAAACACGTAGTCTCCCAAAACCGGACCGGGAAGAGATAGAAAACTTGAACAGACCAATAACAATGAAGGAAATTGAAGATGTAATCAAGCAAGCAAAAGCCCAGGCCTGGACGGCTTCATGGGGGAGTTTTACCGAACATTCAAAGAAGAACTAACACCCATTCTCCTCAAACTATTTCAAAAAATTCAAGAAGAAGGAAGACTTCCAAACTCGTTTTATGAGGCCAGCATAATTCTAATTCCAAAACCAGAAAAAGACATTACAAAGAAAGAAAACTGCAGGCAAATATCCCTGATGAACATAGATGCCAAAATCCTTAACAAAATACCAGCAAATTGGATCCAGCAATACGTCAAAAAAATTATTCACCATGACCAAGTGGGATTCATCCCAGGGATGCAAGGCTGGTTCAATATCCACAAATCAATAAATGTGATACACCACATAAACAAAATGAAAGATAAAAACCACATCATCATATCAATAGACGCTGAAAAAGCATTTGACAAAATCCAGCACCCATTTCTGATAAAAACGCTCAGCAATTTGGGAATAGAGGGATCATATCCTGATATAATAAAGGCCATATATGAAAGACCTACAGCCAACATCATACTCAATGGGCAAAAACTAAAAACATTTCCCTTAAGAACAGGAAGAAGACAGGGATGCCCACTTTCGCCACTCTTATTTAACATAGTACTGGAAGTCTTAGCCACAGCAATCAGACATGACGAAAAAATAAAAGGAATCCAAATTGGAAAGGAGGAAGTGAAACTGTTATTATTCGCAGATGACATGATATTATACATAGAAAATCCTAAAGACTCCATCAAAAATCTACTAGACCTAATAAATGAATTTGGCAAAGTAGCAGGATACCAAATTAACGTCAAGAAATCGATGGCATTCTTATACACCAAAGATGAACTCACAGAAAGAGAATCTAATAAAACAATCCCATTTACCATCGCGGCAAAAATATTAAGATACCTAGGAATAAACTTAACCAAAGAAGTAAAGGATCTATTTGCAGAAAACTACAGGACATTGAAAAAAGAAATAGAGGAAGATATAAAAAAGTGGAAGCACATACCTTGTTCATGGATTGGAAGAATTAACATCATTAAAATGTCCATATTACCCAAAGCAATCTATAGATTCAATGCAATCCCCATCAAAATACCAGTAACATATTTCACAGAACTAGAACAAATACTCCAAAAGTTCATATGGAACCAAAAAAGACCCCGAATAGCCACAGCAATCTTGAAAAAGGACAAAGTAGGTGGGATCACAATACTGGATATCAGGCTATACTACAAAACAGCCTGGTACTGGCACAAGAACAGGCATATAGAGCAGTGGAACAGAACAGAGAATCCAGAAATTGACCCAAGACATTATGCTCAATTAATATTTGACAAAGGTGGCAAGAGCATACAATGGAGCAAAGACAGCCTCTTTAATAAATGGTGTTGGGAAAATTAGACAGCTACATGCAAAAAAATGAAACTAGACCATCAACTTACAACATACACAAGAATAAACTCAAAATGGGTAAAAGACTTAAATGTAACTCGTGAATCCATAAAAATCCTAGAAGAAAATGTAGGCAACAAAATTTCGATCATCATACGCAGCAGAATCTTCACTGATACATCACCTAAGGCAACAAAAACAAAGGGAAAAATGAACACATGGGACTACATCAAACTCAAAAGCTTCTGCACAGCAAAAGAAACAACCATCAGAACGGAAAGAGAACCCACTGTATGGGAGAGCATAATTGCCAATGATACATCAGATAAGGGGCTAATCTCCAAAATATATAGAGTGCTCATACAACTAACAAAAGGAAGACAAAGAACCCAATTAAAAAATGGGCAGAGGAACTAAATAGACACCTCTCCAAACAGGACATACAAATGGCTAAGAGACATATGAAGAAATGCTCAACATCATTAATCATCAGAGAGATGCAAATTAAAATAACAATGAGGTATCACCTCACACCTGTCAAAATGGCCGCCATCAACAAAGCATCAAACAACAAGTGTTGGTGAGGGTGTGGAGAAAAGGGGACTCTAGTACACTGTTGGTGGGAATGCAGATTGGTGCAGCCACTGTGGAAAACACTATGCTGTTACCTCAAAAAATTAAAAATTGAATTGCCATTTGACCCAATGATCCCACTTCTAGGAATATACCCTAAGAAACCCGAAACACCAATCAGAAAGAATACATGTACTCCCATGTTCATAGCAGCACTATTTACAATAGCTAAGATCTGGAAACAGCCCAAGTGTCCATCAGTAGACGAATGGATAAAAAAGCTGTGGCACATATACACAATGGAGTACTATGCAGCTGTAAGGAAGAAAGATCTCTTATCCTTTGAGACGACATGGAGGGACCTTGAGAGTATTATCCTAAGCGAAACAAGCCAAGCAGAGAAAGACAAATATCACATGATCTCACTTATTTGTGGAATATAATAAACATAACAGTCTGGGGAACAGGGTAGACCCAGAGATATGGAAGTAGGGTACAGACTGACAACCCTCAGAAGAGGGGGTGGGGGGGGAGGGAAGAGATAAACCACAGAACTTATACGCATGTATGCATAACTGATGGACATGGACAACAAAGCTGGGGAAGGGGTGGAGGGTCGGGGAGGAGGGTGTCAATGGGGAAAAAGGGAGAAACATTTGTAACAAAAATAAATTAATAAAATAAATAAAATAAAATCATAACTTTAAAAATAAAAAAAATAAAAAATCTGGCTAATTTTATTATCACATTAGTATGATGTAGACACTTTTCATAATTCTCATTGTATAGGTTTTCATTGTGGAATATTCAACTTGATTCACTTTTAATGTGCTTTGCATATAAAATAATACTCAATGAAAGAGTAAATTTTCATTTATAAAAAAAAAAAAAAGAAAACCTTGAATGCCATTAGACATGGGTAATATCTAGAGTGAGGCCCAGGATGGCCTCCAGTGCACTGTGCCTCCTGGTATTCATGGATATGTAGAAATGACAGTGTGTGACTTCCAAGGCTAGGTCACTAAAGACATTGCAGCATCTGTCTTGCTCTCTTGGATCATTTGGGGAAAGCCAGATGCCATGTTATGAGGACATTCAAGCAACCCTCTGGAGAGGTCCACATGGTGAGGATGTGTGGCCACCTGCTAACAACCAGCATCAACTTGTCAGCCACGTGAGTAAGCCACCTTGGAAGTGGGTCCTCCAGTTCCAGTCACATGCTGGAGACTGAAGTCCTGGCTGACATCTTGACCAAAAACTCAGGAGAGACCCTAAGCCAGATTCACTCAGCAGAGCTGCTCCCTAATTCCTGACTCACAGAAATTGTATGACATAATATATGTTTATTGTTTTAAGACACTAAGTATTAGGGTAATCATTTATATATCAACAGATAAGTAATGCAAATGTGTAATGTATTGCTCTCCATCAACCCAGCTTAGTAAAAATTTGCTTCTGGTCCATACTTTCCATAATGCTAGAGTGTAGATAGTAGATGAGGACTAATGGCAAAAATGGGGATTTAATGAAGCAGTGTTCCAACTCCACTTTAGAAACTTGATCCCAGTGATTAGAGGAATTAGAAACATCCTGCTGGTTACTCTGCTTTCCTCACTCTCTGTGCTTATGAACACAATTTAAATGCACCTGAATTGCAAGGAGGCATGCGTTCTTTGGGAAATATTGAAGTGAAACATCAATTTGTATTTTGCTTAGAATTGCTAAGTATGGCAATGGCTTGGAAGATTAGTTTACTACCCTGGGACATGGTACTTTACTTCTCACACAAATATTGGCACTGTGGATTCTAGACCCTTTGCCATGCCTTTCGCTGGCTATAGATATCTGAAAAGCATGCTAAGGCAAAAATAAGAAAGGCCATTCTGCTGGTTGTTCTGTGTTTGCCATTCCTCTACCCAACTCCCATCCCTACAGATCCACTGTAAGGAGAGTCTCAGTTCTTCTCCATCTGGCTCTGTGCCCTATGAGTCATGACCCTGAAGCCTACAATCCCTGGGCATCTTTGTCCCTTGTCTTCCCATTGGATCTGGTGAGAGAGCTGAGAAAATGAGGAGAGAGATGGGGTAGTTTTTTCTTTGTTCCCTTCCTGCTTCAGCACCAAGTTCTGGGCGTGTCTGGATCATAGCTCATGCCAACTTGCCCTCTTCCATACCTCTAGCTCTAAGCAGGCTATGGAAATACAGTCTTTATGCTCTGGATTCTTCATGCTTGAGGGAGGTAACAGCTTTCTGCTGTTGCTAGACCCTGGGAGGCTCCATATCACTTGTGGGTCTCCTTAAGCTATCCATAGCTCTCTATGCAGTCTTCTTATTAATTCACTTTTAATGTCTTGGCTGAATGAGCCCTTTGTTTCCTTCCAAGTCCCCTGCCTGATATAGTTACTCTAAAAAAATAATGCCCCTCAAAGTTTTAAAAAGGCATGACTTTATAATCAGGGTTTCTCAACCTCAGCACTATTGATGTTTTGGGTTGGATAATTCTTTGCTGTAGGAGACTGTCCTATGCATTGTAGGATATTTAGCAGCATCCCTGGCCTCTACCTACTAGATGCCAGTAGCACCCCTACCTGAAAAGTGACAACTAAAATTTCCTTCAGACATTACCAAATGTCCCCTGGATTGCAAAATCACTCCCAGGCAAGAACTACTGCTTTATATTAATTTTGTCTCTTTATCTTAGTCTTGTGTCTATATTAACCCATATATATACACACAATTAATTTTATGTGTAACTACCTGTATCTTAATTAAGCCAAGCAGGAGTCCATACTGATGTCTCCATCTCTAATCCATAGTCACATGGATCACTGCAGTCACCTGCCCTTTACCTGTGACCTCCCATTTCAACATCAAGAAACCTGCCTCCCACCATCTGTCATCCATTTACTTTATTATTTCTTTCCAGTATATAAAGATAACAATTTCAACATTGTAAACCCATACCTCCATGTGAAATAAGTTTACTAGCTAGAGCACAGCATTTATGTACAGTTTATTTTGCATTTTGTCTTACATACTCCATTCATTTAGAAAATCACATGGGTCAGTGTTCTCCCTACCACCTTCTTCAGTGAGGTTGTTTTATACATTTGTAACACAGTTAGATTTATTCACTCCCGTTTTGCATTCCATATGGGATCCCCCAACCTCCTAAATGTTTTTTTTTTTATTTGCATCATTTAAGGTTCACTCCTTATGCTGTAAAGTTCTATGGGTTTTGACAAATAAATAGCCATGTATCCATCATTACAGTATCATGCAGAATAATCTCACTGTCTTAAAAATTTCCACGAGCTATTAACCTCCTCACACCTAAACCTTGGCAACCACTGATCTGTTTACCATCTCTGCAATTTTGCCTTTCTAGTTTGTCATATAAATGGAATCATAGAATATGTAACCTTTTAAGACTGCCTTATTTGTCAATGTGCATTTAACATTCATGAATAAACATTCACAGGTTTTGTATATAGTCATTCACCAAATGACATTTCGACAAGTGATGAACCACATATAATGTGGTGGTCCCATAAGATTAAAATGGATCTGAAAAATTCCTGTTGCTTAGTGATGTTGTAGCCACCATAACACCATAGCACAATGCATTACTCACATGTTTGTGGCGATGCTGGTACAAACACACCTACTGCTGCACTGCCAGTTATATAAAAGCATAGCTCATCCAATTATGTACAGTACATACTAATTGATAATCATAAACAACTGTTTTACTACTTTGTGTATTTATTATACTACATTTTTATCATTATTTTAGAACGTACTCTTTCCACTTAAAAATTTTTTTGCTGCAAAACAGTATGTTGTGTTATGTTGGCAGCAGCCTCATACATCTCATGTTTAGCTTGTGTCTTGATTACATCATTTCTCTTCTGCTTGACTTAATCTTGTGTTGTTTTGTGAAGTAACATGTGTACAGGCTTGTAGCCTAGAAGCAATAGTCTGTACCATAGAGCCTAGGTATGTCGTAGGCTAGATCATCTAGGTTTGTGTAAGTGAACTCGATGATGTTTGCACAATGACAAAAATCACCAGACTATGCATTTCTCAGAACTTATTCCTGCCATTAAGGAGCATATGACTGTACTTTAATTTTCAAGTCAGTTGGGTAAGAATCTAAGATAAGAATGCTAGATCATATAGTAAGACTGTATTTATAAGACAATATTTATAAGAAACTGCCAACTGTCTTCCAAAATGGCTTTACCAGTTTTCATTCCCAGAAACAATGAATAAAGATTATTGTTGCTAATGTCTTCAGCAGCAATTGGTATTGTTGGTGTTTTGGATTTTAAACCATTCTAACAGATGTGTTATTCTTAATTCCTCTTTTCTGTCCATTGTGAAATCATTTTGATTCATTTCACATCTCCATATGCTTTAATCACCCAATACCTTGTTACTGTAATTGCATTAAATAAATAAATATCTTTTAAAATTAAGGTCCATTAAAAATAAAATTAATTTTTAATTGTATTTTTATTTATTGCTTCTCTGATGCTTTTTGTTTAGGTAGATTAAATCTCTTGTCTATGATATTTTCCTTTTGTCTTAAGAATTTCTTTTAACATATCTTGCAGGGCAGGTCTGTTGGTGACAAGTTCCCTGTTTTTGCTTGTCTGAAAAAGTCTATATTTCTTCTTTACTTCTGAAGGATAATTTTGCTAGATATAGAATTCTAAGTTAGTGAGTTTTTTCTTTCAACTTTAAATTTTTCACTTATTTTCTTTTTGCCTTAAATTATATTTATCCTGCTTGGTATTATCTGAGTATCTTGGATCTGTGGTTTGAAGTATGTTACTAATTTTGGAAAATTCTTGGCCATTATTACTTCAAATATTTCTTCTCTTTCATTCTTTTTTTCTCTTCCTTCTGCTATTTCAATTAAGTGCATGTTTTATCTTTAGAAATTACCCCACTATTGTTGAATATTGTATTCTCCTATGTTTTTGTTTTGTTTTGTATTTAATTTTTTTTCTTTTACACTTCATCTTGGGAAGTTTATATTGACCCGTCGTCAAGCTCACTGATTTTTTTCCCCCATGGTCATGGTAAGTATACTGATGAATTCATCAAAGCCTTTTTTTATTTCTGTTACTAAATTTTTGCTTTCTAACACTTTCTTTTGATTATTTCTTAGAGTGCACATTTCTCTGCTAACATTACCAATTTGTTCTTTCATGTTGACTACTTTTTCTAGTAGTCTATTGACTACTAGAACACTTAGCATATTAATCAGTTATTTTATTTTTTTATTTTAATGTTCATGTTTAATTTATTTTTTCTTTATTGTTGAAAGTATTACAGATGTCCCCTTTTTTCCTAGTGATCCCCTTCTCTCCACTTACTCAGTTATTTTAAATTCCTTGTCTAAGTTACAATATCTATGTCATACCTGAGGTTGATTCTGATAGACTGTCTCTTTAGACTGTTTCTTCTTGCCTTTGTCCTTCCTTGTAATTTTTCCTTGAAAGCCAGTAAACTCTGATGCTTTCTAGATGTCAGGTCTCAGATCCTTTACTCAGTCACTCTGAACTTTAGCTACCTCATTTCTAAAACAGGAGGAAATTATGCCTACTTGTAGTTTTGTTGTGAGGATTGGTTAGAAATAAGATCCTGTGAAAAAGGTGAGACTTGTGAAAGCAAAGGCGAGGTGCATGATTTGACAGTTCTTGGAGCTTAGCAACCCTCTTTGGGGATGGCAGGAATGGGAGGCATGTTGAGAATGAATCCCCAAGTCCTATGTACCCGGGGAAAGTAACTTAGCCTAATGATTACATATAAAGCATTCAGTCAGCCATCATTCCTGAAAATGGGAATCTGTTTTCTCATACTAAGTTTCAGATTATTCCTTAGAGTTTTCAGAATACATTTATATTTGAATAACCAGATGTCTTTACTAAAGAAGAGTGGGATACAATGATAGTTGTGGTGGGGAGTTTCGAATCAGGAGAAAGCAGATCAAATAACACCATCCAGTCTATGATCATTTGAATCAGACCCATCTGATGAAGAGTACAACCACAGGGAAAGATATTTTGCAAAATAAAAGATTCAAATAGCTTCTCAAAAAAACACAGACAACACACAAATGCACATACACACTCCCCAATCACAGTTATTTTAATTTCAAATTCCTCAATGTGAATTGAAGTAATTTTTAATATGCAGTTCTGTTCCTCTATATTTCCATGGAAAGAAAGCTATGGAGTTGTGGGTCTGGAGAAAGTCTATAGAAATAGTAGGTTACTTACTATTAGAGATCACAGTGAGTATACCTTGTGTGTCAGCTTTCCTCAGTGTTGAAAATAGTAGCTGTGATAGGCAGAATACTGGTTCCCTCGAGATGCATGTCTTAATCCCTGGATCCTGTGAATGTGTTGTTACCTTACTTGGAAAAAAAGACTTTGCAGTTGGGATTAAGATAAAGAAATTGAGATGAAAGATTATCCATGATTCTGGTGGGGGTGGAGGGTGGTCAGTTCTAATCACATGGATCCTTAAAAGAAGAGAAACTTTCCTGGCTGGTGTGGTCAGAGGGAGACTTGACTATGGAAGGATGGGCAGAGAGAACCAATACTGCTGGCTTTTAAGATGGAGAGAGGAGGCCATGAGCCAAGGAATGTGGGTAGAAGCTAGAAAAGGCAAAGAAATGGATTCTCCTCTAGAGCCTCCGGAAAATCATGTCATCTGTTGACACCTTAATTATAGCCCAGAGAGATCAGTGTCGGACTTCTAACCAACAAAATAGGAAGAATAAATTTATGTTCTTTGAAGCCACTAAGTCTGTGGTATTTTGATACAGCTGTAATAGAAAATAAATGCAGCACACATTTTAAAAACAAATTGCATTGTTTGGAACAGTTCTACCACTTATTCAAATGAAAAAGCTTTTATGGAAGTTCTCCCTTGCAAATTTCCAGATCCCAGTACTGTAGTAAACAGATTATCACTATGGCATTAATGTCCTGGAAGTCATTCTGGCCATTATTTCCATTTTGAATATTAAAAACCCTTTGAAAAATATCAATCCTGAAGCTTATGACAACCTGCCTTTTCATAGGTTCAGCAGTATACATATAGTAGCTAAAATGATTTCCAATTTTTAGGAGACAAGACAGACAGCCAAGACCTCATGTTTTCAGAAATCTGTATGCTCTACTCTAGCTGGGAATATTTTCTGTGCTGTTATTGGATTGCTATATGAGGCATTTCATTTCCACATCTCCAATAAGTCTAGTTCATTGAAAGAATATACAGCCCTGGCTGGTGTGGCTCAGTTGGTTGAGTGTTGTCCTATGCACCAAAGGGTTGCCGGTTCAATTCCCGGTCAGGGCACATGCTCAGGTTGTGGGCTCTATCCCCACTCAGGGGGCGTGCAGGAGTTAGCCAATTGATGTTTTGCTCTCACATCAATGTTTTTCTCTCTCTTTCCTTCTCCTTCCCTCTCTGTCTAAAAATCTATTTTAAAATCTTAAATAAAAGAAAAAAATTACAAAAGAAACATGGGAGCAGCCGTACATTTTCTAGATCTGAAAACAAACAGCAAATAAATGAACCCATGACTCCATTAATCATACCACAGATTGAAGAAGGATATTTCAATGCAATTGAAAAACAGCACACAATACTTTCAGGGAAATAAAATTATAGGCCTTTATAGTAAATAAAAAGGAAACTATCCAGCATCTAACAGTCCAAAGAATTAAAAGTCAGAATAAGAATCATCTAAAAACATCCTTACTTAGCTCCTGTGGGATGGGCTGGGGTGGGGGGCTGGGTCGGTAAAATGGACTCCAGGGGAAACTCAGGCAATTTAAATAAGAAATAAGCACAGATGCTCACACATCAAATGAGTGACAGCTTCATTTGCTGTGAATCCCCAAGTAGTTGATGTTTTTAAAAGTGTTTTTCTCCTTTAAAGATTTCTTCTGGAAGAAAGTTACTAATTCAAGGACTCTTAGATTAGTACCAAAATTGTGGTAATTAAAATCTTCTGCTATAAAAGAAATCTTAGGACAATTTGACATTGCTGGTTCCTTAGTTTTGCTGCTAGTTATGGTAAATTAGTGGGGGGTTTTTGCTTAAAAAATTAGATGAAAGCACATTTGAACTCAACAGGAAATATGATAAAATAACTATCAATTATATTACCCCAATTCAATAACTGGAAACATAAAAGGTTAAGTTTTTATAGCAAGTAAAAATAACATCTTTCTTTGTTGAGGACATACAAGCAATTCATTCTCAATTTTGTATTGTACATTTTTGTAAATGTTACTTCTACTTTATGATTTCTAGTCTGATTTTGAATCTAAATGCATGTAGTATTTCTAAGTGCTGTTCATTAATTGTATGTTAATTGGTATAAATTCAAATGTCTAGGAAAGTTTCAGTCTTGTACTGGATGATAAACAGTGAAGTATTTTAGAGAATGTATGCCAAAGATAAGTAAAATCCAGCAAATCTAACACTGCTTACTTAATATTTTTCATGTTGCTTGGCTTGGTCCAAAATGAATTGTGCTGGCATACCTAGAAAAAAATACAATAAAATATAGGTCAGAGAATGATGCCAATCAGAAATTATATTATCTGGCCTGTAAGGGGCAGCAGAAGGAGCTCTCTTATCAACAAAAACACCACTTGGTAAGCTTCAAGCCACCTCTATTCTCAATGAAATCATGTGGTTGATTCAAATGTAATCATCAAAGATTGACTGAAGTTACTGTGATTGCTAAGGAAGTACACCACGCCACTTCTTCTTGACACCCTTAGGAGCATACAGAACTTCGCATTTATATTTCCTTTCAATAATCTACAGCTGGACTACAGAGATTTGCAGTTATTAACAATTACTCATATGTAAATGAAGGACAAACTCCAGAAAACATTCCCTTTGACATTTGGTAATTGCAAAATGAACACTTTTTTTAGCAATGTGATTTTTTTAAATTAAATTTATTGGCGTGACATTGTTTAATAAAATAATATAGGTTTCAAGTGTACAATTTTATTATATGTCATTTGTATATTGCATTGTGCATTCATCACCAAAATCATATCTCCTTCCATCACTATATATGAGATCCCATTTACCATTAGCTACCCCCACCCCACCTTCCTTCCCTCTGGCAACCAGCATACTGTTGTCTGTGTCTATGACTTTTTGTTTGTTTGTTTATTTGCTGTTTTCTGTTTTATATCCCATGCATGAGGGAAATCCCATATGGCTCTTAACTTTTTCTGATTTATTTAGCCTAGCATGATATTCTTAAGATTCATCCATGTTGTCACAAATGGCCATATTTCATCTTTTCTTATAGCTGAGTAGTATTCCACTGTCTGTATGTACCACATCTTCTTTATCCAGTCATCTGTTGAAGGACACTTTGGTTGTTTCCATGTCTTGGCCACCGTGAATAATGTTGCAATGAACATAAGGGTGCATATATCTCTGTGAATAAATGCTTTCACATTTGGGGGGTTGCTGGGTCATATGGTAACTTTACTCTTAAATTTTTGAAGAACCTCCATACTGTTCCATAGAGGTTGCACCAGTTTACATTCCTGCCAGCAGTGATCAAGGTTTCCTTTTTCTCCACCTCTCCAACATGTATTGTTACTTGTCTTGTTGATAATAGCAACAAAATGAACACTTCTTTTTAGAGACATGTAAACACCTTCTTTCATGCCTGGTTAACATTAATTGGGCCTTTATTATATGCAAGACTGTATTTTAACCACTTTATAAATACTAATCCTCATTACTCACAACAGCACTGTAAGGCAACAACTGTCCTCTAGTTTTGCATAGGAAGAAATTGTGGCTCAAAATGATTGGCACTTGCTCAAGGTCATGTCACTTACAGAAAGTAGAGCCAGTAGGTGTGACTGTAAACAGTCTGTCCCAATTACCACAGGAAACTGCCTCCGTGAGGTGGGGGACCTGTTGGCCTTTAGTAATGCTGCTTCCAGTTTGTCTCAGCCACAGGGTTGCAAGCATATGTTCACGGCCTGGAAACCCACGCTAAAGGTAAGTCACAAGTGGAATTGGTCTCAAAGAGCTCTTTAATTCATTGTATTAACACATCAACATGGAATTCCTGGGAGGTGAGTGAATGCATAGAGGCCAAACTTTCTACATGTCTTATTTGCAATAGCAACTTAACCATGAGCACTTTAAAGGAGAGGTAAGTGGAGGGTTTTGCTTTCCTTCCTTTATTTATCTAAGAATTTAATAAACATTTACAGAGCCTTACTGTACACCAAGAAGTTTCGTTTCTGAAGGTCCAGTGGTGGCTGAGAAGCACATCTGCTTTCAGAAAGTTCAACATCCAGCGAGAAAGCCAGAGAAATAGGTCATGAACGAAGATGAGTGATACGTGCTATGCTATGTGAAATGACTGCACAAAAGGGGAATGTCCAACCTAGTCTGGAGACAAAGGTGTCTTAGATAAAACAAAATAATTTTAACTTCTGGTATTTTCAGGTCCTTAGTAAAAACAGGCAAAAATAGCAATGAATAAAAAAAAAGAATTTGATTTTTTGGAGAAGGTTACTTAGGTATGTTTTGTAGGCATGGATAAAAACTTGAGTTACTAAAATCAACAAATTGGTTGAGCTCCATGAACCCTTCAAAGGGAGGTACTGTGTCTTAGACAAATATATATTGTCAGTGCCTAACATGACAGCTAGCACCCAGCAGGTGCTCAACAAATGCCAATTGAAGTGACTCTAACAGATGTATCGAGGACAAGCACCAGGTTTAAGAAAGATATGATCAGTAGGGAAGAAGTAAAGAACATTAAACGAATGACTGACGTCTGCATACAAAGTCTTGACCCCCAATTAAAATTTCTAAGCTTTTCTGCAGACTTTCTAAATGGCAGGAACTAAAATGTCTGGGGAGGTGGGCTTGTTCTTGAACCTGACCTGCTTCCTCAAGAGGTCTTGGGGAATATTAAAAAATACAAGTTGTGAGGAACAGCTGACTTGGCTTATACTTCTCATTTAGGGTAAAGATCTGCAGTAGGATAGAAGCATCATAACTTTAAGAAGTGTTTATAGAGAAGTTCAGTATCACCTGCCTCCAAATCCAGTTTAAAGATGAAAATTTCAGCTAGACAGTAGAATTTAATTTGAAATGCATTTTGAAAAAAGAATTAAAATGTGTGAAGGCTCCTATCAGTCTGGTCTTCTCTCCAATTTTTCTACCACTGAGAGATTTGGTGTAAGAAATGGAAGAAAAGGGAAGAGGTCAAGTTCAAAAGGTGAGCTGGTATGACAGAAATTGTCTCTATAGGCTCTTTGCAGAATTTAATTCCCACTAGAGAACAGAAATATTAGGACACTGCCCTGCACCTCCCACTGCCCACCTCCAGATGGTATACAGCTCTGAACAGTTCGTTAAATGGCAGGACTCTGAAGGCTGAGGACACTCTCTTGTTCTACGTTTTTACAAATAGGGTATTTTAAGGGGAAGAGATTACACACTATAAGGGGCGGTAGTGTTTTTCTGTGTTTTCCATACTATTGCTGTTTTTTTTAGTATTCTTTTATTCTACAAACCTTGAACAATTTTGTGAGCAAAAGCCACATGCCGTGCAGAATCTCTAAGACTTGTCACAGAGTGACATTTTAACACTTTGGTTCCTAATTTTAACAAGCTGCTTTTAGGGGTCAAGAAAGGTCAATGCTTTTGTAAGACCAGAAGCTGAAATGGAGCACAAAAAAAAAGAAAAAAGGGGGATTCAGAAGTGGAAGGTAATGGCAAGTGCTTCAGGAGAGGTAATTACTAAAAATAAATACATAAATAAAATAAAGCAAGAATTGCTCGAAATGAATCATGGACTTGTGAGAACGAGCTCACGTCATTTTGTGTCGATGTTGTAAGGAGAAGGCACATAAAATCATTCAGAGAACTTTTCATTCAGACATACACCTCCTGCCTCTAGTTTAGCACATGCCCATTTCCCCACCCCTAAGTGTGCCCTGAAAAACTCTCCAAGTGATCAAAGAGGCTCCCCACTTTTACGCCTCTTATAGTGGACATGATGAATGTAGTTGGAGTTAAGGCATTAAGTGACCAAGGTAGGGGGAGTAGAAAGCTGGAGTGGTTACTTTGAGACTATAAAGTATATAGAAGAGAAAGATATCCTCATATTCAACCAAGTTGCTAAAATGTATTCAAGTTTATTCTGTGCCAGGGAGCACATAGTAAGCACTAGTCATGCACTAATTCATTCATTAATTTACTCTCTAGTCATTCAACAAATACCTAAGTGCCTACTATGTGCTGTGTATACAACGATATCCTAAATAGAGGTGTTCCCTAGCTTCATAGAGCTTAAAGGTAGAGGGGAGAGACAGCATTCAACTAGGAAAAAGATGTAGTCAGAAATTCTGATTTGTGTTATGGATGAAAAGAATGAAGTAATATGAAGGAAAACAATGGGTTAGAAGAGTGCACAGGGCCCTAGTCACATGAAAGAAAAAGATTTCTCTGAGAAAGCTACATTGAAGTCAAAGCCTAGAGAGTCAACACCAGCCACGTGGAGCAGATGCACCAGAGCCCTGTTCCTGTCCCTTCACACTCAACTTTAGAGCCAGAGTCTTGACTTCCAACTGCCAACACCTGTATCTCTTTCCCTAAGGGTTTTCTCAGGTAGAGTCCATTGTGTCCCATGGTGCAGCAGGCAAAAATGCTTGGGAATTAACAGCCCCACACACAACCCACACAGTGTAGGACTTGAGTAGTATCTACTGGAGTTGATATGTAAATACCCCAGTCTCCTCGTCTCTGGGTGGGATAGTTCTGACATGTATGTTCTAAGCTCTTTCCCAGGGTTCCCCAGTGGGAGTAGGCGTTAGCTGTCCACAGCAGTAGCCTGCTCATCAATGCACCCTTATTTGCTCATTGTCCTTCCTTGTTCTCTGTCTGCTAGTCCTCCGCCTGTGTCTCCCGGGACACCATCACCAATAAATGACTTGAACTCAAGAACTCATCTCAGGATTTGCTTTTCAAGAACCTGAGCTAAGACACCAGCCAAAGTGCACTCTGAGCAGAGGGGAAGGGACGTGGGAAGGCCCTGAGGATGGCTATAAAGAAGGCCAGGTGACCAGAGCACAGGGAATGGGGGGAGTGCCGAAGATGAACTAGAAGAGGATGCCGAACCATGCCTATTCGCCCTTGTATAGTTTCCTATCACTGTGGGCACAAATCACCATACACTTAGTGGTATAAAACAATATCAAGTTATCAGAGCCCAAAATGAGTCTCATTGGGTTAAATCAAAGTGCTGACAGAGCTGTGTTCCTTTCCAGAGAATGCCTTTCTGCCCAAATTCTTAGGTTCACGACCCCCTTCTATCTTTTTTTTTTCTTTCATTTATCTTCAGACAGAGCGGGAGGGAGTGAGGGAGGAAGAGAGAGAGAGAAACATCGATGTGAGAGAGACACATTGACTGGCCGCCACCCACACGACCCCAACCGGGGCCGAGGACAAACTGCAACCGAGGTACGTGCCCCCAGCAGAAACCAAACCTGGGACTCTCTGGTCCGCGGGCCGACGCTCTAACCGCTGAGCCAAACCGGCCAGGGCCCCCCTTCCATCTTTAAAGCCAGCAATGGTTGGTCACTTGAGTCTTTCTCACACTCATCACTGACTCCCTCTCTCTTGTTCTCCTCTTCCACTTACAAGAATATTTGTTACTACATTGAGCACATCTGGGTGACCCAGGCTAATCTCATCATCTTGAGATCATATGACTCCCAACCTTAATTCCACCTGCAACCTCAATTCCCCTCTGCCATGTAACCCAACATATTCACAGGCCCGAAGGTTAGAATTTGGACATCTTTGCAAACACCACATAAAGGAGTTTGGATTTTTCAAAGAGCTACGGGCTAATTGAGAATTGTAAGCTGTAGAATGATATGACCTAATTTGTGTTTTTAAAAGATCCTGCTTGCCTTCTGTGTGGTGAATCAATTGGAGGGGGACAGAGGTGAAAATGGGGAAATCTATCAGAAAACTTGCAAAAGTTTGGCAAGAAGTAGTGGTGGGATCCAAGGCGGTGGCATCAGAGATTTTTGGAGGTTCAACCCACAAGAGTTGATTATGGATTGGATCTGGGGAGAAAGAGAGAAGGAGATTTCAAAGATGATGCCCAACTGTTCCATGGAATCTAGCAGTTCATGTTTTCTGAGCAGGAGGCACTGAACTTGTTATTGATTTAGTTTCAGGAAAGGATGTCAAATTTTACTCCTAATCAATTGAATTATATATTGTTTGAAACTTTACATCAATTGGACTTTTATGATAAAAAATAAAAGTAATGGCATATTCTTAAGGCTCCCTACTGAGAAGATAGAAGGAGTCAGCTAGAGTAGCCTGCATTGGGACAAGAAAATCTGACACTCTGATATTCAGGACAAGATATTGAGTACAACCAACTCTTGGTTGTAACAGCCAAGTCAGAAAGTGGGCCCATTCTTCTATCTGAAATCATGTAGCATACATACAAGGTTCCACATGAAAAAAGATTATTCTCCAAACTCCTCTTATCTAACCCTAACATACAAATGAGAAAAAAAGACTGTTAATTATGCATACTCAATGTAAACGCTGCTAAAAAAAATTTTTTAAAAAAGAAAGTTGGAAATCTCCTTTAATTAATTGAATAAATTCTATTAACCATAGAAAAGAAAAAAAAGGAAATAATGGTGGCATTGAAATAAATAATAGGGGCTTAGATAGGAAAATAGTGGATTCTGTATAGACATTAAATCATATAAAGTAAAAGTAACGTTGAGATAGAAAGAAAGTCACAAAGCCTTTTATGTTCTCAGAAAAAGTATATAACACATAGACACAGACAACAGTGTGGAAATAGCCAAAAGAACAGGGGGATGAAGGGAGGTGGAAGATGGCAAAGGGAGGGAGAATGGGGACAGACAGAGACTGTGCTTGGGGCGACGGGCACACGATGCCGTGTGCAGATGACGTTTTGTTGAGTTGGACACTCGAAAACTCTATGGTTTTGTTAACCAATGTCACTTCAATAAACTCAATTTAAAAAAGAAGTATCAGTGGAGCAATTGGGAAATTTTATAGTGGTTTCTGTTGAACAGAGGATGTGGAAGGAGGAAAGTTATGGAGGAAATTATAGCAAGAATAATTTTGCAACTGATATTTTGCAGCCTAGGACCATGTGTTGTGGGCTAATTGAGGTTCCTTGACAGACGTTTGTATTTCTCAAAATTTGGGCTACTGCTTTTGCTATGTTCACTGTGGTTCAAACTGCTGATGATGCTGCTGGATGGTTGTGTGCTGATTTCTAACCAGTGTAAAGCACTAGAGGAGTATTTAATAAACAAATGCATTTTAAGTTTTATTTACCCAGATGCTTCTAACCACAAACAGATCCTCGCCTGGGACAGCCAACATGCTATGTATCTGGCAGTTCTGTGACACTGCAGAATTCCAATTCAAACAACAGATGGAAATAAGCCATAACAAAGCCATCAAGTTTGTCAGAATGAATGTAGGTGCTCAGTTCACTTCCCTGGTCATCTCTCTGCCCTCTCCCATAGGTAATACACAAATACATTAAAATCCACTTAGTATGATAGCTTCTCTGATAATGATGTGTTGTATTGCTTCAGCAATTATATAAGCAGTGAGAGTAGCTTAATTTCAAATGACTGGCCCATTTGAAGCTGCAGATAAAAATAACATCAAGTGGAAATGTGGCCAAAGTGCTAACAGATCATAAGTACATCCACTCGGCTAAATGAACCAAATTACTTTTTAATTTATAATAGAAAAATAAACTTTAGATAATTTAGCCGCCGAGAAATTTAAATTATTTGAGAATTAAATAGGAAACAAAGCTAGGAATGGCACCCTACCAGTCTTTGAATTTGCACGCTCAGATTCACATTGGAAGAATTAACTAGCCATTTCTCAAATATTAATATGCAGCAAGACTAAATATTTATTAAATGTTAATGTATATCTGTAAAAAGAAACTTTGTAAAATTCTGAGACACTTAGAAACGGAATCTTTTGTCAAGGTAAAGATAAATATTTTGGTTTGGTGAAAAGATTACAAAAAATCTCTAATCATCAATCTGTAACTACGTAGCAGTAGCGCATCCACAAAATTATGCAGCCATAAAAAATGAGGAAGATCTTGATATGGATAGCGAAACATCCTCAAAGTATATTGGTTCTGGACAGTGAATAGAAGCCCTGGAGTGGCCAACCACCCTGGTTTGCCCAGGGAGAAGAAATTTTCCAAGACATAGGACTTCAGTTCTGAAACGAGAAAGTTCTGGGCTAACACACACTGGTGGTCCCCCTAAGTCTAGCCCCTTTTTTCTTTAAGAGATATGGGGATTAGAATATAAATTCATATTCATTTATGCCATATGCATAGGAAGCCTGCAGAAGGATACAAAACATGTAACAGTAATGCTTGTCCGTTTTCTCTTTGGTGGGGTGGGCAACCAGGTAGATGGAGGACTGAGATTGAAGAGAATTATTTCATCTTATGTATATTCTAAAGTTTTTGACCTATGTGGACTTGATAGCTATTCACAAATTAAACAAGCAAGCAAATAAATAGAAACCAAAATAAAAAGTCAGAAATAAAAAAGGTACCTGTTTTCTGAGGGTGTAGGGATTATGTTCTTTTCCTGAGTGGAGAGCAAAGTGTCCATGTAATTTGTAAACTTGAATGGCCTGGAAACTTTCTTGAAAAATAAAAATGTATTTTTTTATAAGCTCTGCCAGCCAGCTTTGGGATAATGAATGCAATGCAATGTACTGCCCTTTGGGAACAAAGACTTGCAGGCTTCCCTGCCCTGGTCAAAGAGACCAAGTCTGCACTTCCCTTCAGTTTCTGAATTGGCCAGACAGTCTGGACTCAGGCTCATCACATTACTGTCTGAAAGAAGAGAAATTGTACTCAAACTAAATCAGCCTGTGAACCACTGCATATTGCCTCCAATTGGAAAGTGCAGTCTGTATCACAGATTTTGCTTTTTAATTTATAAATTAAATTATGCTATTATGCCATTGTGCTCATTGCAGTCTGACTCTGGAAAACATTTTGTGACTTAATAAAATTCTCTATAAAATTCACAGTTATTTGAAAATTCATAGTTTTTCCAAAAATGTTTGTTTTCTACTGTTTTGGGCAGTAGAGGGGGAGAGAAAGAAGCAATAGAAAGGGTAGAAGTAGTTCCTAGGGCAATGCGTGGATGAGTGTGTGTGTGCGTGTGTGTGTGTGTGTGTGTGTGCGTGTGTGTGTGTGTGTGTGTGTGTGTGTGTGTGTGTGCACTCTTGCTGTTGAAGTAGGAGCACTCCTGGAGTAAGTTCTGGTCCCAACCAGTCTGGCAGAGAGAGAGAGTGTATTTTCCCTTGCTTCACTTTTTCTGTTCTAATCAGGCCCTCAGGGGATTGGATGATGCCCACCCCTTTGGGGAGGGCAATCTATGTTTCTCAATCTACCAATTCAAATACTAATCTCATTGAGAAACACCCTCCTAGACACTCCCAGAAATAGTAGTTAGCCAGAAATCTAGGCATCCCGTGTTTTGGTCAGGTTGACACATAAAAACTAATGATCACAGAGGCGATTAAGGGACATAAAGAAATTGATAAGCTACAATCCCTGTCTCCATGGAGTAGTGGCGATCATACAAATGCAAAAAGAACTAGTATGGCAGCTCTGGACGTGGATGGGCACAGTTCTAGTTCAACTGTGCGTGTGGCACAGAATGAGAGATGCCAGACTTGGAACTGGAGGTCTAGTCTGAGGAAGAGAAGCCTTTAGTGGAAAGACTGTGTAGAGGTGACTGGAGGACATTCAGCACAGCTGGAGAAGAGGAGAGTGGATAATGATGTTGGTGAAGAATTGCAAGTAGCAGTATAGAAAGTGCGTCAGCAACGTGCTCTCTGAGAGGCAAGTAGACAGAGTATGGACAAAGGAATCAAGGAGCAGGAACTATCTGGCGTTGAGCAATCAGCCCCAGGAAATAGGTAATAGAACAGGGCCTGGGCAGGAATTCATCTCTAGAAATCTGTTCCCAATGTAGGATATGGATGAGGATGTGCTGACCGAAGCCAGGTGGGTGCCAGTTCCAGAGGGACTGAGACACTAGGCAAATTTTCAGACAGGGGTCTCAGGCACAAGGCCAGACAGAAATGTTTTGCCTCAAAATTTACCTCACATACTACACTAAAAAAATGCAAAAAGTATCATAGCCTAAAATATGAACTAAAACTGTAAAACTTCTAGAAAATAAATAGGAGAAAATCTTAATCCTATGGTAGACAAAAAATTATTAGACAAGATGCAAAAATTATTCAACATAAAAGAAGAAATCGATAAATTGGATTTCATTACAATTTAAAAGAACTGCTCTTCAAACAACACCATTAAGAAAATGGAATTGTGGAAGCTCCAAAGAGTATTTGGTTTCTTTAAGCATTTGTCCAGACAAGAAATAATGAGTGACCAGTGGTTTAAGCAGGTTACAAAGGACCCAAGATTTTTGGAAATGTCAGAAAAAAACTGAAAAGTCAAAACTGACAAGAGATTTCTTGTAATGTTTCAGGACAAAAAGTTCAAGTTGAATTATGCTGTGGATAAGAGAGGATACCCCATCAACCACAGCACTCCAGAGGACCTGAAACATTTTTACAACCTTTCAGATTCTGATTCAGATCTCTCAGGTGAAGATAACAAAGATTGAACCAAAAGAAACTAAAGAAGAAAAAAAAAAAAAAAAAACAAGAAAAATGAATTAAAAAAAAAAAAAGTCTAGTTGAGGAGAAAAAGAAAGAAACCAAGAAAATTAACCAAAAGAATTCTGGAAATGAGAATAATTTAGATAACTCTGACACAGTTCAGAGAATAAAAAAAAAACTCATGCAAATCTAAGAAGGTAAATTCAAAAATAAGTCCCAAGAAAGACATTGAGGAATTTACACCAAAAAGTACAAAAGGGAAAAAACATAATGTTGAATATAATACAGACTTGTGCCCCAAAGGAAGACTAAGGACAGTAGACTCAGGTACTTCCAAAATTGTGAAATCTCCCAAGATCAAGTATTCTCAGACAAGAAGAGAAATGGAGTCTGCGGTTCCACTCATGGTGGCAAGACACAGAGGTGGCTATGAAAACTCAACATGTGGTAAAATGTCTGATAAAGATGCTCTGGAGGAAGATTTAGAAAGTGCTAGAGAAAGAGGAATAGATGAAGAATCTGAAGATGGAATTATAGGCATTGGTAAAGTTTCAGCTGGTGATCATGGCAATGATGAAAATGAAAATGAGGAGGAGGAGGATGAAAATGATGATAGTGAGGAGGATGGTGAAAGGGACAGTGGCCCTGATCTTGCAAGAGGTAAAGGAAATATAGACACTAGTTCCAAAGATGAAGAAGATATGGTAGATTTATTTCCAGAAAAATCTGGTTTTAAGCATGCTTGGAGAGAATGAGATAAAGATGCTCCTCTGGGTGATGAGATTACATGTCGATTAGCAGTTTGCAACATGGATTGGGATAGATTAAAGGCAAAAGATTTTCTGGCTCTGTTCAATTCATTTAAACCTAAGAAGGTGTCATATTTTCTGTAAAGATATATTCTTCAGAGTTTGGAAAGGAGAGGATGAAGGCAGAGCAAATTCAAGGACCAGTACAGCTAAGAATTTTTGAAGATGCCCCTGAAAAGGACTGGGCCTCTAGAGAAAAATTGAGAGATTATCAATTCAAACGACTGAAGTACTATTATTCAGTAGTAGATTAGGATTCTCCAGAAACAGCCACTAAACTTTATGAGGATTGTGATGGCCTGGAATTTGAAAGTAGTTGTTTGTTCACAGATATAAGGTTTATATCAGGTGATATTACTTTTGGTGATGAGTCCAAGGACATAGTCTCAGAAGTGGATTCAACAGCATATAAATGAAACTATTTTACATCTGTTACAATGGGAACATCAACAGTGGAGATGACTTGGGATGAGACTGATCATAAAAGAATCACAACACACAACAGGAAGTTTATAAAGGAAGAGCTTTTGGACATGGATTTTGAAGACTAGTTAGCTTTCTCTGGTGAAGAAGAAGAGGAAATAGAACAAGGCGATGATGAAGTCAATGTAGAAGAAGATGGGAAAACAAAAAAATGTCAGAAAGATGATAAATTGCTAAATATAGGCAACTCTTGCCATTTATTCAAGGAAAACAAAAGAAAATGATATGAAAATGGAAATTAAGTGGATTCCAGGTCTTAAAGAAAGTGCAGAAGAGATGGTGAAAAACAAATTCTGAGGAAAGGATAAACTGACCCCTTGGGAAGAATTTTTAGAGAACAAAGAGAAAAAGACAAAAAGAAACAGACAGCTCTTGCTGAAGAGGCCAGTGAAGATGAACTTCCCTCTAACGTTGATTTGAATGACCCATACATTGTTGAAGAAGTTAAAAAAATAGGTATCAATGAAAAGAAAGAAAAAAAAATCAATGAAATCTGCAAAAGATAGCACCCGTCCAGAGACAGAAGCTGAAATAGATCAACAAAAGGCTAAAATGGCTTTGCTCATGATGGATGAGGAGGAAGAGAGCAAGAAACACATCAATTACAACAAGATCGTGGAGCAGCACCAGAACCTGAGCAACAAGAAGAAAGAACAGCTTATGAAAAAGAAGGAATTATTAGAGGATGACTTTGAGGTGAATGTTAAGGATGCACAGTTTCAGGCGATGTATACTTCCCACTTGTTCAATTTGGATTCTTCGGATCCTAATTTTAAGAAAACAAAAGCTATGGGAAAAAATTCTTGAGGAGAAAACCCAACGGAGAGAACAACAATAACAACAACATAAAAAACACAAACCAAACCAAAACAAAACAAAAAACAAGAACTTAGGCAATAAGAAAAAACAGAGTGAGATTCCAAAGTAATCACAAAAGAAGTTCATTGATTCTGCCTTGTCGATGTTGATTAAATCAGTAAAAAACAAAACATAGCAGTTTCAAGCAACAAAACAACAAAAAGTCAAATAGCTGTAAGTTTTTCCTTTTTACATTGAGAATGTGATCTCCCTAAAGTTTACAGAAGTGGTAGAAAGAATATTTATTGAGAACAAAGCTACATTTCAAGAATATGAATAAAGTCTTATTCTGACCATTGTAAATGGAACATTTAGACCTAATTATGGATGATTTACAGATTTGTGCTCTGTATTTCCACATATTAATCATGACAAATTCAATTAATCTAAATTATAGGATTTATTACATTTTTATATTTTATGAAATTCAGTTCATATTAGAAGATTATTGTAAGGTAGCTTCTTTTAAAGACTTTACAATTCTATGTAAAAAAAAAAAAAATAGAATAGTGCTGAAATTATTTTTCTAGCCCTAATGGATGGAAGCCAATAATTTTCTTTGTTGTTTGGTCATGTTTATAATAGTTTGTTTATGAAATTAATTTGTAAAAAAAAGTGCAAAATATTTTTATTAAGAAAAGAAAATTGGCCCTGGCTGGTTTGGCTCAGCAGTTAGAGCATCAGCCTGTGGACCGACGTGTCATGGATTTGATTCCTGGTCAAGGGCACGTACCTGGGTTGCAGGTTCAATCCCTGGCCCCAGTCAGGGTCATGAGGGAGACAACCAGTCCGTGTGTCTCTCTCACATCAATGTTTCTCTCTCTCCCTCCCTCCGTCCCTTCCACTCTATCTAGAAAATAAATGGAAAAATATCCTCGGGTGAGGATTAAAAAACAAAATGGAATTGCAAGTCAGATATATTTAAGAAATAAATTGCATTCAGAATATATACAAAATTCTTACAACTCAATAAAAAGAAGTCAAACAACCCAACAAAAACTTAAACTAAAACTTCAGAAAAGAATATATATTGTGGCCAATAACCACATGAAAAGATGTTCAATGACATTAGTCATTAGGGATATGCAATTTAAAATCAATATAATATCATTACCAAACCACTGGAAACAGCCAAATATTTAAGACTGTTGGATTTATATGTGTGTGGGTTACAACTAGGGATTTAATGATAAAATTAATTTAAAGTTCATGTAGAAGAATGTCCAAAAACAGCCAAGAAATGTTTTAAAAAATAGTACAGGCGAACTATTTCAATCAAAATCGTGTGGCATTGGAAGAAAAGAAAAATGTGAATGGCAGAGACTAAAATAGTCAAGAAACAGAGCTATGTGGGAACTTAGTATATGAAAAGGAAAATGCTAATGGGACAGAAAAAGGATAATTTACTAAATAAACATTTCTAGACAATTGTCTCCATCAATCTAATAAAACCAACAAAGACTTTCTCTCCTGTATCACATGTTTTTTCATTCTAGATCAATGAACTATCCAAATGCAAATAATAGTAATAATTTTCAGGGAAAAATCAAGGGTAAGGTTTTCAGCCTTGGAGTAAGGAAAACTTTCTTTAGCAAAACAGAAAACTTAGGAGATAAGATGGAGATAGATATATCTGACAACATAAAGTTTAATTTTTCCCCCATAGGAAAAAAAACATACTGAAATTCAAAAGAAAAATGTTTGTAACATATAAATCAGTCAAATAATTAATCTTCTTATAATAAAAAGAGTGTTTGAAAATTGATTAAACAAACACACATACACACATGCTAATAGAAAATTAGCTCTAAGAACCTGTTTGAATATTTGGAAAAATTATCAATCTTATTACATTTTTTAAAATGTGAAAAAAAATAAGGTGACATTTTCACCTGGAATATGAAAAGTACCAAAATATTCAATCCTCATGCCTATGTAGGGTTATGTACACATTTAAATATTGTGAGTATGAATTGTCACAATCTTTCTAGAAAAAAAAAATCTGGCAATTTTTAGCAAAATTTCAAAAAGAATATATACATATATATTCATAGCCATAGTCATTAATAAAGAAAACCCACTTTTGGAATGTAGCATATAAAAATAAAAGCAGCAGCATATAAGAAAGTTTATTGCAACATTGTTCATGGTATAGAAAATAAATCAGAACAATTCTGAATGTTCATTAGTAGGTTAAAAATTATGGTGCTTCTATGCCATAAAATGCTGGGAAACGATGAAAGAGAACAAGCCACAGTTTCTGACTCGTGGGGAGCAATATGAAACCACGGCTAATGTGACTACATGCCCACCATCCACTGAATGCACTTTGGGGGCTTCATGTGGGTTTCCACCCCCAGGATAAGGTAGAGTATATAACTTTGGTGACAACTTACTGAGCTCAAGAACATAAAGTCAATACAATCGAATCCAATCAAACAGAATAGAACACATTTTTTGAGAATGTCAGGAATGTTGGGCCTACAGAAGCAAGGCGTAGCCTACCTCCACTGAGCGCCATGATGAAGCCCACCCCGGAAGAAGATCAGAGCCAGGCTGAGAGATGAGATGAAACTGAATTATGAAGATATCACTTGAGCCATGCCTGGAACTCCATGAGCTCTTTAATCAGAATGAGTCGGGGCTGGGTTTTCTGTCATTTGTAAAAAACGTCCTTATTGATATATATGCATTTTTTGGTAAGTGAACATGTGGAAAGTTGGCAGCTAATAACAGAATGGTAGATTATTTATACTCATTGCCTAAAGGTTTGGAAATGAAGGAAGTTGAGAGAAGATTATTAAATTATTGCTAATTATGTTATTAGTATAATGTTTCTTTATATAATAGTACTGTATTATTATTAATATACTTTTGAATTTCATTTGTTATTATTAGCATATACAACATTTAAAAGTGAAAATTAATCTTACAAAAGATTTAACTTTGTAAGTTTTCACTATTGGTATCAATAAGTCTATAGTTCTGCTTTTAAAAAAATGGAATGTGGCCCAGCTAGTGTGGCTCAGTGGATTGAGCATTGTTTCATGGACTGAGAGGTCCGGGTTCCTATTCTCCGTCAAGGCACATGCCCAGGTTTCAGGCTCTATTCTCAGTAGAGGGTGTGCAGGAGGAAGCTGACTGATATTTCTCTCTCACATTGATGTGTGTGTCTCTCTCTCCATTCCTTTCTCTCTAAAAAAAATCAACAAAAACATATTTTAAAGAAATGAAATGTGAAATCCAAATATATTCGTGAATTCAAGAATAAATTTTCTCTTTCTTCCTTTTGATGTAAAATAAGAAAACAACTTGCAGTTAAAGTTTGTCTTTGACAGCAGCATTGTAATCAGAATATTCTAATAATTGTTTTTGCTAACTTTTTTCCTCTATAGTGATTACTAAATACATATCAATTACTGGAAGGCAACAGATCACAGCCTGGGTAAAGAAATTTGGGGTTCCAAAAGAAAGAAATGTGTCATGGTAGATGTTTAAATGGCAGAAGTAGGCAGGGGCTGGGTGACCTAGGACTCTATAGTGTATGCTGGGAGTTTTGTACTTTATCCTGAGCTTGATGGGGGAGCTGAAAGGTTTTGAGGAGTTCAGGGACATGGTAAGATAAGTAACTCTGGTGGTTGTGTGGAAAATGAGCCTGGGAAAAAACAAGGTTAAATGCCCTAATGTATGGACCTGTAATTCCCTTCTCCTGGTGCACTCAACTCTGCTTTAATTCCAAAATGATGTAAGTATAATTTTGAAACCATTCCACATGCCAGCAATCTATTTTTGCTGTCATTTAAGCATTTGAGTCATTGCGTTTACATCAAAAAGTGAGTGGTTTTTAAATACTAAAATGCTGCAAATTGTGGAAAGCATTCATGTCTTCCTAAATGGAATTTTGTTACCAAAGATATAAGCTTCCCATCCTGCACTTAATGTTCTGTTCTCTTTTTCCTCAGTTCACAGGTACAAATATTATTAAGAAACAGAACTCCAAAAACTCCACAATAAAGTTCCAAGTTCCTTACATACTTATTTATTGATCATCTGTAGGTCATGTTGACTTTGTCCTCTAGAGTCCCAGGTACCAAATGGAAGCATTATTTTTTCATAAGACTGTTTGATAAATATTTAGTATGACCCAGGTCTCTTAGGATCTGTGGTAGAAATTTCTCTTGCAAAACTATTATCGGGTTTTCTTCTCTTTTTACACAGAGAAGAAATTATACTTCCCAGCCCTAATATAGTTAGGTGAGGAAATTTAACTGGTTATTACCAATGGACTAAATTAAGTGGAAGTGACAATGTCCCTTCTGGGAAGAAGCATAGATGAGCAGGTATGAGATCTGTTCTCTGCCACAGTAACCAAGAAAGTTATGATCCTTATGGTGCAGCGATAAGATGGTGGAGCTCCTATTAGCCTGGATGAGAAAGTGGGTGCTCCTTCCTACCCCTCCCCTTAATCAAACTGCACTTCATATTCATGAGTGCAAAATAAAACATTGGTATGCCACCTAAGTCACTGATATTCCAAGTTTCATTTGTTACTGCAATATTCTTGGCTTATCCTGTCTAATAAAGTTTCAAAAACCCCTCTGAGAATCTGATGACTACTATGCACCTGCTCCCAGCTAGCTGCATAGTAAAACAACATTTTAAATAAAGAATATGAACAAGCCTCTCCATGAAGCCCCCATCACAAAGGGATATTTAAAATTAGAGAATATTCAATTCCTTCCTAGCATACAAAATGATATTGTGTGTGCGTGGGTATGTGTAGAAATACTGTTGCTTTATGTTGTAATGGTTTAGAAGTTTTCTAATTGTGCAACTAAATGTTGATATAGGAAAATCAGTTGAATAATTCCTAAACTGTTTTTGAAAATAAAACTCAGTCGCTAAGCATGCTAGCTCTGATTAAACAAAAGGCATAGCTTACCACCTGGGGCAAGAAGGAACAGCTAGGCATTTGCTAAATGGGCTGGCTTACTACAGTAAAGATAAAGACTGTTAGAGTTGCCTGCTTTACCTGGGGTAGAAGGTATGAACTGCAAACAAGTACCTGTTAGCATTCTGATTTGTTTACTTCAGAGAAAGTAACTTCCTGTTTCTCAGGAAAAAAACAGAGAGAGAAATTTTTTCAAGAGTCCTGTAGAAAGGCTTCCTTAACATCAAAGGGCTTTCTAAGAACTATATTGGTGAGGGAAATAAAGAAATATCAAAATCTTTCAGACAGCTTAAAGTGTTGAGGGGTTGAAGTGTTTTTTAGAGTGTTTTCTATTGACTAAGCCAAACCCAAACATTCAACTCATAGTTTTTGAAGTTTTCGCTAAACCAATCACTCACACTGTATTTTCAGTGTAGCTATTTGTACTGAGGCTAGTTCCTGGCTGATAGGAAGATAACATCTGTCTTCTATTCCTGGCTTGTTTTGTTTCATTTCCCACTTTGTCCCATACTGTTACTTGCTTCCCAACTTTGTCCTTCTCTGTCCTGTTGTCTTACCTTTCGAGTCCCTACTCCTGCTCTTTTTACTAACTGGTAGTGATGCTGTTGTAACGAACCCAATTATAAGTAACTGGAAAGGAGCAAAGGGAAGGCCAAATATCAGATGCATGCCCAGGAAAGTTTGGGTGAAGTAGGGAAGGTACATGACTGTCAGTCACAGCTGGGAACAGGTCATTGGCCAGAGTAGGCATGGTCACCACATACACAGGAAGATTTGAGATACATCAACTCCTAAACAAAGGAGTTTGCTGCAGCTCTTGTTGCAGGGGGTGTGCTCTCACACTCCTGCATTTGCCTGTATGACTGTTGGCCATGTGGACCCCACACACAATGAACTAATAGACTGTAGCTAGCCTAATGCTAAATCAGACTCAACTCTACCATGGAATGGAAACTTTGGACACTGGCTTTGCTTCTAGCTCTACTGAAGCCCCATCTGCAACTCTCCCAGGACTGGATTAAGGGAAACGGGACATTGGAAACTGAGACATGTAATTCCACATGAATAAAAATCACTCATCTTCCCATGCAAGTCTCAGAAAATTATTTTTCTTGAGATATCATAAGGACCTCACTCTAACTAGCAATGGAGAAAGGCCATGGAAAGTCAGAACTTCATGCCCTCCTTCCTAACACCAATTAAAATATAACCAATATATAGTTTAATTTTTAGCTCTTCAGAGCCAGGCTGCCTGTATACACCAGGGATGATAATTTGTTGATCTAAGAAAATTGCAGTTTCTTAATTCCAGAACACAAGGACATTAGAGATTTGCATTCAACTGCAAAGTGTATGCATGTATACAGTCTGTATTATCCTAAGATGATCAGCATTGCAGATAGAGTTTACCCTTCCCACTAGCAAACAAAGTGATAGAACGAAGGTAAAATGTTTCTTGGAAAAATAGAGAAGAAATGAAGACATTCAGTTTACAGATGAGACTACACACAGGGGACCAAATGTTTTGGAAGGTCTTATATGTGGGAAATGAAACAGCTCTGATTTCTGAAGTCTTCAAGGGCAGAACTAGACCAACAAGTGGAAGGCATGGACAGGGACAGAAATTTTTAGATCAATACAAGAGAGATTCTGTTGTTGTTGTTGAAATTAGAAAAGAGTGGAAATATTTCTAAGCTTAAATGTGAAAAATAAAGAACATCATTGCATGAACCATAAAGCAGGACATCAAAAAGAATAACAAATAAGGAACATTAAGAAATATAGCCAGTGGATTCCAAAATGTTGGCAGAGTGAATGGAAGCTAAACAGACCAACTCCCAGGACCAAACTGGAATTACAACTAAAATAAAGACAAATCATCGGGAAAAAACAACAGAAAAGCAGCTGGAGAGGACTCATATAACCAGGGACAAAAAGAGGACACAAAATCAAGCCTAGTAGAAACTGCAGAGGCATGAGAGGGTCAGCTGGGAGCCCACGGACAGCAGAGGTTTTAGCTGTGAGCAGCGCCCTTGGGGCTGAAATCCCAAGCCAGCTCCACAGTGCAGAGGGCTGGGAGAGAGCACTAAATTAGCTACAGCCACTCACCTTGGGCTCTGGCTGAGGGAGGGTAGAATGGACTGGAACTGTGTGGAAAGACTTGAGAGTTTGGAGAGCTGGAAAGGCAATGGGAATTTTGTGCAGAATGACTCCCTCACAAGACAGTAGCCATCTTACTCAAAGAGCCCTTTCCCAGAGCCCCAGGGAGAAGAAACAGCCCCTCCCTCAGGAATTTAAAACCACCTGGCCAGGCCAAAGAAATTCAAATTGAGGCTCACTAACAGCCAGCAAGCATTTGCCCCACCTGATGGAAATCCTCTTACCCTGAACACCTGAGGGATTTTTTTTTCATTCAGTTGAGAGCTACAACCCGACGCTCGTCAAGTAATTGAGACTAATAGCCTCTAGGCAAAAGGCTAGAGGATAACTGAACCTTTACTGGGCTTGCAAATCCACTTAGGAAAGTAAGACTTGACAGTGGTGTTTAATGTGGGTCCTCCCATGCTCATCCAAACCAATCCAAACAAACAGCAGAACACCAACACCCACAGGGAAAATTTGGCAGGCTCCAAAACCCACTGAGATAGCCAATATGGTGAGACAAGAGAACTCTACCAAAGAAGAGATAAATTAAGTAAAGCAAGTAATCAGAGGTAGAGTTCACAGTGATGATCATGAGGAAGTTCAACAGCATGAGTAAAGAGCTCAACAGCATGAGTAAGATATAGAAACATTGAAAATGAACCAATTGAAAATGATAAACCACCAAGCAGAAAGAAAAAATGACATAGCAGAAACAAAGAACACATTGGAAGGAATAACCAGCAGAGTAGAGGAAGCAAGGACTGGACCAGTAAATTAGAAGACAAGGTAGAAAAACTCACCCAATCAGAGAACCAAAAAGAGAAAACAATTAAAAAAACAGGAAGACAGCTTAAGAGAGCTGTGGAATAATATGAAATGTAACAACATTGGCATCATAGGATTTCCAGAAGAAGGAGAAAATGAGCAAGAGTTATAGAATATATTTGAAGAAATAGTGACAGAAAACTCCCCTAACTTGGTGAAGGAGAAAGGCATACAAGTACAAGAAGCACAGAGAGCCCAAGTAAGAAGAACCCAAATAGGCACACATCAAGACACATAATAATTAAAATGCTAAAAATTAAAGACAGAGAGAATCCTAAAGGCAGCGAGAGATAAGCAACAGGTTACCTACAAAGGAACCCCCATAAGGCTATCAGCTGACTTCTCAACAGAAACACTACAGGCCAGAAGGGAATGGCATGAAGTACTCAAGGTAATGAAAAACAAGGATTTGAATCCAAGACTACTCTATCCAGCAAGGCTATCATTCAAAATAGAAGGTCAAATAAAGAGCTTTCCAGACCAAAAAAAAATGCTAAGTGAACATATTAGTACCAAACCAGCACTGTAAGAAATGTTAAAAGGACTGCTGTAATTAGTAGAAGAAATAGGAAGGAAAATAGAACCACACTAAACAAAAATGGCAATAAATAAGTGCATATCAATAATCACCTTAAATGTAAATGGATTGAATGCTCTGATAAAAAGACACAGAGTAGCGGATTGGATAAGAAAGCATGACCCATATATATGTTGTTTACAAGAGACCCACCTCACATAGATTGAAAGTGAAGGGATGGAAAAAAATCTTCCAAGCAAACAGAAAGGAAAAAAAAGCTGGAGTAGCAATACTCATATCTGATAAAATAGATTTCAAAATGAAGGCCATAACTAGAGACAAAGAAGGTTACTACATAATATTGAAAGGATCTATCCAACAGGAAGATATAACCTTGGTAAACATATATGCATCCAATATAGGAGCACCAAAATATATTAAAAATCTTCTGGAGGACTTCAAAGGAGAAATTGACAGCAATACAATCATAGCAGGGGACTTCAACACCCCGCTGACATCACTGGATAGATCATCTAGACAAAAAATTAACAAGGAAACAGAGAACTAGAAATCAATTGCAACAAGAACATGCAAAGACATTTGAACACATGGAGGCTAAATAGCATGTTATTAAACAATGAATGGGTTACCGAGGAGATCAAGGAAGAAATTAAAAACTTCCTGGAAACCAATGAAAATGAACACACAACAACACAAAATCTATGGGATGCAGCAAAAGCAGTTCTGAGAGGGAAGTTCATAGCACTACAGGCCTACCTCAAGAAACAAGAAACATTTCTAATAGACTATCTAACCTCACAACTTAAAGAACTAGAGAGCAAACAAAAAGAAAACCCCAGAGCAAGTAGAAGGAAGGAAATAGTAAAGATCAGAGCAGAAATAAATGACATAGAGACCAGAAAAACAATTCAAAGGATCAATGAAACAAAGAGATGGTTTTTTGAAAAGATAAACAAGATTGATGGACCCTTAGTTGGACTCACCAAGAAATAAAGAGAGAGAACCCAAATAAATAAAATCAGAAATGAAAGAGAAGTAACAACTGACACCACAGAAATGCAAAGGATCATTAACAAATACTATGAACATTTACATGGCAACAAATTTGACAATCTAAGTGAAATGGACAAATTTCTAGAAACACGTGGTCTCCCAAAACTGGACCGGGAAGAGACAGAAACTTGAACAGACCAATAACAACCAAGGAAATTGAAGATGTAATCAAGACTCTCCCAGCAAGCAAAAGCCCAGGCCCGGATGGCTTCACAGGGGAGTTTTGCCGAACATTCAAAGAAGAACTGCCCTGGTTGGTTTGGCTCAGCGGTTAGAGCGTTGGCCTGCGGTACAGAGAGACCCGGGTTCGGTTCCCGCTAAGGGCATGTACCTCGGTGGCAGTTTGTCCCCAGCCCTGGTTGGTTGTGCGGGTGGCAGCCACTCGATGTGTTCCTTTCACATCGATGTTTCTCTCTCTCTCTCTCCCTCCCACTCTATCTGAACAAAAAATGAAAAAAATGTCCTCGAGTGAGGATAAAAAAAAAAGAAGAAGAAGAACTAACACCCATTCTCTGCAAACTATTTTAAAAAATTCAAGAAGAAGGGAGACTTCCAAACTCATTTTATGAGGCCAGCATAATTCTAATTCCAAAACCAGAAAAAGACACTACAAAGAAAGAAAACTACAGGCCACTATCCCTGATGAACATAGATACCAAATTTCTTAACAAAATATTAGCAAATCGGATCCAGTAATACATCAAAAAAATTATTTACCATGACCAAGTGGGATTTATCCCAGGGATGCTAGGCTGGTACAATATTTGTAAATCAATAAATGTGATATACCACATAAATAAAATGAAAGATAAAAACCATATGATCATATTAATGCTGAAAAAGCATTCGACAAAATCCAGCACCCATTTCTGATAAAAATGTTCAGCAATGTGGGATAGTAGGATCATATCTTGACATAATAAAGCCCATATATGAAAAACCTACAGCCAACACCATACTCAATGGGCAAAAACTAAAAGCGTTTCCCTTAAGAACAGGAACAAGACAGGGATGCCCACTTTTGCCACTCTTATTTAATATAGTACTGGAAGTCTTAGCCATAGCAGTTAGACATCAAGAAAAAATAAAAGGGATCCAAATTGGAAAGGAGGAAGTGAAACTGTCATTATTTGCAGATGACATGATATTGTACATAGAAAACCCTAAAGACTCCATCAAAAATCTACTAGACTTAGTAATAAATCAATTTGGAAAGGTAGCAGGATACAAAATTAACATCAAGAAATCAATGGCATTCTTATACACCAGTAATGAACTCATAGAGAGAGAAACTAAAAAAAAATCACATTTACCATTGCAGCAAAAAAATTCAGATACCTAGGAATAAACTTAACCAAAGAAATAAAGGACCTATTTGCAGAAAACTACAGGACATTGAAAAAATAAATAAGAGAAGATATAAAAAAGTGGAAGCATATGCCTTGTTCATGGATTGGATGAATCAATATCATTAAAATGTCCATGCTACCCAAAACAATCTATAGATTCAATGCAATCCCTATTAAAATACCAACAGCATATTTCAGAGAATTAGAACAAATACTTCAAAAGTTTATATGGAACCAAAAAAAACCCCGAATAGCCACAGCAATCTTGTAAAAGAAGGACAAAGTAGGAGGGATCACAATACCAGATATCAGGGTATACTACAAAGCCATTGTATTCAAAACAGCCTGGTACTGGTACAAGAACAGGCATATAGATCAATGGAACAGAACAGAGAATTCGGAAATTGACACAAGTCAATATGCTCAGTTAATATTTGACAAAGGTGGCAAGAGCATACAATGGAGTAAAGACAGCCTCTTTAATAAATGGTGTTGGGAAAATTGGACAGCTATATGCAAAAAAAAAAAAAAAAAAAAGAAACTAGAACACCAACTTACACCATACACAAGAATGAACACAAAACGGATAAAAGAATTAAATGTGACTCATGAATTCATAAACATCTTAGAAGAAAATGTAGGCAACAAAATTGCAGCCCTCACATGCAGCAGAATTTTCACTGATACAACACCTAAGGCAAGAGAAACCAAGGAAAAAATTAATACATGGGACTACATCAAACTACAAAGCTTCTGCACAGCAAAGAAACAAGCATCAAAACAGATAGGGAACCCACTGTATGGGAGAGCATAATTGCCAATGATACATCAGATAAGGGGTTAATCTCCAAAATATATAGAGTGCTCATACAACTCAACAAAAGGAAGACAAAGAACCCAATTAAAAAATGGGCAGAGGAACTAAATAGACACCTCTCCAAACAGGACATACAAATGGCTAAGAGACATATGAAGAAATGCTCAACATCACTAATCATCAGAGAGATGCAAATTAAAACAACAATGAAGTATCACCTCACACCTGTCAGAATAGCCGCCATCAACAAAGCATCAAACAACAAGTGTTGGCGAGGGTGTGGAGAAAAGGGGACTCTAGTACACTGCTGGTGGGAATGCAGACTGGTGCAGCCACTATGGAAAACACTATGGTGTTTCCTAAAAAAATTAAAAATTGAACTGCCATTTGACCTAGTGATCCTACTTCTAGGAATATATCCTAAGTAGCCTGAAACTCCAATCAGAAAGAATATATGTACCCCTATGTTCATAGCAGCATTGTTTATAATTGCTAAGCTCTGGAAACAGCCCAAGTGTCCATCGGTAGATGAGTAGATAAAAAAGCTGTGCTACATGTACACTTATTTGTGGAATATAATGAAGAAAATAAGCTGATGAACAAAATAGTCCCAGAGACATAGAAAGGAGTACATTTCAGACTGACAAACCTCGGGGTGGGGGAGAGGATGAGATAAATCAAAGAATTTTTATGCACGTATGTGTAACCAATGAACATAGACAACAGTTCTGGGGGAGGAGGGGGGGGATCAGTATCAGGAGGAGGGTGTTTAGGGGGGAAAAAGGAGAAACATCTGTAACCAAAATAAATTAATAAAAATTGCAAAAAAATAAAAAGAAATATAGCCAGCATTTATTGACCATGTTACCATTTGTCCTGCACAAACGATTGAGTCCCATGTATGTTAACTAAAACAACCCCCCAAAAACGTCCCAAAGAATAGTAGATCTTATTATTACCTTCATTGTCATGTTACAGATGAGCATACTTAGGCAGAGAAGTTAAGAAAAATGTCCATCATTGGCTAATAGTTACTGGAGTTAGGATTTTGAAACAAGACAGTCTAGTTCCAGAGTCTATATTTTATTTACATTACTATTGAGTGAGAAAGAAATAGATTGAAATTTATAGACGAAAACCAATGCAAAGATGTATAAGAAAAAGATGACACTTCCATAAGCAAAATATAGAAAATAAATAAAACAATATAAATATCAACAAATAAACAAACAGAGGCTCATAAATATCTCATAGACCTGGTGGAAAGGGATGGTAACATCTCTGGAAGGATTATTCATTCCTTATTCAAAAGAAGCATTGAATTACAGGAGAGAAAGAATCGAAATGAGTGAAATATGCTCGCTCCTTAGATCTGCAAAGTGGAGAGGAAAGTCGCTGAGGAATGGCTAAGAGGGTTTAGCTACAATCCAGCTGGCCAGAAAAAAAGATTTTAATGGCGCATTTCACAGAAGTAAACTATCAAAAAGAGAATGGGGTAAATCTCTAAACACTAGTTGGCAGCCTTGCTCTTCTAAAGACAATGGACTTGACAAATTCTTAACTTGATAACAGTTGATTCATCGAAGGTAGAGGAAATAATGAGATTTAGGTCTACTCTGCTCTTAATTTTGGTAATGAAAATTAATTGAGGATATGGAAGTGGAAGGCTTCTTGCAAGAAAGTGGTGATGTGATAATGAGACTGGTAATATCACAGGACGTTAACACTGTGTATAGTCAGCCATCATGCTGGGCTTTAGAAAACAAAATTTCAGAACTGATCTTATGCATTCTTGACAATTACACAAAGTGTTATTTTTACTACTTCTTCATAAAGCAACAACCTCAGAATACTTTAAATCTACTTACGTCTTCCTGCCTTTTGCATTATTGTTTTCATGCATTTTAAATGCAATAGATATTTTAAACTCCATGAAATATTATGATATTGTTTTGTATAATCAATTTCATTTACATTTACCTATATATTTACTCTTTCTCATGTTCTTTATTCCCACTGACATTTCTGCTTTCATCTAGGCTCATTTTCCTTCTACCCAGGAACTTCTTTTATTGTTTTTATTTGTTAACTCAATCAGTCTATTGATGCCAATAATTCAGAAGTTACTATAAGGATATTTTCTCTGGATATAGAAATCAAACTTGGTAGTTATTTTCTTTCAACACATATTATTCAACAGTCTTCTGTCTGATTATCACTTCTGATGGGAAGTGGGAAGTCACCTGTCAGTATTATTGTGGTTTCTTTTAAGGTTAATTGTCCTTTTTCTCTGTCACTTTTTTTTCCCTATATATATATATATGATATATTATACATATATATATATTATATCATATATATATTATATATATATTTAAAACAATTTTTTTCTTTATTAATTTCAGAGAGAGAGGAAGGAAGAGGGAGAGAGAGATAGAAACATCAATGAGAGAGAACATTGATTGGCTGCTTCCTGCATGCCCCCCACTGGGGATCGGGCCCACAACCTGGGCATGTGCCCTGACTGGGAATCGAACCAGCGACCTCTTGGTGCATGGGTCGATGCTCAGCCACTGAGCCACACCAACCGGGCTCTCTGTCACTTTCAAGATTTTCTCTGGGTTTTGACTTTCAGCCATACTAGCTATGATGTGCCTAGTATAATTTTCTTTGAATTTTTGCTGCTTGGAATATTCTAAGCTTCTAGGGTTGGTTTATGATTTGAGTCTTCCATACGTTACAGAAAATTCTTTACCATCATCCGTTCAAAAATTTCTTCTGTCTTAGTTTATACCTTTTTCTCCATTTTTGAATCCAGTTACACAAATGTTAAAAATTTTTAGCATGTATTACATGATCCTTCCATTTTTGTTTAGGTTTTTTCTCCAATTTTTATTAATTTATTTTTGTTACAGATGTTTCTCCTTTTTCCTCCCTAGACACCCTCCTCCCCATCGCGCCCCCCCCCCACCACCCCAGCATTGTTGTCTATGTCCATTGGTTATGCATACATGCATATAAGTCCTTTGGTTCATCTCATCCATCCCCACAGCACCCCTCCTCTGAGGTTTCCATTTTTGTTTAGTTTTTATCTTCATATTTTCTTCCTCTGTGTATTTAATTGGGTATTTTATCTTAATCTATTATCCAGTTTACTAATCCACTCTTTCAATTAATCCAATCTATTATTAAGTGCATTCACTAAATTCTTTATCTAAGATGTTACATTTTTAAATTATAGAATGTGCACAATTCCTTTCTATAGAGTTCAATTCTGTGAAATCTTTTATCTTTTCATATGTTTTCTCCATCTTTTTCTTTTTTTTTTAACATATTAATTATAGTTATTTTAAAGTCTGTGTCAGTTAACCTTACATTCTGAATCACTTTTGGGTATGCTTCTATTGTCTGCTTTCTTTTTATCGGTTATTAACAAAATGGTCTTGCCTCATCTCATGTCAAGAATTTTCATTTTATTGGGTACAAAAGAAAAATAGAGTTTCCAGGTGATACTATCTTCCTCAGATAGGATTTAATCTCTCCTCTGCTAGGCAGTTAAAGTAGATCATACATCACTATAACACAATCAGGGACTGAGCTAGGTTAAGGCTGGGTTACAGTTTTGGCAAGCTTCAGTCTACATCCAGCTCATAACTATTCCTACAATATGGGTCTCCAGAATGTGTTGACAGTCAGTTGTCTGTGACTCTTTGACCTTGAAATTCTGCAGGTGTTTTGGTTCAGGCATACTCTCCCAGAGGTCATTATTTCATGAGAATGCAGGACATTTCTCTCTGCCTTCCAGAGGCTTTATACTTGAACTTCCCGATACAGCTTCAAAATTAACTAAATATTTTGTGTAGGCAACCAGGTATATGTTTGAGACCTTTCACTTTTCCAATATTGTCATAGTAACCCTGAGCAACTGTTAAAAGCTTTGTTGGTTTCTTCTCCCAGCAATAACCCTCTGCCTGGATGAGGTCCCAATATTCAGCCTCTACCTCATGCCCAGAAACAGCAAATATTTGCAATAAAAAAAATTTTTTGCTGATCCTCAGATAAAAATTGAACGATGTGTCCTAAATAAAATAATCACCTTTTCCTTTGACATTCATGATACTATAAATCTCTGGCTGTCCTCCCAACTCTCTGGCTGTTCTGCGTTTTTTCATTGTAGTGTTCTTTTCCCCATTATTCCTTAAATGTTTGTGTTCCTCTGCATTTGGTATCCACATCTCTAGTCCTTAACATAGAACCTTTTACTGATAAACATTTGATATGTCTATTTGATTAGGAAAATGATTTGAATTTTTTTTAAATGTAAGGATGTATATAAAATCAGGAATAAATATAAAGGAGTGGGTAATTCTGTGGTTAGAATAGAAATGGGCAGGCTGGCATCCAAACTACACCAGCCCTTTTGTCAGAGGAAGATAAAGAACAAAGAAGAATAGAATAGGTGCCTGAGGCAGATTTGTGGCATGTTAAGAAGATCTGAAAGTAGGGGGTGGGGCACAAATGAGTTGATGTACTTTATTTCTACCTTCTTCAGTGATCTTCAATCAGGTAACAGTAGAATAATTATAATCAACAGAACTAGAAGTTCCAGGTGGGAATATAAAAAGGTCCATGTTCTTTGCAACAATAAAAAGCTTTTGCCTGGAGCTTAAAAGTATCAGTAGGAAAAGAAACATGCTTAACTTTATTTCAGAAGACTCCAAAACTTTTGATTTTAAAAAAATCTCTCCTTTTCATTAACATCTATTTCCTTATTAGGCATAGATACACACCATTGCTTTAAGGGCCTTCAAGATGCAGTTAAAAGGCAAAGAAGTCAGCTACATGGAAAATATTGACTGCTGAGTCTTGGTATCTTGGATAATACCAGACTACACCAATATCAAAGACTCCTCGAACATACATCAACCAAGGGAACGGGCAATGCCCCAGAGTTATATCCAGAAGAGAACGTCCAGTAAAAGACTAAAATTATACTGTGGATACCCACCCCCAAAATGATAATACTCACATGGATAACTGATAATCGAATATATGGTTAGTATTCTTAAGATCATATCTCATGGATTATTAATTCTAACACCTAGCATTTTAGAATCTACTGTGTGCTGACACTGTGTTAAGCACTTGACATATATTTTTCCACTTAAATCTCAACGATCCTGTGAGGTAGGTATTGTTGTAACTGTTTTAGGGAAGAAAGTAAGGCTTAGGGACACGTAAGGGCAAGTTCTAGAAACCAGACTGCTGGGGTTAGTATCCTGGCTATCCCTCTATTAGCTATGTGATCTTGAGCAAGTTACTTAACCTCTCTGCCTCAGTTTCTCACCATGGAAAAAGAAGATAATAATGATACTTACTTCAGCGTAAAGTAGCTGACAAAGAGTACGTGCTTACATGTGTATGACATTGCATAAATTACTCAGTAATAACTTGCCCAAGGTCACACAACTAGTAGGTAGAAGTGCAGAATTTCTGTCCAGATTCCAAACCTGGTATCTTAACTGACCTGTCCCATTGTTGCCCCAAATTAGATTGTAGTCTTTCTGGTACATTTAGCCAACAATTAGTATGTGTTTTATTTTTGGTTTCACAAAACTCTGTAAAATGGTATTAGTTGTTCTCATTGCTTATTGTTTATTGAGTGTTTATGGCACAGAACCAGATTCATAAGAGACCATGAAAAGCCAACAATGTCCAGAAAAGAAGAGTCTGGAACTATGTTTGTTGAACATAAGTAACAATCACTGAATCACAGTCCCCCAGGGAACTTGATTTTCTATGGAAAGGTACGTTTACAGGCCAGACAAGTGCCAATAAACTATTTGCTTCACAGTAGAAAACAAAAGCTACAAAACTGAAGAATGCAGCCTTCATTTCTCTGCTTTCACACTTGATTTACATAGTCATCTCTGATTCTGATGTTCTGAGCAGCTGAAGTTTGTAGGATAATGTTGATTTTTTTAATTTTTTTTCACGTAGAAAACAGGGGAAGTGATACTGGTGTTGCTTTATCTCTGCTTTTGTTCCCCATACAGAATCAGACCTGGGCCCAAAGGGGGCTGTGCATTTTTTAGGGAATTTCCTAGAGTTATTTTTAAATAGTCCTTTCTTGTTCCAGAGCAAGTTGGCAGTAAAACCATGATAGCGTCAGGAGAACTGAAAATTTCATCTCTGTGCTGCCGGCTAACATTGACATAATGCAAATGACATTATGGAGAAATGCTGGCTCCCAATTTTTCTTATTGTGGTAGGATAGTAAGACGCTAGGAAAATTCTGGGGCAAGTGGACTAGGGAAACTGAGACAAGAAAATTAAATAAGGTCAAACAATTTGAACTTACAGTCAGCTTTTGAATCTCAAGACCTTATCTTCCCTAACCAAGGACACTTGAGAGCAAATGGTTTATACCTCCCCTCCCTAACCAGAGAATACATAGCTTAAATCACCCTGGTCTGGGAAATAGAGAACAAAGACCCAATTATACGTCTTTGTGCCAGCTAAACCCAAGGACAGATGAAGTCAGGGGAATACTTAACAAAAACCCCATTAGAGCCAGACAGACCTAAGATAAAAGTAAAACAATAAAACAGACCAAAGAATAATCCAAAACTCCCCGACACACTCAGTTCGATGCATCAGCATATTAAAAACACGCATGAAAAGCTGATGAATATTCTGCTGAAACCCTCCCCTAAGATTCTCGCCCATAGGAAAGAAAAACAGATAACAAGCCCTCAGGACAAAGACTCAGCAAAGGCTCGCTCTAGAGCATGACCATGCCGCTTCTCAAACATGAACATTTTACTTCCTCCTAAGCCCTAAGGGTCCCCATGAGACTTGCAACCAGAGGAGCAGCAGACAGCGGCAGCTGGTCCTGGGCTTACCCCCGATCCTGTCTCCAAGACCCCCTTTTCTCTGACTTCCCAGTGAGCTAAAGCAGCCCCTCCTTGGCCAACTGCTTTCCTGTAATGTTTCTAAGGAGTCAAAGCAGAGCACTGCCTAGGCTCTCCTTGTTGCTTCTTCTACCCTAAGTTCCTCCTTTGTGTCACCGTCTCCAGCTTTAATAAATGTACTCTCAAACCCATCTGGACTCGAATTGTGAAATCTTTCCTACACGAAGTGAAGAGCCCACATACCACAGGCCAGCCTGGGGCAGACCTGCTCTGGGTCAGTCCCTGTCTGGTAACATTCTAACCAAGTTTATGTTTATCAGCACCAATGGCCATGACTCTGGAGAACTGACATTGTAAAAGAGAAAAGACAAACAAACATGGTGTGCCTTGTTGGTCTACCCTTGTATCAAGAAGGAAGTAATGTGAATATACTGCACATTGACCTCATCACACCCTAGCTCAGAATCCTATACTGAGCACTGAATTGTCTACTGAATGCCTCAGTCTTGCTTTGAAGATTCTGGAAAATATAACGTCAAACGTACCTTCCACTATTTCATCTCATGAGCCCTATACTTGAGGCACAGTGGACAACTTTTCCCTTTCCAAACAAGCTTCTCATTGTCTTTTAAACCAGTTAGCACATATTTATTGAGCACTGTTCTAGGCATTGTGTTGGGTGATGAAGCTGTAATGGACTTGCCCTTGTAGAGTCTGGAAGAAAAGAATGACATTCATTACAAGTGTATTGAGTTCTATGAAGTAAGACAGAGCACTCTAGAAGGATAAAACATCAGGAAGCAATCTGGTGTGGGTGTCAGGAAAGGCGTCTGAAGAAATAACTTTTAGTTATAAGATTAATACATTCTGAAGACCTAATGTAGGGCATGGGGACTACAGTTAATTGTACACTTGAATGTTGCTAAGAGAGTAAATCTTAAGTGTTCTCACCACACACACACACACACACACACACACACACACACACACAAAGGTAAGTATGTAAGCTAATGGATAGGTTAATTACCTTGATTGGCAGCAGCATTTCACAATGAATAGGTATATAAAAACATCACACTGTCTACCTTAATACATATGATTTATATATTTGTCGATCAATATTCAACAATGATCATGTGTCAGTCATGCCTCAATAAAGCTGAAATAATCAAATACATCGAAAAGAATTGATACTAGCTATTCTAGAGGCAAGATCGTGGGTGAGTTGCCCTTGTGCTTTTCTGATTCTGATTTTCTGTTTTCTTGCTTTGTAACACTGCTTCTCCTTCTTACCTGCGAGTTGGCCGCTGTGGCTTATCAATATAAATGATTTACAGAAGTGTGAGGTTATATTAAATTCCCCATCCATTTAGAAAATGGTAAGTAATGCAGTGTTTCTGTACTGGTTGTGTACATTTTTATTCCTTTAACTCTAATGTATTTCTCTGATGGGCTAATTAGGAGAAATAGATTTGTTTAGATCATTTACTCCCACTTTGAAAAACAGCTTTCTGTCTACATAGAAAAGTATAGGAAACCTTGTTTACTTGGAATTATGTTAGTTCTCTACTACTATTCAAAGTCTTCTTGAAAACAACATAAAGTAATAGCTTTTGTGCTGGGCCACCCAGAAGCCTTGACATTGGATGAGCCCGCGGATGCCGTGGTAACTGCAGTTTTGTAGTCATGGTGACAGCCTTGTGGCTCCAGAGGCAAAGCCAATGAGCGTTCAGCATCACTATGTTCTACCTAAGCTCCTCCGACTTTATCAAGAAGCAACAAGATCTGTATGTTCGTCCAAGTGCACGTGCCCCTCCAGCAGGGAGGGAAAATTGTACATAATGTACGTGATTTAAGGTCATACTTGAATTATTCAAGCAAGTGAATCCTTATTCTAGTTTAATGGATTAAGTGGTAGGTTTTTTTTCAAAAACTAGATTGTTCATTTCAATTGCCCACGAGTATTGTTGTGAAAGCACACAACATGCATGTTATGAATATTGTGATCACTACCCATTTCAGAGAAATAAATATGTAGCTTTTCTTTCAATGACAAAATCAGAAACCCCAGGCCAGAGGACCTGGAAAATAATTTTCATCTGTTTTGTTGAATGTTTTCCTCTTATGCAGGATGGTAATAAGGAACAATATCATCTTTCAAATTAATACATCACACCAAGGTTGCAGTAGCGAGAAACAAATCATAATTCAACCTGCACCTGGCCTGCAATGCCTTAGAAAGGCTTATGACTTCCCCCAAACACTTCCTTCCTGGAACTGGGCTAGTAATCTATAGCCCTCGAGGCTGTGGGTTCAACTTTCTCAAGCTCAAAAGCATGAAATGGAGAGGGGGGGTTAAGCCACCCATTCACAAAAAAGACATAAATAATCTCCCTTTCAATTAAGCTTTCCTAATTGTTCATGGATAGATTACATATGATTGCGTAACATCATATGTAAATGTATAATAACAAACCAAATGGGTTTCCCTGCCATAGTTAAGTCTTGTTTTTTACCAGAACTGTTTTACACTTCACAGCATACTTCATATATATAAAAAAGGTAGCCCAAAACATTAATCTTTTAATGCTATTTGATTCACATTTATCCTTTTTTTCAAGTCCATTTTTAATTCATTCTGTTTTACTAGTATTTCCAGTCCAGGCCAGTCTAAGACAAAAACTCCCCAAAGAAAATTACCTTTAGAAATCAGCTGTAGTTAGATAAATTTCTAATGCTTCTACAAGATCCCAATTTACAAGAGTAACTCTTTATTTCATGTATTCCACTGATATATATAAAAGGCCTGTAAAGTTTTATGTGAAATCCTATTGATGACACAAAGATGAACAAGACATGGCTGTCCCCCTCAAGAAACTTGCAAACTAGGCTTGATTGAAATGGGTCCCCGTCTTTGGTACTGTCCAGTCCAAAGTCCTACATTCATTTCCAACAAAGCATAAGGAGAACTGAAGGTTTAATCCGCACTGAGTTCCATGAGTTCATGTGTGTGTTCTGTTTTGTTTTGTGAACCTGAAGATCTGAAGCACTTTAAATTATTTTTTAAAGCCAGCTGTTGTTTTTGAGATATATTTTGTTATAGTCATTTTGCAATCATGTATGTGCCATTGCTGAGAATTTGTTTTTATCACCAGGTTATAAAATAGTATGTTAGATATTTCACTGGAATGGAAAGTTTTTCCTATCAGGGGGATCACAGTTGTTTTCTTTATGGCATCTTGGGTTCCATAGTCTGTACCAAATGTAGAAGGTGTCGTTGGTGAATATGTTGGAACTGTCATAAAATGGGCAACAAAGAGAACATTTTAAATGAAACTCAGATTCGGTGAACTAAAGTTAAAAGAATCCGTTGTCCAAGAAATGACCTCACACCTCAATTTGGGCTGATCGAATGAAAAATAAAAGCCAAATGGAAGACACTGAACTTATTATTTGGAAAATGACCTGACTTAGCATTGAGTCCTCTTGATAATTTAGAATTATATGCTTCATGTCATTTAATGTTATCATCATTTGGCCCTTACAATCTCTGCTAATACCTGATAAAGAGAAAAATGTAAAGAAAGTTACATAATCACAAAAATAATATGGCTGACATGGACCTTCTATTTGTGTAGTCCAACCCCAACATTTTGTAAGTAGTGAAATTGATGTCTCTAAGTTTCCTTCCAATTTAAAATGTCCGATTTTACTATTTCTTGACAACCCAACCACATGGAATAATTGCTTTAACTGTTTAGCATCAGCGTTGACTTGCAGTCAGATCCAAGTTCTCTGCTTTTAGGATTCATTTGATTTATTCACTTTAATTACTTTCTCACTTTATTTTTTTTCTTCAGTTCATTTTATTTTAGCTTCCCCTGAGTCAAAGGCTGTTTAAAGTTTATGAAGAGTTATTAGACAAAATCAGTGAATAATATCTCCAAGGTGACATAATCTTAGCTTGCCCGGATTGAGATTTAAATCAGACGTGGGGAAGAAATGAATAACAGTAGTTCAGGCTGTTTTACGAAATATTTTGAGTTTCCTGAGTCTATAATTTCTTCCACATTTAGGATTTCCTTTGTCTCTATTATCTTGTGGCTAGTCTCCACTGCCTTCCTCTTTTCAATTTATTTCCTCATGAGTGTCTTAGTGGTAGCCCAGAGAGACATCATTTAACGTTCATTGTCCGAATGAGAATATAACTCCTGGTCCTGTGTGATTGTTGTGATTCTACAGAGGAAATTTGCATGAGAAAACACACACACACTTATGTTGTATCCTAGGGACAAACAAATCTCTTCTATAGGCAAACCATGATTTGAGAAAATGTGCCTTCAGCATCTCTTTATCAGCACCTTCCTTTGGGGTGGGGGGTGTCCCTGTTGAACGCAGTGACCACATGGCAGTGTTTCTTTTTCTTTGGAAACACTACAGAGAAGTTTCCTCACTACAGTACACTGTGCGCTCCTGTTTTCCTTCTTCTCCCCTTTGAAAACTTATTTCCTCTGGATATTATCCTCTCAAAATCCTGGTCTCTAAAATGAGCTACAATCTTCTAAATGATTAGTCTAAAGACGTTAATGGAGGATAATGGCTTAATATGAATCTTAAAAGGACTCTTCAGTGCTTCCACCTAAATGAGCCAGGAATTTCTAGTACTGTGCTGTGCTGGCCGGGATATTTTAAGAATTCATACTTTGCTGTGTATGCCCTTGAATTCATTCAGTGAATAGTTACTTGCCATCAGCTGTGAGCCAGTCCTGCTTACCCAGCCTAGACATGTATATCTGGTGTCTCGATGGAAACACTCACGATGATAACTCGCATCCATGAAGAGTCTATTATAAGCCTGAATTAGTTTGCTAGAACTGCTACAACAAAATACCACAGACTGGGTGGTGGCTGAAGCTACAGAAATTTATTTCTCGTAGTCCTGGAGACTAAAAGTCCAAAATCAAGGTGTCCGCAAGGTTGGTTTCTTTTGAGGCTTCTCTCCTTTGCTTGCACATGGTTACCTTCTTGCTGTGCCTTCACGTGGTCTTTCCTCTGGGTGGTCCCACGTGTGTGTCTCCATCTCCTCTTCTTATATGGAAGAATCTACCAGTCATACTGGATTAGGGCCCACCATATGACCTCATTTTACCTTAATTACCTCTTAAAGGCACTATTTTCAATACATCTACTTCAGGTTAGGGCTTTAACATATGAATTTTGGGAGGATACAATTCAACCCATGACAGTTCCACATTGTATTAAACAATTTATATGTATTCTCTTTGATCACAAGCAGGGTCTTGAAAGCTTTATTTTATTGTTCAAATTTTCTGCTTAAACATTGAAGATCAAGAAAAATAAGTAACTTTTCCAAAGTCACCTAATTACTAGGTAGTACAATCGGAAATTGAACCAAGCTTCGTAGCTTTCAAGCTCCTATTTTTCTGCTGTACCACTCTGCCTCCAGCTCAGATTTACAGCCAGTCATCCTGCTCCAGGACACCTTCCTGGAATGTTTTACTCCATGGAATACTGAGATTGAACTGATATGTGAGCAAAAATTCTTCTGGAGAGAATGTGGTCAAAAAACAGAAAAATGGACTATTTCCCTATAGTCAGATTCCTTAACCTGGTGAACATTTAAGAGCATTTGGCTTTTTTTTTTTTCCCCCCAGAACAAGGAAATTTTGGAATTTTAGTTTTTATGCCAGAAACAGTGATGTTGTGAGAAATATCTATAGAAATGTTAGCATTCACAAAATGGCATTAATTAGCACCTTCTTGTGTCGTTTCTAAACCCACCAAAGGGTACAAGGTGAACAAGCTATAACAGTTTAGATAGCTTGAATAGTTCATGAGAAAGGAAAGCCATAAAATCCTGAAACTCTTCCCAACTCAAACATGTTTTACAAAAGAAAGAGCTGTCTGAACACAAACCAAGTCCAGGAATGTTTGCTGGTCTCCTTTTGTGTCCCTGGAAATGTCGACAAAACGCCTCTTTCCTCATCCAAACCATGTATTCTCCCATGTTTCTGTCACAGCATACAGAAATGAGAGACTTCGTGGTAGGGAGCAAGGTGACACGTGAGAGAACTGCCACAGCTCAGTTCTTTTATTTATATCTTTTTGCAGCACAGAATGCTTACATTAAAAATAAAAAGTCCATAACTTTAATCAAATGACAAAATAATGATAATACAGAATGAATTTTTATCTCAGCTTATAGTTAAGAAAATTTGTTTTGGCATTTTAAAGAAAGAGAAGAAATTGAGGAGGGAGAGAAGAATAAAAAATTAAGGTTTGAATATCAGAGTGATAAACTTGGAGTTGGGAGGTTTTAGAAATTGCAATAAAAATCTTTTTTTTTCTTTCTAGTACTCTTTATTTTAAAAAAAAAAAAAAAAAGTAAGAGAAATACTATTTCCTGCCTATAGGTGGTAATGCTCACAAAGTTTCCTTTTTGTGGTGTGGTTATTACATTGGAATAAATGTACTGCTATTCAGTGATGATGAAAATGTAATTTAGCAACAGAGGAAAATAAGAGATGGGCTCCTCAGATATAATAATTTAAAAATTAGTAACTTTACCAAAGGTCACCTGTATAACTCTGATTGTAAAATCTCCCACGGAAGTATATCCACCTGCGGGGGTACCAAAGACCACAGTTACCTTCACGCTGGGCTGGCACATAGCAGCAGTGGGCTAAACCTACAGGTTCCGATTCATGTGGGTGAGTTGGTCTTCCTCTAGGTCTTGGCCATTGGCTTTACTTCTCAACACAGTCACATTGCTCTTAGGTGGTTTTGATCCACAGGTAAATTGATGAGATTATGGAGAGTTTATGGTAAATCTAATTTTATTCAGAGAAATAGCTAGACAACAGCATCAGCATATGTAAAGGACAGCCGGCATGCAGGAACTCAGCACTGGGGATTGGCAATGCAGCCACGCCCCTGGAAGAGGGACACATGGCCATGAGACTTCTCACATTCTGTAGTTCTGTAGTTGTGGACAGTGGTGAGGAAGACTTGAGATTTGTTATTTCTGGACAAGAAAATTAAGTTTATGCTGTATAGACCAGAAATTTCATTGCCAGCTCAAACCCAAATCAATCAAATTCATAAGAAACTGGTTTGCAAGTCTTGGTATCTCTCATGACAGAGCAATGTGCCAGGAATGTGGGACATAGTAAAAGTATCTACAAAGCATAGCATGCATCTGGTAAGTAGTTATAAGCAAGATTGTGATTCATTAGTTCACATTGAACAATAATGCTTAACCTGTTTGGGGGTCATGAATTCTTTTGGGAATCTTTTGAATTTTGTCAGAAAACATAATATGCATGCAACTAACATTTTGTAGACAATATTAAAATGTTCACAGAGCCATTAGCCACCATTCATGGACACCAGTTTAAGAAACTCTGACATAAAATGACGTAAATTTCCAGTGACCAGTATATTTGTATCATCAGTTCAGGTACTGATATTTCAAGGAAAATAAACAGGAAGAAGGGTATTAAACTTGGCTATCACCAGAGAACTGAGTAATGAATATTAGATTAGTTCATCCAAAGTAAGGCAGAACCAGTTACTCTGCTCACTGAACAAAGTTGCATGTTGGGAGCAAGTAACCTTGGATGCCTTTTGCTGAGGCATCGGTAGTAAATGCCAAGTCCAAGATCAAATGACCAGGGCAAAGAGAACGTCCTGTTTTCTCTGCTCCACGTAGACCAGCTCTGAATATGTAGACTATCAATTCTTTTAAGACCATCACATACCTTTATTTTCTCAAAATTTTTTGTTTGAGACAAGCCTACCCTCATGTGGGCATATTGATTTCAAAATATTCATTCAACAAATAGTTTTCAACATAATGGGTGGTGATGCAGTGTACAGGCAAGACAGCCAACCCAGACCCAGGTCCTGTGAAGAAAGGAGGCATCAGTGTGCTCTGGATCTCAAGGGCCAGTTTGAGGCTAGAACAGAGGCTGTCAATTTAAGGAGAGGTAACAGGCCATATGTGGAGTTCAATGAGATGAACTAGGCTGATATTTCAAAAAAAAAAATGAAAGATGTTGAAATGGACTGAATTCAAACCAGGCAAAGGAAATTACGAGAGGAAAGTCCCTACACTGCTACATCCTGACAGCTACTCAAGCAAGTGGATGACCCTAGAACTCAGCAGAAAGGGGAGATTGCACTGAGTGACTGGTGAAGAGGGAAACAATTTCAGAGCACATTTGATTCATTCTGTCATTAGAGGTCACTGTTATTTGCACACTTTCAGCTTGTATTGACTGAAAGTAAGCAGGTATCTGTTACATACTGTCTCCTTTATGTTTCCTTCAATATTTGCTTCCTTCTCCTTTATCCCTCTGACGATGCCTCTGGAATCTTCCCCGAAGAGGCTCACTGTTTGTTCTCCCAGGTTTCCGTGTTCTTTGTGGGGAGCGTGACACTGGCAGGCTAGAAGATCAGGTCACATCTGGCTGATTCAGTGACTCGGCAGTTACTCTGTCTGGTCCTCCCCACCCCGTTTCTCTGTTCCTCTCCTTGAGCTCAATGCCAGCCTGCTGCTTCCTCCTGCCTGCAGCCTTGGTGCTGTCTCTCTCTCTGTTGAGCCAGTTGACCAGAGCCTTTGCCCTCAGATCTACTCCACGTGGCCAGGTAATACCCTGCCGTTCACTTCAGACTGTAGGATGTCTTGTTTTTATTTTCTGGGGTGCAGACAGCATGTTTGAGAGTTCACCTTGGAGGCCACCACGCTACGCACTTCTGCTCTGGATAGTATCTAAGAAGGTAGACATTTGAAAGCAGCACCAGGAAATGGCAAAAATTGTGTTGGTGCTGCTATTGCTGCTGCTGCTACCACAACAGCTTTACTTCTCTGTGCCAACTGCCCGTTCACTGTATGATCCAGATTCTTGGGCCTGCGCTGACATTTCCAACATCACAGAGAAACGGTGACCGAGGGGAGCAGCATACGACTGTCATCTTGCCAAACGAAGCTGCTTATTTTTCAAATGTCAAGGCTTTTCCTCTTCGTATTCCTCCCTCCTCCTTGAAAATATTCTGCACCCAAGTGCTCTGGGAAATGACCAAGGCTCTGAATTTGAAACCCAGGCATGTGAACCTTGCTGGGTGAGATGATTCCAAAAAACCTTGAACAGTTTCCTGCTTGGTAGTAGTAACTATCAAAGCTGTTCTAAACCCTCTTAAGAAATAATGTTGCTGGAAGGAAACTAAATTTGAAACTTCGATATTTCTGGTTCATTTGAAAACCACCATACACAACCACATGGCATCTAGTGACAACAGTCTGATGAGGTTTCAGTGGGTTATACTGGTCAGTTGGAAGATCATATATAGACATCATCTGTTAGAGAACTGACTGTCCAGATAAATTTAGCCTGTTTCTGCAGTCACCTTTCTGTTTGCAACAGTTAGAATGAAAAAGAATGTACTGGCTGCAAAACACTCAACCAGCAAAACTTGGTAGCATACAGCCTGTTCCAATGTTTTCAGAGATGACCACGTCTGATGATGAAAAAGGTGAGGAAGAATCCAGTCAAGAAAATAGCCCATATAAAGTTAGTAGTAGGTAAATATGCTTGTTCATGTTAAGTGTCTCTGTGTGTATATGTGCACTACATTATTTATGGGGTAAAATAGAATTATGCTTTCCAATCATGATTGTCTTATGGCAACCATGGGCTTCAGCCTAAGAAAGGTCTAATGTAACTAACTATATATCAGGTTACTCTGGTAAATTCTTATTTTAAAGAAAGGGCTAAGTACTGGTGTCCTTTTTCTGTTTCACTTACTACAAGGGCATTATAGTAATTGATCCTATTATCTCAACAAAGCTAGAAGACTCTGGATGGATTGGTGGGAAGCAGAGCAGAGGTTACCTTGAATATCTTAAATTCCTTAATATCCTTGATATTGAAAATGTACCTGAACTCATAACAAAGCTATCATATTGTATAATTTTGATGGGCACCCTGCTATGTTTATTTACTATGTAATACATATGTACATACAGCTGCACACAGCTATGGAATGATTTGGTACTTATTCTTGAGGAATGTTGTGTGTGTACTATAACTGTACTCTCAGAGAGAATTCTTCATAATTTTTAAATTAAGTAATGTAAGAAAGGTATTCATTTTTAATTGAGTGAATTACCTAACCATAAACTTAATGTTATATTCTGTATTTATTTAAAAAAAAAGGAGGAAGAGGGGGAGGGGGAAGAGGATTGGAGGAGGGGGATAAAGAAGGTAAGGACCATAAACTTCATAGGTTAAAAAAAAGAAAAGCCTTTCAAAGGGCAGCTCCTGCAGTGTAAAATGTAAGATGAATACTTGGTGATAAGAGCTTCATGCTGAATCCAAGGCCGGGCAGAACAGTGATGTAGCTGAATTTCTGTTGTTTTCTTAAAACCAATTGGTACATACAAGGAAGTCTTTTATCTCAGTACTTAATAACTGGCATAATAATGTTTTTTATTTAATGAACATTGACCACATGCCAGGTACTATGCTAAACTAAGAAATGTATAGGTATCATACATCTCGTTTAATTGAGGATTTATTAAACCCTCCTTTAATTCTTATAACAACTATAATAAATAAGAACTATAATTATCCTCACTTTTCATAAGAAGAAACCAAGTCTGAGATTAGGTAAGTAACATGCCTAAAATCACCCAAGTAATAAGAAGTGAAACTGGGGTTCCAACCCAGGTATCTATCTCACTCAAGGGCCTGGGCTTTTGAACAGCGGGTTGTAAGGACTCTTGGGACGTTCATCCAAGAGGAGTTTTCTGTCACCTGTGGCACCACTGTTGGACCCAAGGCTCTGACTTCCAAAGCCTCCTTTGTCCAATAGCCACGTCTTTCTTTCCCCAAGCTTAGACACAAATGTCTCCTGGCAGCTGAGATGGACAGGAAGGAACAGGAAAATGCCCTACACTTTGTCATTGTCATCAATGAAATTTAGAGTCCAGGCATCTTAGAAATTCTTTTGAGGCAAAGGCCATCATACTGGCCCATATGCCTAGGGTAACACTGGCCACATGCTAGGGAATCAATAAATGTCTGTAGATTAGTCAGGAATGCCTAATTTTCCTGATTATTTTGTGGTGTGTGTGGTGTGTGCATCTATGTACACATTTATGGGTGATGTGCATAAAGTACCTTATCAGCATCAGATTAGATCTGATGTGTTCAAGCTCATGTACAGTTGACTATAAGTGAAAAAGAAATTTTAGACATGGTCAATAAGTCAATTTTTCCAGAACACAAGGAAACATACATGAGTATTGATTTGTGGATTAATATTTGACTGGTATTTGTTCATGAAAAGAGAATCCAAGATACATTAGCTCTGTGGGTACATGTGATTTTCAATGTGGATTTGTGATGTGGTCATAGTCCAAAAATAATTGAAAAAATCTTCAACAGTCTAGAATGGGCTCTCTATCATTATTCCCATCTCATGAGATCAGTAATGAAAGATGTGTCCTTTTTTTTTTTTTTTTTAATCCTCACCCGAGGATATTTTTCTATTGATTTTTTGATAGAGTGGAAGGGAGAGAGAGAAAGAGAAAGAAACTTCAATGTGAGAAGGACACATCGACTGGTTTCCTCCCACACGACCCCTACCAAGGCTGGGGATGAACCACAACCGAGGTACGTGCCCTTGACCAGAATCGAACCCGTGACTCTTTGGTCCACAGGCCGACACTCTAACCACTGAGCCAAACCGGCCAGGGCAAGGTGTGTCCATTTGAAGAGAGGTTCAAAACTGGGCAAGTAGTCAAGGCTTTAGCCCCTCTCAGATATCTTTTTTTCAAAACAGTATTTAGAATGATAACTCTCAGCATGTCCAGTGACAAACCAGTATGAAACTAGTGCTAATTACAAAACCCTCCTACAAATACTTAACTAATGTTCATCCTTTCAATATATCTGTGACTTAAAATGATTAAAAAATTTCTTTTCATTTAGTCTATAACATGCATCTACAATTTTACCCGTATCGGTAGTCCCCATGTACTGCCTGAACAGACATTAATATTTATTCAGCACCTAGATGGCATACCTAACTCTGTATCAGGTTGACATTCTTTTGTTCAGCTATGCATGGTGATGGAAAAGAAATTGGTCTGTGTAGCTCAGTACTGTCCCATAGAAATATAATGTGAACCACATATATAATTTCAAAAATGTTGGTGGCCACATTCAAAAGAAAAAAAGAGTGAAATTAATTTAAAAATAATATAATACTGTATGTCCCAAGTCTTATTTCACATGTGGGATTGTCCACATTTTGAGTGGCCACCAGGTTGGACAGTCCTAGATCCGCTCTGTCTAATTTTCAAATCACCAGACCTCTCAGATGACTCTTGGTAAAGGGCTGTCAGAGAAAATAATGACTATTTAAAAATATTTTATAGATCCAATGGAAATTTAACCAATAAATAAATATACAAAATCTTCAATCTCTGGAAACAACAGGAAGAAACATACAAATGGGAGATGTCTGTGACAAAAGAGAGAAGGAGGGGGTGGGGAGAAAAAGAAGAAACCCATTAGAGGTCGTTACATGTAAGAGCTAAAGCTAATTTGAACACACAGACATTCTGCCAAGTGGCTTCATGACTAAGCTGCAGAAAAGATCATTTCTGGGCTCACAGAGACAATTGTAAATATATGTAAATATAGTTTATTAAAATGAATGAGAAGGGAATCTGTGGTTTTACTCAGATGTTGTGACTAACACAGTTTGGCCTTGTGTTGAGTCTTTAATGAAGCCTGACTAAAAATATTGCTGCTGATTTAATCAGATGTTGTTATGCTAGCAGGACCTGTTATTCTCCTGTAAGTAAAGATGAAACCTACATGAGGAGGTGGAGAAATGAAAGATAGCTGATAAATAATCAGGGAGAGTCCCTGAGCATGAGGACAGAGGACATTGACCAAAGATGACAGGTCTGCAATTTCCATACAGGTCACAGAGGTTCACAAATGAGGCTTTTATCCTCAAACCCCACATTTCACCTTTTGCTGCCTACTATCTGCACCTCAATTTTTGACTAGTTTTCTATTGTCAGATAGGAACCAGAGTTCCCTGACCTTTCTGAACTTTGAGGAAAGGACTGTACACTATTCAGGATTGTAGCCCACGTGCCTTGTGTAAACCAGGTACTAAAAATATTTTGTTGAAAGGTGTTATTGATCATTCTCATGGACTGGGGCTTTTGGGTTTGGTTGACTTCAGTCTTCTATTGTATCCCTCAAATAATTTGCAGAGATCACTTAAAGCTATGCCTCCAACCCCTACCATCATTACTTCTGAACTGTGAGGATCCAGATTAGTCACTGCTTCTGTTTTCTCATCTATAAAATTAGTATAGTAATGGCACCTATTTCATAGGCTTGTTATGAGGATTAAAGGAGATAATCACTTAACACAGCACTTCATACAGAGTAGACATTCAGCAAAGAAAGTGTCTTGTAGCCATTTTGTCTTATGTTGTATCTCCAGTGCTAAGAATAGTTCCTGGCACATAGCAGGGACTCTATCTGTTGAACTAATGAATGACTCGCCCTATTTTAAATCAGATACCAAAGCATAAGTTCTGTTGCTATGGTTGAATTGTTTGATCATGAAGAAAAGATGGGAAAAGAAGGTTAGCAAGGGATGAAGCCTGAAGATTGCATATAAACCTATAGAGCTGTAGCTCCTAGTCTTTAGGGCTCATTGGTTCCTTTGAGAATCCAATGAGAGCTGTAGACAGTCTACTTACAAAGTTTTAGATAGTTGAATACACAGGTCCAAGGATCTATAAGGCTATCCATGACCATCATGTTAAGAACTCCTGCTCAGAAATTTAGGAAGATCAGGAGAATGAAAGGGGAGATGGGCATTATAATGATCTCAAGAAACTGGATCTTCCCCCCCCCCCCTTCACACACAGAGTTTAAACCAGGCATTCTGAAACATGGACCCTAGAGTGTGATTCCAAAAATCTGAGTTAACAAAAAAGACTGTTTAAAGAATAAAGAGCTACAAGTCATTTTAATAATAATTTAAAAAAAGACACAAAAACTCAGTTTTTGCATGAGAAAACTCCTGAACTAGGATATCAACTCACCTTGTGCCCAGGATACATTATTAGGATGAACACCTGGAAGAAAAATTAACTCTAGCACTGGGGTGTACCTGAAGAATTCCGGCCCAAAACAAGGTGTTGCTGTTTCCTGTGCTAGTATTTTACGTGATGGATCCCAGGTTCCTGGCACAGAAGGATTCATGGGTTGGAGTTACAGATGCTGGACATGTCAGAAGTCCTCACTGTAGTGTTCATGTCCTGCCCTCACCCTTTCCCTAAGACTCTGTATGCACCTAAGGATCAGAAGAGCATGTTCTTTTCTGGAAATCAGAGGGGAAAGGAACTATTTTTTTTTTTTTTATCCTCACCCGAGGACATTTTTCCACCTTTTGTTCAGATAGAGTAGGAGGGAGTGGGAAAGAGAGAGAGAGAGAGAGAGAGAGAGAGAAACATCGACGTGAGAGGGACACATCGAGTGGCTGCCTCCCGCACGACCCAACCAGGGGCCGGGGACAAACTGCAACCGAGGTACTTGCCCTTAGCGGGAACTGAACCCCGGTCTCTCTGGACCGCAGGCCGACACTCTAACCGCTGAGCCAAACCTGCCAGGGCCGGAAAGGAACTATTAATATCTGGCTTCCAGACTTGGGAAGGCTCAGGCCCCACCTCAGGTGAGTCAGGAACCCTCGGGGTTTGTTGGCTTCTTTTCCATTGTGGTTTACAAAGGAGATTTTTTTTAAATTAATGTTTATAATTTTCTTCTCAAAGTGAGCTTGAATTCTCCACCCTGTTCCATGACAAATAAACTCAACTATCATTAATAATTTCCCCATGTCTAAAGGTAGGGTTTTATAATTTTTTAAAGAAATTTTACATTAACAACTATTTTGGGGAATACAAAAAAAGAAAAAAAAATAATTGAAGATATGGTCCTTGCCTTTAGATTGACAATAAGCTGAACAATGTTTTTGAAGCAACTGTGCATGCCAGGCTCTATGGAATAATACAGTGGTCCCTGAGATACAAGGGTGCACAATGTGGATGGATTAGATTGCTACCATAGAGTTCATGGCCCAGTAGGGAAATAGACAAGCAAGTGTGGCGAGTGCTATTATGGAAAGGCACAGGGTATGATGGGAGCACATAACTTGGGGACCTGATCTAAATTGGAGGTGGAAGGTATAATTGGAGAAGACTTTCTTGAAGAATTGATGTTTAAATTCAAGAAAGTTCAGTTCACTTGAAGAAACAAGTGATTGCACCTGAAGTAATATAGGACTCTACACTGGAGTACATACTATGAGGACTAAATTGTGTGGAAAGGGGCAGACCAAAGGAGAGGTGAGAGAGCAAGAAGGATCGGGAAGAAAGGTGAAATTTGGGTCTGTCTCTGAAGGAGAGGTAAATGAAAATAGAAAGGGTTTTGAGTTTTTCTGAAACAAAACTATCTAAGATATGGCCTAAGAAAAAAGTATAATGTGTTACTAGAAAGAAAGGCTGCCTGGCCCTACTAATACATAGAATTCCAATCTGAGGAGAAGTAATAAATGCAACAGAGATATTATAGATACAATGAAGATTCCTGAAAACCATGCAGAAACGTAAGACTTAATGGGCTGGGAAATAGGGAGCCACTAAAGGTTGTAGGGAATGACATGATGAAATCAAGGTTTTAGAAAGCAGAAGATAGATTTGATTGACAGATGATGGGACTGGACTGAAAGAATCTGTCTGAAGCATCCTTGTATGAGAGGATGAGGATCTAAATCATGAAAATGGATAAAACTTGATAGTGTATAAACCAAGAAGCTCATTATGAGACGTCAAGTACCCTGGCAAATTAGAAAGGTGAATTCAATGCAATAGCCAGATTTAGAAAAGGTGTAGGGGAGGGCAGGAACCATTTAGTTTTGGACATTTTGAGTTTGAAGCTTACTTTTATTCACTTCTTTGGTTGCTCTTGACTTTCTAATGACAGTTTCTCTGAGGCACACTCTAAATTGTGGAGTAAGGAAGAGGTCTCTTTTGTGTACTATAAATGAATCTGTAAATCTTCACAAAAGAAAACAAAATTTTGCAAAATTTTTATGAATATTCAATCTCTTTAGGGTATAATTGAGTTGATCTCATACTATGTAAAATAATGAATTTCTGTTTTTTTTGTCCTACAATTTAGTGTGTATCTCATATGTATTATAAATGTTAACAAATTTAATTTAACCAATATTTATTGAACACACGTGGGGTACATAGATTAGAATTTTTTTTGTTTGCTGCATGATAGTTCCTTGAATGAAAAGAAGACCAGGTTTTTCATTTGGTGTTTTCATCACCTTCTAATTTTGTTTTTGTGATGACCAGTCATCGAAATATCTTTGTTCTTAGTGAAAACACACACCTAAACCCAGACCTGATCTGATAGTGTGGTGTAAATAGTAAGGTTTGGCTGAATAATCCATTTCTTCTTACAAAAAAGAACACACCAAAAAATAATAATAATGACAAAAACTACAAATGCAAAACAGGATTCACATTTAAACCAGACTTTTTAATACTGAGATAAAAGGAATTTATTTGAAGAATTATCCTGAAGCCTTCCTCCCACAGGATAACTAGGCAGAGAGTATACAGATGGGTTGCTGGACTATGAAACACCGTATTTAGCTCACATGATGGGCATTAGGCCTTTATCTTCTCACATTTGTACCTGACTTGACTTCTTTCAATGTCTTTAGTCTTTGTAGGCTTCGCTTTATTTTACTGTTCTGCCTTTTGTTACCCCACTTAGGTCATGGAGGTTGGCACCTTCCATTATGCCAGCCTCACCTCTCTGCTGCAAATAACCTTTTGTGTTCTGCTCACACTTAAAGGCCATATGAGGTCACTCTAGGACAGCTGGAGGACTGAGCAGCTCCATGCTCCCTACCTTTACTTCTAATCTCTCAGCACATAAGTCTGAGAAGCATAATTCTTTCATTCTGAATGCTTTTATCTTGAGAAATTTGAAGAAAATTTCTGGTCAATAAATGTTATGCTTTATATTTTATTATATACCCTCATATACTTGATTATTTCTACAAATTAGGTCTTTAAAGAGAGTGTTGGCCTCGTTACAATTCTCTCTTCTTAGGTAAACATTGAAAAGTTCATGAAAAAACTACATATATATTTAATCACCGTCCTTCACTAATTTAAAACAAATATTCCAAAATTAATAACAATTAATTAAATTTGCTCTCTTTCTTAAAATGATACAGTATTTACATTCTCGTGTATTGGAAAAAACTTTTTTTAAAAAAAGACATAATTAAGCATATCATCTAAAACATAATACAAATAGTTGGCCTGAAGCAAAAATAAATTATTAGACATAGAGAAATAAATAATAATGCAATTTAGTTCAGTGATTTTACATTACTGTTTACATTACAAAACCATTGAAGAATTAAGAATTTAAAAATAGTCATACTATAAAGACTATATACATTTTTAAAATACTGCAATTGCTTGTGAATTGCCACTGTGTTAAAATAAAAAACAGAAGAACAAAAGTCACGGGGGAAAAGTTACAGGGGAAGAAAACAGGAATGAGGACACACTGCATGAGAAGGGAAGAGAGACATGCCAGAGAACTGAGACACTGGACAAGAGGGAGATGACTGAGCGATTTCTTAGATTTTACTAGACTTTCACCAGACCATGCTCTTCACTTGGAGTGTGGTTTTAGAAAAACTCTGTGATTGGAAATAAGCAGTGTAATCATTGTTCTCAGTTCTCCAATCGCTCTTTAGCCCTAACCCTTCAGATGGTCTGCTCTTAATGACCAGGGAAATTATTTGGGAAATTATTTGATAGGTCCAAAAACAATGAGCAGGATAATATTATCCCTTGGATTATATTTTATTTAGATCAGCTCACTGGATATATCAAGTCCAAGACAGACATATCCAGTAGGCTGATGATTCTCCACTTCTGCCTTGGTTAAGTAAGCTGTAAGAGAGGACACAGTAGCTGACACAGGCCTGTGTCATTGACTGTAATGCAATGTGGCACACCCGCACACTCATCCACACACCCACATATCCACACAAACCAAAGATGCCTTTCTTCTGGCAAAACTGATAACATGTATGTGTCTGATGCCAAGTTAGCTGTATCCTTCCATAGTTCAGGATATGTTCTAATACTCCATGCCAAGGACAAGGCTGAATTTTGGGAGTGGCTCCAAGAAATTATGAAAAACAAAAAAACATTTAGAGATTTAGCTCAAGTGTATAGAGACAGGATTAAGATTTTCTATTTGAAAAAACACACACCACATTTAAATAAATCTTTGTGGGTCTAGCAATATTAATAATACAAAGATCTAACATATATATGTTGATGCCTACTGTGCTTGGTAGTTCACAAATCTAATTTTTGTCTCTGAGATAAATTAAGAATACATGTGTTTGCAAACTTAGAGTATAGTTTTTAAAACAACTCTTTGTAATAAATGTGGCAAGTCTTCAATATTACAGGTTCTGTGAAAAGAGGAAAGTAGAAAGATACGGTGTTCTGTTGCTGCAAAACTCAGTGGCTTAAAACAATCATTTTATTTTGACTATGGTTCTGTGGATGAGTTTCAGAAAGAGCTCGACTGTACAATTCTTGCTTGCATCCGTAGTGAATTTAAGAGTGTCCCCCAAAATCCATGTCCACCTAGAATGTTAGTATGTAACCTTATTGAAGATAATGTCTTTGCAGATGTAAAGAATATCAAAGTGAAATCACCTTGGATTTAGAGTGGGCCCTAAATCCAATGACTGGTGTCCTTACAAGGAGAGGAGAGGACACAGGGAGACACACACAGAAGAAAGCCTTGTGCAGCAGACATTGCAGGGAACACCTGGGGCCACTGGAAGTTGGAAGAGGCGAGAAGGGATTCTTCTCTAGAGCCTTCCAAGGGATTGTGGCCCCTCTGACACCTTGATTTTATACTTTCAACCTCCAGAACTGTGAAAGAACAAATATCTGTTGTTTTAAGCCACACAGTTTGTGGGACTTTGTTACGACAGCCCTAGGAAATGAAGTACCTCATGATATTAGGTCAGGCTGCCATCAAATATAAGCTAGGGCTCCAATCACGTGAAGACTCAACTGGGCTAGGAGTCAAGGGGATGAATCAATGACATTACTGGCAAGTTGGTTGTTGACTGGGAGCTCAACCAGAACTGTCAGCAGTGGGCCATAATTAACCTCCATATAAGCTTCTCCATGGCTAAACCTACTTATACTGTTATAAGAATTAAGTGGTTGATATATGTAACGTGTTTTAAAGGGTATCTGGCAACTAGTAAGTGCTCAATAAATATCTGTTTTTAGATAAGATAATGTTAAGTGGTTTACAGAGGAGTTTAAAAAAAAAAATTTTTTTTTTTTTATATAATTTTTAGACTCCCTCAAAGCATGGTGGCTGATTTCCAAGAGGGAGTGCCCTAAAAGGAAATTTACTGAGAACAAGATTCCCAGAGGTCCCAGCAGAAGCTGCAAAGCATTCTTATGACCAAGCCTCAGAAATTTCAGAACATAACTTCCACTGCATTCTATTTATCAACAAAGTCACTAAGACTAGCCTAAATTTAAGGAAGGGAAATGAGACGCCTGTTGATGGAAGGGTAGAAAAGATTTTGTCGTCTTAAATCAGTCCCACAGACCTAGGTTCAAATTGCAACTCTACCATTTGCTAGCTGAGGGCAAGTTACTCAACTTCTCCTAGCCTGTTTTCTCATTTAAACGGAGATGACAATATCAACAATAAATAAGAAGTTATTACAATGATCCAATTTTAAATTGTCATGCTGTTTCAATCCTTGAAATTACATGATGTACATGTATACATGTAGATAACATGTATACATGTAAATGATCGGTAACTCTGTGAAGATATTAATAGATAGAAACAAGAAACAGACTGTTCGTTTCAGAAGTGACATTTGGGAATCCCCTACTCATGTATCTGTTGCAGTTTCTTTGTCTAGAATTCAAATGAGAAGCATTCTTAGCTTTATTGTTATATGGAAGTTGGGAGGAAGTATAAGAGAAGTTTCCGTTATGATTCTCAAATACCCATGGAGAATTCTAGTACCACTCTGAAAATTCAGCCAGAGACTCCCCTCACCCCACCAAAGAACAAAAGAATTAGCAAAACCTGAATTCTCCTGCCTTTCAGCTAAGGTTCAATTTTATGCTTATGGAGTATTTTACCACCTCTGATTTTCCCAGGCTACCCCTGATTATCATAATAAATTCCCACTACATGTCTATATTAAGTTTTGCACAATTAAAGCTTTCCCTCCAGCTCACTGAACTTTATCAAGAAGGAAAGAAGCTTTGTTTCTTAACATCTGGGCAAAAAAACATTAAGAACAGGACAGGATGCAAAAACCTTGAGTTCGCATGGTATGTTCCTCCGGCCACGACCTCTTTTACTGGGTCCACCTCAAACTTCTCCTTGTTCCTTGACCTCGCGTCAGTGGGACATTCCTGGGTAATGAGTTTAGCAGCAAGTCTCCATCCCTTCCCACAGTAAGTTGAAAGCGTCAGTAAGTGTGGAGCCTCACAGGCATAGCGTGCCTTTTTCCTTACGTACTTCATCATAGAATCTCGACTTGCGTTAGTTCTCACGTAGGAACCTGGGCTTTTAGAGTCAGGATGTTGTCCAAGGATGCTGCACAATTCCAGAAGTTTCTTTTTATTTTTTCACAGAAGTCAACACTATCCAACATGGAGGCCACTAGTTACTAAAAGCACAGACTCTGAAGACAAGACCACCTGAGTTCATAACTCTAACTCTGCCATTGATCAGCTCTGTGTTCTTGTGCAGATTACCGAAACGTTTTGTGCCTCAGTTTGCTCACCTGTAAAATGGAGATAATACAAATACCTACTTATAGTGTTATAAGAATTAAGTGGTTGATATATGTAAAGTGTTTCAAAGGGTACCTGGCAACTAGTAAGTGCTCAATAAATATCTGTTTTTACATAAGATGATGTTAGGTGGTTTACAGAGAAATTTTTTTTATAATTTTGACTTTGTTTAATGCATATCTGAAAAATATAGCTCACAGATCAAACCTATAATTTCAGATTTGTGTTTGCTTAGCCTAAATAAAATCATAAGCCAACTGAAAAAGTGTATTATGTAAACTAGCCTAGGTGATATATTGACAAGGCTAAACTCACAAAGGTGGGCAGGTGAATGATGGAAATTTGGGAAACATTCTCTAGTTAGAAGAGAATTAGAAACTAACCCAGTGAATAGACCCACCCTTCCTTCAGTCACCTGTAAGTCACTCATAGAGTGTGCTCTTAACTTCCACCCAAGGCTTTCTTTTGGTAACTGGTCTCTGCAACCAACCCCACGTAAAGTTTTCTTGCTCCAGTTTTTGGCAATGAAGCTCCCTTGAATGAGAATAGGATTGTTCTAAAAACGAGACGTATGTGAACTCAGAACAAGTGCCATATTGCTGTTGGCTACATTCAAGTAATAGAACGCCATGGACAGGGAGCAAGCTGCCTCTGTTCTGCCTTTTTTCAGCTCAGGCAAATGACTGACTCTTTTTGGCTTTGTGATTCCTCGATCTGTGAAACAGGAACTCGAGGAATAGCTCTGATTCCTTATAGGGATGTTAGATCCAATAACATACGGCGTGTGGGAGACCTCTCTCCAGATACCGGGAAGAGCTGTGCACACAGACATCAATACTGAGCGTGCCATGAGGCTGTGGAAAACCATTGCTAATGGCACCTTTAGGGGAAGGTAGACGACACTCAAGATTCTTAAGAGAGGGCATAGCATAGTGGTCTGCACGTGGGCTCCATCCCAAGGTGCTCCTGGCTTCCTGTGAGCTGTGAACGTGGAGTTCCTCATCTCTAAAATTGGGGTAATCATATGCCCAATTCACAGCGCTTTTATGAATATTCAATATGTTAACAGATGTAGAATGCTTGGAACAATGGCTTATCGTCAGTGTTATGTTCAGTAAGTTCACTGTTAGTATCACACTGAGGCATTTGGGCACTGCTGGTAAGAATGCTGAGTACTTACTTCCTCGGTAATTTCTGTTGAAACGTGGGTTTGGATTCTTTCTTGTTGTGCACTTTCCATTAACATGTAGCCTCTAAATGGATTCAGGAAAAATATTTTAGAGGACACTTTAAGTGTTCTTTCTCTTGTGCTTATGTATATGATTTATCCCAGTGAGTATTTTATTTTTCATGTTTAGACTCAGTTTTATAACATATTGGGGCTAAATTTTGCCCTGGGGGTAGTGGGATCAGAGAACAGTGATCAAGCTCTGGGGTCTGGAGTTGGGCTACCTGGGTCTGAATCTCGGTTCTATTGCTTCCTGAGTGTTATAACTGCCTGCAAATTACTTAAGCTCCCAACTATCGGTAATCTCAGGTATAAATTGGAAATAATAAGTGTTTATCTCAAGGGATTATTGAGAAATATATAGGAAAGAGGAAAGTATTAAGTAAATGTTTGTTCCTGTTGTTCTTGGATCATTTTACACTAGACTTTATAGAGCTGCCTTTCAAGTCGCTTACCTGGAATTAGATGCAGGGTTCAAGTTTAGAGAAAGAAGTACAGGTTTGAGTAATGAAACCGGGACCTGGGTTTCTAGCTCCTGGTCTACTTACACCCCCACTGATGGGCTATCTCTCCTGGGAGAGGTGCTCTCCAGACAGGGGAACTTGAATGGACATGGTTCACATTCCTCTTTCTCTGCTGGAAGATTCTTTTAATCTCATTACTTCAGTAAGATTCCAGGGATTCTGTGGCTTCCTGTCTTTACTTGTCGACCGATCATCTTGTTACCTTTTCGTGTTCCTACAGAGCACACTGTTTAGGTGGCCAACTTGTGAAGAGTCAGATGTTGATCTCAGAAATGTTTCTGGAGTTGTCCCTCCAAGTATGCAAAGTGCTTGACACGGTGCCTGAGTCTTGGTTTGTTGACACTGGGAGCTGAGAGTTATTGACTAGGTAGGTGGCCCAGGCTTAACACATGTGGGGGGTTAGCATCGCAGAAGCCTCGGAAGCTTTATACCATGTGGAGTTTGCCATCTGCCTTCCATTTAAGACTCCAATCAAATCAGTGATTTCAACCAAAAAAATACAGTATCACATTTCACAACCATGGTTTTAAGAGCAGTGTAGACATTCCAAAGCCTTGATCCCAGAAGGTCATTGAGATAAAAAAAAATACATTCATTTTAAGCAAGCCATGTGCTTGAATCCATGCCCTAAAAGTCAGAGTGGACAGTGTCATCCACCCTGGACGTCACTGCATGGCTGGCTGGAGGAATTTTATGGAGTACACTGACCCTGGTAGAACTTTATAGAACTAATTAATGGCAAGTATTTCAAAATCTTCTCCTTTTGATATGAATCGTGTGTTTGTGTCTTAGGGTATATAACATGTGGTACACTTAAACAGAGAAAAGACTCACCATACAAATTTCTGTAAGGAAGGATGGGAAGGAATGTGCTAATAAAATAGTAGCCACAATAGGACCAGCCACTATGAGAAACTCTTCACTTAAATTATCTTATTTTAATGTTCATATAGTATGAAGTAGTTGTTAATCAAAACCCCCAAATTATAACTCCTTTAAAAATGTTATATTGGTTTTTAGTTTCCCTTGACAAAAACCAGTGATCAACCAGATCAGCTAAGAAACCAGTTCTGAGATAGTTCAATCTGGACTTGCCCACCCTGAGCATCTGAATTGTCATCTCAGGGGTGTTTGGTCCATACAATCCAAGTATCTCTTTTCCCCATCACAAATCCATCCCGATTAGTAATAGGATATCCATTACTGGCAGAAAATCAGGAGAAGCAAAGTACTTGAGAGTTTTGCTGTCACCTGTGGGGCAACTTGCAATGGGCTATATGTTATAAATAACTTACAAAGGAACAGCTGATGATCTGGGCAGCTAAGGAAATAGTTCTTACATAGACTAGTCCTTCTTGTGGGTGTCTCATGTTGCTCTGGCCTTGGGCAGTCTGGATAACAGGCATGGTATCTTGGCTTCTTCTTCTTTCCTTTTTTTGTTTGTTTGTTCTTGTTTTTTAAACTGATCACTGAGAGATCTTAACGTTTGAGCAACTCCAGAAATGCCCACACAATGCTGGGGCCCTGTAGTCCCCTCTCTGTCTAATCTGGATATTCTTGGACTGGCCTCCTTCACTGTATACTGGCCAAGGGAGGGAATTTTAGGCCCTTTTGATGGGCAGAATATTGCTTGCTTGGAAAGCTGAACACAGATAACTTTTTGTATGGATACTTGTTCTTCAAGATGCTGCCTATGAAATGCTGTCGATCCCTGAACCCCTGCCCCCAATCCCATTGTAACTCCACTAGCATAGAATATACTCCACATATTCATTCATTCATTCTCTGGACAAATAGTTATGGACTGCAGTCAACAAACCAGACAAAAATCCTTGCCCCTGCAACTTAAATGGGCAATCTTTTAATAAGAAGTGGAGTCTTTGATATGCTAAGTGACAAAAGTACAGTAGAATAAACAAAGCAGGAGAGGGGATGAGAAATTAACAAAAGTATGGCAGGAGTTGAGGAAGACTCGGGAATTTTTAATTCCTTGGTCAAAGACTATCTCACAAAGATCAAAGGGTGAGAAGGTGAGGCCTGCGGATCTCAGGAATACAATGTGTGTTTTGCAAGCGCACGGACCCTGGGGCGGGAACATGCCCAGGGTTTAAAGAACCAGCAAGAAGGCCAATGCGAATCATGAGAAAAACCACATTTTCTCTCTTCTTAGTCATTTGAAGACACCCCTTATTGCTACACCTCCAGGATTAAAAAAAAAATTATTGTGATGCAAGTGTCCATTTGTTCATTGATGTTGGAGAATGTGTATTAGTTCTCCGAATTAGTCCTTTAAAAGCCCGACAGAGGTGCTTTGCCAAGAATAAGAATCTTCAACAAACGTTTGCTTTCAAATACAGATCAAAGGCATGATTTTCCCCTAACTTTCGAATATGGCCAAACAGTTATAAAATCACACACTTTTTTTTCTTTTTTAATTTTCACTTTGCCAAATTATTAGCCCTCCCTGGTTCAATAACACTGTTATTTAGGGCACGGTTATTTCCGTTCAGATAAGATACTGAAAGCTGTTTTGATGATTATGTTTACCATTTGCATAGCAGTTAATGACTAGCAAAGTGCTTTCTAGATCTTTGTTGTTTCTCATTAAGCCATATGCTACGTGAACGTGTGCGAGGAGCACCAATTACTGGACTGTAAGAATATGAAAGTAAGAGATTAAATTGTATGTTGCTTTATATGGGGTATATTTGTTTCCTAGGGCTACCATAATAAAGCACCAAAAACTGAATGGCTTAGAACAACAGAGATGTATTATCCCATAGCTGTCGAGACTAGTGGTCTGAAATCAAAGTGTTGGCAGTGCTGGGCTCCCTCTAACCTAAAGGCTCTAGGGGAGAATCTCTGCTTGCCTGCCCTGGCTTCTGGTATTTGCTGGCAATCCTTGGTGTTCCTTGGCTGGTAGATGCATCATTCTAGTCACATGGCCGTCTTCTTGTGTGTCTTCACACCATCTTCTCTCTGTGCACATCTGTTTCTGTGTCCAAATTACTCCTTTTTATAAGGGCACCAGTCCTACTGGATGCGGACTCACCCTAATGACCTCATTTTAACTTGATTCCTTTTTAAAGACTCTACTTCCAATGAGGTCACATTCTGAGGTAATGGGGGTTAGGACTTCAATATATCTTTTTAGAGGGACACAACTCAACCCACAACACTAGGTTGTACTGCAAGGTGTTGGCGCTGTCAGCTTTTTGACATGGGTTACCCAATCAGAGAGAGAAACAGGATAAGATTGCCAGATTTACCAAATAAAATATAGGCTACCCATTTAAATTTGGATTGCAGATCAACAATCCAAAATTATTTAGTACAAACATGTCCTAAATAATTTATTAGACATTTTATGTTTTAAAAATTATTGGTTTTTATGAATGGACCTAGAGGGTATTATGCTCAGTGAAATAAATCAGTCAGAGAAAGACAAATATCATGTGATTTCACTTATATGTGGAATCTAAAGAATAAAATTAGTAAACAAACAAACTAGAAACAGACTCAGAGACACAGAGAACAGACTGATGGATGCCAGAGTGGAGGGGGTTGGGGGGACTGGGTAAAAAAGCTGAAGGGATTGAGAAGTCCAAATTGGTAGTTACAAAATAGTCACAGGGATGTAAAGTCCAGCATGAGGAATACAGTCAGTAATATTATAATAACTATGCATGGTGCCGGGTGAGTACTGGAGCTATTGGGGAGAACATTTTGTAAAGTAGATGATTATTTGACTACTGTGATATACGCTTAAAACTAATACAAAATAATATTGACTGTAAAGTGTAATTGAAAAATAATTTTTTAAACAAAATTAAAAAATTAAAAAAAAATTACCGTTTTTTTAGATGAAACTTGGATTTAGCTGGGCGACCTGTATTTTACCTGGCAACCCTAAAATAGGCTCTTGTGAGCTCTCCTTCTTCTGTAGCTTCTAGATTTGTTTCCATCCCATCAAGATACCAGAAGCAAGGCTATCCTTGCAAACAGCACTGCACTAGAGGTTCTGAGCCTTGGATTCCAGCCCCCAACATCCTATAGGTGTTTGATTGGACCACGTACTTAACATCTCTAAGACTCAGTTTTTTCATCAATTAAAATAGCAATCAATCTTTCCTGTCTACCTTTAATTATTATTGTAATGTTCAAACAAGATAAATGAAATGAAAACACTTCCAAAATATTGAAGTGCTACCATCGTAGAAAGTTATTATTTATTTGTATAGCTTTGAATTTAGGAGTTTGAAGTTCCGCCTTATTCCTCGCTCGGAAAGCCAGTTTGCATCGACACATGGAGTGTGGGCACCTTGACCTCTTCCCTTTAGTAAATAAATGGCCTCATTTGAGAACCATTGCTGTGGCCTCAGTGTTTCGCAGGAAAGGACTACAGGATAGGAATAAGAAATGCTGGTCATACAAGTGATTTCTTGAGTTGATGACCAGGACATTTTGCTGTCAGACCTCTGTCCTGAGACATAGAAAAGTTTTCCCATCAACACTTTAATGCATCTCTTTCTCCAGAGATGGAATTAGTGTTTGTGTAGCAGCAGGCGAGAAATCACTTTTTAAATTCTGAGAAAAGTCTCATCAAAAAGGGGGGGGGGACCTGAAGTGCAGAGTATTGAGATCACAGCCTTTCATGAACAATATACAACCAATTCTGGAGAAAATTTTCAAATAAGAACTGGAATAATTACCTTCACTTGCTAAATACACACTCAATGTGGTTGCTATCAAAATGAAAATCCCTCATTTCTATTTTGACTCAAAGGGCCCATAATTAAGTAGGCATGGCAGCTGTTTGAAATCCATGCACCTAAGGAAGAAAATTATATGCTTTATCCAGTAAGGAGACTGGGGTTCGTATTTTAAATTTCATCTCTAAGAAATTTTATCCAGAGGGTGGAAGATTTTTCACCTTCACCTATTTGAAACAGAGTGCTCTTGCTGGGGTTTTAAAAAGTATTATAAAGTAAGAATGACTTTTAGTAGATTGCTGTAGCTTATGCAGCATTTTAAGATATTTACCTTTTAAAATATTTTCCTCCCATGTGGTATAATTAATATCTAAGTGTACTATACAAGTGCATCAATGTAGTGTCATTGCTTCAATTGGACATTTTTGTTTTGTTTTGTTAATCCTCATCCAAGGCTATTTTTCCATTAATTTTTAGATAGAGGGAAAGGAGGATAGAGGGAGAGAGAGAAAAACATCAATGTGAGAGAGACACATCGATTGGCTGCCTCCCGCATGACCCCGACTGGTACCGGAGATCAAACCTGCAACCCAAGTTCGCACCCCTGATCAGGAATTGAACCAGTGACCCTTCTGTTAACAGGCCAACACTCTAACTGCTGAGCCAAACCAGCCAGGACGCAATTGTACATTTAAATGGGTTGCTGGCAAGTGTTAAATCAAATCAATTAAATTTTTTTATGTTTATGAAACGCTTCTTTTGACAACTATCTTCTGCTTCCTGTGAGACCACTGTAATCTATTAGCAATATGCATCATTTATACTTCTACGTGTAGACTGTGCAAGAATACATTCTGTGAAATTAAACGTCAAGGAGAACAATATTAAAATATGTATCTTGTCCAGAAGAGCTAACACCTTTTATTTTAACTGGAACTTTTGTTTCTAATTAAGATTTCCTTTTTAATTTTGTGTTCAATTTAGAACATGGCTTGAGGGTATTAGATTTTTATAGTAGTCAACAACTTCATAATAAACAGTGACTGCTTTTTCCCTAAAGTACACATCACTGGAGTGGAGTACAGCTTAGGAGATGGGGTGTCAGTCTGTCTGTCTAGCCGAAGGAAACTGGCCGTGGGAAAACATAGGCCTGTACAATTCTGGCTATTCCGCCATGGGCCTAGAGTTTCTCAGGAGAAAAAATGAATAGCTGCATCTGCCATGTGGGCTCATCGTGAGAACACACCCATTGATGGGCCTGACAAGTGTCCCTCATCTGAGAACACAAGTAGCTTATGCACAAGCCACAGGGTCTTGGACACTGATTGGTGATGCTATAGATTGTCTTGAGTTGTTTATATAAACACATCTGAATGTGTTTATTCTCTAATTTGGAAATATCTAGACATTTTTAAGGTTCAGCAATCCATTTTTCTTTTAGGTTTGCAAGTCTTTTGACATATGACAATGTACTGTGCCAAAACAGGACTAAGCTTTGGACTAAGCAGAGATTGGTTACTACTAGGAGATTACATCATCTTCCTTGAAGTGAACCATTACCACCTGTTTTCACTTTGCCATACTTCCCCTTATTAACTATCCCCAAACAAACAAACACATAAACTTTACAAAACACTTTCACACTAGTTATCTCAGATCTCTTATCCCCGTTATATAACTGAGGCACATGTGTCTCAAAGAGATGGGATAACTTTCCCAGAGCCCTACAATGAATAAATCTTCCCTCAACTATCATGTATCAATTATTCATTAGAACCTACTACATGCCAAGCAATAGTGTAGGTGCTGAGATCAACTGGTGGTGAATCAAGAAAGAATACATGCATGATCCCTACCCTCATAGAGTCTCCAGTCTGTGACGGGAAACAGTAAGTGAGCGATTGCAACCCTGGGTGATGAGTGCTGTCGTAAGTGAGGCCTAGAGTTCCCCTGAGAGATCATTGAAGGCCCTCTATCACCATCACAGCTGGCACCTCTGGAGCACTTACTGCATGCCAGGCACTGTGGCATTGCTCTGCAAATATCATCTTTCTTAATACTTGCCTGGGATTAGACAGTCAACAGAGGAGGAACATGAGACACGGGGATGTTAACTAACCCATCCAAGTCATAAAGAAAGGTGGAGCCCAAATCCAACCAGGTAGTCTGGTTCAAGTCCATACATGTGGACTTCCACTTAGATCAGTGATAACCTCCCAAAGTTTATACTGTCCAGTGGAGAAGAAAGGGCTAGACTAATGCATGTTTTGAAATAAAATCTATTACAATTTCTCAACAAAATGTCTTTCAAAACAGTGTGGTGACTGTCAGGGGGAGGGGGGTGGGAGGAGGTGGAGGAGGGAATGGGGGGATAAATCGTGATGGAAGGAGACCTGAGTTGGGGTGGCGAGCACACCATACGGTGTACGGATGGCGTGCTGTGGACTGTGCACCCGAAACCGGTATGATTTTGTTAACCGGGATCACCCAATAAATTCAATAAAAAGGAAAAAAACTGAAATAGATTCCACAAGAAACTTAACTTTGAAACACCTAAGCCTCAACCATATTAAAAACTTCTCAAAAGGGCTAAAATTGATGTTTATAGTAGTAACAGTATTGAATAAAGTACGTAGTTTCTACAACACACTATTATTAAGTACAGCTTTGGGGGGTTGTATAATGTGAAGTTTTGAAATAACATCTTAAGGCCCTATGCTTTCACTTTCCCAACAAGGAGGGGAAAGACCTCTTGGAAAAGCAGCTTGTCCCCAGTTAGGTCAGGTCTACAAGAGTGGGTACACACGGAGGGAACATTCCAAGGAATGGGGAACTGAGTGATAAGAGATAGAGGTTTTTTAATGAGATACTATAGAACTTTTGTCCAAACCAAAGAAAGATATGAACATAAATGGAATAATAAGGAAAAAACAGCCACCCTAGAGAGTGCTTATTATGCATCAGACATTCTTCTCAAGTATTCACATATTTCAACTCACTTCGTCATCGCGCCATCCTATGAAGATCAGAAAACTACCCAGTTGAACATCAGAAAACTAGCTGGTTAAAGCCACGCATGGAGAAGACATGGGAACACCAAGAGGAAGTGAGAACTTAAAGGGACAGTCGGAGAAGCCAAGGTAAAGGAGCACGAGGAAATGGACAGGAGGAAGTGTGGGCAGAGGGACATAGCAGAAAGGCTGCTGGTGACAGGAAATAACTGAAGAAAGTCAGAGCCCAGCCTGAGGAGCTGGAGAGGGAAGCTTGGAGAAGACTGAAGCAGTTAGAAACACAATTGTCAGGCAAAGGTCAGGCATAATTTTAGTGAATGATGCTACAAGGTCTTTTGCTCTGCCCCCTCCCAAATGCCCGGTCGTGCCCTCTGTCTGCAGCACACCTTCTGTGGACAGAGGTGAGCCTGACCCTGTCACCAGTCTGCAGGCCCTGCTCTCACAGGCACTGTGGAAGTGGCTGGAGACAGGCCACCCATGGCACTTGTTGTCAGGGGTCAGGAGACCGGACATGCCAGCCAGTCAGAAATGCTCATTCCCACCTGCTGGCCGAAATTCTTTCTGACCTCCTGTCCTAAAGGATAAATATAATACAATTTATTAGGTGGGGAGAGGGAAGAAAGGAGAAACAAGCAGAAGACTCAAAATTAAAAGACCTGGGTTTTAGCCCCAGTTCTAAAATCTGGGTGGCCTTGGGCAAGTCGTCCCTCCTCTCTGGTGCTTTATTTGTTCATATCGGCTGTGGGCATTCTCTGAGGTTCATTGTGCTCTAATGTGATATGTTTTCTAAGGCGTTCTGACGTAATGGATGTAAGCCTGCTTTGAATAATGGTTGTTACTATTGATTCATTTGATAATAAGATTCCAGGTTTTCAATCCATACCAATTTAGCTCAAACTCTGAAAGGCTAAACTCAGGCAGCGTGAGGGGAGATTAGCCACTGTAGACAGGTGATTTGGGCATTTCCAAGCAGTGACAAACAGACCTGTCTGGGTCATCCCAGACAGCCACAGCAGAACTACAAAGGACAGACACTCACTGTGGTGGGATGCTCCCAGATGAGCATATCCTAGCAATTAGCCACAGCAAAGCCATTTGTCTTAAATTAACTTGAAGTCTGTTAGTTGAAGCCTAAGTAAATGTTGGCAGTTGCTTGGAAAAACAAATTAAAAAGTCATTCCACAATACCATATTGTCACTGCAGAAAACTTGAGTAAGGAAGACTTGCAAAGTACGGTGAGTCTTTCCTTCGAGTGTGTGTTGCTTTCAGAAATAACTAAAGTACTTCTCTAGGGTAACACCTCGCAAGCTGTTCTCCCAAGGCAGTTTGGAGGACTATCAAGTTTGGTTTTCCCCTTCAGGTAGAAGTTGGACCCAAAAAAAACCCAAAAACAAACTAAAAGCAAATTTTGTTTTGCTCATCACAGCAGGTGGAAGATACACAGAATGTATCCAAACCACATAATAACAAATATAACCCAAATGTCCCCAATTACTTCTACATCTTCTTCAATCCCATAGGCCTTCCTCTTCTTTTTAGGCATTTGGTGGGGTTCTGTGATCTACCATTTTCCTGACTTCAGCTATTTCTAGTACGTTAGTGCTCCTGAAAAATTCAAAAGTGTTCCCTTCATGGTTTGGTGCTTAAGATTCTGAATTTAAAGTGATCTGACCAGCACCAGCCTGGGGCTTTCCAATAATGGCCTAGAGAGACTTAGGTGAATTCTCAGTTCCTCCTGTTAGGTTAGCAAGTTTTCTTGACCTTAGTAAGTTTTCTGAAGTACTCACTGTTTTGACCTGTGGTTATAAAGTTTCAGCTTGAAGCAGATTCTGTAGTAAACAAGAAAGTGAAATCACTCTTCTTGGGGCAAAGTGGTGATTGGCGGGTAACTTGTCCTTCTCTAAAAAGCAATTCAGTGGTTTGGCTCACTATCCTGGTGGTTCCACAGAACAACAGGTAGATTGGATCTTCCAACTTCTTTTGCCTCAGTTCCTCTCTTGGTCAACTGAATGTAGAAACAGCTTTTTGTTCCTCAAATTGAGAGAGGCATTAGATTTTGGATATTTAACACGTTCTCAATGAAAGTTTCCCATTCAGCAGCTGTCACTGTCATGGACAGGATATGTCCTCAGAAAGTATATGAAGGCTACAGTAGAGGGACCATGCAGATTCTCTGCAAGGATGACCTAGCCATGGGGACAAGGACCGGGTTCTGAAGGCTGGAGTAGGAGACATGTCTGGTGTGATACCCTGTAACCACTCATAGGTCACATCTAAACTCTGTCCCAAAAAATCTGTTGTGTTGACACAGAAAGAGTCCCTGAAGATGAGTAGATGTGGGTCTCGGGGCCTCTTGCTGGATGCATCCAAGACAACATGGAATAAGGTAGAAGAACAGGAAGTGTCATCCCATGAACAAGTGATAGTGGAAAATGCAAGGTAAACTGCCTGATTTAGCCTGTGATGCCTACATTTGTAATTGGGGGGGGGGGGGGTGGGGTATGTTCCTTACATACCGTTGATAGGTTGGAATTTATACCCAACTGATTTTTCAGGATTGGAAATTATGAGAATGGCTCTGGACACTTACAAATCAAATGACTTAGCTCTTCGCTTGCAGCCAGACCACATCTTCTCATCTCTGTGCAGTTTACTGCCATCCCCGTACTGTATGCATTTTTAGAAAGAAATCTAAGGGTTACATATTAAGTCAACCTTCTTAACCAAAAGGCTACTGTAAGTACTCAAATATTCAATTCTCAAGGGACCTGTAAAGAAAAAGTCCTTTAAAGTGAAGCAAATACCCAAGCTTCTAATTAAGGTATTGCTGATGCCAGCATGTGTCAAGTTATGAGAGGCCCTAAACTGTCTTTGCACGTAGATTTTAAAAGGAAAATTGGAAAATAGCTCCCTTCTATATAACACTGACATATACTGGTGTAACTATTTCTTACGACATCATTGCTATGATGTAGGTGAACAGAATGATAACATTTACAAATCTATAGGTTTAGGTACAGAAAATTTTTCAATCCATGAATATGTTCCCAGGAATAAAAATGAAAATTTGACTCTTAAATTTTTAAGTCACAGTCTCAACAGACAAGTGGTTTGGACCACCCCACAACTATTAAAGTCAGGGTTGCCACTTCTCTAGATGACCCCCTCTGTTGTAGCCAGCCTCTAACATGGCCCCACATCCTAGTGTTCGGGGCCTTGCGTGTTTCCCTTCCATGTTTCACTAGGGTTGGACTATGTGACTGATAGGATATGACAAGAATGATGGTATGTTACCTCGGAGACAGGCCATAAAAGACCTTGTGACTTCTGCCTTATGCTCTTTCCCTTGGGTTGCTCACTCTAGAAGGAGCTAATAAACTTCCCTGTGGAGAGGCCCACATCTGAAGATCAACTGAGGCCCAAGGCCAGTGAGGAATTGAAGATCCCTGCCAACAGCCACAGGAATGAGCCTGGGAACAGATCCTCTTGCCAAGTGCAGCCTTGGATGACTGCGCTCTTGGCCAATATCTCAATCACAATTTCATGAGACACCTTGAGCCAGAACCAAGCAACTGAGCTGCTCCCTCATTCCTGACTCAGAAATACAAAATAATAAGTTATGTATTGTTTTCAGCAAGTAGGTTTGGGAGAAACTTATTATACAGCAATAAATACACTAACAGATTCTCTTTCCTGGTCTTAAATGATTGAAGGATGATCTTTATCATTTATTTCCCTAAATTTATATACTCCACAGTAGTTTCTATGTCCTTTAAAAGTGCAAGTTCAGGAATTTCTTTCATCAATTCAACTAAAATTTAAGATGTTATTCTAGGGATATATGCTCATATAAGGAAAAAACTTCTATCTCGTTAGCTATACAGATTGTCCCACAAGGCTTTCCTTTAAGGATTGAATCACACACAAACACACAAATACATGACTGCGATTCATTGATTTTGTTGATACGAATCATATCAAGATGTTAAACCGGGATTGAGAAAGAAAAAAAAAAAGACAGTAGAAGTCACTTTAAATGTATCATCTGCTAAAACAATTAAAAATTCCCCTTCATGCTTGAATTATGTGAAGAGCCAAAATTTCGGTAGCTTCCTCTGCACAGATTACTAGCACCCAAACAAACTATCTGCAACTTTTCTCAGAGCCGGGTTTCTCCTCACTTAACTGTAAACAATGAGTGTGACTCATTCACTGCCTTGTCTCCCTGGTAAATCCTTATAGCAGCTAAATAAACGGACTCTCAGGGAAAGTTCTGTTGTTGGAAATCTGCTCTTAAATCTTGCAATAGTTCCCAACTCTAGGTCCCCATTGATCTAAGATCTCCCCAGAAGAGAAGCATGGCCCTGGGCCTCTGATTTTTAATCCTCTGAGCCATAGTTAGCTTAAAATCCTGTAGTCAACTAAGTCAAATTTACCACCTCTACACCCAAAACAGCTCTGAACCAGGCCAATTAACTTGAGGAGCTTGCCAGTGGAATTTTTCTGTGATTCTAGGCTATTTATGGAAAAGAAAATTGGGTATACATAAATGATCATTGTTAAACTTCCTTGTGATTTTGTGAAATAATTCTCTAATAAAAGTAGAGCCCAGCCAGTGTGGCTCAGTGGATTGAGTGTCGTCCCATGGACTGAGAGGTCCTGGTTCGATTCCCGGTCAGGGCACATGCCCAGGTTGCAGACTCGATCCCTGGTGGGGGAGGGGGTGTGCAGGAGGCAGCTGATCGATGTTTCTCTCTCGCATCCATGTTTCTATCTCTCTCTCCCTTTCTCTTGCTCTAAAAAAATCAATAAAAACATATTTTTTAAAAAAATAGATGGCTATGTCACTAATAAGAAAAGAAAAAAATGCAACTTATTCCCATGCTTCTGTTTTTGTTCATTAAAAATGCCTGTGACCATAAGTTATACAATTTGTAGCCCACAACACTCTTTTCACAATTGTCTTCTTCCCAAATGAGATAGTCAGTGATGGAGAAAGTAAAAAAGGCCATAAATCTGAGCTAACCTGTCAACATCTAAGACAAAAAAAGATGTGTCCAATATAGATTAATGACCTGTACATGCAATGCCAACATGTACTGTGACCAAATAAAGAAGAAAAAGCCCTGCTTGTGCTCGTCAACAGTCTCTCATTCAAGGCCATGACCATCAACGGGTTTATCCCACAAAGCTTCAGTTATTTACATTTTAGGTTTCTTTTTCATCTTAATTATATGCTAAGTACTTTTTCAACGTTTGCCCTAGAACTTATTTATTCATTCTGCATCTACTTCATGAACATAGGTCATTTTACTCAGGTTTTTAATAGTTTATTCCTGAGGTTAATTGCCCTTACAGTTCTATTAATCCAAGTCTAATGAGCCCAATGGTCTCAGTCTTCAAAAATATGTGCATTATTGATGACAATCCCACCAAAGAGCCACATATTTTTAATTGTGAGACTCCGGCTCTAAAGCGTGCTCAGATATCATGTGGCCGAAACATCAGACTCATAGCACCGTCCCATAGCATCATCTACAATGACAGAAATGTTCTCTGTCTGTCTTGTCCAGTGCAGTAGCCACTAACTGTGTGTGACTTCTGAGCTTCTGAAATGTGACTAGTGTGATTGAGAAACTGAATTTCTAATTTTAATTCATTTAAATTTGGCTACCATACTGGACAGCACAGAGGAGTCTCCTGACTTAGCTCATTCAGCCTTTTGAACTAGAGGCATTTCAAAGGGGAAAACGTTGTAAGAGGGCTACGTGGAATAACATTCCATCTAGCAACGTCTAGTTTTGAGCCTAAAAGCTGTGTGAAGTGTTCCAACATCTATGGAAACTGGTTCGCAGCTGTATAGCTTTTCCATGTTTTTTGAGTGATGTTTTTCTGTGGGTGATTGAAGGCATGTTCCCATAGGTTCTGCAGGGAGCTGGACAGCTTCAGAGATCTGGCCCAGGCTCAATCATTCACTCTTTGATGTTGCTGGAACTGGCTCTTTCCCAAACCATCTCCCCCCTAGAATGTTGGGATCACTTCCCTCACTTTACTAGTTGTGAAAAAGATGCTCAGAACATTTGTGGTCCCTCCATTATGAAAAAAAACACTCTGACTTTTGGTCCAAAATTTTTTCTCTTTCTCAATCACTAGAATATCCTGGGGCATTTTTCTCACCCTCTGCTATAGTTGGTGTAATTCCAAAGAACCCGCTTGAAAGCTATCGGCGAAGAACAAACACACAATTTTTGAGTGTTCCCAAAGGTAAGACATTTCTTGTAAAAATCAGTGACATGGGCCTTCATATTTCATTAGTCTGATCTTTTGCACAGTTTAATATTTTAAATGGTGTTCATAGGACTAAATGTTCTGAGTGAGCAGACATTGATAAGTAATATTTCACCAGATATGTGAGTATACAAATTTACAAATTAGATCTCAGTGGGCTACCATTCCCTTTATAAAAGGATTTCTTGCTTTCGAAGGGTTTGTATTCACTCCTTTAAATAGTGGTGCATATAAAAAGTACATACAAATGTTTACCAAACTTAATTTTCCTCTCCTATACTCTGGTTCTAGGTAACTTAAAGCTTACTTAATTGTCTCATCTGCCTACTAAGCACAATCTAAAGGGAAGACAAAGCATTCCCCAAGTTATAACATATTGATGAAAAATCTGATTAAAGTTGTAAAAATTTACATATCTTTATGGAAGCAAACATTTTATTTAAAATGACAAATTCTAGATTTTACCAAATATTTGGCTGGAAGGATATATTTTAAAATATGTTACTTTATTACTTATGTTTTATGAGGATCACCTACTACCACCCTTGCTTTAGATGTAGTTTCTAAGGAGAGATCATAGCATCTGAAAGGTATTCTTTCTTCCATATGTCAGGAACTGTCTCATGTCCCACCTTCTCTCACCTTCTCTTATCTTCTGTGAGATCAGGCCCCCAGGTACACCAAGACTCCTTCAAGCACATCAGGAGCCCAAGTCTTACAACAGCCTGCTTGGTGTCATTCAGGCTGCTGGTGTCTCCTGACCAATCTTCAGACTCTTGCCTAGACCTTGACCTTGGTTCCCATATTCCTTGGTTTGATTTAATTTCTAGCTAAGGCCCTCAGTCTGGATTTCAACACCTTTTTACTTAAGTTTCCTGAGTTCTGGCACGTTGTCTAATGAGATGTAATCTTTTTCCTGCCTGGATTATTTGTTCTACCTGTTCCTTCCTGCCTTGATTGAAGTTCATGGGATGTGACTTGTTTGCCACCTTGACTTGTGTATCTACATTTACTCTCCTGTCTTTGTTGTTGTTTTCTGGACTTGACTTACAAACCTGAAATGCAAAAGCAAACTGAGGCTCAGAGAGATGATTTCCCCAAAGTCACACAGCAGGTAAATAGCGGGTAACCAGGTGTATGTTTCCATGTACCTACCATCATTCTTACTGACCCTGAGACCTGGTAAGGCCCCATGCTGAGAACCACACCACATTCTGCACTGATAGTGGGGAGTCTAGTTTCTCCCATCTGGCATTTCAAAGCTACATCTTTCTACACTATCCTCACTTGAATAGAGATGCAAAATGTGAAAAAGCAGACAACTATGAACTCAAGAACTACCTAAAAAATTGCAAAACATAATGAAAAAAGTGAGTTTGGAGTTATAGGTCCTGAGCTAACAAAATCTCTACATTGATTTATGCTTTATTAAGTAATAAGATTGTAATACAAAGTGGTGTTTCCAAGCATTGCTAGCAACATATAATACTTTTATAATTGAGGAAAGAATTTCATTTCAACTTCTGATGATCTAATGATTTAATTGACAGAAATGTGGTGACTGAGTAATTTACTTTTTACCTGACAATAAATAAGTAACATCATCCAGCAAAGTCATCAGAATTTATTATTAACTTAACCAATATATTTTAGTTTTGACAATTCCAGGACAACTTGTTCTTTAAGAATGGGTCAAACTTGATGACTTATGTTCCCTGGAAAAATGAGTAAATTATCTAAACATTCTCTCTGTGTGTGTGTCTCTCTGTCTCTCTCTCTCCATCTCCCTTTCCTCTCTCTGGATATTTCAATTTGCCATCTGGAGAATATGTTCCCTTCGACCTAACTTGACAAGCCACATACACAAGACGACCGATTCCAGGGGCAACACCTTGCATCTTTAAGCCTCTCTGTTTATGGAATTGTGCTAAATAGAGCATAATATTAATATTGGGATAACACACAGCCTAAAACAAAGGATACTCCAAATGAGCTCGTGTATTCATTAGAAATATCTAAATGGAATTGAACTAAGCTAATAGCTGACTTCGTTTCGCTAAATATGTCTAAATAATAGGTACGGGGGCAGGGTGGATATGAAAGAGGTTTTTCAGAGGTTAATGGATGAAACGAGGAAAGATTTCAAATATGTTTGGGGGAATCTGATGTTCAAAATGTATTTTACAGTAATACACCTGTTGAGCCTTTTTAAGTTCCACAGATACATCCCCACCAGGGACAGAGGGACAATGTAATGGCAGTTTTTGCTTTCTGAGTGGGTGGTTAAGTAATATAAAGAAGACAGTCACTTCATGCTGGGCTCCATTCAGTCAGCTATCTACTGCAGTGTACAAGTAAACATCAAAGAGCCCATGCTTCACAACTGCTATTTTTGGCTTCTTTTATTATCAGAAGGTCAAATTGGTGCAAGCCAAGATGATCAGCAGATGGGCAGAACAACATATCAAAGGCACCCAAGTCCACTAAATGCAATTTAGGAAAATAAAAAACCACCCAGGGAAGCAGGCTTTGGGCAGCATTCTAACTCATTACATTCAGAAAAGGAGAGGAGCAGCTTGTAAGGGTGTCAGCCTTGGCACCGTAGCCACAAAGGCTGTTATCTCTGGCAATGTTGCAGAATCAATCTAACCGGAAGTGGAAAGAGTCCAGCATTGCCATGGCAACCACATGCTGCTGCAGGATGGGAGAGAGGAGAGCTGCTCAGGCAGGCCTAAGCGCCAACTGGGAGAGCCCACTCTGGCGAAGGGGGCCCTCAGGACTTGCTTCTGGCCCCAGTCCCAAGGGAGGTCACTTTTCCCTAGCAGTAATTTCCATTAGGGAAGACAGTCATTCCTTTCATTAGAAAAACAAATCGTAATTTCAGCCAAGAGGTGCAGAGAGCCCGGGTAAGAGGGCAGAGGAGTACATGTGTGGTTTCTTCTTCATGAAGGAGTTGCTCTCGTTTCTGTCCCTTCATGTGACAGCTCACTCTAAGACGTCAGAGATGGAGCAACACGCGGTGTTGCTGTGAGACAGACAGTAACACAATACAGGAGCATTACTCAGGAATGTCCTGCTGGAGTCCTGCCCCCCCGAGGTATTAGTACTCTTATCCAACAGACTCTGTCACAGTTTTATTTTTTCTTGAGATGAAAAGTTTGTATATATTTTCTCTCCACTACTCATACCCACCAACTTCCTCCCTCCTCTCTTTTCTCTCCCCAAGTTCCTGCTTACCTCTCTTCTCATCAAGCTTATGAAGGTGGCAAGGACCTATAAGTACCACTTACATATGCAATAGTACAGAACATGTAGTTGGATGATACAATGAAAGGGAGTTCAACTCAGGACGGCCAAAAAGCAAGGACGAACAGTTGACCGGACTCTCTTATTCTACTGCAGTGTCGTTTCATGGTCGATGAGATTTTTCTTAACTCGAACGGTAGTCTTCATGGCCTTCATTTTAGACCTTCTCTATCCCACCCACTCAAACTGCAGTGGTCATAAGGAACCACTGCCTTCATCTGTATCTTGCATCTCTATTAATTTCCTCATCTCTATGAGAAGGTTGCTCACCTATAATTATTTAAAAGCGCTCTACGTGTTATATCAGCAGCTAACCTATAGCAGAATATATTTCCTTACATAAGCCAGAGGCTTCTAGTTATCCCTTAACATCATTCTTCTCTTTTTTCTCAGAGTAATAGAAGTCCCCATTTTTAGCTGGACATAGGACACTTAGAATAAAGATCATTTATCCCATCTTCTTGTGTAGCTAGGTATAGCCAGGTTACTAAAATCTGGCCAAAGAAATTACAGAGGCAACTCCCAAGTTGTGTCCTTGAAAGAGAAGTTCTTCCATTTTATCTGCCTGTTTCCATGCTGCTATGGACAATAAATCTGGTGCTAAGCTATGTTAGGCCATATGGGCAAAGTTAATCCTCTAGAGATGAGAGCACAACAAAAAAGTTTCTGACACTCTCAGGGGACCCAGCCACTCTACCAGCCCTAAACCACCTACTTCTGGATATTACACAGGAAAGAAAATGAACTTTTATCTTGTTTAAGCCAGTGCTATTTTGCCTTAAAGGTTTTCAGACTGCCCCATCTGAGCAGGAAACTCATTGTTACATCAGAGGGTCAGGTAGTATGTCCTTGCAGTGAAATGGAATGAAATCTAGGCCATCTCGATTCCTCTAGAACCAGTGGAAGAGAAATCTTGAGCTCTGGGTTCAGATTACACTGTCTAATACGGTGGCCACCAAGCCACCCATGTCCACTAAACACCGAAAATGTGGCTAGTCAAAATTGAGATGTGCTGTACGTATAACATACACGTTGGATTTTGACGACTTGGAGCAAATAAAAGTGTAAAACATTGCATTGATATGTTTATGTTGACTACATGTTGAAATACTGTTTTGGGTATAGTATTAGATTAAAATATGTTACTTAAAATTAATTTCTTCTGTTTCTTTTCACTTTATTTTATATGAGGATTCTAGAAAATGTAAAATTACATATGTAATTCACAATATATTTTTATTAAACAACACTGGTCTAGATCCTGGATTTCTAATTTTTTTTTTTTTTTTTTTATCCTCACCTGAGGACATTTTTTCATTTTTTGTACAGATAGAGTGGGAGGGAGAGAGAGGAAGACAGAGAGAGAGAGAAGCATCGAAGTGAAAGGGACACATCGAGTGGCTGCCACCCGCACGACCAACCAGGGCCGGGGACAAACTGCAACCGAAGTACATGCCCTTAGCGGGAACCGAACCCGGGTCTCTCTGGACCGCAGGCCGACGCTCTAACCGCTGAGCCAAACCGGCCAGGGCTAGATCCTGGATTTCTAATACCTGGCAGGAACTTTTATTTTCCCTGGTGAGGGAAGGTTCAGACTGCAGAGCCCTGACAACCCGGGGGGTGTCACCCCATTACAAAAGCCTATTTGACTCCAGGTATTTTCTTCCTTTTCTTATTGGATAAGCCCGGATACTTTGGGTTAATGTAAAGACACAGTGCTAGCAATGGTATTCTGTGCACTGTCCCCATGGAGAGGTCATTGCTGACCAAATTCTTGATTTCCTATCATTGTTAAGAAGCAGTTCTAGCCATTAAAGTTGAAAAATCTATTTAGAGACATTGGAAAAATAACAGGAGAAACTTATTAGGCTGGCTTGTCTCATTAACCTAACTAAATACTCGTTGCAGTCTGTCCTGAAGCTGTACCTTCTGTTGGCACAAGGAAGAATGCATCTTCGTATCTGATATAATAGAGTAAGGAGTATAGAAAAAAGTTAAACAGTAACCCTTTTTCAAAGGAGGAAATTCTCTTCTCCTTCTTTTCCCTGACTAGCCCCAAAGCACAAACTGGCATTTACAAAATGTATTGGGTTCCCCTAATGAGCCATGCCTCACCTTCAGATTAGCGAACAACTGAACATTTGGTAGAAAATTGGGACACAGGTAAAAAGTTCAGATGGCAGCTTTACCAGACTATATGTACATGATAGCATCAAAAAGTTTTAGTAACTCTGAATTCTTTGCAGAAATGTGAAAATGATTGCAACTGCACTATACTATTGGGTTGGAAGACTTAAACAACCTTTCTCCTCCCTTTGGGTCTTATATAAACATCTTTGGCTTAAGAAGAGAGATATGGTCTGGCTGGTGTAGCTCAGTGGTTGAGCATCGATCCATGCACCAAGAGGTTGCCGGTTCGATTCCCGGTCAGGGCACATGCCCAGGTTGTGGGCCAAATCCCCAATGGGGGGCATACAGGAGGCAACCAATCGATGTTCTCTTTCATCAATGTTTCTCTCTCTCTCTCCCTCTCCCTTCCTCTCTTTCTAAAATCAATAAAGAAAAATAAAAGAAGAAGAAGAGAGATACGTTGTCCATGTTTATGATGGCTACTCATTTCATGCTAAGAGCTCAATCCTACTGGAGTCAAGTCCTTCCTTTTGGCTAAAACAAGACATTTGGAAATGCATCAAATATATAGGCTACAAGCAAGCCTGTTTACTCATGGTTTTTCTTTTTCCTGGGTTTCTTTAAATTTTTTTGGTAGATTTTATTATTTTAGTCTCTGCTAGGCTTTTTATAGATTTACAAAAATAGTAAGACATTTGGGTTAAATTATAATAATAGGGGATCTAAGATGAATGGACCTTAAGGACATTATACTAAATAAAATAAGTCAAACAGAAAAAAGTTGCTGTATGATATCACTTAACTGTGGAATCTAAAAAAAAGCCAGACTCATAGAAACAAAGTGTAGAACGGTGGTCGCGAGGGGCAGGGGGATGGAGGAATTGGAGAGATGTTGGTCAAACTTAGAAGATGAATAAACTCTGGGAATCTAATGTACAGCATTGTGATTATAGTTAATGATACTGTATCATATGCTTGCAAGTTGCTAAGAGGGTAAATCTTAAATGTTCCCACCACACACAAAAGAAATGGTAATCATGTGACATGATGAGGTGTTAGCGAATGCTACAGTGGTAATCATATTATAATATATACATAACAAATCAACACATTGTATTCCTTACATATACAATGTTATATGTCAATCATATCTCAATAAAGCTGGGAATAAATAAGTAATGAAGGTATTATGAAGAGCAGAAACAAGGACAAGCATGCCAGATACTCGCTGCTGCTCCCGACCTTTTGCAATGAAAATTATTAAATGCAATTAAATACACATAGTCTGGACTTTTAAAATGGAGATTGACAAATGAGCCTTGGGAAGTCATGGCACCTTCTTTCTGGGTCCAGCTCGGTGAGCAGTTTCAGGCCTTTGGCAATGGCCCACCTTTACCAACAGCAGAGATAGACGCAGACCTGCGGGTTGAAGCTTGGAGGTAATGAATGGAGCCCACTCATTGAAGCCATCTTGGCCTCCTTGAGTTCACAACTTTTATCACTTCAACTTGGGGAGACAACTGTGCTCTCTTGGAGTCCAGCACTGTGGCCAGGAAATTCTGTCTAGAGAGTCAGCTGGGATGACCATAGCATTCACCTCATTTGTTTCCCGTGTCTCAAGAATTACTAGCAGGTACTGCCTGTTGTCCGAAGTCTAAAACCATTGTTTTGTACATCCTCTACTGCCTTCTACCCCTGCAATCTATTTCTGTCATCATCCAATGATATTGCTAAAAAGACAGCCTCTTATACACTTCTAAAAATAGTCAAATGGCCGTAGACATTGCCCTGAAGAGTTTGAAGTCTAATGTGGCCAGATTTGAACAGACTCCCCAGTTTAAACTGGATACATTCCTATGTCCCCAAGTCCCTACGAGGAGTTTTTAGAAGTAGAAGTTCATGTCATCTCTGCAGCCAAGTAAAGATACAATCATGGCTAGTCTTGCCCTGTCCTGTGGACAAGTGTAATAGAAACTGAGGTACAAAATGATAGAGTGACTTATCCACATACACACAGTCAATTAGTAAAAGAGTGAGTCTAAAATCCAAGTCTTGTGATTCTCAGTCCATCATTTATTTCCTTTACCATTTTTCATTTTTAATAAAACAGCTGTGTGTGCCTACCTATCTATCACTTATAAATCTGAGGGCTAATAAATTATTGTTCCCTCAACCATAACACCAAGGGGATGATCATTCAGTCGGATACTAAGAAAATATTGGTACTGAGTTATTGCTAACAATGACCATGGCTCTTTGGCAGGACTCAGCCCAGGATACTGGAATGGTCGCCTGGGTTACCTGTACCATCTGCAAAGTCCTCTGAGCGTCCTCTGGGGTGTGCGGGCAGTATCGCTAGTGGTTCAGGGTACAGGCTCTAACGTTAGGCAGACTTTCTTTTCCTTCCCTTCTCTTGCCAGCCTCTTTCTTCATATATGAAATGAGGATAATCAAAGTACCCCTATATAGACCTTTTGTGAGGTTTAAATTATTCTGTGCATTGAGGTGATTAGCATTTATTCGGAATCTCACTGAGAAACCAACTAACGTTCATTATTACTATTATTTTATTATGCCATTTCTCTAGAATACCTTCAAAAATTGAAGCTTAGAATGGTCTTTCCTAGAAAGTCAAAAACAGCCCATTATTGTGTTTACACCCATTTACTTTTGCTTAGGCAAGGCTCTGGAGCACAGGAATCAAATAATTTTTGTTCCCTTAGAATGAGTCAACCCTTCTTTATTCCCAGGCATCTCTGAATATGTACACCATAGGAATGTAATGCTCTTTTAATTAAACACTGTAAAACCTGTAGAAATCTTGAAAGACATGCAGAAATCTACGTGAACTTCACAGGGAGAAACAACAGACAGGTGGATCGTAGGCTGAATAAGTCATCACTCTTGGTGACGCTGGTGATGTGGGGTTCTGATCAATTTTTGGCCACCTGCTGTACTTTAAGTAAGCTGGTCAATTTTCTTTTCCAGCTGGAAAAAAAAAATGAAACATCCTCTGTGGCCTCAATACAAGCCAACTGCTTGGGTTATATTGGCTATTCAGATATGCACACGTGAAACTGCCTGGCACCTTCCAGCTGCTTCAGCATTCACTGACGCCCATGTCAAATCACTGCTTCTGAGTAGCAATTTGGGACTGTTCTTTTGAGTCACCGCTGGCAGTGGCCGCCAGCAAACTTCTCAAACTCTGCCTTGCCAGCAGGGATTTGCATTAGACAGGTGGAATATACTGGATAACAGCATCGTGCTGTCAGGAAGAAGCTTACCACCATTAACTTAGCATGCCCTGAGCGACCACTGACCAATTCTTGTTTGTCTGTTTTTAAATTTTTATTTTATTTTATTTTATTTTATTTTTTGTTGTTGACACTATTGCAGATGTCCCCCATTTTGCGCCCCCTTGCCCACCTCTACCCACCCCCATGTTGGCCTTCGCCGCACTATTGTCCATGTTCACGGCACATGCGTATATGCTCTCGGGCTCATCCCTTCACCCCCACCCCTCCTCTCGGGCACCCATCGCTTTGTTCCATGGATCCACGCCTCTCTTTCCATTTTATTCATCCAACTCTCGTTGTCAAAGGGAATGAATAAGGGAAGCAATTGGTTAGGATAAAGTAGCCACCCCCTTACCCTAACCCTAACCCTTTTCCCAACCATTTTGGTGGGGAGCTTATTGACTGTAATTGTTCCTAAGTCTCTAATGTAACCTGACTTTATATTTGACAGAGAGACAGAAAAGATGAACCATTAGAAAATATAGATGTAGTCTCAGTGAAAACTGATGATGTAAAACTGAATTACAATTATAGGGGCAAAGAAAATATTTTACCAGCGGGAATAAGCTTAGGTTTTTTTAAAAAAAAAAAAAGGAGGAAAGTCATCTGGGACAGTGCAGGATGCTCCATCTGAGCTGGCCTGCGCTCCTAATGCTAGGGCCAGAGCTGGAGCCACTGGTCAGAGTGGACCTGAGGTGTGCTCCAACTCTGGTTTAACAATGTGGGCTGTGAGCCCCTTTCACACCTGTAAAAGGGAGCCATTTGCCTCTCCCTTATTGAGAAAATGAGAGACTCAGAGCCAAGAGATTCCAAAATGGCGGCAGAGTGAATGGAAGCTACACAGGCCATCTCCCAGGACCAAACTGGTATTACAACTAAAATAAAGACAAATCATCGGGAAAAAGCAACAGAAAAGCAGCTTGCAAGGACCATACACCCAGGGACACTGAATCGATCCTGCTAGGATTGTGAAGGCATGAGAGAGGGGCTGGGAGCCCACGGACAGCAGCGGTCTTAGCTGTGAGCAGCATCCTCAGGGTTAAAGCCCAAGCCGGCTCCACAGCACAGAGGGCAGGGACAGAGCGCTAAAATAGCCACAGCCACTCACCTTGGGCTCCTGCAGAGGGAAGGCGGACTGGACTGAAACTGTGTGGGGACACTCAGGATTTGGAGGGTGCTCAGAGCTTTTGCTGAGTTGCAGCCACGCAGGATGGTGGCCATTTTACTCCTTCCCAGGGCTCTGGGGAGAGGTGGCAGCCCCTCCCTCAGAGATTCAGCCACACCCTAGTGGGCCACTGAAATGCAAACTGAGGCTCATTAACTACTAGCATCTGCCCTACCCTCTGGAAATCCTCTCACACTGAACACCTGAGGGAGGTTTTCATTCAACTGAGAACGGAAGGCTCTTCAAGTAACCGCAACTAATAGCCTCTAGACTAATAGCCTCTAGGCAAAAAGCTAGAGGATAACTTAACCTTCTCTGGGCTTGCAAATCTACCCAGGAAAGTAAGACTCCACAGTGGTGTTTAACGTGGGTCCTCCCACGCTCATCCAAACCTAGTAGAGGGAGCCACAAACAGCAGAACACCAACATCCACAGGGAAAATTTGGCAGGCTCCAAAACCCACTAAGTTAGCCAAAATGGTGAAACAAAGAAACAGTTCCCAAATGAAAGAACAAGAGACCTCTACCGAAGATGAGATAAATGAAATGGAGTTAAGCAAGTTAACAGAGCTAGAATTCAGAGCCATGATCTTGAGGAAGCTCAACAGCATGAGTAAAGACATCGACACCATGAGCAAAGATATAGAAATACTGAAAATCAACGAATTGGAAATGAAGAAGCACCAAGAAGAAATGAAGAATGACATAGCAGAAATGAAGAACACATTGGAAGGACTAAACAGCAGAGTGGAGGAAGCTGAGGACTGGATCAGTGAATTAGAAGACAGGGTAGAAAAAATCAACCAATCAGAGAACCAAAAGGAAAAAACAATCAAAAAACAGGAAGACAGCTTAAGAGAACTGTGGTACAACTGGAAATGTAATAATATTCGCATCATAGGAGTCCCCGAAGAAGAAGAAAATGAGCAAGGGTTAGAGAATATATTTGAAGAAATAGTGACAGAAAACTTCCCTAATTTGGTGAAGAAAGAAGGCATTCAAGTTCAAGAAGTACAGAGGGCCCCAAGTAAGAAGAACCCAAACAGGCCCATGCCAAGACACATAGTAATTAAAATGCCAAAAATTAAAGACAAAGAGAAAATCCTAAAGGCAGCAAGAGCTAAGCAACAGGTTACCTACAAAGGAACCCCCATAAGGCTATCAGCTGACTTCTCAACAGAAACACTACAGGCCAGAAGGGAATGGCATGAAGTAATTAAGGTCATGAAAAACAAGGATCTGAATCCAAGACTACTCTACCCAGCAAGGCTATCATTCAAAATAGAAGGTCAAATAAAGAGTTTCCCAGACAAAAAAAGGCTAAGGGAATACATTAGCACCGAACCAGCACTGCAAGAAATGTTAAAAGGACTGCTGTAACTAGTAGAAGAAATAGGAAGGAAAATAGAACCATACTAAACAAAAAGGGCAATAAATAAGCACATATCAATAATCACCTTAAATGTAAATGGATTAAATGCACCCATAAAAAAACACAGAGTAGCAGATTGGATAAGAAAGCACCCCATATATATGTTGTTTACAAGAGACCCACCTCACAACAAAAGACTCACATAGGTTGAAAGTGAAGGGATGGAAAAAAATCTTCCAAGCAAACGGAAAAGAAAAAAAAAAAGCTGGGGTAGCAATACTCATATCTGATAAAATAGATTTCAAAATGAAGGCCATAACTAGAGACAAAGGAGGTCACTACATAATATTGAAAGGATCTATCCAACAGGAAGATTTAACCTTGGTAAACATATATGCACCCAATATAGGAGCACCAAAATACATTAAAAATCTTCTGGAGGACTTCAAAGGAGAAATCGACAGCAATACAATCATAGCAAGGGACTTCAACACCCTGCTGACACCACTGGATAGATCCTCTAGACAAAAAATTAACAAGGAAATAGAGACTCTAAATGAAGCACTAGACCAAATAGATTTAATAGATATTTACAGAGAATTACACCCCAAAACTACAGAATTTACATTCTTCTCAAGCACACATGGGACATTCTCAAAGATAGACCACATGTTAGGACACAAACAAAGTCTCTACAAGTTCAAGAAGATTGAAATCATATCAAGCATCTTCTCAGATCACAATGGCATGAAACTAGAAATCAATTGCAACAAGAACATGCAAAGACATTTGAACACATGGAGGCTAAATAGCATGTTATTAAACAATGAATGGGTTACCAAGGAGGTCGAGGAAGAAATTAAAAACTTCCTGGAAACCAATGAAAATGAACACACAACAACAACACAAAATCTATGGGATGCAGCGAAAGCAGTTCTGAGAGGGAAGTTCATAACACTACAGGCCTACCTCAAGAAACAAGAAAAATTTCTAATAGACTATCTAACCTCACAACTTAAAGAACTAGAAAGCAAACAAAAAGAAAAACCCAGAGCAAGTAGAAGGGAGGAAATAGTAAAGATCAGAGCAGAAATATATGACATAGAGACCAGAAAAACAATTCAAAGGATCAGTGAAATAAAGAGCTGGTTTTTTAAAAGATAAACAAGATTGATGGACCCTTAGCTAGACTCACCAAACAACAAAGAGAGAGGACCCAAATAAATAAAATCAGAAATGAAAGAGGAGTAACAACTGACACCACAGAAATACAAAGGATCGTTAACAAATACTATGAACATTTACATGGCAACAAATTAGACAATCTAAGAGAAATGGACAAACTTCTAGAAACACATAGTCTCCCAAAACTGGACCGGGAAGAGATAGAAAACTTGAACAGACCAATAACAACTAAGGAAATTGAAGATGTAATCAAGACTCTCCCAGCAAACCAAAGCCCAGGCCCAGGGGAGTTTTACCGAACATTCAAAGAAGAACTAACACCCATTCTCCTCAAACTATTTCAAAAAATTCAAGAAGGAAGACTTCCAAACTCGTTTTATGAGGCCAGCATAATTCTAATTCCAAAACCAGAAAAAGACACTACAAAGAAAGAAAACTACAGGCCAATATCCCTGATGAACATAGATGCCAAAATCCTAAACAAAATACTAGCAAATCGGATCCAGCAATACATCAAAAAAATTATTCACCATGACCAACTGGGATTCATCCCAGGGATGCAAGACTGGTTCAATATTCGCAAATCAATAAATGTGATACACCACATAAACAAAATGAAAGATAAAAACTACATAATCATATCAATAGACACTGAAAAAGCATTCGACAAAATTCAACACCCATTTCTGATAAAAATGCTCAGCAATTTGGGAATAGAGGGATAATATCTTGATATAATAAAGGCCATAAATGAAAGACCTACAGCCAACATTATACTCAATGGGCAAAAACTAAAAACATTTCCCTTAAGAACAGGAACAAGACAGGTATGCTCACTTTCGCCACTCTTGTATAACATAGTACTGGAAGTCTTAGCCACAGCAATCAGACAAGAAGAAAAAAATAAAAGAAATCCAAATTGGAAAGGAGGAAGTGAAACTGTCATTATTCGCAGATGACATGATATTATACATAGAAAACCTTAAAGACTCCATTAAAAATCTACTAGATTTAATAAATGAATTTGGCAAAGTAGCAGGATACAAAATTAACGTCAAGAAATCAACCACATTCTTATACACCAATGATGAACTCACAGAAAGAGAAATTTAAAAAACAATCCCATTTACCATCACAGCAAAAAAATTAAGATACCTAGGAATAAACTTAACCAAAGAAGTAAAGGACCTATTTGCAAAAAACTACAGGACATTGAAAAAAGAAATAGGGGAAGATATAAAAAAGTGGAAGCACATACCTTGTTCATGGATTGGAAGAATTAACATCATTAAAATGTCCATATTACCCAAAGCAATCTATAGATTCAATGCAATCTCCATCAAAATACCAATGACATATTTCACAGAACTAGAACTAATTCCAAAGTTCATATGGAACCAAAAAAGACCCTGAATAGCCACAGCAATATTGAAAAAGCAGGACAAAGTGGGTGGGATCATACTACCGGATATCAGGTTTTACTACAAAGCTACTGTAATCAAAACAGCCTGGTACTGGCACAAGAACAGGCATATAGACCAGTGGAACAGAACAGAGAACCCAGAAATTGACCCAAAACATTATGCTCAATTAATATTCGACAAAGGTGGCAAGAGCATACAATGGAGTAAAGACAGCCTCTTTAATAAATGGTGTTGGGAAAATTGAACAGCTACATGCAAAAAAATGAAACTAGACCATCAACTTACACCATACACAAGAATAAACTCAAAATGGATAAAAGACTTAAATGTGACTGGTGAATCCATAAAAATCCTGGAAGAAAATGCAGGCAACAAAAATTCGGACATCATACGCAGCAGAATCTTCACTGATACATCACCTAAGGCAACAGAAACAAAGGAAAAATTGAACACATGGGACTACATCAAACTCAAAAGCTTCTGCACAGCAAAAGAAACAACCATCAAAACGGAAAGGGAACCCAATGTATGGGAGAGCATAATTGCCAATGATACATCAGATAAGGGGCTAATCACCAAAATATATAGAGTGCTCATACAACTCAACAAAAGGAAGACAAAGAACCCAATTAAAAAATGGGCAGAGGAACTAAATAGAAACCTCTCCAAACAGGACATACAAATGGCTAAGAGACATATGAAGAAATGCTCAACTTCACTAATCATCAGAGAGATGCAAATTAAAACAACAATGAGGTATCACCTCACACCTGTCAGAATGGCTGCCATCAACAAAACATCAAACAACAAGTGTTGGCGAGGGTGTGGAGAAAAGGGGACTCTAGTACACTGCTGGTGGGAATGCAGACTGGTGTAGCCACTGTGGAAAACACTATGGTGCTACTTCAAAAAATTAAAAATTGAATTGCCATTTGACCTAGTGATCCCACTTCTAGAAATATACCCTAAGAAACCTGAAACACCAATCAGAAAGAATGCATGTACCCCCATGTTCATAGCAGCAGTATTTACAATAGCTAAGATCTGGAAACAGCCCAAGTGTCCATCAGTAGATGAATGGATAAAAAAGCCATGGTACATATACACAATGGAGTACTATGCAGCTGTAAGAAAGAAAGATCTCTTATCCTTTGAGATGACCTGGAGGGACCTCGAGAGTATTTTCCTAAGCGAAACAAGCCAAGCAGAGAAAGACAAATATCACATGATCTCATTTATTTGTGGAATATAATAAACTTAACAGTCTGAGGAACAGGGTAGACCCAGAGATGTGGAAGAAGGGTACAGACTGACAACACTCAGAAGAGGGGGTCAGGGGGAGTGAAGAGATAAACCACAGAATTTATGCACATGTACGCATAACTGATGGACATGGACAACAGGGCTGGGGACGGGGTGGGGGGATGGGGAGGAGGGTGTCAATGGGGAAAAAAGGAGAAACATCTGTAACAAAAATAAATTAATTTTAAAAAAAGATTGTTCAAAAAAAATAAATAAAAAACTTTGCTCTTTATCTGGGAATAAAAAAACAAATTAAGTGATATTTAAGCTGTATCAAATACTTTCATAAAATTGTATAAATAATCTAAAATAAAAATATAAAAATAAAAGTATTTTAAAAATTAAAAAAATTAATAAAATTTAAAAAATAAATAAATAAAGGAGCCCGGCTGGTGTGGTTCAGTGGTTGAGTGTCGACCCATGCACCAGGAGGTCGCCAGCTCAATTCCCGGTCAGGGCACATGCCCAGGTTGTGGGCTCGATCCCCAGTGAAGGGCATGCAGGAGGCGGGCAATCAATGTTCTCTCTCATTGTCGTTTCTCTCTCTCTCTCCCTCTCCCTTCCTCTCTCTAAAATCAATAAAGAAAATAATAATATTTTTTTTAAAAAAGGAGGAGACAACTTGATGAACACAAAACATCTCCATTCTAATTCCAACCCTAAATGATATCAAATTGTCTTGCTACAAAATGGGCATAGCCTTTTTTTTCTTTATCCCCATTGGAGGACATGCTTAGAGAGAGGGGGGGAGCGAGAGAGAGAAACTTCAATCGTTATGTGTCCTAACTGGGGATTTAACCTGCAACCCAAGTATGTGCCCTGACAGGGAATTGAACCCGGAACCTTTCAGTGTACAGGGTGACGCTCAACCAACTGAGCTACTCTGGCTGGGAGGGTTAGCTTTGTAAGAGTCATGTGTGACACGAGTAACAGGCTCTGGATGATGTTTTCTTACTGCTAACATAGCTAGGATATGAGTCTTAGAGTGGAATTCTCTCACAGGAATGTGTACTAACTCTTTTATGTCACTTGTTTGGTATGAGATAGAATCACTGTAAATATGTTTTTATTGATTTTTTAGAGAGAGAGGGAGGGAGAGATAGAAACATGGATGTGAGAAACATCTATCGGCTGCCTCCTGCTCGCCCCCTACTGGGGATCAAGCCCAAAACCCAGGCCTGTGCCCTGACCGGGAATCGAACTGGGACCTCTCAGTCCATGGGACCCCGCTCAATCCACTGAGCCACACCGCTGGGCTCACTGTAAATAAAAATACATATTTAGGAATTAAAAATGCTTTTATACAAATTAATCAGAGACCATTCAAAGGCAGAAACTTTTCCCTCAAAATAGAGAAAATACTTAGCCAGTCTGTTGTCTTTAGATTTATCTTTATAGATCCTTGAAATAAGGTAATATAGTCTCTTGTCTGTTGGGAGAATAAAAATGATCACTTCTTTCAAAACCCACTGCTCTCACTCTGACCTTCTAATTTCTTTTCCATGACTCTTGTTTTTAAAGAACTGGGTTACAGTCCGTGTGCCTTTGTGTAGGAGTGCACACAGACGCACTGTGTGCACAGTGGCAGTCTACAATCATAACAAACGTTTATTGAGCACTCGGTTTGCTAAGCTTCACGTGCATTTTGTCATTTGTCTTCACAATTCTCATGTGAAATGAGGACTATTTCCCATCTTTATTGTCCATATGAGAAAAGAGAAGAGGAATCTTTCTGAAGCATGTAGCTCTTTCAGTCACAGCATACCTCAACAACTCAGAATTTCATGAGTGGGTTTTGTCCCACTGGCCACCATAATCTCCTTTGACTAACTGGGGAGGGACCAGCCAGTTCATGTATCCTGGCATTTAAACAGGACCTTAAGAGATTTGTGAGAACACCTGAACCATACTCTCTACGGAGAGCTACACTTATAAATGACAACTGAATAAGATTTAGTGGAGTTTCATATGTATTTACTCCTCTTTCTGCTAAGAATCTAGGGTTGTCCCTTATCCTCTGTGTTGAAAAAATCTGTCTTCAGGCCATTCTCAACTGTCTCCTAGGCCTCCCGTGCCATCTTGTGGGGACGGCTGCTTCTGTTTCAAGGACCTGAAAAGTCACCCACAGTACTTGAGTTTTGTTGAAGAGAGTTCATCAATAATTCCTGCAGAGGATTTGTTTTCCTCCAATTCATTCTGGAAAGGGCTGCCTGCTGCCTTTACTGGTGAATGGAAATGTCCGTGTGATACTGCGGCTCTCTGCTTCTCTCTACCTTAAATATCTTTTACCTGGGCTTTCTTTGTAACACGTTCTTTTCGGTTTTTCCACTCCTCGGTGTTAACTCCTCTCAGAAGGAGTCATTTCCTATTTGGAATCTGAACTGAGAACATCAGCTAGCGCACATATTTGACCTGGGAGAATATTATTAACATGCCCCCATAGCAGTCAAGGTTGTTACTGATAAGTAATGAGCACAATGGACAAGCAACCAGCTAAATTCTCCTCTAACCCTCACATGTTTCTTGAATGGCCTCACTCACTCTCTTCGCTTTAATGATCGTTTTTATGCTGATGACCCCCAGTTCTGCATCTCCAACAAGATCCCTCTTCTCATTTTTGGAACCATATAGCCAGCCATCTACTCGTCATTTTCACTCAAATGTCTCCACAACTCCACCTCTCTCTCTTCAAAGTTACCTATTTATTCTACCTTTCAACTATCTTTGCAAATTAACTACTATGTTTCATCCCCACTCTCACCACTGCAGTTCAAGGTTATATCATCTCTAGTTCGGATAACTGTTAATAATAAATAGTCTTCTACTTGGTTACTTTCTTGCCCTTCCCCTGCTACCTCGCCAGACTGGCCTCTCAATTGTATCTAAGTTCTTACAATTGCTCAAAGATCGTATTCTTTCCGAAGATTGTAGCCACACGTTCTGCGTCCTCCAGGGTAAGACCCTTAGGCCCTCCCTGCCTGGGAACTGCTGCTGATGCCCCAGATCTCATCTTTGATAGCACTGCCCTAACCTCCAAATATGAGTAAGAGGTCTCGCCTTGGTTGCCTCCAGACTGTACGGGAATTAGCCTGTTTGCTTGCTCATAACCCAGCAGACCGTAACCTCCATCAGGCCTGGAACCCGGCCTACCTTGTTCACTATTGTATTGCTGCCACGGAGCTTGGGGTTGGATCACAGCTGGAGTTCGGTAAATATTTACGAGCTCAGAAGAGGAAGGGAAGGAGAAAAATAGGAGAAGGAGAAAGACTGGCCATAAACCAATCTGCTTTGTAAATATGTATGTAATGTGAATAAATATACAAGCAAATAAGCCCCAGGAATCAGTGTTTTGTTCTTGTGATTCGCCTCTTTGTTATAACAGTAGTCTATATGTTACATAAGACTAGGATCTCAAGGTCAGGGCCATTCTTACTAAATGCTGTTCTTGCTAAATGTTAAAATGTAGCACAGTATTTTGCTGTATTTTGATAGGAACTCAATGGATAGACCCACCACTGCAAAGAAGAAATCAACATGTAACTGACTGAGTAGCACATATAAGCAAAGGCAGAGCTTTGTAATGAATTCCCTGTCTCTTTTACTTGCTGCAAGCAAATGAAACTACCCTGTGACAACCATGTCTCATCCTTGAATAGAGCACCTCAAGCAGGGAACCCCTTGAATTCGTTAACATATAGACTTTAACAGTTTAAAGTCCTAATTAGTTGGTTTCTGGTGAACCAATTTTTAAACTATAGATGTAATATGAAAATTTAAATAATATGTTTAACACATAAGAGGAAACTGATGTTAAACAGGATAATATAGTGGAGTTTGTTATAGGGTATATAATGCTCTGGGTTTTTTTAAATCCAGATTTCATTAATAGCAACTGCTATAAGGGAGGTATTTCAGAATAACTACCTCACTACTAAAGTGATCAGCTCCCTAAAGAGTTCTCTGGAGCTCTCTCAGAACCATCACCTTAATAGAAAAAATGTATATATATATCTCAATAGGAAGAGACTGGGGGAGATCCTTGTTAAGCCCAAATTTTAAAGATTAGATTTTGACAAAAGCATGATCTTTCTTACTTCCCATTTTAAATCCATTTCAATGACAATACCAATGTATTTTTAAAAGTCAATGAAGATCCTTTCAAATATAAACCATGGCTATTTCAATGGTCAAAATATCCTGGTTGCGTGATTGGAATGCCATCTTCTGTGTGCTTTGTGTTCTAACCACATCAAGCCTAGAAGATGCAAACCAAGATGGAATATGGCTACCCTCATTTTTCAAATCAAAGGGCAGTGTCGGGGGCCCAGAGTTCAATTTGGTCATTGTCTTTTCTTCAGTCCAGGTGGTTCCTAAATCCTGTGGTCACTTGAACCTCTTCTCCCTCATCGAGATAAATGAAGGGAGGGCAGACACCAGGAGCAACAGAGCTCACGAGCATGCTTCTAAATATACATCTCCTTTCTTGAGAAAGACACAGATCCTGAGTTGTGGATTTAGGGCAAAATTAGCCATTGAAATATGATTTCTCCAGTGCAAAGAAGTAATAAAGCACTTAATTCTATAATCAAAAAGAGTAATTCTATTCTGGCCTGAGAATTAATTGCATAAAGACTTAATTAGGTTTTCCTATTACTGATGCCAATAAATCTATTGTTAAGACAGAGAGAGGACAAGAGCCATGAGGTCTGCTGAATCTCAGGCGCACCGTGCAAGCTGCCGGGCAAGACCAGGCCTGTTCGACTGCTGTCATCTCTGGATGCTCCGAAACAAGACGACATTTGTACCAGAAAGCATTTATTTCTTTTCATGGGTAGTTTTTCCTTCTCGATACACAGTGTCAGAATTAGACTTTTTTCTATATTAAGTAGGTAGGATCATAGCAGGAGCCTATGGAACTGGCTTTTCCGTGCAAGGTCGAGTACGATGGGCAGTTTGCGATAGAGTTTCAAGAACCGCTTCCCACGGGGATTTTCTGAGTGTATCTCTTGGCTTTATATCCAAACCCTTTCCAGAACATTTAATCATTTAAATTGTTAACAATTGTATAATTGTTTTTGAAAGAGGGATGTCTATATGACTTAATTGTAGGCAATCCAGTGTTTTGCTCCCACCAGCAAGCCCCTATTTATTACCATGATGACAATTTATTTGAATACTTCTCTCACTTCAAAAAGATTTGTTAAAATTTATAAGGACTTCCATTAATTTCTTATTTTCACTGATATCTGTTGTTTACTTAGTCATAGCTACTTTACATTTAATGAATATTCTAAATAATTCTATCTTCTACTGAGGAGCAAATATAACCAAAATTATTTTATGTCTCATAAACATTATGGCTTTTGCTTTTATTTACAATAGCTGTGGCCTTGGACATAATTTAATACCTTTATAGTTTTCTTTCCCTTATCAGCACTCAGTCTGCCTTAAAAAAAAATTCTAATTTTTTTACACTCTTTCTTCTTTCTAACATTCCAAGGTATTTTATCTGTATTACATTTAATATTTGTTATGATAGAGAGTCAAGATGACATCTTTTATCTTTGTATTTCCAGCACCTAGCCCAGAAAATAACTTACACTGAGCCTGCAATCAAAGTTTGTAAATTAATGCTTGATTGAGAGAATATATTATATTGCATTCATGAGTTACATAGTTTTTCTTTCCTTGGTTTATTTTATGTCCCCTATAGGTTCAATAAATGATGATCAATGATAAATAGTGACATGGGCTTGCAAAGAAGCAAAAGTTTCACCAGGGTCAAGGGCCTCTGTTCCTGTCTTTCCGACTATTTTTTTCTACCATTCACCCAAGAAAGTGATAACTCCTCTTTGCCCCTTCTTGAACTCATAAGACCCATTTACAGGAGGGCACAGGTAAGCCCGCCAGTGGCAGAATTAATTAATAATCAAGTGAAAGAGAAAGGCAGAGCTTGGTGAAGGCGAGCCGTGGCTTGCTTAGCCCAGCTGTGTGGCAGGAGGAGGGGCGTGAGAGGCAGCTGTCAGAGAGTAAACGCAGGTATTTCAATGGTAGCCAAAGCATGAATAATAAAAGCAAGACTATGATACGCTTTCTAAAGTGGTCATTACGTAACGCATTATATCTGCTCTTTTAAAGGAAGGGTATTTAAAATGCATAACTGTGCAACTGCAGGAGAACCCTTCTTGTTCCTTCCTGTCAAATCATTTAATGTCATCACAGATGCTACCTTTCTTACCTTGCGTCGGCATTGTTTGCAGCAAAGAAGGAAACACATTCTTCCTTCCACTTGCCAACTTCCCATTCTTCCATGGGTTAGGCCTGGAAAGAGGAGAAGAAAAAGAGAGGAGAAGAAAATCCCAGAGTCAGCTATGGTTTGGAGTCCATCTGAGTGTCCACAAAGTCTTAGATCTCCTCATTGGATTAGGTTGCTCCGAGGGACTGACTTTCATCATATGTGACCAAATATGTGCGTATGTTGAGGGAAGAGAAGTTGAAGAACTAGTGTTTCATTAAGTGTGAGTCAAGATATTTTAAAAGCTAGGAAGGTTTTTTAATGATTATTTCACCAGGAAAGAAAGGATAAATTTGCTGTTTTGAATTTTCAAAAATCTTAATAGAAAACTGAACAAAACAGTAGATGCAGGTTCACTTAGTCATCTTTGTGCCTGAGAGAATAGATGATTTCATGGTGTCTTACCATGGAAATTTCAGTTCTTGACATAAACAAATTAGTTTTTCTAAATATGTGTGTTTGGGGTGGGGGGTCACTTTATTTTGTGAATAGCTTGCATTCAGGAAGTATAGAATTATTAACCAGAATGAATACATGGACCTTCCTAGCAATGTTTGCTACACTTCACTATTGTTTCTTAGCTCTTAAAAGGAATAAAAAACACAAGTAAATGATTTATTTGATGGGAGGGTAGTCACATTACCTTAGGCAAACCCAGTTCTCTGAACAAGGAAGAAGACCAAAAGATCAAAGACCATAAGCCTGGAATGCATTTTGTTGAGTAAGAAACATGAACAACTACCCCTTTATTTAGCAATTCAGAGCAAGAGAGGGTTATTTCCTTTGGTGCATTAGCCCAGACCCACGCCATCTATCTACCTGGTCCTTAGTCCATAACAGAGTAGGACCAAAGGGAAGAGGGACACTTCGGATCATGAACATTTGCTCATCAAGTTCTAAAACCACTTGGGTCAACTTGGAAATTGCTATGGCTCAGCAACTCTTCGATCTTGTTCAACATTTTATCTATCCCCATTAACTGATATATGCACTAACATTTATTGAATGAATAAATGATTATGATACCAACAATAATAATTGTTTCCACTAATTGAGCACTTACTAAGTACTTGATACTGTGCTAAGCATTTAAGTGTATTCACGTATTTAACCCTGTATGTTCCACAGAGCAAAAGTCTCCTGGAGTTCATTTGATTTTTATTATAGCCTTTCCAAAAAGTGATAGTCAGAATGGTTTATGATAAAATTAAGTGAATTAAAATTTAGTATTGGGAAGTTTCTTCATTGAAAAAAGTTCTTTTAATAATCACAAAAAACAAAGGCTAGAAGAGTTTTTTAAAATCTTTGTATGAATTTATAAACTCGCAAGATGACAGAGAAGGGACTTTTGAGGTCCTCTAGTCCAGTTTCCTAATTTTACGGAGGAGGAAAATGAGGCACAGATTAAATTAGATCTGATGCCACACAGTTAGCTGGTGACAGAAGTGGGAGTAGATATGCAGACCTCCCAGATGTGCAAGACTCCCTGGGCTCATTATGAGATATTCTTTTACTACTCCCTTCAAGTAATAAGTATCTAATGATATTACAGCCAATGAAGTCGCAGAACCCCAGGTCACTGCATCACCCCATGTCTCTGGGATACATGCAATGACATAAACACTCTCATAAATACTGATGTATTGCTTAGTAAAGTCTCAAGAAAGAGATTATGATCCATATCAGTGGGAGGGAGAGGAATGAAGTAATAGCTACACTACATTTTAAATTTCCCATAAACTCTTATCTGTGCAACTGCCAATTAAAAAGAAATTACCATGAATCTTAAGAGATTTTCCTGCAGGTGATTTTCTCCTTATCCATTGGTTGGATCTCCCCTGAAAAAGTTTTGAGAACTTTTGTCTTGTGTCCCCAGGGAATAATGCCCCTCTAGCCTGCTGTGAGGAGGAGGAAGCAATGGCTGGAGCCCAAGATCCCAAGTCAGAGTTTTCTACCCCTGCAGAAGTGCTATAGGCAATGAGCTCCTTCATGTTTCTCCAGCTGTAAATGGAAGAGAAGCCCAGGATGTCCTGACACCTCAGTGTTACAACATTGTTTATATAACACCTGAGACTGTGCTCATCACATTATCGTAGCATACCCTAAACTTCGGTATCTGATCACAATTGGACAACCCAGAACACAACTGGAAGTTGGCAGTCAATTATTGGAAAAAGAAGATCCCACGGGGATTAGGACATATTCGTATAAATGCAGCAAGGCGGTCACTTTTCATGTGGCCTTCATCAAGTCATATTCGGAGAGAAGTTTCCAGTACTTCTCTTTACCTCCAGAAAGGACCATACTGTAACCTTCCTTGTTTAATTAGAATCTACCCTGGTTTTTTGTTTTTAAGCCCAACTTTTCATTTTTTTAAACATTTAGTTCATACACAATCAAGAAGTAAACTTCACACCCAACTCCAAGGCAGCTTAAGTGTGAAAGGACACATTTGAAAACAAAACAACTCCAAATTGCCTTTGTGGAGGCAAAACTTTAAGAGACTATCAAGTCATTTATTACGTGGAAGAATCCTTTACCAAGGTGAATTTTAGTGTGAACAAAATAGCCACCCAAGGAGACACAGTTGCATTTGGCTCTGGTGAAGTGTTCATTTCAGAAGTATCCATGATTCTAATCTCTCACTTTCTCTCCTTTAACAATAAGGACTCCCAGGGAGTGAACCAGCCTGCTTATCTAGTTTGTCAGGCAAGATTCCTTCGTAGTAGCCTGGAGCATCTACCTGATTCTAGCTTCATATTGTTCCCCTGAGGTCAAAAAACATCAACTACCCCCACTTATGGCTGCTCACCTTAGGTATGAATTTTTAAAAACAAAATTCAAGCCGACTCAACACAAAGTCCCTTGTGTTTTGTAAGATGTGTCTGCATCAGGCATTCCTCTGCTGAGCACTTCGCTGTCGCTGCTGGGAATCATGATTCAGACCTATGTGGCAAAGGTTTCCTGGAGCCAACTCGTGACCAGTTCCTAAGCTTTTCCGGGTCATTTATGAAGGCAGAGTGCTGTCCACTGAACTAGTTCACTGCGAAGATTTACTCCTTAGTCTCATTAAGTATCTGTAGAAAATCAAGTTTGGGACATTCGGCAGCCAGTTGCAGGAATGTTTGGGTGGAGGGTGGTGATGGGTCTCAGAAAGTGTTCGGAGAGAGACTGTCTCCTGAAAGTACTGACTATATTGTGTGACAAGTCAGAATTCATTAAAAAAAAAAAAAAACTAGTTTAGATATCAAAAGTAGACCAAGTCAGGATGACAATATTGTAACTGGATATAAGATTAGAGGGTGAGCTGAAGAAGTAGCAGAAAAACACTGATCAGTTTGAAGCTACTACCTTTTTTGCGGTTGTAATCAGATTAACATTCGAGCATTATAACTTCAGTTTAAGACAAAAATAGGCTTAATTCTCTCAGTAGTTCAAAATAGCTATCACTTTTTTGAGGGGAAAAAAGCAAAAGGCCACTTTTTAGTGAAGAAAATTAGACTTCCCTTTTGATTGTATAATTTTTGTTGGTTTGTTTCTTCAATCTCTGAATATTTATTGAACACCCGGTATATTTCTAGCACTGAGCTGGGCTCAATGAAGGAGACCCCTAACGGTTTGTCAAATGGAAAATTAAAAGGAGCGGTTATAAATATTAAATAGAAGTACTCCAAACTTTAAAACAAGTTCACCTTAGACCCCCACCTCTTAGCACATTTCCTGGATATTTGAAGGTAGATGTCCAGTAAAGCGAATGGCTAAAAGATGAAAGGAAAGGAAGAAACACTGGGTGTTCCTATAGTCCAGAAAACTTGTCACAAAAATTCAGGATGGCTGAATGGGTTTTATTCTGTACCTGAAACATGCTGAAGCAGAGGACATTCCAACCGGGAGGAACAGGGAGGACGAAGGCATGATGTCCACATCTGAGAATGACCCGCGTGTGTCTGGGGTGGGGGGCGGCAGGCCCGGCTGGAGAGCATGCCAAGGTCTACACGTATGATGGATTACAGATGCGTTGAATAGAATAATAGGGATGTTCCTACTTGTTCTCTCACATTTTAAAGTCACTTACATTGTATGATCGGGGAACTGAATCAGCTAAAGCCTTGGTTCAGGAAGCTGAACTTGGAAGGAACATACAAGGTGGCCTGCCGCATGCAGAGAAAGGGATGATGTGATGGTCTTCAAATATGTCTAAATGTCTGACCCTCCTTTCTTCATAAAGTGGAGCCCAATTCTCCTCCCCTTGAATGTGGGCTGAATTCAGTAATTCACTTCTAACAGATACAATATGGCCAAAAGAGCATGTGACTTCTGAGCTAGGTTCTCAAAGTGCAGTCTGCCTGACAGTCCTTTTGGATCCCTCCCTCTGGGGAAGTCGGTCCCTACGTCAGGTGGACACTCACGCTGCCCTACGAGAGGCCCATGAGGGGAGGAAAGTGAGACCTCTCCCCACAAGCAGCATCCCCCTGCCAGCCACATGAACGAGCCACTGTGGAGGGACCTCCTCCGGCCCCTCCAGCCTGCAGACGAGGGCATCCCTGGGATCTCCTGACTGCAACTCTCTGAGAGACCCTCAGCCAGAACCCCTCAGTTAACACAAAAACTGTGACGATAACAACACTTGGAAAGATTTGTTACACAGCATCACAGAACTAATGCAGATGGTAAGGTAAACTTTAAAAAAAAAAAAAAAAAGGTTGTCTTAACAACCTAGAGCCTGCAATGTGGTGTTGGCATGAGAATGATAAGAAAAAAGTAAACATAAAACATTATAAAGGATAAGATTTAGTGGCTTGTTGAACAAAGGAGTTAAGGAAAAGAAATAAACGGAGATGACTCTGAGAACATATGAGAACCCATAAAGAAAGATCAGTAGGGAGAGGTGGGAGAAACTGGTTTAGGGGAAAATCATCTCTTACTCCTGTGTTGTGGAGAACTAGGCTACATAAGAAGCTATGGTGAGGATGATCAGAAGCTGAATTTAGGAGATTGCTTAAATATAGGTTATTTCAAGTCCCAATTTTAAGATAAAGCTAAAGCAGTCCCTCAGGACCCTGCGTGTAGAAGGGCCCCAGGCTTCTTGTTTGAATGCTCTGTTCTTGCTCCCTTGAAATTCTTTCCAATTGTTTGACAGGAGGCTCTGCATTTTCGCTTTTCACTAGGCCAGCCGAGGAAGTAGCTTGTGTACGCTCCAGTCTTTTCCTGTTAGTTCTGAAAGAATTATTTCATGATTATGGGATTGTGTTTTTCTCATACAACCCAAGGATTTGGGGGTGGGGGCGAAGTGTTCAGTCCTCACTATATTGCCTCATTCGTCACTAATATTAATGTGTTCCTATCAGTATCCGTTTCCAGGGGGTAAATCATCGTGGCGGCAATTGGTCTGAGACACAGCTCCTTTAAATTGCTAACAAGTGACATCCCTGATTCTCAAATGTGACTTCTCCTTCGGAGGAGATGTGGACTCTCCTTGTGGAGACACTGTCACATTCATGAAGGCTGTGACATCGCATGACATGGTCATCATATGTCTCAAATCAACTCATGTCCCACAGGCTTCCTGAGTCTGAAATGACCTTGGACAGAGAGAGAGAAATGAACCCTCTTCTCCTCAGGGAGTTATAGTTCACGATCGCTAAGCTAGACATATTTTTCCAGAACTACTGTAATATTATTGAGCAAGGAAAAACAATTACGCAAAAAAGAAATGGTAAGTAGACTAGAGATACCAAGTCTTGAAAAACAGGCTCCGTCCGACACTAAACTCATAAGATTAATAGTTCTGCGTTGAAATGAGTCTCAGTCTCAGCAACCACCTACTTCATTCCTTCATTAATAGTCAATGAGTATTAGCTGGAGGTGTTCGAAACACCTTAACTCCATAAAATATAAAGTATTTGCAATCATATTTTATTTCTAGGCTACTGCGATTTAAATACTAGTACCTGGAGTTTCGTTTGCTGAGGAGTAGGAAGAAAAACAGACACATTTGGTAGCAAGGAATAATTGCCTTCTCCACCTCCAACCCACCCCCACCCCCACCCCCCACAGTCACCACACTGTTGTCCCTGTCCATGAGTACTTTCTCTTTTTTTCTTTTTTGCTCAATCCCTCCACTGCCCCCAGCACCATCCCCACCCCCCCAGAGCTGTCTGCCTGCTCTCTACCTGTGAGTCCGTCTGTATTTGGCTTGGTAGCTCAGTTTGTTCACGAAATCCACATATGAGTGAAATCATATGGTACTTTTCTTTCTCTGACTGGCTTATTTCACTGAGCATAATGTTCTCTAAGTACCCTATGCTGTCACAAAGGGTCAAATGGTGATGGAAAAAAATAAAATAATAAAAGAAAAAAAATTTGCAAATGTCCCCACATATATAAATGTTATTTAGCAGTTTATTATGTTTTTGGACAAGTAAGAAACTTATTAGTGATGGAGATCCAAAATTAGTTCTTTATAAAAATAACCTTTATTTTTTTATTTATTTTTTCCTTTATTGATTTTAGAAAGAGAGGAAGGGGGAGAGAGAGATAGAAACATCGATGAGAGAGAATATCGAATGGCCACCTCCTGCATGTCCCCCACTGGGGATTGGGCCCACAACCTGGGCATGTGCCCTGACCGGAAATCGAACTGGAGACCTCTTGGTGCATGGGTCAATGCTCAACCACTGAGCCACACCAGCCAGACATAAAAATAACCTTTATTAACAGACATTCAAAGAATTTTAAACAGACTAGTTTTATAACCTTAGGCAAGTTGATCAATCAAGAACTCTGCTTTCCTTATTTGTAAAGTAAAGGTAATAATAGAAACTAATTTAACTTGTTAGAGGAACACCTGTCACACCATAAACATTCAATAAATGCCTTCTGCTATGGCAGCTATAAAAAAAGAAAGAAAGAACAAGGAATAAAAGCAAGCAACCATCTTTGTTTTAAGTGGAACCTCAGTCATTGTTTTTAAACACAGAATTAAACATTCAGAAACAAAGAATGGGGGAAGGAAATGGGGGGACAGACAGGGTGTTTTTATAATTAAGTAATTTGGGCAGCAGAAGACCATCCAGTATTGTGTGCTGCTCCCTACTCTGCTAGCAAACAAAGGAATCCCATTTGATCTAGGAGCACACAAGACTGCATTCTCATCAGTGCTAGAGATGGGCTTCTTCACCTCGGTCTGTGGACTCCCAGAAGGTCCATGGACTGCAGGGGGTTGATAACCCCCCCCCCCCTGAAGTTGAGTGCAAAATATGGTGTGAGCGTGAGTGTTTGGAGTGTATTTCTCTGATATACAAGCCTTCTCTCTGTATTGCCTGATATGCAAGCCTTCTCTCTGCCTTTCTTATCCTGCCTGGTCCCAAAGGCCCAGCTCAAATTCCATCTCCTTCTAGATGCCTTCCTCCAGCCACTGCACCTGCCACCCTCCCTGAACCTGGGAAACTCTCCTAGACTCCTGTGGACTTTCTCACCTAAATCATTCCTCTGTCCTTTGGCACATTTTAATCTGTTTCCCAATATTGGGGAGGTGCTAGAGGGCAGGTGTCATTTGTGTCTTGTTGCCTTTGTGTTCCCAACATAATGCACTACCATGGGAGGTCTTCTGGGAGTGTGTGGGGATTCTGTTGCTACTGAGAATGTCTGACTCCTCAAGCATCTCTTCTGGCACACTCTACAAAATCTAAAATACTGCCCCAGATATCTCCCCGGTTCACCTTGCTCCCACATTCAGGCTGACCCCATTAGATCCCACTGGTCCTTCATGCTCCATTGAACATTTCATGTGTGTTAATTCCACTTGTATTATACATTTATCTCCTCTGCGTTGACAAAACGTGTTCAGATCTGGATTTGGGGAACAGTGTTTCTAAATTATCATAAGATTATGTGATATAATGTGTCCAAGGTTTTAAATGTTATTTCTCTACTTTTGTTATTGCTAGTATTTCTCTACTGATGAGTAATAACGAATCTCCTGAATATGCATTAATCTACACTACAAGAGAAGGTATTCACATTCAGAAAAATGTACCTCCCTCTTCTTCGGTTAAACTGTGATAAAAGTACTGGAGATACATAATGTGAGTTAACAAGACTTACTTTAGAAATGTACAATCCACTCAGTGTACATGTGCATGAGTGTGTATGTTTATACACTTGGTGAGATATTGTTTCTCCACCTCCACTGTAACACCTACCAGGAACTCCTTTGTATTAAAATTGTTTGCATACTTGAATGTCCTTTATTAAATGGGAGATTCCTGAGGGATGGGGGCAGAGCTCATTTTTCTTGGAGCCTTCTCTGGGTTCAACACACACAGTGCTTTGCATATGGAAGAGTCACCATAAATTTTAGCTTAATTTGAAAAAAGGAATTCATAATAATTTGGAATACTAAAGGGATGCTCATTCAAGCACTGCAGATTTTGGCTAGAAAGCCACATGTTTACTGAAGCTGCTCCTTCCAGATGGATCATGAATATTAAGGAGGGTGTAATTGCTTATCAGCAGAAATGGCATTTCTTGCCACTTGGGAAACATGGCCAATCTTACCAATATGGATAGCTCTGAAGCAGAGAAGACCCAGAGTCCCAGTGGGCTAGAACTTGCTTTCCTTGGTCAATGCACAGGCAAGATCTTCCCAAATGATTCCTTAAAAGAGCATGTGACTCTAAATTGTCTTGGGCAGACTTTACTTTTAGATTAAAGACCAAGAACTATGCTTTCTGTCCCAGCTCTGCCCTCTGACCAGCTTTAGTGTGTTTAGATAGCATATGCCCTGCTCTGGGGCCAACTAGGACCTTCCACAGGTGTTTGCAACATCTGTGAATTGGGTGGGGTGGTTTCATTTTCAGCCAAGCACCTCAGAAACCAATGTCCCAATGCAAATAGGACTAGAAAGTATCTATAAGAAGCATAGACTCTGACTGAAGTACCTAGAGGTGGGCTCTGAGGACCCCTTTCCTCTACCTTCAACCCCACCTCTCTCTTCATTGTAGGAGGCCTACATTAAAAGCTTAGATTAATGTGGGAATAGAGGGATCATATCTCAACATAATAAAGGCCATATATGAAAAACCTACAGCCAACATCATACTCAGTGAGCAAAAACTAAAAGCATTTCCCTTAAGAACAGGAACAAGACAGGGATGCCCACTTTCGCCACTCTTATTTAACATAGTACTGGAAGTCTTAGCCACAGCAATTAGACAAGAAGAAAAAAATAAAAGGAATCCAAATTGGAAAGGAGGAAGTGAAACTGTCATTATTTGCAGATGACATGATATTGTACATAGAAAACCCTAAAGACGCCATCAAAAATCTACTAGATTTAATAAATGAATTTGGCAAAGTAGAAGGATATAAAATTAACATCCAGAAATCGACAGCATTCTTATACAGCAATAATGAACTCACAGAAAAAGAAACTAAAAAAAAATTCCATTTACCATTGCAGCAAAAAAATTAAGATACCTAGGAATAAACTTAACCAAAGAAGTAAAGGACCTATTTGCAGAAAACTACAGGACATTGGAAAAATAAATAAAAGAAGATATAAAAAAGCGGGAGCATATGCCTTGTTCACGGATTGGATGAATCAACATCATTAAAATGTTCATGCTACCCAAAACAATCTATAGATCAATGTAATCCTCATTAAAATACCAATACATATTTCACAGAACTAGAACAAATACTTCAAAAGTTTATATGGAACCAAAAAAGACCCCGAATAGCAACAGCAATATTGAAAAAGAACAAAGTAGGAGGGATCACAATACCAGATATCAGGTTAGACTATAAAACCATTGTAATCAAAACAGCCTGGTACTGGCACAAGAACAGGCATATAGATCAATGGAACAGAACAGAGAACCTAGAAATGGACCCAAGGCATTATGCTCAATTAATATTTGACAAAGGTGGCAAGAGCATACAATGGAGTAAAGACAGCCTCTTTAATAAATAGTGCTGGGAAGATTGGGCAGCTACATGCAAAACAAAAAGAAATGAAACTAGACCACCAACTTACACCATACCCAAGAATAAACTCAAAATGGATAAAAGACTTAAATGTGACTCATGAATCCATAAAAATCCTAGAAGAAAATGTAGGCAGCAAAATTTGACCTGGAGAGTATTATCTTAAGTGAAATAAGCCAATCCGAGAAAGATAAACATCACATGATCTCATTTATTTGTGGAATATAATGAACAAAATAGACCCAGAGACATAAAAATAAGGTACAGACTGACAAACCTCAGAGGAGGGGCGTGGGAAAAGTTAAACCAAAGAACTTATATGCATATATGCATAACCAATGGACATAGACAACAATAATGGGAGGGGGACGGGATCGGGAAGAGGATGTCAATGGGGGAAAAAGGAGAAACATCTGTAACAAAAATAAATTAATTAATAAAATAAATTAATTAATAAAATAAATTAATAAAAAGCATGTTTCGTAGGGAAACGAATAATAAATTCAGTTTGCTGGAACTTTGACAAGACTGTTCTGGCTATGTGACACTTCCCCCCACATAAAGAATGAACATCTTTTAAGTTTGACTAATCCTAAAAATCTTATTATTTAGATGATCTCTGGCACATATAGCAGCGAGAATGACTCAGGAATCGAAAGTGCAGCACTGCCCTTTTTCTGAGCTTAGGGTAACATTGATCCCAAAGCACTTCATAAAACATGCAGAGCAAAAGTGCAGCCTCTATCACACTGAAGACACCAGCCAAGGCACTGCAGAATAATCTGTTCTATTCCGATTTCATGTATCCGCGTCGTATATCAAAGAATATGAAATGGCTTTTATTTTCCTTTTGGAAGAAGAAAGATCACAAAAAACCCTACAAGATTCAATTATCCCCTCCTTTTTAAACTCTGCCCTTCTCCTGGTTCTACCCACTGCCCCACCCTGTCCCATTCATGCACAGTTACACAGGACATCTCCAAGAATACTTGCTGATTGAAAGTGTTCACTTTCCAGGCTCATGCACGTAAACTAAGTCCCCTCGATGCATGTTCCCTTACCTCCCACAGACCTATATGGGATACTCTATAATTTTGAAATGCTCAGCAAATTACTGTCCATTTAACATCCACTACATTATGTTTAAAGTTTACTGTAGAGATTGAGAAAATAACACATCTGATTAGAGTAACTAACTCCTCAAGGGAATTAAGTTGTGGGTGTCTCTTGACCATGCTTAGCTCAAAGAAAAACAACACTAGCTATCTAGATGTTCTTAGTAACGACCAGAAGATACAACTTCCCTTAGATAATTATGATGTGTGCCTTCGTTCTGGTAGTCTCTTCTGGCAGAAATATCTTATTGTGCTTTGCAAGTATTTATTCATATAGTCACCTGCTTTGCTCCTGCCTTCCAACTCCACACCACAAATTGTAAGGTCATTAATATACGAAGAGGCTTCTGAAAAGAATGGTCGATCTGTTTGGTGAAGCTACAGAGAATTCATGGTACACTTATGACCCTGTAAAAATGCAAGTAAATATCCCTGGCCGGTTTGGCTCAGCGGTAGAGCGTCAGCCCTCGGACCAATGAGTCACGGGTTTGATCCCTGTCAGGGGCACATACCTCGGTTGCGGTTTGTCCCTGACCCTGCTCAGGTTGTCCTGGAGGCAACCAGTTGATGTGTCTCTCGAATTGATGTTTCTCTCTCTCCCTCCCTCCCACTCTATCTGATGAAAAACAGAAAAATATCCTCGGGTGAGGATTAAAAAAACAAATGCAAGTAAATAAATAGTGAGTTTCAATGGAAATTAGATGAAATGAAAATTTACCTTTCCTCCTCCCAAATTCCTTCTGCTAAAATATAATATTTGGTAAAAATTAGGAAGTTTTTCTTTAGCCTCATCTCTGCTAAGTCAGTGATGCTCATACCGAAATCAGAATCGCCTGGATAGCTTTCAAACATTCAGCTTCCTGGGCTCCATCTCAGAGGTCTAACCCGTGGCTCTGAGGTAGAGCCCAAAACGCACAGGTGTAGCATGCCCACCGCCAGGTGCTTCTGCTACAGGTAGGACTTCTCTTTAAAGAAACACCCTGTAGGCTCTAAGTCAGTTGTTCTCAAACTTTAGCAGGCACCAGAGTCTTAACAAGAAGAACTTAACTGAGACACAGATGGCTGGGCCCCACCTCAGAGTAGATCTCAGTGGGGCCTGAGAATCTGCATGTCTAACAGGTTCCAAGGTGATGCTGATATTGCTGGTTCAGGGACCCCACTTTGTGAACCACTGCTCCAGGCTAAGTTAATGTGTTGGCTCAACAAGACATAAAAAGCTATGTATTCCCAAGGCCTTCAGCATCCCTTCAATGAACCCTCACCTACCTTTCCAGTTTCATGGAACCTCTGTTCTGAGGCTCCCTATCACCCATCCAACAAGGCTCCTCACCATTCCCTAAGGGTTCAGATCTTTATATGCGTATGGGGGCCAGTGCCTCTGCTTGAAACACAGAAATTGTATGCAGTTTGCAAAGCTCAGTACAAATGGTCTTTTTGAGAAGTTTTCCCTGACCTCCCCAAGTCAAAAACTTGCTCCCTACTCAGCATCCATAGTACCCGCTGTATAGCATGGTTTTTACCTAGTTGTATATATATCTGTCTTCTCCACTACATTTTTTGCTCCCTAAGACTAGGTTTCAGACAATTTAGTATGCTCCCTGAAGCCCAGCAGAATTAAAACTGAATGAACTTATAGGCTTGAACACAGTGCTTCTCAAGATACGTATGATCTACGGACCTCTGGGGTTACCTAAGACCCTTTTAGAGCTGGGACTATAGGTCAAAACTATTTTTGTGATAATAGTAGCCTAATAATAGTTATTTGCCCTTTTCACTGTGCTGATATTTGCACTGATAAAAGCCAAAGTGGCTGACACTTTAGTATAAATAAAATTATTTATTTATTTACTTATTTTTGTGGTCTTCCCTTTTATTTTTGTAGATAAAAAATTCTTTTTTTCTCTTATTGTTGGAAGTATTACAGAGGTCCCCCTTTTTAAAAATTTTTAAATTTATTTATTTATTTATTATATTTATTTTAATCCTCACCCAAGGATATTTTTACATTTATGTTCAGATGGAGTGGGAGAGAGAGAGAGAGAGAGAAACATCTATGTGAGAGAGACACATCGACTGGTTGCCACCTGCACAACCCCAACTGGGGTCAGGGATAAACCCCAACTGAGGTACGTGCCCTTGGCTGGAATCAAACCCGGGACTCTTTGGTCCTTAGGCCGATGCTCTAACCACTGGGCTAAACTGGCCAGGGCTTAAAATTTTTTTAAAAGGCAAAGGCCACACTGTATTCGCAGACAAGCCTGCACGAGGAAAAATCAAAACAGCCTATTTCTCCTAAGAACATCCTCAATGAAGCAGTAAAATTTATTAATTTTATGAAATCATAACCCCTACAAATCCTTTATATTGGGCGATGCAGTGGGACTTTACCTAAACATTTTCCTGACATGCAAGTATAAGGGTTGTAAAAAGACAAGCACGTGTGATTGACAGGCAAGCTAAACCAGCTGCCTTTTTTTTAGAATATCAGTTTTACTTGAAAGAAAAAAATGACAAACTATGGCTATCCTAACTCAATATTTGACAAGCATTGTCTCAGAAGTGAACAACCTGGGCCCGCTGTGTCAAGAATGACTGACAGCCTTTGTAGTCAACGATAAAACTTGAGTTTTCCAGAGAAATTGGAAATTGAGAAATCGGTTGCTGTGAGCTTGACATCCCCCCAGCACTTGAAGACTTAACGGTATCAACTAACGTGACTGTTTGATCTTGTGCAATGAAGGGTGCCACCATTTGGAAGACCTTGGTAGGTGAGTGAGCCAGCACTTTTGAAAGGACCGACATAGGACGTTTCAGAGTCACACGCACATGACAGACCCCTTGGAGTGCCGTGTACAGCCGTGGGTTGTAACGCAACAGACTCACAGGACTTCACTGATATGGTTTCAGATTCCGCACTGCAACTCACTTTGAAGGAATTACTACTTGTTGGGTTTCAGTGTTGTTTCAAAGATTATCCACAGTTATCTGAATAGGCTGTTAAAATCTTTAAAGTATTAAAATACCCTGTCCAACTCTATGAGCCAGCTTTTCTTCGTGTACTTCAAAGTAACATATTACAACAGACCGAATGCAGAGGCCAATAGGATAGTCCAGCTGTTTCTAGTAAACCAGATGGAAAAGAGACTTACAAAAGATGTAAACCAATGTCCTTTCTCACACAACGGTTTGGTTTTGGAAAATCTAATTTTCTATAAAAACATTATGTTAGAAGGTAATAGATTTTTATTGTTATTTTAGATGAATTAATGCATATATATTTTTATTTATTTTTTCTTTTTAAATTCTAATATGGTAAATATCTTCACACATGAATAAAAGCGTTTGGGGGTTCTCAGTAATTTTAAGAGTAGGAAAGGTTCTGAGACGTCAATGTTTGAGAATTGCCGCTTTCACCTCCCCAGATACCAAAAACTGCAGAAATACAGACTTGCCTTCTCAAGCCTGTCCAACAGGGTGGCCCTCAAGGAAATTGCCCCAGCGGCGTTGTCGCCTTTGCTGTTGTTTTGATGACGTTTGAGGAGGGGGTGGCATCCTCAGCTCTCTGCTTGTGTACAGTTGCTCACCCACACAGGCATCCTATCCCTGTTTTGTGCTGAAAACTGCAATATTTAAGCCATTATTTTCCCATTCCCAAAAGAGTTGGCACTATATGTCTTTGTCTCACTGAGGAACAGAAGGTGACATTTTCTAATAAAGAATGTCAAGCTCCAGCCAAGTTGTGAGGATGAGAGCGTTCTTTGGAGGCCTGGCATTGCCACGTCGAACGGTAGGTTCTTCCTTAGCATGGGTGCGCACGGAGCCCTTGCTCCAAGGACATGCAGAACACGGATGCAGTATTTCTCAAGCCATAGGTGGAGTGGATGGGATCTTGCTTAAAAAGTCTCAAAATATTTCCCTGGACCTGGTCTTGACTTGCATACCTAGCATTGGCTTATGTGTAAGGGGAAGATCAGAGGAAGAGGGGGAAACATGGACGATAAAAGGAATGAAAAAAGCAGGGAGAGAAGGCAGGAAGGCAGGATGGGGAGAGAAAAAAGGAGCGAGGAAGGGTGGGGGACATTAACTGAATATAGGCACTGTGTGTAAGCACTCTGTTATATACTTTCTCACATAAGAGGAAATTAGGGTGCAAAAGTGTTGGTTATTTTCCCAATTCCACATACCTAGTATGGGTAGAGCCAGATTCTCTCTCCGTAGCACATATTCTTTCCCACAATGCTATGTTGCCTCTACTCAAAATGCTTACCAAATTCTACTTGATGGGATAAAGCAAAACAACTTCCATAGTTAATGCAAATCTTCAAATATTCTGGGGTAGAGATTTATGTATCACCTAAAAAGGGTGCATACCCTTTAGAAATGTATGGCAAAGATGCAATGGTCTGACTGATATTAATAAAATTATGCTAAGGGTATTTTATCATTAAAATCACCGATATTCAATAGATTTTAATAATTGTATTAAGTGTTGGTAACATCTGTTGCAAGGAAGTTAATGAGTGAATTTTTTGTTCGTAGTAGGGAAGATTTCAAACTAATACTTTGATAGAAAGCATTTAAAGGGCTTACTGGATGCAAGAAACATGGAGATTTAGAAACATGTCTCTCCCACCTATTATGCAATTAAATGGGAGTTGTAGTCTCTGATAACAACAACAAAAATGATTACTGTCCTCATTTAACAGGTGAGGAAATGACAGCTCAGAGAGTTAAGTGATGTGCTCCATCAGATAACTCGTGAGTGGCCAGGCTGGGTGGTAAATCAAGGTAATTTTACTCCCGAACACCCACAATTAATCTCTATGTATTAGCCAGTGTCATAATTATCCATATAACATTAGCGTTATCTTAAATCTGGACTATTAGATACAGAATTTAGAAAAAAATCAGTACATTCTACTACAATAATTATTATTCTAAATAAAAAATAAATTATTTTTAAATCATTTGCAACTGACATATATCAGGAATCATACAAAACTCTCTCACCTATTATATGATTAAATGGGAGTTGTGTTCTTTAATAACAACAACAAAAACAATAGCTACCCACTAGTATGTGCTTGGTATCATTCTGAATATTTGTGTAACTATTACACTTATTTTATATTTTTTAATTTAATTTTTCAATTACACTTTGCATTCAATACTCTTCTGTATTAGTTTCAGGTGTATGCTACAGCAGACACACAGTCATATATTTTACAAAGTGTTCCCCACGATATTTCAAGTACCCATCTGGCACCATACGTAGTTATTACAATATTGTTTGCTATATTCCCTATGCTTGACTTTATATCCCTGTGACTATTTTGTAACTACCAATCTGTACTTCTTAATCCCTTCACCTTTTTCGCCCTGTCCTCAAAACCCCCTCCCCTCTGGCAGCCATCAGTCTGTTCTCTGTATCTAAGAGTCTGTTTCTATTTTGTTTGTTTGTTTATTTTGTTCTTTAGATTCCATATATAACTGAAATAATATGCTATTTGTCTTTCTCTGTCTGGTTTATGTCACTTAACATAATACCCTCTAGGTCCATCCATGCTGTCGCAAATGGTAAACTTTCATTCTTTTTACGGCAGAGTAATATTCCATTATATATAGGTACCACCACTTTTTTATCCCCTCATCTAATGATGGGCACTGAGGTTGCTTCCATATCTTGGCTACTGTAGACAATGCTGCAATAAACATAGAGGTGAATATATTCTTTTGAATCAATATTTTGAGTTTCTTCGTATATATACCCAAAAGTGGAATTGCTGGGTTATATATAAAGCAGTTCCATTTTTAATTTTTTGAGGAAACTCCACAGTTTTCCATAGTGGCTGCACCAGTATGCATGCCCACCAAGAGTGTACTAGAGTTCCCTTTTTTCCACACCCTCCCCAACGCTTGTTGTTTATTTATAGATGATAGCCTTTCTGACAGGTGTAAAGTGATATCTCGTTGTGGTTTTAATTTGCATTTCTCTGATGATTAGTGATGTTGAGCATCTTTTCATATTCCTTTGGCCATCTGTATGTCTTCTTTGGAGAAGTGTCATTCAGGTCTTCTGCCCATTTTTTAATTGGATTGTTTGTTTTATGTTGTATGAGTTTTTATAAATTTTAGATATGAACTCCATATCGGATATATCACTGGCAAATATCTTCTTCCATTTACTAGGTTGTCTTTTCAGTTTGTTGATGGTTTCTTCGCTGTGCAAAAACTTTTTAGTTTGAAGTAGTCCTATTCGTTTATTTTTTGTTTTGATTCCCTTGCTCAAAGAGATACGTCAGAAAAAAATATTGCTAAGAGAAATGTCAGAGATTCTACTGCCCATGTTTTCTTCTAGGAGTTTTATGGTTTTGATGCTTGTATTTAAGACTTTGATCCATTTTGAGTTTATTCTTGTATATGGTTAAAGAAGGTGGTCTAGTTTTATTTTTTTACTATATCTGCCAATTTTCCCAACATTGTTTATTGTATAGACTGTCTTTACCCCATTGTATGTTTGCCTCCTTTGTCAAATATTAATTGACTGTATAGGCATGGGTTCATTTCTGGGCTCTCTATTCCATTTCATTGACCTATGTGTCTGTCTTTATGCCAGTACTATGCTGTTGTAATTACTGCTGCCAGTATAGTTTGATATCAGGTAGTGTGATACCTCTTTGTTTTCTTTTTCAAAATTGCTGAAGCTATTCAAGGTCTTTTGTATTTACATACAAATTTTTGGATTATTTGTTCTAGTTCTGTGAGAAGTGCCATTGGTATTTTGAAAGGAATTGCACTGAATCTATAGATTACTTTGGGTAATATGGACATTTTAAGGATGTTAATTTTTCCTATTCATGAGGATGATATTTGCTTCCATTTATTTGTATCTTCTTCAACTTCTTTCTTCAATGTTTTATAATTTTCCAAGTACAGATCTTTTACTTACTTGGTTAGATTTATTCCTAGGTATTTTATTTTATTTTTTAATGCAATTGTAAGTGGAATTGTTTCTCTAGTTTCTCTTTCTGATAGTTCATTATTGATGTATAAAAATGCCACCAATTTCTGAATTTTTATTTTGTATCCTGTTACTTTACTAAATTTGTTTATCAGTTCTAGTAGTTTTTTGGTGGAATCTTTAGGGTTCTCTCTATACAGTATCATGTCATCTGCAAATAATGACAGTTTTACCTCTTCCTTTCCAGTTTGGATACCTTTCATTTCTTCTTTTCTGATCGCTGTGGCTAGGACTTCCAGTGCCACATTAAGTAAGAGTGGTGAGAGTGGACAGTTTTATCTTGTTCCTAATCTTACGGGAAATTTTTTTTCCCATTGAATATGATGTTAGCTGTGCATTTCTCATATATGGCCTTAATTATGTTGAGGTTCATTCCCTTTATTTCCACTTTGCTGAGAATTTTTATAATAAATGAGTGCTAAATTTTGTCAAATGCTTTTTTGGCATCTATTGATATAATCATATGACTGTTATCCTTCATTTTGTTTATGTGGTGTATCACGTTAACTGATTTACAGATATTGAACCATCCTTGCATCCCAGGAATAAATCCCACCTGCTCATGGTGCATGATCTTTTTAATGTATTGCTGGACTCAGTTTGCAAACATTTTAAGGATTTTTGCATCTACGCTCATCAAGGATACTGGCCTATAATTTTCTTTCTTTATAGTGTCTTTATCTGGTTTTAGAATCAGAATAATGCTGGCCTTATAAAATAAGCTTAAGAATCTTTCCTCCTTTTGAATTTTTTGGAGTAGTTTGAGAAGGATAGGTGCTAATTCTTCTTTGAGTGTTTGGAAAATTTACTTGTGAAGTCATCTGGTCCAGGACTTTTGTTTGTTGTGAGTTGTTTTATTATTATTATTATTATTATCACTGCTTCGATTTCATTTGTTGTAATCTGTCTGTTCAGATTTTCTATTTCTTCTTGATTAAATCATGGAAGGTTATATGCTTCTAGGAATTTATCCATTTCTTCCATATTGTCCAATTTATTGGCATATAATTGTAATATTTTCTTAAAATCCTTTGTATTTCTGTGGTGTAAGTTGCTACTTCTGTCATTTCTGATTTTATCTATTTGGATCCTCTCTTTTTTCTTGATGAGTCTGGTTAAAGGTTGATCAATCTTGTTCATCTTTTCTAAGAATTAGTTCTTGCTTTCATTAATTTTTTTATTTTTTTAGACTCCATTTTGTTTATTTACTCTCTGATCTTTTTTATTTCCTTCCTTCTATTCACTTTGGGCTTTGCTGTTCTTTTTCTAGTTCTTTTAGTTGTAAGGTTGGATTGTTTATTTGAGATTTTTCTTATTTCTTGAGATAGACCTGTATCACTATGAATTTCCCTTCTAAGACTGCTTTCTCTGTGTGCCATAAATTTTGTGTTGTTGTGTTTACATTTTCATTTGTCTCGAGGCATCTTTTGATTTCCTTCTTGAACTCTTGTAGGATGGTCTTATACAGCCAGTGTTCTGTAGGACTCAGTGGTGCAGTCACCCCAATTCCCTGAGCTGAGTGCTCTCAGGGTGTCTCCATGTGTATTGCAGTATTAGCAATTTAACAGTACAAAAAGTATTCTTTCCTGGAAGAACTGTGTAGTTGGTGAAGATGACTATAGTCTCCTTTCAAGAAAGTTGATTATGAGAAGAGCAAACATCAGGGCAATTTTATGAGCAGCCCCAGTAAGAGTGTCAACTCCCATGACAATCAAGGTCCTATGGCCTTTTTAATTCAGGAAGAGAATAAGAAGCCAACTGACTCAAGCAAAGGAGTAATTTCCACTTAGCCTGAGAGCATCAATCAACTTATACCAGTTTAAATGCTACATGAGAGAAAGCAAGTGGTACAACTTGTCAAGCGATGGTCAAGGCACCAATTCAACACCAACTGGAATTGAACCTCCAATTTGGTGAAGAAGAAAACTTTATTCAGTGCAAAACAGCTCAATTCAGTGACACAGTCTAGCTGTGAAAAGAGCATAACTGTGAGGCAGCCCTGGGGCCATGCCCCTCTCCAGCTAGACAGCTCTGCTCTGCTCTGCTCCTTGCCAGTCTGCATGGTACTGAGCTGGTCTGCTCCGCTGTGCTCCAGGAGACATCTTTGGTGTTTCAGCTCAGCCAGAGAGATGCCCTCTTCAGTCTTTCCATGGAAAAGGAAAGTGCACCCTCCAAGCCAGAGGGAAGCTGCTTATATGGACAGAAGTCCCCACTTCTAGTCCCTAATTGGTCTTTCCTCATGTAAATGAGAATTCCAAATCTTCACAGTTTGATTGGTCCAAAAGGCACCGTCCTGATTGGTCAGAATAGAGCCACTCTGGTTAGTTGAAGCTACACAGCTCTGATTGGGTCAGAAAAGCCTCAGTCCTATTGGTTGAAATAGGATTCCAGGAACTTCTTTCTAAGGGCTGGCTCAGATGGCAGGAACACAGTGCAGGCAGGCAGTTCAGCAGTCTCCTCCCTGAAATATAATTTGTGAGAAAAGCCCCCATGTAGAAATAGCTGCTAGATTCTGTTTTCCTACAATAGAGCCCATTTAGCCATCAGGAGCCCTTCTTAATAGACATCTTCTTTCTCAGGGTTCACAAAGTACACAACAAACATCACTTTATCCCAAGTGCAGTGTAAGATGGGTGTCATGGACCATGAGCAGCACTAAGGTCTGCCTTATCATACAAACAACCAATGATGTTGTTTGCCTTTCAACCTGAGTGTAACATGATGTGTTTGCTTTGGCAGCCACATCCTGCCCACACAAGAAGCCCTGGCACATGAGAGTTCTGTGAATTGCCTTCCCTGTCCTCAAATTATTAGTCCACAAGAGGCGGCAGACAGGGTGAAGGGGGGGCAAAGGGGAGGCCACTCTGCCATGTGCCCAGCTGACCTCTTTCCCCAGTTGTTGTAAAATCTGAGATAAAAAATTAGTCTATACTCACCCTGTTCCTGCCATGTGGAGGGAGAGTTGGTTTGATGATTTCAGCCAATGAAGGAACCCCACAGGTGTGGGACAGTGCCTGAGAAGGGCTGGGCGAAGCTGCTGGCCATGGTTTCTTTGGCAGGAGCTGGTGAAGCAGCCAGCCTGCCAAGTGTCCCAAGAGTAACTCAGTCCCACTCAGCCCCGCTGGTGGCTTTTCTCATTCTACAAGGAAGTAGCTTGTTCAATTCTCCATATGTTGGACAGAAAGAATCTACCTTCCCTTTAAAATTCAAGAGAAAAAGAAATAGCAGCAGATAAACTGACCATTTCCTGGCTGTTGTCTCTTCTCTGACTTTCTAGCTAAGTGGCCAGAGGTGCTAATGATTTATTCAGAGGGGGGGCGACAAGATTTCAGTGCCTCTAAAACCACTCGTATCCCTCCTCCTGTCCCTCTCCTACAGACCCCCTCCCCTCCCCAACAACCTGTGTCAGGACAGGGGAACCCTCACTGTCCTGGATGGATGGTCTCACAGAAACAAGCGAGGACTGAGAGCTCATGCGTGTGACAGGGTGGATCTGTTTTCCCAGCCTGATAAAGGTCAGCTGGAAAGGAGCAAGGACAGTTAAGTAACAGAAGTAAATACATTGTTTCTCTTCCCTCCCCCTCCTTTCCTCCACTCTCTTCTCCTTTAGCTCAGTCTCTTTCCTTCCATTCCCTCCCTGTCTCTCTTTCTCCCCCCTCTCATTCTCTTTCTCCGTTTCTCTATCACGATCTCTCTATCTCCCTACTCCCCACTCTTTCTTTCTCTCTCCTCTCCCTCATCATGAAATTAAAGATGAATGTGTTTATAATATCTGGAAGAAAATGGCATTTGTGGAATGTATTTTCCCTTCCCAAGTGGCCCGTCCTGACGCCTCTGGTCCCTGTGAACTGGTGGGTTTTTTTGGGTTTTGGTTTGGTTTTTGCTTAAACCAGTCCCTACCCCTGGCCACAGCCTGCCTTCGGATGAAATTGAATGGAGGTCCTTGGCGCCTGTGGTCTGAGCTGGGAGCATAGTTCCCGGAAGTTCCAAGTCTTGCTGGCTGACGTGAGGTTAAGGAAAGGCAGCCGTGAGCAGAGCACAGGGATGTCAGCTCGGCCATTTGTCACGACGCCTCTTCCCTGGGCTTGAGCAAGGAGCTTCGGGTAGGAGGGGCAGCGGCCTAACACCTTCTAGGTGACAATCGGAAGCACTGTTCTCTCAGCAGCACGGTCCAAAGGCTCTGGAAAGCCAGGAAAATGCCCAAACTTACTGCTTTCCACGTAGAAAGTACAAGAGAGGAAGAAAATAAATGACAAGCAAGAAGAGAGGGGCCGGGGCAGAGAATGGAATTAAGTGATAATAAGGATAATGCTGAGGAAGTCACTTTTAACAGGACCCCCTACTGTCAGTTTTTTTTTGTTTTGGGGGGGTTGGGGGCTGTTGGTTTTTTTCTAAATTGAAGGCAGCTAGCAAGCCAGGCTAGCCCGAGAGGACTGTGTTTCATGCTGAGGCACAAGCCAACCCTGACGCACAGGGGGCAGGGAATCTGGCAGGTAGACGCTGTTCCTGAAGCCACTGGTAGCCAGTCTCTCCGCCCCAGTTCGCAGTTTGGCTTTTCAGATGTTTCCAAAGGATCCGGTTTCCTCTGACTCAGAGAGGAGACCTGGCTGGAGGCCTCCAACTCATAAACTATACTGCCAACATCTAACAGTTGCTAGGCTCATGCAGGCATTATAGTATCGTGGGCTTGTTTGGCCTGGGCCCAGTTCTGTGACCTCCTTGGAGAAGCCTTCACTTCTCTGGCCCTTGATCTCCTGGTCTCTGAAGTGAGAAAATGGCTCGGTGATTGTCAAACGTTACCCCCTAGACGGGAGAATACATTTTACTTCAGGACTCAATATAAATTGAACTTCTATATTTTATTTTAATTTGATAACTATAATATCTATATTAAATAACCAAAATAAAGTATTTATAAAACGGTACTTATCCTTACTACCTGCAGTATACTTCCTCATTTCCCTCTCTCTTTATCGCTGGTCATGACACATTAAATTAATTTCATGACCTACTAAAGGCGTCAAAATCCACAGCTTAAAATCTCTGATCTAGATCATGCATTCATTCAACGAATATTTATTAGACGTCAACATGTGTCAGGTTGCCAGGTACTATTCTAAGTTCAGCAGAGAACTAAACACACAAAAACTGCTTGCCCGCCTGGAGCTTACAACTGATGGGATACGTGATATAACTCAATAAGCTGCACGATATGTCTGATGATGTAACATACCATTGGTGCCCCACCCACATCTCTGCATATCAGATTACATCCACCTCAGTGTGCTCCCTTTTATTCCAGGGACCAAGATCTGCATCTTTTCTGTGACTTCTCCCAAAGTCACAAAAGGCTTATTTGCCCACTTTGGGGAGAAGGACATTAACACTCCACCCCCAGCGCCCACAACCAGTGACGAATGGAAGTTGGTGTAGAAATACGCCGCTTCTTTTCCACTTGGGTGGGATAACCATGAAGCATCTCCCCCAAGAAACCACTTCCATTTGAGTTCTTGGCACAATGTGTACTTCTGGAGTGACTCAAGCTTATGAAAGAAGGTGATAAGTGTTGGGGTATAAAATAAATAGGAAACGAGGATAGGGAGAGCCATGGCAGGTCATTCTAAATGCAGAGATCAGGGAAGACTGTGCTGATAGGAAACACGGGATATCTGAGGAGAGGCCTGAAGACCGTAGGGGAGAAAGGCGTGTGCCTATGGGAGAGGGGGATGTTCCAGGCAAAGGGAAAGAGAAAATTCGTGGGACAGGAGGTCAGAGATATAATAGGCAGATCTAAGTAGACACTTTCAACTCCACCATTTTATTTTGCAACCGTATGTTAGTGGTGGAGGATAATAATATCTAGAAAACGGAGTGGAAGGTACAGCTTGTTATTGAAAGTCAGGAAATGTGGTAATGGCAGGCAGAGATGCTAACAGAGGTGGCAGAGGCTGTGCGCGTCCATTTCAGACCCCCTGCCTACACTCACCTGTGGTTTTATTAAACTAAGCTTTCTGTAGTGGACTGTATGATTTCTCATTATTAACTACATGTCTTTTGGGTTTGTTGTTGTTGTTACTCCTCACCCAAGGATACTTTTCCATTGATTTTTGGAGAGTGGAAGTGAGGGAGGAAGAGAGAAACATCAATGTGAGAAAGACACATTGATTGGTTGTCCCCGGCACCACCCCGACCGGGGCCAGGGATCAAACCTGCAACCCAGGTACGTGCCCTTGACTGGAACTAAAATCAAGACCCCTTGGTCCACAGGCCGATGCTCTAACCGCTGAGCCAAATTGGCCAAGGCGACTGCATCTTATTGCCAGGTTTCAGGGATGGCCTGAGAGCTTTCACATTCCTGACTATTAACTGATCTCAACCTTTCTACTTGTTGATTTTGACCCAATATGAATGTTTTAGTATCAGTTTCCTCATCTAAAACTTACCCAACCAGCTCTGACTACCATCGACACCGTCATGCCTGTTTTTGAAAACTCTCAGCCATTCCCTTTGGTGGGAGGAAGGGAGCAGTAAGAGTGTGAAGGCAGTTGAGAAGTAACTTGTAGGTTGTTGTGGGGAGAAGGAACTGCCCCACTTTTCCACAGTCACATTTTAGAGAAAGGAATCCCTTCTATGCTGATCCAAAGAGCCCATCTTTGCTTGAACTCTTTCAGTGATAAAGACCTCAGCGCTTTGCAAAATGGTGCTTGCAATTCTCAGGCTCTATTGATTGCATTGAAAGTTCTCCAATATTTTGAATTATACTCCAAAGAACTCCCTAAGCAACTCAGAACATACATTTCTTTCATGTGACAGTCCTTTATAAGTCTGAAGAAAACCAACCTACTCAGCTTGTTTTTCCTCAGTCAAACATCATCAGGTCTATTAGGAAATTCAACATATAATGCAATTTCCAGCACTTGAATAAAACTTAATGGTTGATGTGTCAACAATAATACTAACCATTAAGGTTACTGCATTCCTGATGCTGTTCTAAGTGCTTACTTTAATTATCTTATTTAATATGTAAGCAGTCCTATGAGGTAGGTATAATTATCATTCCCAGTTTATAGACGAGAACGATAGAAAACAGAAGTTCAGTAATTTTCCCAAGATAAATAACCAGTAAGTTGTGGAGCCAGACACTAAAACTGGTTAGTCTGCCTCCAGAACTCATATTGCTCACTACCACTCTGCTCTGCCAACTCTCTATTAACAAACTCATAACTAGTTAGTGAGGGTCCGACCAAGACTCACACCTCTGGCTCCCAGTTCAATGCGTTTTCCATTATGTCATATTATCCCAAGTGTGGATGGACTGTCCTTGGAAGAAAGTAAAGAGATCTTAGGGAAGGAGATCTAGGGTATAGAATTCCCAAATCCAAATCCCTGGGGGAACTGCATATCGAGTTTTATTTCTGATACCAAAAGTAGAAAAGAGTGTTCCCTATTGCTAAATTGAGTCAGGGAAATGAACATTGGCATACACAGAAAGGCAGCCTTGCTCTAGAAAAGACACGAAGACTTTCCCAAATTCTCACACCTTAGGCATCGGTGAGGACAAAGCTCAGGGAAGTCTTCAGTTTGAACAAGGAAGAAGCCATGGCCTCCAGCCACAGGTCCTTGTCACCTGAGGCTTTGGAGATGGTTAAAATTCAGTGGTGAAAGCTTCCTTTGTATAATATTTTCCTTCTTCCCTAAGGAATTGAGAGGAGGAGAAAGAGATGGACTCAGCTTACAAAACTGAATCAGAAAGATTTTATCAAGAAAGTGAACTTTCAGGAAGGGTTTGCAAGGCAAAAATCCAGAGAAAGGAAGAAAAGAGAGAGACAGAGATGACAATTGTCAATAGTATATTATCATGACAGTAGGCCAGGTGATCCATGCAAAGTGAAGGTAAGGTCACATAAGTCCACTCAACACTCCAATGGCTTGTTTCTTTCCTCACAAGAGAAGTCTTTTTCCAGAAATGCACTTCACAGTTCTCCTTTAAGATTCTGCTCAAGTGATATTATCAGAGAGGCCCACTCTGACCCTTGGACTTCATTCAAACCCTCTCTATCCCCTTTCCCTGTTTTGTTTTACTACTTAGCATAGTTCACCACTTGGTTTATGGTTCATTTGTTTGTTTTAGATCTCTTCTCCTTCCAACCATATATATAATATAATGAATAATACCAGAATATAATAGCATGGAAGAGCTCTCAGACTGAATCTATTTTTTCTTCTTCTACTATAATCCAGCACCTGGTGTTTGTTGATGGATGGATGAATGAATGAAAAAAAAAATTAATGAACAAAACTAAGAGGGAGCAAAGAAAGCAGATAAGTAAAGATAATAACAAAAAAATGAATGCTCTCAAGAGTAAAGAGACTAAAATATTAAATTTGTAACCTATATATGGATAGAAAGATTGGGCAAGATGAGAGGAACTGGTAAATCTTTAGTAGTTTAAAAAATGAGAACATCCTTCCTGTCCACAAGCTAACTGTGAGTCTATTTTAATAGCTCTTTACAGTACAAATAGTATTCATAATAGCTTCTATATATTGAACTACATACATGATCTGAATTAGCTCCAGCCTTCATAATGACCCTGGAAGCAATAAATTATTATCCCCACTTTGCAGGTGAGGAAAGTGACAGCCAAAAGTTAAGCAATATATTCACAGAAAACAACTCAAATGAATGAATAGATAAACAAAATGTGGTATATCTACACAATAGAAGAGTATTCATCCATGAAAAGAAATGAAGTAATGGTACATGCTACAACATAGATAAACTTAAAAAACAGTATTCTCTGTGAGAGAAGCCAGGCATGAAAAGTCACACATTGTATGATTTTATGAATATGAAATAACCAGAATAAGTAAACCCATGAAAACATAAATCAGATTGGTTGTTGCCAGAGGCTGGAAAGAAAGGGATGGGCAGTGACCACTTAATGGGTGTATATGAGGTCTTCTTTGGGGGTGATGAAAATGTTTTGAAACTAGATAGAGGTGATTGTTGCTCAACATTGGGAATGTACTAAATGCCACTGTATTGTACACTTTGAAATGTGTGAATTTATCAGAAAGAATATGTGTACCTCTATGTTCACAGCAGCACTATTTACAATAGCTAAGATCTGGAAACAGCCCAAGTGTCCATCAGTAGATGAGTGGATAAAAAAGCTGTGGTACATATACACAATGGAGTACTATGCAGCTGTAAGAAAGAAAGAACTCTTATCCTTTGAGACGACATGGAGGAACCTGGAAAGTTTTATCCTAAGCGAAACAAGCCAAGCAGAGAAAGACAAATATCACATGATCTCACTTATTGTTGGGATATAATGAACTAAACAAACTGATGAACAAAATAGACCCACAGTCATGGAAGTAGGGCACAGACTGACAATCCTCAGAAGCGGCGGGGGGAGGAGGTTTAAACCACAGAACTTATATGCATGTATGCATAACCGATGGACACGGACAACAAAGCTGGGGATGGGGAGGCGAGGGATGAGGAGGAGGGTATCAATGGGGGGAAAAAGGAGAAACACTGTAACAAAAATAAATTAATTAAAACAAGAAAGAAAGAAACTGTCCCTGAAGATAAAACTTTCTTTGTAGTAAAGATTTTTTTATTGTAGAATGTAAGATATTGGTGGATTTTATTGAGAATAACGGAAGTTGGAAAAAATAAGGTAGACTATTGAATAAAAGTATTCAATATATATGAATATATATATGAAATATATTGCAAATACATGAAAATGCAAAGTGCCTTTTATCAGGGAAAATATAGGCAATATTGGTATTCAAGAATTTCCAGATTTTGTAATTTTTCAGGGTATATTCTCTCAAATATTTGAAGTCTATTATATTTATCTTTACATGTTTAATAAAGCAGAAACTCAGAAATTTGCATAGTTATCACTTTGCTTATAATCTCTTACATGTTTGTGATTATTTAAGCAAAAACAATCTACTTCTGCAATTACATGATGTACCATATGTTAATTTGAGTGCCACTATGAAATGTTTCTCAAAATATATTACATTTTTTCATTGACTGCTTTTTAAAAAACAAACAAAAAGAGTTTGAATTTATGTTCACCTTAATAAATTAAATTAAATGTTAACAACTTGCACAATGATAAAGGGAGTTCTTCAAGTTGAAATGAAAGAACACTAAACAGCAATAAAAAAGTATATGAAAGTATAAAAATCACTGGTAAAAATCAATATATTGACAAATACAGAATACTGTAATACTGTAATAATGTAAATCACTTTTGATTTTAATATAAAGTTTAGAGACAGAAGTAGTAAGAACAACTGTAACTACAAATATTTGATAATAGATATGCAATATAAAAATGTGTAAATTGTCACATCAGTAGCATGAAGTGTTGAGGGGAGGAATCAAAGTGTAGAGTTTTTATATGCAATAGAAGTAAAGTTGTTCTGTTTAAAATAGACTCATAACTATAAGATGTTTTATGGAAGCCTCATAGTAACCACAAGGAGAATACTTAAGGAAGAAAAACAAAGACAAAAAGCAAAGTATATTACCACAAAAAATTAACAAAATACAGAAGACAGCAAGAGAGGCAAAGAGGAACAGAAAAACTGCAAGACAGAAAATAGTTAAAATGTCAGTAGTAATTCCTTTGCTTTTTTTTGTTAGAAATCCTTTTTCAATCAATAATTACTTTAAATGTAAATAAATTAAAGTCCTCAATCAAAGGACATAGAGTAGCTGAATGAATTAAAAAAACAAAACCCAGCTACATGTTACCTGCAACAGACCAACTTTATTTATTTATTCATTTTTAATTACTTTTTTTTATTGTGGGGAGCCTTGGCAAAGATTTTGTGAACACCAGAGTTGGGTTTTATTTATTTATTTATTTATTTATTTATTTATTTATAGAGGAATGGAGAAAGAAATAGAAACCTTGATGTGAGAGAGAAACATCTATCGACTGCCTCCTGCATGCCCCCTACTGTGGATCAAGCCTGCAACCCGGGTATGTGCCCTGACTGGGAACTGAACCAGGACCTGTTAATCCATGGGATGACGCTCAATCCACTAAGCCACACTGGCCAGACCAACAGACTCACTTTAGATTTAAGGACAAACATAGGCTGAAAGTGAAGGTATGAAAAAGATATTCCATGTAAATGATAAAAAAAAAAAAAAAAAGACAGAAAGCAGAGATAGCTATACTTATAGCAGCAATATAATCTTTAAGTCAAAAACTGTGATTAGAAGCACACAAAAAAGAATAGTATATAATATTAAAAAATCAATTCATCAAGAAGATAGTAAGAATTATAAATACATATGCACCCAACAATAAACCACTTAAATATTATATAAAGTAAACATTGACAGATCTGAAAGGAGAAATAGACAATAATTTAATACTAATAAAAGACATCAATAATTCACTTTCAAAAGTGGATAGAACACCCAGACAGAATACCTATAAGGAAGCAAAGGACTAGAAAACCCTATAGACAAACTAGACCTAATAGACATATACAGAATATTCTACCCAACAATAGTAGCATACACATTCTTCTCAAGCACACACATAACATTTCTCAGTAAAGAGCACATGTTAGTTACAAAACTAGTCTTAACAAATTTTAGAAGATTGATATCATACCAAGTATCTTTCCGAAATGCAATAAAATTAAACTATAAATCAATCGCAGAAGGATAACTGGAAAATTCACAAATATGTAAACATTTAAAAATACATTGCTGAACAACCACTGGGTCAAAAAAGAATTCAAAAATTACTTAAGATAAATAAAAATGAAAACACAGCATACAAATTATGGAATGCAGCAAAAGCAGTACTAGGAGGAAAGTTTATAGTGATGAAGACATACATTTAAAAATATTTTTTAAAAACCCTAACCTTAAACCTCAAAGAACTAGATAAAGAAAAAGAAACTAAGTCCAAAGTTAGTAGAAGGAAGGAAATAATAGAGAATAGAGCAGGAATAAATGAAATAGAAAATAGAAAAACAAATAAAAAACTTACAAAATTAGAGATTGTTTTTTAAGATAAACAAAATTGACATACCTTTAGTTAAATTAAGAAAAAAAGAGAGAGAAGACTCAAATAAATAGTACCAAAAATGAAAGAGGAAATATTACATCTAATACCATAGAAATAAAAATGATCAAAAGAGACTATTATAAACAATTATATGCCAACAAATTGAATAACCTAGAAGAAATGGATAGATTTCTAGAAACACAATCTACACAGACTGAATCATGAAAAAATAAAAAATCTGACCAAACCAACAATGATTAAGGAAATTATATCAGAATCATAAACCTACCAACAAATAAAAGTCTAGAATCACATGGCTTCACTAGTGAACTCTACCAAATATTTGAAGAATGAACACTAATTCTTCTCAAACTCTTCCAAAAATTGAAGAGGAGACAACCCTTCCAAATTCATTTTATAAGGCTGGCATTATCCTGTCCAAAGCCAGACAAAAACATTACAAAATAAGAAACAAAAGTGCAATATCCCTTATGAATAATTGCACAAAAATCCTTAACAAAATATTACCAAACCAAATTCAACAGTACATTAAAAGAATCATACACTGTGACCAAGTGGGACTAACCTGTAGGATGCAAGGATGATTCAGCATATGCAAATCAATTAATATGGTACACTACATTAACAGAATGAGAATTAAAATCATGATTATCCAAACAGATACAGAAAACACCTTTGACAAAATGCAACATCTTTCATGATTTTTTTTTAAAAAACTGTCAACAAACTAGGAATAGAATAAAAATATCTCAGCATGATATTGGTTACATATGAAAGGCTCACAGGTATAATCACATTCAATGGTAAAAAATAGAAAACTTTTCTTGTAAGATCAAGAACAAGGTAAGGTTGTCAACTCCTACCATTTCTATTCAACACAGTATTAGAAATCCTAGTCAGAGCAATTAGACAAGAAAAAGAAATAAAAGGCATATAAATCAGAAAGAAAGAAGTAAAATTATCTATTTGCAGATGACCTGATTTTATATGTAGAAAACTCTAAAGATTCCACAAAAAAATTGTTAAAACTAGGAAACAAATTCAGTAAACTGAATTTCTATATATTAAGAATAAACTATCTGAAAAGGAAATTATATTTACAATAGCATCAAAAAGAATAAAATATTAAGAAATGAACTTAAGTTGGTGAAATACTTGTTCACTGGAAATTATAAAAGATTGCTGAAAGAAATTAAAACAGACACAAATTGAGAGATAACAGTGTTCGTGGATGGGAAGACTCACTATTGTTAAAATGTCCATACTACCCAAGGCAACCTACAGATTTAATGGTATCTCCTTCAAAATCCCAATAGCATTTTTTACAGAAACAGAAACCAGTTCTATAAATCATATGAAACCACAAAAGACTCCCAATAGCTAGTCAATTTTGAGCAAGAATAACAAAGCTGGAGTCATCACACTTTCTGATTTCCAATAATATCACAAAGCTACAGTAACAAGGAAATAAATTCCAGAAAAGCAAAACTGGTCCACAAATATGTTCATTGTAGCATTATTTACAAAAGTAAAAATATGTGAACCTAAATGTTCATAATATGATATGAGTAAGTCAATTATTGTGAAATAACATTATAATGACATTATAAGATTAAATTAAAAGTTGAAGGATATTCTTAAAAGACCTAAATAAGCACAGAGATATATTTCCTGAATAAGAAGAATTAATGCCTTAATGATATCAATTTTTTCCAGATTAATATATAAATGTAACATAATACCAAAGAAATCTTGCTTTTAATTTGGACAAATTGACTCTAAAACTATATGGAAAAATTAATATATCATAAATATCAAGAAAATTGTAAAAGAAATACCTCAAAAGACTGCTTTCAGTAATGATTATAATACTGTTTTTATATTACAGTTATCAAAATTATGCATTTTGGCATACAAATAGGCATGCCGAACAAAACAGAGTAGTGTCCAAGGTAGATAGACATATATATTGAAATGTAATGTATGACATGTGACACTAAAAAACAGTAGAGAAATCATAGATTTTTCAATAAGAGTAGTGGAATAGTTAACTAAGCATTAAGAAAAAAAATAAATTTCATTCTCTATCTCATATAATATTTAAAAACAATCTCCAAAATAATAAAGCTCTATTTTTTTTTAAATCCTCACCCAAGGATATTTTTCCATTTATCTTTAGATAGAGTGTGAGTGGGAGAGAGAAACATTGATTGGTTGCCTCCCACAGGGCCCTGACCAAGGCCAGGGACCCAACCTCAACCCTGGTACATGCCCTTGAGCAGAATCAAACCTGCAACTCATTGGTCTGGGGGCCGAAGCTCCAACCGCTGAGCCAAACTGGCCAGGGCATAAAGCTCTATTTTTAAAAAATCTTTTAACAGTAGTAGACACAAAGAAGCAATACAGAAAACCCAGATCCTTAATAGAATACAACTGATAGATTTGACTAGGTGAAAACTAGAAACTTTGTGCAGTAAAATAGTCCATAAACAAAAACAAGAGAAACACAACAGATACACAGCTATGTTTACAATATGTTTAGCAAAGTGGTAATATATATAAATTGTAAAAGAGAACTCAAAAATTAATTTTTGAAAAGAAAAAAATACAAAAAATTGGCATAGGATTCAAAAGTCATAGCATAAGAGATAAATTTTAGATAATAATAAGCATATGAATTCAACCTCACAAGAAGTCAGCAGACTGAGGATTAGAAAAATAATAAGACAATATTTTGCTTATCAGACTAACAAAATTTATATTGATAAAATCCAATGCTGGCAAGGATGTGAGAAAATAGCATTGGTAGGAGGGTATATTGATGAATATTTTTGGAAGACTCTGGTGGTATATATGAAAATTTTAAATGTTCCCACCCTATGACCAGTAATCGCACTTCTAGGTCTTTCTTCTGCAACATTTTTGAAGAGCAATTTGGCAGTGATCTATCAAAATTTTAGTTCTCATTCTCTTTGACCCAACAATGCCATTTCGAAGTATCTATCCTAAGGCATATGCAAAGCTAATCATAGCAGCACTTTATACAATAAAAAGCTGAAATTACCAAAGATCTACCAATGGAAGAATGGTAGAATAAATTACAATTAGGCCACCATTAAAAAGAAGGGGTTCAGTCTATGGCTAGTAACCAAGAATATGTAAGTACATTAACCTTTAAAAAGACAAGTCACAGACATTGTTTCATTTTTAGCATGTGCATACATAGACATGACTACGTACATGTAGGAAAAAGAACACCAATGTGCTAACGGTGGTCATCTTCAGGTATGGAATTCAATGGAAGAAGGCGGGTGTTTGTCATCTGGAAGGATTATATTTTACTTTACAGATACAGATTTTTTTCAGTGTTGGGATTGTGCATGAATTTTTATTCTTTTGGCATTTTTAACATATTCTTTTTTCTTTTGTGTTCTATTTTTTAGGAAAAGAATGTAGTCCTCAAAGAAGAAAGATGAAGGACCAGTGACAAAGCTGTTCCCATTCAAGGAAGAGGAGAAAGAAGAGGGGCCTTGGCTAAAGCCAACATAGGCAAGTGACAGAGGAAAACTAGGGGCAGGCAGGGGCTGAGTGAAAGCCAAGGAATAAGAGCTTCCAGAGGAGGGAGCGAGGGGTGCAGCAGGCTGCAGAGAGGCCTGGGATGACGCGTCCAGAGAACAGGTGATGAGTAGCAGTGCTGGGAGCTGGGTGAGAAGAGGATTAGGAAGCTCTTTTCCACCCTGCCTATGCACCTTTGTAGAAACAAAGAAATCGGGGCCCCACCTTAAACTTCCTGAATTAGAAGCTCTGCAAGTGACACCCAGACTCGGTACCTTTGAAACACACCTCAGGTGATGGAGAAGTGTGGCCAGGGTTAAGAACCACTGAGTGAAGGCATTGACAGCATAGTGAGTCAGAGAAGCTGAGGAGTATAGATCATTCTTTCACCACGTTTGCCAGATGAAGAAAGGAGTGAATTCAATTGTAAAGCCACCAGAAGGGTTAGCAGGGTCAAGGAAGATAAGAGACTATCATAGGCAGAGATGAAGGAGTGCATGGGACAGAAAAGATGAAGTATGCACGGAGGAAAAGGGAAGGGAAAAAAGCAACCTCATGTTTCCAGACTTTCTGTTATTTGTCGGGCATTTCACATATGTTATCACCATTATTATTTCCTTCATTGGTGATTAATAATCACCATTATTATTATTATTTTGAGGCATATATTACTGCTCCCAATTTACTGTGTGACAAGCGAAGCTTCGGGAAGCCAAGTGAATAAGAGTAAGGAACAAAACCCATGCCAAGGGCTGAGCTCTTTCCTCTGCATCTGGCAGTGGACAAGGTCTTGGAGACAGTGGGAGGGATGGGGGCCAGGACTCAACTGGAGGAATAGCGTGGAGAAAAGTAGGAACACATCCACCACGGAGACAATAACAAGCCAGAGATGGGCAAATATGCAGAGAAGGAGGCAGTGACAAAACCACTGTGGGGCAGAGAAAAGAGGATGAAGTTCACCAGCTGACTTCCTTCATCGTCTCAATAAACCTGCAGAATCGTAATTCACCGAGAGTGAATGCGAGTGGCTTAGTGACAGTGCCTACATCCTGGGTGCTACACAACAGAGCAGAAAGTCAGCCTTGCCCTTCTCTCCCTGTGAGATATGGATTAGTCACTCAACAACCAGCCTTCATATGCTGGAAACCGTGAGCACAGAGGAGCTGAGCTGCCTGCAGCTGACTGGGAACTGCAAGGAGAAAAAGCAGGGTCCCTACCTTCCAAGAGCCGACAGTCTAGAATTACCTGGGGTGATTTTTTTTTCACCAGCTATTAAAATTGTCTGATTAGAACACCTCTAAAAATGGAATGACCCTTTGCTTTGCAAAAATCATATAGAAATATTCTTCCACTGAAGATCCCATGTCACCCAGGGGTTTTGAAAATAAAAAGGGGTTGCATATCGTCATGGCCACCCATGAACAAATATAAATATACATGAAAGAAGCATCTCACATTAGCTAAGAAAACCAGATGGAATCTATGGTTTAATTGTTTAAGGCTATGTTATTGAACAGGAAGCATTGGTGATTATGCTTGTGCAGGTGACTCTGGGCTTCCAGTCCAAAAAGATCACCAAAGCATCCTGGGATTAATGGCTTCCCCAGGCTTGGCAAGTAGATGCTGCTGAATGTCACTTGCCGGTCATTCCAGAGAGGCAATCAATCAAAGGGGGAAAGACCAGCATCTCAATAACATTTTCGTTGAAACTTGTCAGAAAAAGTTTGCTACCACTAATCCAAATGTCAACAGGTGTCCCCAATCTGGGGTGCAGTAAAAGAAAAAACTTTATTCAGATGAACCATATGCTAACTGGAAGCGATGCAGCCTCTGAAGGAAAGGGAAAGTTCACTTCCAGAAGACAAAGAGAAGTCCCACTTTCATAAAGTTCCTTCCCCATTCCTGATTGGTCCATATCTATGTAAATAAGGAACCCAAATTTGCAGTCTCATTGGTCCAAACAGCAATGTCCACTGTCCTAAATGGTTGGAATCGTGTCTGATTGGTAATTATGGAACTGCTCTGATTGGTCAGTGAAGATGCAAAGAAGGCTATAGATACTCAAGCCTGATTAGGTGGGACAGGTCTCAGTCTATTGGTTGAAAGAGAATCCCAGAAACTCCTTTATAAGGGTGGGCTCAGCCTGCAGGAACTCAGTGCAGGAGGCTGGCAGCTCAGTCTGTGGTTTTCCCCTGGAGTTCAGCCTGAGTAAGATCTCCTGTCAGCAATGGCTTCTAGATTCTGATTATGAATTTGAACCCAATTAACCACAAGCAGTCCTTCTTGGTAATTATATCTCTTCTTGAGGCCAACAAACTCAATAGCCTTTGTTTAAAATATTTTCTTGGTGCCCCTCTGAGTTATGAAACAATCAAATGCAATATTAATGACATCAGACAGACACTAGCAACTTACTGATTGAGGGATAACTATTTGATTCAGGGAGCCATTTCTATTTGTTTCAGTCATTTTCTTTTGCCAGAGAAAAGGCGGTGGTTGTGCATGTAAAAAAAAAAAAGAAAGAAAGAAAAAAGAACCACGTACAGCCCTATTAGAAAAGGTAAATCCTATATCTGTGGAAAACAACAGAAGTGTGGATTAGTTAGGCACCACCAATGTTTCTCTGTTATACTCATGTGGCAGAGAAAAAACACAGCACCCTGGAAGTTTGGGCCTTGGGGTATCAAAAAAGAAAGCAAAACTTCTTGGGTCACTGACTATTTTCTTTTGCCCCTTTTGCTCTGAGCCTTCCTTCTCAGCAAAGGTGAGAGTCAAATCCCTGGAGCCCCCTTCAAATGTGGTCCATCTTACTGTACAAGGTTATTCAGAAATAAGGAAAGAAATTTGACTCGGAGACACTCCACATCTTGGCTGCCAGGAGAACTATCACCTTTGAGGTCACTGAGTTTATTAAGCCATTGCTAGTATTGTTTTGTCTGTCTATTTTCTGGTTCTCAGTGAAAGGTGGGTGGCCCTGATCGTGCAACACCAGGCTGAGGGGATCCGTTATTTCTTCTGCACATCTTCGCTGCATGCTGGCTCCTCCAAGAACCTCCCAAACTGGCAGGCTCTGGACATTTTGCACGCTGAAGAAAATCACTGTTTTGCCTCCAGCAAGGAACATAAATGTTGCAACACTGACTCCTCCCCTAATGAAGAAAGAGTGAACAAGTGCACCAGTCGAGCTCCTACTACTCACAAAGCCACGGGGCTGGGGACGGTGGGACCGCCGAGATCCCCTGCCAGCGTCCTCTGCGCCGGGCTTCCCCCGCCCCCTTCCCTTCGGGTCCTACTCACTTCTCTCCCTCTTTCTGGATTTTACCGGCTGTTGAGAAACAGCTTTACCCAGTGGAGCTCCGCGCTCTTTTGCAGGAAGTGCTCACGGCTGATATGGCAGACTTTGCTCCCTGACAAAAGTAAGTAGCTGCAACGGGCGAGTGCGACCAGGGCTGCGGGTTCGAGGCCAAGCCCGGGAGAAGCGCCAGGACGGCCGCGGGCTGCCCAGCAGACGCTAGACAGCAGCCTGAGCCCCGGAGGGGCTGGGAAAGCTGGGGCTTATTTTGTTTTGTTGTTTTTTTAATTGAATTTATTGAGGTGACATTGGTTCACAAAACCATACAGGCTTGGCTTTGGCCGCAGCCGGCGTTCAGGTCCGCTCTCGGGGGACCAGAAATGCCGCCCCCTCCCCAGCCTTCACAACTGCACGTTCGTCTCTTTTAAAGCATCTTCGGATGCACCCTTTGGCTGAGTTTCGGCGTGGCGGTGGAATTCTCAGGATGTAAATTATTTACGTCAAATTGGGGGGGAATGGGGAAGAGTAGGGGCTCAGACAAGGGGATGCGATGACAGCGGACCCTGGATTTTCCAGCCGCCGCCGCGGAGCGTCGCGCTGTCGGCCGGGAAAGTTGTGCCGCCTGCGCCCACCCGACGGGCGCGACTCCCCCGGCGGCGGTGGGGGCCGGTCGGCAGCCCCGGGCTGAAGCCGTACCCCGGAGCGGGAGGGAGGCGCGGCGACCTGGGCAGAGGAATTTCAGCCCGAGGGGAGAGAAGGAGAGCGGGGCTGAGCCCGGCGAGGAGGAGGCGGGAGTCGGGCAAACTCCGGTGACGGTGACGGGGGGCCGGAGAGCAAAGGCTGGAGTTCTAGCTCTTCGAGTCGGAAGAGATCCTTTTAGTGACCTCCACCTGGATCCCGGGGAAGCAGCCCAATGACAGGCCATTTAGGGTTTTCTCTGATTGGGCTTGAAAAGGTTGCTGACCGTCATTATCAATTTGGAGGGATTCGTTCGTCTTCATTCAAGCTGGCTGGCGAAGATTTCCCACCTGAGTCCCACGCTGCTTGGTCAACGGAGTGCTGCTAACCCTGTCTCTGCCCTGGCTGGCAGCCGTGGGCAGGACTCTTCTCTTCTCTGGGCCTTAGTTTTCTTGGCAATATTTAGGAAATTAATTATTCCATATATAATATATATCCTATTAAACATTATATGTGTGCATTTATATGTGGGTAAAAGTGCTGAATAGTGCAAGGAAGAAGCAGGTGAAATTTTTAATTTTAGTGGTTCTTTAAAATTGGAGGTCATGGCAGGAAGAGATAAACCAAAGAACTTATATGTATATATGCATAACCAGTGGACACAGACAACAGTGAGGGGAAGGCAGGGGGTGGGTGGGGGAGCAGGGAGGCTGGGGTCATGGGGGGAAGAGGGATATCTGTAATACTTTCAACAATAAAAATAAAAAAATAATTATAAATTTAAAAAAATTTAATGGGAAAAAGTAATTAGAGATCATGGGTCCTTTTGAGAATTAGCTCTGAGCTTCTTCCAGGGTAGGGGTGGGGGGATGTTCTGATGGAATGTACATAAAAATTTGCAAGAAATCCCTGATGGTTCATAGACACTCCCTGTATTACCCTGCATGAACCCCAGGTGAAAATTCATTGTCTAAAGGAAGCCTTCCTATGGAAGACCTACATCAAGACCCATCAGCCAACCTCTGCTGGCTGTTGGACTGGCTGTGGGAATAATCTCCAGGCTTTCCCCCTGGGCCTGGAGTCCCCCATGTTGCTGGAGGTGAAAGTCCTCCATGAGCTCTGGGGATACAGTTTCCTAAGGGCTTCACCAATCTCTGCCTCCTGGGGAACCCTCCTCACAAACTCTTTAAAGACTTTCCCAAGGTAGTGGTCCTCATCCTTGGAGTTTTCCATCCTGCAGACAGTACTGGAGAGCCCCCTGCAGAGGGTCACTGTCTGTCTCAAGGAGAGCTCTTCAGGTCACCTATCTGCGTGTCAGACAGTGAGACCAAGGCTTGGCTTTGAAATGAAGTGCCATTTGCTCCCCAGTGCACAGTAGGAATAGTAAATGGTGTTCTTCTGGACCTCTGCACTTGCCTTTAGAGGACTAGGGACTCGGGTTTTGTGGGACCCGGCCAGCAAGGTAGAGCAGAGAACACTCGGAGCTTTTCGACCCAACAGACTGGGCTTCAAATCTTGATTCCCACACTTCAGTAGGTCACTTCTCTGAGCCTCACTTTTCTGTCTGTAAAATGGGGGACAATACTGCCTTTCTTGCACTGTTTTCAGGAGAATGGAAGAAGTACTTATATATAGTGCTTGATCTATAGTCAATGAAAAGCTGCTATTATTAATATTAATGTAAGGTTATAAGTAAGTGTTAAATAGTTTCATGCTGTTTAGAGCACTCTCTCTCCTATAGGGTTTATGCCAGTAGAAGAAAGAGTAAAATCAATTCTGGTCTAAATATTCTTAAAGATGAGTGGTGGGTTCAGAATGCAGAGTTGGGTTTACTCCTTCCTCTTCATCAAGTAGAGCACTCTGTTGCCAGCAAGTGAAATACATCCAGACTGACATGGATTCTTAACTGTTTTTCTCAGTTCTGTTTTGTAATCTTGAATACAAAACAGCTAGAGCTTTGCCTATAGCTACTAACAGCTGGGCATGGAAACTGGAGAGGTGTCCTGGCTGCGTCCATCTCTAGCATACACCAGAAGCTATCTTTGTACAGAGAAATGTCCCACTGTGATCTTTCAAAGTTTGGCATAGATTTAGCCAATTTAGCTTTCCCTCTCTCTCTCTATCTCTTTCCCCCACCACCCCTCTGCCATCCTGGCCCCTCAGTTGAGAGAATTTGGATGATGTGGAAATATGGGAAAGAAATATCACAACCTTCAAAGGAAATGGGGTAGCCTCAAAGTACCCATTCCAAAGATTGATCAGTATATTCTTGCAAGGCATTCTTGCATGCAAAGATGGCAATATTAATACCTACTCTTCGTTGAGCCTTCACGCTGTACTGAGAGCGCTTTCGTACATAACCTCAATGATTTTTTATATCAACATTGCAGGGTATAAATTACCATTTAAAGCTTTACAGATAAAGAAGCTGAGGCTTATCAAAAATTACATAACTTGCCCAGTCTGCATATCTGGTAAAAAGCAAAAGCTGGGATCCAAGCCCAGGTCTGTCTTTGACACTCAGACTTTTTCCCAGTGCTGCCAAGCTTCATTTCAGAAAGTCGTATCATGCAAACTGGGTCCCAGTTCTTCTTCTAAAGAGCAGGAATAACCAAATCTTCTGGATGGTTTTAAGTGGCATGAACATACACTTTTCATTGTTTTTAGGCAGCAACAATAAAATCACCTGTGGAGAATCATTTTCCTAACCCTTCCCACATCCTGCTGTTAGCCTCGGGATACCAAATAGCGAACAAACCTCAGCAAGTGAGGCTGGCTCTGGGCCATTGACTTCCTGAGCAATCCTTTTAGGTTAAAAAGAGCTATAGGATTTCCATTTTCTCCTGCCTTCAGAATTAGGGTACCATGTACATTTACCTCCCTGGGTTAAGCATTCATTCATTAAACAAATATTTGTTGAGCTCTGAATAGATAGACACGGTCCTGGCTCTTGTGAAGCTTCTATGCTATAGAGAGTGACAGATGAGAGGCAGGGAACAAATATATAAATGAGATAATCTCAGATGTTGATAAATGCTATGTAGAAAGTAAAGAGAGGCTAGTGATTCAAGTGTACCAGGTCTGAAAAGCAACTTTAAATAAGGCAGCAGAGAAAATTTCCATAAGAACATTATGTTCACGCTTAAACTTAAACGTGCATGATGGGAGGGGGCCAGGCCATGAAGATCTGGGGAAAGGGCTGCCTTAGCAGAAGAAACCTCAGGGGCCAGATCCGGAAGTGTAATGCAGGACGCGGTAGAGCCTCAAATACAATGAAATGACCCCCTTAGAAACCAGGTTGGGTTTTATATGGGGGAAATGGTTGTTTCAATGCCGTGCTGTGTACTTTATACCAATCTTACTCTCAACTATCTGGTGAGTTAGCTATTTTTGCCTTGATCTAATAGTTGGGGGGTGGGAGGGAACAGGACTCATAGAGATTATGCAGCTAGCCCAAGGTTACAAAGCTAGTATTTGAATCCCATAGTCTGTTTTTCTCTAAAGCCCAAACTTTTTGGTAACCTAGCATGTAGCCTTTGAGATCATCTCTTCTAGGGGACAGTGAAAATATCAACAGTATGTTAGGTAGCTCAATGTCAACAATGATTTCTAACTGATGTCCCAAACTCCAGGTGGTGTGTCCAAACCTGTCCTGTGCAGCACTAACCCCGTGGCTACTGGGTACGAGAAACGTGACTAGTCCAAACTGAGATGTGCTGAAAGAATAAAACACACCTTCAGTTTCAAAGAACTAGAACCCCCCAAAAATCTCATCAATTTTTATATTGATTGCAAGTTAGAATGATAATATTTTGGATGTATTGGTTGGATGAAATATATTAAAGTTAATTTCATCTGTTTCCTTTGGATTTTCTTAATGTGGTCGATAGAAACCTTTCAATCACACTCGTGGCTCACATTGTATTTCCATTGAACGGCACTGGTATAAGATAATAGTTTGACAAAAGATAGAAGAAAGTTTCTTCCTTCTTCCTAGCATAGCCATTCCTCTGTTCTTGACTCAGACTCCATCTCAAGTCTGCCCCCATATTAAGTTATTCAGTGAAGCAGTAAACAAGAGAAAAGGAGTTCCCTCTCTGCTCACTCCCAACCCGAGTGGAGCCCCTTCGTCAGGTCACTAGTGGATTTGTTGAAACAGACCCAGTAGTTACATTCGTCATTACCCATCCTCTTACTCGGGCACATCGCAAGAAACTTTCAAACATCCTATGACCAAAGAGTCCCTTTGAATCTGGGTTTTCAGTTTCAACTTTAGATCACTTCCCAGGACGATGTCCTTTTCATTCACGGCACTTCATAAAGTCAAACTAGAAGTCAGCCAGGGCTTCTTGTTTATGTGCAAAGCTCCCGAAATAAGTCATCTCACTGTGGTGATAAATGTTTCTTCCTCTGTGTCTTTTTGCTTAAAACAGTTTAAACAAGACACAGCCCCAGTTTCCAGAAGAGCTGCTCCAAGGACATCACAGAAGGCCATTGGGGTTTCTTTTGTCCACTAGCTAAAGTGGCCCTTGAGTATGTCAGTGAAGTAAAGGTCTGATTTGTTCCTGCAGTTGTATCTCTTCCAAAGGGGAGAGCAGTCAGACTCTGGTATTGTGAGAGGAAGCCTCTGGCCCGGGCTGTCTGAGGCCTGCATTCTACTTGTCTACGGGTTTGGTTTGTGTGTTACCCTCACCCTCCTTCCCCAGCAATCCTGTAGTGAGGTCAGAACTGAGGAGATAATGCCACATCAAGGGCTAATGGGGAAATGTGCTATAAAAATGTGGGGCCATGGCTATCCCTGATGACCTGAGGGCTGACGGCCTCTGCGGACATCTGTCTGCAGACAAGAGTCTCTTCCTGGGGCTAGAGCAGCAGCACTATATAAGCTGCTCTTTGAAACATACGAGTACCATTTGTTCATGTCCACTTGAAATCTAAATCTGGAGGGAACATAGCAGTAAGAAGCTGATAGGAAAGAATTTTCATGTATCTACATCAACAGTAACACACATGTTCGGCATCTCCCAAGCCAAGAAATCAGGGCCAGACTCCAGGGGGAAAATAAACGACTAATAAAACCAGGTCCTCCCTCTGTTACCTAGTTGGGAAGATGGGCAGAAACGTAAGACATCAAGAACAACATAGTACAACATTCAGTGTTACGTGAGTGATACAATTAGAGTTTGGAGATTCCAGAGGGCAGTGTTCCCTAAGCCCTAAAGTACATTGAGAAAGATAAGGCGAGAGATGGCCACTGAAGTATGTAAGGCCGTCAAATAGACACATGGAGACAGAGATGGGGCACTCCGCGTAAGGAGAAATGCACGAGTGGCATGGAGGTGGAGATGTGTGTGCAGTGTTTGGTGATGTGAAAGAGAACGGTTGGAATCACAGAGAAGATTTAAAAACTACGGGTGCCCCCACCCCATCTCCAGAGTTTTCATTTAATCAGTGTAGGAATGGGACATGCATATCAGTGTTGTTTTAATTCCCCAGAGTATTCTAATGTGAAGCCAGAGTTGAAACTCACTGAGCAAAATCACCAGGTCTTTAGATCATAATCATGGGAAATAAAATTAAAAAGGTAATATTTTAAAGAGAATTCAATGGACAATCAAGGTGTATGCTCTTTATTTGTGGAAATTTTATATACATGTATATTTCTATGTAGTATTTTTAATGCACAGATAATGTTCTTTGTAGTGATTCCATCGACTTGGGTATTATAATAAAAAGTGTAAGCAGCTGCCCCGTCCCATATGCTGTGTGCTTTTGGGGTGCTCTGTAGTTAACCTGAGATACGTGTGGGGCAATTGGTATCTCATAGCTGCTCTTACTGACCAAGCTTTGTGTAATCATTACAGGGGGATTTATTATCATACCTATTAGTGCCAACAATAGCTGTTATACAACAATCTGTAATCTCCCCTCACTTCTCCAACTTTACAAATTAAGAAATTGAGTTTAATTACTTGCCTTGAGCCTTGAGTTGGCTGGCAACAGAGGTAAGAGTCGAATTCTCAGCCACTGACTTGCCCATGTGTTATTTGGCTCCCAACGTGTGCCCAGTCTCCTGTTTCAGAAAACTCTGTACCTGGCAATGTTATTTCTTCAATGAACGAAATTAGTGTTGTAGACCAGTAGGTGAAAGACGACTAGTCTGGCTGAGCTGCCAGCACTGTGATGAGTGTTAGCAGCTCACCAGCAGGCAGCCACAAGGGTCCCAGGAGCCTGCGTGGAGCTTCCCTGTGTGAGCTGCCATTCAGGTGGGAGCTTGGTCAGGCCCTCGTACAGCTCATCCCATTGGCACTGCAGCCTCTTTAGGACAAAAGGGTAGGTCAAGTTTGTGCCATCCCCAAATCATTCTTTTCTTTTTCTCTGTCTCACAATCTATTATTGATTTAAGAGTGGTTTCCGATATCTTTAGCTATATCAAAAAGCATGTGAGAGTCATCTCAGGAGCTTTAAAAAGTGTGGCTGCCCAGGCCCCATCCATAGACCCCTTGAGTCAAGATACTAAGAACGAGTCCTGGGCATCATATTTATTTACAGCTCTTCAGGTGACGCCACAGGGCATCAGCAAGAGCTGATCTTACTGCTCACTAGGACCCAAATCTTCATCACTTATTTCTAGCTCTTGTTTTAGGTGGCGTGGACTCTGGAGAATCATCCAAACCAGATTTTTGTCGGGTAACAATGTCATCATTCTGCTCTTTAGAAAGTATGATTTCTGCCCAGCCGGTGTGGCTCAGTGGTTGAGCGTAGACCCATGCACCAAGAGGTCGTGAGTTCGATTCCCAGTCAGGGCACATGCCCAGGTTGTGGGCCCGATCCCCAGTGTGGGGCATGCAGGAGGCGGCCAGTCGATGTTCTCTCTCACTGATGTTTCTATTTCTCTCTCCCTCTCCCTTCCTCTCTCTCTAAAAACAAAGTATGATTTCTAACATCATATCAAGTGTTCTACCTGTATAATCCAACTCCACACTCAGAGGGGCCCTGCATAGCCTCATGACTAAAATTCATGTATGTGCAGTTTGGAAATCAGGTTGCCAGAAACTTGATAATTATGAGATTGAGAGATAAAGATTAATCTTCCCTGCCACCCATGCACTACATTCCCGGTTGCTATGTTGATCTTTAGTTAACCGACACTTGCTTTCCTGTCTCAGACATTTTAAAGCCAATTAACTTCATTCCTGTTCACACCCTTATTAAAAATATAATTAAAGCCGTATTCTCCAGGGACTGTCATTGGGTAGACTTTACAAGGTGAATTGGCTCAAAACTAACTTGGTTGTCTAAAACCTTCTCAGTCTCAGGAAATCAGTCGGGTTGCAGAAGCTTCCAGCATCAGCCTGGGCTTAGGTAGTCCTGAATTTTGGTTTGGAAAGGGCCAATTACAAGTCACCCCACATACAGAAGAACCTAGGATATGGAAAATTATTCCAGAATCAATCTGAGAATAATTATTCAGGGTCCAGTTAAGTCTAAGACTCCAGCCTTTCTCAGAAAGTTGTATTACTACCAAAAAGCAGCAAAGTTTTTGAACCAAATTGCGAGGGAGGAGATGATGTACCTCAGTACTTCTCTGGAATCCTAAAATGACAGGATTCGGAGAAGATAAGAAATTGTCAAGGAGATTGCAGGGAGGAGGTGGGCAAAGGTCTGCTGTGAGACACGCATCCTGGGCATTGACAATTGTTATTCACTTAATTATTATTTACGGAGCGTCAGCTATGTGCCAGGGGGTGTTACAGAAGCTGGAGATGGAGTGATGAAGTTATTGTTGTCCTGGAGTCTATATGCCAATGAGAGGAAACACCCTCATTAAGAAAGAAAGAAAGAAAACGGAATAAGTTAGTGCTATAAAAACATCAAATGAGGTGAAGAGAATAGAGTCTAATGAGGGCTGATTTAAATAGGCTTACGAGAGTTGCCATCTCTGAGGAGGTGGCATTTGAGCTAGGACATCAGTCTTAAAGAGAAAGCCACACGGAGATCAGGAAGCGAGCAGACCAGGCAGAGGGAACAGCAGGAGCGAAAGCCCTGAGGTCGGAAAAGGTTTGACATGTTGGGAAAACAGAAAGGAGAACAGTGCGGACCGCAGGGCGGGAGGAGTAAAGAGCTGGGCCAGAGAGCAGCCGAGCGGGTGGGACGGAGTTAGGATTTTAAGTGTTTTAAAGAAATTCATTTAAGTAAGGGAGCGACGTGTTTTACATTGCATTTTAGAGATGGCTCGGGTTTCTGTATGGAGAGTGGATTGTAGACTGGAAGCAGAGGGAGCACTTGGGGACTGATTAGAAGTTCAGCATGAGGAGGGACCCACGAGGGCAGCTGCATCAGGGTGGAATGTTGGAATCCGGAGCAAATCTGAAGGCAGGGCCGTCTTGGCGTTCAGGTGGATAGAGCCAGTAAAAGTGAGGGCAGGCCTAGTCCTGTCTGAGATCACTCTCCTGCCCCTTCCCGGCTTGAGCCAAACTTGACTGGCTGTGAGCCAAAATGGAACGACCTCAGGTGTTGTTTGGAAACATGAGGGATTTTGACCTTAACTTGTTTAAGCCAAAAGAAAAAGAAAAATCCTGTCCAAGGCAACATAACTGTTTGCTGCTTTTTACCTCCTAACCATCAAAATATCATCCTGTCTCACAGGACCATTCCGATTGGCTTTGCTGTTTTTTATTACTTTGCTTTTCATAAGTGCTGAAATGTCACATTCCCATTGCTAGTTTCTCTCTTCTCTGTTTCGACGCTTCGGCTGTTTTTACTGTCCTTCACACTGTCGACATTTACACGTGGCGTTTCGCAGTTGGTCAGTTTCTCCATGTAAGTGTTAACATCATTGTAGCAAGCTTCCAACCAGCACTTACTATATTCAAGGCACTGTCTTAAGAATTCTACATTTTTTAAAAAATTATTTTTATTAATTTATTTTTGCTACAGATGTTTCTCCTTTTCCCCCCATTGACACCCTCCTCCCTATCCCCCCACCCGCCCCGTTCCCAGCTTTGTTGTCCATGTCCATTGGTTATGCATACATGCATATAAGTTCTGTGGTTCATCTCTTCCCCCCCCACCACCTCCTCCTCTGAGGTTTGTCAGTCTGTACCCCACTTCTATGTCTCTGGGTCTATTTTGTTCATTAGTTTGTTTAGTTCATTATATTCCACAAATAAGTGAGATCATGTGATATTTGTCTTTCTCCGCCTGGCTTGTTTTGCTTAGCATAATACTCTCCAGATCCCTCCGTGTCGTCTCAAAGGATAAGAGATCTTTCTTTCTTGCAGCTGCATAGTGTTCCATTGTGTACATGTACCACAGCTTTTTTTATCCACTTATCTATTGATGGACACTTGGGCTGTTTCCTGATCTTAGCTATTGTAAATAGTGCTGCTATGAACATAGGGGTACATACATTCTTTTTTTTTTTTTCTTTATTGATTTTAGAGAGAGAGGAAGGGAGAGAGAGAGAAAAATAGAAACATCAATGAGAGAGAACATCGATTGGCCACCTTCTGCATGCCCCCACTGGGGATTTGGCCCACAACCTAGGCATGTGCCCTGACCGGGTGCCCTGACCCAGTGCCCTGACTGGGAATCGAACCAGTGACCTCTTAGTGCATGGGTCAACGCTCAACCACTGAGCCACACCAGCCAGGCCATACATTCTTTCTGAGTGGTGTTTCAGGCTTCTTAGCATATATTCCTAGAAGTGGAATTTTACATTTTAATGCATTTAACCCTCCCAGCCACCCTTTGAGTACACACTCATTAGTATTGCTATTTTATAAGTCAAGAAGCTGCAGTAAATAAAGAGGTTCTGCCATTTGCTCCAGCTTACACAGGTTTTGACCTGAGTGTGACCGCAGAACTCCAGGCTCTCGGTCACTAAGCTGTGCCACTTCTCATCTGTCTCCTCGGCACACTTTCCCATATAACGAAAGCTGTTATCTTCAGATTCAGACTTGTTTCTCCTGGGAAAACAAAAAACAAAAAAACCCTAAGGCACCACTAGGAGGCACTGCTACTGGGCAGGGCTCCCAGAAATGGGACTGGTGGGGAAATGGCCTGATTTCCAGGCTGGGTGATGCAGCCCTTTTCCCAGAGGGCCTCATATCTAAACCACCGGCCATCTGCCCAGGTAGCAGAATAAACCCCACTGAGGAAGCTGGCTGGACAAAGTTGCCAACAGCAGAGGACTCTCAATGAAATGCCCTCTCTTCTCCTCATCCCCTCTTCTGCCCACTACTTTGGTTCCTGCGTTGTACCCACCTACCTGTCCCTTCTCAAAGGACTGAAGAAATCCCAGTTATCTGATAGCTGTGCAGCAAATTCTAGCTGTTCTCCAGGGTCATTTGAGGTTGGCCCTTAGAAATCAACAAAAAAGAGTTATCAATTCATTTATCACATTTTTGTTTTAAAAATAGTGAAGATTCTCTCCAAAGTTTTATTATTAGAAGTGACAAAAAGCCTGGGGAACACGATAGTTCATGTTGTCTGTCTACCTTTCACGGCATATCTGCTTCCAGAAAATTCTTCTCTCCTAATCAGCACAAGAGTAACAGTCCTTCCCCCCTGCCTATTGGTAGTAACAGCAATGAGTTGAACAGAACTGAAGTTTATACAGACATTCATTGAGGTTTCTTTAACTCCATTAATGAGTTCTTCAGTAAGACTGTAAAGGCAGGAATTGGGATGATTCACTTCTATGTTATAAGTTTTAACTTGTTATATATGTCAGTTAAATAGAAGGCATATATATATATATATATATATATATATATATATGCAGCAATTGCCATATGGTAATTTTTCATAGCGAATTGGCATCCCTTCATTGGAAATGCTGAATTTATCTGATCATCAATCTGTTCATGCCACTGTTTGATTTTCAATAAAAATGTTATTTTTAAATGTCATATAGTACATGTCAGATGTTTCCTATGGTGATCTTAACCTCCAAATTCAAAACTACAAAGGAAAAAGAAAACTATAGTTATAATTGCATTAGACTATCATCGTATGTAAGTTAGGAAGATCACAGTGGAACATCACTTAATTGAAGAAAGTTTGAAAGCCATTTCCACTTTGAATATCCCCAAATAGCTCAGAATCTTACTACTAGACTAATTTTTTAAAATTCATCTTCAAACCAGTAAGATAAATTCCTCCTTTAATGAACAGTTTAGACTAAATGTTCAGCAGAAAGGGAGGGTGAACATCTAGCAAATGTGGGTGTGTCTAAAACCAAGTCACTCAAAGAGCAGAGCAATATGCTGGCAGCTATGTGTTCATAAGTGTGACTCCATCACCTCACTGGGGTTTGGACTGGTAGAGTTTTATTTTCCTTTTAGCAAACTTTTCTGCTTTTACTTTTCAGAGGACATCACTGAAACCGTAACACTTCAGATCTGTGACTTTTACATTTCTGTTTATTTTTGTACATGGTTTAAATTTCAAGGAACAAAAGAGTATTCCCTTTTCTGTCCCGCAGACACTCATTGCCCCCACAGGCAATCACTCTTATGAGATTATTATAAAAAATACACCACATATATGAATATGGGCTAGATGTCCTTTTTTAGTTATTTCACATCCAAGATGCTGACTCTGTGTAGCCAGAACCTACATTCTATTGCTGATCTCTCAGTCCTACTAACTCTTGATTTTTATTGATCCTGGAGCATCCTCTCTGAACTCAGGCGCATTGTTCAGTGTGGCTATGAAGGGATGAACAGCAGTCTTTCCAGAGAAGGGTCCATCTGCCAAATACAGAGGAGGAGATGAAGCTGCATGAGATGCCCACCTGTGGGTGTCAGTGGCCGTGTGCTTTCAGTGGTGAGTTTACAAATAATCCAGATGGAGTTATTAAGTTTTAAGGTAAAAGTCCTGGGACCTAAGCTCTCTTAGGCTCTGTCTTCTGCAAGGATTTAGGGATATTGGGGTTCACTTCAGCTCCCAAAGCTGCCACACATACTCACTTTCAGGAGGCTGAAGATATAAGCTCCTTCCTGCATTCACCAAGCCTCACTGCCATTATGGGTTGTGGAAGTCTGTCAGCAGGAAAGGAGTGCATGGGTTGGATGTCGCGAAGGATGGGTGGAGTGGAAAATCAGTCAATGGAGCTAGTTACTTGTTAAGATTTGGGAGGAGTATGAGCGAATGTTAAACCTGTGACCCAAAGGAGAATTCTATTTATCTTTATTGTTTTAAAATTTTTAGACTCTTTAATTGTAACAAGACTAACAACAACAATGACTAAAAGTTTCGACTATATCCTGTGTGCTAAACATTACTCTAAATGCTTCACTTGTTATCGACATAATAGCTCACTACAGACAGATCTGTTCCCATCTTACAGAGGAGAAAATGTGTCAGAGACACTGGAAAAAACTCGCCTCAGGTCTAAATCTAAGATTTGAACCAGTGAACAACTGAACTCAGGTGGTGGGCTTTAGAATTGAATCTTAAGAATGAAACAGGTATGTAACAGACAGAACCTTAAAAGTACAATGAATTTTAGAATGTACTCATTCTACCCATGGTGTGATTCCATGACCTTTATTAATCACCTTGTGTTAGTCATATGCTTACTATTGATCAACACCACTACGTAGTAAACTGCCAGAGGGCAGGCTCATGACTGACTCACCTTTGTATACTCCATCTCAGAGCCTACCAATGGCTTTCAAATTGCAGTATTCAATAAGTGAGTTAAACCTATCGGAAAAGAACTTTTCAAATCATCACAGATTACAGATGTTTGAAATCAAATCCTTGTCAGTGAATATCATTTCTAACTAAATCACTGTCCAAGTGACCTAAAGGAATGGAATTTTGCTAATTACTTGTATAAGTCTGGACTCCAAGTCTATAAGGCAGCAAACTGTCTTTGTGTTGACCTATGTCACAGGTTGTCCATGGTCATCATGTACTAGTGGCTAGTTATATGCCTATCTCCTCTAAGGTATCATATAAGGCCTAAGAAATAAGTCAACCTCATTATTTCACCTCTCTTCCACTACATTCAGAAAGATTTCCTTTTTCTTCCACTTGCCACACTATCTCCACACAAGCCCCCAAGTCCTTTTTTGTTTCCACTCCCATTCTATCGTCTGCTCTCCTCTGCACTGAATGTTTGTAAGAATGTGTTAAAGAACTTGATACAACTGTTCAGACCACCATAGTTCAAGAAATGAACAGTCCCAGCATTTGCATTTTAATAACAATGGTTCAACCTAAAGTCTTTGCTGGTGGAACTATCACTAGCAGCTAGGTGGGGGAGACCTACTTGGGGAGGTGAAGACCTCCAATCACACCTTGCTGCTCCTTCTGCTGCCTTCATGTAATTACAGTTGTGAGAAGCCTAGTTGGTATCCCACTGACTTAGAAGTAAGCCCTCAATACCAGAGCTCCTATTTCTAAACATCAGTGGATTAGGGTCTTCCAAGAACTTGGAACTTGACCTCAGGGTGAAAGGTTTTTGTGCATCTTGCAAATGAGAGCATTCATTGGAATCAGACTAAGCATAAATCTCAGCTCTAAGTTTTCAGGGGTGAAACTATAGAGCAAGTTAGGCACCTCTCCTGCCTTACTTTCTCATCTATACAATGAGGACACTAAAACATACATTCTAGGGTTGCTGAGAAAATGAGACAAGATAAGGTATGCTGAACACTTGGCACCAAGGAAGTACTCAATTCATGGGAGGCACTAGTATCAACTTCATAAAAAAAGTCATGACTTAGTAGGGAGACCTACAGATGTACAGTCAACAGGCAGAATTCCAAGGGCATGGAGTAAATGTTGGGTCTGAGCTTAGCATAAATAAATGAGCCTGTAAGACCCTCAGAACTCCTTGTACGAGCCACTCAGTTCAACCACTTCCCTTCCTTTTCCCACTTCGGCAGCAGACCAACATGGCACTTCTGGTTGGCAGCCCTTGTCATAGAATCTACCTTCTCTGAATACAAACACCACCTATTCCTTCTTCCTGCTGACTGCTTCAAGGCTCTGCCACTGAGAAGGTGTGTGACCCATGGAAAGTGTGCTAAACTCCTCCTGAGCTTCCGCCTCCTCATGTGTAAAAACAGAGATGATAATACCTATACTCCAGGACGGATTTTGAGATTGGAGTAAAATAATGAATGAGAAGCACCTCGGCCATAGTTGGCCCTCAAAATGAGTTTGCTCGCCTCTCCCATGACCGCATGCTTTTGGATGGTGTAAGCAGTGTGTCACACATGGGATGATACATAGTTTGTTGGTTTGGTGCTTTGTAAACCCAGACACAAATGGCAAACTTTGAAGGTCATTGCTCTTGCCAAATACTTAACCGGAGAGCTAGGTTATGAGCCTTTGGAACCCAAATCTGATAAGTACTCAGGAAACCTCCTCAAGACAGATGAAGCTCATAGATTAGCTGAATAGACCTTCTCCATTTGCCCCACATTTTATGCCAGCAGGCAAATCAGAGCTGGTTGGGCAGTGTGCAATTCTGAGAAATGAGGAGAGGGCAGAAACACCTGTTCTTCCTGTAGTAAAGCCAAAGCAAATGGAAAAAGCTCAGAAATGTATCAGCACCATTGGCAAGCACGATGGGAAAGGCTGGGAATGTGCTGCAAAAACTCACATTGCTGGAAAGCACTGCTCCCACTGGTGCTAGGGAGCCTGCCAGACTGGCCTCAGCCTGGACAAAGGACCACATGGCCAGGGGTTGGGCTCTGCAGGAACTGGGCCCCAGGCATTGAGGATTGAAAACCAACCTAACAAAGCATGCTTGTTTCCACTTGTGAGAGATGAAACGATAGGAGTGTTGTGATGCACTAACCCACATCCAAGGCCAAACAATTATAAAGGCAAAATGCCTGCCTTCCTTTGGCCACGTGGAAGGGGCCTCAGACTTGGGCGGTTGTGCCACCACTGCTGGTGACCGCACCAGAAGGAACTGTCAGGCTTAGATGCTGGTTATTATTCGTGATTTCATTTTAGTTCTTTCCATTTATTTCTAATTCCTTAGACAGAACTGTGATGAGTGGTATAAAAGAAAACTTTCATTTGTGAACAAAATGTATGGTAAGAATCCAATAGCAAAAATCTGCAAGAGACTAAAATTATAAGAACAACAGTAACACCGGCTCTAAATATCTTGTGTTGTGTTGTTAAGGTGAGAATCAATACTGTTTGGGGAATACCTTGAAGTCTAAGGCATGGTCAAAGTGTAGTCACTTAAAAGGTTTTAGATTTATTTTAAAATAGAAACCACATGTGGCTTAGGGAAATCTTCAACTGGAATATAAACGATATTTATAGATTCTCACCAAAGTTATCAGGAGACTGATTATGTAAGAGCTAGACAAATACATGCTCAAATATAAAATAATTTCTCCCCACAGTGGTATTTCATGGAGACCTACTTTACAAAGTGGCCATTGATTGGGACTTTTCCACTGATATTCATTTGGAAGCAGACAATGAATTTGGGTTAGGATATGATTGTTGTACAATGTGATAGGTAGCTGTGATTACTCAAGCAGCTGTAGCTCAGTGGCAAAGCATTAAGCTTCTCTGGGAGCCTTTCTTCTGTAGAGGGAGATGGATGCTATGAAGAATTTCTTTTTGTGGGTCAATTTGCCCAGCAAATGGCAAACATTCAGTAAGAGTGAAAGAATGAATGTCACTGATTATTGCTAATGACAGTTGAAAATGAAATATCTTAATGACTCTCATCCTCAGACTTGGTGACTGAGTCAGAGTCCTGAAGAGTTTAGTTATGCTATCTCAATATTTAGATCTTGATTCTTAACTGTGCCCCCTCCCATCCATTTTGACAGAACATTTAAATTCTCTAGGGGAATTAATGTTTAAGAAAGTAAAAAAGGATCTTAATAGTGCAATCCCACAATAGCAACTCTCTGACTTCTAATTGATATCAATTTGTCAAGTATGAATGAGATTGAACTATGAACTCCACATTTAACAATAGTCCCGATATTCTGAGCACAATTATCAAAAAAAAAAAAAAAAAAGATCCAGGCATTTGTCCCTGAGTGAAAATTGGTCCCAGAATATGGGTTTTATTATACAAAGTAGGAACAAATCCTAACAATGGAATAGTCTCCCTAAGTTATTCTCTTATATAACCATTTAAGTGGTATAAGGGTTGTGATTTCCAACATCATCTCATAATACATGTATACAAATTGATTTCATACCAAGGTACTTCACTGGGGAAAAAAAAAAGACATCACTATTACTGAAGACAATGAATTTGATTTCTTTGTGAGTAAACACTGCTAATAGAGTTGGTGTACAGGAAAGTGCAGTATTTTTATCTAGAAATCAGAAGCCCTAATCTTAGTTCCACCGAATCTTATGACATCACTTCATACTTCTGAATTCTATTTCCCAACAATTCCATGATTCTCTGTCAATGGGGAGCAAGAACTGAAACACATCAAAAACAGCTAAATAAAATAATGATGGTGTTTTCTCACCATCTTCCTAATATTCAGGCAGCATCCTTAACTTGATTACTAAACCCCAAAAGATATGACAATCAGATGACTGGTAAATATGCATTTTTCAGGTTCTTCATATGATTATTGGAAAGTGCTGCCCTAGACAAAATTCTGCACCTACCCAGAGGTGTTATCTAGGAGAACTTATCCTACTTCATGTGGACCTCAAATATGAAAAATATTTTCATGTTCCTAATATGTCATAGACAGGAAACTTTTTCTATAAAGCACTAGATGGCAAATATTTTAGGATTTGTGAGAAATACAGCCTTTTTTACAATTACTAACTCTGCCCTGTCACACAAAAACAGCTGTAGCCAATGCATAAATATAAGAGTGTGACTACTCATAAATATATGAGTAGCCAATGCATAAATATATAAATATGACTATGTTTCAAAAATTTTAAATCAAAAATAGTCATTGGGCCAGATTTGGCCAATGGGTTATATTTTGCTGGACCCCTGCTGTAGACTTTTTTAATGCCACAGTATCCATCTGTTGTCATACATAAATTTAATTTATCCTAAATTCTGTTTAACCTATTGATAGTTTCATCAGTGTTACACAATACATTGTGAATCTGTTGTCACACCATACATGAATTTATCTAACCATTGGTTTGATCTATTCATATTTAGACATTATTAATATTATATTATGAATCTGTGACATGCTATATATGAAAATTTTTAAATCTCTGTTTATCAACATTTTTAGTCAATAATAAACACACTTTAAGGTAACAAGTAGCTTGCGTTAACTATGTATTGGATAATGTAGTCAGTCTTCGCCCCTTCCTGAGTTCTTTCTGATTAAAGGGGGTTTACATAATATAGTATTGGGAATAAACTATTTATTCTATCCCTATTTTTCTTAATAGTAACTGTGTCCTGTGGTAGCTTTTCTCTTTGCAGATTAAATAGTTCCGATCTTCATGATTTGTCCTTAAATGACCCTCTCTCCCTCATCTCCTTGATCATTTTACGCCTCCATCACTGAATCTCTTCAGGCTTTGTGAGTCCTTGAAGTGTAGCGACTAGACTGGAACATCTTGTCCCAGGTTGGTCCCATCATCTCTTCCTAATGATGCCTGGCTGTACCTTTTGACTGAAGCAAGCAATAAAAAAAAAGTAAGAAGTGTGAAAATAGGGAAGAAACTGAGAAAGCCCAGAGGGTTATGGGAAGAGCAAAATGGGCTACATGAGACAGAAAAAAAAGAACATTGACTCTTACAAAACACTCTGGACTGACTACTAATGTATTCTATGATTCCTTTAAATCTTAGCTGTGACCACAGGTAAGCTCTCTGGAGTGTTGAAAAGAGTAAGAACAAAACCAACATCCTGCTTTGCCTAGGAATGATCCTGTAGTAATTTAGAGTGAGGAGCTCTGGTAAGAGTTTGTCTCTGATGGATATCAACCATGCAAAGAGTTTACACAAATTACACATCTTCTGGGGAATGAGAAAATCTAGGACATAGTTTATCACAATGGGCTAAATAACTCTGAAATGAGCTCTTCTGCTCATACAGGACTACATTGCTAATCTAGGAAGATTCATCTTTGCATTGAATTCTTTCCTCTTTCCTCTGGACCCAATGGGAAAAGTTAACCTGAATTTTAGTGAGGTCAGTTGCAGAGGGACTGTGTTGTCATTGAAAGTCCAGTGCACAGGTTCAAATTAAAATTTATCATAATCATCATTGGGAGTGATCCTACAAAATTCATTAATTTATCAAACCCCTTAGACACTGTGCTAAGTGCTAGGGAAATAATAGTGAGCAGAATGGTCTCTGCCCATAGGGAGCTTACAATATAGTGAGGAAGTGGATGTCAATCAAATTAATGTACATTTGTAAGTATGGTTAAGACAACAAAAGGGAGATATATTATTCTCTAAGAGAGCAACCCTAAGAAAGTTGATGATTGACCTAAGATCAAAATGGTAAGGAAGTTCTCTCAGCAAAAGGAATAGTACATGCAAAGGCACTGAGGCAGAAGAGAACACACTAAATAAAGGGGAATAGAAGAAACACAATGTGACTAAACCAAGTTGAAACAAAATATGAGAAAAAGCTGGAGAATGAGAGAGAGAGAGGCCAGGTCATACAAGATCTCAAGGAGCAATAGGAAGCCTTTGGGGTATTTGAAAAAGAAGGATAGCATGATCCAATTGGTAATTTTTTTATTTTTTTTACATATTTTTTCAGCATTTTAGTTTTTTTTTTTTCATTTTTATTGAAGTTTTTGGGGTTGATACTGGTTAACAAAATTATAAAGGTTTCAGGTGCACAATTCTACAACACATCATCTGTACACTGTAATATGTGTTCACCACTCCAAGTCTCCTCCATCACCATTTATCTCCCCCATACCCTCTTCCACCTCACCTCTCCCCTCTCTCCCCGGGAATTACCACACTGCTGTTTATGTCCATGAGGTTTTTTTTTTCTTTTTTGCTTAATTCCTCCACTCCTGTACCCTGCCCTCCAACACCCCCCACCAACAGCTCTCAGCCTGCTCTCTATCTATGCGTCTGTCTCTATGATGCTTGTTAGTTCATTTTGTTCATTAGATTCCACATATTGTATGGTATTTGTCTATCTCTGACTGGTTTATTTTTTTTAGCATAATGCTCTCCAGGCCCATCCATGCTGTCGCCAAGGAAAAAGAACTACTTGGACTACTCTGTGGAGAATATTGTGGGAGGGGAGTGGAAATGACTGGACTTTGAGGTTAAGGCTGTTGGTAAGAAAGATGAGCAATGCTGGTATCTGGCCCAGTATAATTTTAAATTATAAACTGGAAAATGGCCCAAGACCATGTACGACCACACAGTTCAGATGTTTTCCTTTGGGAACACGTGGAAAAGAATGTTGTACCACACGCTCCAGTGAGTTTTAATACTTTGGGATCTCAGGCACGTACTTCTGAGGATGAAAAGGAGATTTAACTAACTTCTGTGTAGGAACTCCACAGACATGATTTTCCTTAGTGTCTACTTGATATTTCCATCTCCATGAATTATTTCCAGCAATAAGCCAACTAACTGGTTTATCCTCTGAGTGGTCAGTTCTCAGCAGTGGGTTTTAAGTACCCTATTGGTCTTTGAGGGTTTGTACTTTTTATTTTCTTACCTCTTGACACTCATTTTGTCTCAGGAGAAGAATAATTTTTAGATCAATGGAGACTAAATAGTTTGATATTATTTGGTACTTTAAGAAAATGAAAGAAAGTAATTTTGCCCAAGAATATAAATGTTTGATCTTCAGCATATTATAGAGTGGGTTTCTAAAGTTGGTGAAAGATTAGAAAAATAGATTTTTATATAGGCTTAAATTTTTATAACCTTTTTCTGGCATTATAGAATGGAATAAAGAAAATTACTATCACTAAATTTTCCTCTCTTGTTCTTTAAAAAGTTAGGAATATATTGCATATACCTTTTTTAAACTTAGTGTTATATGATAGTCAATCACATATATTTATATGCCAATAAGTATTAATAGTTCTGAAAATATGTTTTTAAGCCTACATAACATTCCATCATATGACTGTACTGATTTTGCCAATTTGATAATTCCAAAATAATACCAATTTTCACTTTTTGATGGCCAGGTATAATTAATTTTTTATACATTTACCAACCTCCATATTTCTTCTTTTGTGAATTACCTTTTCTTGTCATTTTATCAAGATTTGTATTTGCTCTCAATATTTTCTTAATTTTTAAAAATAAGAACTTTTTATATTTTAGGATCACTCTTTTCTATAATATTTGTTATAACTATTGTTTTCAATTTGGTTGTTGTCTTTTAATTCTACTAGAAATAGTTTTGACAAACAAATTTATAAGTTTTTGTGGCTTAAGGTCTACTAATTTTTTCTTTGTGATTACTTTCTAGCTGTTTACAAGTTAGACACTAAGCAGGATACTAGGGGTAAAACAGGAAACAAGACAGAGATGGCTTTGCTTTCTCAGAGTATATAGTCTAATGAAGGAGACAGACAAACAAAACCCAGGCCATTAGAATGTAGCAGATTCTAAGCTATGCACGAGGAGTACAGGGTGGCATAAGGCACTTAATCCAGACTTTGGGGTAAGAGATGGCTTCTAGAAGAAAGCAACTTCCTAGCTGAAAATGGTCATGTGAATTGGGACACAGGAAACATGAGCCAATGTTCATGTTCAGTGACCTAAATGCTAAATGTCCCCTGTGCCTAGAACATGGAGTGTGTGTTGTGCGATGGGCTGAGGGGAGCGAGCGGTGGTCAAGAGTACAAACATACTCCCTGGGAAGTTGCAGTGGTTCAGGAGAGAGGCAGTGGTGATGGGCAGGGAATGTGTTCAATAACTCATCCCTCTTCTCTGGATAAGCAATGCTTCAGGTCTGTATGCATGTCACACTGTCTTCTGCAGAATAACTTCTTTAGTTTCATTGTTATGTCGATTCTTGGGTAAGCTGATTTTGAGTTTTATGAAACATTTAAACTGATAGGGGATGTGTCCTCTCATTACTTTCCATTTTCAAAATGGATTTATCTACTCTTGCCAATGTGTTCTCCTAGATAAACTCTAAAATGATTTTTTAAAGTTAGAAAAGTATATGCATATATAATATGAGTGTAAATATATATGTGTGTGTATATATTTATGTGTAGATATATGCACACACACATATGTGCTGCATAACAATGTTTTAGTTAACAATGGACCACATATAACAGTGGGCCCATAAGTTTATAATGGAGCTGAAAAATGCCTATCACCTTGTGACGTCATAGCTGTCATAAGGTTGCAACACAATGAATGACTCACATGTTTGTGGGGATGCTGGTGTAAACAAACCTAGTGCTCTGCTAGTTGTATAAAAGTAAAGCACATACAATTAGGTACAGTTCATAATACCCGATAATGATAATAAACAATTATGTTACTGGTTTATGTATCTACTATACTATACTTTTTTTTAATCCTCACCCAAAGATATGTTTTTATTGATTGTAGAGAGAAAGCAAGTTAATGAGAGAGAGAGAAACATCAATCATTTGCCTCTTGTATGTGCCCCAACCAGGGATTGAATCTGCAACCTAGGTATGTGCCCTGACACCGAATTGAACCTGCAAATTTCTGGGGTACGGGGCAATGCTCCAACCAACTGAGCCACCCAGTCAGGGCTACTATACTATACTTTATATCATTATTTTAAAGTGTACTTTCTCTATGTATTAAAAAAAAAAGGTTTACTGCTATAAAGAGTACGCCATGCTGACCAGTCAGTATGGCTCAGTGGATTGAGCATCTTCCCATGGACTGACAGATCCTGGTTCGATTCCCAGTCAGGGCACATGCCCAGTTGTGGGCCACATCCCCAGTGGGGGACATGCAGGAGGCAGCCAGTCGATGTTCTCTCTCATCAATGTTTCTATCTCTCTCTCCCTTCCTCTCTCTCTAAAATCAATAAAGAAAAACAAATTTTTTTTTTTAAAGATAGAGTACGCCATGCTACCCTGGCAGCAGCCCCATATCTCATGTTTACTGTGTCCCTTGATTGCATCATTTCCTTTTGTGCTTGATGTCATCTCCTGTTTTATCTATCACGGCCCCTAAGCATACAAAATCCATCGCTAACGTTGCCCGTAAGAGGCCGAGTGATTGACCTGGAAATGAAGTTAAAAACGGTTAAGGACTACAGCGGTGGAAAATCAGTGCTGATTAGTGCTCACCAGTCAGACGTGTCCCGTTCCACCACAGCTACGATCTTGAAAAACAAGGACAAAGTGGCAGAAGCTGTTGAAGGATCTGCTTCATCGAAGTCTATGAGGCTGACAAAACTTTGAGAAGGATCTGTATCAGACATGGAAAAACTTCTAGTGACCTGGATTAAAGACCAGACACAGAGGCATATTCCTCTCAGCACTGTGGTGATCATAGGCAAAGCAAAAGTTTGTTTGCAATGTTGGAAAAAAAGGCTGGAGACCCAACTATAATGTTGAATGTACTGCTGGCTCTGGGTGGTTTAAATAATTCAAGAGTCGTTATTCATTACATAATGTCAAAGTGAGTGGTGAGTCTGCCAGTGCTGATGTAAAGGCAGCTGAAGAATTTTTGGAAACTCTAGATAAGCTGACTGTGGAGGAAAATTACTTGCCAGAGCAAATATGCAATATGGATCTTTTCCCTGTTCTGGAAACAGATGTCTGAAAGAACTTTCATCCATAAGGAAGCCAAGTCAATGCCAGGTTTCAGGGCTTTTAAAGGACAGGGTAACAATCTTGCTTGGGGCAGTGTTGCAGGCTACAAATTGAAACCCTCTGTGATCTGGCACCGTGAGAGTCCCAGGGCCTTCAAGCACATCAATAAGCACACCCTGCCAGTGCACTGCAAAGCAATGACAAGTTGTGGATGACCCACTCTTCTTCCAACATGCCCTCCTTAATTGCTGTGTCATCAAAATGGAGAAGTACTGTTTGGAGAACAACATATCTTTTAAGATTTTGCCTATTGCCTGGCCAGTGTAGCTCAATGGCTGAGCATTGACCCATGCACCAAGAGGTCACCAGTTCGGTTCCTGGTCAGGGCACATGCCCAGGTTGTGGGCATGCAGGAGGCGGCCAGTCGATGCTCTCTCTCATCAATGTTTCTCTCTCTCTCTCTTTCTTTCTAAAATCAATAAAGAATTTTTTTAAAAAGATTTTGCTTATCGTTGGTAATACTTTCAGACATTCTCCTGTTATTGATGCTCTTCATCTCAATATCAAAGTGGTGATTCTGCCTCCAAACCTCACCTCTTTGATCCAACTAATGGGTCAAGGAATCGTAGCAGCCTTTAAGACTCAGGACCTTTTCCTAGGCTATTGCTACAACTGAGGAAGACACTGAGAAGACGCTGATGCTATTCTGGAAGGATTACAACACCTATGACTGCGTCAGGAACCTTGCTTGGTCTTGTGGTAACGTCACCAAGCGGTGTATGAATGGCATCTGAAAGAAGACACTCCAGAGGTTCGTCTATGACTTCAAAGACTTTGTCATAGATGAGAAGGTTGCAAAAATAAGCCAGGCTGCAGCTGAGATGGCAAGCGACTTTAACCTGGGTGTGAATGAGGATGACATCAAGGAGCTCCTAGGGGTGGTTCCTGAGGACTCGACTAATGAGGAGTTGTTGGAGCTGGAACGGGAACGTATAGCTGAAGAAGAGGCAGGAGAAAACTGCTGGAGAAGAATAAGAACCCCAAGAAAACTCACAGTGAAGGGTTAGCAAAAGGTTCAGCAGCTCTCAACAAGCTCCTTAAAAAGCTTGAGAACCTGGGCTGCAACACCCAAAGGTTTCTGTTAATAGAGAGGAATGTAGATGGTGCATTATCTGCTTCCAAGCAAACCTATGGTGAAAAAAAGAAACAAACCAAGCAAATCACCATGGACATATTTCTGAAAAGAGTGGCACCTCCTCAAGAAGAGCCTCAGGCAGGTCCTCCAGGAGCTAGTCCAGAATGCATTGTTCTCATAGGAGATGACAGCTCCCTGAGTTATTCCCCTGAAGACCTTCCAGCAGGACAAGATGTGGAGGTAGAGGACCCTGTATAGGCCTAAGTAAAAAACATTTAATTTAAAATGGAAGAAAAGATTAAAATAAAGATATAATTGAAGTCACGGGCATCTCTCTCTTTTTGCTACTTTGCATTTTGGTGATTCATACATTCACTATGTCTTAATAAAGACCTATATGGTATGGACTATAAAAAAGAATAAGAATATAAAGAAAGAAAATATTTTTGCACAACTGTAAAATGTGTTTGTGTTTTAAGCTAAGTGTTATTACAAAAGAGTCAAATTTAAGAAAAATTAAAGAGTATATAAAGAAAAAAGTTACAGTAAGCTAAAGTTAACTTATCATTGAAGAAAAAATATTTTTCATAAATTGAATGTCACTTAAGTATGCAGTGTTTGTGGGGTCTGCGGAAGTGTACAGTGTGTCCTGGGCCTTCACATTCGCTCACCCTCACTCACTGGCCCACCCAGAGCAACTTCCAGTCCGGCAGGCTCCATTCATGCTAGGCGCCCTATAAAGGTGTACCGTTTTTATCTTTTATACTGTATTTTTATGTATCTTTTTTATGTTTAGATATGTTTAAATACACAAATACTTACTTACTGTAAGTATTATTGCCAACAGTATTCAGTAAAGTAACATGCTGTATAGGTTTGTAACCCACAAGCAACAGGCTAGACCATATAGCCAAGTTGTGTAGTGGGCCTATATCATCTAAGTTTGTGTAAGTATACTCTGTGATGTTTGCACAATGACAAAATCGCCTGACACATTTCTCAGAACGTATCATTGTTATTAAGCAACTCATGACTGTATACACACACACACACACACACACACACACACACACACGTCTCCCGCTGGTAATGTGATTGGGAATACGTTAAACCTATAGATTAGTTGTGGAAAACTCGGCATTCTTTTTAATATTGAATCAGCCCATCAAGACGCATTGACCATGTCCCCACTTGATTTTTTTTTTAAGATTTTTATTTTATTTTATTGATTTTTAAAGAGACAGGAAGGGAGAGGGAGAGAGAAAGAGAGAATCATCATTGTGAAAGTGAAACTGCACACCCCCTACCAGGGATCAAGCCCACAACCCAGGCATGTGCCCTGACTGGGGATGGGTCCCACAACCTTCTGGTGCGCGGGGTGATGCCCTGCAAACTGGGCCACACCAGCCAGGGCTCTCCCCACTTACTTTAATTTTCTTTTATATTTCTTGCTAAAATGTTATAGTTTTATTCATATAGGTCCTGCACATTTCTTGTTAGAGCTATCCTTATGTATTTTATAATTTTAGCTTTTCATTATAAATGGATCTTTTTCCTAAATCTTCTTTCTGATATTGCTGGAATATAGGAAAATGACTCATGTATGTATGTTTTAGTTTCTGACCAATTAGTTATAAATAATTATAACAGTTTTTAGTTGACTATAAGAGTTTGTAACCATAATCATGCTGCAAGTAATGATAATTTTCCTTCTTCCAATACTTACATATAATTTTTATTTGCTGTCTTATAGCATTGATTATAACTTCATTAAATAATTATAGTGAGCATACTGTTTTAATATCAGTTTTAAGAAGAATGCCTCTGTGTGTAACATTTTTCAAAGTATTTTCTGTGAGAGCTAATAAAATAAACTTGGGAAATGCTACAAATAAAATCGTCTCTCCCAGAGATTCATAATTCATATTCGTATATTAAGAGTCTGAGCTCTGCAGTAAGAAAACTAGTTCACCTCAGAATTTCTAAAATGCATTTGACCACAGAAGTATTTTTCCTCTCATTTGGAAATTTACATCAGTTATGAGAGTCAAAATTATATTAATCTGATCTTATTTTTTTCGGTATTTTGTGAATCCTTGTATCTGTCCTTTGTCATACAGTGGTTTGATTTTGCTATTATTTTTCCAATAATTTAGAAGATAGTCATCCTCTTTTTTATTTCTACAAGTGATTGTACTTAAGATTTTTCAAAACACTTCTACCTTTATTTTATACTTACCAAAGTCAATGACATGACCATTCACTTTTCTAATCAATTTCAGAATGAAATGGCATATTTGAACAACTCCATCACAAATGAAAATTTTAACCCATCTCTACTCCCTTCAAATTCTTTTCCCAGTATTTATAAAAATGATTTAACATTTTTATTCAGGTTGTTGTTAGTAAATATTTTATATTACATAACTTCTCTTTTATAAATCATTTTATCTATTCAGCAATGTAATCATATTTACAATACATTCCTAGGCAGTTCTGTGGTTATCTGGTTTCTGTGTCCATAGCTATAGTCCTTCTACACCATATGTATCTCATTTTTTACTTCTTATTTTAGTTCCTCTCGAAGGCAGCTAAAGAATAGCTTCAGGAAGTATCATAAGTAGGGCAACTAGGTCCTATACTTCTTTAATTCCTTGATTAGCTTAAACAAATTTATTTTGGCTTTCAACATAAAGAATGATTGTCTGGGTATAAAATTCTTGTCTCACCATCCTTTTCCCCTTTCACATTTAGTCATGTAATGGAAAAAAATCTAAGATCATTCATATTTTTTGTTTCTTAGTAATCTGTTTTTCTTCCTGGATTTTTATAGGTTTTACCTTGTAATTTAAATATTTTATCATAATGTATCTAGGTGTGAGCTCTTTTTACTCATTTTGCATAGTGCTTGCTGAATCATTTTAATTTCCAGAGTCAGATAATCTATTAGCACTGGGAAGATTTTTTTAAATTTCTATTATAATTTTGAATATTTCTTTGGTTATATTTCATGTATTCTTTTTTGAAATATATTTTTATATTATGAATGCCTTTTTAGAGTTACTAGTTGCATCCAATATACAGAGACTAAGTGTATACTTGATCAGTTTTGCCAAATGTATATATCTGAGTAACCCATATCCCTATTAAAATATAGAACATTTCATCACTCCAAAAAATTTCTTCATGCTCCTTCCCATGCAATCCCGGTACCAGAAGCAACCACTGATCTGATTTCTATCACCTTAGATTAGTTCTGCCTATTCTGAACATCATATAAATGGAATCATGCAATGTCATCTATAAGACTCTTCCACTTGGATTTTTTGAGATCTTTCCATGTTATTGCTTGTATCAGCAATTCACTTACTGCTGAGTAGTATCCTGTTATCTGACTACACTACAATTTGTGTATTGATTTCCTGTTTGTGGATACCTGGGCTATTTCCAGTTAGGAGCTATTATGAATAAAGCTGCCATTAACATTCTTGTTAGGTTTGCTGTGGACATATTTTTTATATTTTTGGATAATTACTTCGGCGTGGGATTTTGAGGTCGAACGGTGAGAATACAGTTAACTGTTACGAAACTGCCAATAGCTTTTTCAAAGTGGTCGTTCCATTTCCACCCCTACCAGCAATTCCTGAGTTTCAGTTGCTCTGTTTCCCCACTAAGCTTTTAGCTGTCCTAGTGGGTGTGCAGTGATGTCTTCTTGTGATTATTAGTCTCTTTTTTATGAGTACACATTAGTACTAATTTTAATCTGTTCTTTATTTTATGGATCTGCCATCTCTTATCTCATTTATTTGTTTTTGGAAGTACAATGTAGAGCTTCTGTATTTTAGGGAGTCTGATTCCGTTTCCTATAGTATCCGTTTTACATCTTGCTGCCTTTGGTGGACATAATACTTTCATTTTTGGCTTCCCTACAATCCCTCCATATCTCACCCAGCAACTTTTTCTTGCCATCCCTTTATCTCATAATGATTACCTGTCTTTTTTCATAGTGTCTTATTTCTACATCAGTTGAGGATGTGAAACAGTTTTCTAAAATTATCTTTTGGATGGTCTTTCAGCTCCCTTGTTGTGCACTTTTTCCACTGTCTATGCTATTTATTTTTCATGCTTACTCATCCGGGAATGAAAATCAATCTACTTAGACCCAATGTTTGTGAACACAGAACATGTGCAATGTGTCCCTGGACCTGTTCAATATGTACTAGGCTATAAGTTTTTGACCCACAGCTGGAGGGCAGAATGACATGTCCTAGTTCAATATTCGCCTCTAACAGGAACACGGCTGGTGAAGCTGTGTGCACTGAGATAGGATCTTCCCCTCCTCCACTGCCTGCCTGTTCTGCTACACTCAAACTAGAGAACACAAAACTCATCCTCTTTGGGAGGCCCTTCTTCCAAGACTCTTCCTTTCTCCCCCGTAGCCTTTTCTTGTTGGATGTGTGTTCCAGGACTTAGAGTTCTTCTGCTCAGGCTTTTAACATCGAACTTCATTGTTTTCTGGAGGGTTGAGATTTTTATACAGATATAGAAAGGATCACCTGCTGGGTTGAAGATGGTTTCGTTCAGCACAGGGATAGCTGTGTTCAGGAAAGGAACGAAGTGTCTCTCTACCTTCTTTGAAGCCAATAGTTTATTGTTGTTTTTAGCGGCAAGTCCTAGGTTGGTTAATAATTATAATTCTAAATTTTGTGCCATGAATCATGTTAATACTGACAGTTCTTTCAAGTTTCTGGCCATGGATGACTGTGTTGGTCTTAGTTTGGGGTGTTGTCTAGAGTTTTACTCTTCTCTCTGTTACCCTATGTCTTTGTAAGTAGTCAAAAATGGGGTTTCTTTCTAAAAATCTAATAACTGTCTTCTTAAATCCTTTCAAGTTTTAAGAATTGATTATTCTATACATTTGTCCCATGAATCTTAGCTAAACTCCTCATTTAATTGAGTCCAAGTTTGTAGGAACAACTAATACGTTTATCTACTTTACATACATAAATAAATTCAAATATGTAATGATCTCTCTGGCAGTCTTTAGAGATTTTAAAGTGCTGTCTTTCCAGTGAAACCCTTTTACAGATGACTAAATGTCCTGGGGGAAAAGGACATTTCCTTTCCCTGGGGTAACAGAATGCTAGTTAATCATTTTTGTTACTTTCTTAAAAGGGTGGTCAGTGTAGTCCTTGAAAGATACGGCATTGTTGTGTTTGTGTGCCACCTGAATTCAAGTCAACCAATCTTTAGAAAGGCAACATACAGAGATGTGTAAGACATGGTCTCTTGCATTGGGTTATTCCAGGTCTTCCTCCTATCTCTGCCACTGGCATGTGCAGAACTGGTCAGTCCAGTCTTTGGAATTTGTGACTTTTCCCATATTGTTTAAAAATCTTTTGAATCTCATACAAATTCGTGTTTTTCTCTTGTGTCTTTTATGTCTACCAGGAAAGCATTGACTCTGACATGATATGTTATTGTCCCATGAGGGTTATTAGATTGGTGAGGTGAGAGTCTTTGAAGAATAACACTAAAAAGCCCAGAAAATATGACTGCACCTTCAGCACAACTTTAAAGGCATCCTATAGGTACCCTCTCCTTTGTACAATGAAAATCCCAAACTCCACTCCCTTAGGAAATGGGCCTACCCTAGTCACAAGATTAAAAACATAGCTAAACATTCTATCATCATGTGTAAGTATGTATCATATACCATCAGTTCAGGACACTTTTATGATCCAGAAGTAAGGTGACAAATTTAAATTCCAATTGTGTTTCACACAATTAGCCTTTGAAATACATATTCCCCAAGGTATCTTGAAAACATTGTCCCATAAAACAATGTTTCTAAGAAACACATATGTCCCTCCCTTTGATGAATTTTCTTATCACCACCAATAAAAATAAGAGCTGTGTTGTTTTCTTCATGACCCACAAAAAAAAATAAATAAATCTTGACTTTCTCAATCTTGACTTGCAACACCCAGGATACCAAACAAAGATAAAGTTTCAAGGAGAAAAATGCTAACTACCTGCCCAAAATATTTAGTATAGCAATTCTGACATCTTGGTAAAGACTTCAAATTTCCATGTTTGTCCAATAGATGGAAAGAAGAGCTTTGTTAAATTAGAAACTATATTCATGAAGGAAGTTGGTCCCACTAATAGTTTGTTTGTTTCATATGAATTATTGCTCTTCTTACACAGATGTTTCACAGGTTATTAGCAAAACTGTGTTAGTCTAACACAAAGCCATTTAAGATCTGTATTAACAACTACTGAACCACCATTTAGTAGTTCCCTGCCCTGCCTCTACACCCTAAGTGGTGGATAGCACTGCAGATCACAAATGGCAGAAGGATGTTGGATCTGAAGTTTTGGTACGACAGGATGCTATTAGCCTCCTTGTGATCATTTCAGATACAGCATAATGGCTTCTGGCCATGGCAGGAGCTCAAGAAATACTGGTTCTTTATCTTTTTTTCTTCCATCCAGAGGGTCTTGCTAGTGACACACTCAGCAAAATGTCCTGCTGAGCAAGGCATCTTTGGTGGACACTGTCACCTCTGGCATAACTGCATATTTGATGGTATCTTAAGGATTTTTTAACCATATTTTGTCAAGAACCCAACTTCTATAGCACAAGCATCCATTCGGTTTCCTGTAGAAAAGGGCAGCTTAGTCTTTCTGAAAGGATCGTTCTCAAAAGGGGAGTAATTGAAGCTACATGTCCACAAGGTGACTGGTAATTGATGCTCCTTCCAAAGCCAGATGAAAAATGTGGTTGGTTCAGATTCTCTCCTCCCTCTAGTGCCCTTTCAGAGCAGGGTCAACCAGATCACAGGATCTGCCATGACCATGAGAAGCCTTCAGGGACTTCTAACATGTTTAAGAACAAGGACAAGAATGGGGTCATTATACAACATCCCCAATTTGATTGTCAGAGGAACACAAGCTCCATTAAATAGAGGAATTTGCACTGCTGTTTTTAGGGACACATAAAATAATTGCCACTTGAATGTTTTCCCAGGCTTTCAGAGGATAATAGGAATGGCCTAAGGCTATACTGCATTCATGTCTGTAGTGAGAGCTTCATTAGTAGTGTGTCTTGTGTTGTTAGTTTACTTTCAAACAGGTGCCCTCATGTATTTTTCTAAGGATAAAAGGAGTCACATTACGATCGCCATTCTTAAGAGATTTATCTAAAATGTATTCATCTCTCAGTTGTTTGCAAACAGCTGTTACACACCCACTATGAACGGAACACTATACTAGGCATCAACATGAAAAGGTGGCCATTCTTTACCTTCACAAAACACACAGTCTAGTGGAGGAAACGGCTGTAATACAGTCATGGACATGAGTGGGGATAGTCAATGAACAAGAGCAGAGTAAGGAGGAGATTCTACAGAGGAAATAGCCAAAAAATTTTACAGTGGTTCACATGTCCCTTCTCTTTTGGGCAATTGTAAGTAGTCTGATGGGTGGAACACACAAACAAGAAGTGGGCAGTGAGAGCCAGTGTGGCTGAAAAGAGTAGGTTGGGGTAAGAAGAGCTTTGAATACTGTGCTAAGTGGTTGGAGTTGTGATTTGGGGAGTCACAGCTAGTAGAAGACTTGATGTCAGGCCTCTCGATTCATAGACATGCTTTTCTCTGCTGGATTACACTGGATTTGACTAAAGATCACTCAACACAAATATATAAATTTACCTGTAAGAAGCAATCAGTGAGTTCTCTTATTATCTCTATCTTACAGATGAAGAAACTGAAGCATGAGAAGTGAAGTAACTTGTTTAAAGTCACACAACTTGTTAGGTGATCTGGTTTCAGAGTCTCTGGTCTTAACTACAGCATTTTACCTTTTATTGATCTAGAGGTCTTTACACATTTGTCTGTGTTCTCCTGATGCTAGTGTCAGCAAATAATGGCTGTCTTCCAGAATAGATTTGTAACTGGCCAAGTTTGAAACGGAAAGGTTTGATGTCTATGATAACACAGGTCTTAGGGTCAAGGAATAAAGGATAACCCCTGGTCATGTCTTCAAATATCTTTTTTTTTACCCTTTCATGATTATTTCAAAGCAGATACCTAGAACTGGGCAGCCTCATCCTGCTAAGGGCAGAGAAGTGCTAAAAGAATCTTAAAAAGGTATTAATGGATTTAACGAGACCTCTGAGCTGCTACTTATATTGTTATTGTATTTACTACAGAAGACATTGAAAGTGAAAGGCTAAACATCTCAGAGAAATATCATGTGCCTGATAAATGTTTTATTTGGTTTTATTTAAATACTCGTGGAGACAATGGAAAAGACACTGGGTGTAAGATTAAGTCAAAGCAGGACAGACAGGTCCTACAAGAGTTTCTCTTTATGCATTGATATCGATAACATCCAAACAGTCCTTGGGGCTGTCTTCTCACTTTGCACTTAGCAAAAGAGTAGGATATTTTCCTTGGAAGCCCAAAAGTATACTCTTACAGTGTAACTCAAATATAGTGGTTTTACAATTCAACTCCTGTGTTTTTGCATATCTATATAGCTCTTCAGTACCTTACTAGGAATCAATATGTGCTGTAAGTTTGACATAAAAAATGTACAATGTGGGAAGAGAGGAGTTACTACAAAGGCTAGACCCAGCATAGTGGGAATTGTGAGAGCAGGACATATCTAACAATATAAAGGAAAGCTTTCAATTAACTAGTGTGGTGATATACTGCAACTACTACGCTACACAGACTGCCCTCCCTTTCCCCAGAAGTGTTTGAGCAGAAATCGAGTGACAATTGGAAGGTGATACTAAGGTAGAATAAGAGCATGATGTCTGAGGCTGGACTCCAGCTCCAAAGTATCATGAAGCAATGTACAAACACTGGCCAGCACAAAGAAATTACTATTTCACTTTATCATACTCACTCATTCCATATGGAAAAGGATATTTGGTCCAGTTTTTTGGAAGTAGTTGTCATCTTCATTTTCATTTTCATACCTCTTAGATTAGAATGTATGTTGAGTATAAAGATACGTAGATGTATATATGTGTGTGTGTGGCAAATACATTCAGCAGCATTCCATTAATCCTCTGACCATCTTTACAAAGTAGAACATGGAAAGGTATTTCTGTGATTATATTGTAGATGAAAAAAACTGGAGCCCAGGATCTTGCTGCATCCTCCTGTTTCTGGTGCTATCGGTCCTGGCCCTTTAAACAGAGCCCCTTGTTTTATATGTGGACATTTTGTGATGGAGGGAGGGGCATGGGGCCTTTGGACAACTTTCTGTGGAGAAATTTTATCTTTTGTTACCCTAAAATGCCTTGTTCTTGGCCCAAAGTTCCCCTTCCTTGCACATGGCTAATATTTAAGAAGCATGTGTTAAATTGGACTGTTATACTAGAACTTTCCCAATCTCCTGGGTCAGAACAAAGAGAAGATTACGCGCAACTCACATGTGATGAAGCAGGTACAAGTTCAGCGTCCTGATCGCAGGGCTAATTTCAGACAATGTGATGCTACTAGTAGTAACATGAGACAAATACCAAGATAAATGTACATGGGTGACTAAACAGGACTTCCCTCCATTAGTCAGCTCTCCCCTGGGTCAAATGACAAATTTCTCAGAATCATTTGCCAAAATGAATCTGGCTCTTGTTGCCTTAGGGAGGCTGTATGACAGAGGCAACTGCTAGGTTGAAAGGGGAATCAGTTCATTTTCCTGTTGCAATGTTGAGTGAGATTGATAATGGGTTGGCTGAACCTTGCTAGAGAGCCAAAAAACAGATCCGAAGTCCTCTACTTGGACATGAGCTCTCTTGAGGAATCCATTTCTTTCTGCTTTGGCTGTTCTTACACAAGAAATCTCACTCAAGGATTATGTACACATTTCGGAGGGTCATGGTTTACAAGAGACACGGTCATGTTCTCCCAAGTCAGTGAATTCTCTAGGAACTGAGTGTCTTCTTAGAACTGTTCAAGTTCCTGATGTATCTTGGTAGAGACTAAATCAGGTAAATAAGCCCACTCCCTAGGGCCTGTCTGTGTTCCAAGCCACACAGGCCTTATCTCTTGCTATATTCCCTTGCAGTACATCAGTCTTTCTCCGAGCTTAATTCAAGCAAGCACACACCAGCATCAACCACCTTCTCTTGCATTGCTGAGACAACCCCCTAGAACCGGCCTAGGCCAACTCTGGTGAAAATTCCACCTCTTTTTTTCTTATCTGGCTAGTCATCACTTTCTCACTTTCACCTTGCTCCCTTGCCCCAAAGCAATGCTGTGTTGCTCTCGTTATGGATTCTCAAGATGGCACCAGGAAAGGGAGTGACTGAACTTGTATGAGTTTGATGCAGCTTCCCTGAGTCACAAAAGAGGAATCCAAGTTTTCAGCTACTCTTGTGAGATTGGGGGCTCTTCAGCAACATACTATATTGTCTAAACATGGGAGAAGAAACAGAGAAGGTTTCCAGTAGTGGATTTCTGCTCACTCCCACCTACTGCCTATCCTTTGTGGAGTGCTTAACAGGGATTTATTTTTCCTTCCATCGTCATAGCAACTCCAAGAAAGCCTCATTTTTTTGGAGATGAAGAGACTAAGGCAAAACAGTAAAGTAGCATGCCCGTGGCCACGTGGCTGATACGCAGCCGGGCCAGGGCTTAGATTCTGGTCTTACAACAGATGCCTGTCTAGTGATCTTTCTTCTAACCCATGGCTGCCTTCCAGGTTCCATGAAGGAAATCAAATCCTGGAAGGGTAAATTACAACAAAACAATAATAACATTAATAATTGAATTTTTAGCATTTGCTATGTGCTAGATACCATACTGGTAACTGTATATGCATTATTCCTTACTCTTCATAATTTGTGAGGACTGCTGTTATCATCCCCATTTCAGAGAGCATAAGTGACTTACTCACAGTTACACAGATTGGTAGAGACCGAATCCATCTCTAGACCCGAGTGTTGAGCCGTGGAATTTGCTAGTGCCATACAGCTAAACATTGGGAGAAACAGCAGGACCTTGTGAACAGTCTTGAGCAAGAAGGATAGAAGACCTGAGTTTGAGTTCTACTCCTGCTCCTATTCATCTGTGCAATCATGGGCAAATCTGTTAACCCTTCATTCAGACTGTTGCTTCTTATTATAAAATGAGGGTGGTTGTATTTGGCCTGATATCTCACAGAGGAGGACCCAGTCAGGCCAGACATGCTTAGGGTCTCTCTAAGCTGGAGAGCTCCATACAAAGGCAAGGTTCCATTTTTCGTGTTGGAATTAGAACTACAACCCATGCCGTGACACCTCACAGCAGTGCCCAGAAACTCTGGCCTCTTCCCCTGGTCCCATTCTCTGGCCACAGCTGCCAGATCAACTTGGTTAGGAAGAGATTTGTTCGTAAAGAATATGTCCACAAAAGTATCTCCCTTTCCTTATGTTATGGGTGAAAGTGAGGTATTCCTTTCCCCACTGAGTGCTTGGGGTGGGGTCCTTACAATATCTCGAGAAAAAGAATTTTCTGAGACTCATACAGGAGGATGAGTGGTTTTTATTTGCATGGAATTACATCCTTGGGTTTCCAAAGTCCCATTTCCTTTATTTTTTTTTATTTTTAAATTTATCTTTATTGTTGAATGTATTACAGATATCCCTCCTTTTTTCCCCCCTTGACTCCCTCCTCCCCCTTTAATCCAGTCCTGGAAGATGTGCAGCTGGGAATTCAGTAGAGCTAGAAGCAAAGCCAGTGTCCAAAGTTTCCATTCCATGGTGGAGTTGGGTCCAGTTTAGCATTAGGCTAATTGTAGTCCATTAGTCCATTGTGTGGGGTGCACATGGCTGTGGGCCATGTGGGTGAATACAGGGGAGCCAAGAGAGTACACCCCCTGCAACAAGAGTCCCAAGAGTCCCGAAAACACAAGAGAGCAAGAGCAGGAGTGAACTCCTTTATTTAGGAGATTAAATACCTCAAATATTCTCATGCTTGCAGTGGCCACGCCTACTCTGGCCAATGACCTGTTCGCAGGTGTGACTGATAGGCAAGTACCTGCCCTATGTCACCCAGACTTTACTGGGCACGTGTCTATTCTTCCCTGGTCCAGTCCCTTCCCCCAGTGATTTCCAGGGAATAGACCTGGAGTGTTGAACTGCAGCCTCCTGGCAGAGCTGCACAAATAGTATGTCTATGCTGTCCGGCCTTCCCTTTGCTCCACTCCAGTTATTCATAACTAGGTTAAATTACAATGGTATCACTTACAATATAAAAATGTATTACGTGAAATTAAGCTACCCTTTACAAGGAGTATCTTTCTGAGCACCCTCTTACTGGCCACTGGGCAAAGCAATTGTCAGTCAATAAACCAGATCAGTCGCTGCCCCGAAAGAGAACCTTCTCTCACCCTAGAGTAAATAGGACTTTCAGAGGGAAGGTCCCGGGACAGCTTGTAGCCAAAACAGAATTGATTTGCCCTTGTGTCAGAGATCATCACTATCATGAGAGTTGCCATTTACCAACTGCCTCCTATGGGGCAAGTACACTGATTATATTATTTGTAACCCTCAAGATAGCCCTGTGAACTAGTTTTATTCCCATTTTACAGAGGGAGAAACTGAGGTTCTGGGAGAACTGCGCAGGACCTCAGAGCTAGTAAGTTTCACACTAGTCTTGCTGCCATGTCATCTGTTTCCTATTGTCAAACCACCAGCCAATTTCAAAGCACCATTGTTCCTCCTGGGCTGTGTCCTTTCCACCAATCAGAACCACTTGGAGCATGGAGGACTATGCAGGCAGGACAGAAATCCTGCAGGTCTAAAGCTCACACCCACAGTTTGGGTGGAGTCCAGGCTGTGACCAATCTCCATCTCTATTTTTTTTTTTTTTTTACACAATTTATTAAAGCCTTTATTTCTTTTCTATTCATTCAGTCCTGGTTTCCATTTAGTCGTGATGCTAGATATAATATTTTTGGAAATTTTGATCCCTTGGAGTACAGATTTGGAATTCATGGGGGATAGGAGGCTACAAAATGTAGTGGAAGTTGAAATACACAAAATGTTCATTTTCAGTCTCATTTACAGGTTCTCAATCACCTTATTTTGGAATATCAAGATAGGTTACGGGGTCACTGCATTGCTCATGTAATCACCAGATTTTATTTAGAGAACTGTAAAGGGTAAAATATATTTATTGTTCTTTTTAATTTTCAATTATTGAAGGAAAGTTTTTTTAGAAAACTTTTTAATTTCCCTAAATTTCACTCCCTTTAAGATAAATGTATAGCTGTAAAAGTGATATCTTGAAAACCTTTCTATATCATAACCTTAATCAATGGCAATGAAAGGAAAATATTCCCAGCCGTAGAGTACACAACAAAGTAGACCACAGCTCCTCCTTTCTGAAACAATATTTTCCAACCAGATATGCTGTGTATCTCACCCTCTTAACTGCTTTCATATCTGGGATATCTGGGAAATGTCCAAGAAAGAAGGTTCGCAGGGAATTCTGTCTCTGGGCTGATCTTGCATTTCTCCTATAGTGTTTCTTTACATTTCAGGAAAGCCTGTTTACTTGCAAATTCGATGAGAGTCTGACCTTTTGATGAGTTTAAGGGGGTGGGCGGTTAGAGCCACATTTCTATGCATTTTTCCTTATATTTCCTGCTTCCTGCTTTGGAGGAAAAGCAGTCCTGTTCCAACACTGGCACTTCCAGCCAAGGAACCCTGCTTTCTCTGGGTCCAGCCTGGCGGGCAGGACAGCACAGGCAGGTGACACATTGGCTCGTTTGATCTTCGCCGTTGTTCCTGTGGTGGTTGCTATTTAGGAACAAAGACTTCCAAGGGACAGGTCAGCTGGCCTCAAGGAAGCTTTCAGGCTTCCTGTCCTAAGCAGATCACCTGACAGGTTACCTGTTGAGAGTGCCTGCAGTTCAATGAGGTCAGAGCTGCTGTAAACAAGTCCAAGTGACCGGTCTTATAACCCAAGCCAAGAAGGCGGAACACACATACATTGTTGTGGTGAAGAAGGAGCAGGGAGGAAAGAGAAAGCAAAGACTAAGTGGTGGAATTTAGTCATAAAAATAAAGCAGGAAACCAAAAAAATATTTCTTTCAGCAGCCGAGTTTCCCGTTTAGAGAACTAGTATCTCCTACTTAATCACAAATACCATAAAATAAAATGAATTAATTAAGTTAATTAAAATAAAATTAATTTAATTTAATTTAATTTAATATATATATAAGATTAAATGGCCAGTTTAGTATATGGCAGGGGCAAGGAAATGAGAGTCCAGAATTCACACTCATATCTGTGAAAGGAGAGAGGCAAGGTTGAAAATGCCATGACCATTTGAAATAAAGGGTTCAGTAAGCATCCTGCCGAAACACACATTTTGTCCATTGTCAAGGAGACTCCCTGAACGCATTGAAGGTTGTCAGCTTTGCAGCTTCACTGGGGACTGAAGGCCCGTTTCACAGAACCAAGGGCACCATATAACAAAGTGTTCTGTTTGTTTACTTTAGCAGGTATTGGACAACTTTACTAAGCAATACTCTGCTAGGGCCCAAGGCCAGCACCATTTGAGCAAGAAAAGAGAATCCTTCTTGGGGACAAGGTTTCCTCCACCTTCCTGCTCTCAGAGGAGCCCTGAGATGTCCACAGGAGACAAAATCTGTCAAATCCCTGGAGGGGAGCTGGGCTCCCTAGAACACTGCTCTGTCACTGGGGGATCCGAAGGGAGGCTGAAGGATGGTGTAAGAGGGATTGAAGGGCTGTTAGAGAAATGCCAGGCATTGCTCCTTCAGCTTGCCAGTCTCCGTCCTCATGCCACTGCATGTCCCAGGAGGGCCCTCGGGGACTGATGCAGATCCAAGGTGGCAAACACAAGTGGGAAGGGAATCAGGAACCTGGCCTTCCGAGAGCTTTGCTCAAGTCCCCAAAATGACTAAGGGTGCATGCTCTGAGCAGCACTCACAGGTATCGGAGGCTGCCACAAGGGGTAAGTCTCAGCCACAGGGTGAGAGTTCTCTCTTGGCAATGGTGCTAACTTAGTTGAATGGTTTATCTTCAGCCTCCACCCAGACTTACTCCCTGTAGGTCTCTCTCTCCAGCTTCAAGACAGACGGGTGTAATGAGGGGAGTGGCAGTTGTGCTCAAGAGTGATAGACCAGAGAAGTTGAGCTGATAAGTACTGTCACACATGCAAATTCAGCAAGAGCGACATTTGGCTGAGTCTTAATCATTCACCTGAGTCTTAATGGAACCAGTGAATCCCAGACCTGAGCGATGACAGATCCCTCCCACGGGGAAGCCTGGCAGTTGGATAGACCTGGAGAAGCAGCCAGAAGGGGAAGACTTAGCCCTGGGGCTGATTAATGTTCAAAGAAAAAACAAAAAATGATTATCACTTCAAACACTCCCAATGAGCCTGTGAATCTCTCCAGGTCTTGGGTAGAGCTGGCCTTACCCGCTTCCTTCCCATTTGTCTTTTCATTTCTCCTCATTGCTAAAGTTCTTAACAAATTGATTTATTTTGGATTAAAAATAAAAAAGTTGGGATCAGAGGAAAGTAGTTCTCAGAGACCTACATGCCTCACCACTGAGACCCATTCCTTCAGGGTCTTAATTGGTGTTCTCTTCCTCCATTTGCAACCGCACTGGAGCATCCTGCCAGTGGCTTTGGGTCGATGCCCAGGCTCCCAGGCAAGAGTCCTAAGCCTCCCTTCTGCATAGCAATCCTCGGAGGGTAGCCTGGGAGACCGAGAAAGATGACCTCAGCAAAAACAATTCTCCTGAGAAGGCAAGTCTATTAACTAGGGTTTGGGTTCTGCTTTTGCTCACTGAGGCCCCATCTCATCTTCTGCCCCTTGTCTTTATCCACAGGATGTAAGACACCCAGTGGATGTCTGAAATTGCAGATAGGACCGACTATATTTACTAGGTTTTTTCCTACTATTACATAACTATAATGATGTTTAATTTATAAATTAGGCACAATAAGAGATTAACAACAGTAGCTGATAATAAAATAGAATTATAAAAATACACTGAAATAAAAGTTGTATGAATGTGGTCTCTCTCTCAAAATATCTTATTATACTGATGTGAGATGATAAAATACCTATATGATGAATTAAAGTGAGGCGAATGAGCTAGGCGTTGCGGCATAGTGTTATGCTACTTTTTTTTTTTTTCCGTTATTGATTTTAGAGAGAGGGGAAGTGAGAGGGAGAGAGAGATAAAAACATCGATGAGGGAGAACATCGATTGGCCGCCTCCTGCACGCCCCCCACTGGGGATTGGACCCACACCCTGGGCATGTGTCCCGACTGGGAATCGAACCAGTGACCTCTTGGTGCATGAGTCGATGCTCAACCACTGAGCCACACCGGCCGGACAGTGTTATACTACTGTTGACCTTCTGAGTGATCCTGGAGCATCAGGCCATGGCGATGTTGATGGTTGGGTGTCAGGAGCAGACAGCGTCAATAGGTGGGGATCCTCAATAGTTGAACTGTTTCTTTCTGAAATTTTCTATTGAACATTTTCGGACCACGGTTGACCAGGGGTAATTGAAACCACAGAAGGCGAACGGAAGGATAAGGGAGAACACTGTATGCACTTTTGTTCTAACCCCCTGGTGGATAGTATTCCTCCCTCCCACGCAAGACTCCTTTACCTTTAGGCAAAATGGGCCAGGGCCAGACCAGTTTCACATTTCAGAGTGATTTTGTAAGAACCACCAGCGAGGGCAGTCATTGTCAGCCTCCTCAAAGGAACATGACGGCTTCTCCTGAATGCCACTGGCACAGCTTCCTTGGTGGCCAGAGCCCGGGCTGTCGGCACACAGTGGGCATCTCTGCTCTGACGAACAAAACAAAACCTATTTGACTTCTTTCCCGTTTCCCTCCAGGATCCGGGGACTTGACCTACCGTCACACAACCTGCCATATTTCTTTCAGGGTGTGACCGTTTGCTGTGCCCTGGCAATGCTCTTGTACGGGAGGATAGAAGAGAAAGCTGTACCTTTAACACCCAGATGTTAAAATCCTCAACAAACCAGAGCAGAAGGGGCTGTGACATCCACGAAGGGAGTGGTTGGCACAGGCAGTCTGAGGAGATGATCCTGAAGCTGTAGCTCAAATGGCAGACAGCCATGTGTCCACCAGTCACTGTGAGTCCCTACTACAGGCCAGGGTTCGAGAGCCACGAAGTGGGTGAGACCGCCACTGCAGAGCCTGGGGGTTGGGAGGACTCAGGGCCAGGGAGGGTTCTACGCTCAGAGCTGATGTCCCTTGGCCCCTCCTACCCCCACTTTGGGGGACTGACTGCTGCCTTTGCTGGCTTCTCCTGGAGAGATAAGGTTTAAAGAACAAGGGTTCAAGGAGGTGCTTCTCCTCAGGGGAGTCAAGCTGAGAAATCCTTTGAATCTCAGTTGGCCTTAAACATCCCAAACTGTGTTTGCTCTTACGTGTGTTGAGTGTCTGAGCAGGTAGACAGCATGTGAATGAGGACTCTTAAGAAAATAGGACGAGGTGTTCATCCCCTTTGCTTTTCCTCTGTGTAAGTTCCTCTCTTCACTTTCTTTCCTTTTATCCAGACACACTCTTGTCACCTCCCAGAAAACGTAGTGGCTCCTCCCTGCCTACAGGATTGAGCTCGATCTTCTCGGTCCAGCCTTCCACGACATGCAGGCTCAGCACCGGACTGTTGATATGGTATCAGAATGAACCAGTCTCTTGGTCTTTTTCCACCCGTGCTCCTATAATTCATAGGAGTTGATAGACTCCTTTATTTTTTGGAAACTTGAGAATTAGTATTTCCTTTAAGAATCAACTTTACCTTTTGCTTAGAGTCTGTTAAAAACTAAGGTTCTCCCCCACCCCCAACCAAACCCAATAGACATACGTGAGCAAATATATGAGCAAGCCTTCCCCGACCCCGACCCCTGACCCTTGGAACCAGCTGGGGAAAAAATGTGTGTCCTGTGTTTTTCAGCAGGGTTTGTCTTGCCTGCCCTGTCCCTATAACTGAACAGTGATAACAGTTCTCCATGCTTTAATACACAGATCAATTATTAACAGTGGGCTGTACTTTTCCCCGGTTGTAAAAAGATGAATGGTTAGAGTCCCAACGTTCTCCTGGTCAGTGTAGCAGTGGAGAGGAGGATGTGGTTTCAGGCCGCTTGCCTCCAAGACTTATAACAAAACTTGGGCAGGCGCCACCTGGGAGAGCGAGTGGGGTTGCAGACGGCAGGAGGACCACAGGTGAGAGGTTTTGGTGACTTCCACCTTTCTCTGTCAGCTTTGATGCTTTCCTTTCATCTTTCTCTTCTGGGACTGGGAATGGCAGGGGTGGGGAGTATGATTAGGATAGCAGTGGGTGCCCAAAGGTCTTAGGGAAAAGTCTGTGTTTTAATAACCGACAGGCAAGGAGACGGCAGGTGAAGGTAAAGACCTGCATGAAGGCCCACACTGGGCCTGGGTGTGCCAGGGAGAAAGTGCAGGCTTGGCACGGGAGTGAAGATGGAAAGGCCAGCGCGATAAGACACCAGCATTGTTGCATGACAGACCAGTCCTGCGGCAGTGGGAAGGGGAAGCTGGAGTCAAGGATGCATGCATGTGAAATTGGGACCATCTCCAGACCTCACTGCAAAGCAGAAAGGCAGAGAGGGAGGCCAGACAGAGCACTGTGAAGAGCCACTGGAGCTCATGACGGGGCTTCTGGGGACCTGGGCTACAGTGTTTGTTTGTTTAGTTTAGTTTTAATGAACTTCATTATTTTGAGCAGTCTTAGGTTTACAGAAAAATGGCAGAAAGTACAGAGAGTTCCCCCCCTTGTCCCCTACATACAGATCCCTTGTTATTAACTCTTGCATTAGTGTGGTGCATTTATTACAATATTAGCCAATATGAATACATTCGTATTTACTTAAGTCCATGGTTTACATAGGGTTCACTCTGTGTTGTACCATTCAGAGGGTTTTGACAAATGCATAATGTCATGTGTCCACCATTACAGTATCATACAGAAAGTTTCATTGCCCTAAAAATCACGCTTCACCTCTTCATCCCTCACGCCGTTCCCCCAGACCCCTGGCGACCACTGATCTTGTCACGGTCTCTGTAGTTGTGTCTCTCCACAGTGTCATGTAGTTGGGATCCTACCGCGGGTAGCGTTTTCAAATTGGCTTCTTTCACTTAGCAATATGCTTGTAAGTTTCCTCCGTGTCTTTTCATAGTTTGATAGCTCCCTTCTTTTCCATACAGAATAATATCCCATTGTATGGATGTTCCACAGTTGGTTCGTTTATTTGGGCAGACATTTTGAGGAAATAAAATGCAGAAACCATGGAAAGGGTAGATGAAGATAAAGCAGCAAGGGCCACGGGATGTGACAGAAGCAAGAGAAGGAAGGTTTGGAGAAGTGAAAACAGACAGGTACAGAGCCCCGAACTGACCACAGGCAGGTTCTTGGGAGCAGTGCTCAGTGGGAGAGGCCGGCTGCTCGCCGACCTGTGCCAGGCCTTCCTGCTGTGACAGATGGGAGCTTCATGGTGGCGGGAACCATGTCCGCTTCATTCTGAGAGCCCAACACAGGCATCCAATAAATGTTTGCCGAACCAAATCATCCAAAACCTTTTCTAAGGAGCAAGTTCGAAGACCTGAAATGCCTGCGGTTGGCAGTCATCTCCGGCCAGTCCCAGGTGTTCACTGGGCTGACACCCTCCATTTGGTGGGGCAGAGCTTGCCTGGGGTGTTCACCTCCTCAACCAAGTCTGTGTCCCTCTTGCCACCCTCTGCACCTGCCTTGTGAAATGTGATGTAGACAGAGCCAGAGGCAAGCTTTAGGGAGGGAGAAAAGCCAAGGGAGAGTCCAGCCAACCTAACATACCAGGTAAAAAGGCATCCTTACTCCAGGAGAGAATCTGGTTCCCCTTGCACTAATTTTTCAACCCGGTTTCCAAGGCAGCAAAATTAGCCCCGTCTCGGTAGAACAGGAAGAGCAAGCGGGTGACCCAGGTGCCAAGAAAGAGCTGTGAGAGGAGGGTAAGTCGTGCGGGGCAGATGCTCACATCTGGGAGAGGCAGCCAGTGCTGCAGCAGTGACGGCCCACGGGTGGAGCTGTTGAGCCCAGCTGCACGAGTGCACCTCACAGCAGTCTGGTGGAAGGGGCCCGCTCTCCCGGGGAGCTGGTAAGTCAGCTCAAAAACTGCAGAACCAAAGCAATTCACTACTTAGAACTTACTAGCCGGGTGGTGCTCCCCCGGGCAAAAGAGCTAATTGCCCAGATCTGAGTCTTGAGGAAGGTCACGGTTTAAAATCAGGTCCTCTCCCAAGATGTGACACTGGCGTTCCTGGGTACCCTCATCACTTTCTCCCGGAGTGCCGAAAAGTGTGAATGAGCCTGGTAAGATGAGGAGGATCTGTCCATATCCTACCCATGCTCCCAGGCTAGTGCTGACGTAATGTGCACCGTCAGCATGAGGGTAGAGAGCTCCCGAGAACGTCTTATCTATGGGAAAGAATGTGGTGGCTCTTTGAACAGCGGGCCCTCCCCGAGACACACATTTCGCCCCTCGTCCCGACTGTTACCCAACCTGAGCCGTCTAGGGCACTGCGGACGGTCAGTTAGACACAGAGGGTAGGAGTGGGAGCGCTGGGGTGGCACCCTGAAGGCCCTGCAGTGGCGATCCCTGAAGAAGAACGTGTCCGTGGGGAGGACGGCCCTTGCTGCTCGGAGTTCCCAGGGCCGGCCTCAGAGCTCCTTCAGCCACGGGGCAGCAGGGGCAGCCCAGACACCTCCATGGAACCCACAATGCAGGCAGGAGACACTCGGGCTCCAATCACAGCGCAGACCCAGCCTTGGGGGCCCTGGCTGCTCCTGAGGCATCAGCATCCGGCCGCCTCCACTGCACCTGACCAGTCTCCAGGGCATTTCTCACCCACAGGGGCCCCTCTAGAACTACCACTAAGCTCTCTGTATCCAAAAATGTACATGAGAAAAGAGAATGTGGGTGTCTCGTCACAATCTCTCTGATCTCTTGGGGCACCTGCTATGTGGGTGCTCACCAGCACAGAATTTTCATCCGATTTTCTTCCACTTGCATTTGCCTTCACGTGGAGGACTTCACGCAAGGCGAGGTCCACCTGTAACGTAGGTCAAACCTCAACAAGGGGCCCAGGGGCCCCAGGAACTGGGAGGAGGCTGGGCCAGGAGGGACGGAGCTGAGAATGGCATGCACAGGGTGGTGCTAGCTCTTCCACAAGGAGCCCCGAATTTCTGAGCACAGCGGGAAGGACACTGAGGACAGAGCCCAGAGCCACGCCCTTACTCTTTCTAGTGTCAAACTGAGGGTCATTCGCTTATTCCTGCACTGTCTCAGCAAAGGTTGATGGAGCAGCAATTCTATGACAAGGTAGGAAGGTAGGCCGTGGCAGCGACGAAATGTAGTCCTGTTCCCCGAGATGCTTGTGGGTGATGCGGGAACTTGGACTAATAACAGTGATAACTGGCGTGATGAAGTCTCTGATCCTGAAAGACTCCAAGGCACTGGGTCTGCATGACAAGGTCTGGACCCCAAACGGCTGATCCGGGAGGAACTCATAAGGACTCGATGCTGGAACTGAGTCTTGAGGGTCACGCTGGGAGGAGCAGGGCACTGCATGCATGCCCCTGGCAGGAGGGGCCGATGTAGGACGGGGTGGCGACTGGGAACGGAGGCTGTACAGTGGCTGGAACCCTGAGTGCTGGGCCTGGGGAGAGGTGGGACCTGAGCAGGAAGGCAGAGCCATCTCAGGGAGGACTGTGAGGCCAGCAAGAACTCTAAGGCTACAGAAAATCTGGGGAGGACTGTGGACAGGAGAGCTGTAATCAGACTTGCATTTACAGAGGAAAGTCCCGGCTGAAGTGTGAAGAATAGTTTGGAGGGAACGAGACAGGAGACTCGGAGAACACTTGGGAGGCTGTTGCAGTCAGATCGGCTGGCGTGTTCCTCAGAAGACTGTCCACACCTGCCTACCCCAGACCTCCTGTCAGAGGGATAGGCAAGCTGGTGGAAAAGGTTTTCAGGGAAATAGCTCATTTGTTCGTTGTGCCATCTTTGTGCTGTAGTGATTGTACATGCTGCCTTGTACAGTCCCCGTCGTGTGACATCACCACCATAGAAACATGGCTCCCGAGGAAAGCTGGCCTCCAGAACGATGAGACAACTCATGTCTGCCGCTGAAGCCGCTCAGTGGGTGGCACTTGGTTATGGCAGCCGGCCAGCTAATGCAGGTGGGCGAGGTAACATCCCTGCGCTGCCTGTGGAAACTGAGGCACAGGGAGAGCAAGCGATTCCCCGGTGTCCACAGCCAGCCAGTGGTGGCAGTCTGTTCCAGAACCTGTCTTCTTAACTGGAGCATTTCAACACGACTCTGTTTTGTCCAAACAATCGTATGCTTGTGTTTTGAAACAAAGCTTAATTTGGGCACAATCCTATAATAAAGAAAGAGGGATAAGCGAACTCCTTGGTGGTCCATGGTCCCTCCCTAGTGAGGCCACAGTCTGGCCCATCTTATTCTGCTTCCTAGTGCTAGCACAGGTGTCTTGACAATTGCGTCTCTGCTTATCATTAAAGAGGAGACTCCCTCCCAACAAAGACTATGGGAATGTGCCAGGCAGCGGGGTCCCTGAGCCTGGGATGGACAAATAGTGGGCAAAGACCAGCTTCTCCTACAGGTAAGAAGACAGATTCTGGAACTAACTGCCCACCACTTGTTAGCTGTTTGGTGTCAGGGGAGCACCTAATGTCTCTGTGCCTCAGTTTCCACACACAACATAGGATAATTATGTTGACCACCTGTATTAATTTGTTGGGGTTGTCATAGAAAGTACCACAAACTGAGAGGCTTAAGCAATAGAAATGTATTGTCTCACTGCTCCAGAGGGACAAGACCGAGGTGTTGGCAGGGTTGGCTCCTTCTGAGGGCTGTGAGGAAGAAACTGTGCCATGCTTCCAGCTTCTGCTGGCTTGCTGGCGCTCTTTGGCATGCTGTGGCTTGTAGCTGCAGCACCCTGATCCCTCCTTCATCTTCACATGGCTCTCTCTCTCTTTCTCTTTCTCTCTCTCTCTCAAATTTCCCTTTTTAATAAGGTCACCAGTCATACTGGATTGGGGTCTGCCTAATGACCTCATTTTGACTTGATTACTCTGTAGAGACCTTATCCCCAAATGCAGTCCCATTCTGAAGTACCAGGGGTTAGGACTTCAACGTGAACTTTAGAACTTTGGATGGTCACAGTTTAACCTATAAAACCACCTCAGCAGGGTTTTCCATGAGAATTGAATGAACTGGCTCCTGTAAACAGTGCCTAGCACATAGAAGCACTCCATGATGGCAGATTTTGCTAGGCAGAAGTGAAAATCTCCCAGCTTAGTGGGTGTCAGGGTTGAAATTCGGCTAGTTTGCACGGGATGGCCTTCCTACTTATTTATGGCCTGTGTACATTTTCATCGGTCGGGACGTCTATCACACCAGGCATTTGGGATAGTACTCCTGGCTGGCTGAAAGGTGTAGGATGAGAAGGGGTAGAACCATGGAGGTCTGTGGTCTGTCTTCCCCATTCTCCAAGCTGTGCGTTCTGTACCATGCAGCTGGCCATTTCATTCAGAGAGGAACTGGCGAAGGCCTGGTCCTGCTGACGAGCTCACGAAAGCAAGCTTCCCGCAGTCAGTGGCTCCCCCCGTGGGTCTTAGGAACGAGGCTTACTGTGTTCTAGAGGGGCTGATCTGGCTGCCTGGGGGAGCCACTGACACGCACAAAAGTGTTTGCTCACCTCAGTTCCGTTTAGACAGCCCTTTAAAAAATAAATAGGGTGTGTTGACCTTCTGTGTGGATGGCTAAACAAAGCAGGTGGCCCCACATGAATTCCAGGTAAAGAGGAGTAAGAAGAACTATCGGAAGGCAAGCTGCTGAAAACAGCCTGAGCTGAATCTGGGGGGCCCAGGGGCCTGTTGGTAGAGCTTTCTGGGCACCATGAGGTTCTTCTTCACAGCTCTTGGTGGCTGCCCCCAGATAATTGTCGTAGCAGGGGACTGAGGAGACAGCGTGTGCCTGGGAGAGGAGAGCTGGCACAGTAGACCAAAGTCAAGCTGAGCTGCCAAGGAAACAATGATTGGGGATATGTGGTTTCAGTTGAGGAAAATACCAGAAAGGTGGTTGTCTACAGAGAGGTGTTGAGGAGGTGGACTTGGTTGCTGACTGACGTCCTATAACCCTTATCTCTGGAACATCAGCTCCCTGACCTCCAAGGCCAAGACAAGGTTGCCCTCTCCCAGGTAAACAGGAAGGCCTCTGTGTTCCTGTCGTTAAACCCTGGACTGGAAGACTAGATGTCTGCTCTGATTCTGCTGCCCCAAAGCTCTGTGACCTTGGACACATGGTCTAATGTTTCTGGGCTCAGTTTCCTCCTCTATTTTTAGGGTGAGAGGAGAGTCTGGAAGTCATGGACTCTTCACGCCAAAAGGGATGTCAGGAATCCAGTCCAATCTATTAGGTAGATAAGGAACCTAGAGCTGAGGCGTTACGTGACTTGTCCCCAGTCATCGACTTAATAAGGGGCCCCATTGCATTAACAATAGTGATCCCTCTCTTCATAGTGTCCGAGTGCTTACATTTACCCCTCATAATACCCTCTGGAGTCGATATTCTTAAACCCATTTTACAAATAAGGGAACTGGCTCGTCCAAGGGCCCCAGCTACTGAGTAGAAAAGCCAGGACTTAGTCTGTTGTTCTTCCTACTGTAGGCCAGTGGCCCCCAGTGACCCTCAGAAAATACTAGCCACACGCCACCTTGGGTCCCCCACTTGAAGCTGGCGTCAACCTCAGCGTGAGCAAGGGGTTGATTCTTGAGAGCAGACAGGTTCTTCACAAGGGTGGTAGCCGGCATACCAGAATTCTCATTCTAAATAGCTACAGAAAAGTCATATCATCTTTACAGTGTAAACAAGTTTTCAATGAAAAAATGAGTTTTTTTTAATCGTCACTCAAGGATTAAATTTTCCATTTATCTTCAGATAGAGTGGGAAAGAGGGAGTGAAGGGAGAGAGAGAGAGAGAGATAAACACTGATGTGAGAGGGACACATCCATTGGTTGCCTCCTGCAAAACCCCAGCCAGGGCTGGGGATGAACCACAACCGAGGCACGTACCCTTAGCGGGAATCGAACCCACGACTCTTTGGTCTGCGGGCCGACGCTCTAACTGCTGAGCCAAACTGGTCAGGGTGAAAAAATGAGATTTTAATTCAGAAAACTTTACATATCTGACATTAGAAATAAACTGTAATCAAGGGCAGAGCAAAACGAGTTAGCCAGGTGCACCCTACAGTAAGTAGGGCGGCAGCTGCCTCTCTGATCCCCAGGGAGGTTTTTGTATCGGCTTTCCTGCCCTCTCCCTGTCATCCCTGACTTAAAGGGCCAGGTGCACTGGAACAACCGGAACACAGGTTTCCCGAGTAGCACCAGCAGCTCTCAGGGTCTTAGGGGAGAGCCGCTTCCTGGGTAAACTGAGGCCTCCATTAAGGCATGAATGCCTCCTCTGGGTGAAGAAGAGACCCGCTCCGAGATCTCTCCAGGGTGAGTGTAGATTAAGTCTAGTCTAGATATCCAGCTGCACCAGCCAGCACGAGAGCAAGTCTCAACAAACATCAGGTCAACGCCATGCTGGGAGAACCCCGAGGTGAGGTTACACCAGCACCGCCCGGGAGAAATACAGTGCAGGAATGTGGCTGGGAAAACTTTCATCCTGCTCCCAGGGTTCTGAAAAGAAGCAGGTGGCAGCAAAATATGATCCCGAATCCCCTCCCCACCACCCAGCCTCTCACCTCAGGAAGCAGCAGGCTAGTCTAGTGACAAGGACACCTGCTCTAAGGGGAGACACCTGTGCTTGTTCCCTGAAGGGCTTCCACTTCTAGTTCTCAGCAGAATGCTGGTAGAGGGTTTCTGCCTCCCACGGTGTGGCTGCCCCTACCAGGAGCTCCAGAGTTAATTATTAACAACCAGACAAACTCACAGTGAGCCAGGACGAGGTCTTCCTATAGAGCTGTGTGTTTTCTAGGAGCACATTTCCATGGGGACTTCGCCCCCATTTGGTTTCTCCTCGGGGCCCAGGACAGAGACAGACAAACACGGCTCATGTAATTTCATTTAGACAATGCCCAGGCCTCAACCCTCAGGGAACTCACTGGGAAGATTATTCTAGGAAAGTGGACTTTCCTATTTGTCATCTCAAGTACACAGGTGTTTGGAGAGAATAAAAGCACACAACCTTAGAAGGAACTGGGTAGTCTGGCCTGACTTGGGGAATATATAAAGAGAACTTCATTCATTGTAAAAAAAAAAAAAAGAAAAAAAAGAAAAGAAAAGAAAAAAACTCTAAATGATGGTAAACTTTTAGGAGATTGGATTATCTGGCGACATATACCTGCCACGAAATTAACACACCCTGGAATTTAGGTTGGAAGGGATGTGGGAATTCATTCTGTCCCTTCTCAGCATATGAATGAGGCCTCTGAGATTAAAAGAAGGTCCAAGTCGAAAAGGAACCCTCGTTCACTTTTGGTAGGAATGCAGATTGGTGCAGCCACTATGGAAAACAGTATGGAAGGTCCTCAAAATATTAACATTAAAAATGAACCTGCCTTACGACCCAGTGATTTCACTTCTGGGGATTTATCCGAAGAAACCCAAAACACTAATTCGAAAGAATTATGCACCCCTATGTTCATTGCAGCGTTATTTACAATAGCCAAACTAGGGAAGCAACCCAAGTGCCCATCTATTGATAAAAAAGCTGTGGTACATATATACGATGGAATACTACTCAGACAGAAAAAAAGAATGAAATCCTACCATTTGCGACAGCATGGAGGGACCCAGAGGGCATTATGCTGAGTGAAATAAGTCAGTCAGAGAAAAACAAATACCATATGATTTCACTTATATGCAAATCTGAAGAGCAAAATAAATGAGCAAACAAAATAGAAACAGACTCATAGATACAGAGAACAGACTGATGGTTGATAGATGGGAGGGGTGTTGGGGAGCTTGGTGAAAAAGGGGAAGGGATTGAAAAGTACAAATTGTTAGTCACAAATAGTCAAAGGGCTGTAAATTACAGCCTAGGAATACAGTCAATAATATTATAGTAACTATGTATAGTTCAGGTGGGTACTGAAAATACTGGGGGAAATACTATTGTATAAAGTATATGACTGTCTAACCACTATGCTGTACACCTGAAACGAATACAAAATAACATTGACTGTAAACTGTAATTGACAGACTGATGGACTTCAGAGGGAAGGGGCAGGGGCGGGAAGAGATAAACCAAAGAACTTACATGCATATATGCACAACCAATGGACACAGACAATAGTGTGGTGAAGGCAGGGTTAGAGCAGGAGCGGGGAGAAGGGTCATGGGGGGAAAGGGAGGAGGGGACATCTGTAATACTTTAACAATAAAGATAAATTTAAAAAATAAAGTAAAAGAAGGTCTGAGTCTAAAGAGCACGTCTAATGCCTCGTGGTCAGTCCCCTTCCTGCCCGAGGAGATCTGAAAGCCAAGGGTGCTCATGACGTCCTGTATCAGTTGTTTCACTAAAGTCCTTCAAACAGTTTCCTGCAAATGTTTGATGCAACACAAAACTTTCTGTACTTGACATAATGCAGAGGTGGACTCCGACCTAAACCGTGCCAGAGTATCATCATTCTGAACTAACGGTAACACCTCCATCGGCCGAGCACTTACGACACGTGGCGCTATGCTCAACTGAGCCACAACCGAGAGCCTGCCTCATGGGCGCCTCAGGAATACTCGTGCTATTTGGAAGACTGAATAAATACATGCAAAGTGCTTCCAACTCCCCCACCCCCTGTCTCGCCTTCCGCTTCAGTGAGTCCCTGCTTTGGCTGAGGTGAACGTGCCCTGTGAGGAAGGAAAGGAGGAGTCCTCAGGCAGGGTTGACTTGACAGGTAGACGCAACAGCTGAGCACCCATCTGGTGCCGTGACCCCCATCCCAAGCCCACGTCTAATTCATTCTAGTCCAATCCAGCAGGTTCTTCTCTTTTTTTTCATCTTAAAGTTTTAGGATGCCTCAGTTAAAGGCAAATATCCTTCTCACAGACAAACTTTTAATCAGCCAACCATTTTCAGCAGTTCTTTTCCATCTTCCCAGGAATATAAAAGAGCAAGGTCTTACAGGTTAGGGCTCACACACAGAGCCAACCCCCTGATGCCTGTGAATTTAAGCCCTAAGTAGAAATGGTCACTTGACATCTCGTTTGATCCACTCCAAAGTGACTTTTTCTCTAAGAATAAACTCAGGTCTTCTTGAGTTGCCTTCTACAGGTGAGGAAAATATTTGGAAATGCTTATGCCCTGAATGAGAGACTTGGCAGGGGAAGGCAGTGGAGTCCTCTAAATACCATGCCTATCATTTTTTCCCCCAGAGACTTATCAGTCTATAATCCTGAGGTTCCTATACTCCTCTCAGTTCTGGTGTCTGAATCAGAATTCTAACAATACATGTCCATGTGTATGTCTACAGCTACCCACAGACAAACCAGTGCAGGGCCAGGATTTAATTTGAGCTCTATAGCCCCTCTCTGTGAAGTGAAGGAGAAAACACGTGGAGCCTAAGGGACCCCATTTTCTGTGTCCTGGAGACCCTTGGCCTTGATGCAATTAAATGAAGCAGATGTGATGGGATCCCTGCAAGGAAGACCTGAGACCTGAGATCTTTGTGGCCATGGAAGGCATGCCATGGGTCAGCCTTATTGAAAATCTGAGGCTCAAGGCCAGGACACATGGAGAATCCTATACTCAATTCTAGAATGTTCCGTTGGCATTGGGGTATTGGCAAATCACAGTGTGTCCAGTGGGGATGACAGGAGACAGATTGATGAGACCAGAGCAGTGTGAGAAGGACTGGAATGGAATGTTGCTTTCTATAGAAGAGAAAGCCCGAGAGGAATGTGATACCCATGTACTCTTTAAAGGGCTGTCTTTGGAAGAGGAAGGAGTGTCTGTCTTTGTTCCAAATGATAAAACCAGGACCAGTGGAAGGAGATTATAGGTGGCCGGGTTCTTCTAGCAATTACAGCTGTGTGCAGGGAGTGGGCGCTGTGCAGGCTGCGGTGTCTTTCTTGGTGCTTGATGTGTTTGTTCGGGGGGCTGGGGCGAAGGAGACACCGGTAGGGGAAGATGAAGAGCGAATGCCTTCCTTTGGGTGGGAAGTTGGACTAGAAAGCCCCTTGGGCTGTTGTTAATTGTAAGAAAGATGGTTTTATGATTGTTTTAAAGTGGGTAAGCAATAAAGATGGGTTTATGGTCTCTGTTCTCTACAAACTATTAACTATTTCATGCATGGAAAAACCTGTGAAACAGGAAAGTTAACAAAGTGGCAGGGTCATTCAAAAATACTTTCTGGGAGACAGTCGAGCATAAAAGGTACTGTGTGGTGTGGGTAAGAGCATGGGCTACGGAGGCAGAGCCCACAGGGGTTCAAATCCTGCCTCTGCCTTCACCGAGCTCCGTGAACTTGGACTGGTTACCTAACTTAGTTACACCTTCACCTTTGCAGCTGTACGATAACACCCGCCTCCTACTGCTGTGAATCTAGTCTGTTAATGCCCCTCAGACATTAGAACTATGCCTGGCACATAGTAAGCATTCAAGCATTCAACAGTATTAGTGAAGATTATTAGAAAAGGAGAAATTAAACAGTATGGCATCAGCTTGGGGGGAAAAAAAGCATATTTTTACTGTGATATAATGGAAAGGAAAAGTTAAATATGGTTTGTTTGGTTTTTGTTTGTTTTTATAATAATGGACAATTTCAGGGGCCAATTCAGGAGTGATCAATCCTGTGAGTGAATGGCAGCTGAGTCCCATGAAGCAATGGAAAAAGTTGAGTCCAGTGATTTCTCTTTGCAGTGAAACCCAAAGAAATGGGAATGGAGCCAAGGCCCTGGGATTTCCACTGTTTCCTTGCTTCTTGGTTCCCCGAAAGAAAGAAAACTCAAGGCTTCATCCAGACAGCTCATCTGCCAGGTGTTGACAATGTAGTAACATCTGGTTGACAGTCTAGTCATCTCTACCCTAAGTTTTTTCTTACAAGAACACCAGTATTACTGGGGGGAAAGAGGAGGAAAAGACAGGAGAGGACTGTTTCTCATCTTGATCCTCTCTCACAGAGAGGGGCTGGTGGGGGTCTAGGGGCCATTCATCCCTCCTTTGGTTCTTTGGACTTCCCAGGCTCTCATCCTTGTACAATGTGGGCAGCTAATGAAAGCAAGGAGAGAAAGATCCGGAATGTTCTTTTCAGGGTGTATTAGGCAGCGCTTGAGTTTGTGCCTGCTCGTTGGTCCAGATGAAATCGATCACTAGGGAAACAGCAGAGGTCTCCCACTATTGAGCGAAGTGTTTTCCGATCCCGGGAGTTCAACGACTTTGTTTCTCAGTGAAATAAGGCAGCTCTGTCCTACCACTGAATGATCCATTGCATAGGCTAGGATGAGCATATTTTTCACGATCCTAATAAATAAACCAGCGAAACCGCAGATGACTCCAGATGGTCCCTTTGGAAACTGGTGCCAAACACGGGCGTTTAAATTGGTTATTTTCTCCTTGGATTGTGTATAAAGCCAACATTATTTTTTAAATGTTCAGAACCAGTATGCTTCATTAGCGTGCTCCAGGGCACAATTCCGCGCTTCAGTGATATGCGCCAATCAGTTATCTCCTAGGATTCTTGCAACTAGTGCAGTCATGCCTGGCCTCACATTCTGAGTGGGGATGAAACACCAGCTAGAATCAAGTGTGAGATGGAAGTTGTTTCTCCTGATTGCCTTGTTCTTTATTATTTTTTTCTCTTTCCTTTGTTGTTTATGACAGTAAAATCTATCTGCATGGAAATCTATCCACTATCTAGATGTTACATAATTTACAGAGGGAAAAATATTTCTGGCAACAATAGCATTTAACTCGAAGAGCCGCTGTTTGGTCTCTGTGGGACTAGAGCTCAGGCGGAAGCGATGCCCCGCTTCTTCGGGTTGACAGTGATGAGTTGTTCTTGATTTGAACTCGCGCGTATATAGATAGTGGTAAAATTCAGCACCATTTTCTTCACAAAGGTTTTGTTTATCTCGAAGAGTCTGCATGCTGATCTGTAAAGAATGCCCACAAAACCCCTTGGAATGAGATCATGTACCAGCATTTTAGATTCTCCCGAGGTAGAAAAGATATCATCAAAAAATTCAGTGGGTGATGGTGGAATGTGGGTCAGAAGGAGTGTGACGTTTTCCGTGTCCGCTCTCAACGACACACGGTGCCTTATCAACTCTGCCCAATGACCGTTAAAGAACTGAAAACAGCGATCGGTCCCCATGGAAAATCCCAGAAAGAAAACCCCAGAGAAGCGTTTCAGTGTGTGTGGACAAAGGAAGAAAGCGCAGGCAGCTCCTCCCTTGCGTTTTTGCGCACGGAGCCCGCGGGTCGCCGCGCCGAGAGCCCTTCTGCGTACAAAGGCTCAGCATCTACTAATTTACTGGGTTGAATTATTTTAGCTTCCACTCTATTCCTCGCTTTACCAAAAAATAGCACTTAATTTGGAATGCGTTCTGAGGTTATGAGAACTGGATACTGCAAATTGGTATTATTAAACTTATTAAGACAGGAGAAAGGACTCTTTTTAGACGAAGAACACATTCTGAGTGGCATCTCTCACTTAATAAGCATCTGCCAAGAAATGCTTTGAACTTAATAATTACATTAAATAATTCAGAATTCATATAAGCACCCAACACTTCTCCCCCACAACCTTACTGACATTAAGGTGCCAGATCACTTCTTTTCTCACTGTGACTTCACCAGCTGGGAGGTCCCCCTCCTGTTAGACTCACAGCTAGACTCTAATGCCTGACTAATTAATGTACAGCAATGCCAGAATTATTAAGTATGACTTTGATCGATTTTAGCCCCCAGTAAGATCACACCTTGTTAAATGAACAGAATGGCCAGTGGAATACCAGTGTGAAAATCATGGACGGAGGTTAGCTAGTTGTGGGACATTCAATCACATATACTGAGAAATTATTAGGAAAAATGTTCACTCCCATGGAGCCTCGAAAATTGGCTATTCTAAGACTTAAGTTAATGTGCTGCTCATTACTTTTTTCCCAAGACAAACTAAGCAATGATCAATTTTAAATACCTACTATAACCCAGCAGGTGTGGCTCAGTGGATTGAGTGGACTGAGAGGTCCCAGTTCAATTCCTGGTCAGGGCACATGCCTGGGTTGCCGGCTTGTTTGTTCCCCAGTAGGGGGCGTGCAGGAGGCAGCCAATCGATGTTTCTCTCTCACATCAATGTTTCTATCTCTCTCTCCCTTTCTCTCTCTCTAAAAAATAAAAATAAAAATAATTTTTTAATACCTATTATATCCCACTGCTTTCAAAAACATTTTCAGTTTTGAATTGAGGAGGTAAAAGATACATAGCCTCATAAATACATTAACAACCGGACAGAATGATATGCCGTGAATGTCAAATGAGGAACCCAGAGGAGAGCGTGTGAAGTCACTGTGTGACCCACCCAGGCTAACACAGGCACTCCCTCAGCACTTACAATGACACATAGTTATTTCTCTGCTCTTCTGCCTGTTGTTGTCCCAGCACACGGGACTGGAAGCTTCATGAGGTCCAGGCCCATATCTCAGCTACTGCCACATCTGTCTTATTCACCTGGCCTCTAACTAGCAGTCTGTAACATATTGTCCCAGGGATGAAGCCACATAAAGTGCACACTAACAAGATGGGCAGGCTTTTAGCAGACATGGATGTTAAATGGCAGAATGAACAGATGAGCCCAGGCAGGAAGCAAGGGTTCGCTTGGCCAATGTATCTTCTCATTCTCTCAGCAGACATCTGCCGACCCCTCAGCATGTGCTCGATGCTGTGTGAGCACTCGGGGTCCAGAGGTGAAGAGACACCATTCCAGGGGCAGAGGAGAGGTGGAGAGGCCAGCCTGGACGGTGGGGGGTGGGAGGAGGCTGACTGGATTAGAAGTGATGAGGACAGGTGAGCTGTGAGTCCCAGAGCTCATGAGGTGTGAAGAGCCTTGAGACCTTTGTCCTGAGGACAGTGAAAACCAGCAAAAGAATTTAAATTAGCAAAAGTTAAAAAGTCATCTCAAAGGTCCCAGAAGTTTCTATGACATCATTGTCAGAATATGGTTCATTCCTGGTGAAAACTTTAGCCAGGTTGCACATACTTTAAAAACTGCTATCTCAAAACTTTAAGAAAGGCGAGATATGTATTCACAGTCAAAATTTCTGGGGCTGGATTATATTTGTACTTTCATTGTTTAATTTTTACTAAATTAATATAGTAATATTATTAATAGTACCTTGTAATTTTTTCATAAATATGACATTGCTTTAAATATTTTTTAAAGCTTTGGTACATTGTTAAAATGTGGTTTTAATATATTCCCAGGCAAAAATCTTTTCTAGCAGACCATATTCTTATTTCATAATATAATTCAGTAGGATCATGGAACTTAGTCGTACCAAATTCAACATAGAGGAAACTTAGCCGAGTTCATTTGCTCCCTTAAATTTCTGTGGGGACAGACAGTGTAGCAACTAACGTCAGCAACTACACCATCCTTCCCTATTATGTTTCGTGTGGAACATGCGGGAACATTTTGCATTTGGTATAGGCAGCCAGATGTTAACAATGTGTATTCTGGTTGCAAGGTGGTTTCTTCATAGGTCACATAACTACCTTCAGGCTCCGCGAATAATGCCAACGACAGCTAATGGCACTGATGCTGAGTCTTGATATGAGTGAGGTGTTTATGACACAAAGGAGCCGGGCTTCCAAGGGCAAGCGGGAAAACAAAGATCTGAGTGTGGAAATGCTCCTCAGTATCCTCTTTCCTGAAGGCCTGATTTGCCACCGAGTGGCAAAAATTTGGATTCAAAAAGGTCAAACTTGGAAAAATATAAAGATAAATAACCCAAATAAAACTAGACAAAGGATTCAAATAGGCATGTCTCAAAAAAAAAAAAAAAATCCGAATGACCACTAAGCACACGAAAAGATGCTCAATATCATTATCTGCTAGAGAAATACAATTCAAAACCACACCGAGATACCACTTCATATCCACGCGGATGACTATAATTAAAATGACAGACCATTACATGAGGATGCGAAGAGTTTAGAAGCCTCAGACTCTGCTGATGGGCATATGAAATGGTGCAAACACTTCAGAAGCCAGTTTTACAATTCCTCAAAAGTTAAATATAAAGTTACCTCATGACTTAGCAATTCCCATGCTAAGCATATACCCCCCAAAATTGAAAAAAGATACTTAAACAAATACTTGTACATGAATACTCACAGCAGCACTAGTCACACCCAGTGTCCGTGAACACATAAATGGGTAAACAAAATACGATAATCCATTGGAATGGTGTTGGGTCATAGAAAGGGATGAAGGATTGATACATTCTGTGACCTGGGTGGACCTCAAAAACATTATGCAAAATGAAAGGATCCAATCACAAAAGACCAGGTATTTGATTATTCCATTTACATAAAATGTCCAGAACAGGTAAATCCATAGAGACAAAAAGTACATTAATGGTTGCCAGGTCGCTGGACAGGGGAAAGAACGAGCAGTAACTGTTAATGTTACAGCGTTTCTTTTGATGGTGATAAAAATGTTCTGAAACTCACTCTGGTGAGCACATATTTGAAAAACCATTGAACTGTATATTTTAAAAGGTGACTTTTATAGTATGTGAATTATTTCTTGATTAAAAACATCTTAAAGGAAGGTAAAAAAGATTAAATTTGAAATTACTGATCTTTTTTAAGCAGAGTGGTATGTCGTGAAATTAGACCTTGTTTGGGGGAAAGCAATGAAAAAAGTTGTAAGATGGAGAAGTTATAAGAGAAGAGATAGATGAGTCAAAGAAGAGTGGGAGAGAATGAAGTGATGACGAGACAGGACACAGAGAGACTAAGCCAAGGTTTCTGAAAACAACCTCATGAGTTACATGGGGGCCAGGTGTGTATGTGTGTATATTCATTATATTTTATATATTATAAAATATAAATGTATATATATCCAAATGGGAAAAGTCTCAAAGAATATACCGCCAAATATTAACAATAATTGTCTCTGTTTAATGGGGTTTCAAGTGATTTCAATTCTTTTCTTCCTTTGGCTGCTCAATATGCTCTTATGTTGTGCGCAAGGACCATGTAATAGCTGAAGGAACAGAAGAAAGTGAGTGTGGAAGGATGTGCTTGAGAAAGTGTGCTCTCTGATCAGACGAAGAAAGTACTGGCAATTTCTAAAGTCTGACTAATAAATGATGTCCCGATTGAGGAGACTTGCCTTCATATGGGAACAAACCATATTGGCTTGTGCATCATTTGCAGGAAAGGTTACATGATACAGCCTCCGAAATGCTAGTGCCTAGAGGATTTGTTCTTAGAAACCGAAGGCAAAGCTTACAAAAAGCCTTTCCCTTGCTTCACAGTTTCTCCCTCGGGTTGAGGCATCCACGTGCACACGCAACGTAAGTCACTAGGGACTGGATCGCAGCTCTGTGCACCGTCTGTCTGCCTATCTATCTATCATCTACCATCGATCTTAATTGGAATATTTCTACAAGACACATGTCACCTAAATGTGATGAAAATTCATTCGCTGAGTCACAAATCACTTTAAAATCACTTAAGATTATCCCATGTGCCAGGCCCTGCACCAGAGCTGAGCAGATATCATTGATCAAGTGAGAGCCCTTCTTGCCTCTCTGAGCTGAGAGTCTAGTCAGACGGGAGCCAGGGAGGAGCTGCTTCAGGTAGGACAAGTCCCACAGGCTCTGCGGTACCCAGGGTGAGGCTCGCACCCATAATCCAGCTCGTACCTGAAGCTGGAGGGCAGAGATAAGAGTCCCATCCTGGAAGGGTTCCCAAGGCTCAGGTCAAGGTGGCAGGTCCCAAAACAGGTCACGGAAACAAAGGCCTGGTCAGACCATTGGAGCCAAGACACGGAGCCCAAACACCGTGGCTTGGAGGTGGGCAGAGGAAAGGGGGTCACTGGAAAGCGAGGTGGAAGAAAGGGGGTGATGGTGGATGGGGCAAAGTGGCAGCATCTCCCCATCGGTGCTCGCATCAGGCCAGAGAATGTTCACAGGAGCGTCGTTCCTAAGAGGGAAGTGGGGGAAAGAGTAGCTACCCATCAGCAGAAATGAACGAGTTACTTGTGGGGCTCTCAAAGAGGCAGATGTTCAGCACAGAAAATTCATGAACAGTGGCATGCTGTCAGCACTGAAAATGAAGAACAACCAAAAAGTGCCCGCAAAGGGAATGCACGTTAACAAACGTTTATGTCCCAGTTTGTTTGCTGAAGCGTCGGTTGCGGTGTCTTCCCACTGAATGTGACATGTCTTTTGAAGGGATACGAGGCGGAAAAAATTTTAGTTGCCAAAAATAAGAGAGAAACGGGGAAGGATTTCACTTCAGAACTGGAAGGTCGCTCTTGCCAGAGGAGGGCAAGGTTCTGCACTTTGTTGCCAATTTCTTTTTCTTTAAATAAAGGCCCACAGGCTCTAGGCCAGTCTTGCCACTTTAGCTCATAAATGATTGTGCCAAATCCCTTAGAACTGAGCTGAGCAGGGTCCAGCCGACCTGCTTTGGCGTCTTGTCTTTGCCAGAATGGCTCTTCCGGAGAGCGGGATCGGGGCTGAGGAGGAAAAGCAGGGATGGATCCTGTGCCCCAAACCACTCCATGTTCTCTGCCTGCCATTTCACCGCCACCAGGAAGGCTTGCGAGTTTGTAAGGGACTCTCAAAAATGAACCCACCTCTGGAAGGTATCGAGGTTTATCAGCCAACACCTGTGTGGATGTCCCTAGAGAACACGAGCTTGATACATTAAATCACAGATGGGATGGAGCTGGAGAAGAGGGACAGAAGAAGGTTATAATAAGGACAAAGGGGGCAAAAAGTGTGGGGTCAAAGGGTGGAATAAGACGCTTTGCCAACCAATTTGTTTCAGGCTCATCTTTCTGGAGACCACATTAAGCACCATCTCAACAATAAACAAAAACCATACGAACAAACAAAAATAGAGAAAGAAACGAAGGGAGGGAGGGGTGGGAGAGAGAGAGAGCAAGAGAAAGATTCTAAACCTCACAGCAAAAGTATTAGAAACTTTCTTGTTCCCCACAAGATTAAAGCAAAAATGAATTGTTTACATTTTTCACCGAACCATTTCCCGAACCAGAACTCATTTCTGCTTAAATAAAAGTACCAACCCTTTCCTCAGAGCGAATCAAGTTCTATCTGTCGCCCTGGAAGAGAGAGTGTATGTGGTGTAGAAACAGTCACCAAGTCCTTACGCTTGCCCAGGAGCCACCGGGTGTGGGGACAGGACCTGCCTGCTGCAGGACTGTGAGGAGGTGGGGTTGTCTCGCAGCGCAGGGGTCCTGCAGTGACAGGGCAGTTGGACAAGGGCTTGGCAGTGAGACTCTGCACACAGGTGAGTCGAGCATTAGACCCATGGGCGAATTGAGTAGAGGGCCAGCAACCGCGGGACCACCCTACCTCTGAAGGGGTGAGGCGGGTCGGCTCTACCTCGACTCCAGAGGGAGAGCTGTGGAGAAAGGGTCACCTTGAAGGAAGCGTGACCTGTAGTCAGCTCAAGCTGACCGCACAGCAGGGCAGCAGGGGCATCAATGGCCCGAGCCTCCTGATTCATTCATCCTGGAGTCCGAAGGCAGAGAAGCCCAGGTTGCAGTCCACGTGGTTCAACAGGAAGCAGGTGGGAGAGCCCGGGAAAGGGCACAGCAGGTGTCCCGGCTCGCAGCCCTCAGGACCGCACTCCTGGGAGCAGAGACTGAGTGTGTGTCCTGCTTCGGTCACAAAGCGCCTCGGGGGTGGGAGCTTGGGTCTGGAGGGGCAGGCACGCGTTTTCTGAAACCCTTGGGGAGCTGTTGTTTTAGGAGGCCCTCCTCAAAGCCTCCTCAGCCCCTCGTGTTCAACAACCTGATTGCTGTGGTTGGACGAAAACACGTTTGCTTTCAAAACTGACATAACGTATTGAATACGTAGTACAGCTCTGCTCTGGTGTAAGAAGCCCTGGTACTTCAGAACACACACTTGGGTGAGATTGTTTGAATCACACACACACACACAATTCTTTATTTTTTTCCAAAAGTAAGATTTCTTTAAGTTGTCTCCTAGACTCTGAGACCTAGAGTGATCAGAACTCAGGGCTTATTTAGAAACCAAGGTGGTCCCTAGGAAAACATTTTAAGAGATGGGACTTAGCCCCAGACCCTCCTCTTTCTGTGTCCTACAACCCAAGCTGAGATTCATGCAGCTTCACGACCATACCCTAAATCTCTGGAAATGCTGTTCCCCTGACAAAACTCGAATGCCCAGGCCCCGGGTTTCCCCTGCTGCTGCTCTGGCTGTCTTAGCTCTTCTCAGGTCCTCCTCCCCTAGCCTCCTGGCCCCCACTGTCCAGTGACTAAAGGGCCGCCCCTCCTCTAGCAGAGTCAAATGCATCTGTTCTGAGCGGTCAATGCCCAGGACGTACCATATGCTAGAGTTTGGACATCGCTCACCTGTGGAAGAGGAAAAGTGAGGCCCCTCTTCCAGGAGCCTCACACCTTGCTTTCGGCACCTTCCTCTGCAGACCACCACCTCGTGTGTCTTTGGGACTCTAGATGCTGACTAGCCTCTCTATTTGATGGCTATCTAATGGAATCCTTTTGTAGACTGCTCTGGAATAATTTCAGAACGCCTCTCTGAGGACAGAAACGGCAACTTTCACATTGTTATGTGAGCCACGGTGACTCGTCTCGTTCGTTTATTCTTCCATTCTCTGTTGTGGCTTTCTGGTTTGTTTATTGGAGATCTTAGAATTGCCTGATGTAGGAATTCTGGCAGGATTTTGCCAGAGAGATTATAATACCAGTTTAAAAGTTTTTATTCATCCCCTGGTAGTTCCATCGCTCAACATGTTCTGGAGGTAAAATAGCGATTCCATTTAAAAGCAAACATGAGAAGAAGAAAAAAAGACACAAACAGGTAAACAAACCAGAAACAAGCTGGAAACGAGGTCACTAAATCCACTTTCCAGTACTCGTGAGAAATTCCTCTCCCCTACCAAACTGCAAACCTTCTTGAGAGCAGGGCCTTTGTCTCTCTGTTCAATACATTGTTCTTAGTGCCTACAATGGTGTTTGGCATTCAACATATGTTTATTTAATTAATTGATTAAAGAAATTGAGCTCAGGCGCTGACCCTGGTGCCAACCCTATGCTTCTAATGGGTGTTTTAGGGCAGATTAAACTTTGAGGTCATTTCATCTACTTCTGGCATTTACAGGCAAAGAGGCTTTAGTACAACATTGAAGCAAACAACCCAAAGCTAACATAGGAAAGAGTGGGGAGAAGTGTCTTCTGCTCCTATCTGTGCCCCTGCCTCATGGTGGCCCCCTTCACTTGACTCGTGTGATGAGCTCCCAGTGATCACTGAAGTGTGTTCTCACAGCACAACCACCCTAGTCATAGCATCCTCACCGCTGAGCGGGACTTAGTCCTCGGAGCCTGGTCACACCACTTCCATCATTCTTTCTCCCCTCTCTCTCCACTTCATCTAACGTGCACACAAAAATGATCTTCTAAAGAACTAAGTCATTAATGAAAACTGTTGTGGCTTCTCATTGTACGTGGAGTGAAATCCAAACTTCTAGACCCTGGGGCAGCCAGCCCCTGCCTGCTTCTCAAACTTACATAAGACTTCACAGTAGCCGAGCTGTGCTGGCCTCCGGAGACCCTCGAGCACACCGAGTGCTTTCCCGGTTCAGAGCGTTTTGCACTTGCTCTTTCCTCTGCTACATCGCTCCTCATTGGCTGTCAAGCAGTTGGCTTCTCTCCTTCCTGTGTGTCAGCTTCCATGGTTCACACCCACAGAGCTCTTCCCTGAACACCCACTAGTGAACTGTCCTTGGCTTCACTGGGTGTCTCCACACTGTATTGACTTTCTCCTTGGAACATACCATTGTCTATCAGTGTTGTTTACCAACAGGGTCAATTGTTTCTTGTCTGTGTCCCCCATTGGAATGTAAGCCCCACATTCCATTCCATGGTTTATAAGTTCTTTGAGTATTAATAATATATTTTTAGTACCCACTAAAGGAGGTGGCCAAGGAGACTTGGTCAGTAATTCATATTCATTTTTGAAGAATTATTCCAAGACAAAAAAATGTCCTAGCTCCAACTTAAAATGCTCAAAATCTATCTAGCTTTATCTCAAGCCTTAGCTTCAATAAGCAGAACTTCCAGCCATTTAGTCACAGCGTGTGATTGCTGGGGTGTCCTGACAATGTGTCCACATTTACCTGGGTTGCATCTCTGCAGTGACCAGGTCTAGTCATCACAGTGGCCCCCTCACACTGTACTTCTGCAGTTGGTGAATATCTGATGCAAGCATGAATGAATGAACAGACTTCTCAGGAATGCTAGAGCCGGAGAACCTTTAAGTTTACAAAGTTAGAAAACTTGGGCACTTGAAGAGCGTTAGGAAGTTAACATGAACCTTCTTTGATATGATAATGAATAATTGGGATTCAGTTGACATGAAAGAGTTCAGGAATACATATGCTTCCTGTAGTCAAATCCATCCCCAGGTAGCATTCCCCATGTCTCTGGCCCTTCCTTTGCCTTACAGATTGGACCCTGACAATGCCAGCCTGGAACAGAACTCAAAGGAGGCACAGCGCTCACTCCTTCAGGGCATGTTCGTGTTCGTGGAGGCCCTTCTTTCATGTGGCCTGGTTCACTTCATCATTATCTCATATCTGGACACGTTGAGTCCTAGCGTTCAGACAAATCAAATTCCACACCATTCTGATAGTCTTTCCGGAAGGCTCAGGGCTTTGCTGCCTGGAGGTGAAAATCAGACCAGGGGACTCCCAAATGCAGAGGAAATTCTGGTCCAACAAGACCCCCTGGTAGAAAACATAGACATGTTCACGCTGGTGTCCATTGGAGTATATCAGTGCCCTCTCTTCCCACTCTCATGGCAGTAATTCTTAAAAATAGCCAAGCATTTTGATTTCGACCTGTCAGAATGGAGATGGGGTGGGGGGAACTGCCAAGAGGCACAGAGCTGAGGCATAGGAGGTAGAATCTGAGTCCTGTGCTGGTCACCTCGGGCGGAGCACTGCCTTGCCTGGCCTCCCTGCCTTGGTCTGGGATGTGAAACCACAGGACCAGCCCAGCGCTGAGACCCCTCTCAGCTCTGGCTCTCTTTGATTCGAGAAGTGTTATATTCTGCAGCTGCAGCTCCGAGCCACAACCTCCTCAAAGGGTTGTGTATATATTCACATACTTAGGGTTCTCACAGAGTTTTGTAAGGTAGGATTCCAGTGAAATGCACTTTTATGCTACTTTTGTACTTCTGCTTGTTTTCAATGGAAAAATACCTATACGCACTCCTTCAAAACACGGAGGGAAAATATGAAAAATGCGCCCTGGAGTCCAACAAACTCCCTTGGTTAAAGACGAGGTCGGGCCCAATGACTTTGGGCTACTCGAGCTTTGTGGTTTGTTTTTGGAGCTAAGCTCGAATACAAGATCTTTTGTGATCTATCAGAAAGGTAAACTAAGATTGAGGCTTACAAAATAGTGATGCTAAGATATATTTGATGGCATGCCAGCTTAAGTTATAACCAGAATGTCTTCCACCACAATCATTCTCAAGCCTTTGTTCCTGAGAAGGATAAAAGGTTGGCAGTCCTTGTGACAAAGGTTAGAATGAAGTGCCCAGACTCTTGATGTTGCACGAGAGTCTCTGGGTGACAGCCATGTATTGCGACCGTGGATCACATCCACAGGAGAAAATGATGAGGTGCTAAGCACAGCAGCTCAATGTTTTTCGAGCCTTGGAAAACTGACTTTAAAGCGTTTTACCTGGCAAACTCAAACTTTCCCTTTTTCACAAGACTTTTGGAACAGGACTAGGGTCAACAGCGTTTTAAGACTCAGAAGGAAAAGACCCATCGCTTGCAAAATGATCCTGTGTGTAAGTCTGATTTTTCCACCGTGGATCCGGGCGGCAGGATGTGCTGGCTCCAGCCGGATCTTCACTGGCCAAACCAAGAGGACAGCTGGGGCATTTATCCAGACACTCCCATGTCAGTGCTACCCCCCTAGGAAAAGGAAAAGAAGCTTGCCTGATGAAGCGAGGAGCCCCACTGATTAGACAGGGTGAATGCATTTGCTGTGACTTACACTGCAACCTGATATTTTCAGGGCAAAGCATTTGGCTGGATACCCTCAGCCAGTTCCTTCACTTTGCTTCGGTAGTTATGGCCACAGCTTTAAAAGTAAAGTCATGTGGATACAGAGCTGTGATTTTAGAGATCAGAGTGCCCCTTGAGGATGTAGTACCGCATTCTTTTGTAGGACGATGATCCTGGAGAGATCCCTTCCCTGGCACTAATCTGTGGTCGTGATGAATAGACATCCTGACCATATAGCCCTTCCCTTGGCAACTAGCATCAGGCCTTTGTGAGAGCAAATACTTTTGGAATTTGGAATCAGCTCTATAAGAAGGGACAAGAAGAGGGAAGCAATGCCCTACAGGAGATAAATCACTTTCTAGGGTCACACAAGTAGCTGGGCATAAAGCCATTGTACCATATGCCTCCTGATGGCTGGCAAAGGATGGCAATAAATCCATAGCCTTGGAAGAAAGATCTTTGTAGGGGAAAGCAAACAATTTTTCTAATGAACCAGATAGTAAATATTTTTGACTTTGAAGACAATATGGTCTCTGTCGCAACCACCCAAAGTTGTCATTGTAGCACGAAAGCAGCCACCAACAGTATGTCATGGAATAGGCGTGGCTGTATTCCAATAAAACTTTATTTATGAACCCTGAAATATGAACTGCACATACTCCTTGCATATCACAAAATATTATTCCATTTTTTATTTTTTTTTCAACTGCTGAGAAGTGTGAAGACCATTCTTAGGTCTCAGTGGGCTGGATCGGGCTCAAGGGCAGTCGTGTGCTAACCCTGACTGTAGAGTAACACATCACAGCCCTGGAGAGAACCGGTTCTCTGTCCTGGATAATGCCCGTCCCCTCCAGCTCCACACCCCAGAGCATCAGATCTCACCCCCTGCTGCTCTGCGGCTGCTGTCACATCAGACTATGAAATGTGGTCACTGTCACATTTCATCTCTAAAGTGCTTCACTTAATAAAAGTCGTTGTAAGTATAACTGAAGTCGCAGGGCTCATTCTAGAAAAGGACTGACTGAAGGGGAGAATTCATTCTGACACAGACTCGGCCAAGTGCCAGTGATGTCGTTGGGGAGCGTTGGTGGCTCGGGTGGCAGTTAATAAGGGGGCAAACGGGATGTGAATAGTGCATGTTAACATGGGGTGAGTGGGAAACACAGAGAAGTGCCCAGACTCCTGGCTAAGACTGCATGTTTACAATGAAAGGAACCACTTAGGTTTGTAAGTAAGTAACTGCCTCAAGAAGTTTGCCGCATTTCGTGAGCCAGGGGGAGCCCTGGCGGCCTAGTACTTGGACAGGCCTGGTTTATTTGCTCACTTAACATGATGGCCAAACATTCCCTTAAAATTCAAGGGCTTTCTCCTGTTGACACTGTTTATTTGTGTCAGTAGAGTGGCCCTGTGGGAACACTCTAGTTTTCTCTGGGTTGAGAATAAGCAGATGCAGGTCTGTGGTTTTTCTGACTTGGATGAAAGCAGTAGGACTGAGCTAAGGAAAAAATACTTTTTATTCTTTTTCCTTTCTTGTCTGGCGTGCCCTCAGAAGAAAAGAGTGAGCCATGAAGGTTTTCTGGAAGCCAAGAGAAGGTTGAACGATGCCAAAGCGTTTAGTTGCACAGTAGCGCCCTTTGGGCTATAGGTGGGTCACTAAAGCTATAATCCAGACCCTTCCATGAGGTATGAGGCCCTGAGGACCACTAACTCATATTACTCTTGCAATCCTGTCAATCATGATACCTCACTAGAATCACTTATACTGGTGCAATGTTGCCTATTGAAATATTTCTAGTTATCAAGACCTTTTGGTTGCAAGCGACAGACACCCAAGTCAAAATGACCCAAGCAAAAATAAACACATAAAAAAATAAATACCATCAGCTCACACATCTGAAAAAACTATGGTTGACCTTCAGACATGACCACATCCAGTATTCAAGCAGCAAACATTCTCCCTCCTTCCCTTTCTCTCTATTATCTCTGCTTTCATCTGTGCTGGCTTTGTGCACTGACACACTTTCTCCATGGGAAAGAAAGAGGGCTCCAGCCTTTCCAGGGCCCTAGGGTCCTTGCAGCTCACAATCTCAAAGCAAAAAGCTTCTCCAGCTTATACTTCTGTCTCTGTGAAAAGACTCCAGCGGTCCCTGCTTGAGTCGGATGCTCATTTTGCACTTTTCAGTGAGCCCAGAGGAATGCACTGTGCTGACTGGCTGGCTGGACCGCAGGTTCACCTGGTTGGTCTCACTAGAATCACGTGACGTGAGCAGGCGGGAGTTCAGAAAATGCATGTGGGACAGACACAAAACTGCAAGCTGGGCACCACACTGCTAAATTATTCAGTTGTTTGTAGTAAGAACATGCTTTTTATAAACAGTACGCAAATCAAAACCCCCCCAGTGAATCATCAGCTATCTCTGGACATTTCTGTATTCCTTCTTTATTCCCCCTTTCACTGGACTATGAGATGAAGTGATACAAATGAGATACAAAGACCCTATCTTGTCCTCAGCACTCCCATGCTCTAGCCCAGGAGGGCAGCACGCACACAGTCACTGCAGTAGACTGTGGTGTCTGTCAGGGCGCTGGTGGTCCACGTTTTGCCCTGGGTCAAAGACAGTGGAGATAAGAGAGGTCCTGTCCTCTGCTGTTGTGAGGCTTCAGACAGCGCAGACTGACACAGCGCTGCTGTCAAGGCCCCAGTCCCTCCCTCGGATGAAAGGACCACCACTCGGCACAACCCACAGGTTGTCTGAATACCCAAAGTGTGAAGCTGGCAAATATTTGACTTATAGAGAGGCCTCCTACCATGCAAAGAACATAGCAAGAAAGTAATTCATGTTTAATTAATGGATCAAAGGAAAATTAATCAGTGTATTTCTGACATCTGGGAAAAAAGTATTAGACAGAACACACACACAAAAAGTATTTGTCAGGGTGCCCTTTAAACACTGCCATAACTCACCCAAAGCAATGTTAACATAGGAAGACAGAAGACTTATTAAGAAGTGAAATTACAGTCTCTAGGAAAATAGGGAATAAAATCATCAAGATTTCACTCTTTTGGTTCTTCTCTCACCTTCAGGTTTTCTGGTAGCTTTAAAGAGATGAGACTGTGTGGGCCCGGCCGGGTGGCTCAGCTGGTTAGAGTATCAGCCTGATATGCCTAGGTTTCGGGTTTGATCCCCGGTCAGGGCACATACAAGAATCAACCCTGAATGCATAAAGAAGTTGAACAACAAATCAATGTTTCTCTCTCTCTCTCTCTCTCTCTCTCTCTCTCTCTCTCTCTCTCTCCCTCTCGTCAATAAATAATTTTTAAAAACTAACAACAAAAGAAAGAGATGAGACTGTTCGTACTCAGAGTAAGAACATGAGAGTTTTGGAACCTCAGACTCCCTTGAGGAAAATGAGGTGTTGGATGAATGAGAGCCCAAGGTCCTGCCAGTGTGGACTGTGATCCTGGGCCTACTTTCCTAATCTGTATTCTGAGCTTACATTGGATGTGGCATAAGCAACCCCTAAGAGCCACCAAGCTCTGCTCTGTTAAGGGAATAGGGGCAAGTCCTCTCTCAGATGAGACATCTTGTCAACCAGAAAGTGGTTAGTCACACTGGATATGGTGGCACTTCAGCTCCTTGAAGTGTCCATAGGCCCCCATCCCCAAAATCCAGTGCCTTGCATGGGAAGTCAAGAGGATAACTGTACTGATACAAATTTGAACTGCCAATGAGTTCGGCCCCCAGACCCGTTAAGAAGTGCCTATTTCAGATCCAAGACATTGCCCTCACCTCAGCTAATTGAACTTCCATCTACAAGAGAATGAAGGAATTCGTATCTTTGACTTTTTGAAGAAAGCTGGGTCGAAGCCATCTTAGATATCATTTCTTTTACAGCAAAAATCTCAGCCAGTAGATCATTGTCCCTGGATATGTGTTGTATTTTTTCCAGGTTGAGTTTGTCTGTGAAGGTGGTGACTACATTTTAAGTTTTTGTTCCAGGCAGAGTACACAGCAGGGTCTCAATGCATATTTGTAAAATGAATGAATGACTGTTATTCCTGGAACTCAGGCAAGGAGGGAAAACCTGGCTGGGTGGCTCAGTTGGTTGGAGCATCGTCCTATATACTAAAAGGTTGTAGGTTTGATTCCTGGTCAGGGCATGTGCAGGAGGCAACAAGTCGATGTTTCTCACATCAGTGTTTTTCTCTCTCTTTCTCCCCCTTCCTCTCTCTCTCAAATCAATAAAAACATATCCTTGAGTGAGGATTTTTTTTTAAATGGTAGGGAAGGTTGCTATTGCTCTATGGTATAATAAACAAATCTGAGCATGGGAGGACTTGACAGATTCTGAATTAAAATGAGTTCTGCTTTAAATCCAGAGACTTGTGACTTCCAAAGTTTAGCCCAAAGGGCTATGATTCGAAACAAAAGCTCTAAAGGACAGTCTACAACAGAGAACAGACTGACAGCTGTCAGAGGGGTTGGGGGGCTGAGTGGAAAAGGTGGAGGAAGGGATTAAGCAATACGGATTGGTAGTTGCAGACTGGACACAGAGATGTAGATGACAGCATAGGGAATCTAGGCAGTAATATTGAGATAAATAGGTGTGGGGCCAGGTGGGTACTTGAAGCAGCAGGGGGACCACTCTGTAAAGTACACGATTTTCTAACCACTATGCTGTACATCTGAAACTAATACAGAACTATATTAAATGTAAACTTCAATTTAAAAAAAAATGTTTAAAGGACAATCTACAGAAAAGGGGCCGCTTGGTGTTGATGTATCTGGGGATAGAGCCCTCTGGCTGGACATTTCTTGGACTATTGCTTGGAACATGAGATTGGCTTTGAACTAGGAGCTAGATTCGGGGAAGGGGCTCTAAGACCTGGCTGGGGCTCTAAGACACCTCACCTCAGCCCTGCATCCTCCGTGCCCCATTGGAGAGGGATGAATGAGAATAGGGCCCTCTGAAGTGGGAGGTCCAGGCCAGTTGCCCTTCTTTCTTGGGTCAAAGGGCAGAAATAGGGAAGAAATCACTGACATGGTAATTTTGAGCAAAGACCCAAAGGAGAGAGAAATCCTGGGAGATACTCGAGGAAAGAGTGCTGTAGACAGCAAAATAACAAGTGCCAAGGCCGGAAGTGGGAACATGCTTGCTATGTTCCAGAAGCACCCAGGAGACAGGAGTGGCTGGAGTGGCACAAGTGAGGGTAATGGCGAACGGTAGGCTGTGATTGCAGAGATGCCTGGAGGTCGGATTCTAAAGAGTCTTACAGGTCCATTATCACAACTTTGACTTTGACTTTGACTTTGAGCAAGATGGGAAACCACTGGCAGGTTTTGAATAGAGAAGTGAAAGGACCTAATTTATGTTTTCTTTACAATAAAAACAGAAGTTTCTGAATAAGAAGGGAGATGACCTAGGAAAGCAATGTGTAAAGATGTGTGTGTGTGTGTGTGTGTGTATACTTTTCTGTATACTAGTATTCACAACTGGAAAGAATGGTTTGCAAACTCATGAATTATCTTTTGTTTGAACTTTACTAATGACTTAGAAGCATCCTTATAAGTCATTGTGCCTTTACTCAAAAGGTCAGCACCTAAAATTGCTTTGGTACAGTGGAATGAGCCCTTGGTCCTGGCTTCAAGTCCTGGGAGTGGCCCTTTTTAGCTTTGGGATTTCCAGCAAGCCCTTTAATCTTTTTAAGCCTCAGATCCCACATCTTTAAAATGAGGGTGGTGGTTACTCATTTCATCAATTTGAAGCAGCACCCGAATCTCAGGTGATATTACGTGCTGACGGTCTCCTTTTAAGCAGAAGTTTGCCTAACCAAATATTTGGTCTTGCACATATCATAATGTATATTCTTGCTCATTTTTCCTTGCTATGAACAGATAATTGGCTTTTTTTAAAGTTGTGGTTTATGTGATGTGAAACCAGTTAGCTCCGCTGATTATATTCTGAAATTAATAATGTGCTCTCTTGTGTGTTTTCACATACTAGCTTCCCTGTATTTATTGGCCACACACTTTGCCTCAGCTTCAGAAATGAGTTGAATTGGTTACAACATGAATCAGACAAGAGAGTGGACATCCATCACTGCTATTGAGAAAATAGCTCAAAAAACAAGTGTCTCTGCTGGTAGTAATATTTTCTTCATATTTGAAGGACACAACCTTGGATCCTTTGTGACAATGGCAGAGGATAAATATATAAATATTTATAAATAAATGAGCAAATACATAAATAAATGAGCAAAATATAGGAAGGACAGTGTAAGACTAAGTAACTGTAAAGTTAAAAGTGTGTCATGAAGCATTTAGGCACTAAAATGGTTGAGACGCTATTTTCATAGCCTGCAAGAGTTTCTATAGCTTAAATTACTTGAGTTTGTCAGAGTCTCTGTTTCCTCAAATGTAGATCAAGAAGTTAGATTCCTTTACTGCAAGAGGTCTTCCAGCTGAAAAAATGTAATTCTGTGTCTTCTACATGGAAACTGTCCCTTTGGAGTAGGAAATATATTCACAAATATTTTATTTAATCCCAAACTTTAGAATCCAATTTTGGTGAACTGCTATTATTTGAAGGTGTCAGCAAATCCTCTGGGATCTGAGATTATTATCAAAACCAATTAAATGAATTGTAAGTCTGCATGGTTGATTTTGAAACCTGTCAGCAGGGCCCTCTCTGGAGGCAGGGAACCCCATTATCAACAGATTTTGCTGCAAAGCAACCTGGGTGACACCTGGCATTTGGATATTGTTTTGGACTTGACCAAATGGACCCAACCATCATCCTTGGGTCGACAGGACCACACGGGACAAGACAGCTGGCTCCCTATAGCCCTGAAGAAACAATAACATGTGGGTGTGTGTGTGTGGATGTGTGGGTGTGTGGGTGTGTGTGTGTGTGTGTGTGTGTGTGTGTGTGTGTGTGTAATAAACAAAAGGATTGGGGGCAGCTGGCAGAGATAAGGAAGAAATGGGAGGAGGGAGACAATCGCGAAGGCAGCCACCCACCCTGAGCAAATCAAAGGGTTTCCTAGAATGCAGCACTGGCCGTGTGTGTGAACAACTGGCTTGCAAATCACTTCCTCCATTTGCTTTTTACATAATTACACTCATTTCAGCATCCTTGACAAAACCTCAGAAGGGAATATGGTTTACTGGCCAGTTTTGCATGTGGCTTTTGTGTGGAATAAGGTTCAGAAGGTCTAAAACCTCTGGCCCACAGACCAGGACCAGCAGGTTTATCTTCTGAGCGAGGAGTTGGTCTCAGGAGCAAAAAGAAAGGGCAAGATAAGAACACAAGCTAAAGCCACCGCCTAAATCCAGACGGCAGTTCTCTCTGCAAATGGCAAGAAGAAATGGACTGCTAGGTTTTATAATCCAAGGGTTGATGCGTGTAGCTTTGTGTTGGTGAGATTGCTGCTAATTATCTTTCCTATTAAAATATGACAAACACCCTTTATTAAGTGCTCACTCCATACCAGGCATTTTATATAAATGAATCCCCCTCCTCAAAGTAACCCTGCACAACAGGCATCTCCATATTAAAGACAAGGAAACTGAGACAGAAGAGTTCTCAAGGTCAGACAGCAAGCAAGCGTAGGAGCTTCAATGTCATCCCAGGTCTTGCCGACACCAAGTTCCACATGTGGTTTCCAGTACCTTCGCTTGCCTCTGTTAACGTGTGATACTTAGCCAATGTGCACATCGCCCTAGTGTGTGGGCCCTTGTATACTGCTCTCCATTCTGTCTCCTTGCTGTCAATGAGGGACATGAAGTGATCGTTTGTACCATTGACTTCAGCGCGTATTGGTTCCTTACTCTGGATTGGCTTGCTCCTTTGTTGGAATATAGATTTTGCCCTCTCTGCAAACTAGCAGTATACAGTTCATATTTTCTCTAGGATACCTACCTCCCAACACATTCTGAATAATGAAAATTAGCCCTGAAGTTTAATCAAGAAGCTGCGGAATAGACCTGACACTGAAAACATGTGTACTCGTGTGCATCAGAGCTGTGGAACCTTCAGATTAGCTAATGAATCAGCATTGTTGCCACGTGCAACACTGGCCATTTTATCCTATGCTTTTCCATTTCTGGTATCCAACCTTCTGAACACAATGTGATATGAGCTCCTAAGTTGTTCTAGTGGTTTTGCTTAAATGTTTTTGTTTTGTTTTGTTTTGTTTTTTGCTAATAATTTGAAGGGAAGGAGCAATATTTACTTAGGAAGTCTCCCAACTTACATGGCACTATCTGAAGCTTACATCTAACAGAGTGATGGCTCAGATGCCAGCTACTTCTGAAACATCAACCCAACATCCACAAAGGAGCTTCCCAGTTTTCTTCAGAGCATTTTATCATATGTAAATATATTTAAATGTACCATTTGTTTCCTTGAGGCTCAGAAGGATACAGTTATTTTCAGAATAAATCTTGCCTGGAGGAAACAATCAAAATGGCAGTGCACCAGTAAATCCCGTTTCCTAACCCTTGCACACATGAATGAGGTACTGGGGATGTGGCTTATAGTTAAGGAGAATGGACCACACAGATAAAGCCTGTTTAATTTCCCCAGAGTGGCGGTACCACATAGGGCACTATTACCAAAAAAATGAACACATTATTTTTTATATTACTTTGTTAGGCTCACAAATTCTGTAGGTCAGGAAATTAGATACAGCATAGTGGTGATGTCTTGTATCGGCTGTGTAATGTCTGGGGTCTCAGCTGGGAACACCCAAATGGCTTGGGGGCTGAAATCTTCTGGAAGCTTCTTCACTCACATGTTTGGTGCCTGGCTGGGATGACTCAGACTAGCTGGGACTCTGGACAAGGGCACTGACACGTGGACTCTGTATGGCTTGGGCTCTGTGCTGGCTGGATTCTGACAAGGATGCTCCAAGAGAAGCTTCCTGGCTTTTCCTGAACTTGTATCAGTTGTCACTTCTGCCCCCCAGATCCAAGGGGAGGGGAAACAGTCCACCTCTTGCTGGGGGTATGGTGAAATCACACTGCAAACAGCATGTTGGATGGGAGATGCTATGAACCATCTCGATCATCTTTGGAATAGACCACCTGCCATGCATTAGTGCTCAGCAACAGGGCTTTATTTCTTGCTCATACAAGGTCTTCTGTGGGTCCAGGCCACTCTCCAGAGCAGGGGTCCTCCTATTGGCTTAGCAATGCAAGCGGCTGCGTCCATCTTGCAGCTTCGCCATATCCATTCATGTTTCCTCACCCACTGCTGCAGGGAAGAGCCGCATGGAGGATCACACACCAATCCTGAGATACCGCCACCCCAAAGGAACCTAAGTCACTTCTACTCACATTTCATGGCTCACACAGCCATGGGTAAACTCAGTGGAGCAAGCAAGCGTGGCCTTCTGTGTGCCCAGAAGGAAAGCTGGGGATGTTGGCAAATGGCAATCATGTTTACCACGGTCCCAGAGGTATTGCCTGAGGGGTCAAACCCTGTCGTTCCCCTCAGTGCTGGTTTTAGTACTTTGTCACATCAGTTTATTCATTCCATCATCCTTCTAACAAATGTTTTAGATGACTTGCTCCTGGAGGGAATTCAACTGCTCCCAAAGGCATATAATTTTACTTCAGAAAACCAACTGACACTTCTACTGCTTTGTCGTTGACTGCTGTGGTGGGTGGGGGAATGTCTTTCTCAGATTCCACGCTGCCAGATCCCCTCCAAAGGACATAGAATAAGACTTTTTCCTATCCTTACTTCCCGTGGTCTTTGCTTTTATCATTTTCATACACTACTGTCAGTCAAAACCATTTTTCTTTCAATATTCATCATCTTTCTTCTCCTTTGAAGGCCTTAATTTCAAGACAGACTATTGAGGATGCAGTTGTATTTCCAGAAAATACAGATGGGGACTGTTAATCAGACACTGCCGTAGCAGTAACTCTGTGATGTAATAAATAGCTTTCATCCAGTGTAGCGTTATCATGCATCATTCCTCTGACAGCATGGTTCCATTTGTTGTTGTTTTAAAGGAAATTTAGATATCAAGACTGCAAATAGTTGATGGTCTGGCCAGAAGGCTCCTATTTTCCAAAAGTAGAGCTCATAGATACATTTCAACAATGAAAGGAACAAAAACCAGCAGGAGCTCTGTTTGGAGGCAGTTTGTTGTTTGGTCTTCAATTAGAAAATTATGTTTCTAATGGAAAAATGTAGAACAATCCTCACTCCCTGGTGAGAAAGAATGAAGAGGAAGAAATCAGCTCTGTGATAGACTGAAGTCAGGACATTGTGTTTTGGGCTGGTAGCTGTCTCCTTGAGTTACTTTGGGCAGGTAGAAAATCAGTCTTACCCTTAGCCTTTCCATGCACCAAATTAGAAGATGGAATCTTCCACCAAAGTTTCTAAATTATTGAGCACTTAGGAGTTCTTATTTCAAGGTAAATATAGGAAATATAGACAATGGAAATCATTGGAGATACACACTGAAACTTTCTTTAAATCTTCAAGATGTGTTTAAATGAATGTGTAGATGGCAAAATTATAAATCAGGATTGCTAAAGCTTTTCAGAAGAGACCCCTAACTTTTGAAGTGTACCCATAATTACAAGAATCCCTGTCGGAAATTGTATAAGAAACTTAGTTGTCTGCTAGTCTATCCCAGTATCATATGTGTGCACTGGGCGAAACTGGATATTTATAGGATTACTATCATAGATTTCAATTTGCAAAAACTATAGAGCTTCCTTAGTTCTTCCAAACTAGGTCAACCAGTTAGCCCTCAGATGTAACATGCTGTATTTGGCTGAGCCAAAAGGAATAAACAGATCTTATCAAAACAGATATGATCAAAACAGATACAAGCACAACTAACAATAGGTATTCTGATGATAAGTTTACCTTTTAATGAAATCTGAGGTCTTTTAAGGTCAGACAGATATAAACTGAAGTGGATGATGGTTGTGCTAAAAGGAAAGTTACTGAACAGCTCAACACTGTGAATTCCAAGAATTTTAGTTACATCATGGTAGATAAAGAACACAACCGCACTTATTTGGGGCTATTTTACAGCCCAAAGTTGTACTTTTTAAGGTCATCTTCTTGCATTCTTCTTAAAATTTCGAAGGCTTACCAGTCCTCAAAAATTAATGAAACTTTGTATATACATATATTTTATGTATGTCTTGCATCTTTAAAATTCTACATGTATGTATAATATTAAAATCCCCAAACATGCATACTACCTATAATTTCTTTTCTATCCTTCAATACAAATAATAGCACTTTTTTTTTTAATCCTCACATGGGGATATTTTTTCATTTATCTTCAGATAGAGTGGGAGGGAGGGAGAGAGAGAGAGAGAAACATTGATTGGCTGCCTCCTGCATGACCCTGACCAGGGCCAGGGACTGAACCGCAACCGAGGTACATGCCCTTGACTGGAATTGAACCCACAACTCTTTGGTTTGTGGGCCGCCGCTCTAATCACTGAGCAAAACTGGCCAGGGTAAATAATAGCACTTTTAAATTTGAAACTAGGAACTCCCTTGTTGGCAATATCAAATTTTTAAGGGCTAATTATAAAAATTGTCTCTTTTGAAATCAAGGTTTAAACCAAATGGCCTCTAAGACCTCTCCTTTGTCTGAGAGAAGGGAGGGAGCTAGTGCCCATCGGGCACGTGGTGTGGCCTGGCCCCACTTACGGCATCTTATCTCTCACAACACCCCATCTGGTAGATGTAGCTATTCTTCTCTTGCAAGTGAAATGCCCAAAGTCCCTAAAGATGAAAGCTTGTCCAAGTTCACATGACCAACCATCAGTGAAGCTAGAATTCCACCCCAAATGTGTCCAAAATCAAAGCCCACTCTCTCCCATCCTTGCCCCTCCTCAGCTCACACTGCTATTTTGCAGTAAGAAGTGGCTATCTACCCCTCATAACACTGAGCCATTTTTTTCTCAAGAGAGGCTAGGAGCCAAACCTTCTGTCCCTTTGCTTGAAGCACAGAAAGTATCACTAATTCTCAAAAAGCCATACCCTGGAAGTTCAATCCAAAGTGAACGGTTGGAATATTATTAACATGAATGGGAGTGGCTGATCCACATCTCAAGATTCGATACACAAAAGGAAGTCAAGATTGAAACAACTTTTCTTCTGTTAAAGGAAAAAGTAGCTTGACATATTTAAGAAAGTGGGTTATAAAATTATCCAGCTAAAGTTAGTGCTATATATACTTAGAGAATTTAACCAAAATACCTTTCCACCTTCATTCTTTTAAAAATGAATGGAAAAAAATTAAACCTATGATTAATTCTACATTGTTTCTCTATCTGAACTGTAAACATAGATATATTTTCTATATTGTTCTCATAAAGTTTTGAAAAGAATGTTCTTCCAATTCTACCATAATGTAAATTCACGGACATGTCTCACCTGTGATAATTTTGTTATCCAGCTGGTTTCATTAGAAGCTCCGTATATATTTGACAGACCTTTGTATTTTGTTTTCTTTCATGCCACTTTCGTGTTCTTTTTTGAGCATTAAAAGGTATCTGTCCAAGTATAAACCAAGACTCCTTTTCAGAAAGTTCAGTAAGTGCTTTGAATTTCTTCTAAATTCTGAGTCTTCTAAATTGTGCTTGTTTTAAGTTTGCCTCTACTGATTTGCAAGTTCTTCTTTAGTTTTGGCCGTGATTTTTACAAAAGCATTTTTCTCAGCTAACCTTGGAAACATCAGCCAGTTACAACGTTTAGCTCTCGTGAGTCCCCTTGCCATTCAGCCTTAGTTGAACTCTCCCCGCCAACATCTGCTTTGAGTGAAAAGTGGTTGAACTGTTTCTGAGTTTCATTTCAACATAGGAAAGAAATCTGCTTTTTAAAATTGTGGCTTAATAATTCCTGAAATGGAATCAGAGCAGACTCCTGTGGGCATGAGGACTTTCATGCTCCCAGAAACGAGGAGAGAAGCAATAATGTCTCTCAGGCTCAACTGGAAACAGTGCTGTAGAGCAAACCCTAAATCTCAGAGGAAGTTGAGCGGTACCCTACCGGGGCAGGAGAGTAGGTCTCCTGGGAGCAGAACCCATCACAGATCTGAGCAATCCTTTTCCCAGCTGTGACTGTCCTGGCAAGACTGCATTAACTCTTTGCTGTACTTTCTAGCTGGGTTCATATAAGAAATTGTGAAACGGAAAACTATTTGAGGAATCAGTGACCCACAGTGGCACAAAAGGGATTTTGACTTTTAATGGCTTCACAGATGGAGTAGCGTTGGAAGGAGTGGCTGGAGTGGTTGAGGGATAGGAGTTGAGTGAGTGTGTGTGTGTGTGTGTGTGTGTGTGTGTGTGTGTGTGTGTGTGTGTGGTGAGGTGATTGGAGGTTCTTTTCTATTCCCAGGCCAGTTGGATATATATCTGCACTTCCATCTTCCTTTCTTCTTTTCCACCTCTTTTCCAAAAGAATAAAAGAACTCTTGCTTCAGAAAGGTTTAGAGAGCCTACATGAGTGCCTAACCTGGACTGGCTTTTTTCAAACGGCCCTGGTTCATTAAGCAGTTAGTTGCTCTGGCAGAAGCACTATTCTCAGAGAAACACTGGGGTTGCCATCCGTCGCTTGAAGCCTATGTGTTCTGCAGAAAGGAATGAAATATATCCTGCAGAGAAATTAAATTTCCATATTTTAAACCACTAATAGCCTGTGTGACTGACTTGGTACTCTCAAGAAAAGTTATAATGATAGCTCACTAATGGGGGAGACATTGAAGTGTGCCCCAGCCCTCAACTCACAAATGAAGTTGCCACTCATATACAGAGTACAATGGTGTTTAAAAAGTGGCTCTGTTACAGTGTGTTTCCTCACGCCCAGCCAGTGTGGCCCAGTGGATGGAGCATCGTCCCATGGCCTGAGAGGTCCCGGATCAATTCCTGGTCAGGGCACACGCCTGGGTTGTGGGCTCAATCTCCTGTAGGCAGCATGCAGGAGGCAGCCAATGGATGTTTTTCCCTCACATCGATGTTTCTATCTCTCTCACCCTCCCACTCTCTCTCTCTCTCTAAAAAAAAATCAATAAAAACATTTTTTTAAATGTGTCTCACCCGGCCAGTGTGGCTCAGTGGTTGAGCATCAACCCATGTACCCAGAGGTCGCCGGTTCGGCTCCCAGTCAGGGCACATGCCCAGGTTGTGGGCCCGATCCCCAGTGGAGGACATGCAGGAGGCAGCTGATTGATGTTCTCTCTCATCAATGTTTCTATCTCTCTCTCCCTCTCTTCCTCTCTCTCTAAAGAAAAAAAAAATTTTTTTTAATGTGTCTCCTCTTGGAAGTATAAAGGCCTTTATGAGAGGAACGTAATCTTCAATGTAGTAAAACAATGTGCACATTGCAAAGAGATATATAAAGAAAATAAGTATATTCAAAAACACACAGTCCTGTATTTGTAATTGATTTGTCTGCATATCTGTTTCCCACTACACTGTGGACAACTTGAGGGCAAGCACCATATTTAGTTCACCTATATATCTGGTGGCTAGTGTTGTCCCTTCTAAATAGTTGGTACTTAATGTGTCATATTGAATGCCTCCATTGACTGGTAGGTTGGGTGATAGAACGAGACACTGGCAGTGACTGAGCACGTCTAGCTTTATAAGAAATCCATCTCCTAGACTTAAAGATCATGGTGAATGACTTGTGGAGGGCCCCTGTCAACCAGTTCACACCACCAATAGTTTAAGAAAATTTCATGCAGTCTATTGTCAACGGTCATGCTTAAAGCAATAAGTAGCATCTAATTAATTTACAGGAAAATCTCTCTTCACTCAACAGCATTCAAATACCATATAGCACTGGCTATATTTTGAAAATATTTCAGTATGGAACCCAGCCCTTCTAACTCTCACTGAACATCTTGATTTGTGCATGACTCTTCCTCCCCCAGACTCCTCCTTCCAATCATTATTATCATGAGATGTTTAGTCAACATGTGTAGTACTTAGAACTAATTAGAGTTGAGTAATGAAGTAACCAGCCCAGGAGAGCTATTTCTTTCTTCATTTTAATTGTTTTCTTTTACTGATGAACATTTAACTCAATCACCCAAAGAGTCAACCAGATTTCAGAGTGATTTATAACTCAGTCGTAACCCATGACCTTTGGTACAAAACTGTTTCTTATAATATCTGAGCTCTCTACCTCCCTTACTGATGAGTTAACTGCACTGGGCGTTGAATATGACCACATTGGCTTTCAAAATTGAAGTGGCTTTAGGAATGTAAAGCCTTTTATGGGAGGAACTTAATCTCCAGTGTAATAAAACAATGTGTATATTGCAAGGAGATGGATGTTACGAAGAAAATAACTAGACTGAAAAACATTATGAAGATTATGAAAGCTAGATGCTTACTAATGCTTTTTATCTTCTATCAATGAACCAGAAATGAGTAAATCTTGAACTAATAAGGTAGAAACTACAGAAAGCTCATATTTATTATGCCTCTGTGGCCCAGAAAAAGTTAAGAGCAGTTAAGAGCTAACCTAGCATTGCAAAGCTTTCATTGCATGTAGGTTACAAGGACATGAGCTCATTTTAGGGACATAAAAGTCTGTGTAAACAATGAGTATGCTGTAAGAGGGAAGCTTGCAATAAATGCCTACATTCAAAAAGAAGAAAATTTTAATTAACAACCTAATGTTATACCTCAAGGATCTAGAAAAAGGAAAACAAACTAAGCCCAAACTTAGCAGAAGAAGAAAATAACAAAGATCACAGCAGAAATAGATAAAATGGAAAAACAATCTTAAAAAATCAATGAAGCTAAGAGTTGATCTTTAGAAAAGATAAACAAATTGACAAACATTTACCTAAATTAATTAAGAAAAAAGAGACAGAACTCAAATTTAAAAAATCAGAAATGACAGACATTACAGCTGATGCCACAGAAATACAAAGAATCGTAAGAATGATGACTATTATGACAATTATACACCAACAAACTGGATAACCTAGAAGACATGAACAAATTCCAAATACATACAACCTACCAATAATAAATTATGAAAAATATCAAGTGTAAGCACTCCTATACCTAGTAGAACAATTGAATCAGTAATCAGAAGCTTCTAGATTTAAAAAGCCCAGAACCAGATGGCTTCATAGTTAAATTCTACAAAACATTTAAAGAAGAATCAATGCCAATTAATTTTTTAAATTAAAGGGCACGGAACATTTCCAAACTCATTTCATGAGGCCATCATTACCCTGATACCAAAGCCACCCAAAGACACCACAGGAAAAGAAAATTATAGGCCAATATCCCTGATGAATGTAGATGTAAAAATCCTCAATAAAATGTTACCAAACCAAATCTAGCAGCACATTAAAAGGATAAGTCCAATTAATAAGTCCAATTGGACTTATGGCTGGGATACACAGATGGTTCAACATATAAAATGTAACACACCACATTAACAAAAAGGGATAAAAAATTCATGATTGTCTCAATAAATGCAGAAAAAAATCACTTGACAAAACACAAACATCCTTTCATGATAAAAACTCTTAGCAAACTAGAAGTAGAAGGAAAGTAACTCAACATAGTAAAGACCATATATGTAAAGCTCACACCTAAAAACATACTCAAAGGTGAAAAACTGATAGCTTCCCTCAAAGGTTAGGAAAAAATAAAGGACGCCCGCTCTCACCACTTCTATGCAATGAGTACTAAAAGTCCTGTCCAAAGAAATTAGGTAAGAAAAAATAATAAAAGGCATCCAAATTGGAAAGGACGAAGTAATATTGTCCCTGTTTGCAAACAACATGATCTTATATATAGAAAACCCTGAAGACTCCATAAAAATACTGTTAGAACTAATAAATGAATTCAGTACAGTTACAGGATATAAAATAAACCTATGAAAATCAATTATATTTATATATGCAAACAACAATTATCTGAAAAGAAAGTTAGGAAAGCAATTATATTTACAAGACTCCAAAATGAATGAAATACTTAGGAATACACCTAATCAAGGAAGTGAAAGACTTGTATACTGAAAACCACAGAAAATTGGTGAAAGAAATTAAAGAATGCACAAAGAAATGGTAAGACATAGAGGGAAAAATGGCGGCGGAGTGAATGGAAGCTACACAGACCATCTCCCAGGACCAAACTGGAATTACAACTAAAATAAAGACAAATCGTCAGGAAAAAGCAACAGAAAAGCAGCTTGCAAGGACCATACAACCAGAGACACTGACTCGATCCTGGTAGGATTGCGGAGGCGCGAGAGGGGGGCTGGGAGCCCATGGACAGCAGCGGCCTTAGCCGTGAGCAGCGCCCGCCCTCGGGGTTAAAGCCCCAGGCGACTCCACAGCGCAGAGCCGGGACAGAGCGCTAACATAGCCACAACCACTCACCTGGGCTCCGGCAGAGGGAGGGCAGACAGGACTGGAACTGTGTGGGGACACTCGGGATTTGGAGGGCGCTCAGAGCTTTTGCTGAGTTGCGGCCACGCAGGACTGTGGCCTGGCCGTTTTACTCCATCCCAGGGCTCTAGGGAGAGGTGGCAGCCCCTCCCTCGGAGATCCAGCCACACCCTAGTGGGCCATTGAAATGCAAACTGAGGCTCATTAACTACTAGCATCTGCCCTACCCTCAGGAAATCCTCTCACCTTGAACACCTGAGGGAGGTTTTCACTCAACTGAAAACCCAAGGCTCTTCAAGCAAACACGACTAATAGCCTCTAGGCAAAAAGCTAGAGGATAACTTAACCTTTGCTGGGCTTGCAAATATACTCTGGAAAGTAAGACTCCATGGTGGTGTTTAAAGTGGGTCCTCCCACGCTCATCCAAACCCAGTAGAGGGAGCCACAAACAACAGAACACCAACATCCACAGGAAAATTTGGCAGGCTCCAAAAACCACTGAGATAGCCAAAATGGTGAAACAAAGAAACAGATCCCAAATGAAAGAACAAGAGACCTCTACCGAAGATGAGATAAATGAAACGGAGTTAAGCAAGTTAACAGAGCTAGAATTCAGAGCCAAGATCTTGAGGAAGCTCAACAGCATGAGTAAGGACATCAACACCTTGAGTAAAGACATCCACACCATGAGCAAAGACATAGAAACACTGAAAACCAACCAAGTGGAAACGAAGAAGCAGCAAGAAGAAATGAAGAATGACATAGCAGAAATGAAGAACACATTGGAAGGACTAAACAGCAGAGTAGAGGAAGCTGAGGACCGGATCAGTGAATTAGAAGACAGGGTAGAAAAAATCAACCAATCAGAAAACCAAAAGGAAAAAACAATGAAAAAACAGGAAGACAGCTTAAGAAAACTGTGGGACAACTGGAAACGTAATAATATTCGCATCATTGGAGTCCCTGAAGAAGAAGAAAATGAGCAAGGGTTAGAGAATATATTTGAAGAAATAATGACAGAAAACTTCCCTAATTTGGTGAAGAAAGAAGGTATTCAAGTTCAAGAAGCACAGAGAGTCCCAAGTAAGAATAACCCAAACAGGTCCACACCAAATCACATAGTAATTAAAATGCCAAAAATTAAAGACAAAGAGAGAATCCTCAAGGCAGCAAGAGAAAAGCAACAGGTTACCTACAAAGGAATCCCCATCAGGCTATCAGCCGACTTCTCAACAGAAACACTACAGGCCAGAAGGGAATGGCATGAAATAATCAAGGTCATGAAAAACAAGGATCTGAATCCAAGACTACTCTACCCAGCAAGGCTGTCATTCAAAATAGAAGGTCAAATAAAGAGCTTCTCAGACAAAAAAAGGCTAAGGGAATACATTAGCACCAAACCAGCACTACAAGAAATGTTAAAAGGACTGCTGTAATTAGTAGAAGAAATAGGAAGGAAAGTAGAACCACACTGAACAAAAATGGCAATAAATAAGTACATATCAATAATCACCTTAAATGTAAATGGATTGAATGCTCCGATAAAAAGACACAGAGTAGCCGATTGGATAAGAAAGCATAACCCATATATATGTTGTTTACAAGAGACCCACCTCACAACAAAAGACTCACATAGGCTGAAAGTGAAGGGATGGAAAAAAATCTTCCAAGCAAATGGAAAGGAAAAAAAAGCTGGGGTAGCAATACTCATATCTGATAAAATAGATTTTAAAACGAAAGCCATAACTAGAGACAAAGAAGGTCACTACATAATATTGAAAGGATCTATCCAACAGGAAGATATAACCTTGGTAAACATATATGCACCCAATATAGGAGCACCAAAATATATTTAAAATCTTCTGGAGGACTTCAAAGGAGAAATTGACAGCAATACAATCATAGCAGGGGACTTCAACACCCTGCTGACATCACTGGATAGATCCTCTAGACAAAAAATTAACAAGGAAACAGAGACTCTAAACGAAGCACTAGATGGATTTAATAGATATTTACAGAGAATTACACCCCAAAACTATAGAATTCACATTCTTCTCAAGTGCACATGGGACATTCTCAAAGATAGACCACATGTTAGGACACAAACGAAGTCTCTACAAGTTCAAGAAGATTGAAATCATATCAAGCATCTTCTCAGATCACAATGGCATGAAACTAGAAATCAATTGCAACAAGAACATGCAAAGACATTTGAATATATGGAGGCTAAATAGCATGTTATTAAACAATGAATGGGTTACCGAGGAGATCAAGGAAGAAATTAAAAACTTCCTGGAAACCAATGAAAATGAACACACAACAACACAAAATCTATGGGATGCAGCGAAAGCTGTTCTGAGAGGGAAGTTCATAGAACTACAGGCCTACCTCAAGAAACAACAAAAATTTCTAATAGACTAGCTAACCTCACAACTTAAAGAACAAGAAAGCAAACAAAAATAAAAACCCAGAGCAAGTAGAAGGAAGGAAATAGTAAAGATCAGAGCAGAAATAAATGACATAGAGACCAGAGAAACAATTCAAAGGATCAATGAAACAAAGAGCTGATTTTTTGAAAAGATAAACAAGATTGATGGACCCTTAGCTAGACTCACCAAGAAACAAAGAGAGAGAACCCAAATACACAAAATCAGAAATGAAACAGGAGAAGTAACAACTGACACAACAGAAATACAAAGGATCATTAGCAAATACTATGAACATCTATATGGCAACAAATTCGACAATCTAAGTGAAATGGACAAATTTCTAGAAACACATAGTCTCCTAAAACTGGACCAGGAAGAGATAGAAAACTTGAACAGACCAATAACAGCTAAGGAAATTGAAGATGTAATCAAGACTCTCCCAGCAAACAAAAGCCCAGGCCCGGATGGCTTGACGGGGGAGTTTTACTGAACATTCAAAGAAGAACTAACACCCATTCTCCTCAAACTATTTCAAAAAATTCAAGAAGAAGGAAGACTTCCAAACTCGTTTTATGAGGCCAGCATAATCCTAATTCCAAAACCAGAAAAAGACACTACAAAGAAAGAAAACTACAGGCCAATATCCCTGATGAACGTAGATGCCAAAATCCTAAAAAAATACTAGCAAATCGGATCCAGCAATACATCAAAAAAATTATTCGCCATGACCAAGTGGGATTCATCCCAGGGATGCAAGGCTGGTTCAACATTCGCAAATCAATAAATGTGATACACCACATAAACAAAATGAAAGATAAAAACCACATGATCATATCAATAGACGCTGAAAAAGCATTCGACAAAATCCAGCACCCATTTCTGATAAAAACGCTCAGCAATTTGGGAGTAGAGGGATCATATCTTGATATAATAAAGGCCATATATGAAAGACCTACAGCCAACATCATACTCAATGGGCAAAAACTAAAAACATTTCCCTTAAGAACAGGAACAAGACAGGGATGCCCACTTTCGCCACTCTTATTTAACATAGTACTGGAAGTCTTAGCCATAGCAATCAGACGTGAAGAAAAAATAAAAGGAATCCAAATTGGAAAGGAGGAAGTGAAACTGTCATTATTCGCAGACGATATGATATTATATATAGAAAACCCTAAAGACTCCATCAAAAATCTACCAGACTTAATAAATGAATTTGGCAAAGTAGCAGGATACAAAATTAACATCAAGAAATCAATGGCATTCTTATACACCAATGATGAACTCACGGAAAGAGAAACTAAAAAAACAATTCCATTTACCATCGTGGCAAAAAAATTAAGATACCTAGGAATAAACTTAACCAAAGAAGTAAAGGACCTATTTGCAGAAAACTACAGGACATTAAAAAAAGAAATAGAGGAAGATATAAAAAAGTGGAAGCACATACCTTGTTCATGGATTGGAAGAATTAACGTCATTAAAATGTCCATATTACCCAAAGCAATCTATAGATTCAATGCAATCCCCATCAAAATACCAGTGACATATTTCACAGAACTAGAACAAATATTTCAAAAGTTCATATGGAACCAAAAAAGACCCCGAATAGCCACAGCAATCTTTAAAAAGAAGGACAAAGTAGGTGGGATCACAATACCGGATATCAGCTTATACTACAAAGCTACTGTAATCAAAACAGCCTGGTACTGGCACAAGAACAGGCATATAGACCAGTGGAACAGAACAGAGAATCCGGAAATTGACCCAAGACATTATGCTCAATTAATATTTGACAAAGGTGGCAAGAGCATACAATGGAGTAAAGACAGCCTCTTTAATAAATGGTGTTGGGAAAATTGGACAGCTACATGCAAAAAAATGAAATAGACCATCAACTTACACCATACACAAGAATAAACTCAAAATGGATAAAAGACTTAAATGTGACTCGTGAATCCATACAAATTCTAGAAGAAAATGTAGGCAACAAAATTTCGGACATCATACGCAGTAGAATCTTCACTGATACATCACCTAAGGCAACAAAAACAAAGGGAAAAATGAACACATGGGACTACATCAAACTCAAAAGCTTCTGCACAGCAAAAGAAACAACCATCAAAACAGATAGGGAACCCACTCTATGGGAGAGCATAATTGCCAATGATACATCAGATTAGGGGTTAATCTCCAAAATATATAGAGTGCTCATACAACTCAACAAAAGGAAGACAAAGAACCCAATTTAAAAATGGGCAGAGGAACTAAATAGACACCTCTCCAAACAGGACATACAAATGGCTAAGAGACATATGAAGAAATGCTCAACATCACTAATCATCAGAGAGATGCAAATTAAAACAACCTTGAGGTATCACCTCACACCTGTCAGAATGGCCGCCATCAACAAATCATCAAACAACAAGTGTTGGCGAGGGTGTGGAGAAAAGGGGACTCTAGTACACTGCTGGTGGGAATGCAGACTGGTGCAGCCACTGTGGAAAACACTATGGTGTTACCTCAAAAAATTAAAAATTGAATTGCCATTTGACCCAGTGATCCCACTTCTAGGAATATACCCTAAGAAGCCTGAAACACCAATCAGAAAAAATACATGTACCCCCATGTTCATAGCAGCACTATTTACAATAGCTAAGATCTGGAAACAGCCCAAGTGTCCATCAGTGGATGAATGGATAAAAAAGCTGTGGTACATATACACAATGGAGTACTATGCAGCTGTAAGAAAGAAAGATCTCTTATCCTTTGAGACGACATGGAGGGACCTCGAGAGTATTATCCTAAGCGAAACAAGCCAAGCAGAGAAAGCAAATATCACATGATCTCACTTATTTGTGGAATATAATGAACATAACAGTCTGAGGAACAGGGTAGACCCAGAGATGTGGAAGTAGAGTATAAACTGACACCCCTCAGAAGAGGGGGTGGGGGGGAGGGAAGAGATAAACCACAGAACTTATGCGCATGTATGCATAAGTGATGGACATGGACAACAAAGCTGAGGACAGGGTGGGGGGATGGGGAGGAGGGTGTCAATGTGGAAAAAAGGAGAAACATCTGTAACAAAAATAAATTAATAAAAAAAAAAAAAAAAAAGAAATGGTAAGACATTCCATGTTCATAGATTGGAAGATTTAATATTGTTAAAATGATCCAAAGCAATCTGTGGATTCAGTGCAATTCCTAACAAAATCCTAATGGCATTTCTTTATAGAAAAAGGAAAAAAAACAAATCTACAGTTCATATGGAACCATAAGAGATGATGAATAGTTAAATCAATCTTGAGAAAGAGCAAAGGTAGAGGCACACACTTCCTAATCTCAAAATATAGTACAAAATTACAGTAATCTAAACATGATGGTACTGGTATAAGGATGAACATATAGACCAATGGAGCTAAACAGAGAGTCAAGGAATAAATCTACACATATATGCTCAGTTAATTTTTAACAAAGGAGCCAAGAATATACAATGAGTAAAGATAGTCTCTTCAACAAATGGTAATGGGGAAAATGGGTATTTACATGCAAAAGGAAGAAACTGGATCCTCACCTTACAGAATACACAAAAATCAGCTCGAAATGGATCAAATACTTAAATGTAAGACTTGAAACTATAAAACTCTTATTAGAACACATAGTGGAAATGGTTCATGATATTTCATGGATATGACACCTAAAACCCAGACAAAGCAAAAATAAACAAATGGAACTACATCAAACTAAAAACATCTGCACAGCAAAGAGGAAACAATTAACAGAATAAAAGAGCAACCTATGGAATGGGAAAAATAAATTGCAAAGTACATATCTGATACCAGGTTAACATCTAAGATTTAGAAGGAACTCCTACAACTCAATAATAAAAAAGGAGAACATTAATAATTTGATTTAAAATGGGCTAAGGATTTGTGTAGACATTTCTCTAAAGAAGATATACAGATGGCCAACAGGTATATGAAAAATTGTTCAGTGTCACTGGTCATCAGAGAAATGTAAATTAAAACCACAATGAGTTATAACCTATACCTATCAGCATAGCTGTTAGAAGAAAAGAAAAAGATAAGTATTGTTTAGGATGTAGAGAAACGAGGAGGGATCCTTGGACACTGTCGGTGGGATTGCAAAATGGTGCAGCTACTACAGAAAACAGTTTGGAGATTCCTCAAAAAAATTAAAAATAGAACTAGCATATGAGCCAACAATCCCATATCTGGGCATATATCCAAAAGAATGGAAATCAGGATCTCAAAGAGACATTATCATTCTCATGTTCATTGCAACATTATTCATAATAGCCAACATGTGAAAATAACCGAAGTGTCCATGAACAGATCAATTGATGAATAAAATATGGTATATACATAAGATGAAATACTATTTGGTCTTTAAAAAGAAGGAAACCCTGCCATTTGTGACAACATTGATGAATCCCGAAGACATTCTGCCAAGTGAAATAAGACAGTCACAGAAGAATAAACACTGCGTGATTCTACTTGTATCAGATATTTAAAATAGTCAAATTCATAGAATCAAAAAGTGGAATGGTGGTTGCCAGGGCCTGGAGGGGAGAAGGGTTGGGGAGTTATTAGTCAATGGGTATAAAGTCTCAGTTAAGCAAGATTATTTAACACCAGAGATCTGCTGTATAACCTTGTTCCTGTAGTCAACAGTAATATAATGTACACTTAAACAATTTTAAGAGGTTAGCTCTCATGTTGTGCTCTTACACAATAAAATAAAATTTAAAAAAAAAAATGAGTATGCCCAGCCGGTGTGGCTCAGTGGATTGAGCTTTGTCCCATGGACTGAGAGGTCCCCGCTCGATTCCCGGTCAGGGCACATGCCTGGGTTTCGGGTTTCGGGCTCGATCCCCAGTAGGAGGCATGCAGGAGGCAGCTGATTGATGTTTCTCTTTCTCTCTCACATCTATGTTTCTATCTCTCCTTTCCGCTCTCTAAAAAATCAGTAAAACATATATTTTTTAAAATAATAATAAATAAAAAATAATGAGTATGCTGTGGTGTAGGTTTAACTGTTTATTTTCCTATCTCAACTCCAATTGCCTTAGTCATTGATACATTGAATTTCTTTACATTGAATTTATTGGGGTGACATTGGTTAATAAAATTATATAGGTTTCAGATTACAATTCTATAATATTTTTACACAGTTTTATAAAGAAGTTTTGAAGCAAAGAGAAGTACATTTTGCTCTGTAGTGTTGAGCTTTCGTGTATTGTTTTAATTGGTCAGCAAACATTGGTTGAGGGCCTGCCATGAGCCAGCCCTCAGCAGTTTTGGAGATATAAATGTGAACTAAGATCTCTGTCTTCAAGATGTTCATAATGGGCAAGGCCAAGGCATTGTTTTAAGTTGCAGCCCTGGTGTGTACCGAGTAGAGCAGATGCATAGAGGAACAAGGAAATACTCAAGGAGCACTCAGAAACCCCTTCAATGTGATGATCACACAAAGGCTCTTACAGGGTGCATTTGGTAGGAACAGGCAACCTCCAGATTCATCCAGCCCTATGGCTCCAAGAGCTCATTTCCCTTAATTAGGAAGAAAGACACTTGATACAGATTCTGTTGTCCACTTTTTGCTGCCATGATTCTATCAAACAAAGGAGTAGATGCTGAAAAACAACGTATCTCTTCTTTGTTTTGTTTTTTGTTGTTGTTTTTCATTAAATCACTCTCGGGGTAACTAGATGCTCCAGCAGTAGGTGTCAGAGAAAAACAGGTGGGTGTTTCTATGCTGTTAGAGTCTGCGCTCTGCTACCAGCTAGCATTTATGAAATCAATTTTCTGTACCTGCTGAATCAGGCTGATGTGAGAACTAGCTTTCCACAGCTCATCATATTCACTCCTGGGTGACTTGACAGGGCTGACATTTCATCCTGAATACAAAGGCAATGAGCACTATATATATTCTTCTAATATAGTCATTTCTTGTCTCTCCATGCTGGTAAATAATATGCATAATGGTAATTTGAGAGACACCGTGTTCCCGCTGCTCTTTTTTTATTCCTAGAACTCTGTCTGTCTTTTGTAAATGTTGCAAAAATCAAAGGCACAATTACCTCAAAATTTGATTTTTCAATCCTCCTGTTCTCACTTTCTGGTGTCCACATAACACACGCAGTACATTCTTCTCTGTGTTAACCCGTGTTTTTAAAAAGCACAGCCCCTTCTTCTCAGACTCTTGCTGTAGAATGTTGTAGAATAACTCAATGAAGTATCATTCATTTGTTGATTTTCGAATACATATTAAGTACCTACTGTGTGCCTGGTACTATGCTAAATCTTAAACATAGAAAGAATAATGGAAAAGATGGAAGCATCTGATTTAGGGACTGTTTGTTTGGGTTTTCTTGTGTGTGTGTGTGTGTGTGTGTGTGTGTGTGTGTGTGTGTGTGTGTGTGTGTTTTTAACTTTTTCAAAATCTGTGACATCATTTAAAGACAAAAGAGAACACGAACTGGATGCTTTAAATAGAAATGGATCAATAATGAGTAAGAGAACTCAAAAGCTCTCTAGAACACATGATTTCAATTAACTTGAGTAAACTGATAAGCTGGAAAAAAAAGACACGATTGAACCCATGGATTTTGGGAAGAAAACCCTGTTTATAGAGTTGCATATTGAAAGCAGATGCATGGATCAGTTTTCTTAGAAATAAGTGACTACATTAGTGTGTTTTACTGAGAATAGCCCTTAATTTATGTGTATTTAAACTGTCAGAATGTTTTAGTTCTTTATGGTCAGTAATTCTCTCTTTTATTCACTTAACAAATATTTACTGACTTGTTACTGAGGATCAGTCAGCCATTGTTGTCGGGCTCTGGGAATTAAGGGTCTTATCCTCCTGAGTTTATATTCAGATGAGAGGACAGTAAAAACAAATGAATAGATGAACAAATACAGTAGTCCCCCTATCCGTGGAGGAGACATTTCAAGATCCCCAGTGAATGCCTGAAACCACAGCTAGTATTGAACCCTCTATTATACCATGTCTTTCCTATACATACATACCTAGGACAAACTTTAATTCATAAATTAGGCATAGTAGGAGATTAACAACAATAACTAATAAAATAGAACAATATACTGTAATTAAAGTTATGTGAATGTTCTCTCTCCCTCTCTCTCTCTTTCTCTCTCTCTTTCTCTTATTGTACTGTACTCACCCTTCTTCTTGTGATGCTGTGTTGACGGGAGGGAACTGAAACCACAGAAAGTGTAACCGCAGATAAGGGGGGACTACCATACATCAGATATTAGAACGTATGCTATGAAGGAAACAAATGATATGCACACAGGCACAGGTGTGTGTGTGTGTGTGTGTGTGTGTGTGTGTGTGTGTGTAAGAGTACTTTACAAATGTGATCAGTTGGAGCCAATCATGCAAATAGGAGAGGGAAAGAATTTCAGGCAGAAAACAGAATATTTACTTACTGTTTCCAAAAGATAGCTCTTTTGGACAAAGGCAGTATAAAGTTATCTAAATCAGGGGTTGGCAAATCCCTCCTGCCATCTGTTCCTGTAAGTAAAATGTTGTCCTGTCTTTGTAGAGAAAGTATTTTGGGGGACACAGCCAGGCCTGTTCTTTCACTGTTGTCTGTGGCTTTTTTCACACTGCAGTGGCAGAGTGTGGCCCTCAAAGCTGAAAATATTTACTGTCTGCCTCTTCACAGAAAAAGTTTGCCAACCCACGCTCTAAATCACCAGTTTGAATAACCATTACATTTAAGGGCTTTTTAATTCTGTGTCTTTAGCCCTGTGTGGTCAAACCAGACTTTACAGAAACGCTGCTAAAACTAACCTGCTGGTGATAGTTGATGCGTGTTGAATAAAACTATGTTTCTGACTCTCTTTTAAGCACTTTACATGAATTGCATTTTCCTTAGTGCTGACAATAGCCCTATTCAGAAGGTGCTACACAGAAAGGTTACGTTACTGGCTTGATGTCACCCAGCAAGTAAGTGGTGGCATCAGGAGTCCAAACCAGACAGCCTGGGTGGTAAACACTGTCCCAAACTGCCTCATCATTGAACATCCCGCCACCATCTCAGACCCCCTGCTTAAAACTGCCTTCTGCTCCTAATCACACGAGTAGACAGACATCTCGCCACAAGGGTTTCGAGCTGCTTTGCAGCCTGGTTTTACAGCTACCCCTTGCTCGGCATCCAGGGTGTAAGGCAGCCTTCCGAGTCACTTCCCCTCATGCCTCACTGAGAAGCCTTGAGTAAATAATTGCTGCTTTCAGGGATGGCCCTGCCCACACTGGAAATCCAGGCTGTTTCTTCAATCACCCAACGTGCTCACTATGAGATGTGCCAGATTATTCTGCCACCTTGTCCCTTGTTTGGGCTAGAAGATGAGACACTAGAGCCCATACCACCCTTCCTTTGTCCTCCACTTCCTGAGCCCCCAACGTAACTGCAGCACCCCCCCCCCCAGATTGCTTGATGATTTCCACTAAACTCTCAGGTGTACTTGGGACAACAAGTTTAAAATCCATTTCAGAAAGTCCAAAGTCTGTGATGTTCACTCCTAGCAGTTCTATCCGATAAACTGAGAGTGCTGATCACTATGAAGAATGTCTGTGTTTCTAGATGTATATATTTTTTGCCAGCCTATTCACTTCCGAGATTTCCCACAGGCTGGAATAGGTTTCCAGAAGTCACTTGTACTTCAACATTTAAACTCCCAGTGAAAATGCTAGAGAATTGCCTTCCCCGCCCCCCCTCCACCAAGTCCAAATACAGGCTTTGAATAGTTATTGAGTAACCGAAATGTGCTAAACAGGACCTAATTACACAGGTGGACATGATTCCTGTCCTCATGGGACGGCAGGGACTGGGACCACTAAAGAGAAAATGAATATACACTGTAGTGAGTGTTATAATGAAGAAAGTACATGGCACCTACCTAGAAGATGGGATAGAGGCCATGGTCAAGGAAGGCTCGCAGAAGGACAGATTTAGAAGGGAAATTTTATCAGACTTGGAGTATAGGGAGGGGGGGGGTTGGAAATTGAGGAGTGGAAATCACATCTGCTTTATCACCAGCATTTTGTTGAATTATTAGCCTTTTCTTGGTATATGTTTCTACACACATCCCAAATTGATATTCACCAATTCAAATTAACACACATCCTGTCATTTTTCATGGATGTTATTGTGTTTCAAGATAGCAAGAGAATTAATCCAGCCTCGCTTTGCTAGTAACCAGCTGTGAGATTTTGGACACATAACTGCATTTTACACAACCTCCATCTTTTCCACTTCACAGGGCTATTGAACAAAGCAACGTTTCTGGTTCCTTCCACCCCTAAAAGACTACCTCATTAAAACCCTGTCCTTTTCATAGCTCTCCTGATCACCGTGACTTCGTGTGGAACTTCCCAACTTTGAACCTGAGGCTGCATAGCTGTTAAAACTGTATTATACAGTGTGTCACACCAAATCTGACCAGGAACTGAATTAAAATAGGGGTTTTCTTGTTCTCAGGCTTCCAAAGGAGTCCAGCGTTAGGTGATCCATAGTTGATGAAGTAGCCAGACAATGACATCAGGGACCCATGCTCCTTCGATCTTTCTTCTTCGTCACCCATGCTCCCAAGACAGCTGCTCCATCTCCAGCTTCAAGCCTGTGCCCTAGGCAAGAAGAAGGGACAGCAAAAAAGGCAAAGGTCAAGGGCTAGCTGGAACAGCTTTCATTGAAAGAGCTTTTCTAGAAGTTCTTCGTGGCCTTTGCTGAAATCTCATTGGTCAGAACTGTCACAAGGCTACACCTCGGTGTAGGAGAGGCTGGGAAATGTTCTTTTTTGGCGGTAGGGTATATCAATGCACTAAACAAAATGAAGATGTGTTTGTAAGAAAGGGAGAAGGGATATTGGATAGGCAGTTTGCACCATTTTATTATTCAGATGTAGTATCAAAATATATTTTAAATAGGTCTGATATAACCTCTGACCAATCAGTGTAGAAGGTGGCCAACAGGCTATAGCAATATATCCCAGCCGATGGCGTGTTTTTCTGTTTGGCAGGGCAGTCACTGCTTGCAGTTTTTATTCCACCCACTCCCCACCCCCCACCCCCCACCCCCCACCCCCGGCCATGTAATAAGGCTTAAATTCATCAAGGACAGGACTATATTTTGCATATTCTTTCTAGTGCCTAGGAAAGCGACATTTATATAGAATAAGTGTTCATTTCTGTTGAAAGTAGTTGAATTATTCATATTATAATCCAAGGATGACATGACCAGGCAAAAAAGCATTCAAATTATTACTTATTCTGTTTTCTCAGGAATGAATGATTCCTCTGATTGGTGACTGTGTAATCCTGAATACCACAGTATAATTGATTATAAAACTGGCAGATGGATATGGTCTTTGAAAGTTGTTCATATCTTTTACAACTACTCAAAAGGATTATTATGGACTTTTTTTTTTTTTAAATATTGCCTGAAGTAAAAAGCTTCAGGCATAATAGAGATTCAGAAGCCCTTTCTCTTCATTTATTAAATTGAATAGATCTAATAAGAAGCCACTCCTACCCTTTAGTATAAAAACTCAAATAAAATCAGTTTCTTAAAGAGTTGCATCTGGTTCTTCCAGCTTATAATACACCTAATACTGTATTACTTCTTTTCACTCAAATCTTAAGTAACCATAATGCTCAGAGATTAACTCAAACATTCATGTAGCAATCCTGATTCTTTCGCAAAAGCTGTATGTTTAATATTTATCATTTAATTTTCACTAATTCAATTTTTTTCAAAGTGCTTTTATTTTTTCTCTGCTTTATTCATTTTTAAATGATGTTTCAGTTTCTACATCATTTGCTCTAATTCTCCAATTTATTCTCCATTCCATGTGTTTCTGGAAATGCAATACAAGTGTACCCCAAATTATTTGGAGAATTAATGGCCTCCAAAAAAAAAACCATGAACTATCCGATGCAAATTGGTTTTGGCAAGATCTAACTTTGAATCATTATATCCATTGAAACACCTCTCAAGTGCAAATTGTTCTCCACAGTAATAGAGTTTAGAATATAAAGGGTGTTTTGTTTCCTTACTTTATCTTCAACCTCTTGCTTTGGTCCTCCAGGAAAATCTCTTTCTTTTTATGCTCCTACTCGGCTAACTTTCTTTATTAATAAAGTATGGAGGGTCATCATCTTTAACCATACAGCTTCAATTCTAACATGAACTCTTTTTTTACTTATTTGATTATCTTTGAAATTGGGATATATCTTTAAATTTCTGGCATGTCATGATTTAATTGGAAGACTTTTTGGCAGTAAATAAAATAATGGTAGCAAATAAAACAATTGACAGCTTCTCAGACGCATTGAAATAAAGTAACTTCCAATAGTAACAGTGTGCCTCTAAGAATTTCTGAATGACCCAAGATCCTGCTCTGAACCATATGAATGTCTGACTGGTGCCATATTACATCCTAAACAGAATGAGGTGTAAGTCTTTGAAAATAAGAAATATAAGTAAGTATATAGATACTCTTTCTTTTGATTCTCTACACAGGATGTTTTTCTCACCTGCATTTTTAAAATCTCATTGAGTTATGCCAGCAAATGACTAACGATACCAAAATATACATTCATTTTAAGGTGTGTCCTGTTTTCCACAAATTCCTAATCTTCCTTCCACTCCTCCCCGACCAAAAGAGCAAATAAATCAAATCACTAAACAAGGAACATCCTGGCTTCCCATTTACTCAATGAGACTGTTGTGGTTACCATGATAATCTTCACTCTTTTTTTTAAACTGTGGTAAAGATACCATCATAACCATTTTTCAGTGTACAGCTCAGTAGCATTAAGTATATTCACATTATTGTGCAACCAATGTCCAGAACTGTTCATCTTGCAAAACTGACACCACCATGATATTTTTTAAAAGGCAATTCTCTAATCTCTAGCTTTTAGATACACAGCCCTTACAATGTTTGTCAGACTCATCATTTCAAATATTTCTAAACCTTAAGGCAGAGGTTTTAGTACTAACTCAACCCAGAAGAGACCATTACATTTTTCAACATTTTTTTCAAACTTTACTCTTCTTAAATGTATGTGTACAAGCGTGGCAGTATAGTAAGGAGCCAGGAAAATTCCTGAGCAAGTGGAAGGGGAAACTGAGACAACAAAAATAAACCAGGTCAAACAGTTTGGGCAGCTTGCAGCCAGCTCGTGAACCACAGGACCTATCTTCCCCAAACAAGGACACTTGAGAGCAAATGGTTAATACCTCTCCTCCCTAACCAGAGAATACATAGCTTAAATCACTCCGGCCTGGGAAAATAAAGAACAAAGACCACAGCTAAACCCAAGGACCACAGCTAAACCCAAGGACAGATATAACTTGGGGGTGCTAAGGCAGGAGGAGGGGAAGTGGGAAGGAGAAAAGGGGAATTTATCTTACCCACTGAACAAAGGAGTCAGCAGCCTTGGAACTTGCCAAGATAAAATCGCCAGATATTCTCGTAAATTCTGAGGAAAGCAACAAAGTAAAAGGGGTGGGGGAAGGGCCTTGAAATCTAGTCTGTTGGCCAAGATATCTGGCAGAGGAACCTTGAAACCTGTAGACGGAAAAGTATAAAACCTCTAAACCTCTGCCAGGTGATGTGCTCAGACTAGCTTGTGCTATACGCCAAGTGTATTTTTAATAAATTTGCTTGTCTTGCTTCAAGTCACCTGCTTTGTTATAATGCTGTTGTCTGTCACTCACCTGAAATTTTTCTTATGAGATTAACAAGAGCCAAGGAGGTGAGAGCCCTCCCCCTCTGACTCAGGGGACTGTCCAGTAACACAAGCATAAATGGCTATTTTAGTCTATTAAATGGGTTTAAGCATTTTAATATTTGAATACTTTAATATTTTAAAATGTTTCCCCCTGGGTGCTCCCAATGAAGAGGAACATGTCCTTCCATTGAAGGATCTGACACATTACAGTAATTGTTCCTATGTCTCTTTTCTTGCCTTGCTTTGCTATTTAGTGACTGAATGTTTCTTTTAAGTCAGAGCATATAGCCTTTTGTGGTATGCACTCAAATGTGTAGATAAGCAAATAACTGTATCCTTGTTGAAGGTGATTGTTTTTAAATACATGAACCATTGGAAAGACAGAATTATGTATATGATGGTTTTCTTCCTCAATTTTTTGGAGTCCTAGACCTCTGTGCTGCTGCTTATCCCAAAAGGCCACAGGTACAGACAAGAGGATAAGTGGATGGGACTGGTCACATGGTCTTTCTTGTCCCCTTTCAACTACTCCTATCTGTTTCATATTTTGAGATCTCATGTAGATTTTCTATAGTGAAAAGTGGGGAAAATTCAGACTTGTTATTTAAACAGATCTGGGGTAGCAGACACAGGAGTCTAATGAGGACTGAGTCTCTCAAGAACAGGAAACCAGATCTGAGTTCAGTTCCAAGGACCTCAGCAGCTGACGTTGCTAAGTCTTCACCCTGATGCTGCCTTTCCCATGAATCAGTCAACCTCTAAAGTAGTAGTTCTCAACCATGGGCAATTTTGCCTCCCAAGTGCACTTGGCAATATCTAAAGACATTTTTTACTGTCATGACTAGGGAGGTAGTCCTGGTATCTAGTGACTAGAGTCCAGGAATGCTGCTAAAGATCCTACAATACACAGGACAGCCCCACAACAAAAAACTATCCAGCCCAAAAAGTCAATAGTGATAAGGTTGAGAAACCTGCTCTAGAGAACCTCCCCTTGATTCACTGCCTCTCTTCCTGCAACCAACTCATTTCTTTGCCCCATGCCCACAGCTCAAAACTAGCTTCTGTGAACCTAAGGGTGTCCATGGATGGAGCTCAAGGAGCCCATAAACTCCCCAAAATGCTTATCAAATATCGTTGCTCTGTACATATATAGTATTTACCTGTCTTACGGGGTGGGGGGCAAGGTTTGAGAAAAGGGCAGTGCATGGCTTTCATAACATTCTCGAAATAGTTTTTCCTGTGTTAATTCTATGCATTATTTTCCTGCTTCCGAGTTCTGCTCCATCACCACTCAGGTTGCTGGTGGTTTCAGCACACTCCAGAATCATGGCCTCTCTGCTGTCTTTCTACTTCATAACTTCTCAACTTCTACGCTACTGCTGCTTTCTTTCTCTTGTTCCATGTCCCAGTTCAAAGTGCCAAGATAAGGAATCTAGTGACCATTGCCCTGTTTTCTTTGGGCAGAGCTTTTTACACCAGACGCCCTCATAGGCCCCTGACAATCCCATGCGACAGCTGCCTTGGCATCCTGGTCAGATCCATGGAGACACGGAAAAGGCCAGTGGGGAGCAATGTCACCCAGTGAGAAGAGTCCAAGACAGTCCTTGGCTGTCCAAGACATGCTGTCACATCTAATAGAGAGGATGAGACAATCCAGGGGTTGGGTTCTGGCTAGAGAAGCCACAAGGTTGCCTGGAAACACAGGAAGAGCATGGAGTCTATCTTAACAGAATGCAGGTGCTGCAAGGACAAGCAGAGACTCGGAAGCCTGTGATGAGGGAGTCGATTGGGAAACATAGTCCAGGGACAGGGAAGAAGGGCTAGGACTCAAGTGGTCAGCATCATCCTGATAGAATAAGACACATGCAGAAGCAGAAACGGACCAGTTGGATCAAGGCAGCCATGTCTCCCTCCTGCTGCCTTCCTCTCTTCTTTCTCATCAGAAGCTAAATTACAGAAAAACTCAGTCAAGAGCCTTGTAGCACAAGACAGCCAGAAACGCCAGATGTGTGGAGGAAGCCAGGGGGCCAGGACACAGATCAGCTCCAAGAGTTTTGATGTGTCCTTTGGGGCGCTGATCCTCTATATGCATTCCTTCTCTCTCCTTCCCTCTGCTTTTCCCTCGGCTAACTTCACTAGGACAGTATTGTTTCATTTTTCTGACTAAATAGCAAAGAGGTATTTGTCTTTTCATTGTAAGAGCAACAGAACATAAATCTTTTAGGAAAAATGACACAAAATTCTAAACCACATTCAATTATATTTTTATTTATGGGGCCTTCAATGAGTTGTTCTTTTGGGGGTCAGTAGAGACAAAGGGGAAAAAATGTTCCTCAACCTAATTTACATCGATGGTGTAGGTGACTAGGGTGCATCCTCCTAACCCCAGGAACTGTTTTGGAACAGTGGTTCTCACACAGTCACACGTTAGAATCCTAACGTTCCAGTGGCACCCACCCCATTCCGTCAACATGCTTGGTGACAGGGGAGCCAGGAATCTGTAGATTTCCCTGTGATTCCAATGTGCAGCCGATTTGGGGAATGACCGCCATGGACGTTGTTTTAACAAAGCCACACTCCTAGTTTGCACTTGACTTTTCACCAAAAAGTGAAATGCAACAGAAAGCACTTATTTTTTTCAGTAAATTGAATTAAATCCCAGTTAATTGAGGCTGTGCTCTAATTTATTGCCAGAAGGCAACCCACTGGGTAGTTGCTCACCTCAGTCAAAATAGCAGTCAGACTAACATTTTGGCATCCAGTAGTCAAGACGATTGATTTATCCACTGATGTTTGGTGGCTAGTTGAATCTTCAATTCCATAATTTGGTGTTTTCCTTATCCAGACACACTCTGGACCCTGTGGATCTTGTCACTTAGTCACCACCTTGTTCTCCAGAGTCAGTAGAGAGCAATGGGGTCTCCTTGGCTCCAGATCTCCGTGTGATAATCTAGGGAGAAAGTAGCCTTCAGAACCCCTCAAGCAACACCTCACCATCTCAGGAAACATCTCAAGAGCTTGTCCAATTTCAACTCTGCTTCTGCTCCCTGGTTTCTTTTCCATGTCCATACATGAAAAAATAGTATGTTGTTTGTGCCTTAATAAACGTAGTTGGAAAGATGATGGGGCCTGTTTCTGAGTGCATTCTATCTTGATGGCATCTTCTCATGACCACTTGGCAAAAATGAGAGCATGACCTCATTAAGCGAGACCTTTGTTGTGCTCCTAGCTGGCCACTGTGTCTTTTCTCGTGCAGAGGGAATATGCTGGCCCACGGCCTTTAAGGAGAGAAAGCAAATCCTGTGATCAGATTTAGGGCTGCTCCGTCTCATTCAAAAAGCCTAACACACCACTTAATGAGGGTTCCCAAAAACATGACAGATTTGGTCTCTATTTCCACAGAGCAAACAAGTGTAAAGTGCAGTTAATTGGGAGGTTCATGGGCCAGAGACAATAACTTTGAAATTAAGTAATAGATTTGACTACTAAGAAAGCCTGTGGCATCTCTGTTCTTAAAGACAGTCTGCTATAGAATGGGGATCAGAGAAATACGTCCCTGATTCTACCATGGCCTCTGACTTGCTGTATGACCATGCATGTTACATGACTTTTCAGGGCCTCCATGTCCCCATCTATCAAGTGAGAACCTAAGCTGGGTGATCGCCAAAGTCCCTCCGTAAATATCTATGGTATTTTAAAACAGGATATGTAGCTTTCGGTCTTGAGTGGGTATTAAGAGAAATTGATGATCTGAGGTTTCCTCCAACTCAAGAATTTGCAGAATAATTCACCAATTTGTTCCCTATTTTGAATTGCAAAAAATAACCAGATTCATATTAGATGATATGAAAATCACACTATGGTTATGTAAGAATATGGTCACAATTGCTAGGTATACATACTGAAATAAGAAGGGGTAAAATAACATGATGTCTGGGATTTGCTTTTTAAAAAATAATAAAATTAAATAAAGTGCCCAGATCTCACACGATACCTCTTGGGCTGGTGACCTTTCTGAATAGGGACTCCCATGTTCTACAGGGAGGAGTCAGGAGCCTGGAGTGTGCAGACGCTGTTGGTGTGGAGTGTTCTGGACATAGGGCCAAGAGACTAGATGCCTTAGAGGCTACACAAGCTTTCCCTGAAGGTCTGAAGTATGAGATTGGTTAATTTACTTTTTCCTTCCTCCGTGTTAGATGGATAGATTGGTAAACTGCAAACACTTCCGCTGAAAAAAATGGGAGCCCTGAGAGGTTTTAATGACTTTTCTGGGGACGCGTACTTGTGTCAACATCAAAGCCAGAGTGAGGATTAAAGGGTGAGTGTCTAGGACTACCTGTCATCCACACCGCCTTCCACTCCCACTGGGCAAGCGCTAAAGTGTAATTACGATTTTGGCACCATTGGTCCTGTGGAGTGTTTGCATCTGTCCCGTATCCAAGTCTCCTTAATCATTCTTAAAGCTGCTTCTAGAGCTCTTAAATAAAAATTAACTCCCACTGACTTACAGGACATTCGAAACTGTCCCATTGGAAAGGAACGATTGTGGCACCAGAATAGGGCGTGTGCTATTTTCACTGATGAAAAATGCCATCAAATTTTAAGTTGGCTCATAAAAAGAAGTATGAATGAATCACGGAATGGTGCACACCTAGCCCACCCACATACAAACCGTCAGTATTAGTTTCCTAGGGCTGCTATAACAAAGTGCCCGTCTGGGTGGCTTGAAAGGACAGAAATCCACTTTCTCAGTTTCGAAGGCTAGAAGTTCTGAAGGCAAGGTTCCAACGGGGCCATGTTCCCTCGCAGACTCTGGTGGAATTCATCCTTGCCTCGTCCTGCCTTTGGGTGGTGACTGTCGCTCCTCGTCACCCCTTGGCTTTCAGCCACATCAGTCTCTGCCGCTGTCATCACATGCCACCCCTCCTGTGTGTCTCTCACCTACTTCTCATAAGGACACCAGTATGACCTCATCTTAACTCATTCCATCTCCAGTGACCCTATTTCCAACTACGGTCACGTTCAGAGGTAATGAGGGACTGTAACATCTCTTTTGAGGGGACATAATTCAACTCATAAAACAAAACAAAAGACATTGTGGGGTTCTGTCCTCTGTTGCGGCTAGCTTCCTGACTTGACACAGGTTTAGAGCTAAAAACCCACTTCTGTCTGGAAAGTGACTTTTGGCAAGAAGGATTGAGAGAACCGCCCAGGTCTGAGGCCAGTGCCAGCCCCCTCGGCCAGTGCCAGCCTCTTCAGAAACACCCCGCCTGTGATGCATGCTCCACAGAACCCAGTGATCGGATGCTGCCAACCCGAAGGTGGCAGAGGAGCCCCAAGCTGCAGAGGGCAGGGCTGCTCAGGATCCATGACCACCCCCGGAGCTGGCCCTTGCTGTGGAGGCCTTTGCCCCTTCCGTCCCTCCCCCTCTGCCTGGCTCATGTGTCTACTTTGCTGAAACCATAGCTGCTTTTGAATCTAGCCACTTCGCTTCTGTTGAAGGTGAGCTGTAGACCAAATCAAGGCAAACCAAACACATGCAACCACCACCACAAGCAAGTTATCCAGTTACTGTCCTTGCTTGTTTGTTTTTGGCAGTACAGGTTTTGTATATCACAAGGCACTTATTAATCTGCCTCAAGAGTCAGCTTGCCAAGGGGTGGTCCGCAAACAGGCTGGTGTTCACCAGAGCTCACAGACTGGTCACTGAGGTTGTGCAGAGCCAGGAACAAACCGATGAGGCACCCTTGGTAAACCTGGCAAGCTCTGGGGCCTTGCTTCTGCATTCTAAAGCAATCATTCAGGCTTTGCCTGGCTCGCGGCACACCGAGGTAAGTCACCGGGCTTCTTGGATTCTGGGCAGTGGTTTTAATATGTTTATAGACTTCTGCCACCATCATCATAATCTCATTTTAAAACATGTCATCACCCCAAGAAGGACTTAATCCACATTAGCAGTCCCTCCCCATTCACCTTTCTCCCCGACCCTCAGCCCCTTGACCGCTCATCTACCTGCTGTGTCTGTAGATTTGCCTTTTCTGCACAATCCCTATAAATGCAATCATATCATAGATGGTCTTTCGTGACAGGCTTCCTTCAATGAGGACGGTGTTTTTGAGGTTAGTCACACTGTAGCATGTATCAGTACTTTGTTCCTTTTCCTGCTGAATAGGATTCCATTGTAAGGTACTTGTTTATTCCTTCATCAGTTGGTGGACCAGGCACTAATATTTTAATTAAAAGAGCAAATTGCCACGACCTCTGTAATCTGAGTTGAACACCTTTTTAGCTATGGGTATGAGTTAATAAAACAATTCCTGACTTACTATCTTGGATTTAAGGGAATTTTGTATTGGTAGCAAAAATGATTTCCATTTCAGTTTGTGCAGAGTGAATGTCTGCAGAATGACCCAATGACGAGACCATCATGAGGTCGTGATATTTGTGTTTTTTAATTATCTACATAGAGTGGATCTGTAGTTAAGAGTGTTCACTCCTTCCTTCTAATGAAATAAATTTAGAATATATGAAATCTATTTTAATGACATGCACACAGAATATAAACCTGCCTTTGTAGGTTCAGCCAACAAGTTCACAGCTAAGCATGAGTCCAAGCTCCAACACGGGTCTGCTAGGTGTCGCTTTCTGTCTTTCCCTGCTGCTGGCTCAGGTAGGAATGAAGAAGTGTGGACAAGAGGACGGATAGAAAGCAAAGAGGGTTCTGCTGGTCTTAGCAGTTGCCTTGGGATCCATATTGAAGCAGCTCTTACTCAAGGTGGCAAAACCCTCGCTGCCCACTCCTTACATGGGGAGTAGCGGCCAGACTGAGGACTTGGGAATCCTGGCATGAACATTTCCCATCTTTGGGGTGTTGGGCAAGTCTTAACCCATCTCTCTTGTTCTCATCAGCAAAGTTAAGAGAATAATGGTTCTTATTTCCTAGAGATGCTTTCAGGATGCCCGTAATTGCTGGCACACAACAAATGTGCCATCAGTGTGAACCATTCATATCATTGGCATGTATTCATTACGTTGCTCTTTCCTGGAGACTGTGCGTTGAATTCTTACAACAATGTGCAGAAGTAGCTAAAGACATTCCCACTTCACAGCAGGAGAAACTGAGTTTCAAGGAACTTACATGTCTTCCTCAGGTCACATGGCTAGAAAGTAGCACAAGTCACATTTATATACCTTTGGGTCTGGTTCAAAATTCTTTACATGTCCACCGGGCCGTGGTGCTTCGGCGCGATGAATTGTGCTAGCCGGTACACGGCCATGATAACGCACACAAATTTGTTTTAATAAAAAGGAATACTTGATATCATTTTCCAAGGGGCCACCTTGGATAATGATATCACCAAAACCTTCAAAGAGAAAAACAAAAGGAAGAGGTGGGATGAGGCCGTGGGAACAAATATGGGCTTAAAGAACCTCCAAGTAAAGCAAATTATCTGGCTAGATGCTACATCTCCCTGGGTTTATGGGGACTAAAGACACTGAACATGCCATTCTCAGGCTAAAGAATGTACCTTGATTCATTTCTGTCCGCCAGATAATTCATCCATTCTGCCCTTGTTGGTACTTCAATTCTCGACTTAATGGTTTCAGTTTTTCCATTACCATCACCACTCACCTACCAACAGACTTTTAAATTAACTTTGGAAACAAAAGAGTAAACAGAAGCACAATTGTCATGCTGCCCAGTTCAACTACCCCTGAAAGAGGCTATGTCTGGAACAACAACCAGATTGAAAAACAGAAGTGTCAGCGTTGACAGGTGCTAGTTACTTGCCACTCTACAAGGGTCGTTAGCTGCACTGCCCCAAGACATGAGAGAGAAAAACAGTTCAAGGGCCAGAGACAAATGGCATTTAGATGGTCCCCAAGTGGCTGCAGTAACAAGAAAACTAAAACAGATTTTCCTCCCAACAGTTCCGTCTAAATAGTCTTCAGGATTACACAGTGTAAAATAGGAATGATTTTGGCTACTAATCCTGAACCTTGGATACTAAAACCAGAAGATATTTATTCCTTTATATTGCTAGGTATAAAGGTGTTCTTAGATTACCATAATCATAACAATCTTCTGTTTTAATTAAAAGTGTATGTTCTTTCCTCACTTGCAGTATTAAAAGCTTCAAACTTAAAGAAACTTTTTCATAAACACCCCTCCATGGGGATTTTAGAGATCAGGACAAAAGTAACATTTTAAGAATGTTCTTAATATTGCAATTAATTCGGGATTATTTTTTTAAACCATTCCTTAAGAATTCTGGACAATGTCTTTTCATGTCTTGGAGGTGGTTGTTTTATTGTCCTTTTAATTAGAATTGAAACCTTGCTTGTAGAATGCTACAAGCTTCTCTGGGAAGGTAGATTTAACATTTCTGGCCTCTGAGCCAAAATAAGCAGAAAGCTACTTCTTCAGGTTCACTGCTAGTGGTCATCTTATCCCCGCGGTAGCCCCAATCAACATGACCACAGTCAGTCTCTGCAGACTCACATTTGTGCTGTGTCTCTTCAGTGGACTGGAACAACCACGCTGCTTTGAAGTGACCCCAATTTGGCACTGTAGTGACCCCGATTTGGCACTGTTGTGCTTGCAACATCCCGCTCTCAACTCTACCCTGCCCCGCTAGTCACTCAAGAAGACCTGGACTTCGGTTCTTTTGAACTTATAGTAGTACTTTTTATTTACTGTCTATTCATTCCCAAAAGGATTTGAAGTAATCTGATTTAGACACGGCTCTGCTGGACTGTTACAACAATAATAGAACCTCTGACATTTCCCAGTGTTTCACTGTTATATAGCACTTACACGTACCTTCTCTGGTTAAAGTTACTATCCTCAGAGAATACCAATTGACCCGTGTGCTTCTGCAGATGGAAGAACACTTGGGAAAATAAGGGCACTGGGCAAACACAAGGGTCACCCTGTGTTGGTCCAACATTGGTTTCAACTCTAGCCTCCAGAGAAGTTCCAAGTTTCCAAGTTGTCAAGAATGGTAGGTCAGAAATGCCAACACTGGGAGGTCAGGCTGGGTATTCTGCCAAGGATTCATACAAGAAACTTTTTGGAAAGAAAGAAATTGAGGACTTTGATCTGAATTTGGCCTGGAAGGGGGCCTTGAATTTTCCCAGCTGATGACTACAGGAATATCTAAACTCTGGAGTACAGCTGAAAGTGTAAGCCTCCAGTTTCCAAGAATCATAGCATTTCAGAGATGGCAGGGCCAGAATTTCTTTTGTTAGTAGATTGCAAAGTGATTTTCAAATTAGTAAATCCTTACAGTATCAGCATAGTCTTATTTTTTTAAAAAAATGACTGGGAAACAGAGAGAATAGTTAGTTAACATTTTTTGACTGTCAAACACTGTTTTAAGCACTTCAATGCATTGTCTCATTTAATCTTCACAAGTGCATTTTGAGAACCACACTCCTTCATAGAAACCTAGCTAAAAATGATTAAAACATAAGTGACATTTGGAGGGAAACTATAAAATGTTATCGGAAACAAGTGCTAGTCATTTATTCATTTATTTGCTCACATATTTCTTCAGCCACTAGTTATGGAGCACCTAATGTTTTCTGGGTACTATTTAGGGTCTGTGCATGAATGGTTTTATTGATTTCATTGTTCAACATAGAGGCAATAGAGGGAACCAGGGGTTGTTAGTTGCAAAATCTGGGTTCCATTTTTGGCTCTGCCTCTGACTGATCCGGTGGTCCTCAGACATGTCACATTTCTTCTCTGTTTAATGTCCTCTAGCATACAACAAGGAGCTTGAGGTCTTGTAGAACTTAACGTTGCAGTACTCTGTGGTTTCATAGTATACTACAGTGTATAATGATTGTTCACTTGTATTCCTTCATTATTCTCTTCCACCCCCATTGGGTAAATAATATTTATTATGAAGCTTTAGAGGTGGAAATTTGTCCAGGCTTGAACCAAGTTTCTCTGCTCTTTCCACCTAGACTCCTTTACCTTCTGTGTATGAGTTCATGCTTAATTTGCAGGAGTGTTGCAAGAGAGTTGGATGCAGAAGGAGAGATGTGGGAGATACATAAGACAAGGAGAAGTTGAGAGTAGAAAGGAAAATATGCCACTTGCAGGGGCTTTGCGTGTTGTCTCTGAAACTACTCAAGGCTGTTATGATCACTGCAAAGTGCATTCAAAGGCACAGGAAGAGAAATCCTCCAAATGGAGGAAATTACATGGAGGCAAATTCGAGTTCAATAAAAGAGTCATGAAGTGCCTTGCTAGGCATTCTACTTGCCCATTACTGGGTAGAACTACAATGAGTGGGTCATGTTAAAGGGCAGAAGGCCTAGACTCAAGAGGAAGAATAACTTTTAATGATTATTATGCCCCAAGGATGAAATGGGCCACTTTGGTAGGAGACAAGCTCCTTGTTACTATGGATGCTTAACCAGAGACCATATGAAATCCTAGAAGGGTTAGTGACTTGGATAGGGCTGGAAGACCAGTAAGGGGATTTCAGGACGTGAATCCAATATAGCCTTTTATATGTCTGCAGTTAATTATAAAAATTTGCTTTGATACAGAGACAACAATTCCTAATTTAGTGCCGAATTTTATCTTGTACGTTGCACGCAAAAACAAGCAATCTAACTAGAGTAGCAGGACAAAAAATGCTTTCAAATAAATCCTATGTCTTCAAAAGCCAGACCCCTAGAGATTATATACCTCAAAGAATTGAGTGTTAAATATTTTCTATATTCGGTTGAGCTGACTCAACTGATGGAGGAGGAAATGACAGGCAGGAAGCTATGAAGAGCTACCAGTGGCTTCATGCCACTGAGAATGTCTCTCTCACACACCCCACTCTCCCAATCGTCCTGCTACTGGCATCATGAATGGAGAGCCCAGCTATCTTTGCAATAAAAACCTATGAGATGATGAGGGCTACTTGAGCATAAAATGGTCAGCCCCAGGGCATTTGGTAATGAGGTGCCTGTTGAATCCAGAGCTTGTAACACAAATGTCTGGGGCAGCTTTCTTAGAAGCCACCAATTTTTTTTTTTTTTCCATAGAATACAGCGATGCTGAAATTTTCATTTGAAAAACTCGGAACATCCTAGAATGTATTTTAGTTTCTGGGAATCCTTTCAGGGCTTAGAGCCCTCTCTTTGATAATGTCCTAGTTCCGTTCAGAACAACTCCTGCTCTGCTCTGTTACTTCCTAAATAACATCCAGATTCTTTCGTGATACCAGAGGGGGCAGCAGAGGCAGGGGAAGTGTGCGGAGGGAGGGGAGCCCAGGACGAGGGCTGCATTGGGGGTGGAGAGTCTGGAAGGCAGAGCAGCAGCAAGCAGTAGAGCTCTGGGGCAGGAGGACATAAGGGCAATCATGGTCCTTTCACTCATTTCTGCTGTTCAACAAACACTTATTGAGTGATAGGCCTTGGGCTTACTTCATTCATTCATCTGTCATTTGGCATTAAAAAAATTTTTTTTTCTTTATTGATTTTAGAGAGAGAAGAAGGGAGAGGGAGAGAGAGATAGAAACATCGATGAGAGAGAACATCGACTGGCTGCCTCCTGCAGGCCCCTCACTGGGGTTTGGCCCACAACCTGGGCATGTGCCCTGACTGGGAATCGAACCGACGACCTCTTGGTGCATGGGTTGATGCTCAACCACTGAGCCACACCAGCCAGGCTGTCATTTGGCATTTAAAAAATGCCTGGCACACCATTTAGCTTTTGTGGTTCTGTGCCCCAAATCCTGCACCTACCCTTGGTCCTGTGGTGTGCCCTGTGGGGCAGACTCCTGTGGCTCTCTTGCCCGCCAGCTTTGGTTGGGTTCCAGCCAGGGTTGCAGAGCTTGAGAGAAGAGCACATCAGGGTGACTGTTGCCCTTGCTCCCTGCCTTCCTCAAGGCTTAGTTCCAACAGTGGTTGTGTTTCTATCCACCGCTCCAGTTGGGCAGCCCCTCTTCCATGTCTCCAGCTATCACTGGGTCCCAGCAAAATCCCTCTCTCCCCATTCCCCTTTATGAAGAGAGGGTGGTGACAAAGTCCCTCGTTAGTTATCTCAACCCAGCCCACAGGTATGTGAATGGCTTGTTTATTGTATTCTCTTAAAAATCTTAGCTGAGCCTGGCCAGCTTGGCTCAATGGTTAGAGTGTTGGCCCGTGGACCAAAAAATCATGGGTTCAATTCCGGTCAAGGGCACGTACCTTGGTTGTGGTTCAATCCCCATCCCTGGTCAGAGTCATGCAGGAGGCAACCAATTGATGCGTCTCTCTCACATCGATGTTTCTCTCTTTCTCTCTCTCTCTCTCTTTCTCTCCCCTACTCCCTGACACTCTATCTGAAAATCAATGGAAACATATCCTCGGGTGAAGATTAAAAAAAATAAATCCTAGCTGAGTCTGGCACCTTAATCCCATCTGACCCTGACGATACAGCCCTTGACTATGTACAGAATTGCTTCCTGACTGCTCAGATGCAAAGCTGTATACATAGTTTCCAACACTGGGCACCACCACTGCAGGGTGGGGATGTATCATTTAACAGAAGCTCCTGGGGAAAAAAAATCTCAGAGATTTAGTTCTTTATACACTCAAGTGTCATGTGTCAGTCAAAGACCCACCTGATCACTAGCCTTGTAACAACGGAACCAAATCAAACCAGACCTATTCTGTGTCTTATAAAATACTGGGCTGTTCTTCAGAGACAACAGAACAGAACTGCAAGTCACATAGCTGAAGCATGCACAGAGGAGAAAATATTGCCAATTACACCCAGAACCAAACTTTCTCCCCTCCATGGAGCCAAAGGACTGGACAGGACCGGAACCTGAATGCTGGAGCCCTTCCAGAAGCGAAGGGTCCAGGAAGATCTGGGCTGAATCCCCTTACCATATCTCACTATGATGGTCACATTCTAAAACCCCTCTGATAGAAACCTACCCTGCCAGCACTTCTGTATACCAGCCTGTTCCCTCTAACCCCTTAAAATTTGTCCCAAATCCTTGATCAGAGAGATAGATTTGAGTTTTGTCTCCTGTCTCTTCTCTGGTTGACTTTGCAATAAAGCTTTTTCTTTTCTCAAAAGCCAGTGCCATAGTATTGACTTCTATGCACATTGGGTAGCAAGCCCTTGCACGGTAACACTCACATCATTGGAAGTATGATGTCCAGAACAAGGGAGGTGATCATGCTACTCTATTCTGCCTCCTTTAGCTCCCACTTAGATCTCTAGGCTCATTTCTGAGCTTCCCACTTAAAGAGAAGACATGCTAGTTGTCTTTAATTGTTTCAAGGTCTGTCACATAGAGCAGAGGTCAGAAAACATTTCTTCAAGGGTCAAAGAGTAAATATTTTCAACTTTTTGGTCCATAAGGTCTTTGTTGCAATTGCCCTGCTATTGTACAAAAGCGGCCACAAACAATAAATAAATGAATAGGCTTGGCTGTGCTCCAATAGCTTTATTTACAAAAACAAATGGTGGGCTAGATTTGGCCTGTAGGTCTTTGTTGACCTCCGATACATAGGGAAAAGTGGATTTATTCTGGGTGTGTGCAGAATGCAGACGTTGGATCAATGTGTAGGAATCCTAGGGAGGTAGATTTGTCCTAATTTTAAAGAAGATCTTTCTAATGATGATTACTGTTCCCAAATAGAATGAGCTGTTCCATGGGTTTCTTGTCATCGTAAGGGTTCAAAGAGAGACCAAGTATTGTAGTAGAATAATTTTCTGCAAAGCATGGGAAGTAAATCAGACGGTGTGGAGGTAACAATGCCTCATATTTTTGAATACTCAGAAAGTACTGCAAACATTGTAAGTCTTCTGGACTTTATGTTCCTAGAGGGGCATAAACTGTCCTTTCCTGGCCCACCCTTGAAAGCCTAGTCTAGTGTTTTAGGCACGGAGGGTGTTACCAATACATGTTATTTTCAGTTTGTCTCTTTAAGTAAAATCTTACTGATAGATTAATTAAACTAATTTTTCTTTACTACAGTCATCACTACTAGTCATATTCAATGAGTTCAATTACCTCTAATAAGCTTTAATATTTGAGGCTATTCACTGACAAGAATAGACATAAATGTCAACACTTATCAGGTTCTGAAATATGCCAGCTACTGTGTTAAGAACTCTATATGCATTATCTTATTTAATTCTCCCCCATAATAGTACTTACTTCATAGTAAGTACTATTATTATCCCCATTTTATTGATGAAGAAATTGAAATTCAGAGAAGTGTCATAGCTGGAAAGGGGCATAACCAAAACTTGAACAGGGATCTCTCTCTTTTTTTTTCCTTTTTAAAAATTCTCTTTTTAAAAAATGTAATTTAATTATTTTTTTCCATCACCATTTATCCCTCTATGACCTCTTCCACCTCCCCTCCCTCCCCCCCCACTGCGATCACCACACTGTTGTCCATGTTCATGAGTTCTCTCTCTTTTTTTCTTTTTGGCTCAATCCTTCCACCCTTCTCCAGCCTCACCAGAGCTGTCTGTCTGCTCTTTATCTATGAGTCTGTCTCTATTTTTCTTGGTAGTTCAGTTTCGAACTGAGATCACTTTATGCCAAAGGCTGTGGTCCAACAACTCTATCCTGCTTTTCATTCATTCATTCATTCATTCATGCATTCATTCATTCAGTATTCAACAAACACTGGTTGCCTGCTATTTGCCAAATACTGTTTGAGGTGCTGTGAATACGAATAGTTCAGATCCATGCCCTGAAGGATCCTGCATTCTGGATGGGACAGTGAGGGTAGATAGACCACTAACATCGAGAAGATATCAAATGGTAATTCATTAAAAGACACAGACATTAAAAAGGTAATAAATATTTCTTGTCCACACCCAACCTTCAGGTATACTCTTAATTGATAAAATTTACCAAAGCTCTTCCTTGTTTACTGACATGAGCCCAAGTTTAGCCTTTAGCCTTGAAAAATTGTCAGATACATTCAGAGACTCAAAAGGAAGCTTCAAGCATTTTGGCGACTGACACAGATCATGTGTGGCGATTTGTAGATAGGTGCGTGGAGCCCTCAGAGGGAAAATGAACCAATAAAGCACTCAGGAATCACTCTTCAAACTGGAAGACCAGAGGCAACAGATGGAAAGGGGTACAAAGAACCAATTCAGTTAACACAAAAGTAAAGAAAAGCCCTGGCCGGGTGGCTCAGTTGGTTGGAGTGTTATCCCATACAACAAGAGGTTACAGGTTTGATTCCTGGTCAGGGCACATATCTGGGTTGCAGGTTCCATCTCCATTTGGGGCTCATATGGGAGGCAACTGATTGATGTTTCTCTCTCACATTGATGTTTCTCGTTCTCTCCTTTCCTCTCTCTAAAATCAATAAAAATATATCCTTGGGTGAGGATAAAAACAAAACCGATAAAAATAAAGAAGTAAAACCAATCCTTCCCCTTTCCTGAAACATTGAAATATGAAGAGACTAAGTCTATCTCCGAGCCCCAAGTATCAAAAATCAATATTTATAACAAATGGTACAACACGGAGCATGTCTGACATCACACGAGGCTGAGGCAAACACACCAAATCAGGTGACAGGATCAGGCCTTGTTTAGAAGGAACACAGCACCCAGAGTGGAGGGAACCAAAGGGAAATTCCAAAACCTTGACTGAGATTGAGGCTGAGATTGACAGAGAGGGAGCGAGAGTGCCAAGGGTCAAAGAGTGTAAAGCAAAATAAATTGTCGGGTCCGAAAGCCAAGTCCTGACTGGGAATGGGAGATAGACTCCCAAGGTCAGGGGCTGAGTAAACATGAGCCCAGAGGAGGAAGAGAAAGAATCCAGGACTTTGTGTCTTTTTGGGTGCCAACGACAAGGGGTAGGTGTGGATGACCTAGTTAGAGGCACAGGATAGGAAGTGACAACTAGTCGTAATACTTTTGCAATTCCAGAATTTCTTTCTTTTTTTTTTCTTTTTCTTTTTATATTGACTGGCTGCCTCCTGCATGCCCCCCACTGGGGATTGGGCCCACAACCTGGGCATGTGCCCTGACCGGGAATCGAATTGGTGACCTCTTGGTGCATGGGTCAGTGCATGGGCTCACTGATGCAAGCTCCTACCCAAGAGCCCAGGGAACAGTCCTGTCCTCACCCAAAGTTATTGCCAACAGTACACAAGGGTTCCCTTTTCTCCACACCCTTGTCAACACTTGTTGTTTGTTGATTTATTGATGATAGCCATTCTGACAGGTGTGAGGTGATATCGCATTGTAGTTTTAATTTGCATTTCTCTGATGATTAGTGACAATGAGCATCCGTTGATATGTTTATTGGCTATCTGTATGTTCTCTTTGGAGAAGTGTCTATTCAGGTCTTTTGGCTATTTCTTAATTGGATTGTTTTGGGGTTTTTTGGTCTTGAGTTTTATAAGTTCCTTATACATTTTGGATATTAAGCCCTTATCAGATGTATCAGTGAATATGTTCTCCCATTCAGTGGGTTGTCTTTTCATTTTGTTGATGGTTTTCCTTTTTGTGCAAAAATGTTTTAGTTTGATGTAGTCCCATTTGTTTTTGTTTTTTTTTTCTTTTGATTCCTTTGCCCAAGGTGATAAAACAGAAAAAAAATATTGCTATGAGAAATGGGAGAGATTTTACTGCCAATGTTTTCTTCTAGGATTTTTATGGTTTCGGGTCTAACATTTAAGTCTTTAATCTGTATTGAGTTTATTTTTGTGTATGGTGTAAGGAGGTGGTCTAGTTTCAGTCTTCTGCACGTATCTGTTCCACTTTCCCAACACCATGTATTGAATAGACTATCTTTACCCCATTGTATGTTTTTGCCTCTTTTGTCAAATAGTAATTGACTATAAAGGCATAAGTTTATTTCTGGGCTCTCTATTCTGTTCCATTGATCTATATGTCTGTTTTTATGCCAGCACCATGCTGTTTTGACTGCTGTGGCCTTGTAGTATAGTTTGATATCAGGTAGCCTGATTTCTCCAACTCTGTTCTTCTTTTTCAAGATTGCTGTTTTTATTCAGGATCTTTCGTGATTCCATATAAATTTTTGGAATATTTGTTCTAATTCTATGAAATATGCTATTGGTATCTTGATAGGAATTGCATTGAATCTATAGATTGCTTTGAGTAGAATAGACATTTTAATAATGTTAATTCTACCTATCCATGAATACGATATATGCGTTCAATTATTTGTATCTTCTTCCATTTCTTTCTTCAGTGTCTATCAGTAGATGAGTGGATAAAAATGCTGTGGTATGTTTACACAATGGAATACTACTTAGCCATAAAAAAGAAGGAAATCTTACCTTTTGCAACAGCATAGAAGGACCTGGAAAGTATTATGTTAAGTGAAATTAGCCAGTCAGAGAAAGACAAGTACCATATGATTTCACTTATATGTAGAATCTAATGAACAAAATAAACTAACAAACAAAGTGGAATCAAACTCATGGATACAAAGAACAGACTAACAGCTGTCAGAGGTGAGGGGGTTGAGGGGTTGGTGAAAAGGGTGAGGGATTAAGCAAAATAAAAAAAGAAAGAAAGACTCATGGACATAGATAACAGTATGGTGATTGTCAGAGGGAAGAAGGGGATGGGGGAGGTAGAAGAAGGTAAAAGGGGGATAAATGGTGATGGAAGAAGACTTGACTTGGGATGGTGAACACACAATACAATATATAGCTAATGTGTTATAGAATAGTGTACCTGAAACCTTTATAATTTTATTTACCAATGTCACCTCAATAAATTCAATTTTTTAAAAAAGGAATCAAACTTTCACTTCAAGTTCAAATGGCCAAATTTCCAATTCAGTCATGGCTATGGCAGGATTTATCAATAAATTTCATTCAAGGTCTCCAGGACCAGATTTCATAAAATCTAATCCCAATTCGGATGACTGGCAACATTGGCGTAAGATCTGTAGATGAGATAACAATACTGTATCAACATTAATTTTCTGATTTTAATCATTACACTGTGTTTATGTAAGAGAATGCCCTTGTTCTTAAGAAAACACACTGAAATATTTAAGGATTATTCCCAACTGATTCATAAAAAAATAGTAATTTGTGTCTACAACAAAGAAAAAGACCGATAAATGTGGCAAAATATTAACAACTAGGGTATCTAGGTAAAGGGTATATGGGACTTCTTTTACTCTTTTTGCATCTTTTTTATAAATTTGAAATTACTTCATGATGAAGTTGCCAGCAAAGTAACCCCAAAACCCTAGAGCTGGCATGCGCCTGTCACTGAAGTGCAGTGATTTTGGTCTTGCTGGGGCTACAAGGTGAGTCCGAAATGGTATCTCCTGTTTTGTCATCTTTGAGCTAAAATAAATCATTTCCTCTTTCAGCTAAAGAACTCTTGCCTTCATGGAGGTGAACACTAAGAATGCTTTGCACATGAGCCTGGAGGTAAGCGGAACTTGATCACATGCCCGTCTCTCCTACTGTCACTTCATCCAGGCAAGGGCAGGGCCTCCACTATCGTGGCTCCCAGAGAGAATCCCAGACCAGTCAACTGCTGCACTGTCCTCTTCTCAAAGACCTGGTCAATCTCCCCAGCCTGCCCTTCTCTGTTTTTCTCAAAGAAAATGCCCAACTATGAATAGCTGATATCACCTAGAGGAGCAATTATGGGAGATTTTTATTTTCTCTTTATATTTTTCTAAACTTGAGAGATTTTCAAAAACAACTGTGTTATTTTTAAATTCAGAAAAAGAAAAATTGTGTTTGCTTATAGCTTCCCAAGCAGTTCTACATACATTCTTGCCATAGCTTTCTGGCCCCCTTCAGCTCTCTAATATTGTTGCCACTAAGTGTCCCCTCCCTCCCATCCCATTGACAGACCTGATAGAAAGACTCATCTATGACAGGCTCTGGATCTTCCCCATCAACCATCGGCAAGGAAAATCACCTTATAGCCCTAAAGCCCACCGAGCCCCAGTCATAGTCCGCTGGCTTGGCTCGAACAGGCTGTGGGGCTCCTTTCCTACAATACCCTATTGCCATCGTGGAGCTGCAGTTGGCTGAGAAATACTTGACTCACATTCCCCCTCACACCAGCTCGCACACCGTGTCCCTATTCCGCTCTCCTAGGATGCCAGGCCCAGCTGACAAATAGGCTGTGACGTATTATGACACCATCTTACAGTTGGAGCTTCAGGGCTTACCTCTGTATATACTACAGTGAAATGGGAATAGATCACCACCCCCAGCCAGACCAACGTGACATGTGTAACATGTAGAACCGTGAGAACGCACTCCCTCTCTTTCAGAGGAACTTACGGACTCATGAAGATATGAAACTAAGTCATCAAGCAGAAGAGAATTCTAGCCAAAGTTATGCTAGGATTTCCTGAAACCACCCCAGGGTATTTTCTAGTCTTCCACTGTTAACATTCTGGGCCAGATAGTTCTCTGTCCTAGGGACTGTACTGTGCATTGTAGGATGTTTAATAGCATCTCCGGTTTCTACCCACTAAATGACAGTAGGACACTAACCCACCCAACATGTAACAACCAATGATGTCTTCAGATATAGCCTAAAGTTCCAGGGAGGACAAAATTTCCCTCCTAGGTGTGACAGTAAAATGTTTCCAGACATTGCCAAATGTCTTCCTCAGAGGAAAAGTGGGGAGGTCAAAAAACTTTGGCACAACTGGACCCTGTGGCCTAATAGTCCTGCCCAGGAGTATTTAGCAACATTGCAACCAGTGAATCAACGCAGCTGGCTTCTCTGAGTTTCTTTCTCCTTTCTGGGCTTCTGCTCCTTGATGCCAAATGTCTCATGAGATTAGCTTGAAAGAAAGACACACGAGAAAGAACAGGGTAACGCTCAACCCTTCAGCTGTCCTTCCCTTTGTGAGGTTGAGGAGATCAGAGAGGCAGTGTGTAGGCTGAACTGTGTTGCAAGGCACCAGAGGAATTTGGCTGCTATTTTTCCTTTGTATGTGTACTTATTTATAGACCACATTATTGCACATAAGATTTAGTCTCCGATTTATTTCATAAAATATGATGTTTTGTAAACAAATAGGCATGTGTTCTAGGCAGTGGCTTAACTGGAAATCCCTTCTTCCATTCCTTAGAGTGAAGAGCAGGTGAGGTAGTGGTAGCAGATCCCCCCATGGTAACAATAGGCAACTGAGGCCCCAAGAGTAAATCCCACAGCTCTATGGTTGGTATCTGCCCTTCCTGCTCATCTCCACCTGGGCCTCTTATGCCCCAATTGACCTCCTTTCCCAGCATCCACCCCCCCCCATTATACTCCACCCTTTATCCAACCTAGTCTTTGGTTTGCAAGGCTGCATCTGATGCCAGTGGGTATCTGTGAAAACACAGGTGAAAACCTGATAGCAGTTGTATGGTCATCCAAGAGAACCAGAACCACAGCTCAGTATTGGGGTGGAAAAAACATCTAGAAAGCAATGTTCATAAAAGAATTCAAGGAGAAACATCTGTAACAAAAGTAAATTAATAAAATAAAATAAAAATTGAAAAAAAAATTCAGAAGAAGAAAAATATATCCCTAAAATTAGGGGAGATTAGAATTAAGAGTGGAAATACAATTCCTGTCTGAGACTCTACCAAAACTGTCACCGTCTATTCTATGGCCTTCCATCTGGTTTCTGGGCTCTGTGATGGAACTGTCAGCTCTTCAGTCTTGTCCCAGCGGTAACAATTACTCCTTAAGGACCTCTCCCTGGCACCTCCTCCCCAGGGTGGATCAGAACCCCACCACTGGCATGCCAGGTTCTTTTGCAAGAACTTGGCATCCTTTGGGCTATTCCCATTCCAACCCTCCCTTCTCCAGCCCCTCCCACCTCCACTTCCCAGGCTCTCATCTGCACATTCGTGACTTCAACTCTCCCCAGACTACAAAAGACTGGGAGGAACCTAGAAGCAGCCCCAGGCACTGGGGAGGATGTGCCCATCCATAGAGTGTGCTTTGAAGTAAGTCTAAAACTCAAGGCCCATAATCTTTTTGCCCACTCTGCTTGCCTACCAGAGTCCTTCAGATTCCTATCACTTGAAGCTCTGCTTTGACTAAAATATGGCATTGCTCAAAATCTATGAGCTTATCTAAGAGAGATGAGACAGTAATTAATGGATAGGAATTTGCTCATTGGATTAACATGTTGGTACATCTCAAAGAAGAGGGCCTTGGAATTGGGACACAAGACAGGTTAATTTTGATTTCATTGGAGACTGAAATGGTTGAGATATTGACTTCCAGACCTGCACTGTCCAATATACTAGCCATGTGTGATGATTTTAATATGAATTCATTGAAATTAAATAATATTAAAAATGTCGTTTCTCAGTCACACGGGCCACATTTCAAATGTTCAATAGCCATGCGTGGTTATAGCTACTGTACTGGACAGAACAGATATAGAGCATTTCCATCACCATAGAAAGTTCTAGAGTGCAGCACTCCCGCACACTGAGGCTGGTGCTGGCAGTGGAGAGTTCTGGAAAGCAGGGGAGCCTAAAATCACCAGCTCAGTGTGGAAAGACGGAGAAGAGAATTCCAAAGAGAAAGTGAAATAAGACCAAAGGCAAACTTTGTACGTTCTGCCAAGGGCCCAGTGCCAAGCAGACACGCATCCGCCCACCACAAAGCTGTTTGTGTTGACACTGGAAAATGAAAGAATGATTGGAGTTGGCTTTGGGCCCTCTGTCCTCCATTGTATGCCCTCTGAGAGCTGGGAGCTCCCTGGGAAGCAAGAGACCCTGTCCCGAATGCTGAGCTGAGAGGGGCTGAGAGCCTCACACACACAGGAGTCCCTGGGCTTCCAGCCAGAGAGAAACCATCATCCTGGTGGCACATGGCAGCTCATCGGTATCCCAGAGTCTAGCCTTGGGAGTTCCCAAATGAGAAGACATGCAGGAGAAAAGGAGTACGTCCTCCCCCTGGAATTAGACCTGCTCTCGGAGCCTCTGAGGGGCATGGAGGGTCTGGGAGCAATGGTCGCTCCTTACTGACGACACTGTTCGCACCTGCACAGAACTCGCAGTACTGTGGAACGCTGTTACAGTAGTAGCTTCTCTCACCCTCACAGTAACGGGCTAAAGAGAACAGGACAGGTGCGACCCTCTGGACACCTTCTACTAGAAAAAAAATCTGTGCTCAGTAGTGCCAAAGTCAATCTAACTGATCAGTGGCGGAACTTCCTCTCTCCAGTGATGGGGGTTACTTTGTTCCTGTCCAGAAACTTCAGTCTGTCAACCCCAAAGGGTGTGACCTCCCTTCAGATCATTCTGCAGCCTCAGTGCACAGCCGACCCCAAGCCAACGATGGAGCCCCCGGGAGTCTCATGGACTCTTCATCATCGAGTGACTCCCGCGAGCTGCTGACAAGGAAGACGAAATGGACTCGCGGTCAGAACAAGGACACTGATGTGACTGTTCCCGTGAGTGCTGGTACCTAGAAAATGGCAACGAGGAAATGGCGCTCACACCAGCCTCTGTGCTAGAGCGACTGAACCTGTTTCCTTGTGCACAGACACAGGAAGGCACTGCTTTTCTGGATCCCAAAACCCGACTCTGCCGAGGGCGGCCCTCGAATGCGCCAGTGGCTTCTGTTGGCTAGAAAAGGATCAAGGATCCAGAAAACTGGGTCAGACCAGTCCATTTATGGGACATTCAATCGTTTGTGGGCACAGGGTGGGGCAAAAGTAGGTTTACAGTTGTTCATATGGAAAGTAATAAGATAATTAATACGTAATAAGACAAGAATAAACTGTTCCGTGCACTCACAACTCTAAACCTACTTTTGCCCCACCCTGGACGTGTGACTGATTTGCGAGAATGTCTCACTGTAGAGGAGTCATTTGCAAACATGGCTGACTAGGAGATGAAATTCCATCTCTATCACCGAGTGACTCATGTATGTACACAGCATGTACATCAACACACAGTCATGCAGTTGGTGGACTTCCACTTCCACTGAGCTCTAGCTCTAAAGCAGCCATTGCCCAGGGAACAGAAAAGAAAAAGACGAAAAAGATAAGCAAGTAAAGAAAGCAATAGGGAGGCTAGTGACAAAAATGAAATGATTACTTTAAATGTGTCCAGTAAAGCAATGCGCCCAGCAGCCCTTTGTTTCTCCCCTCTACAGTGACATCCCGACACTTCTCAGTCAGTGTCCACCTTTCCCTGCCTCTAAGCAGCTAGAGTTGGAAACGTACCCATTTCATCAACTCAACCACTGAGCTGTCCGTGCCACACTTTGACAAAATCCCCCCAAGGCCGGATGCCAGGCTAAAAGTGTATTCAACAGTGGGCATGTACCACAAACCAGAGTCCTCAGAACACCAGTCCCAGGGTTGATTTAGCCTCATAATTCCACCCTGGACCCAGACTCTTCCCAGCGGAAGAGGCTTCTCCTCCCAATCTCTCTCTACCTGGGAGGCAAATCTTTCCCAGCTGACCCTGGAAGACTTCTGTGATGTCTCAGTGGCCAGAACTGGAGAGTTAACCACTCCTACACCAATCACAGACAAACAGTATATGAGGTTACCGTGGTTACCTTAGACTGATACCTCCTCATCCCCTGGGACTGGACAGGCGGTCGCTGACAAAACTGGGCTCTGTGAGCAAACACAGATGGGAACATGGTTGTTGCGGAGGCCACCAGCAGTGTCTGCCACACTCAGCTGTGCATAGGGCCATGAATAAAGAATCCCCACACAGCCTCCCAAGGAAGCCCCCGCCTCCTTGACCAAGTCAGATCTACGTGCTGTTGGCTCTCAGGGTGCCTGCAGGTGTCCTTAATACTTGCATCATTTACATTTAAGTGTCTTACTAGCTTCTCTCTTCTCCATCAGACTAAATACTGGCAGGGTTGTTTTAGCACAACTATAGTCTTGGGGCCCTGCCCAGGGCTGGTGTATCATAGATGCTCAGTGGACATTTGTTTTAAAATGGATGGATGGATGGATGGGTGAGTGGGTTTTCCAGCCACCACACTAAGCCGACCTTGAGCTTTTCTAAAACTGCATTAAAAAAGGGATGAATCTAGGTTTCCCTTCCTCCTCCCCATTCTCACTCAATGTGTCTGCACTGGGAGTACTTATTGCTCCATCCCCAGACCCAGCCTAACTAAGGACACTGTCATTACAGTTCTATTGGACAGACTGGCTTTTCTGCTAAGACAGGGCTTCTGAGAGCAGCTGAGTGAAGGGGGAAGAAGGAAAAAGAGAGAATGTAAGCCAGTAAGAAAGTCAAGTAATTATCTGGCTGAACACATAGCCCAGAAGTTTTGAATGAAGAAGCAAGTTTGAAAGAACATAGTGTACCTGAGTGAGAAAGGTGGTGATTAAATCCGGTGGAGACAGAATGTGCTGGTACAGGGCACAGCACAGTGACAGCAGAGTGGGACTTCGGGGCTGGCAGTGGCAGAGATGCTCTGACTTCTGAACCACCTGCTTCCCCTCGGCCCACCTCCCTTTGCATCCTACAGAGGAACAGAGCTGAGAGGCCAGCTTCTCAGAGAGCCTGTGAACTTCCTAAACTCTCTTTTCATAAGATGATCCCACCCTTCTCTGAAGTTCTGAAAAAGGACTTTTTCCATGAAATTGCCTTTGACCCACTTGTCGGAAGGTTAATGACCAATAATGGCTAGTCGCCCCTCAGGATTTTAAATAACCCTAAGATAAACACAGTAATGAAATTCGGAGAAGTAGAGGGAATTCCTCAAACCAAGTGCATGGGCTTCGGGACATCATGAGCTGCTGAAATCACTCGCTGCGTTCCCCTGAGGCGGCCCGCGCAGACACACGCACTGATTGACACAGGAGGTCGGCCGCCAGCAGCTGCCAGGTGTTTCCGCAACACAAGCAAGCAATTTCTGTATCCCACTCTCGTGGGGACCTTTTCTCTGTATTCATGCCATGAAATGACAGATTGTCACTAGGAGATTGTTTTGTGGTGGTAAAAAATTTTTATGGGGATTTTCCCCTCTCAATTATAAAAGTAATAACTTTTTATATTGTTGGGGTGTTTTAGTAATATTTTATTTCATTTTACTTAAAAAGTAATAATTTTTATATTAGAATCATCCTCCCAGAAATAAAAACTGCTAATATATCGGCATATATGTAGTTCCATTTTTTTTTCTTTATTGATTTTAGAGAGAGAGGAAGTGAGAGGGAGAGATAGAAACATCGATGAGAGAGAACATCAATTGGCCGCCTCCTGCATGCCCCCTACTGGGGATTGGGCCCACAATCTGGGCATGTGCCCTGACCAGGAATAGAGCTGGCAACCTCTTGGTGCATGGGTCGACACTCAGCCACTGAGCCACACCAGCCGGACCCAGATTTTTTTTTCTGTGCACGTGTGGGGGGACATGTATTAGAATAGGGGTCAAACATCTATTTTCTGTACCCATTTTTCTTTTTCCTTCAGATGTTTCCATAGCGTTAACATGTTTATTACATTATTTTAAAGATTAAATAATATTTCATTATATGCCCATATATTAGTTCAATAATTCTTTATGATTTGATTTTCAGGTTTTATCCAATTTTCTCTTTTTACAAATAGCACTGGGGGATTCTTTTTGTACAGAATTGTTTTTGGCATATATCTGTTCATTTGGAATAAGTTTCTAAAAATGTATTTTCCAATTCAAAGTGCATTTACATTTTTCAGGCTTTTAATAACTATTACCTCTTGAAAGATTTTACCAATTTATACCACTGAGCAGCCAGAAATTTTTGCAAACTTGGTGATACCATCCTGAAATCTCACAGGGTTGGGAAAAGAACAAAATAAAATACTTTCTCTGTAAACACTTGGAAAATGAAAATCCTATTAAAACACACATTGCCATTATTATCCATTTTTAAACCAGCCGAGACCGACATATCACCTCTCTGAACCACACATTCCAATGATTAACAGCCCTTTAATCATCGGAACAATATCGTTAACAACTTCCCTCTTAATGCAACTGACACCCCACACATTTCATTTATTCAAAACCATTTACTGAGAACCTTCTATGCATTGAGCTTTGTATTAAGTATGAGGAATACAGAAGAAAAAATAATCGACAGTCTTGACATCAATAAGCTTCTAGCCTGGGAGGGTGTGGACAGAAAGAGATAAATCGGGATTCATATCAGTTCTAACGTGGGGTCTGGTCCTGGGTGCTCTGTAGGCAGGGCATCCCCCACTTTGGGGACACCCAAGGAAGTCTCTGCTTGAAGGAAGGAAAGCTGAAACTGAGGATGAGGAGGCAGCTGGGCTTTTGGTTGGATGACCGTATGCCAATCTTACTGCTTCTGAAACAATACTGAGAAATCACCCTTTGTAGCAGCTATAATCCTGCACAGAAAAGGAGCCATTTCTGGGGGGATAAAGGCTTTAATGTGCCACATGGTGGGAAAGCTAAGTCCCTCATGGGGGTCTACTTTGGGGAACACTGGATGGTTACACTTTCTCTAGCAATCAGCCTGACATTTTTGGTCAGTGAGATATGCAAGCTGAGTCTGAGAGGAGAATTGCTTGGAATTCCAGAGGGGATTTTGGAGGGGTGTGGAAGGAAGATACAGGGGCAAGACATGACAACTGGACAGGGAGAGGAATTTTAGAGGTGGTGACAGAGATACCTAACAGTGTCTGCTGTGAAATGTGCTACCCTGTCTACCCACAAGATTCCTGCCCTTGTTAACACATGAAGTGACAAAAGGCTGTGTGTAGCCTTCAGATGGGCAAAGAGTGAAAACTAGGCTGCCTGTTGGAGACTGTCCCACCTGATTTACTCATCCTTCATTCTGTAAGCATGCCAGGGCTACTGTGCACGCAGAAGACTTCTGTTAAGCAGGACATCTCCTGATCTGCACAGATGCGAAAGTCAGCATTATCTGCTGCTCTTCCCATACTGACCCACCAGGTCTACTTGGGTTCCACATACTTGGCACATACACAGAGCTTTAAATAAAAGGTGAGAATAGTAATGGGGTCTTTTAGGCAATCAGGGGCATTCAGAAATGCACTCCAAAAATCCAGGTGTGGATTAGCTCCTCTGCTTAGGCACACCCATGAAAATCATCCCAAACCATTTGCATTTTGACTTGTAAATAAATTTACAATTGCCCGACCAGTGTGGCGCAGTGGTTGAGCATCGACCCATGCACCAAGAGGTCACTGGTTCGATTCCCAGTCAGGGCACATGCCCAGGTTGTGGGCCCAATCCCCAGTGGGGGGCATGCAGGAGGTGGCCAGTCAATGTTCTCTTTCATTGATGTTTCTATCTCTCTCTCCCTCTAACATCAATAAAGAAAAAATAATAATTAATATATTTGCAATTAATAAAACTGTGGGTATCAGTAAAGCAGCAAATTTCTATTCCAAATCATATTGTTTTGTGGTGAGATTAAAATTAATTTCTGCCTCTAGCGGAACTGAGAGGCATGGGGGTGCCACATTAGGATGTCTACCAGGCTAAGGATGGGAAATTATCATGGATAGTCTTTCAAGATGAGTGTTTACAAAGATAAGGAGAAATTAATTAACCTTTTAGATATTGATTTCCTAATCCTTGTTTTTTCTTTGGTGGTCTCAGAGAGGGTTGCTTGGAAGACGTACCATCAATTGTATGTTGAACAAAGAGGTGATGTTATTATTGTAAAGCAGTAAGTCAACAATGATTTACTAGGTTCTTCCAGGCTAATGTCATGGTGGCCAAATACACAGACATTGCATGGGCCCACTTCATTTCCATGTGCAAATACATTGGCACAGGAAGCCTAGCAACTAGTGTGCGTCTTTGTCGATGCACACTGATGGGATGGTGGACTTATTAAGACCTAGAGAGAGATCTGTTCATAGTTGACAACAGCCCTTGCCTTTTAAGATGTCATCATATTATGTCATATTTTCCTACGTGCACTTGTCTTCCTTTGGGATATAGAAATGCATCACTATTCAGACACTTATCTTGCAACCACATCTCATTTGGCTTTGTCACCATCTGTCCCTGAGTTTAAGTTCAATGCACATGAATAGCTTTGTTGAGGGAATCAGTAAGGTCTGAGAACATATCCCTCAGTAATACGAAGGGCCTATTGATTAATGGGAGAAATGTGTTACAGAGTGCAGAGCTCAAGGTCAAGTGCTTTTTTAGTAGGTCTATGAATCAGAATATTGTGTTTTGTATGTAGCCTTATAAAAATATTCAGTCAGCCATCCAACAAGTGTTGTTGAAGACCTATGGACATATATAAAGGTAACAGTGTGTAGAGGCTGAATATGTAGAGGAAGCACTACAGAGGGCACTCCAAGAATTCGACAGTGGTATTCAAGACGGAGCACTGGCAGTAGGCCAGGTGTCACAGTTTTCCTTCTTATTCACAGCTCTTTTACTTGGTTAAATACAGTAGTTACCATATTAAACTAAGTTGTCTCTGAATTAGTCAGGCTAAGGCTAGCCTTTATATAACCTGGCCGCTCTATATCTCAGAAGCTTCACAACCACAGTTTTATTTCTCACCCATGTCACAGTCCAGTGGGCATCAGCAGGGACAAGTGATCCTTCCACCTATTGGCTGTACTAAGCCCTTGGACCTTGATGTCCCCAATTTCATCTTCCTCTGGCCAATCACGGATGAGAGAGAGAGAGGGATTGAGAATGTGTGAGATGTTTTAAAGATCAGGACTAGACTAAAAGTGTCTCGTTTCTGCCCACTTTCAGAAGCCACAACTCAATCACCTGACCCCATCTAACTTCAGGGGAGTCAACGAGGTAAACTTTAATTGTATGCCCACAAAGAAAAGGAGAACCAAATTCTGATGGATACTAGAAGTTTTTACTATTCTTGTGAATGGTCTTCTAGGGTTCTAACTGAAGTGGTAGAAAAAAATCAGGAATCCAAGAGGAAAAATGCTCTTGACACATTCTTGAAAATTTCTTCTTAGATTTGTCAGCCTTTTCAGATGTGCACACAGCCCAGTCTCAATGCTCTAAAGATTCTCCCAGCAGGCACTTGGCCAAGGCATTTTACCTTCCCAAGCCTCAGTTAACCCACATGTAAAAGTGGGAGGTTGGTGCCTGGCCGGTGTGGCTCAGTGGTTGAGCATCGACTCATGCACCAAGAGGTCGCTGGTTCGATTCCTGGTCAGGGCACATGCCCAGGTTGTGGACCAAATCCCCAGTGGGGGGCATGCAGGAGACAGCCAATCAATGTTCTCTCTCATCGATGTTTCTAGCTCTCTCCCTCTCCCTTCCTCTCTCTCTAAAATCAATAAAGAAAAAAAAATTTTTTTAAGTGAGAGGTTGATCAGAATTGTTTCAAATCTTTTGACTCTTTTTATATCCAAAATGCCATGATTCTAGAACACCTGCTATTCATTTCCTCCTGAGAGAAATAATCAGGAAGCCAGAGGGGCAATGCCAATAGGCCAATAATTTATTTATTTATTTATTTACTTATTTATTTATTTATTTATTTATTTAATCCTCACCCAAGGATATTTTTCCATTTATCTTCAGATAGAGTGGGAGAGAGAGAGAGAGAAACATCAACGTGAGAGAGACACATTGATTGGCCGCCTCCCGCAGGACTACAGTCAGGGCCCAGAGACCGAACCACAACCAAGGTACGTGCCCTTGACCAGAATTGAACCCGTGACTCTTTGGTTCGTGGGCCGATGCTCTAACCACTGAGCCGAACTGGCCAGGGCTATTTTTTATTTTAACTTTAATATCCCTCCTCATTTGCCGAGCCCAGGTTCCTAAAATTTAAAATATACATAGTAGACAAGGTTGTTACCAATACAATAGTGATTTCTTTGGGGGTTTGGATGAATGAACAGCACATTCACATACACATATATAACACACAGAGAAAGTGCTCTGTGAAAAGATAATCTTTTTTAAACAGTCTTACAAAACACGTTTTCTCCCTAATCCCCTTGCATTGTATTCATCAGTGCTAACAAGCAGCGCTATCTCAGTGGCTTACAGCAACATTCACTTTTCGCTCACTTTACATAAGAATTGTGAGTCAGCTGCAGGTTGGCTCTACTTATGTTGGCTGGGCTCATCTGGGCTCCGCCTGTCTTCTCATGCTAAAACCCAGACTGAGGAAGTAGCTGCCATCTGGAACATCCTGAGGGCATGCAGAGAACAAGAGCAAGAAAGCCTAAGCAAATCATGCAACTGTATTTAAGGCTTCTGATTGGACACAGCAAAAACAATCACAACCACTCCCATTCCATCGGCCAAAACTTTTCACACAGCCTTGTTCAAAGTCATTACGGTAGGATGTGTACTCCTCCCAAGAGATGCATAAGTACATCCAATGACAATGTCCAAAGCAGTATGCAATCTTGTGACTGGGAGGGAACAAATAGTTGGGGACAATAAACCAGTCTGCTCACACCCCCACCTCCTCCATTAAAATTCTAAATTCAACATTTCCCATTGTAAGGGAGCCACTTTACATATGTCCTTCTGCTGTGAGAAGTTCTTGGGTTGGAGAGAGTCAGGAGGGAGAAGCAGTCGGCAAAAGGGCAATGGAGGGATTTTAATAAACATTTGTATAGGCCCATTGTAGGATGGGCACCGTTTTAAGCTCATTGCAAATACGAATGCATTAAACTTGCATCGTGGCTCTGTGAGACTGGTCCTAACATTGTTCCCATTTTACAGATGAGGAAACTAAGGCACAGAGAAGTTAAGTAATTTGTCTGTGATTACACATCTAGTAAGTGGCAGAAACAGGATTGCAAACCAGATCATCTGGCTCTGAAATTTCTCTTCTTCAGCACTCTGAAAGGAAGAGAAATAGGAGGATTCTAGCACCATTGATCAGCTGGTTGCTGATAAACTGTGATCTTAGGGGAGCAGGAAACCAATAGCCTCTGAAAGGGGCAGACATTATTTCATTAAGACATGACAAGTATGTTTTTCAAAACATACACAAAACTGAACATTGTGAGATCATTAGGATATAGACCACTGTCCTAGGCACGGTCCTGCATAATCTCTTCTCTCATGGAGTTTGTAGTCTAGTGGAAGGAAGACACACTATCAACAAATAAATAAGGGAAAAGTATCATAGGTCAGATGATGGTAGTGCTATGGAAGGCAGCCAGGTAGGGCAGGGGAATGAGAATGTGGGGCAGGGCTGCAGATGGGTTGAATTTGAAGACGGTGGTCAGTGAAGGATGCCAATAAGGTGACATTTGAGCAGTGGCCTGAAAGAAGTGAGGGAGATAAATACTTGATGAATGAATAAATGAATGCTCAAGCAGATGTGGCTATCCCAGTGAGATCTACAAATAAACAAATAAAAGATTACTTATTACTTATGCCTGGCTCAGGCCACTGTCTCCCCTGACATCGCTCAGGCTGCTCTTGTGGTTGACCCCTGCTCCTCCTCCTCTTCTCTCACTTGGCTGCTTCACACCCAATTCCAATAAAGGGTCTCCTGTGGGACAGGAGGGGACACGATCACAACCTGCTTTTTAAATGGCCAAGGTTTTTTATTCTGATTGGGAACACCCAGGGGTTGTGTGGTGGCTGTTGGTCCCATTGTTCTGGGCTGTGGAGTGAGAGGAGCAGGGTTGATCTGTGCTGGTGTGATTGGTACGTCTGCATGCCCACACAAGCAAGGTGAGACTGAGCGTACTTTGCTTGACAGGGAAGTGAGCCAGGTGTGAAAGCAGACAGAGCTCATGGAGTTACTGAGCAATGAGTCAAAGGACAAAGTGTGAGACCCTTTGAGCTGCAGTTTCCTCGTCTTTGAACTGGGAGCAAAGATGTAGTAACAGTAACACCAGTAAGAGCTTCCCACCCACTGCACAGGATTATTGTAAGAATGAAATGTGACGCCATGAGAGTGCTTTCTAAACCCTCGGTCACCGTGTTAATAAAAAGGTTGCCGTTTTATCTTTGATGTTGTTGCTCATCTGAGTCAGGACTCAGAATCTAAAGACTGGGCTCCCTCTGCTGAGCCGGCTGCACCGTGTGACGGTGGACAGAGCCGGTTACGCTCTGAGCCTCGGTTTTCTCGCCTGTCAGATGGAGCATCCCAGCAGAGGCTTTATCTGTTAGGTGACATCACGCCACCCAGTGGTTCCCAGTCCTGCCTTTTCACTGGAATCACCCGGAGGGCTTTTTTTTAAGTGTCCATGGGCCCATGGGCTCAACTCTGGAAACCACAGATGTCTGTGCAACAGTTTTGTAAACTGCAAAACATAACCTACAATTTATGGGTGCATTTTCATTATTGAGTGATGATCTCGTGAGGGACTCATTTCTCTGAAAATCAGACCAACGTGCATTTTCTACCATCTGCCCGAAGTGTACCCTGGCAGGGAGAATTGAAACTCCCCCAGGTCCTGTTCTTGCCTTCAAGCCAAGCAGGCGGAGCGCAAATCAGCGCGCGCCTCATCAGAGATGCTGCTGCGACACTGTGTGCATGAGCGGAACTGGTGTAATCGGATTCTGGGTGACGCCTCCGGCCGCGGGGGAACCCTCGGTGGTCCGTCAGCGTGACTCCAGCGCAAAGGCGCGTAAGTCACAGGGTGGCGATCTACCCTGCTGCTGTTAGGAGCCAGGAGATCTTCCTGTTGACACCCCCAGATGTGGAATCAATCCTGAGTCAGCTGCAGTCTGAACAAACGCTGTCTGCTCATTGTCTGCACGCAGCCGTCGCCACGCACAGGACAGCCCTCCTCTGGGTGTGTCTCCACCAAGCAGTCTTCCCTGGGCGGCGTCTCGGTGGGTTTGTGGGAGAAGAGGGAGGGAGCGGGTCTGGAATCCGAGGTGGGCATTTTCCATCAGACTTTATACTATTTCTGATCACTTTCACGCAGCCGTGATGTTGACTAAACTGCTGGGCTCTGACGAGATGGTCATTTTACATAGAAGTGATTCCCTTGTGGTAAGAACCAGAATGGTCCCCATCGAAGGCTCACAGCAAGGAACAAGATGGAAACCGTACTGGGAAGCAGTAAGAGGTGAACTTGACCATTGCAGTGATGAACAATAGTAATAACGGATGATCACATGAGCAAGGGTCCTCCCGTGAGAACTCGCAGGCAAAGGTGTGAACACGTGGTCTGGCGGTGGACAAACACTGCGTTGTGTGGGCACGTTCATCGCACGCAGCACAGGAAGAACGAGAACGGTCGTCTCCCCACCTCAGCCGGGGTGCTCTTGGCACTACACCCCAACTTCCAATGTCTGCATCGAAGAGCAGCTGCACACTCCCCCGGAACCCTCTCCCGGGCCTGCCGAAGACGCAGTGCTAAGCTGGCTGCACGTCTGGCGCTGGATAACACTAGCTTAGGACGCGTTCTCCGTGCGCACGGTTTCATCCCGTGTCCTAGAATCTTGTTCTGCTTTTTCACCTTTAGGGCTTCGTCGATTCACTTATGCATTCTGCAAACAATCACTGGCCACTGACTTTGGACAGAGTTTGTATAAAGGCTTTCATCTTGTCCCCCCATGTGAAGTCACAAATCCCTCCTCCTGCTCTCCCCACTCTGCCCAGATGAAGTCCTCTGTTTTCCAGACTCAGTGTTGGCTTTCTATATTGGAAAGACACACCAGACTCCCGGAAATCACAGGGTACATGTGGAGTTCTCCCAGTTAGTCCAGCCTCAGGCCATCTTAACCCAGGTGGAGCAGCAGGTAAGGAAATCCAGTGGGCAGACGATCCCAACCCAGCAGACCCCAAAGGAAGCACCTAACACACTTCCTCACATTGAAAACAATGGGTGAATGTATTCGAATTTGTTTGCAAGAAATGAGACATTGTACATTGTTAGGACAGGAAAGGCATTTGAAATTTAATTTGTATTAATAATTAGGAGATACAGCAGGCAGTGTCCTAACTGTTCAGTAGATTACTGAGGGCAGCAATGCAAAGTGGCTGGGGGGGGGGGGGTGCAGAGCCTCCCTACCATCTGAGCCTTGACCAGTCTTAGCAAAACCCAAAGTCTGCCAAAAATTGGCAAGTGTCCATCAAGAGTAGAATGAATAAATAAACTATGGTCTTTCACTCAATGTAATATAAATGAAATGAAGTGAAGATGAATTTTGTAAAATGACATGTAACAACAAGGCTGAATCTTACAATGTGAAATGGAAGAAGCCAGACACACCCACTCAAACACTACATATTGTGTAATTCTGTTTATATAAAGTCCAAAAAGTAGGCAAAACGAATCTGCAGTGCTAGAAGTCAGTAGAGTGGTTTCTACTGGGAAAGGGTGGGTAGAGACTGGGGGAAGAGTGATTTATTAATGTTTTTTTTCTTGACCTAGTTGTAACATGAGCATATCCACTTTGTGATAATTCATTGAGCAGAATATTTATGATTTGTACATGTCTCATGTATGACTGTCTTTAAAGAAATCCAAATCTTGGATTGGGCCGGGCTTGTCCATGGGAATTGGGCTTGCAGGAGCTATGGAGGTCCTCAGAATCCCTGCCTAGCATGGTAGGTCCATTTCTAGAGTCTGAGTAGAACATTCAAGCGACAGTGTCAAATGGGGGCAGAACAAGGGAGGGACTGGACTCGCTTTGGGGATCACCCAATACTAGGTCTTGGGAGCAAGTCCCACAGAATGGCAGAGCCGAGATGGCTGGCATTTAGGATTGGCTCAAGCTCTGGGTGCACCAGAACATGCAGATTTGTAGACAAGGAATCTCAGACCTGTGACTCTTTTGGACTTCCAGAAGACCACACTGCCTCCTCTCCTGTGGCACACCCTTCCGACTGTAGAGAGTGGGATCGATACAGGCGGTGGCACCATGGCCCTGATTTTCCACCCAGGGGGAGTAGCTCCTGTTTCTCAGAACAGCAAGCTGCCAGGGCACAAATGGCCAGACTTCTTTCTCAACTGTCGGCCTGGATGAAGATACTTGGCTTAATGGAAGAGGGCAATGGAAGGAAGCTTTGGAAGGAGTGGGTCTGAGGAGGCGCAGCACTGATCAGGAAGAAGGGGTTTCTGTGGGGTCAGATCACAGTAGAGGTAGCAGGTAGGAAGGCATATTTGAGCAAGGTAATGGGAGGAGCATAACCATGGGAGAGTCTTCAGGGAGTCAGAGGTAAGGAAGCCAGGTGCTGGTGGTGGCCAAAGTGTGGGGGTTGCTGACTTGCTACAGACATGCTCTTTGGTTCCCAGACTTCTGTTTCCAAACCATAGTCACACCCAGGGAGCTGGCGAGGCATGAAGCCAAGGTAATTGTCCTCGGGCAGAGATGTGGAGCTGACTTTTTCCTAATTGGACTCCAAATATCTGGAGTCATTCGCCACTGTAACCATCGCTAAAAACAGTCTTTGGGTTCTCCAGCCCCAGCCGGGATGAAGGACCTTATCAAGATGCAGCTGGCAATGGGGAGGTGGACTCAGAGAGAGTCCGTCGTGTCTGTCGGCCATAAAGAAAAATGGTCAGTGACCACAGGAGGTGTGCCTAGTGCTGGGAAGACTACGAGGCGTGATCAGGGTTAGCATCCAGCACCGTTCCCGTAGGAGTGAGCAGCTGTGATGCTCTTTCTCGGAAGGTTTCCTTACCCGACCGTGCTGGTCCTGCTGGGGAGCAAGATGCGGAATGAGTTGGGAAATCACTACTGAAACAACGCAATAGTGAGAGCACTGTGGGTGTGCCTAACTCCCCGGCACGGGGCTCGCAAGGCATCAGAAAGTATACATTGCAGGATATCTTAGGAAATCCCAGAGAAAGTAGTTGCTTTTTAGTCTGGAAAATACTTTCTGAAAGCACTTTTAGAGTTTCTTTGTGCCTGGACCAGTGCACCAGAAAGTATAAGCAATAACAATATCTGTTCTAGCTGCCCCGCCCCGCTCCCCATCCAGGCATTTCTTCGGCAAAACACGTGGAGCCCTGACTGGGCAGCGAAGTCTGCACAGCATCTGGCCTCCTCCAAAGGTGTGACTTAGAGCACGTCGCTCTCAGCTCTCAAGTATTTGGATGCAGTGCCCTGAAGAGCAGGGGAATCTCAATAAAAGGATATTAGAGGACTTCTTCAGCCAGTGGGAGGAATTTCCATCCCCGAGGCCAGCTGAGATCACCAGCTCTCCAGGACAAAGAACTCCGCTGCGGTTATCCGGGCCTAAAGGGGCTGGGTTCGTGGCCATCAAGTGTTTGAGATGCTCAGGCACCAGTGGGACGGCACTGCGGTGACCTCTCTGAGCCCTGGCTCTCCTGACTCCGTGGTCCCCCAGGCTCGGTGTGTCGCTCATCTCGGCTTGGCTGCTGTTTCCACAGTCTCCCCACACTGCTGATCACAGACTGTCCGCAGATCACGATGCGTCGTCAGATGTGCTCAGATTGGCCAGATTTCTCTCTCCCAATGACATGTGATGACGTTGACTAACATGCTCCGTACTTCAGGTCCCTCATCTTTTATAGGGCCTGGCTGCTGGCGGGGCTCTTGTGAGGGATAAATGAAATTTTAACAATTCAGGTGCTTCGCACAGTGCCCGGCCCATAGTAAATGCTGCATACGCAGTAGGCATGATTTTAAACCCATGATGAGTCTTTATTTATTTTTATTTTTATTTTTTTCAGATAGAGTGGGAGGGAGAGAGGGAGGAAGAGAGAGAGAGAAATGTCGATGTGAGAGAGATACATCGACTGGTTGCCACCCGCATCACCAACCGCAACCGAGGTATGCGCCCTTAGCGGGAACCGAACCCGGGACTCTCTGGTCCGTGGGCCGACGCTCTGACCCCTGAGCCAAACCGGCCAGGGCCATTATGAGTCTTTAACGACTTGATTCCAATAGATGGTCCTGAGGAGTTAGATGGATCCGCGTGTTAGAAGCACGGTCTGGGAGTGGAGGAGTGTCTAGAAGTTTCCTCCAGAACAGCACACTGGCTACCTCCCAGAGCCCCAACAGAAGAGACTCACTTGACGACACCTACGTGCCCCAAACCTCTACTGTCACTCAGACTTCTGTTTCTGAGAACATTTCGGAGGAAATAGGAACAGGTGGACAAAGCTTTCAAGAAGCCTGTTAGGTGGGGTCCAGCTGGCAGACGGGGAGCGCCCTCTGACCAAGAGGCTGGTGTTCTCGAGGCTCATCAGACAACACTGAGTCATTTCAAACATCCCGAGATGAGCAGCCTTGCCCCTGGATGTTCTTTTCTTGATTTTTTTTTTTTTGATTTTTTTTTTAGAGGAAAATGTACACCATGTGTTTCTCGGCCTTTGCACTTCGTCCATCAAATCCGTTGTTTTCTGAGAGTTGTGTGGAGTCTAACGAGAAGGACTTTTAGAGGCTTTGAAACTGGTTCCAAGGGTAAAAATAATACTAATAATAAATTCCCTGAAACTCTCAGCCCTGCAGGTTCCAATGTAACTTACCACTCCAAACCCAAGGGACTTGAATTATGGCTGGGTTTGTCATTCCTTGTTTACAGGGCTTTTCCAAAGGGGAGAAAGAAACCGCATGGAAGTTCACCAAAATTCACTGCGTACGTGGCCATGCCTGCAGCAGAGGTTTCCAGAACTTTCTCAGTCTGAACCTCCAGAGGGAGCCCCCCTAACTTTGTGGCATCCATGAGGCCAGATCGGAGTTGACTGAGTGTCCTCACTTCCAGCCTGCTTTACTTTTGGCTGGTAGATCAAAGCCCTCCCAGAACGTGTCTCCGGTGGGGCACACAGCCTCTGTCCCACAAAACGGGCAATATATTGTTAGGTGACTGCTGGCTGAAAGAGAACCATGTCTCTTTGGGGTGCGTGCGAAGGGGCCAGCTGCCACGCAGCTGCCCTTGAACATGGTCATCTGATGACCTCTGGTGGTGGAATTTTTCCCAGCATGTGTGCATAGACGTCTCAGCCAAGCCACCCGACCATGTTACATCTTCCTACATCCCTTCCCTCCTGTTTTGTCATTCACATAAGGCAGGGAGCAAGACTCCTTTGCAAACACCCAGAATAAAGTGGTGCATGTGCCCGACCAGACTGTTATTCCAGATAAGTAGCCTGGTGCCTTCTCTTCCAGTGAACCTCTGACTTCCTGTAGAAACGGAAGGGAGCCACCATGAAGGAGAATGTGGCATCCACATTTGTTTCCATTTTGCTACTTTTTCTCAACACCAGTCTTCTGAACGGTAAGTAAGAGACTGTCCTGCTCGCTTTCATTCCCGGGGGTGTTTCCTGAGAGGGTGGAGAGTCCATCACTGTCCTCTTGCCATGCAGTTGTGAGAAATGAAAATGTCCGTGGCATTTGCTTTTATTAAGTCGTCTGCGATATACTTGGCACTAAAAATTAATGCAAAAGCTTGTCATTGTGCTCTGACTTGCGCCCTCACGCCGGGCGTGCACTGTGGCAGGTCTACGGACCACGAGACCAGAGCTGCGGTCCGGGTTGTCAGTTATCAGCTGTGTACCTCAAGCCATAACCTCATCTCTGTGGGCTCCCACATTTTCAGACTGAGGATAGTGATGTTTCCTGAACCTCCAGTGATATGATGTATGTGAAAAGTCTTTGGAAAACTGTAGAGAGATCTGAGGGATTGTTGTTGCGTGGTGGGGAATGGGTACAGCCCACTGTGCTGGGATCTGAGCCAATGGGAGAGACGTTCGCAGCTGCACCAGACTGCGCACCTGTGTGTACCCTTTGTGTTTCTGGGTGTGTATACTTCTGGATGTGCCTGTGTGTGCATTAACTTCTCCGTATGTGTCTGATTGCAAATACTTCTCTGTGTGTACCTCTCTGTATGTGTATATTTCTGATTGTGTACCAGTGTGTATTTGTCTAAGTATGCACCTAAGTGTACTTTTGTGTGGGGTGTGGCATGTGTTTCTAAGGTGGGCTCTATGTGGCCCTGTGTGTGGACCCGTGTGGATGGTACCCATGTGGCTGTCTCCTCTAAAAGGAACATTTGACTAGTTGTAAATTGACAGCTTTACTGTCCTCTTCTGAGTTTCCTGGAGGTACTGCTAATAACCAGTGGATGTGAGAGAGAAACTCTCAGAGAGAGAGCGAAAGGCAAGCGGAGATCAATGTAACCCACAGGGAAACGTTAAGTACTCAGATGATCAGCAATGGCCCTGTCTGGCTTCTGAGTATGCTCATTACTGAGCCACAGAGTGAGTGTTGTTGTTTTTTTAATAAACTATTCTTTCCATTTCAAATACTGCTCCTCAGCCACGATGAAAACAAAACCCTTGCCTCAACCTGTGGAATCATCCTAGAGGATGAGCAGTGTTACTGTTGGCAGAGCGGCCCCAGGCTGGCTGGCGTGGACCCTTTCCGTGGGGCGTGGAGCTGCGGTGCAGCCCGGCCACACCATCAGCCTGGTGACCGGGGCCCAGCCTGCGCACTGCGTCTCCGTTCCTTAAATCCTGCTTTCTGCCCAGTGCTGCCTGGCCCCCTCTTCCTTTTGATCTGCTGCTCAGCTAGCGGTTCTGGCCCAGGAGCCAGCATGAGGGGTGGGGAGACAAGTGTGAGAGAAAAGACAGAGACCCCCCCCAAGTTGCTGAGACCCACACCTGACAGCTCCTGCCTTCTGAAGTAAGCGCTCATGCGTGCAGCTCAGCGCAGAGGAGGAGGACTGGGGCACGTGGGGGCTGGCTCCCCGGCCCAGCATCAAGGCGAACTCAGGGTCACACATTTCCTCTTGGGAACTGACAGTAAGGGAGAGAAGAGGGGCCCGCTCACCAAGAACGTCAGGTTACTGGTGAGGCACCCGAAACATCCCATCCCCTTGACACTGTATTTTCCATGTCACCTCTTGTAGACATCCTAGCTTCAGGCTGGAACTGGATACAGACCTTAGATCGTCCTGGCAGCTGGTAACCAGGAGACCAGCCCCCCACTCCCCAACTTCTTACCATGTTTCCTGCTCCCCCACCATAAAATTACAAGGAAGTCCTTTGCCCCTCACCACATAGAGGTCCAAGGAGAGAGGGGGAAATGTGAAAGAAAAAGAGACAAAAAACCAGGATTCAGAAATGGGGGTGGGGACAATGGGGGATGTACTGTGAGCGCGGGTCCCAGGTCAAGCAGAACGGAATTCAGGAACAATGAAGGGGAAAGGAAGGAAAGGAGAGGGGAAGAAGGCAGCTGAAGGAGGAACATCAGTGATCCAATGAAACACAAAAGATCAGAGAGTGAGCTAATTGTGTGGGAACGGCAGAAAGATGTCGATTAGTGAGCAGAGTGGACAAGTGCCAGAGAGCACTGTATCAGCAAAAGGAGGGAATTCATTTTACAGTCACCCTTATGCTTTGGGCGGGGATCAGCCTCATAGACCCCATGGGATTATAGAAGGGCCACACTCTCTTCTCTCTTCCATCCCTCCTCCCCCTGATGCTCACTCTCTTCACATTTTAGTTTGTCACTTGATCCTAGGTTGGCGATGTCTCCATCTCACAAACACACACACACACACACACACACACACACACACACCACCACAAAGCGCTCTCTCTCTCTCTCTCTCTCTCTCTCTCTCTCTCTCTCTCTCTCTCTCTCCATTCTGCCAACGTGGGGCAGCTCACAGAGGAGGGTTGCTGGATGCTAACTCTTTGGCATTTCCGAGCACCTCACCCCTAGGCTTCCTCACCCCAAGACCTCCTCACTGGCATGGTCCCATCAATCTGCTTTCGTCACCAGCAGAATGATCGAATGCTTGAATGGACCTTAAGATTGATTCCAGTGGCTTGTGGCTCTTTCTAGGACAGTCTCCTCCTGGAAAACCTGAGCTCTCTAAATGTCGCTCCACCGAAAAGGAAACGTTCACCTGCTGGTGGAAGCCTGGGCCGGATGGAGGACTTCCCACGAACTACACTCTGAGCTACCACAAGGAAGGGTGAGTGTCCTCGCTCTCCAGGCGGAGCAGCATGCTTCCGAGTTAGAATCCCACACTGCCCGGGTTGACACCCATAAGGCTCATCCTTCTGGGGGAAGGGCCTCGAGCATCCAGGTGCTCACTCTCCTGTTAATGTCCTTGAAATGCGGTCTCAACGTGCATCGGCTCATCCGCCACCTCAGCAATGCAACCTAGTGTTCCCTTCATCTGCAGTTTTGCTTCCTGTAGTTTAAGTGACCCGCGATCAGCCACGGCCCGAAAATATTAAATGGAAAATTCCAGAAAAAAACAGTTCATAAGTTTTAAATTTTGTGCCATTCTGGGTAACGTGATGAAATTTCATACTGTCTTGCTTTTCACACCATGAGCCGAGGATGAGAATCATCCCTTTGTCCAGCGTATCCATGCTGTATAGCTACGGCCTGTTAGTCACTCGGGGTATCAGATCGACCGTCTTGGTGTCGACGAGCTTGTATTCAAGGAGCCCTTAGAGTAGCCTGATGCCACCTCACATGCCTGTGTCCTTCACCTCCCTTCATCTCTTCACATTGGCCTTGGATCATCTCACGTCATCACAGGAAGAAGGCTGAGGACAGGACAGTGAGAAATTTTGAGAGAGAGAGATCACATTCATATAACTGTTACTATAGTGTATTGTTGTAATTGTTCTATTTTATTATTAGTTATTGTTGTTAATCTCTTGCTGTGCCCAATTTATAAAGTAAACTTTATCATAGGTACATACATGTAGGAAAAAACAGTGTATATATACGGTTCAGGACTACCCACTGTTTCAGGCATCTACTTTGGGTCTTAGAACATATGCCCATGGCTAAGGACAGACGGATGTTTCCAACTGTCTGTCCCAAACTTAGGCCGCAGCCCAAGGTCACATATAAGCATTCGCTGCGTGTGAGTTCATTTCAGATGCTTATCTATACACCTGGTGCTATTTATAATTTTTTTAGTAATAGTTACTTCTGCAAATAAAAAGACTATCACGTAATCCTTGACAATCATGGTACATTAACTTTTCAAATTTGTTTCATGTCCAAGAAAATAAATAGCCCTATGAGGAAGGTGAGGATTTTTCCTTAGGAAATTGCTAATCAAAGCTCCCTGATCTCCCAGAGGTCAGGTCTGGAGCCAGTGTTACAGCGCAGAATGAAAGAGGTCATCTCTGGGGGAGGATTTCATCGCACTTCAGTGAGACCCCCCTGGAAATCCAGGGGAGCTGTATCCTGCCCCGCAGAAGCGAACAGCTGGCCCGTTTCCTGGGGCCCGCCTGCACTTTGCTGTACACAAAGCTGTCAGCCCTTCTGGGACCCAAAGCGGTGTCAAGTAAGCAGATTCCAGGAGCTCCAACTGCCAGCCCAGATGGAATACTCCTCCACCCCTGTCTGGGGTGTCTCGCCTCGAGGCCCCCAAGGCTGATGAGAGCAGACTAATGGGCCTCCTGGGCCGGAGATATCTTTCTTCAGTCACATCGCTCTGCTGCTGACGTGGTGCAATCTGAAACATACTAACATCAGCTTTTAGTCTCTTTAATCCTTTTTAAAATGAAATGGGATTCAACATAGCTGTGCAGTGAATGCTGCATTGTGCATGGCCCTCCAGTGTCAATGTGGGGGGAGGTCCCTGTTCCCCGAGAGGACCCCATGGCAGGACCGTGGGCACGACGATGCCTTGGTCATTGAGAGCGCAAGTGTTCCTGGGCAGGGACAGGTGTCACAAAGCCCACGGAAACCTGTAGAAAGGAAGGGTTGGTGAGACCAGTCATTAAGCTCTAAAGTGACACTGCCACCCCCTCCCCAGCATTCTCTTCCCTCTCACTCCCAGGTGACATGGAAGGGCACAGAAGCTTGGGGTTTCTGTTCTTCAGCTCTGATCCCCAAAACACAGTGGTGTTGATCTATGAAGGAAAAAACTAGACTCTTTTTTCTACGCTCTCACTCACTCCTAATGTATCATTTGTGCAGAGATTCAATCAGCTATGACTGTCCAGACTACAAAACCGGTGGCCCCAACTCCTGTTACTTTAGCAAGAAGCACACCTCCATTTGGACAATATACGTCATCACAGTAAACGCCACGAACCAGATGGGAAGCAGTTCCTCAGACCCGTGTTACGTGGACGTGGCTTACATAGGTGAGGGGAAGGGCGATGGGGGAGGAATGTGTGACTCCAGACTCAGTTTGAGTCTTCCCGACTTATGGATGGATGCGTCACCAGAAAGAAAGAGGAGACAATTCACAATATCCTCATCAACTGAGTAGTTGAAACCCATTTTTATTGAATCCGTCATGACAGTAAGACTGGCATTTGGAGTCCTCGTGTTTCTCTGCTTTCCCTTGACCTTTCTTCCCATCCCCTTGCAGCCAGCAGGAATGTTCTATTTGTGCTTCTTTGATCAACCCTTCCCTGCAGTCCGCCTCCTGCAACCAGTGTCCCCTTCCCCCTTGGCAAGCTGGGCCTTCTGTTCTCTCTCCCCCTGGAGGGCAGAACTGCTCCATAGAGTAGCAGCTCTTAGAAGGAGTTCATCTGCTTCTGTGCTCACAGGACTAGCTCCAGCTGCTTTGCCTAAATGTAATAGTCAGTGCACATATACTTCTTAGAAATGAGAGCTCTTCTTTTAAAAATAAACAATTTAGGGAGTGGAGAGTGCTACTTGATCCATGCTTCCATGTCTCTGGGTCTATTTTGTTCATCAGATTCCACCTATAAGTGAGATCATGTGATATTTGTCTTTCTCCCAAGTGGTTTATTTCGCTTAGCACAATACCGTCCAGGTCTCCTCCATGCTGCATGGTATTTCATTTTTTATAGCTGCATAGTATTCCATTGTGTAAATGTACCACAGCTTTTGAACAGACTTACAAATCTCATAAGGAAGAGGGAGTGGGAAGAGATTAACCAAAGAACTTATATGCATATATGCATAACCCATGGACACAGACAATAGTGTGGTGAAGGCTGGGGAGGGGAGAATGAGATGGAAGGGGTCAATGGAGGGGAAAGGGAGTACATTTGTAATACTTTCAACAATAAAAATTAATTAATTTTAAAAAATTAAAATAAAAAGAGTGCTACTTGAACAGCAGGCTGAAGACCACGATCCCAAGTATAAGGTTTGCAGACATCATTGGCAAAGCAAATCGAAATCAACCTGAGAGCTGCTTCTTGCTTTGCATAATCAACACTGAGCTGCAGGGCAATTAGGCATCACTGTAGGAGCCTGTGTGGTTTAGCAGGAATGAAAAAGGGAATCTTAGGGCAAGACATGGGTTGGCTAGGACTGGGGTCAGCCCTCTTCTCCAGATAATAACCTAGGGAGAAGCTAATTAGGTTCAAGTTTACCCAAGACTTCCCGATTTACCTAACACCACCCAACAGGAAAATTAGGCCAGGAGTCTCAAATATTCACTTGCGTATCATCACACTGTCATGTTATCAGTGGCTGGTCCTTAAAAAGCTTCCAACACCAGCTGGTTCACACTTGAATATTTTCTGCCCCCAGCAAATCATTGCAATGAGCATGGGGTAGAAACAGAATTCAATCTTAGTTTAAGAAAATCCACAAGGTAACCCCAATGACAAGTAGGAATAAAATAAATTTCAGTCATATACATTTATTTGAGATATGAAGTCTTTAGATGCTAAATGCCAGATACTTTCTTCTTCATGGCTCCTTCTTGAATTGCCTTGACCTCAAAGATTAAAGTAGTATTCGAGGGCAAACCAATGAAAAAAGAATTCTAAATCAAGCCACGGCCGTCACTTGAAAGCAATGGTTCTCAACTGGGGCTATTTTGCCTCCCACAAGGTATTTGGCAATGGCAGGTGACATTTTTTTATTATCATAGCCCAGGGAGGGGAGACGAGGATATTCCTGGCATCTAATGGGCAGAGACCAGAAATGCTGCCAAGCATCTCACAGTGCGCAGGCCAGCCCCACCATGAAGAATGACCTGATCCAAAACACAGATAAGGCTGAGGGTGAGACACTGCTTTAAAGAATTCATCCTGAACATTTTACATGGACTTTTTGCGCAATATTTTTTGGTCAGAGGCCTTTCTCAGTGTTGTGTTTAGCTTAACACTTACATTGAATAACTGATGTTTGTTTAGTAAGCACACATCAAGTAATCTTGCTCAGGTGTTACTTAGTAACATAGGAGCATTAGGGTTCATGGCAAATTTTCTAACATTCCTTTGGTAGGTAATTGTAGGTTATAATGCCAGGTACACTGTAGCTACCCTCACTCTCACGCCGCCTGGTGTGGAGGGTGATTTGAGGAGGTAGTAAGTGAAGAGGGAATGTATTTCTGACTATCAGGACTGAGACTAGGGTAACTCAAGCCTGCGCCCTAGGCACCTCGCTCTCAAGGAGGCACTCATAAACTTGCTTTTAAAGGAATCTGAGAGTGAGTGCTTCCTTCATTTCTTCTTTATTGTTAGCCATATTCAAGTGCGCGATTCAGTGGCGCTAGTTCATTCAGAGTGTCAGCCACCACAACTGTGTAGTTCCAGGACACTTTCATGACTCCAAGCGGATACCCATTAAGTAGTTCCTCCAGATCCCTTACTTGAGCCTCACTGATCTGCATGGTGTCTCTACAGATTTGCCTATTCTGGACGTTTTTATATGTATGGAATAGTATAGTGTGTGGCCTTTATGTCTGGCTTCTTTCATTTAGTGTAATGCTCTCAAGATTCGTCTACGTTGTAGCATTATCAGTACACACTTCCTCCCTCTTTATGGCTGAATAATGTTTCATTCTACGGTTATTGTTTATCCATTCATCAATTGATGGACGTTTGGATTGTTTATGCCTGTTGACTACTGTGAATAGTGCTGCTATGAATATTCATGTGTGAGTTTTTGTTTGAACACCTGCCTTCATTTCTTTTGGGTATGTTGGTTAGGGCATGAAATTGATGGGTGACATGGTAATTTTATGTTTAACCTTTTGAGTAACTTCTAGACCTTTTTCCGTTTTACATTCCACCAGCAGTGTGTGGTTTCCATGTCTCCAACATTCGCACTTGTTAATTTTCATTTTTTGAATTCAGCCATCCTAGAGCGTGCGAAATGGTATCTCCTTGTGATTTTTATTTGCATTTCCCAAATGACTGATGACACTAAGGGTCTTTCGTGTGCTTGGTGGCCATTCATGCCTCCTTAAACTTTGCACCCTGTGCAGCTCCCTTGTTTCAGCCTGATCCCAGCTCTGCTGACCAGCACCTGACGTCAAATACAAGGTGTCTCATAACCACGGGAGGTGAAACCGTAAGCCATGTAGTTCTGTGTTCAGATACCACTTTTACTAAATATGGGGTTTCTTTCCTATTTGCAGTTGAACCAAACCCTCCTTCGAACCTGACTTTGGAAATAAAATATCCAGAATTCCAAAAACCGTATCTGTGGATAAAATGGGTTCCACCCGTCCACGTTGACCTAAGATCCGGTTGGCTCACACTCCAGTATGAAATCCGATTAAAGCCCGAGAAAGCAGCTGAGTGGGAGGTGAGTCAACCCGAATGTTTGAAAGGAACCATGTCCCTTGGCAAAGATGAAGCCCTGGCTGCTGGGAACAGGCCATTTCTCCTCATTATGGGGCCGCCGTGTTGTCCTCCTGATGCTGATGTGACCTGCCCAGATGTGGAAGGGCCTTCTCCCCTCCCTTGGGATCTGTGGGGTGCGTCCTTACAGCTCTCCCAAGGCTGATTCCTCTTTGCACAGAACAACCTCTTCCACCAGGTTTCCAACCCACTTCCCTCAGCAGAGCTGAGATCTAGACACCTATGAGAGTGCTTCTTTGGCACCGAGTGGGAGGGAAAATCTCAGTGTAACCAGTCAATGGTCGGTGGCGTTTTTATTCACTTTAAAATATTTCAGTGTAAAAAAATAATACAGAGGCCCTTGTCAGGTAGCTCAGTTGGGTGAAGTGTCGTTCCTATATGCCAAGGTTGTGGGTTCAATTGCCAGTTAGGGCACATACAAGAAGCAACCAATTAATGCATGAATAAGTGGAAAAACAAAACCAATGTTTCTCTCCCTCTAAAATCGATTTTTTTCAAAAGAAATAATACAATCAATTATAGACATTATGGTATTCCACTTTTAAATGCTTTAGCGTATGTCTCTTTGAGAAAGGTAACATTTTCAAACATAGCCAAAATAAGATCACACATAGAAAATTAAAGTTCCTTCATATCATTCAAATAGCTAGTCCATATTTTAATTCCCCCAATAGCTTCAAAAGAAAAAATCTTCAACAGTTAGTTTGTCCAAACCAGCATCAGTCCAGGACCCCACATTGTGACTGGTTGTCACATTCCTTTAGTCTCGTCGTGCTCAGGAGACTAGGCCTCTTGGCTCAAAGAATGTCCTATCTTTTGCATTTGTCTGATGAGTTCTTTGTGAGGTCATTTAGCTAATTTCTCTGCCTCCATATTTCCTGTAACCAGACATTAGCTCTAAGGCAGCGGTTCTCAACCTTCCTAATGCCGCGACCCTTTAATACAGTTCCTCATGTTGTGGTGACCCCCAACCATAAAATTATTTTAGTTGCTACTTCATAACTGTAATTTTGCTACTGTTATGTCTTAGGCGACCCCTGTGAAAGGGTCGTTCGACCCCCAAAGGGGTCGCGATCCACAGGTTGAGAACCGAGGACTTGATGAGATTCAGGTTGGACAATTTTGGACAAGAATACTTGAGAGGTGATATTGTACTGCTTCATATTGTGTCATGTCAAGAGACACAGAGCATCTCGTTGACCTACCACAGATGATGATGCTGAAACTGACCCCTGGGTCAGGGAGATCACAACCCGATGCCTTGATTGCAAAGCGCGTTTGATTTGTGCACTACTGCGTCAGCATACACCATGCCTGGTTCTCTTCCACCTAGTAGCTTTACTTGAGGACTTCTCGAATCAATTATTTCATAGGGGTTTACAAAATAACAATGTTACAATGCTATTAACTGGCTACCTTCAGAATTTAGAAGGCAGCAGGGAGGGTGCAGAATATCTGTCTTTCTGAAACAGAGTTCCAACTGGAGAGAGAAAAAACCTGTTAATTTTTGTGTGGACAATGTTTAAGGGATGGTCTGAGAGGACGGAATGGTGGGTATCTCCCAACTCTGATCATCCAGCCTCACTCCTCAATAGTTTCTTATCTAAGGGAAAAGTCTGTTTCTTCAGAACACAAATCAGAGTGACTTCTGTTTTCCTTGCTCCTCCTTAGACTCATTTCGCCGGGCAGCAAACTGAGTTTAAGGTTGTCAGCTTATACCCAGGACAGAAATACTTTGTCCAGGTGCGCTGCAAGCCCGACCACGGCTTCTGGAGTAAGTGGGGCCCACAGAGCTCTATCCAGATACCTAACGGTGAGTGTCTTGGCTACGTTTTGCTTATATTCTTAAATCCTTTTAGAACAGAACGAACTTAGTAAATTTGCATGTAGTAACTACTAACAGAGAAACTATTTTGAGCCTTAGTCAGAGGAATGAGTAGAGGTGGGTTTATTATTTCTTCATCCAACACAAAGACATTTGGAAGTGTAACGGCGTTGTGTCCCTGGGTCCCTCGGTGAGGACCAGTTTCTAGGATAAAGCTGCAGACAGGGGCCTGGTGTGTCTCAGAGGGCTTGATGGCCATTCTGCCCTCCCCACCTGCTCCATCCCTGTCATTTAGTCAAGGTCATCGTCCAGTTCTCCCAGAATGTGTAAGGTGGTATCCCATCTTAAAGGCATGAACTGAACTGATTTTCGGTCTCTGATGTCGATTTCGTGTTGGTGTCTTAGTTAAGGCTCACTCTGTGAGAGGCACTCAGTTCTAAGTGTCCTGAAGAAGCTTGGTGGCTTGTGTTCCATAGGAGAACAGTTCATCTTACATTTCTAAAGAACTTTAGGGTTTACAACATCGGTATCTTGTTGGGTCCTCCCAACCCTGTCAGGTATTCAGACAGAATAGAATTGCCACTGAGAACTGAAAGGGAGGACATTGAAGTTTCGTGAAGTTAGAAGTCTTGCCCAGAACCAAATGGCAAAGCCTAGGGCTTGTGACAACTTGCCCGGCCACCGGATCAGGACTTGCCCTGGCTTGCCTTACTGGGAAGAGCCATGCGTCATGAGACCCACATGCATCCCGTCCAGCCCCAGCTCTTCCCAAATAAAAGCACAGGGTCCAGAGGCAGAAAGCCTGGATTCAAACCCCAGACTGCAGCTTTGCAGTTACATGCCAATGGGGTAAATCGCACTTTCAGTCTCATCCTCACATACCAGGCAATGTTTATAACGAGCTTAACACCATGGGTGGCTTTCAGTAAGAACTTCATAAATGTTACCTTTTATTATTACTGCTACTGATCATGTGACTTTGAATTTCCTCCTTAAGTAGCAAATAAAATAACATGTAAAAGGATTTAGAAAGTGTCGAGTACTATAAAATATATGAAACATATTAAAATTTAATAATATTGGGGAAATTAACCCATCGTCAATGTTACTCTGGATTGCTATTCAAATCAAAAGAGGTGTAGGAAGGCGGGGGGAAGCTTATGTTCAAAAGTTTCATTCACTGGTTGTGTTTGTTCACTTGTATTTAATGATGCTGTATGTGATCAAAGCCTCTGGCTGTTTCCTTTTAGATGCCGCCAGTATGGACACCGCCGTGTGGATCTTCGTGGCTGCGGTTTCTGTTGTCATCTGTCTGATTATGATCTGGGCAGCGGCTTTGAAGGGCTATAGGTACTTCATTGTCTATCACCCTTCCTCCCAATCATGGTTGTCAGGGATAATGGTTTAAAAAAAAAAAAAAAGGCAATACTGAGATGATGGAAACCTACAGATAACTCAAGCACCTGACTTTAGCCCTTCGCTGCAGTGTGTCCACCCATAAGAAAAATCATTTGTCGGTGCTAGCAGAAGTCACAGAACGCTCACTGGAAACTGGTGTTCTTTCTGTCCTACGGAGGCCCACAGTTGGGAAATAGTAAAATCCCGTCAAGAGCAGTTATACTCAAGAGAAGCAAATAATGCACTAATTTCCAAATCAGCCCCCCCAGTGAGCCAGAGCCAATGGATGTTGGCCTCTATAACGATGGTCTTCACCACTGATTGTCAATTTCATGTAGCCCCAGAACCGGAACTCCTCGCTGCCACAGTCCACGTAGCAGCTATTTGCAGCTAGTACTAATCTTTCAGAAATTACAAAGTGAGAAAATGAGTCATTTTTCCTATCTTACAAATTATTTTATAGCATGGTGACCTGCGTCTTTCCACCAGTTCCTGGGCCAAAAATAAAAGGATTTGATATTCATCTGCTGGAGGTAAGTGCTGGAGGTGGAGAATGTATCCTGACTCACTGATGTGAAATAACTGCCTCTACACATGCACACACACCCCATCAGCTCAGCCTGGCTGGCTCAGTCACCCTTGCCCTGCTGTCTCTCCTCTTCGGAGAGAAAAATGTGTGAGGCATGAGGGTACTTCCTACGAGACATTAAATGTCAGAGGGAAAAGAGAGAAAGCCAAGAAAACGTGACAACCCATAGTAATGCTTGCTAGATTCACCAGGTCTATTCGTAAGCACAGACATAAACACTTTGTACAAATAATCAGTGTAGGAAAAAAGGTGACTATTTTGTTTAATACAAAAGCAGGGTCTCCCACTCACCCCCCCCCCTCCATCGTGGTGTGCCACCTGATGTCCTTTGCAGAAGGCCGTGGTAACAGAATACCCTGTCACTGCGTTTTCTCCCTTTGAGCGTGCAGTCGAGACTGGGTGGGCGCCGTGGGGCTGGTGTTTTCCAGGGCCCATGTAGGCTGATTCAAGTGGGAATTAAATTGAAGTGTTTTGAGTGAAAAGAAGGGTTAGAACATTTTTAATTTCTCTGCAGGTTGAAATCTCTAGTTTTAATTGGACCTTAAGTATAACACTGACGTAGATAAAAGCAACTACCTGCGCATTCTATCACTTGCCAAGGCCACTGAGAGGCTGGCTAACGGTGCAAGAATGTGAGAAGTGAGAACACGAGAATGTGTCCTGACTGCAGCATCAGAGCAGGGACCCGGTTCTGGAATCTGGGCTCTTAGTTCAGTGCTCTAACCCCACTGTCCTTTAGAGAACCAGCATGAACATCTCAGCTAACCAAAGTCAGTACTGTCTCTTCCACCTTGTAACCACGGAAACTTAATGGTAAAATAACTGCTTTTTGTGCCAAAAACAAACAAACAAATTCTGTTTTCTCACTCACATTACCTCCAGTCCTCGAAAGAATCCTCCTGTCGGCACTATTATTCCCATTTTACAAATGGAGAAACTGAGGATCATCGAGCAGCTTGTTCAAAGTCAATACCCTTTAATGAGGGGAAAAGCCAAGATCCGGGCACCAGTACTGACCTAAGTCAGAGGATCAGGAAGAAGAGTGGAAAGTAAAAGGAGACGGCAGAAGGAAGAAGGAAGGAGAAGGAGGAGGGAAAAGAAATGGAGTGGAGGAGAGAGAAAAGTAGGATTGGAGAAGAAGGGAGGGAAAGGAAGGGAGAAATAGGAAGAGGGGGAGTTGAGAGGAGAAACACCTACTGTCTCCAGATTCTAGAAAGTGCTGGAGGAGGTTAGGAGGCCGGCTAGCAGATCTCAGAGCCACTGAGTCCCAAAATGCCGAATGCATGTATGAGCATGGTGGTTTCAGATGGTGCACAAACTTTTCTTATGTTATATGTTTCTTGTCTGCGCATATACTACTTGCCCATTAAACTCATGATCACTGCTGCTTAGAAAGAGACTAAGTTAAAATCATGAATTGACTTGAAGAAAAACATTAAATGAATAGAAGTCTCGGAGGTGATGATAGAGGGCGTGGTCCAGAAGTTTGGGAAGTGCTGCTAGGCTGCTACCACACCCAGCTGCCCAAGGTCACGCGTACGGGCTGCGCTTTGATGCTGGTTTGGAATGTCACGACGCTAACAGCCATTTCTTCTGTGTTTTCACAGAGAGGCAAGTCTGAAGAGCTGCTGAGTGCGCTGGGGTGCCAAGACTTCCCTTCTGACTGTGAGGACTTGCTGGTGGAGCTTTTGGAAGTCGTTGACGGTGAGAACCAGCAGCTGATGCCAGGCCCTTCCAAAAGATACCCGGATCAAGGTACGAAGCCCAAACACCTGGATCCCGACAACGACTCTGGCCAGGGCAGCTATGACACCCCTTCCCTTCTGTCCAACAATTCAGAGGAGCCCCAGGAACATCCCTCCACATTCCACACTCCTGTGGGCACTGAGGAGCCAGAGGACCCTGAAGGAAATGGTACCCGCACCTGGGACCCTCAGAGCACAAGCTTGGAAGGCAAAACCCCCTATTTCTATGCCAACGGACCCAAATCTTCAACATGGCCTTCATCGCAGCTCCCCAGCCAGCACAGCCCCAGATCTTCTTACCACAACATCGCTGATGTGTGCAAGCTGGCCATGGGCACGGCAGGTGCATTAGCCACTTTGTTGGACAAAACAGACAAACGTGCTCTAACGTCTTTGAAAACCACTGAGACTGGAGGGGAGGGAAAGGCAGCCGAGCAGAAGGAGCTGGAAAGCGTTCATTCCAAGACTGATGCACACACCCCATGGCTGCGGCCCCAGGAGAAGATCTCCTTTATCTCTGATAAACCCTTGGACTACGTGGAGATTCACAAGATCGGCAGAGATGGAGCATTAGCATTGCTCCCCAAACAAAAAGAGAACAGCAACCAGAGAGAGAAGCCTGGTGCTCCTAAAACCAGAAAGGAGTACGCTAAGGTGTCCAGGGTGATGGACAACAACATCCTGGTGTTAGTGCAGGATCTGCCGGCTCAGAACCTGGCTTTGTTCGAAGACCCAGCCGAGGCAGCACCACCATCCTTGCAACAGAACCAAGAGGAAAAAGACCTGGCCTCCTTGACCACGACACCCAGCAGCTGCAGACTGCAGCTGGGTGGGCTGGATTACCTGGACCCCACGTGCTTAAAGCACTCTTTCCAGTGACGGCTTGCTCAGAATGGTTGGTTAAAATGTGATTTTTCTTCAGGTCCTACTACAGCGCACACGAAGTGTACCCTACCAGACAACGTCTGCGAATAGGGTTGAAATGACACTACAAAACCCCGGTTCAAAACTCCTTCCCGTGCTCCGTTTTCAACCAGTTGCCTCTTTCTCCAACAGCTGATTCCAGATCATTTTGTTTCCTGTGATTTGTCGATTTACTTTTTTGCTATTAGTTATAAAATTGCATGTTTGGCACAATAAAAGCACATTGCTTAGTATTCTGGAGGGACAGGGCCAATAGGCGTGGCCTCTGGGAAAGGCATCCGTGGTTTGATGTGCGTCAGGGAGAAACGAAGTCTTTAGATAGTTTAGTGCACAAAGATGACAGATATGAGAGCAAGGCCATGGAAACAAACCGCTTTTGGAAACCAATTGTTTAACCTTTGCACACCTGTCATTTGATTAGGGTGAACCAAATACAACACATTGAAAGAAAGGATGCATTCCCAAACACCTGGCGATTATTTCCGTCACTTCCTAGTACCGTAGTGACACGTTGCCGATGGGCAATGTGCCTCCACCTTTTTCCTTAAAATTATTGGAATTTGTTAAGCATGGATTTGCATCCCCTAAATTGTATTTCACTCTAAAGCCTCTAGAGAATATAGTTTTGGAGAGTAGAATTTTCTTAAGTGGGAGGCAAATGAATTTGATGGGGTGAATCCTTCTGAAATGTTTTCCTGCTTCATTTCAGCACAATGGGTAATTTATTATACACCTAGTCTTCTTTTAGTGAAAAAAAAATCCCAAAAGACTAACTTTAATCTAAAAGATAATCACAGCAGGAGGATAATGGAGATACTGCCTTACTGTACATACAGAGTCTACTTTGCTACAAACCCATATGTTTAACAATGTATTTTTGAAGACTATTTTTCTATCACTTAGGTAAAATAAAAGAGTATTTTCTATCTTCCCAGTACAGCTGTTTACGTATTCCGTGGTACAGTGATTTCTGCCATGAGGCTGTGACGAGTCTTCACAGCAAGTGCCTGTTTGTGGGGTGAATGTCATGCCAACCAAAGCCCACCAAGGAGTACAAAGTGGATGACAACATTCAATTGCCCATACGGTGTAGTGTAGTTTATCTGATTCTGTTATCTCCAGGACACGTTAAACAACAATCACCAGCCTCGAGTTTTAGGGCTCTCCGCAGACAGAGGTTACTTCTCCTGTAATTTAGGGCAACCCTGGGGCTTCTGCTCTTCTCTGGGTGAATAGTCAAGAAACTACCATAAAAAAGGAGCATGGTGACCTCTAACATACTGTTTCAGAGAGAGGGGTTTTGTTTTGCTTTGTTTTCCCGAGCAATCTTGGGCAGCAAAGATATTTTAGGCAAAGCCACAAGTTAGTTATCTCTCTGGACTAGATCCATCCGCAAAATCTTGGCAGAGCAGAGATAGCACTCGCGTCAGAAGTATCCAAATAAAAGTTTTAAGGAACAGCACCTGTGGAGTAGTGGGAACAGCTACAAAGGCCAGGGTATAGTAGTAAGAACCTCCAAGTCAGTTCCAAGGGCAGGCTCCCAGGAGGGGTCAAAAGCTTGGAGCTCCGTTTTAAAGAAAGCATCCATGACTCATGAGCTGCCTCCCTCTATTTTTTATTTCACCTGATGGCAAACCCTTTCTCTATGCCCACTCACTAGCTGGACTTAGAGGATCTGAGCTCACCTCGGTGAGTTCATTATTCCAGCCCAACAAGCCCACGTTGATAGGAACTGGGTGCAGAGGTGGCCTGAGGTCTGAAAGCAAACACACTGCCAGAGCTTCCAGATTGCAAAAGCAATAGCTCTGAGGCTCTATTCTCCCAATATGTAAACACCGTCAGAGTACGGGGAACATTTGTGAAGGTGGTCCAACGTCATTCAATCTCCTGGCTCCTTGCTACTCAAAGTCTGGTCTGAGGACCAGCTGCGTCGTCATCCCCTGGGCTCCGCATGGAAAGGCAGAAACTCAGCCTCCGTGCCCCAGACCTCCAGAGTCAGAATCTGCATTTGACTGCGTTCCCCAGATGACTCATGTGGGTAGCGAGGTTTGAGAAGCACTGCCCTAGATGACCGTTTCCTCTAAAGGTTATTTCAGTGCATGGAAACTCCTCTTTGGGGAAGTACATGTCCAGTCTGTTTGCCTTATACTGAGCAACGCTGTATGTAAGGAGAAGGCATCATTTTTAAAAAATCTATTAGAACTTAAAGATTTACATCATGGGAGAGAATGACTTGTAAAAGTGCACACGACTTCCAAGAAGTCAAGGGGATATAGTCCACCCTGAGTAGCATTAACCAAAGACTCTGCCCTTCAAAGTCAATACAGACTAAAATTTTCCCAAAATAGTCCATTGTTCTCCAAGATGTATATCCATCACTCTGATCATTTGAAAATTTAAAAAATAATCTGATTTTGGCATAGATGAAAAAAAAATGTTATGACTAAAGATTCAACTTCAATTAAATTTCTAAAAAACTCCAATTAGCCACTCATTATCAAGCCAAGACTATATTTCCTGGTCAATTAGCACTCTATGTTTGAATTAAGTTTTTTTTTTCATGCGTAGAATATTTTCTATCAAGGAAACAGCTAGTTGAGTGGAAGGATGCAGATTGGCGGCCAAGAGCCCCAGGTTCTAGTCCTATGTCACATTAAACAGATCAATTCCCTTCTCTGGGCCTTATTTTCCTCTGAAGGAAATATTGGGCCAAATAGTTTCTAGTGTCCTTTTAAACTCCAACTCCTTGATTCCATGACTCACTGAATATTTTCTAGCCAAGATAATTTAACCAATGCCTTGTATCTTAATTAAGCTAATAAATAATCGCCCTTCATCATAGAAATACAAGTGCTCCTCAGTGATGTCCTTATTGTAGTTCCCTTTGAAATCATCAGTTCTAGTTGGTCCTAACATACTGCACATGCATTTTATAAATCAAGTAGGTACAGAATCATAGTCTAAGATTATGTGCAAATATGTGTGTAGAGAGAAGAGGCATGAGCCCAGCCGGTGTGGCTCCGTTGACTGAGCGTTGTCCCATGGACTGAGAGGTCCTGGTTCGATTCCCTGTCAGGGCACATGCCCAGGTTGCGGGCTCGATCCCCAGTAGGGGGTGTGCAGGAGGCAGCCGATCGATGTATCTCTCTCACATCGATGTTTCTATCTCTCCTTCCCTCTCTCTCTAAAAAAAATCAATAAAAACATAATTTTTTTAAAAGAAGAGGCATGAGATTAAAAAAAAAAAAAAAAGACATATTGAATGTCACTCTAATGATCTTTTGCTGAATCAATCCATGCTTATTCCTTGCTGAATCCAACAGTCCCAAATCTCTTTTCTTACAGCTGGCTGCCGATTCTGGTATTTTTTTTCTCTCTCTCTTCTGGATTACCAACCAACATTGCACAGTTGGTTTAAAGAGCCTATGCTCTGAATTACAAAAAGTCATATTTTTGTAAACAAACTCCTAGATATTCATGTTACAGAGCACACGGAAACAGGACAGCCAGTGTGTGATTTATGGAAGCTCATGATCCCAATTGCAAAATGTCCTGTGGTCAAGGCTTCACACATGGGTATTGGGCACCTCACCTGAGCACAAGGTACTATCAGCCACGTCATTGACACGTAACTGACTCTCCTCTCTCCTAAGTGCCTAAGGCCAGTCCTGGCAGGCAGTTGTGGACTAAAAACTTGCTTTCACTGGTTTAGTCCAAAGTGGGTCCGTCCCTTAGCACTGTACAAGATCAAGGACATCGACTGCTTTTCCCATAGTGACCCAGCTGAATCAGAGAATCCTGAGGAAATCTGGCTGCCCACCGCCGCCTGTCACTTCCAGAAAGACGTGGCCCTGCCTTCAGTAACTTCTCTATCTCCTTAGAGTAGAAAAGAAAGAAACAGATTTGTACACGTTTTACAAAGTGCCTTTCTTTACTTTTATATTTTTTTAAAAGTTTCCGTTTTACACACACACACACAAAAAGTGTATTGATAGGAAAGTAAGTTTTCCTTTTTTTTATGTAAATGAATGGAGAAGCCAGAAAGGGAATGATACAATGGTCTAACCAGCAACTGTTCAGCAGATTTTTAGAATGTATTGTTTAACTGAATTACCACAGAGTAGATGGAATTGACTCTGGCTAGGGTTTGGGGATCAGCCTGCCACCCCGAGGCTTCAATTGACAAACCTGTTGATGCACTTTTGAATGGCTTTGAATTGCATGCATGGGCCTGAAAAGACAATGTACACACACTGGAACTTCGCACACATACGGGAAAACGTACAGGACTCTGGTTACTACCCGTGTTGGCTCCTGTAGATTTGCCATTGACAAAAGTGTCATGTGTATGTCAGTGAACAAATTTCTCTTTGTGCCTTTTCAGCTCGAGCACAGTTGCATTGTTGCTAGGGTCATGGGCTGAACTTTCAGTTTCCAGGTCTAGGTCACATGGCTGTGTGACTTTGTGCAAGTCCCGTAAATCCTTGCCACCAGTGTCCCCCCACCTATTAAATAAGTGGGTTGGCCTAAAATGTTTCAAAGACCTCTTATAACTATAACCATCTTTGACTCTCACGATCAAAATAAAATCTGGAGTTTCCGGTGACAGGCCCCAGCACAGCCAGAGAAGCACTGTTGATGTGCCCTTCACCTGGGGCAGTGACATGCGTGGCTGTAGCAATGCTTGAGAGAAGAACAGAGAGTCATTCCTCCAAGTCAGACTGACTTGATGTAGCGTCCTTGCGTCTCCTCTTCTTCTTAGCTGTCCATACTTGCAGGCTCTTTATTCTCTCACCCCAGGACCTGTGTTTTTCCTCAGAGTCAATTATGGTGGTAGCAACCTTAGGAACTGCCAAAAAACTAAATTATTCCTAAATAATTAGGAATTTTTGGCCCTGCCAAAGACTGAGTCAAATGTTAAATCAGCCACATGGACATCAAGGCCCAGGTTGAGGGTCACAGATTACCTAATTTGGACATCTGCATGCTTAGAGATTCTAGCTCTATTCATTAATTACTAAATTAATTCAAAGGCCATTAATAAATCCAAGCAACATTGATGTCTCGGTCCTGGAGGTCTTGCACAGAAACTTAAAAATACAGAAAGATTGCTCGAGAGCATATGATCGAACCAGGAGTTCCCTGTATGATCATGGCCCAGACGTGTTCCATGATGAGAAAATCAAACAGGAGCTCTAATCCCAGGCTGGTGTTTTTCAGGAAGGTGATATTTGGTCTGAGACCCTCATGATATCTATTTCAAAGAAAAGAAAAAGATGGAAAATAGGATATTTCCAGAGGTTTGGGCGTCTCAAGATTCCATAAAATGCCAGGAGTAGCCTGCTGAACCCCAATTCTATGAGACCTGGTGAATCCATAGTCTATCCAGTGTTCTGAGTTTACAGCTGAGAGATGTACATAACTCACAACACCATATACCCACCGTTTCGTCCACATCGATGCCTGTGATCAATGTTCTGATTTCGAGTCAGGAAGAACTGAGATGTGTAAAGTGGAAAAACATATCCCACTTATGAAGTTGTGGCCAATGAATAGAGAGACTCTTGGATAGTCTTAGTCTATTAGTTAATTTTTACCTGCTTCTGATTAAAAAGAAAAAACAAGTAACTCTCAAAACTTTGATATAGTAACATCAAAAATAATGTGGTCAAATTATGCTTCACTGGAATAGACTGCAAAATACAGTCTGAGTTTTTCCATGCAAATTTCATGAGTCCTGGGGTGAAAAAATCTTTTTTGTCATGCTATCTGAAATTAAAAAACTACATGGCAGAGATACCTCTGAGAAGTAATTTCTTGTATAAAATTCCTGATGAAATGGTTTTGAATTTTTCAAAGTAACTACCTCCCCTTCTCATCCTAATGTCCTTTCTTTGAAGCTGCTTATTGTTTAGAACGAAGGATGTCACGTCTCATGCTTTGACTATTTTTCAGGGCTCTACTTGTTGTATTTGCCATGTGATATTCCTGACTTTAAAAAAACTGTTGTATTATTTTACATTTTACTGCTTTATGTGATTCAAAAACTCTATGACACATTGAAATATATAGTCAATCTTTATATTGTGAAACTCATATAAGACAAGTGAAAATAATTATTTAATGACTTACAACCTATCCATGTGTAATTTCAATATGATTGTGTCTATGTCTGTGAAACAAAACTGAAGGAAATATGTAATCATATAATTCTGTTGAAACCGTGAATACACTAATTGTTTTCTTAATCTTTGTCTAGAAATAGTATAATGTGCCATTTGTATAGCTGATCTCGGTGTTAAATGTTTGAAGTACAACCAACAATTGTTTGAAAGTCAACCATGCCCTCAGCTTTGCTTCCTGTGACCTCTGATACGTCTTGAGTGTTATTTGCATCATGAGGTTTGCTTTTTGGCTTGATCATTTGTTTTTAAAATTTTCAGTCTCGTGTGGAAACCAAAGCGATGTAGACCGAGCCTGCTGGGTGATGTGTCTTCTGTAAAGCCATATCGAAGTGAAGGCTCCGTCATAGCATAAGGTTCCATATTTCCAAAGCTACCACTACCTCTGCTTTTTCTCTTCCCTAGAAAATGCCGAGCAAAATTCTTTACCTTTAAGTGGGAAATTAGAAGTGATTGTTACAAAAGTCGTTGGATGGACTTGTTTAGGTTGTTTGTTTGTTTGTTTGTTTGACATGAGAACACACCTTCTAATTCATCACTTTGTAAGTTTATGCTAGGTTGTCTCAATAGCCATTTTTACATTTAATAAAAACTGATGAGGAATGAGAACCAGAACGAACACATACTAAGTCACCAATGAAAAGCCAACAAAACCAGAAAGCAGATTTTTTTCTAATTATAAATCACCTGTTGCCCAAAGTCATGATGATGGTCTCTCTCACAATTCGATTTCCCTAATTCCACCTAGAAATAAATCTTTTTCTTATTTGATCTTAGACATAAATGTATTATGGTATGGGGAAAGTCAATCATATACCAGAAATAATCTTGTTTCAATTTTTAAAATGTATTTCTACATGTACTTACGCTAATGCCAAATTTTTTCTTTTCAGTCTTAAAGAGCGATAGAAGACGCCAGTCGTCGATTTACCTTGCATTTTTAATCCTGTAAATTTTTGGTTATTGAATATTGTGCTTTCTGTTCTCCGTGGATTTATTTGTTTGTCTCCTTCCGTGTTGAGGAGACAACACGGACAGTTAAATCTTTGTCAATAGTACGGGCGATGATGCTCACGGCTGTTATCATAACATCTTCATTTGTACTGCACGCTGGAAACGATGCTTGCCAAACAAAATCTTAGACATCCCAGTACAATACGGTCATTATATTTCTATTCATGTCTTTGAAAATTCCTAGCTCAGTGCCTGGCTCAATAAATGTTTATTTCCCTTGCCTACCCTTCCTCTATTTTTTTTTTTATTTGACGTGGAAATGAACGGAATGTCATGGGGTGGTTGAAATAATTTTCTTGAAGAGTTTTTGCTGCAAAGGGATCTATCATCCAGAAATTGCTGGTATGCTTTGAACCAAAACAGTTTTCCTCCTTTACCTTCACCGTTCCATAGGATTGCAAACATAACCACCTGCTTTACCTGGCCCTGGCCCATGAAAAGCTGCTAAAGCTAAGTTTGTGAGTTAGAACCACAAACATGGGGATCAAATCAGAGAAGCTCACATACACATTGTGAAATAAAGGAAAGACCCTCCCAGCTGGTGTGGCTCACTGGTCGAGCGTCGACCCATGCACCAAGAGGTCACCAGTTCGATTCTCAGTCAGGGCACATGCCCAGGTTGTGAGCTTGATCCCCAGTGGGGGGCATGCAGGAGGCGGCCAATGGATGTTCTCTCTCATAGAGGTTTCTATCTCTCTCTCCCTCTCCCTTCCTCTCTCTCCAAAAATCAATAAAGAAAAAAAAAGGAAAGACCAAACCATTTCTTTAAGCATCATAAAGGGATTTTGTTGAGTGGTATGAATCTTCCATATTTCAAACATCTTTTCTGACAAAATCCATCGGATTAAGTGTAAAATGATAACCTATTAGCTTTAACGACTCTGGATTAAGAAGTCTTCACCTACTATTCATGCTGATGGTGCAGAACTAAGAACTGGGGTGGAGTTTTGCTTCACTAACTCTTCCTGCCTCCTCCTTCCCTAATGCCGTGTTTTATGGGGCCATGACAAACGTCTCTGGTACCACACTCTAAAACTCGGCCTTCATCAAAGAAACGCTGTCTTCCTCGCACTGACGTCCGTGCCGATCTCTTTAATAGCGGGGCACACTTTTGCTTCTAAGCTGCAAACTTTGGAGTGTCAGACACTAGACACAGCATTCATACAATTTATGAGGAGCCGGAGAAGCAATTTGTAGCTGGTTTTCCAAAAGCATTGCCTGTGCTTTCTGAAGGAAAACAGAAATCATGTATTGCCACATCTTGCCAAGATCGCATTTGAAACATTAACCTCAGCTGACTCCCTATGACTTACTAGCCAAGCTTTATACAGTCTAAATCTCTATTTTAGGGACTGGGAGATAGAACTTCCATCTAGTAGGAACCTTTAAGTCTTGGGGGAGGGGTGTAGAGTGCACTGGAGAGAGGTACAAGAAATGAGGCTACTGAAAAGCCCCCAACAGGGACCTTACTGGCCACAGAAGCCGATTCTTGCTGATTTACCTCTGAGAATCTTTCCAAACCGTGCAGAGAAAACTGCACCTGCTCTTGATATTGTAAAATAGATGCTAAACCGCAATTCTTTATCCACAACCTGCCCCACCCACCCCACTGCCCATGTTAATGCCCTGTTAAGCATTTTTCTCTTGTTATGATCAGGTTCACACTAACACTTATGCTTACAAACTGACTTGAAGCACAAATATTTTTATAAATGTGATAAAAAAAATGTTTAAGAAAAGGCTAGGGGACGTTAGTCACATAAAACACCACACGGATGTCAAATGGCAAACACAAGTGTAAGAAAAGGGAGCTCAGGAATTTTTATCACTATACTTATAAATGTGTTGGAAAGAAGCTGTAAGTGTCATAGGTACATGTTAAGGTGACACATTTGCTCTGTAAGTTATTGAAAATTACAAGATGAGCTTATATGACATTTGCCAGTAGTGTGTTGATATTGTTACTGAACCATGTAACCTCATGATGCGTTTTCCAGTTCTTTTCCAGAGCAGCTGCTTGCCACAGCAGCTTAGTTTAAATCAAATCAATAGCTTTGGAAGGTTCTTTTTATACATTTATGAAGCATCTATTTTAAGAAAAGAAGTGTAATGTTGAGAAATGTTTCTTCATTTCAACAAACTTTATTAGGACTTTTTAAAAGAAGAAGAAGAAAAGAACAGCATTCTAAGTTTCTCTGGAAGTAAAATACACAAGCACAAGCTAAAAGATTTGTCTTAGAATACTCATCCAAGGCTTTTTTCAGGCACACATTTTCTGTGCTCGTTTTTCAACACACTCTCTAACCTTATTTTCCTAATTCTAAATCAAACTGACATCTTGTTTCCACGCCAGCTAAATTCTACATCTTCTCTTTCCCCTGTCTTTAATTATTTGCCAGAGCCTAGCCCTAAAAACTCACAGATGCTTGGAAGCACTCAGAAGTTCCTTGGGCCTTCTGGGAACAACCAAGAACAATCAAAAGGACGCTTTCCAAATCTGATAGACAATTAACTTTCCCAAATGAAACTTAAGCCATAAAACTCGGTGCCAAGGAGTCACACTTCCTTTTGTTTGCTTCTTCCTACCTAGAATTACCTTCCGTCTTCACATAAAACTCTAGCTGTGTTTCATCTTCCATTTATGATCTCTGATTTATTGCATGAAACATTTTGTATGCACTTGAAAACTACAAAGGATGATATAACAAAGATCCATTTGCCAGCACTCAAATTTCACAAATATTAATATTTCACCATATTTGTTCCTTACTTTTTTTTAAATAAATGAAACATCACAGATCCAGCAACATACACCCCTCAATAACAAAATGCTCTGTCTTTCTCTTCAATGATAATCACAGTCTCTTCACTGGTAGCTGTTGTATATTCTTCCTTGTCATTGAAAAAAAATGCCTCATATGTATGTATCCATTAACAATATATATAACTATTCTGGGTGTTTATGAATTTTACATAGATAACAACATATGTTATTATGCGGCTTGATTTTTTTTTCATACAGCATTGGGGTTTTGAGACGCAAATAGCTCTCATTTGTTGGTTTTATCTGCTGTATGCAGTTGTATACACGTACACAAATTATTTGTTAATCCCTGTATCCATCAAATCTGCATTTCCATCATTATAAGTGACTCTGCAATGACTACTTTTAAGCAAGTATTTTTGAGTATTTGCAAGTCTTGTCCAGAATATACATAGAGGTGGACTTGTTGGATCATATGGAGAACATATCTCAGCTTTTCCTCACCATTAATGGATTGCTCTCTAAAGCACCTGCACCAACGTATACCCTACTCAGCAGTGTAAGAGCTTCTGTTCTCTCCTTAATCATGACCTGGTATTGTCAGATATTATAATTTTTACACTTTGATGACCATAAAATGATATACTGTTGCTGTTTGGATTTTCATTGTCCTAAGGAACCCACTCTGTGTTTGAAGAACTCATCCTTTACCTACATATCTATTCATGCCATCTTTGTCATCTTCCAAGTTTTGGCATATCCCTGAGTCCTGCTGTGGGCTTCTATTCCAATCCAGTGATCTGTGCATCTTCTGCTGCACTGATGGTCCCTTTTATTACCCTAGTTGATGCAGTCTAATTTACCATCTGATAAATTCATTCCTATACCTCCATATCTTCTTAAAAATTATCCGGCTATTCTTGGCCATTTATTCATCATAGGAATGTTGAGATAAGCCTATGAACTTTCCTTAAAAACTGTGCTGCGAATTGAATCATTAATTGAATTTATGTGTAATTTTGGAAGAAGTTAGATCTTTATAATATAGTGTCTTCCTAATCATGAACATGGTATATTATCACTTTATTTACTTTGGTCTTTCATAAAGCTTTATGCTATTCTTTATGTGTTGTAGTAGAGTCATTCTTAGGCACCATATAATTTTTGTTGCTATGGTATCTTTTTAAATATTATCTTATTCTAAGTGGTTGTTGCTTGAATATACAAGCCACTGATTTTTTAATATTGATCTTGTATCCTGAAACCTTATAGAACTCAATTATTAGTTCTTATAATTTGTAGGTTTTCTTGGATTTTCCATTTTTATAATTACATCATTAAAATGTAACAATTTGGATCCTTAGCTACTCTCTCACCTTTCTGGTGCCAGTCCCCTGTCTCTGAAGCCCACTCTCATCCCAGCTCCCAGGTCTTGAGCAGAAAAGCCTCCTGATCTTGAGCTCCTCTATTAATGGAAGGCACTTCACTAGAGAAATAGCTTTTGCTACCAGGAGAGCAGCAGTTGGGCCGACTGGTTGCCACCCACACAACCCCAACCAGGGCAGGGACAAACTACAACCGAGATACGTACCCCTAGCGGGAACCGAACCTAGGACTCTCTGGTCCACAGGCTGATGCTATAACCACTGAGCCAAATTGGCCAGGGTGGGATGGATAGCTTTTTAAAAGCATGGATCTTGGGAGAGGGCAAAATGGCGGCAGAGTGAATGGAAGCTACACAGACCATCTCCCAGGACCAAACTGGAATTACAACTAAAATAAAGACAAATCATTGGGAAAAAGCAACAGAAAAGCAGCTTGCATGGACCATATAACCAGGGACACTGAACCGATCCTGGTAGGATTGCAGAGGCACGAGAAGGGGGCTGGGAACCCATGGACAGCAGCGGTCTTAGCTGTAAGCAGCACCCTCGGGGTTAAAATCCCAAGCCAGCTCCACAGTGCAGAGGGCCGGGACAGAGCACTAAATTAGCCACAGCCACTCACCTTGGGCTCCAGCAGAGGGAGGGCAGACTGGACTGGAACTGTGTGGGGACACTCAGGATATGGAGGGTGCTCAGAGCTTTTGCTGAGTTGTGGCCACGCAGGACGGTGGCCATCTTACTCCTTCCCAGGGCTCTGAGGCGGCAGCCCCTCCCTTGGAGATTCAACCCCACCATGGGCCAAAGAAATGCAAATTAAGGATCATTAACAGCCAGCATCTTCCCCACCCTTGGGAAATCCTCCTACGCTGAACACCTGAGGGAGTTTTTCATTCAACTGAAAACCCAAGGCTCTTCAATAACCGAGACTAATAGCCTCCAGGTAAAAAGCTAGAGGATAACTGAACCATTCCTGGGCTTTCAAATCTACCCAGGAAAGTAAGACTTGACAGTGCTGTTTAACATGTGTCCTCCCACACTCATCCAAACCCAGCAGAGGGAGCCACAAACAGCAGAACACCAACACCCACAGGGAAAATTTGACAGGCTCCAAAACCCACTGAGATAGCAAAAATAGTGAAACAAAGAAACAAATCCCAAATGAAAGAACAAGGGATTCCAAAATGGCGGCAGAGTGAATGGAAGCTACACAGACCATCTCCCAGGACCAAACTGGAATTACAACTAAAATAAAGACAAATCGTCGGGAAAAAGCAACAGAAAAGCAGCTTGCGGGGACCATACAAACAGGGACACTGAATCGATCCTGGTAGGATTGTGGAGGCTCGACAGGGGGGCTGGGAGCCCACGGACAGCAGCGGCCTTAGTGGTGAGCAGCGCCCGCCCTCGGGGTTAAAGCCCAAGCCGGCTCCACAGCACAGAGCTGGGACAGAGCGCTAAAATAGCCACAGCCACTTACCTAGGCTCTGGCAGAGGGAGGGTGGACTGGACTGGAACTGTGGGGGACACTCGGGATTTGGAGGGCGCTCAGAGCTTCTGCTGAGTTGCGGCCACGCAGGACTGTGGCCTGGCCATCTTACTCCATCCCAGGGCTCTGGGGAGAGGCAGCAGCCTCTCCCTCAGAGATCCAGCCACACCCTAGTGAGCCATTGAAATGCAAACTGAGGCTCATTAACTACTAGCATCTGCCCTAACCTCTGGAAATCCTCTCACGCTGAACACCTGAGGGAGGTTTTCATTCAACTGAAAACCCAAGGCTCTTCAAGCAACCACAACTAATAGCCTCTAGGCAAAAAGCTAGAGGATAACTTAACCTTTGCTGGGCTTGCAAATATACCCTGGAAAGTAAGACTCCACGGTGGTGTTTAAAGTGGGTCCTCCCACGCTCATCCAAACCCAGTACAGGGAGCCACAAACAACAGAACACCAACATCCACAGGAAAATTTGGCAGGCTCCAAAAACCACTGAGATAGCCAAAATGGTGAAACAAAGAAACAGATCCCAAATGAAAGAACAAGAGACCTCTACCGAAGATGAGATAAATGAAACGGAGTTAAGCAAGTTAACAGAGCTAGAATTCAGAGCCATGATCTTGAGGAAGCTCAACAGCATGAGTAAGGACATCAACACCTTGAATAAAGACATCAACACCAGGAGCAAAGACATAGAAATACTGAAAACCAACCAAGTGGAAATTAAGAAGCAGCAAGAAGAAATGAAGAATGACATAGCAGAAATGAAGAACACATTGGAAGGACTAAACAGCAGAGTAGAGGAAGCGGAGGACCGGATCAGTGAATTAGAAGACAGGGTAGAAAAAAATCAACCAATCAGAAAACCAAAAGGAAAAAACAAAGAAAAAACAGGAAGACGGCTTAAGAGAACTGTGGGACAACTGGAAACGTAATAATATTCACATCATTGGAGTCCCTGAAGAAGAAGAAAATGAGCAAGGGTTAGAGAATATATTTGAAGAAATAATGACAGAAAACTTCCCTAATTTGGTGAAGAAAGAAGGTATTCAAGTTCAAGAAGCACAGAGAGTCCCAAGTAAGAAGAACCCAAACAGGCCCACACCAAGACACATAGTAATTAAAATGCCAAAAATTAAAGACAAAGAGAGAATCCTCAAGGCAGCAAGAGAAAAGCAACAGGTTACCTACAAAGGAACCCCCATAAGGCTATCAGCTGACTTCTCAACAGAAACACTACAGGCCAGAAGGGAATGGCATGATGTAATCAAGGTCATGAAAAACAAGGATCTGAATCCAAGACTACTCAACCCAGCAAGGCTGTCATTCAAAATAGAAGGTCAAATAAAGAGCTTCTCAGACAAAAAAAGGCTAAGGGAATACATTAGCACCAAACCAGCACTGCAAGAAATGTTAAAAGAACTGCTGTAATTAGTAGAAGAAATAGGAAGGAAAGTAGAACCACACTGAACAAAAATGGCAATAAATAAGTACATATCAATAATCACCTTAAATGTAAATGGATTGAATGCTCCAATAAAAAGACACAGAGTAGCTGACTGGATAAGAAAGCAAAACCCATATATATGCTGTTTACAAGAGACCCACCTCACAACAAAAGACTCACATAGGCTGAAAGTGAAGGGATGGAAAAAAATCTTCCAAGCAAATGGAAAGGAAAAAAAAGCTGGGGTAGCAATATGCATATCTGATAAAATAGATTTCAAAACGAAAGCCATTACTAGAGACAAAGAAGGTCACTACATAATATTGAAAGGATCTATCCAACAGGAAGATATAACCTTGGTAAACATATATGCACCGAATATAGGAGCACCAAAATATATTAAAAATCTTCTGGAGGACTTCAAAGGAGAAATTGACAGCAATACAATCATAGCAGGGGACTTCAACACCCCGCTGACATCACTGGATAAATCCTCTAGACAAAAAATTAACAAGGAAACAGAGACTCTAAATGAAGCACTAGATCAAATGGATTTAATAGATATTTACAGAGAATTACACCCCAAAACTATAGAATTCACATTCTTCTCAAGTGCACATGGGACATTCTCAAATATAGACCACAATGTTAGGACCCACACTAAGTCTCTACAAGTTCAAGAAGATTGAAATCATATCAAGCATCTTCTCAGATCACAATGGCATGAAACTAGAAATCAATTGCAACAAGAACATGCAAAGACATTTGAACACATGGAGGCTAAATAGTATGTTATTAAACAATGAATGGGTTACCGAGGAGATCAAGGAAGAAATTAAAAACTTCCTGGAAACCAATGAAAATGAACACACAACAACACAAAATCTATGGGATGCAGCGAAAGCTGTTCTGAGAGGGAAGTTCATAGCACTACAGGCCTACCTCAAGAAACAAGAAAAATTTCTAATAGACTATCTAACCTCACAACTTAAAGAACTAGAAAGCAAACAAAAAGAAAAACCCAGAGCAAGTAGAAGGAAGGAAATAGTAAAGATCAGAGCAGAAATAAGTGACATAGAGACCAGAGAAACAATTCAAAGGATCAATGAAACAAAGAGCTGGTTTTTTGAAAAGATAAACAAGATTGATGGACCCTTAGCTAGACTCACCAAGAAACAAAGAGAGAGAACCCAAATACACAAAATCAGAAATGAAAGAGGAGAAGTAACAACTGACACCACAGAAATACAAAGGATCATTAGCAAATACTATGAACATCTATATGGCAACAAATTCGACAATCTAAGTGAAATGGACACATTTCTAGAAACACATAGTCTCCCAAAACTGGACTGGGAAGAGATAGAAAACTTGAACAGACCAATAACAGCTAAGGAAATTGAAGATATAATCAAGACTCTCCCAGCAAACAAAAGCCCAGGCCCGGATGGCTTCACGGGGGAGTTTTATCGAACATTCAAAGAAGAACTAACACCCATTCTCCTCAAACTATTTCAAAAAATTCAAGAAGAAGGAAGTCTTCCAAACTCGTTTTATGAGGCCAGCATAATCCTAATTCCAAAACCAGAAAAAGACACTACAAAGAAAGAAAACCACAGGCCAATATCCCTGATGAACGTAGATGCCAAAATCCTAAACAAAATACTAGCAAATCGGATCCAGCAATACATCAAAAAAATTATTCACCATGACCAAGTGGGATTCATCCCAGGGATGCAAGGCTGGTTCAACATTCGCAAATCAATAAATGTGATACACCACATAAACAAAATGAAAGATAAAAACCACATGATCATATCAATAGACGCTGAAAAAGCATTCGACAAAATCCAGCAACCATTTCTGATAAAAACGCTCAGCAACTTGGGAGTAGAGGGATCATATATTGATATAATAAAGGCCATATATGAAAGACCTACAGCCAACATCATACTCAATGGGCAAAAACTAAAAACATTTCCCTTAAGAACAGGAACAAGACAGGGATGCCCACTTTTGCCACTCTTATTTAACATAGTACTGGAAGTCTTAGCCACAGCAATCAGACGTGAAGAAAAAATAAAAGGAATCCAAATTGGAAAGGAGGAAGTGAAACTGTCATTATTCGCAGATGATATGATATTATATATAGAAAACCCTAAAGACTCCATCAAAAATCTACTAGACTTAATAAATGAATTTGGCAAAGTAGCAGGATACAAAATTAATGTCAAGAAATCAACGGCATTCTTATACACCAATGATGAACTCACGGAAAGAGAAACTAAAAAAACAATTCCATTTACCATCGCAGCAAAAAAATTAAGATACTTAGGAATAAACTTAACCAAAGAAGTAAAGGACCTATTTGCAGAAAACTACAGGACATTGAAAAAAGAAATAGAGGAAGATATAAAAAAGTGGAAACACATACCTTGTTCATGGATTGGAAGAATTAACATCATTAAAATGTCCATATTACCCAAAGCAATCTATAGATGGCTAAAATTTTATTTAAGATTTTGCATTTATAAGATTCCTCTTTTTTGCTGCTTAGAGGAGATATAATTTTCTGAGGTGATCTGTAAGTTAAAAATCTTCTGTGATTATGGAAATTTTTCTTTCTTCTTATAATGCTATTAATGTTCGCTTTATATATTTTGAGGCTACATTATTAGGTGTATATAGATTTAAGTGTTCAATTCCTAGTGTATTATCCCTTTCATTGTTAAATCTGTTGTCTTGTATCCTTAATGATTCTCTTTGTCTTAAAATCTTTTTCTCTGATACTAATATTGCTACATTAGCTTTCTTTCCAGTGGTAATTCTCTAGTGGGTCTCTTTCCATTCCTTTCATTTCAATTGCTCTATGTCATTATGTTATAAGTGTGTCTCTTAATAAAAAGCATATACAATAGTCACCGTTACCCACAGTTCTGCTTTTTACAGTTTCAGTTACCTGCAGTTAATCACAGTCTCAAAATATTAAATGGAAAATTCCAGAAATCAACAATTCATAAGTTTTAAATTGTTCGCTGTTCTGAGTAGCGTGATGAAATCTTACTCTGTTCCTCTCTGTGTGGCCCAGGACGTCCGTCATCCCTTTGTCCAGCAGGTCCACTTTGTATACAGTGCCCGCTTGTCCGTCTCTCGGTAGCCATCCAGGTTATCAGATCAGTTGTCAGAGAAAGAGGTAGAGACCACATTCACATAACTTTTATTATAGAATGTTTTTATAATTGTTCTATTTAATTATTAGTTATTGTTGTTAATCTCTTACTTTGACTAATTTATAAATGAAAATGTATCATAGGTATGTATGTATAGGGAAAAACATAGTATATATAGGGTTCAATACTACCAGCAGCTTCAGGCATCCACGGGGGGTCTTGGAACAAACATATCCCCCGTGAATAAGGGTGGCTACTGTAGTTAGATTTTTGTATTCTCATTCTACCTGAAAACTTCCTTTAGCAGATACATCCGTTCCATTTTTCTCGTCTGGTGCACCTTTCCGTGATTTTCCTTCTGCAATCTAAATGTCTTTGCAATTTGCGATTTAAATCAGCCAACTCTGCAATAATTATTACAGGAACAAGATATAATTAAAGGTTCTAGAAAGATCATTTGCTGCATCTGAAGGCCCAAGTTTAGGGGCAGCTCTTCCTCCACACAAGGACAACCCCAGACATAGGGATCCTGACTCTAAGAGATGGCATCCCGCTGTGATTGGGAGGACAGTATGCTTGGGTTGTTCACCCCTTGGCACCAGGCACAAGGGGTGAACCACGGAGAAGTCCCACTGCTGAGAGAGCGGCCTGTGCACAAAACTATTTCGACCAAAAAGAGATTGACTTGGGTGTGCATGACCCTCCTTTTAAATATGATTCTTCCTCAGTGAAGGTGTCTGTCAGTCATTCAACCATATCCATGGCCGAACAACACAGAGGAGCACTGTGTGCCAGGGCTGTGCCAGGACACAGGAAGCATTGGGGCGCGCTTTCCCACTCCCGGGGGTCACAGCCCAGTGGGAAGGAGACTGGGATTGCAGGGTGACAGGGTCTGCATTTGCTCTCTCCTAGCACACCTGCCACCCCTGCGCCCCAGTCTGCACTCCCTGCACACACCATTCTTCACAGTCCACTCACTAGGAAAGGCAACCCCCACACTATGAGGTTACCTGTAAATTAGGATTCACCCGAAATTCTCCTAATATGTTTCCATTTCCTTCCAGCCACCACTTCTAAATAAGGGAGGAAAGGGAAAGGGTCACTCGGGAAAAACTGTTATTTATTTTCAGTAGCTCCTACAAGTCCCTGTCCTGTTATTGGTCGAAGTGCTGGGGACAAAAAGCAAAGTTCAGTCACACTCAGCACTTAACGATAAGCCATCATGGGTTAACCTGTGTACCCAACACCCTCCCCTGTAATCATTAACATCACAACAGGGTTTCCACGGTTCCCCATTTCCCAATTATCTTTTTTAAGGAGAAATTCCAACGTTTCTCTGCCTGATGAAATACATCGGTACCTTCAAAGTCATTCATTCTCTGGGAAATAGAGTTGGCAAGAAGCAGGTGTTCCCCTCCCGCTTTTGTAGCTTTTCATCTTCCCGGCTTTTATGTAAAATGGAGAAAATTACATCTGATTTGCTTGAAGGAGAGAGGAGAAAAAGATCCATAGTCGATGTCTCTTAAAGCCTCTATTACTGACAGGTTCCAGCTGTTTCATAGGAATGTTCTCTGTGAGCCTATCGTAAAAGATTTTGGATTGATCGTTCAAGTGACTGCTAGGCTGAGGATGATACCCTGGAGGGAATTTAAGTTTTTCTCCCCATTCCAGTTTTCAGATTCAGTGGATGCCATAGTACTTCTAAAGAGATCAAAAGACCCCACATCTTGGAAAACAGTGTTGTGCAATGTTAGTTAAATTATAAACTGATGCAGTCTTATGGAGTGCATTTAAAACGTGCACACTTCGACTTGGAAATCTCTCTTCAAGGAATTTACCCAAAGAAAAACATGATTAGCACAATGCACAAAATTCTATGTCCTAGGATGTTGGCGAAAATGAAGCTTTCCATCAATAGAGACTTATTACATAAATACATGGAGACGTGCAGCTTTATCTTCAACACGCAGCGAGCTTGGAAGTTGTCACTCCCTTTTTTTTTTTAATTAATTTTTTATTAATTTACATTTGTTACAGATGTTTCTCCTTTTTTTCCCCCATTGACACCCTCCTCCCCCTCCCTCCCTGCCCCATCCCCAGTTTTGTTGTCCATGTCCATTGGTTATGAGTACATGCGTACAAGTTCTGTGTTCATCGCTCCCCTCCCCCACCCCCTCTTCTGGCAAATGTCAGTCTGTACCCTACTTCCACGTCTCCGGGACTACCCTGTTCCTCACACTGTTATGTTCATTATAATCCATAAATAAGTGAGATCATATGATATTTGTCTTTTTCTGCTTGGCTTGTTTCACTTAGAATAATAGTTTCCAGGTCCTCCCATGTCGTCACAAATGATAAGAGATCTTTCTTTCTTACAGCTGCATAGTACTCCATTGTATATATGTACCACAGCTTTTTTATCCATTCATCTACTGATGGACACTTGGGCTGTTTCCAGATCTTAGCTATTGTAAATAGCGCTGCTATGAACATGGGGGTACATGTATTCTTTCTGATTGGTGTTTCAGGCTTCTTAGGGTATATTCCTAGGAGTGGGATCACTGGGTCAAATGGTAATTCAATTTTTAATTTTTTGAGGTAACACCATAGTGTTTTCCATAGTGGCTGCACCAGTCTGCACTCCCACCAGCAGTGTACTAGAGTCCCCTTTCCTCCACACCCTCACCAACACTTGTTGTTTGATGCTTTGTTGATGGCAGCCATTCTGACAGGTGTGAGGTGATACCTCATTGTTGTTTTAATTTGCATCTCTCTGATGATTAGTGAAGTTGAGCATTTCTTCATATGTCTCTTGGCCATTTGTATGTCCTGTTTGGAGAGGTGTCTATTTAGTTCCTCTGCCCAATTTTTAATTGGGTTCTTTGTCTTCCTTTTGTTGAGATGTATGAGCACTCTATATATTTTGGAAATTAGTCCCTTATCTGATATATCATAGGCAATTATGCTCTCCCATACAATGGGTTGCCTTTCCACTTTGATGGTTGTTTCTTTTGCTGTGCAGAAGCTTTTGAGTTTGATGTAGTCACATGTGTTCATTTTTTCCTTTGTTTCTGTTGCCTTAGGTGATGTATCAGTGAAAATTCTGCTGGGTATGATGTCCGAAATTTTGTTGCTTACATTTTCTTCTAGGATTTTTATGTATTCACGAGTCACATTTAAGTCTTTTATCCATTTTGAGTTTATTCTTGTGTATGGTGTAAGTTGATGGTCTAGTTTCATTTTTTTGCATGTAGCTGTCCAATTTTCCCAACACCATTTATTAAAGAGGCTGTCTTTACTCCATTGTATGCTCTTGCCACCTTTGCCGAATATTAATTGAGCATAATGTTTTGGGTCAATTTCTGGGTTCTCTGTTCTATTCCATTGATCTATGTGCCTGTTCTTGTGCCAGTACCAGGCTGTTTTGATTACAGTAGCTTTGTAGTATAACCTGATGTCCGGTATTGTGATCCCTCCTACTTTGTCCTTCTTTTTCAAGATTGCTGTAGCTATTTGGGGTCTTTTTTGGTTCCATATAAACTTCTGAAGTATTTGTTCTAGTTCTGTGAAATATGTCACTGGTATTTTGATGAGGATTGCGTTAAATCTATAGATTGCTTTGGGTAGTATGGACATTTTAATGATGTTAAGTCTTCCAATCCATGAACAAGGTATGTGCTTCCACTTTTTTATATCTTCCTCTATTTCTTTTTTCAATGTCCTGTAGTTTTCTGCAAATAGGTCCTTTACTTCTTTGGTTAAGTTTATTCCTATGTATCTTAATTTTTTTGTCGTAATGGTAAATGGGATTTTTTTTTAGTTTCTCTTTCTGTGAGTTCATCATTGGTGTATAAGAATGCCGTCGATTTCTTGACGTTAATTTTGTATCCTGCTACTTTGTCAAATTCATTAATTAAGTCTAGTAGATTTTTCACGGAGTCTTTAAGATTTTCTATGTATAATATCATGTCATCTGCGAATAATGACAGTTTCACTTCCTCCTTTCCAATTTGGATCCCTTTTATTTTTTCTTCACGTCTGATTGCTGTGGCTAAGACTTCCAGTACTATGTTAAATAAGAGTGGTGAAAGTGGGCATCCTTGTCTTGTTCCTGTTCTTAAGGGAAATGCTTTTAGTTTTTGCCCATTGAGTATGATGTTGGCTGTAGGTCTTTCATATATGGCCTTTATAATGTTGAGATATGATCCCTCTATTCCCAAATTGCTGAGCGTTTTTATCAGAAATGGGTGCTGGATTTTGTCAAATGCTTTTTCAGTGTCTATTGATATGATCATATGGTTTTTATCTTTCATTTTGTTTATGTGATGTATCACATTTATTGATTTGCGAATATTGTACCAGCCTTGCATCCCTGGGATGAATCCCACTTGGTCATGGTGAATAATTTTTTTGATGTATTGCTGGATCTGATTTGCTAGTATTTTGTTAAGGATTTTAGCATCTATGTTCATCAGGGATATTGGCCTGTAGTTTTCTTTCTTTGTAGTGTCTTTTTCTGGTTTTGGAATTAGAATTATGCTGGCCTCATAAAACGAGTTTGGAAGTCTTCCTTCTTCTTGAATTTTTTGGAATAGTTTGAGGAGAATGGGTTTTAGTTCTTCTTTGAATGTTCGGTAAAACTCGCCCGTGAAGCCGTCTGGGCCTGGGCTTTTGTTTGCTGGGAGGGTCTTGATTACATCTTCAATTTCCTTCGTTGTTATTGGCCTGTTCAAGTTTTCTATCTCTTCCCGATTCAGTTTTGTGAGACTATGTGTTTCTAGAAATGTGTCCATTTTGCTTCGATTGTCGAATTTGTTGCCATATAAATGTTCATAGTATTTGCTAATGATCCTTTGTATTTCTGTAGTGTCAGTTGTTACTTCTCCTGTTTCATTTCTGATTTTGTGTATTTGGGTTCTCTCTCTTTGTTTCTTGGTGAGTCTAGCTAAGGGTCCATCAATCTTGTTTATCTTTTTAAAAAACCATCTCTTTGTTTCATTGATCCTTTGAATTGTTTTTCTGGTCTCTACGTCATTTATTTCTGCTCTGATCTTTACTATTTCCTTCCTTCTACTTGCTCTAGGGTTTTCTTTTTGTTTGCTTTCCAGTTCTTTAAGTTGTGAGGTTAGGTAGTCAATTAGAAATTTTTCTTCTTTCTTAAGGTGGGCCTGTAGTGCTATGAACTTCCCTCTCAGAACTGCTTTCGCTGTATCCCATAGATTTTGAGTTGTTGTGTGTTCATTTGCATTGGTTTCCAGGAATTTTTTAAATTCTTCCTTGATCTCCATGGTAACCCATTCATTGTTCAGTAACATGCTATTTAGCCTCCATGTGTTCACATGTTTTTGCATGTTCTTGTTGCAATTGATTTCTAGTTTCATGCCATTGTGGTCTGAGAAGATGCTTGATATGATTTCAATCTTCTTGAACTTGTAGAGACTTAGTTTGTGTCCTAACATGTGGTCTATCTTTGAGAATGTCCCATGTGCACTTGAGAAGAATGTGAATTCTATAGTTTTGGGGTGTAATTCTCTGTATATATCTATTAAATCCATTTGATCTAGTGCTTCATTTAGAGTCTCTGTTTCCTTGTTAATTTTTTGTCTAGATGATCTATCCAGTGATGTCAGTGGGGTGTTGAAGTCTCCTGCTATGATTGTATTGCGGTCGATTTCTTCTTTGAAATCCTCCAGAAGATTTTTAATATATTTTGGTGCTCCTATATGGGTGCATATATGTTTACCAAGGTTATATCTTCCTGTTGGATAGACCCTTTCAATATTATGTAGTGGCATTCTTTGTCTCTAGTTATGGTCTTCAATTTGAAATCTATTTTATCAGATATGAGTATTGCTACCCCAGCTTTTTTTTCCTTTCTGTTTGCTTGGAAGATTTTTTTCCATCCCTTTACTTTCAACCTATGTGAGTCTTTTGTTGTGAGGTGGGTCTCTTGTAGACAACATATATGTGAATCATGCTTTCTTATCCAGTCAGCTACTCTGTGTCTTTTTATCGGAGCATTCAATCCATTTACATTTAAGGTGATTATTGATATGTACTTATTTATTGCCATTTTTGTACTGTGTGGTTCTAATTTTCTTTCTAATTCTTCTATTAATTACAGCAGTCCTTTTAACATTTCTTGCAGTGCTGGTTTGGTGCTAATATATTCCCTTAGCCTTTTTTTGTCTGGGAAGCTCTTTATTTGACCTTCTGTTTTGAATGTTAGCCTTGCTGGATAGAGTAGTCTTGGATTCAGATCCTTGTTTTTCATGACCTTGATTACTTCATGCCATTCCCTTCTGGCCTGTAGTGTTTCTGTGGAGAAGTCAGATGATAGCCTAATGGGGTTTCCTTTGTAGGTAACCTGTTGCTTATCTCTTGCTGCCTTGAGGATTCTCTCTTTGTCTTTAATTTTTGGCATTTTAATTATTATGTGTCTTGGTGTGGGCCTGTTTGGGTTCTTCTTACTTGGGACTCTCTGTGCTTCTTGAACTTGAATGCTTTCTTCCTTCACCAGGTTAGGAAAGTTTTCTGTCACTATTTCTTCAAATATATTCTCTAACCCTTGCTCATTTTCTTCTTCTTCGGGGACTCCAATGATGTTAATGTTATTATGTTTCCAGTTGTCCCACAGTTCTCTTAAGCTATCTTCCTGTTTTTTCATTGTTTTTTCCTTTTGGTTTTCTGATTGATTGATTTTTTCTACTCTGTCTTCTAATTCACTGATCCGGTCCTCCGCTTCCTCTACTCTGCTGGTCAGTCCTTCCAATGTGTTCTTTATTTCTGCTATGTCATTCTTTATTTCCACTTGGTTGGTTTTCATGGTGTCAATGTCCTTACTCATGCTGTTTAGTTTCCTCAAGATCATGGCTCGGAACTCTACCTCTGATAATTTGCTTAACTGCATTTCATTTATCTCATCTTCTGTAGAGTTCTCTTGTTCTTTCATTTGGGATCTGTTTCTTTGTTTCACCATTTTTGCTTTCTCAGTGGGTTTTGGAGCCTGCCAATTTTTCCTGTGGGTGTTGGTGTTCTGCTATTTGTGGCTCCCTCTACTGGGTTTGGATGAGCGTGGAGGGCCCTCCTTCAACACCACTGTCAAGTCTCACTTTCCTGGGTAGATTTGCAAGCTCAGGAAAGGTTTAGTTATCGTCACTCCCTTTTTAAAACAAGAAGCTGGACAAACTACAAACCAATTTTTTTTTAATTAATCGGAGAAGTGAGGTTAAGAGTGAATCGTCACTCTGAAATCTAGAGATACAGGCGAATCCTAGGAGTTACAGCCAAGACTTGCTTAACCTGGAGCAGTCCTCACCAGAACCCTAACTGGTAGAAACACGGAAACAGTCATTTTGACAGATTGCTGGAGGATGGTGTGGACTAGGGTGACAGTGAGAAGCTCCCAGTTGCCACAGTCTTAGGAGGACCGCAACGTCCGTGGACCTTCCCTGGAAGAACATCATCGTTCTCGTGGTGATGATCCCTTCTCTGGCCAGAGAAGGGGAGCGGAATCATTGTGTAATGTGCTCACAGCCGTTCTTTCACATCTAACTCTGCAAATGTCACTGTAAGTGAACCTCTCCAGAAAAACTCATGGATATTTTTCCCTTGGGGGAATTACATCTAAGTCCTGGTAACTATTAAAAGGCAGACCTGGTTTATTGCAATGTAGAGTTTTATATTTTTTCTTAAACAGTCAAAATCCAACTTTCAACTTTCCTACATTGAGGACATTGTCAGGTACTAGAGAGATAAAAATATATAATCTTATCTAATGTGTTTTTCACCAGCACTTACCAATATTATTATTATTATTATTATTATTTTTATCCTCACCCGAGGACATTTTTTCATTTTTTGTTCAGATAGAGTGGGAGGGAGAGAGAGGAGGAGAGAGAGAGAGAAACATCGATGTGAAAGGGACACATCAAGTGGCTGCCACCCGCACAACCAACCAGGGCCGGGGACAAACTGCAACCGAAGTACATGCCCTTAGCGGGAACCGAACCCGGGTCTCTCTGGACTGCAGGCCGACGCTCTAACCGCTGAGCCAAACCGGCCAGGGCACCAATATTATTAAGATGAAGTAATTTGGGGGAAAAAAATGCATTAACCACAAACAATACACATTTTACAAGAATACATACCAACAGAAAGATATATATTAAACACACTAAACAGCTGCGAATGGAGATTGGGGGAGGGGGAGGCAAGAGTGACAAATGAGCATTTAAGAGATTAAAATGTAATTTTTAAAAAAGCACCCTAACTTTTCAGCTCTCAACCGCTTGCCTCATTCAGACACCTAAGGGATGACGCCCAGATGCCCGGCACCTTCCCTAGCTCATTGCCCTCTCCTTCCCCTTGGAGTGTCCCTTCCCCCATTAATCCCTCTTCTCTTCCTCTGTGGCTCTCCCAACACCAGAACCAACTTCTCTATCCACTCAGTTCATGCACATTCTCCTTCTCTCTCTCTTTTTATTCACACCCCTCCCTCTCAATCTGACCCTGACCCCACACCCATTACCACCCTCCCCCAGAGAGAAGCTTACCCTGGTGAGGCCCTGATGAAACACACAACTAGGCCAGAAGACCTTCACCTCGCCTGCCTGCCTTCTCTCTTTCCTCTCTCCCTCCTTGCTTCCCCTCACCCCTTGCTCTCTCTCCCTCAGGCACTGTTGCAGCCCTAACCTCTGGGCTTGCAGAGGTGGTGGGAGTAGCCACCCAGAGCTCCTCCCCTTCCGTCCAGGTCTCAAAGTCCAGCCGGTGAGAGCACCTGGAGCTCTTCCTCAGACCTGCTTTCAAGGGAATTTGCTCCTGACTAGGGAAGATGACTCTAGCCTGGAGACACTTGCCAAGAATTCTGCGCCTGGAGACGTCCTCTCCCAGGACCCCCAAGACATGCCCTTCCCTGAGCGGTGAGTGAAAACGGGGGGAGGTGGGTCAGCAGAGGGTCAGTGAGAGGGGGAGGGCAAAGCTATGGAGCCTGTTGCCTGGGATTCTGAACTGCTAGACCTGGATGGGATCTTAGAGACAGGTCATCAACGCAGTGGTTCTCACCCTGTCAGATCCAATGCCCCTTCTCGTGTCCAGTATTTTCCAATATCCCTTTTGTCCTAGAATGAAATTCATGGATAACAAAGCCTGACTGTATACACTTTCAAAATAAAAGCACGATACCTTAGCTGTAATGTAAAAAAGAAATTTTTAAAAAGCAACTCAAAGTAAAGTATTAACTACAATATATACATGCTCAAAGTCGACCTCTTTAGAAGACATGGCATCCCCACAAATCTCCACTGCTCCCCAGGAGGTGGAGCCATCCCGCAATTACTGACCCAGAAATGGAGACTCAGAGAAATGCAGTCATTGATTAACCCAGAGACACCCAAGAAACTAGGACTCGTCCCTGAGCTGTCCTCTTCCCCCCGGACCCTCTTCTCTTCTCAGCAGGAACAGAAAGCATGAGGGGACCCGGGGTAGCCAGCCACTGTGGCTTCATGTGTTGATCCTATGTGGTTGTGATTTCCACATTCTTGTTCCACTAGAACCCACCACACCCCCAAGAATCTCCCTCACGCAAACAAGCATCTGTAGCTACCAGCACATTGACATGCCGTAGTGGGACCCTGGGCCTCACAAGCTCTAGTCAGGCATAAGAAACCCTTTCATTTTCTCTTCATCTTTCCTTTTTCTCTATCCTTTCTTCCTCCCCTATTTGCTTGTTATTCCCCTGAAAGTTACAACTCTTTAAAACGTAACATGTCTGATGCTTTCAATGATTATCTCCTTTCATCTTCAACCAGACGTGTAGGTGAGTACCATTATCCCATTTCACAGCTGAGGAGACAGAGAATAAAGAATGATTAAGAAATCTGGGCAAAGGCAGAAACATAGAACTGACAACTTGGGATTCAAAGCCAGGTCTGTCTAACTCCAAAGTCCGAGTGATTCCACCAGACCCTTTCTTACCGGCCCTCTTCCAATCCTGTTTGGATTTCTCTTCTCCCTCAGTCATGGGTCTTTTGCCAGACATCACTCAACCCCAACATTTTCTAAGAAGGAGCTAGAAAGATACCCAGAGTTTTATGCTTGATAAGGACATTCTGTTGAAAGTACCAGTTGTTGACAAAGCAAGAGGAAATGTCCTCTCTGTGGTCCCCTCCCCCCCACCCCCCGCCCCCCGCCATGAGGGTTGTGGAGCCGGGCTGATGGTGGCGGCAGGTGTCTGAGAAGTGGCAGTGAGGCTTGGTGCCTAGAGGTCTTGGTCAGCTCGTCGGGGACTCCTTAACGTAGCTCCACTGCAGAGAAGTAACCTAGCAAACCCACACCACGTAGACATGAACGTCATACTCTTTACTTAGCCTTTGAAAATCCTTTGAAGTCTGACCCCGGCCGGGTAGCTCAGTTGGTTAGAGCATTGTCCTGATACGCCAAGGTTTCTGGTTCGATCCCCACCTTCCTCACCTACTCTACCTAGATACATGGCTGCTTGTGTTAGTTCATCCAGACACACACGCATTGAGCACATGTTCTTAAGAACCTGCTGCGTGCAAAACATACATCCAGAAAAAGTATTTGAGCACCTTCTGTACTGTGGACAGAGCCATGATGAGCACAACAGAACCACTGCCCAGTGTATCCCGGTGGGAGAGACTGAGCATAAGCAGATAAACAAGTAAATAGGTAAAAAAAATTAAAAAAAAAAAGTCCAGTAGAGATACCTGCCATAAATAAAACCAAATCAGGGTGAGTGGATAGGAAAATAAAATGGGCGAGGTGGGTCGGGGGCTGTGTTAGATGGGGGATCACCAGGTAGTGTGTTGTTGTCTGATTGTCAGATATGCAAAAATAAATATGTAACAATCCTGGATAACACCTGCATATAGACTGTGTGATTTCTGCGTACATAAAGTATTAGGCTTGCCGATGCTTAATACGTACAATCAGGTTGGGTGATATATGGACACAAAGTTACAGAAGCAATTTGTTTTCAGTATAACAGAGTGGAGAAAATAACCCAGTGGTGCCTTCTTTCTTACTAATAAGCTAATAATTATTAAATGTATAACATTTCCAGGAAGGTGGGGTATGTACTCAAATATACTATTTTCTTATTATCTGCCTCTCCCCGACAAGGAGGGTGCACAGGGGGGTGGATGGTGGTGAATCATGCCTATTTCCATGAGTAACTTCCCAAGACTCCTGCAAAGGCTTTTCTATGAAAAACATTAAAATTGGCCCTAAAGGGAGGTCTCCCACCTGCCCTGCTCCGGGAAGACTTTGCTGCAGCCAAGGGCCAGAGGGGTGACCTCAGAGAAGGCCTGCTCCCAGAAGTGCCAACGGAAGGACCACCTGCCAGCCTAGGGACCAGCCAGAGCTCCTGCTTGTGAACAAAGACACCTGGCCCTGGTTCACTTCAGCAACGGGCATTTATTGGAAGGATGGGGAGGGAGGGAGGGAGGGAGGGAGGGGAAAGAGTCATCAGGAGGTGAGGAAGGGGGCAGGATTGGGTGTGAAGAGACACCAGGGACAGCTCCTGGCAGGAACAGCCTCAGTGCATGGCACGGCTCTGGTGAGGGCCTCCAGCTCTTCCCTCCATCCAGGTCATTTGCTCAAAACATCAGGTCCAGAGGTTTCTCCTTTTTTTCCCCATTGACACCCTCCTCCCCATCCCCCCACCCTGTCCCCAGCTTTGTTGTCCATGTCCATCACTTATGCATACATGTGCATAAGTTCTGTGGTTTATCTCTTCCCTCCCCCCCACCCCCTCTCCTGAGGGGTGTCAGTTTATACCCTACTTCCACATCTCTGGGTCTGCCCTGTTCCTCAGACTGCTATGTTCATTATATTCCACAAATAAGTGAGATCATGTGATATTTGTCTTTCTCTGCTTGGCTTGTTTGGCTTAGGATAATACTCTCGAGGTCCCTCCACGTCGTCTCAAAGGATAAGAGATCTTTCTTTCTTACAGCTGCATAGTACTCCATTGTGTATATGTACCAATAATTGAAAGTATAGATAATATGGCGGCTAGACCAAAAAGCACATTGACAAAGAAGTAGGTAACAAGATAGAACCAGGACGATGTTACTAACAATTATGCTTTTAATTGATGCCTAGATGTGGCTGAACCCTATCAGCTGTCCTTTCCCACATTTTGTGAGGACTTCAATTTTTAAGTATTTATAACTGTGAAAATAAACATACTGTAAACTAGAAGCCATGAAAGAAGCTGCCATTCTGACAGGGTAATACACCTGAGATCTGAGGAACTGAGAGTGTGTTCATTTATTTCTGAGATTAATATAACCCTTTTGACCAAAACATTGAAAAAAAAATCACTGTTTTCTTGATATTAATAAACATCATTTGTATTCTCAAAAAAAAAAAAACAAAAAAAAAAACATCAGGTCCTACAGAGCGGACATCTCATTCACCCATCAGAGGTCTCACACCCACCCCTGGCGTCCCTGGTGGGAGGCAGGCATGTGATACAGTATTATCCTGTCACTCAGCATACACAGCTCGGCAGAGGTGGTTCCCCACAGAGAGACTAGGGTGCTACATATCACGATGGGGGGAGTTAAATGATACTGAACAGCCATGACAAGTGTCCTGTAACTTCCTGCAGACTGTGGAACAGTTTATGAAGGAAAAAGGATCTCCTCTCGGGTCTGGGAGCTGGCAGCTGCTCAGCGGGGAGCAGATGAGAAAAAAATTCTCCCCAACCAACCACTGCCCCTCACGTATCCAGACCCCACCTTAGTCTCAACAGGCCTCCACGAGGTGACATCTCCAGCCTTGAACCCTTCGGAGGGCCTCGAAACTGCGAACACCGCGCATTTAATCCGTCCCTGCCTCAGCTCTAAAGTGAATGATAAAATCTTCCTAACTCACTGGCTGTCCTAGTATCAAATGAGATACCCAAAGGGACACGTTTTGTTGTTGTTGCTGCCTAATATGCTAGCAGAAGTAAGGCGAAATTAGCATTTTAATAAATCACCTCAGTGTTCTATCAATTGTGTCCATTGTGTATTTCAAATATTTTAAAGCCTTTTTTTTAAGAGTAAGGAAGCCCTTGATAAAGCCCCAGATTTGTGTTGAAAGTTGGTTAGAAAAATGTTTTTAAAAATCTTTTTTTTCTTAAATCCTCACCCAAGGATGTTTTTTTTTTTCCATTTATCTTCAGATAGAGTGGGAGGGAGAGAGAGAGAACCATCGATGCAAGAGAGACACATCAATTGGCTGCCTTCTGCTCGACCCCAACCAGAGCCAGGGACAAACCACAACCAAGGTACATGCCCATGACTAGAATCGAACCCACGACTCTGATCTGTGGGCTGACACTCTAACTGCTAAGCCAAACCAGCTGTAATGGTAAAGATGATTTAAAAAAAATCTTTATCATTACAAAGAGAATGTCCCCTAGCATTTTCAAATGCCCACAAAAAAATTGATTTCTCTCACTTATCTAGCCCAGCAGTTTTTCACTCCCTGCCCCCATACTATGATTTGGGGGAAAAGAGAAAAAGTTACGGTGACTTACCTGCTCTGGAACTCTGTGACAATTAGACAGTTGGAAAATCACACCTGGTCACCCACTTGGCACTTATTATGTAAGGGCGGCGGTGTTCTCCACACTGAGCGTCACGTTAAGCTGAGCTGGAGGGAGGTGGAAGTGAATCGGATCCTTCGCTGTCATCTGTGTTCAGCATGAGGCTTAAAAGGGTAACATCAGACTAGATACAACGATTAAAAGAAACAAAAAAATGCCTCTTCAGAAATAAACCTGGGATTTAGTTTTATTAACCCAGATCTTAATTATCCCTTCCCCACCCTTCTCAGGTCTATCTCTCCGCCATACTCACACAGCCCCTGTGTTCACACACTAACACGCATGTGCATACATGCACACACACAATTTCCAAGAACCCAAGAGAAACTTTATTAACCCTCAGCTCTTCTGTCATCCTCAAAACACAGGCTATTTTGAATCTAAAAATGCAGACAACGCCCTGGCCAGTTTGCCTCAGCGGTTAGAACGTCAGCCTGCGGACCAGAGAGTCCCGGGTTCGGTTCCCGCTAAGGGCATGTACCTCGGTTGCAGTTTGTCCCCAGCCCCAGTTGGGGTTGTATGGGTGGCAGCCAGTTGATGTGTTTCTCTCACATCGATGTTTCTCTCTCTGTCTTCCCCCCTCTCTCCCTCCCGCTCTATCTCAAGATAAATGCAAAAAAAAAAAAAAAATGCAGACAATTATCTATGTATTTAGATTTTCATTTTTTCTAGCAAATAATGAAAACCAAAGCATTTTGGGTTTTGTTTTGTTTTTGTCCATCAATTTTTTTTTTCTTGAGTTTGCGTTGTTTAGTGGGAGAGGAGGTATGAAAGGCAATAGACTTTTGAGATGTTATCTAGACTTATTTCACTATTGACTAATCGTTGTTCCTACTTGCTTGTTTCCTTCCTTCCTTCCTTCCTTCCTTCCTTCCTTCCTTCCTTCCTTCCTTCCTTCTTTCAAACAAGATTTTATGTATTATATTTGGAGCCCTCATCCCACATGAGCAAATGAATGAATGAATCTGTTTTGACTGTTTAAAATTCAGGCTTACCTTTATCAAATCTTTCTTTCCAGTTCTCTTCCCCTTCAGCCTACTTTCATAATTCCTATAACCCTGAAGTCAAGAGAGCTTACAGACTTCTCAATGGGCAACCCCAATTTTGCAGGTAGAAAAATAAGACCAAAAGAGTGAAGGATATTTGAATTTTTAGAAACACTCAGAATTTTTCTTTCGTCTCAGAAGAGTAACTAATGTAGAGAGACACAATGAAAGGCTTTTCAAAAGGTGAAATTCTCAGAAAACTTAAGCTATCGATTTTGGGGGGTTATTTTTACACATGAATAGCCCAAAGCCACTTGCTTTTAAAGTAAGAGCAAATTAATGATATCTGTCGTTCTTTAGAGCAGAAAAGTGAGTGAGAGCTCTTTGAAAGAAAACATATTCAGCATTGTTACATTTCATCTTCCTTTAAAAACACCTCAGGACCATGACTTCGTGGCCACACAAAGTACCAACATCTTATCCACGGATTCAAACTTTGGTGCCTCAGCGTTCTCCACCTATAAAACAATCTCAATATTGACATTGAATCTTCAAAATTAGCAGCATTCTTTTCCAAGAGTACTCATACAGTCTCTAGACATCTCTTCCAGCTCTGATCTTCTCTGGCTCCATTATTCCATCAAAATCTGTGCTGGAAGGGAAGGGCGAAGGTGGCCAATGAGTGAGCAGAGAAGTATGTGGAGTTTCATCCTCGTGCTGCAGCTAACTAGCTTGGTGACCTTAAACAAATTCATCCACCACTTCAGGCTGACTTGGTCGTCTATAAAATGAGCATTTTAACCAAAAAAAAAAAAAAAATTGAGGTCCTTTCTGGCTCCAAATATTGAATGATACCTCTGGCTCAGTTTATCTTGGCTATCATGGTCTGGTGTTTTGGAGGAAGGTTTTGTCTTTCTGATCTATTTGCACATAGCATTTATTAGTATAATACATTACCTAGCCTCCTCCTGTTTTTATTCCCTATAAAGAAAATCAAGAGCCATTCACTCCTTGTTTATTGACACTGGAATAGGTATTGGGATTCAGGCATTGGGCAACCCAACGCTTAGAAAGTCCCTCTACTAACAAAGAGGATATATTCCAGCAGCACACAGAACGGGCAGAAGCTTGGTCAACTGAAAGAGAAATGCAGTTGACGTGGGGGGTGGGGGAGGAGCTTTCCAAGCTGTGGAAGACCCTGATGGGAGAAACCAAGACTTCCCCCAGTATCTTCCGCACCTTTCCTGACTACGTTTGAGAGGAACTCTTTTCTCCTCCAGAAAATTCATTATTGAGATACCTCAGTTTTTAAATCCAGACTTAAAGACTAATTTAAATGATGTTTTCACCCTGTCTGGTTTGGCTCAGCGGTTAGAGCGTCGGCCTGTGGTCCAGAGAGACCCGGGTTCGGTTCCCACTAAGGGCATGTGCTTAGGTTGCAGTTTGTCCCCGGCCCTGGCTGGTCGTGGGGGTGGCAGCCACTTGATGTGTCTCTTTCACGTCGATGTTCCTCTCTCTCTCTCTCTCTTCCTCTCTCTCCCTCCCACTCTATCTGAACAAAAAATGAAAAAATGTCCTCGGGTGAGGATAAAAAAAATTAAATAAAAAAATAAATGATGTTTTCAACTGAGAAACAATATATTCATCGTATTCTTATCGGTTGGGTGAATGAAGGAATAATTGATTGATTCAGGTAACTGTAGGTGATTTATACAAATGGGCTGTGTGATGGTTAGCCGAGGGTCCTCACTCACTTCGCTTTTAGTAGGTACTTTCCGGAAATCTGTAACCAAGCTTGGTCTTCATACAAAACCCAGAATGCCTCCATGTGACTTCACACCTGAAAAATACCAGGTAAGAGTTAGAGCTTTAGGAAAGCCCAAAAGAGGTGGTTCTTCTTGAGAAGGCTAAGTTCATTGTGTCCTCAAGAAGGACCTGCAAAGGGCCCTGCCCACCACCAAGTCATCCCACGGCAAGTAGTCTGTCCTTTGACTCACTGGGAACACCTGAAGCCTCGGCTCCATTCAGTGCCATAGTATGAACTGGTGTGCATGTTTGTGTGAGAGAGAGGCAGAGATGGGGACAGAGACAGACAGAGAATGCAGGAGACTATTCGTGACGATATATCACAGGGACAGAAATTATATATAAACATCCATAAGTACATATATCACAAAATGGGTGGGCACACATTCACTTTTTAAAATGTTGTTCTGGTTTTGACTATCTCCTATGACAATGCATGAGCTGACTTCCCTGAGCTCTCCACCGAAAAATATAAACTTATCATTTTGCTCTCAGGCTAATAAATACTACTTTCTCTCTCTCTCTCTCCCTCTCTCTCTCTCTCTCTCTCTCTCTCTCTCTTGCCCTAAACTTTTTATTCTACATATTATTCATAATTCAGAAATTGTAGAACTAATAGATAGTCAGGAGGGACCCAGAAAGAAGAGACCCAGAGGAGACAGGTTTGATAATTACAGACATGAACATCACCAATGTGTGATTTTTTTTATTCTAAAAAAAAAAAAAAAAAAATACAGCAAAATGAAAAATTTGTTTAAAAACCCAACTGATGACTTCAGACATTTGCTTTCAAAGTTTTTTGTCACAGCCAAAATGAACTCAAAGCCAAGGCTTTCCAGTGAGAGGTAGACCTTTTCTGTCCCTTCTTCATATGTGACACAGGAAGGGACCAAAGGGCCACATTGATAACTTCCCCTGTTTGGGAGGAAGGGCCTTGGCATCCTGCAGGGAAGACACGGGGCAGGTTCACCTGCTGGTGCGCACAGGGCGGCAGCGTACGCTGTGTCCGTAGAGGCAGGGCACTGCTACGGTGACGTGTTGTTGTAAAGAAAAGTGGAGATAAGGAGAAGGAAGACTTTTCATACTGAGATGCTGTCTGTCCACAGTCCCTTCCCTACCGCCGTGTCCTGGAGATCTACCAGCAGCACCTGTCCCCCGTGCACGTGGCGTACTTCCCGCAGCCTCTGCTGCTCCACCAGGGTCACATGGAGTGGCTATTTGATCACGAGGGAAACAGATACCTGGACTTCTTTTCTGGGATTGTCACTGTCAGTGTTGGTCACTGCCACCCGTGAGTATCCTTAGAATTCTGGGATTTTCACTCCAGAAGAATAGATGGAGAACAGGCGAATAATGGCCATGGTCGTGATTCGGGACCCTGATTAAAAATTCTCTCTCCTTAGGCATGCCCTCCTCGCTGGCCTCACCAGTACCAGTCTTCCCCCCTCCGTTCTATCCTCACGTGGCTCTCTGATTTATTTCGCTAAACAATGCTTTTGTCAAGCATCTCTTTTGTTTGAGGGTTTATTGACACTCCACAATTGTCTAAAGGGAGTTCTGTGGAACACTGACCACAGGAGAGGTTTGTTGGTAAAAGGTCCTATGACGAAATAAGCTTGGGAAACACTTTAAACTATACCTCCCTGGGGAGAAATGGTGCACATGAGACTGTTAAAGGCACTGAAAAGTCCTGCAGTCAAGAAATCTGTTTGATCTGGCATTTTGCAAAATTGTTTAACCACTGAACTGACTTTTTCAGTGTGACAGTTATTAATAACAAACAGATTGGTGTGTAACAAACTTCAGTCATTGCTGTCCTTCAGATCCAGATCAAACTTCTGGATCTGGCTTTTCCAGGCTTTCCAAGTCAGGTCTATCCACCCTTAGTTCCTACTATCCCTCAACATGAACCTTCTTTCACAGAACATGGTTGCATAGTTACAAAATGTCCAACAGTCATCACTACTAAAACCCAGACAGGGGAATATCCTTTGAAGGAAAAAAATATTGATCTTACATGTGCCTGATGGATCTATAGTTCTTTAGAAAAGTAAAATGGAAAGACACCCAGGCTGACATCTTATTGTCTCTACCTTCCAAACTATTTAAAGCATAATTACTAAGATAACCTAGTTAGAAGAGATTCTAAGTCCAAACTCCCTCCTAAACCAGGAATTTTTTTTCCTAAAATCCCTTCAAGATAATTATTTAGGTTCCTTTGTTACCTTTTGAGGCAACACACCCCACTGCCAGACACCTCTGGTGGCTGGAGCTCTTCCTCGTGTATGGATGGAATCAGCCTCTGGAGACTCTTTGAGTTCAATGACCAGCGTGTGTGTGTTGGGGGGACATACCCACCTGCAGCGTGGATAACTGTTCTCTTGTTCATCCAGGAAGGTAAATGCAGCAGCAGGGAAGCAGCTTGGCCGCCTGTGGCACACAAGTGCTGTCTTCTTCCACCCCCAGGTCCATGAATACGCAGAGAAGCTTTCAGCGCTTCTTCCTGAACCCCTAAAGGTATAATGCTCCCAGCTCCAAGGGATGGGAGTCTCAGGATCCCAGGGCAGCTGCCTGGGGAGGCAGGAATATGGGCAGGGAATTTGGTGTGTGCATCAAACAACTGAAATAGCAAGCTAATAGCTCTATCTGAAAGTAATCAAGAAGAAAGGAATTCATGAATCGCTTGTGAAACCGCCCAGTGTTCACCTCATCAGCGCTGAGCCTCTGGTTGCTATCCTCATCGCTTAGTGAGAGCCCTGCCCCCTGACTCTCTCCTTTCTGTTCCCAAGAGGCTTTCTTCTCTTCATTTCATGCTTCCCAGTCCCTGAGCCTGGAGGACCCATACCCTCCGTTCTCCCCTTTCTTCTGGCTAAGATGAGCCACATGTTGTTTGTTTGCTAGTTTTTTCAGCATTCACACACACACACTGAACTTATGGGCTGGGACATCCTTGGGGCTGCAGATCAGGGAGCCTCCTAGTCCCAAAACTTCAAATCAAGTGTGGGGGTTTAGGTTCAGGAACCAAGAGACCTCGTGCTCGAATCCACTTGGCCACTAGCCACCGTACACCTCAGCAAGTTACCCCACCTTAGTATTTTGCAAAGCATCAAATAAAACCAATGAAAGTCTGGAATGTTTCACAACTGGGACAATCCCTGAGCCATTTTTTAATCTCTAGCACTTAGCAGCTGCTCAATAAAAAGCTGTGGAATTAATGCAGTAATAAAATGCCGGAACTGCCGGTCTGAAGGAAACTCTCCTTAAGAATCAGAGGCTGGGACACAGTCTTCAACAATTTTGAATCAACTGGATATTTAAAAAGTAAATTGCAGTATGAGGCTATGCATCTTCCTTTTCCCTGCAGGTCATTTTCTTGACAAACAGTGGTTCAGAAGCCAACGACCTAGCCATGCTGATGGCCAGAGCACATTCAAAGAACACAGACATCATTTCTTTCAGGTAAGCACACCTTGGACTATCCAACTCTAATGACATTGACTTGCCCCGATACTGAATGTCTAGCTTTAAAATAGAGCATGGAGGGGCTTTCCCCGGGGTATGTTTCTAATTTTAGGTTTTAGGGCAAGATCAGTCAGGTGAGTTTTATGACCGGATGACCCTATCCAAATTGACCTGATCCAAGGTAGGGGTTCCTGTCTGGGGTAACAAACAGCATGAGAGCCTGGTAATGTCACAGATGTCCTATGGAACTGAAGGTCACATCGCAGCTTTCTGACTTTGAAGATGTGCTTTGGTTATGACGTATGCCAAGTGGGGAGTTACTGGTCTTCACCCACAGAAGCTCCAGACTCCACCACAGGACACTGGGCCCCATGACCTCTGCTAATGATAAGGAGCCAGACACGCGTTCCCAGTGCCAGCTGCACCAGTTTCCACCTTTTATTCTTGTTGAGTTCAGAGCATGCGCATCTAACCCTGCATATTTCTGCTCCTTTGGGTGACTTTTGAGAATTGATCATTTACTAGGTTAATTAAACCCTTGATGCTAAATTATTAGCATTAAAAATAATAGAAAATTACCCTGGCTGGTGTGGCTCAGTTGGTTAGTCATCATAGCATGCACGGAAGGGTTGCTGGTTCAATTCCCGGTCAGGGCACATGCCCAGGCTGCAGGCTCGATCCCTCTCCCTTCCTCTATCTCCAAAAATCTATTTTAAAAATCTTTTAAAAAAAATAAAAATAATAGAAAACTAAGAATTTTTCTTACAGTTGCCTCACTCAGATCATTTTATACAGCACATTTAAACACTCTTATAATAAGGTTTGTGTAAAAGACAGGAGTGAGTTATAGTAAAAGTTGATGGAATGCAGAAATAGTCCCATTCTTTCACCTGTGTTGCCATAATTTCTGCCTAGATTTGAGAGAGGATTTGGCTTCTGCACAATTTGATTACCAAAGCACACCCAATACTGTACATCCCATGTAAAACGCACACAGAGTGACTGCAGGCATGAGCAAACACTTGTTATCAAAGACATATGACTATGAAGAATTATGGTTGATATTTTACCTAAATAAACATTCCAGAGGATGTATGTCCAGGTAAGTATTAATCTATTCAAAGCAGTCATGGTGCCACTAGGGTTCAACATGTGTTTGTGTCTCCTCTTTCAAGACAGATGACCAACCTATTACATAGTCTTAATTCATAGTCCTAACTCTGCGATTTGAGTGATTTTGATTTGGGAAATTGCCCAACCTCATTTGAAGCCAACATTGATGAATAGGATGATTTATACTAAATAAGACTGTTTCAGGTTCAAGAAAAAGCAAAACCCATATTTCTTCTATGTCAAATCAGGTGGCTTTTAAGGCACTTCAAGAGGGGTCCCCAAAGGTGTTGAGCAACAGCCACATTGCAGGAAGAAATATTTGGCTTCCTGGGGTGACTATTTTGAAGACAAATACTCATTGGATATACCATTTCTGTCTTGCTGCTAAAAGATGAGTCTCACTACTTTAGAGTAACAGAGTAGGGCAGATGCTAGGGTCAGAGTTCTTGGCTAGATGGTCTCCAAAATTCCTTCCACAATTTCAAAACTATGACACCAGCAGGAAAGATAAATAAGTCAAGTTGCCTGACATAGGCTTAGAAAACTTCTCAGAAACGACTGGAGTTGCATGTTGACTGTGTTCCATTTCATTCCGTGGCCTCCGTGGGTTTTCTCTGTTGTCCTACCCCGTGTTCCCCAGAAGTCAAAGGACAATGAACTTGACTCCGTCCGCCCACGGTTTTTTCTCTGCAGAGGAGCCTACCATGGATGCAGTCCTTACACACTTGGCTTGTCAAACGTAGGGCCGTTCAAGATGACACTCCCCGGTGGGGTGGGCTGCCAATCAGTGAGTTTTGAGATTTTTGTCTTATTTCTCTAAAGGCTGCTGGGTACATGGAACAATTGATCGGATTTTCCAGGTATTCGTCTTAGAAACTAATATAAAACCTATCATTAACCAGGCACTCAATTTAACTTAATTGTATTGAAGACCATTGGGGGGAGAATGTTTCTTAGAAAGGCCTTCAGAGTCTGAGTAATAATTAATAATAGGGTTGTTGTTTTTTTTTATTTGTTTTGCTCTTAAATAAAATCAAGTAAATTTCAATAAATGCATTGAAATTAGTTCTCAAAGCTTTGAATGCATAAAATGTCAATAGGCTATAAAGTCACCCTTGCCCCCACCTTTTTAGCATCAGATACCTAGTTATTTTTATTCTTTAAGGTGCCCTTAACCACCAAACCCTTGAGCAAGCTGCTTCCAGGCTAACTTTGGAATCATTTTCCTTTGTAGAGTGCCCACACAACTATTTCTAAGAAAAAAAAATTATCTCTTCAAAGCAGAAGGTTAGGTTTCCATCCTAAGTGGGAGAAGAATCTCAATATTAAATTAAGGGACCCTCTTGCCTTGATTGGTACCATATGGTTCCCCAAATTGGCTGTCTTCTGATCATGTTTCGCCAAACTTCTTCTTTTGTCATTTGCAGACAATGTGCCCAGATGTTTTCCGTGGCCCTTGGGGAGGAAGCCACTGTCGAGATTCTCCAGTACAAACAATTAGGAAATGCAGCTGTGCACCAGGTCCCACGGGGTGGGGAGGGAGGTACCTGGTGGAAGGTCAGGAGGGATAAGGAACTTGGAGAAAGGGTGATGCATTCCTGGGGGAAAGTGGGAAAGGAAACAAAACTAGAAAGCAACACCTTGTTGAATCATTTCTCATGCCTGCTACTACTGTACTACCTGGCTGTTAGGAAACATACCTCATGCTACCAAAGCTAAGCTAAAAACAGACTATCAGCTGGTAGTTAATTAAAGAGCTCTATTAGTTCTATTAGCAATAGCTCTGCTATTGATCTTAAAAGAAAAGAAGGTTTCCAATTTCCAATGGAAACTCCCCAGGGACCCAGAATGCCAGCCAAAATGAGAGCATCTGGCAAAACATAAGGCCATTCCTGAAGGCTGCTGACATCTCTTGCAAATGTTTTGAAGGCATTCTCACAAGGAAAACTTCTGTTTATCAAATGCATTTTTATTTGCATTCTTTATATAAGGGAGTGGAGGCATGGAAATAGTATCTGTTCTTTGCTAATCACCAAGTCCCACCTGGTATTTGTCATTATCATTTTTAACCTTTTCAATACCTGCTCCTAAGTAGTGCTGAAGGAAAGAACGAGATGCTCCAGCCAAATGAGCTTAAATAGAATAGTAAGCGTCACTGAGTTGAGAGAATGAGTGCAAATGGAAGTCTTTAAAGTCAGCTTTGAACGGAAGAATATTCACAGTCATCTTAAAATTCAGATGGGATAAGGCAGATGGAGATAGAAAGATGAAAGAATGAACGTTGGAACAAGATGTCATGGTTGCAGAACTTAAAACCATAAAGAAAATTGCAGCTGTCATTCAACTCTTTAGAGATGAAGAAACCCAAGTCCACACCTAGGAAGCAGGAGAGCTAGGACTTGGCCCCAAGTCTTCTGACTCCAAAGCCAGTGCTCCCAACCTATGACCACCCTTGGTCACACTGATGTCTCAGGAGGATGAAACCAGGCTTTTAAATAACTCCTGTTCTGCTGGCCAGGATTGAAGAGACACATGAAGTCAGGAGACCTGCATCCCACTCTCAGCCCAACCATGGGTCAACTATGAGAAAGAGCTCCGTCTTTTGCTTCAGTTTTTTCATTTGTAAGATGGAGATAAGAATACCTGCCTCCCTGACCTTTTATCCTAGGGCTTCGTGAGATCAAGGCAAGAGAGCTTTTTGTAGAGGAAGGCTGTAATAGCAATGCCAAGTACAACTATACCTGTATCTCTTATCTGTATGGCATCAAGAACCAAACTCACTTGGGTGCACCTCACAGACCTCGATATGACTGCAAAACCATCAGCACAGAGCCTAGTAGGCAGAAGCATGCAAGAGATGGCCATTTCCTTCCTTCTCTACTCTGTGTCCCCTCTGTCTCTTCCCTCTTTGAGGTCTTCTCCTCTGCCTTAGGCCAACTGGAAAATACCAGAACCCCATGGTCATCTCTCTAGTGACAACTGGAGGCTAAACGATAGTGACAGATGTTCATTTCTGCTTCTCTAAACTGTTGTCTTTGGCATATCTGAAACCAGCTGTTTTCTTAACTCATATTTTCAAGAGACAAGGCTGACAGCATATCTTAAAACAGAATTGGAATACAAAAAGGGACTCCATCTTCCTCTAGTGCTTTTAGGACCTGAGAAGTGTTGGTCTTTGCTGTAAAAAGGTTTCTTAATACATGTTTACACAAGCATTCCAACACATAAAGTACTTTGGGTTTAGAAGGTTCCCAGTGTTGGATTCCTCTTAGGGTTCATTCAGGTGCCAATCTGGGGAGAAGATTTTTCGCCTCAGAAATATGCCGTCACTCCCCACATGGCATAAGCAGCGGTCCCTTTGGGGACCCTAATGCAGGTGGTTATGTGGTAGATTTCATTATCTTCCTTCAGCCCCTCCTCAGGAACTTTTCTTCCCAAGTGTTCATTCCAGGCCCTGAATTTCAGATGTAACCTGTGATGAAATTCACTTGTCAATACCCACTGCCCCGCCCCAATGTCCCCAACCTGGTACTGATCATGTCGTTCTTCTTCACCTTTACAAGACAAGTTTTGTTTTCCTTAATTGCTTTTTTTCTTTCTTGGCTCTTCACGCTGCTTAACTTTTTCTACACCACTTGCAAAAGAAGAACTGTTCCTTCTCCACCCTGTTGCTTGGATGGCATCCTCTCCCCAGGCCTTGACGTTGTCATGGTGACAACACTGCACCAAGTCTCCCTCCAGAGGCAGCCTGACCTGGAGCTACAGCAATGAGCCAGTGAAATCAATGTGAAATGAAGTAAAATGCTGATGACAGTGGATGACCCCTCTCATCACAGAACTTGTGGGCAGTGGGGGGAAATCATGAAAGGTCTGGCACAGATTCAAGCAAAGCCTTCTCTGTGTCTGGTTTTGTCCAAATGTAAGCCATTGGGGTTGATTTTACTCTACCCTTTGATTTCTCCAGTTATCCATGGGCTTGCTAAATTTCTAAATTATATCTTTTGTACACATGTCATCAATCCTTCAGGGTCATCCTAAACTGTTTTCTCTTCCTTTCTTAAAAATAGGAAATTTCAATCCCTAGAGGCACAGATTTATTTGTCTACTGTATCCTGCCCGGATATCCTTTTTATCACCTCCTTCTTCACACCCCAACCCCCAACTCTAATTAACCAAAGATATCAGGTACTTCTGTCAAGCAAACTTTCCCAAAGATCACCTGTAGCCTAAAATGTATGTTCAGGGCTGGGTAGTGTTTTTCCCATTTTTTAATGAAGAACTGGGGTATGAAGTAGATTTCTGCTTCAGTCTTGAGGGCTATGACTGAAGGTTTCCATTCCTCATCTCTGGCGTCCAGGAGACAGGGCTGCAGCCATGCCTCTAAGCAAGTGTTAGGGTGGTGGGGGTGCCTCGTCTTCCAGACTCTTTTCACTGTCCTTCCATCACATCCACATCTCCCTTTTGATGCCTCCTGCTGTCCGTGGGTATGGGTTTAAGTTCAAAGACTCTGTGGTGCTGTTTAGAACCAAATTATGAGTGTGAATTCGGAAGGTTCAGTCATGCATGGATGCATCCGTCTGGACCTCTGCTCTTCCAGAGGGGAGAGCTTCCTCCCCACGACAATGGATGGAAGTTTATCCGGCTCTAGCACATTCCTCTTTAGACTAAATTGTAATTGTTCTATAAACATATTTACTAACTCTGAAGACTGAGACACTTCGTAGCTTTAAAATTGTATATCAACTTAAGTGTCAATAAAAGATACACAGAGTTATTTTCAGATAGATTAAACCCACACTCCAATTACATTTGAATTAAATCTATCCGGTTAAGAGGATGGGTCTCCTTAGGTGAAACAGCCATCTATGCCAGACTCAATGATACTTCAGAGCATTTCTTCCCAAGACAGCAAGGACTGAAGTGGTTTGTTTATGCCTTTGTGGTTACCTTAGTCTTGCTGCCTGAGTCAAAGTACAAGTCGTTCTGACAGAATGTTCCCCCTTCAGGAATCAGCATCCTCATATTCCGGTTTACTGTATTCCGAGGGACGTAGTCAATGTACTCATCCTCTCTTCTTTCTCCAGTTTCCCCCAGTCTTCTAGATGCCATTCACATGTTCGAATACTGTGGGGCTTTTTGTTTATTTGTTTGTTATTTGCAGACTGCTGCCAAGCTAAAGACCAATACATTGAACAGTTCAAAGATACTCTGAGCACTTCTGTGGCCAAATCAATTGCTGGATTTTTTGCAGAACCAATTCAAGTGAGTATATTAGCCTGAGACATTTAACTGACTTATAAGTTATCAGAGTTCTAACTCATGCATTCTGGAGAATTTTAAAATAACTTAACCATTGCTGTGTCCCTCTCCAACATCAATTCATTCTCTTGGTCCCCTTGAAAAAAAAGAAAGAAAGCCCCTGATTTTTGATTGACTTATAAACATATCATCCTCTGAATTCCTGGACTGAACAGATAGATAGATGGAACTATTAAATTCCTAATATTCTGAAGGAAAGAAAACCCCAGCAATGTTTAGTTGCTTGATACCTACACTGTTAGGGGAAGCCTTTCTACCAGGTGGGGCAAAAGTAGGTTTACAGTGGTTCATATGGAAAATAATACAATAATTAATAAATAATAATACAAGAATAAACTGTCTCACATACTCACAACTGTAAACCTACTTTTGCCCACCCTGCATAATCTTGCTAAATCCCCTTAATCCACTTTTATTCTAATCTCAAGAAAGCATACATTGGCATCCTTTCCCAGGAGGTACGGCATAAGGATAGTGGCCCCTCTTTTCACCCATAGTCGAAACAATTCTAGAGACTATTTCAGAATTTGCTGGAATTGCAATTCTGGTCAAAAAGGCAGAGCAGGTAAACACTGTGCTCGCCTCCTCCCATGACCACATCGAAATTACAGCTAAACTGTAGAGCAACCAACCAGGAGAACCATCGGAAGACTATCCGAACAGAAGTGCTGTAACTAAGGATATAAAGAAGAAACCACGTCCAGACTGAAAAGAAACCTGAGTGTAAAAAAATTGCTAGTATTAGCAACGATGATAACCGATCTTTTTTTTAATACTTTCAAAGGGCTGTGCTGTTGTTACAGGTCTCCTTGGTTTGGTCTCTTGCAGGGGGTGAATGGGGTTGTTCAGTACCCCAAGGGGTTTCTCCAGGAAGCCTTCGAGCTGGTGCGCGAGCGAGGAGGCGTATGCATTGCAGACGAAGTGAGTTAATCTCATAACCAGGTCTTCATCAAGTAGTTTCTGCCAACATAGTACTAACCAGCCTGGCAGCATTCGCCTTACCTTAATAACAAAACCTGTTTGGAAATGATATTTAATAAAGAAAAAAATTCAGCCTCTAAGTTAGAAGAGGGCCACCGTTGTGGATATTCAAAAAACAGCCCCCCCCCCAAAAAAAAAAAAATTCTACAATAGCTTGAGTTAAGAAGGCATTGTTGAAATAGCTACAGTCCCTCCAAGGGGACAACTTTGAAAGGAATAGAAATTGACACTGTGAGCCCTAGCCTGTGTGTTTTTAAAAGTGATCAATTTACTTCTAATCACACCTCGTATGAGAGTGTCAGAAAAGCAGCCTTTTGCCTACTGAGGATCGCAGCGGGGATCACAGGCCAGAGGGTGGCGCCCGGCCCCCAGAAGGGCTCCTGCATCCCACCCTCCTAGGATGGGAGCGCCACCAAGAGCGTGGAGAACTCGTCTGTTTCACAAGGTTTCAGATCTGCGCCGGTGCCTGAACCATTCTCCTCAACTAAACAACCCATAGCAGACGTTGGGCTCCCCTTCAAAAGAATTTTTTTTTTTTTTTTTTGCACTTTCTACATGTGCAGCTAGGTCTCTCCAGGGGGACTGGGTGACACCCGCCCCCAGGGTACTGCACGTGGAAGGATGCACGAGCCAGCCCCTCCTCCACACCCCTCCTCCCTTCCCCAACCTGCGGGTACAAGTTTAGGGATCGTCAACTAATCAAAGTTCTAGTGAAGAAAGTTAATCTGTTATGGAAAGGAAGGAGAAAAATATATTCCGTGGGTTTACCATTAGCTACCTCCGCGCGAAGAGCAAACTTCCACCTTCGGGAGCAGCGCGAACTGAAGCTGCCGCCGTGGGCTAGTTGGAGGGAAGGTGTGCTGAAGGCAAAGAAAACATGGATTCTGGAATTTTCTAAGCTATGTGGTTGTGTCGCTTCCAAGAACGTAACTGGAAAATGTCTAACACAAGGTGACCTTAAGAAGGACAGTCCTCATAACCAGGAAAGCGCAGCAGAGCCAGAACTCTCTGGGCACGTCCTACCTGCCGGGCGCTGCTGGTGATTGATGCTTTGCATGCTGGTGATGCTTTGCATGCTGGTGCTCACAGCAGTTCTAGAAGGTGCCTCCCACTGTTCCTTAGGTGTCTGAATTGAAGTCTAGTGTGGTTAAATCATCTGTCATTGTCATGCAGTTAGTAGGGATGGAGCCAGAAATCAAACCCAGGCTCCGAGACCACAGCAGCCACTGGACCAAGCTGCCTCTCACTGAGAGAACAGCGGTGCCCAAGGCAAAGGATGGCAGAAAAAGAGGGAGCAGGGCCCGGAAAGCCTGGGTGCGGGGCCAGTGTTGCTACCGAGTGAGCTTACACAACTCATCTGAAGTAGCTAGCCTTGGTCTTCTCTTCCTTAAAATGAGGAATTTGGAACCAAAGGTAGAGCATTGGCCACCCTCTAGGGCCGACTGGGCAGCCAGCCTTTGCTGGTCTGGCGTGGACTAAGTTTAGATCTGAAATGCACGGCTTTTAGGCAGGGTGTGCACATAGTCCCCTCACATAGTCCCCTCCCGCCCACTGTCGGAGACCCAGCGGCCTCTTGCGCTCGTCATGCTCGTCACCCCAAAGCATGTGAGTGTGTGAACTTTAGAATGAGTCATTTCCGTCCTACTGAAAGATTCGTGAGACTGATACTTCCTAGGTGACTAAGTATGGTTTACTGTCCTACCTAGTGTCATGCATTGTCCATGCAATCTGATTTTCCACCATTTATTTGTGATGCTTAAATAGATGGAGTGAAAAATGAAGGCAGGAAGACAAAATGAATGGATTTTCCACAGCTCTTCCTCCATAATCTCATTTGGGTAAATACATGAGCTTGCCCAGAGGCTCATAACTAGGAAGTGGGAGACCCCCAGACTCAAGCCCAGGTCTGCCTGACTCCTGTGTCTAAACTCTTCTCCTATGTGTTTGCCACCATGTAATTCTAAGCCCTGACGTCTGCCTTTGCTGCAGCACCCTGGAGAGCGCAGGAGAGAGAGGAAGGGAGCCTGGGAAGGAAGCTCTTCCAAGCGCATTTCAGACTCAGCAGCTCCACACCCTGTCCCTGGCCTTCAATGTGTGTATGTGTAGAGAGACTGAGACAGACAGACAGACCAAGTGACTGAGAGCCAGAAAGAGATCAAGGAACCTTGTCCAGAAAGGCTCTGGCAGAGAGTTGCATGGCACTGTTGGTGTGGCTTCATTCAAGTAGGCTCTTCTGCCTCTGTTCATTCTACAAACTGTCTACTTCCATCAGGCACTCTGCCAGGTGTTCTGCATAAAGAGAGGAATGAGGTACAGCCCTGTCATCAGACAGGTGCACTGGTGGTGACTGTCTAAGGTGAGAGGTTTTGATGGCAGCATGCCCACGTGCCTTGATTGGGGGCCCTACTGGGGCTCGGGAAAATCTGCCTAGACCAGATGATGATGATGGGGCTGTGCTTTGAAGGACAGGAGGAACTGGGGAGATGCCAAAGCAGGGAGAGGGTCTTCTAGGAAAAGGGACACCATGAACAAGACAACTAAGGTCAACTTTCAATTCTGGGTTAAGTGGCTCGGCTGGGTCCTCCTCCTGACAAATTCTCAGGAAGTAAAGGAGATCACAGGGAAGAGGATGCCCGTCCTATCTGAGCCAGGTGTCAGGTGGCCCAGCCCCCATGCACGTCCTGAAGTCCTGCCCCATCCAGCCAGGGACAGGTGCTGCTCTTCCCCCTGCTGCCTTGCACACAGGACCTCATTAGGGATTGCTAGGTCATAGTGACCCTTTCCCTGGGCCTCCTTTGTGTGGTCCTCACAGCAGCCCCGTGATACATTGCTATCCGTATTTCTACTTGACGGAGTCAACACGGGTACACAGTGACTTAAGAGACATATCGGGAATCACACACAGCTAGTAAATGGCTTTTGGTGCCTAAAAGTTCAGTCACAGATTGTTTTGTCAATAATAGTACAAAAATGGTGATGACCACAGCTGGCAATAATGACATTGAGGAGGAGAGCCCAGGAAGGAGAGGGAGGAGAGAGGGAGAAGTAAGGGAAGAGAGAGGAAGAGGAGGAAAGTGAAGAGATCAGAGTCAGAAAAACCAGCATTTCTTTAAGGTTTCCAGTGATTTTGAATTTGCTTCCCTCAGGTGCAGACAGGATTCGGAAGGCTGGGCTCTCACTTCTGGGGCTTTGAAACTCACGGCGTCCTGCCAGACATCATCACCATGGCTAAAGGAATTGGGAATGGCTTTCCCATGGCCGCAGTCGTGACAACGCCAGGTAGGACCCGGGGGCAGTCTGTGGCTGCTGCTGGGCCCCCTGAATCAGCGATGGTAGGAAACCCCCACATGCATTGGAATGTGTATGGGTTGGAGACAGTGATGGAGACTACAGATGCATTTCCCAAGCAAAAAAAAAGGAACAGTCTGTCTGCCAGATCATGGACCAGATGCAAGAAACCCTTCTGCTCTTGTAGTAGGAAGGACTGATTCTTCTGCCTCCACAATGAAATGCAGGGTTCAGTCACACTGACAAGGTACAGGAAAATGTGCCACAAAAACAAGACCAACCCGAGATCCTTGTTAACCAACCTGAAACTTCCAAGGATTCCTGTTCTGGAAGGAAACTCTTACTTGGCCTCGCCGCACCCAGAAGCTATAGGTTCAAGGTCCAGAGTGACACAGGTGTCTGTCGATGTCTCATCCACAAAACAGCCAAATGTAGTACAGTCTCCCTTAGCCAGAACATTAGAATTAACTGAATTCTTCATTTTAGTGAGGTTTTACAGAAAATAATTTTTATGAAATTCCCAAAATTATTTCATTTGTTTTTCCTGCACTTATGAGGCACCGAAGGGTACTTAAGTACCTTGTGATAGCTCAGCGTTTTTATTAAATGACTTAAGGTACAAAAAATATGGATGTAGAAGGTCAAGTATAATGAACTGAATATATACTCACCCTGAAACAATCCAAAAATTAGGTTACTAAATCCTTGATGTGAGGGTTTTTTTCCTTGTCAGTCCCAAAAGTGAAAGCCAAAAAAAGGTTTTATTAATGAAGGTTCCAGCCCAGCCAGTGTGGCTCAGGGGTTGAGCGTTGACCCATGCACCAAGAGGTCACCAGTTCGATTCCTGGTCAGGGCACATGCCCAGGTTGGAGGCTTGATCCCCAGTAGGGGGTGTGCAGGAGGCAGCCGATCGATGTTTCTCTCTCACATCAATGTTTCTAACTCTCTCTCCCTCTCCCTAACTCTGTTAAAATCAATGACATTGTTTTTCATGAAGGTTCCAAGTAAGTTTCCATAAATCAAGTTTTAAGGTACTTTTCAGTTCACACAACACACTGAAGACTTTGTTATCCAACTTCTCATTGAGTGAAGAAGCTATTTTTCCTCATCTGCCCTATTAGTCAGCCAGGGTTACCGTAACAAGAGACATTCGTCTTCTCACAGTGCTCAAGACCAGAAGTCCAAGGTCAAGACGCCAGCAGAGTTCGTGTCTGCCGGGATCTCCCTGGCAGATGGCCGCCTTGTTGCTCTGTCCTCACCTGTCCTTTCTGACAGAAAGCGAGAGAGCTCTGTTGTCTTCTTCTGAGGATACCAGTCCTGTTGGATTAGGACCTACTCCTATAACCTCATTTAACCTCAGTGACTTCCCTAAAGGCCCTACCTACAAATGCAGCCACGCTGTGGGTTAGGGCTTCAACATATGGACTTAGGTGGGGGGCCTCAATTCCATCCGTAACATCTACTATCTGGTGAGTGAAGAATGAATCGGATATGATGTCATTGATGACATGATTCAAATGTTGTGAAGGGAGATTATAGATAGGAATGCATCCCCCTTTACCCACCTTTACTTTCTCCCCCCAGAGATTGCCAAGTCTCTGGCTAAATGCGTGTTGCACTTCAACACCTTCGGAGGGAACCCCATGGCCTGTTCCATTGCATCAGCCGTGCTTGAGGTACGTTCCAGCAGCGATCATCGATCGTGTCACAACATGACTCCGTCAAAGCCACACACACATCCTCCTAACTCTATCACATCACACTGTGGAGAGGAGAGTTCATTACTAGTTTATGAATTAAAGTTCGATTCCCAATTATTATCCTGATACCTGCCCTTTTTTAAAACGATCTAGTTTTGGTGCTCAAAGTATTGAATGAGAAATATGTAACATGCATGGGAGATGTAAGCATTCCTCTAGCTAGATGGTAGCACTGAAATCTCTTTGTTATCTGAGTGGTGTTTTATGGATAGTTACCAACTGCTACCTTCAATTTCAGTGTAATTTTGACTCTTTTTTATGTATTTTCTTGCTTTTTTTTTTTTTTTCCTGTACTTTCCTAAGTTAAAAGGCTACAGAGGAACTGAGTGCTCTGTGATTGTGATCAGGTAATTCAGCGATTGTTAGCCCCACTCCATTGAGTTAGCCCTGGAGTTGCATCTCTAGGAAAATATTTTTTTTAATGTCCTTGTTAACATGCATGAGAGCATTCGCTTAAATACAATAAATATTTCTGAAAGAATGTTCGAGAAATTAATAACAGTTGTTTGTGGGAGGGGAGACTTGACAGCTGGGGGATGGGTCAGCAAAGCGGTTTCTATTACATACACTTTTATACTTTCTGATTTTTGAGTGAGACACATTGTTCTCCTATTCAAAAACTTAAGTTTAAAAGTATTTTTAAATAAAAGAAAAACAAGTAAGTAGAGCTGTCCTTGCTAATTAAAAAGTACCTTCAACTATGATTAAATCATGAAATGAGCAAGTATGGGTCGGGTATGTTATATGTTTCATTTTGTAGACATTGCCAACTTTTCCTTAAGGTGCCATGTCATGTCAACCAATTTAGAAAGTAGAGAGGACTCAGGTGAACAGATGGGTCTTAAAAACTGGTTTCCCTGGAGTCATGCAATTATCACCAGTGAAATATCAACGCAGTATATTGCACATATCTAGTCAAGAATCACAGTCTTGCCCTGGCTGGTTTGGCTCAGCAATTAGAGCATCGGCCCACAGACCAAAGGGTCCCAGGTTTGATTTTTGGTCAAGAACACGTACCTGGGTTGCAGGTTCGATCCCAGTCCCATCAGGGTCATGCGGGAGGCAACCAATTGATTTGTCTCTCATATCGATGTTTCTCTCTCTCTCCCTCCCTTCCACTCTATGTAAAAAGCAATGGGAAAATATCCTCGGGAGATTAACAACAACAAAATAAAGAATCAGTAGGTGAAAATCCTTTTGTATTTCAGATGCCCTGACTCTGGGCCACACAGGGCCCTGCTTAGCTCAGCTCAGAAGGCCAGGGCCCTGCAGTGATGTCCCTGCAGTGACAGCTTGTCTGGCTAGAGGCAGCCAGATGAAGGCCCACAAGCTCCCGGAAGGTGGGCGTCTGTGACCTTTCTTTCCTCAGAGTCCTTGTCTTTTCCCCATGGATCCCAGTTTTCAGCAAAGCCAGGCAATATTGAACTTCAGGATTATGGAATCTGGGTTACAGACTGCACTGAGACTTCTATTCTTTCCTAAATTCTCACCCACTCCTGAAGATGAGGAAGGATGGGGAAACTATCCCCTCTACCAGAGCTTTTGTCTCCTTACAGAAATCTCTGTAGTGCATGGTATGACCACACTAGACTTTGGTTCCCTTTGGTCAAGTTTCTGTAAAGAGGGTCGTGTACATTTACCTCTCCATGTTTCTCAGTCAATTTTAGAACTGTTTTTTTTTTTCCTTATTGATTTTAGGGAGAGAGGAAGTGAGAGGGAGAGAGAAATAGAAACATCGATGAGAGGGAACATCAACTGGCTGCCTCCTGCATGCCCCCCACTGGGGATCGGGCCCACAACCTGGGCATGTGTCCTGAGCGGGAATTGAACCAGCGACCTCTTGGTATATGGGTCGGCGCTCAACCACTGAGCCACACCAGCAGGACAATTTTAGAACTGTTTTAATACAAGAGCATTTGGGCTTTCTCTCAACAGGTGATTAAAGAAGAAAACCTACAGGAAAACAGTCGAGAAGTTGGCACGTACATGTTACTGAAGTTTGCTAAGCTGCGGGATGAATTTGAAATTATCGGAGACGTCCGAGGCAAAGGCCTCATGATGGGAATAGAAATGGTGAAGGATAAGGTAGGTTCTGATCTGCCACTCTCTCTGTGGCTTTTTGGAGCAGCAAGAGTCAGAGTAGCTGACTTCGGTCATTCTTGGGGAGGGGACCCACAAGGACAGCACGAGTGCTGAATATGGACAAAATGCTAGCAGGCCCTCAGGAGTTCTAGAGGGGTGAGGGTGGGGATTTGGAAAAGGGAACTGGTATTATTCTTGCCAGACAAGGAAAAGAACATCGGTGATAACTGAATATTTATCATTACAAATATGGGAAGAGTGGAAATTATTTGGGGAGAGGCAGGTGGTCCAGAGAGCTAGTGGAATTAAGGGAGAAGGGCTGGGAGAAGGTTGTGGTGATGGTTTGGGGTAAGGATGTTAAAGGGTGTGTGTGTGTGTGTGTGTGTGTGTGTGTGTGTGTGTGTGTGTGTATTTCAATCTCCAAAGTGAGTAGGGAGGAAAGTGACTTTCTGGCGATGTTCCCCACCGTCACAAACTCAACATGACAATAACTGAATTTAGCATTGTTTCCAAACCAGTTATTCCTCCCAAGTTCACTGTGTCTGTTTCTCACCCTCCACTCTTCTCCCAATTGCCCAGCCTCAATACCACCAAATAACCTGAGACTCCTTTCCCCATATGTCTAACGTCAAGTCTTGTTGACTGTTGCCCTGTCTCTCAAAGCCTTCCCTGCATTTCTGCTGCTGTCTCCATAGCCCATGTGAGTAGGAAACTGCCCACCACCATGAGAGCAAAGCCGAGATCCTCCAAGGAAAGCAATAGCAGGAGAATCATGGCCCGGGGAGGAATATTCAGACTGACCCCTTTACCCTAATTCTTGTCCACGGGCGTTCAGTTTTCCCCTACTTGACTTCTTGCTATTTGATCTAGTTTAGGAGAGTTGATGCTCAATTCTTTGCATCTTTAGACCAGACCGTGGATATAAGACTCTTCCATTGAAACCACAGAGCAGAGGCAGCACAAAGCAGGAATGTTTAAGCAATGTATTAAAGCTAAGGGAAGGACTTCCGGTCAGGATGGCGGCGTAGGTAATGTGGTATCGCCTCCTCCCACAACCACATCAAAATTACAACTAAACTACAACACAACCATCATTCAGAACTGCCTGACATTGAGCTGAATGGAAGTCCTACAACTCTGAAATTAAAGCAGCAGCCACATGGAGACTGGTAGGAGGGGTGGAGGCGGTCGGGCTGGTCCCACACCCACGTGTGCTGGATAAAAATCAGGAGTACACTTCAGCTGGGAAGGTCCTCCCTGAGGAGTGAGGGGTCCCTGTCCCACACCAGGCCCCCAACTCAGGATTCCAGTGCCAGGAAGGAAGTCCCCATCACTTCTGGCTGTAAAACCAGTGGGAACTGAGGCTGAGGGAGGCTGAGGCTGTGGGAGCCTCGGAAGCTCCTCTTAAAGGGCCCACGCATGGACTTACTCGGACTAGCTCTTTCTGAGATCCAGCGTGGGGGAGGCAGCTTGAAAAGCACCAGAGACATATAGAGAAGAACTGAGCTGTTTGGCCTCAGGTCAAGGGCTGGAGGGGCAGCTTTCTCCTGAACAGACGTGCTGGTGGAGGCCGTTGTTCCTTTGGTGAGCCCTTCCCTGGGGAGGCAGACAGCCGCCATATCTGGGACTCCAGCAACCTGGCTCACACTGTTTGTCCTGCCCTGGTGATTCCCTGAGGCCCTGCCCCACCCAACTTTTGGGCCCACCCAAGCTGTTTCCAAAGGTTTTACCATAGGATTGGCCTGTCTTGGATCCTACTTCAGAATTTCCTAAAATCTCTCAAACAAGCAGCATCTGGTCTCAGCGAGCCCCATACCTCTCATTAAGTGGCCCTGGACCTGGCACTAGAAGCAGCCAGCCTTGGTTCACAGCTTGGCTTTGCCTGGGCACCTCCAGTCCCAGCACAAGAAGCAGCTGTCTGAAGATCACTTTGCTTATACCGGGTGGCCCCAGGTGGAACACAGGTGGAGGCTGACCTTGCCCCAGAGCCAGAACACCCAGTGGACAGCTTCAGACCACACGGAAACACTACCACTCAACCACCTCCACAAGTGACACACTCAGTGAGTGGACTCAGTGGGTACCAGAGCCCTGATGAAGTAAGTCTTGCTCTGTGTGGTGGGCCCCTACACAGCTGATCCTCCAAGGTAGTCAGAGGCCAGTGGTCAGTGGGCACAGTCAGTCCTTGTAGCTAATCAGCCTGAGTAAATCCCTCCCACTGACATGCTAACAGCAATCAAGACTCAATTACAACAGAAGGGTGTACAGTCCACACTAGGGGTGCACCTCAAGGGCCCAGCTGGGGTGATCAGGGAGGCTGTGCCACTGGATCCTACAGGACACCTACAACAATAGGCCACCCTATGAAGCCTAGGAGACATAGCAACTCCACCTAATACATAGAAACAATCACAGGGAGGCAGCCAAAATGAAGAGACAAAGAAACATGTCCCAAATGAAAGAAAAGAACAAAACTCCGGGAAAAGAACTAAACAAAATGGAGATAAGCAATCAATCAGATGCAGAGGTCAAAACACAGGTTATAAGGTTTCTCAAGGAACTTGGTGAGACATTCAAGGGACTTAGTGAGACCTTCAAGGAACTTAGTGAGAACATCAACAACATCAAAAAGGACCAGTCAGAAATGAAGGAGGCACTAACTGAAATAAAGAATAATTACAGGGAATCAATAGTAGAGTAGGTAAAACCAAGAAGCAAACCATCGATTTGGAATATAACAAAGCAAAAAACATCCAATCAGAACAGCAAAAAGAAAAAAGAATCCAAAAAACTGAGGATAGTGTAAGGAGCCTCTGGGATAACTTCAAGAGAGCCAACATTCATATTATAGGGGTGCCAAAAGGAGAAGCAAGAGAGCAAGAAATTGAAAACCTGTTTGAAATAATAATGACAGAAAACTTCCCTAACTTGGTGAAGGAAACAGACATACAAGTCCAGGAAGCACAGAGAATCCCAAATAAGACGAATCCAAAGAGGTCCACACCAAGACACATCATCATCATCAAAATGCCAGTTTAAAGACAAAGAGAGAATCTTAAAAGCAGCAAGAGAAAAGCAGTCTGTTACCTACAAAGGAGATCCCATAAGACTGTCAGCTTATTTCTCAAAAGAAACTTTGCAGGCCAGAAAGGAGTGGCAAGAGATATTCAAGGTGATGTAGGTCAAGCAATGACCTACAACAAAGATTACTCTATCCTGCAAAGCTATCATTTAGAATCGAGGGACATATCAAGAGTTTCCCAGACAAGAAAAAGCTAAAAGAGTTCATCAGCACCAAACCAATATTATATGAAATGTTGAAGGGTCTTCTTGAAGGAGAAGAAGAACAAAAATATGAACAATAAAATGGCAATTAATACATATCTATCAACAATTGAATCTACAAACAAAATGAGCAAGCAGAACAGAAACAGACTCATAGATACAGAGAACATTTTGTTGCTTGCCAGATGGGCGGGGGCTGGAGGGATGGGTGAAAAAGATGAAGGAATTAAGAAGTACAAATTGGTTGTTAGACTGAGGAACCTCAAAGGGAAGGGGGGAAGGAGGGCAGGATGAGATAAACCAAAGAACTTCTATGCATATATGCATAAACATTGGACACCAACAATAGTGTGGGGAAGGCAGGAGGGGGACGGGATTGGGGAGGAGGGGGGGTCAATGTGGAAAAAAAGAGGAGGACATCTGTAATACATTCAACAATAAAGAGCCCTGGCCGGTTTGGCTCAGCAGTTAGAGCGTCGGCCTGCGGTCCAGAGAGACCCGGGTTTGGTTCCCGCTAGGGGCACGTGCCTCGGTTGCAGTTTGTCCCCGGCCCGGGTTGGGTCATGTGGGTGGCGGCCACTTGATGTGTCCCTTTCACATCGATGTTTCTCTCTCTCTCTCTTCCTCTCTCTCCCTCCCACTCTATCTGAACAAAAAATGGGAAAATGTCCTCGGGTGAGGATAAAAAAAAATTTTTTTTTAAACAATAAAGATGAGTTAAAAGTAATAATAAAGCTAAGGGAAGACTACAGGAAAAAAAGAGGAATATGAGAGACTAGGCCACAAGCCGCACATACTTGCCTTCCACGCGTGGTCCAGTCAAGGGCTGCTTTAAGGCCCAGAAGAGTCCATCCAAGTCCCCAGCTCAGAAGCTCCCTCCGAGACTGTGGACTCCTCAAAGTCCAGACTCCAAAGAGGAAAGCCCAGCAAATGAGGAGGGTTTCCTCCCCTTCCTACTGGAACAAACCCAACTTGGCATGCTCAAGGACAGGTGGATAAAGATGCTCCTTAGAACTTGGCTGGTCCTGGTAAAACATCAGAATCCTCCCAAAGGGTGCATGATGACATCTTAGGATCAGTGAGAAAATCCTAGTCTCTTCCCCCATCCCAGGTCCCCCATTATCTAGTAGTCTGAAAGTTTGAAAATCCTTTTCCTTATCTTAAAGCTTTAAGACAGGCAAATATCTCTGGGAGGCCTTATTCCTCACCAGGAATGGAAGGTTGGGGGAACGAGTTGGATCAGGAGTTGAAGAAGGGGGATGGGTACTAAAGCCTAGTGGGAGGGTGGACAGGAAGCCCTGAGAAGAATGGAGCTGGGAGCTCTAGGGGGAGCCCTCCTCTATCTCTCGAGGATGGAAGGGGCTGGCCCACAAGCCAGGATCACGTCTTGGGCATCAGAGTCAGACCCGATGCTGATGCTCCTGTGGCTGCCCTACAAGGGAGGCCACAGCACTCGCGCTCAAGATGGGGGGATCACAGGGCGCTTACACTCACAGACTCAGGAGACAGGAGACACACAGAAAGGGGACAAGACCCCACCACGGTGTACCACAGGGGTGCTGGCCTGTCTGGACCCACAGGGAGGGACCAACTTCAGATGCCCAGCGCCCTGAAATGGCCTCCTAGCTCCCCAAGCGCTTACTTTTCCTAAACCTGGAGGATTCAGTCTTGAGGGGAAAAGAGCAAATTTCACACGCAGGGAAGATGAGGACGAACGGGGCCATCCCAGCTGCCCAGGCCGTGTTGCAGCCCAGGGAGAGCTTGGTTGTTCATGTCCTTGTGCAAATTCTGAGCCATTTCCTGGACTTTGAAATGAGCTCCCTACATGGGAAGAGCAGAGTGAAGGGTCAAGGAGAATGTCCACGCGAATAAAGCCAACTGCAAATTCAGCTGGTGAAGAGCCAAGCGCACAGAGCTGTAGCAGAGCCAGGCTTTGCTGGCTGTCTGCATCCAACTGCGCTGGTCTTTGGGAATTTGGAAATGACTTGGGATAAAAACAAATATTGAATATGATTAATATTTAATAACACCCCAAAAGTTCAGTCCAGCAATGAACAGCTTTATTCAATTACAGGGGGAGTGAGAGATTAAGAAGGAGCAAAGAAAACTGGTTACTTGACTTGCTTTTTTTCCCTTCTGGAAATAATGTCTTTAACCATTCAAACACCAAATAGAAAATATTTTTTAAATGTATTTACAGATGAGCCTGGCCAGTATGGCTCAGTGGTTGAGTATCGACCCATGCACCAAGAGGTTACCAGCTCGATTCCCAGTCAGGGCACATGCCCAGGTTGTGGGCCAAATCCCCAGGCAGCCAATCGATGTGCTCTCTCATCGATGTTTCTATCTCTCTCTCCCTCTCCCTTCTTCTCTCTCTAAAAAAAAAAAAAAAATCAATAAAGAAAAAAAATTTTTAATGTGTTTACAGATAAGCCGCCAGCCTCTTCCCCGTGAAGAAGTAAATCAAATCCACGAGGACTGCAGGCACATGGGACTTCTAATTGGCAGAGGTGGCATTTTTTCTCAGGTAGGAGAAAGGCTGGTGTTTACCTGTCACTTCAGGTAGGCATTTCCCTGATGTCCCAGTGCTGGTCACCTTTCTAAAGGAGTATGCTAGGGGACCCAGCCCCACTTCTTCTAGGCGTATTGCTCAGATATTTTCAAAAGAAAGTGGCAGTGAAGCCTTGGGGTCACTAGGGGGCGCTGTGTTCAAATGGTTTGGTTATCGCGGTTGTGGGAGGAATAGATAGAGGACAGCCTAACAGGCATACACGACATGTACATACAAACCAAGGATTTACATCATAGGTCACAGTAAAGTCATAACAGTCATGCAGTAAACATTTTGTCTCATACATGACTTCACTGTAACCTGTAAAAGCGATCCTGATTGCTCTTAACTGAGCCCTGGGCTCTGACTTTTCGAACCCTAAACCTGCTAAGACTTGGTGGCCCCTGTGGCCAGGAGCAACCTAACAGCACTGGCAAGCCCGGGTGACCTGCAGGAGAGGGGTGGGGACTACCCAGGCCGGGACCCTAAGACAGAACTCAAAATCCCACTCCCGGTGCCCTTCACCCTCAGGCTGGGAGGTGCAGACACCAAGCTCCGGGCTCCCTGGCTGGAGAGCCAAGGTGCAGCCCCACGGTCAGCACTGGTGTGGCCCCGCCCAGTGGACGGGCTTCTGCTGCTGGCAAAGCAGTCTGCCCTAGATCCCTCCACAGCAGGACCCTCACCAGGGATGGCTCTGGGGCGGATCTAAGATCTAGCGTAACTTGTGCCCCTCCCCTAATTTGTTCCTGCCCTTGATCCTCTTTCTTTTCCATTTTAGACATCAGTCATTTTTCCCAGCTTCCCACTCCATTCCTGCCTCTCACTCTATGTCGGTGAACTCTTGCCTCATACTTCTCAGAGGAAATGGAAGCTACTAGGCAAGATCCCTACATAAACTTGTCTGTCCCCACATCCATTTCTTACCACCTTTCCTGAAGGTTCAGAGAGGGAGGTGTCACTCCTGCTCAGACCTGGGTCCCCACCCAGGCTCTTGTCCCTCCGCACCTTGTGTCTGCACCTTTTCCTTTTCCTCAGCTTCTGCTCAGCCCACAAACAGATGGGCTTAGAGTTCTCCCAGCCCAGGCTGAAGCGTGCATACATGACCCGCATGAGCACTTGTGCTGGGACGGGCTTGGTGAGTTTTTTCTAATCCTGATCACAAATATTTCTCTGCACAAATCAAACAGTCACAATTTAAAATTCTAAGACGTGCAACTTGCAAAGACATACAAGGAATTGCTTACTTGCTTCGTTATTCCTTAGCTATCCGGCAAACACCTGCAGAGCGGCGGTCGCTATGCCCGCTACTAAAGCTGAAAGGATGAATAAGCTCTGGCCCCTCCCTGCATGGGGCTGGTGGGAAAGAAAGCCATATAAACAGGAAATTACAATACAATGTAGTAAACTCATCAATAGCTATAGAAAGGAGTGTTATAGGAGGAAAGAGAAGGGACTCCTAGGCCACCTTTCTGGCTAGGTTGAGCCTTAAACGGTGGGATAAACACTCAAAGCGCAGAGTGCAAAGAGCTACATGCTGATAATAGGAAGAAGCCTGTTTGTCAGGTTCTGGTCTAAACACTGTGCATGTCTTGACTCATTTAATGTTCTCAAGAAGCTCATGGAATAAGTACTATTATTATTCATATTTTGCAGAGAGGTTAAGCAAACAGCCCAAGTCACACAACTAGTCAGTGGCAGAACCAGGATCTAAACGCAGGCAGTCTGGTTCCTGAATCAGTCCTGTGTAGGCTGAGGGGACAAGACTGGAGGCGAGGAGTCTGGGGAGGGGGGGATGCGGGGAGGTTGATGATGCTGCTTGAACTTGAGCAATACTAATGATGACAGAGGACACACTCAGAGACAAGTCTGCCTGTGAAGAATGAGAGTCAAGGATGAGTCCCTCACATCTAACCTGGCTTAGGGAGGATAAAGATGAATTTAGCTCTGAACATGCTCCATTGGAGGGGCGTATGGACATCGGTTTCTATAGACAAGTCTGGAGCTCAGAGGAAAGGATTAAAGTAAATGTCACAATTCGGGAGTCATCAGCATGGAAGTGGCGAGATGAGGACATTTCCTGGGAAGTGCGTCCAGATCAAAAGGGCAGTGAGACAGGCTAGGAACCTGCACACCAACATTTAAAGGGCAGCTGGAGGACAGGGTGCCTAAGTGGCCACAACACAAAGGGCGGAGTCGTGTGAGAGAAGCTAGGAGAGTGTGGAGTCATGGAAGCAAGAAAGTGGACAGGTTCGGGAAGAAGTAGGGACCAAAGTGCCAAGCGCAGCAGGGAAGGACAGGAAGGCCAAGGGCAGAGACACACCATAACAAGTCATGGGCAACATTAGCCAAGGTGGTGTTAGAAGGTTGACAGGGCAGCAACCAGACCAAAGTGGGTTGAGATGTGAGCAGAGGGAAGGTAGGGTAGGAAATAGTGGCCAATGTGCATCAGTCCGGCTTTTTAGTAAGTTTGCATGAAAGGAGAGGATAGCATTTGTATGGTTACTAGACAGGGCCAGGGGAACAACAGATTTTTACCTGGTGTGGTTTGGATCTGGGTCACAGGAGCTGTAAACCTGCTTGTTTATAGGCTGAGGGGAAGTTGAAATGCAAGAGAGCACGGGGCTGTTCCTGGAGTGACGGTGATGGGAGTGTCCAGGGCCAAGGGCACAGGTGGAAAATCTGGAGTTGAAGAGCAGAGATACCTCATTTTCTGGACCTTCGGGTCCAGCTGAAAGAACAGATGTGGGAGCAAACAAGTTCATAGAAAGATCTTGCCTGACAGCTTCTGAGAAGCATGAGGCAGATTGTCTATGGCACAGAGCAAGAGGTGTCGGAATTGAGCGAGGAAATTGAGAAGAATGAAAAGGAAGCTGGCAGAGAAGAAGAAGAATCTAGGGGACCAGCAGAATTTAGAGACCCTGCCTACCTAGTGGTGTCTGTCTTCTCAGCAGCGTGATGTCCTTGAACACTTCCACTTCTAGGCTACCTGTGTTGGCGCAGAGCAGTTCAGTTACAGCTTGATCAGTGCTGGGACTTTGCAGCGTGGGTGCAGTGCCAAAGGTGGGAGGAAATTCAAGCACAGTGAGGGGGGCAGGCAAGAGAACCGTTCAGACAATCAACCACATGCTCCCAGCTTGTAGGAAAGAAAGAGCTCTATGTGGGGTGATAGATCTCAAGATAATGGAAGGATGAGGAGATGCTGGAAGGCTTCATGATAAGGGCAGATGTAATGGGAATCGGAAACTGAATTATTCCTAGAGAAGAGGAGGCTCATGGACGGGCCGTGGGTGTGAACAGATGCAGGGGAGCAGAGAGGAAAGTCTGGGAGTTGTGGTCATCAAGAAACTGAGAAGCTAGTTTGTTGGGTTGCACATGTGGACATGGTGGTCACCCTTGGTGATGGCAGAAATGGGGTGCAAATAGGTACCTAGGATCTCAGCGAAGGAGATAGAAGGATCAGGAAGTGAGCACATGACAGAAAGGAAAAGGAGCGCAGCCAGATGGTACCAGGGTTTTTACGAGACTGGAGGGTGAGTGGCCTGGGCACAGCATTGGAGAGAAAGGAGACCAGCCCATGAGGGAAACGGAGGAAATGCTGTAACAGCAAAGTTTTCGATTCTTAGTTCAGTGCATTTGCTCAGAGTCACATGTGAGTCTCTGATGACCCGCGGCCTTCCCTGTCTCCTCAGACATTCCGCATTGCACCCTCACTGTGCATCACGAAGCCAGAAGTTGACTTTGCAGTGGAAGTTTTTCGTGCTGCGGTGATCCAACACATGGAAAGGAGAGCTAAATAAAAGCTCAAATATCAAACCCACATGCCTCGTCTGGCCAGTGTGGATCAGTGGTTGAGTGTCAACCCATGCACCAAGAGGTCGCCAGTTCAATTCCTGGTCAGGACACATGCCCAGGTTGTGGACCCGATCCCCAGTGAGGGCTATGCAGGAGGTGGCCAATCGATGTTCTCTCTCATCGATGTTTCTCTCTCTCTCCCCCTCGCCCTTCCTCTCTCTCTAAAATCAATAAAGAAAAAAATAAAATATTTTAAAAATAAAATAAAATGTGTGTCAGACACTCCCCCTTTGTTTCCACTGCCATCATCCCACCCTGGACTAGTCCCTCGTCACTCCTATTACGATAGTCTCTAATACAAGAATTCCCCACACTCTAGTCACCAGAACGCACATTCACCGTGTTTTTCCCTTGTGTTTATCACCTGGCTTAGAATTGACTTAATATTTTTCCTTAATTTTACTTTTTTCACTTAGGTGTATTTGAGAGTAACCTTTCTCTAACTATAATAAATGAGAATTCAGTACTACTCGTCAAAACTGGAGAGTAATCATAAAAGCAGACTTAAGGACGTACTTCCCTTCGGGCCCAAGCCAGTTGGGTGTAGCCATCCTCAGCCTGAGGCTAGCTCTCTCTTTGTTCGAAGGGGAGATTAGAGACTCTTTGAGAAGTGTTAAAAGATACTGGCAAAGTGCAATCCTCTCCTTAACACCAACAAAAGAGGGCCCACAGAACTGAAAGGGAAATGCTTTACCCAGCGTGCAATGCGATGTTTATTTAAGCTGTGCTGGGCTTGTAGCCCTTGTCCTAACGGTCTACTCTCCGAGGGGTCTGCTCCACCAACACATCCTACACTCACTGCGCGACTGTCTCCCTCGAGCATTGACTTAAACACGGTATTCCTTTGCACAAAACCTTCCAGTTGCTCCCCATTGTCCCCTGGGTAAGGTTAAAACCCCATTAACAAGGAACTCAGTGTCCTCCAGTGTCCAATATCCAAATAGAGCAAGCTCAGTGGAAAGATCACTGAATTAACAGCCAAATGACCTGAAATCCAAACTCAGTTCTTCTACTTATTTACCATAGATGACCTTGGGCAAGCCTTTAACCTCTCTCTAACCTCACTTGGTTCCCAGTCATATCAATATTTGCCGTTCCTACCTGCTGAGTTGTCTTGGAAATTGAGTGACGTAATGGATGTAAAAGTGCTTTGCAAACTAATTAACTATACAAATAGAAATTTCTTCACTTCAACCTACAGATCTCTTCTTTCCTTCTCCCAAGAGCGGTTTTGGGGCTTCATTTATACTTACTTGCCTCCCATCCATGCCTCAACCACTGGGATTTCATTCCTGCATCTCATTCCTTAGAAACTGCCTTCTCAAAAGGCCACCAGGGACTTCCTTATGGCCAAAACTTAGCGTTTCCTGGCAATGTTTTTTCTAGACTTCTGCTCCTTCTTGAATAGGATTTGCTTGGCTTCTGCAATGTGGTCCTTCTATCTCAGATGACTCCTTCTCAGTCTCTGTCCTGGCAGCCCCTCCACTACAAGACTCTGTCCTGGGCCTTCTCTTCTTCCATGCTACATCCTCTCCCTATAGGCAACCTCATCCACTTCAGAAATGTCACCCATCTTGCCTGTGCTGATTGCCTTCCAAATATTCATCTCCAGTCTCAACTTTTTTTCTGAGCCCAACCCCAAAGGAATCCCTTCTTGATTAATGGTTCCCATTTGTCTCAGGCTCACACTTTAGGTCATTCTTTTTCTCCAAGTTATCTATTTGCCCTTCATATGACTAAGTCTCATGAATACTTTCCACAAAATAATGTTTCCAATATGGTCCAACTAGACAAAAACTGCTTTCATTTGGACTATCATCGCCTCTCCTAAGCTATTTAAACTGCCTCCTAACTGGTATCCTGGACTCCTTCCCAATCATCCTCTACACGGACACCAAAGTCACTTACTAAAAGGACCTACATGATCACATCTCTTGTCTCTTGAAGCCTTTGAAGACTCCCTGTTGTCTAGGGAGCAAAGTCCAAACTGTAGCTATTATGGTTTCCAAGAGCCATCACAACTCGTCCCCAAACCACTCTTTCCAGCTTAACCCCTGCCATTCTTTCCCATTATACATGATGGTTCTTTGTTCCCAGAGTTCACTCCATCTGCAATGTTCTCCCCCTTTTCAGGAGTGGGGGCGGGAACAGCATGTTGAAAGATTTATTTCATAGTTAGTAGACGTTTTATTTAGTAATTAGAGTAAATATAGTAAAAACAGTTTGCCATAATTTCGCTTGGTACGAATTAAGATTAAGCGTGTTCACACACTTTACTTTCACTACAGGTTTTACACGATGCACAGCTCATCGAAACACTACAGCTAGACTGGTCTCGCCAGAGTTGGCTAGCAGCATTTACAAACGCATTGATTTTATGTTATGTCATGCATTACCTATTGGAAGTTTTTATTGGTGGCTCTATTAAAGATGTCCCCCATTTTCCCCCTTCATCTCCCTCCACCTTGCCCCACCCCCCAAAGCCTTCGCCACATTATTGTCTGTGTCCACAGGATATGCATATATATATGTGTGTGTGTATATATATATACACACACACATACACACACATACACATATATATATGTATATGTATATATTCTTTGGCTGATCTCTTCCCGTCCTCCCCACCCCACCCCTCCCCTCTGAGGTCTGTCAGTCTGTTCCATTTATCCATGCCTCTCGTCCTATTTTGTTGGTCAGTTTATTTTGTTCTTCAGCTTTCGCTAGAGGAAATTATGGGGTCAGGAAGATTGAACAAGAAAGCCAACCCTTACTTCTCAGTTCTTCTTCACAGCCTTTCCACGTTCAATGTTCCTTTTCTTTTAAGATAAAGAAAAGAACATTAAAAATAAATTTATGATAACCATTTAGAATTTAGTAAGATATGAAGAGGAAACACTAAAACACGAACTTAGAACAAAAAAAAAATGAAGTAAGTTTTCGTGCCGAGGTCAAGGTCTCTGCCATTGCTTCTCCCGGAGGAAGGGAGCTGAAGACTCACTGTCTCAGATACACTCACAGAACACCTTCCTTGCACCTTCCAGGTCCTACAGGCTCTGGTGTACCCCTAACAGCCTTTTCTGCTCGTCCCCCTCCTCTGGGGGACACTAGAGGCAAGCTCAGCAATGGACTCCGAAGGGGAGCCCAGCCCTGGGTCTCCTTCCTTGACCACGAAGGTTGTATGGCTGCACCGCGGGCCTGCGGGTCGGATAAAGGGCTGCTCTTTCTCGCCCAGCAGCTGGGATTGAAGATGCATCAGCCATCAGAGGCATGGAGTGGGAAGGGCAGAAAGGGCGGCCTAGGAGCACGCATTTACTTCCTTCACCTCCTAGTTAATAAACACAGTGGGTTCCTACTGCCCCCCCCATCTGGGACCGGAGGCATCAGCACCGCGGTCTCCTCCCTCCTGTGTCCTGCTCCCCACAGGAGGGGCCGGTAAGCCAGCTCACACTCGGCCAGGAGCCCACGTTCTTGCCAAGCTCCCTATGTCCTCGCTTGTTAAAACTGTCTAAAGATAGCCAGCACTCAGCTCAAGTAAACTTTTTTCCACACAGGAACATATTGATAGTTGATCATGAGATTAGAATAGAACATTAAAATGTTGGCAACTATTTAAAAATTTTTGGAATGTCAATCCACTCAAGAGGGGGTAATTTTAAAAAAATCACATCAAGCTTTGGTTATACCATTAATAATAATTATTATAAAGAGATGTAAAATAACACTTACAATTGGTAATACAGTAATAAACTATGCTCTTATTTGTGTTATAAAACTCCATCTTGATAAAAACTACATCAGTGTGGTTTTTAACTCTCCGGATATTCAAGTTAACCTCAAAAAGTATGGGAAGCCCTGGCTGGTTTGGCTCAGCAGGTGGAGCGTCGGTCTGTGGACCAAAGGGTCACAGGTTCGATTCCCAGTCAAGGGCACATACCTGGTTTGCGGGTTCAATCCCTGGCCCCCATCGGGGTCATGCGGAGGCAACCAATCAATGTAAGAGAGATATCGATGTCCCTCTCTCTCTCTCTCTCTCTCTCTCTCTCTCTCCCTCCCTCCCAACATTCCACTCTATCTAAAAATCAATGGAAAAATATCCTTGGGAGAGGATTAACAAAACAAAAACAAAAAAAAGTATGGGAGGATTTCATTTTTCTTCCACCTTTAAGTTCCACTTAAATCTCACCTTTCCTGCAAAGAATGCTAGAAGAAGACTAGAAAACATCGCAGCCTTTGCCACTTTGTCCTCACAGTGTCCGGGCCAGGGCATCACAGGCATAGCTCAGAAGCAGTTTGAAGGCTGCTGGCCCTGCTTCAGCAGGTGTCCGGGTTCATCAAGGCGGAAGCCTTCTTCCAACTCAGGCGCAAACAGGAGGCATGGCACAGCCTCACCCCGTGACAAACCAGAGTGGGAGAATACACCACAAGGCACCTCTCCAAAGGCAGAGGGCCCACCTAACTCAGTAGGAGTGAAGACAGAAACAGAAGCTTAATTCTACCCACCCCTTCGGGGTCAGTTAAGATAGAAGTAGGCCAGCCTGGGTCTGACCGGTGGCAGATGTCAGGAACATCTGGCAGAACGGAAGGCGTCGTGCTGGTCGTCTGTGCTGGAGGACAGCCATGGAGACAGATCAGGAACACGGTTTAATCAGACTGGTTGGGAGGGTCACTGCAGAAAGCAGCCAATGAAGACACGAAGCTGTAATTCGATGGGACAACCCAGTGGAATGGGGAGAGCCGCACACGCTCTCCAGTTGGTGTGTTTTGGGCAAACTGACCTCTCCGAGCTGAAGCTTCCTGGGGTCCAAAGAGAGGATACCATAACTCCACGGAAACCTTTGAGGATTTAAATAGGAAAATGCATGGGCAGCCGTTCAATTAATAGGAACTCTTTCCTTTTGACACAGAGTGGCCTTAGGTGGCGCTGGGTGTGCACCATCTCGGGCTGTGTGTCCTCGGGTATACACCTCGTCTCCCTAACCAGACCCTTAGCTGCTGGCGGCGTGACCCTGTCTTCTCCATCCTCATATGCTCAGTGCAGGGCTCCTCACAAAAAGGTAAAAACTAACTCTTAATGGTACTGCGTGTATTTTAGCCGTAGATGCCAGAATGTCACCAACAGTGGATGGCCGCAATTAGGGCATCTGAAATAAACAGCCATTGATATGCTTTTAAATGTGAGTATGCATGTGTATATTCAGAAACATATATATATTTACAATACAAAATACATATTTAGAAACATACATAATTGGAAACATACGTACTATAAAAAGAGGTATGTCTTTAGAAATGGAGATTTAGAAATCTCACGCGTTGATTTTTGTTTGGTTTGCTCCCCAGTGCTGGTGTATCACAGAGATGTTTCCCTGGCCCTCTTTCATTTCCCTCTCTGTATACTTTCTCTGGGTGACTTCATCCATTATCTATGATGGCTTTAACCATCCAGATACAGAGAATTCCCAAATGGATCTCCAGGGCAACCTCCCCCTGGCCTACAGACCCACCTTGTCAGCAACTCCTTGAGCTCTTCCCCTGAGTATCTACTGCGTCCTCTTCCTCCTTCCTGGAGCGCTCATGCCTTCCTGGCCTCAGGAGGTAGCATTTGAACCAACTGCCTTCTTGCTGAAAGTGCCTGGTGCCAGTAACCCCCCACCCCCCGAGCCAGTCTTAACCAAACTCTGATCCCTGCTTGCCTCCCTGCCATGCATCTACCTGCCTCCATCTACCTGCCGATCAGTATTCGTGTCTCCTCTCACTGCCCAGCCCTGGCTGTCATGGCTGATGGGGAGTTTCACTGGCGGCTCTTGGCCTACTCTGGGCCTCCTTTGTCCTGCTCATGGCTCCTCCCTCCCTTGTCACACTGCCCAGACCGACAGTCAATATCCTCACCCACGTGAGAGCTAAGCGTGGCTGCTCTGTTATCTAACTCTCTGCTCTAGCTAAAGCCCTACGCACAGGCATCACTGCTTGCTACACGAAGCAGTTTTTTTTTTTTTTTTTTTTTTAAATAAAAGGTAGGAGGAAAGAGTAGAAATGATGCCAGAACTAAAATAGTTTTAGGATTTCTTCTTCCTGTGATGGTGCTGGGGGTGAGGAACGTCAGTCTAGTGTGTGAACGCTAGCGGAGGAGGCATGAAACCCAGTGTCCCAGCTGAGCTGGTCTCCGGCTAGTTCCATTTGGCACCACCACCCACCAGGACCCGGTGCAGGGTCTGATCCATGCTCCTCCGTGATGCTGTGCCAGTTCTACCAACCTGGGCAGGAGGGCCCTCTTTATTCTTGGTAACATCCCTAGAATCAACTCCTAGACCCTGGGGACCACCTCCAGTAAACCCCCTACTTCCTTTTGTTTAGTGCAATATCCCACCCTCTGTCCTCATTTTTAGCAGGGAGTCCCTTCCCTTCCCTAGAGCATTGCCTTCCTCTACCTGTCTTCTCATATTTCTTCAAGCAGAATCTTTACACCCAAAATCAACTCCCCCTTACTCCCCTAACTCCTCCAGAGGGATTGTGGAGAGAGGTGGGTTTTGGTACAAGGAAGCAAGAAGCATTTTCATTCAATCCTTCCAGTGCAGCAAAGAAAGGGAAGAAAACAGTTCACTTTCTATCTTAAAGTTTGGAGATTAAGATTTTAGTACTCTTAAAAATACGTTTCAGGGCCCTGGCCCGGTAGCTCGGTTGGCTAGAGCATCGTCCCGATATGTCAAGGTCATGGGTTTGATTCCCAGTCAGGGTACATACGATAATCAACCAATGAAAGCATTAATAGGTGGAACAACAAATCCTTCTTGAACAAGAAAAGGTCCAATACATACATTAAAAAAGGTAAGGCCCACCCCTGGCTGGTTTGGCTCAGCAGTTAGAGCGTCGGCCCGCGGACCAGAGTCCCGGGTTCGGTTCCCTAAGGGCACTTACCTTGGTTGCAGTTTGTCCCTGGCCCCGGTTGGGGTTGTGTGGGTGGCAGCCAGTCGATGTGTCTCTCTCACATCGATGTTTCTCTCTTTTCCTCCCTCTCTCCCTCCCGCTCTATCTGAAGATAAATGCAAAAATGTCCTCGGGTGAGGATAAAAAATAAATAAATAAATAAATAAATAAAGTAAGGCCCAGCAGTGGTGCCGGGGTCACTGTCCACTAAGCACCATCACCAAATTCGAGAGAGAATCTCTTTTCTGAAGCAAATGCTCTCATCTGCAAAATGAGCAGTTTGAACTAGATAAACTCAGAGGTCCCTATCAGCACCGGCTACTCTGAAATTTTAAAGCAGCCGCAGGGCTGCGATCAAGTCTCTCCTGGAGACAGAGCTGAGGTGAGTTCCTGAAGCACCTGAGCTCGGTGACTTTGGGGCAGCCTTGCTCAGCCGAGTTCCTGTCTCCTGGCAAACAGGCAGGTTCCTGGGTGGCCGTAAGGATGCCGCAGTGGTGCCGATGATGTGGGAAAGTGGAAAGTGAGTCTCCCAGACCTGGGAATGTGGGAGACTCTTTCCTTGAAAGCTTCAACAGGTGTCTCCGGCTTCTTCTGCATGCTCCACACCAGCACAGAGCAAGCCTCGGGGGACCCGCAGGGACTGTGGGTTCTCAGCATTCTACCACCACTCTGCTCTCTGTTTTCATCCTGCGATGAAGTGTCCATGGCACACAGGTTAAGTCCCAGGCACAAAGATAAATGATTCAGAGGAAGGGGAATTTCACTGAATAAAATTACTGTGCATTAAAAATAGCCAAATAAATAAAGCTTTAGGTATTAAGCTTCCACAGGAATAGTGAATCAATTCCTAAAATTTCAACATAGACTAATTTTAAAATGTATACTCTTTTCAGGGCCCCCTCCCAAAGGGTGATAACTTTGGGGGAGCGCATGACCGCATGGGAATCTGTGGCTGTGCTGATACTAATAGGGTGACAAAGAATTAAACTTGAGGTTAACTACATTTTAAAGAAGATAAGACCTGGGTCTGGCAAGCTGAAGTTTCTGGAAATAAACAATATGTACAGCTGGTATGAAATTCCAAAAGTTCAAAAAGGTATACAATGAAAAGAAGGTCTCCAGCCTCACCTCTTCTAAGGCTAAATACCCGAATAATAAACAACTCCTACAGCTCAACAACAAAACAACCCTCTTCACCTGGCTCGCCCTCCTTCAGCCACATAGATACAAATGCAGTACAGTTTTCTGTTTTGGGGGGATTTTTTAACTTAATATTATATCTTGCAAATCATTTTGTAGTTTGTACAGTAATTTATTAGTTTTTAATAGATAGTTGGGTTATTTAGAATATTTTGCTTTTACCAAAGAAGGGCTGCAATTAAAACCCTTTTGTATGAGTGTGTATCTAGCCCCAGGACACTACTGGAACTACCATTTTTGAGTCAAAGATTATATACATTTGTAATTGTTTTTAAAAATATGTTTTTATTGATTTTTCAGAGAGAGGAAGGGAGAGATAGAAACATTAATGTGAGAGAGAAACATCCATCAGCTGCCTCCTGCACGCCCCCTACTGGGGATCGAGCCCGCAACCCGGGCATGTGCCCTGACCAGGAATCGAACTTCCACCCCTCAGTCCATGGGACGATGCTCAATCCACTGAGCCACACCGGCCAGGCAATATACACTTGTAATTTTTATAGCTTGCCTGTTTGTCTACAGCCTCTCAACAGTAAGTTTTCAAACTTCTTGAAATCTGCAGTCTACTAAGTGAACAATGGTCTCTTCCTGCCGGTGCGTTTCGATCCCCCTCGCTGCGTGCACCCGAGCACCTTCCTTAAGGTGAGTAGCATGTGTTTCCACGGCTTGCGGCTGCCAAGGCCTATGGAGCTGCTGTTCTGGGTGCGATGTGCGTTGTGGGTGTTGTTACCCAAAGCAACCAAAGTTGGTTTTATTACTTGTGGCAAAACCACTTCACTATGGCAAAGGACCCTGGACTGCTGAGCCCTGGGGGGGACGTAGCACTCCTTTCCCACCTGGGCTCTAGACCATTTGAGAGAAAACAGACTGAAGCAGCTGCACACTGAAGTATCAGCTTCCTCGCCCCTCAGTTGAAGGTGTAACACTGGCTTCTTATTACTGAACTCTAGGGAGAGGCGGAGACCCGCCAATCACAGCAGCCCTGCAGGCCAAGGCCCCCCACTCCCCCAAAGCCACCCTCCCGGCAGGGGCATGCCTTTCCTGCTCTGCTGCCCTCACTGTGGGCCGGGGTCAGACCACAGCATGACACTCCACAGACACCCAGGTCACCTGGGGAGAAGCAGGGAGCCAAGCCACCCTGGCCAGTTCCTCCCCAAACCTCCCAACCAATAACCCACCACATCCTCCTCAGCGGCAGAGCAGTCCAGGGGCAGAGAGAGGCTGGACAGTTCCACGCGGCGGGGTTAGTGAATCACCCCCACAATGTGTACCAGGATAATGCTGCTTTGAGTCTGTCTCCTATAAAGCACGGGAAGGTTTGAGAAAAATATTTAAAAGCTGGTAAATGTCCTTCTTTAAGAAAACCGAAGTGGATGCTTCCCTGACCCCCAAAGCTGCATGATTTCACTTTAGACGGGCCGTGTCGATACAAATGGAGGAACTGTGTTCCACCCAGAGCCTGGCGGATTCATGGTTTGCATAGCCCCGTGGTTTAGTGGTTCAGCTGCCTGCGAGTGTGCAGAGAACCAGCGAGGGTCTGTGTTCTGCGCTGCAGGAGAGCACTCCCCTTAGAGTGTGAAAACAGCCAGGACTCGGCTCTCCTGAGTGAGGGCCTGTTGGCAGCGTCCCATCAACACAACTACAGGTGGAAGGACGCTAGGACCCAGCACTTACAACATCCGACACATGGTTTCCTGATGCCCCTTTATTTCCATAGAACACAGCGCGAGGGGTGGGCGGAGCGCCGTGGGCAGCCTGCTTTCTCTGTCCTCGGAATGCGCGTGGGATCCAGGTCAGTTCAGGACTCAGGCACGCAGGGGGTTCCAGCGCTCTGCCAGGCATGGCGGAGGACAGCAAGGGAGGACAGGGCCCCTCTCTGCCCTCAAGCAGTTTAACCTAGTGCCCTGTGCTTCACAGGTATTGTCACTTGGGTCCCTGCAGCATGCCCGAGTTGGGTGCCTGTGGCGGGCAGCGAGCTGCACCTCCTACCCCAGATTCCCACGTTGGAATCCCTGGAACCTGTGTGTGTTTCCGCTCGGCAGAGAGGGCTTTGCGCAGGTGATTCAGGTGGCGGCTGTGCACGGGAAGATCATCCTGCATCACGGGGGTGGCCCAGGATAATCACAAGGTCTAAGTGGAAGGAGGAGGCCAGAGTCGGAGATGTGACTCCTCTGATGTGCCCATTGCTGGCTCTGAAGAGGGCGGGGGAGGCCACCAGCCAGGAGTACAGGCGCCTCTGGAAGCTGGAGCAGGCAAGGAGACATTCTCCCGGAGCCTCCAGGACCCGGCCTGCTGACACCTGACTATGACCCAGCGAGACCCATCTGACTTCTCCAGAACGTGAAGAGAATCAATGTACGTGGTTTCACGTCACCAGTCTGTGGTCACCTGTTACGGAGCTGCAGGAAGCTAACCCGAGGCCATTCCCTTCGCTCCCTCAGGCAGGGTCTAACTGGCTGAGGGTCACAGAGCTGGTCGTGTCGGAGCTGGGATTCAGACCCAGGCCCACTTACTTGCAAAGCCTAAGTTCTATCTGTGAAGTACATAGTGCTCCACTCAATGTAGGACAGTTTGGTGAGTTACAGGACAGCACAGGCAGCCTAACAGCAAGTGTTCAAGTAATGCAGACATTGCTTGGCTTGTAAACATGTCTATTCTCGGCTGAGCAGTCCAGGGAGTTGGTGACATTTCCAAGACAAAAGAGCTTCCAAGTCTCCAGCAGGAGAAGGGCCCCATCCGTCTTTCCCATTTGTATCGTGCTCAGCCCCTCCACCTCCCTTCTGAGGTTTACTTGTTATAAGGAGGGCAGGGTCCTTGGGCAGCAGGACAAGGAAGGACCCAGGAGGGAGCCGCTGGGATTGGGGAGTGGGGACTGGATCCTAGGCCCTGTCTCTGAGTCCACCTCCCGCCACCTGAGGGTACTGCACACGGGAAGGCTGGGGGCCCTGAGTTAGTTATTTCAGAGAGGAGAGCACCGAGGACATACCTCTCCAGCTGCACAACTGTCTCCCAGGGTGACACAGATCACAGAACACACATCTCAGCTAAAGGTGGCTGCAGACAGACGGCACCTGCTGTGATTTGCCATGTGCATCAGCACTGCTCTGTCGAAACACAGCTCAAGGCTGGAGACAGAGCAGATGCATGCAGTTTTCAAAATGTTCCCTGAGAGAGGACTTCGTCTGATGGCCACACCCTCTACTCGGGACCTCCAGCTCCTCTGGCAGGGTCCTCCTCGAAGTGAGATGGCGCCGACGGATAATCACACCAGGACCCGGCCCTCCCAAGATGTTTCCAACGTTGGCTGATGCCAACTTGCTTTCTGTTTGGTGCAGATACCAAAAAGGACCAAAAATGAACAGATCAAAGCCTGAAATGACTAAGACATTTAACCATCTGTTAATAAAATAATCTGGAATTACCTAAATGCCTAAACATCCGGTTGGTCTTAAACGTGAAATCAGTGTGAGGCTGCTGGGAGGCTCTGTGCTGCCTGTCACAGACCCTGGACAGGACAGGGCCCCCGGCCAGTCCCCGAGCGAAGGCCAACAGCAGCTGTGCTGAGAAGGCCTCCTGAGGTCCTGGCAGACAAGCAAGGACAAGCCTATTTGTGTTTAAGAAGAAAATAGCGTCACTCAAAATTATTTAAATTCTTTCCGGTTTAAACAAGTTTAAATGTATGTTTAAGATGTGTTGTAGAGAGTTTATGGTTTGGCCTTGCCACACCGACAGAAGTTACACTGTGATTAGAATGCAAACAGGCACACGCTTAGGACAGGCAATCTGGAAGTGCGAATCAATACTTCAAATGGGGAATTCCACTGACTCAACAATTCCCCTCCTAGGAATTTATCCTGGGGTAGGGGGGAATAAAATACAACCAGCATAAAGGTAAGAATAAGGATAGCTGTTAAAATGTCGTGGTGACCCTTGGCTGGTGCGGCTCAGTGCACCAAAAGAATGCCGGTTTGATTCTCGGTCAGGGCACATGCCCAGGTTGCAGACTTGATCCCTGGTAGGGGGCATGCAGGAGGCAACTGATCGATGTTTCACTCTCACACAGATGTTTCTCTCTCTGTCCCTCTCCCTTTCCCTCACTCTAAAAATCAATAAAAATATTTTTTTTAATGTCATGGTAAATAACTGAAAAACCTAAATGACTACCAAGTATATCAACCATATATAATTATACATCATGCAGCCTTTATTTTATTTTTCTCCCTTTATTGATTGTAGAGAGAGAGGAAGGGAGAGGGAGAAAGAGACAGAAACATCCATGAGAGAGAACATTGATTGGCTGCCTCCTACACGTCCCCCTCTGAGGATTCGGCCCACAACCTGGGCATGTGCCCTGACCAGGAATCGAACCGGCGACCTCCTGGTGCATGGGTCGATGCTCAACCACTGAACCACACCGGCTGGGCCATCATGCAGGCTTTAAAGTGATATTGATAATATAAGTTGACATAGAACAAGAGCATATTAAATGGAAAAGCAACTTATAAAACAGTATCCAGATGACAGGTTGTTTTTTAAAAGTATCTCTGCCTACAAATAGTCTTGGATGGGGTGGAGGGGGATGGGAAGGAAAGTGTCAATGAGAAAAAAGGAGAAACATCTGTAACAAAAATAAATTAATTTAACAAAAAAGAAATAGTCTTGGGAACATACATTACAATGCAGGTTTGTGTGGGATTCCATGTGAGGTCTTTTTTTTTTTTTTTTTTTTTTATTAACTATAAGGGGGGGGGGGTGGGGAGAAGCATCAGTTTGTTGTTCCACTCATTTATGTATTCATTGGTTGATTCTTGTATGTGCCCTGACTAGAGATGAAACCCAAAACCTTGGCATATAGGGACAACACTGTAACCAGCTGAGCTAACCAACCAGGGCCTTGCTTCTTTATAGTATGCTGAATGTTTCCCAAAATTTTCTAATTCCATTATTAAAATACACACAATTTTCAAACTAAAGTGAAATCAGGTTTTGAAAAACAGTTGCTCCTTTCTGAACAATGAAGATTAAACTCCAAAGGAGCAACCAATCAAACTACCCCTGACAATCTTGCCAGCAATACAAGAGCATGACTTAGAAGTCACTCAAAACTTACTTCCCAAACTGTCAGTCTGGCAGACCAGAACAGAAGCGCCATTGTGGGAATTAAGAGCAATGACATCAGTGCACACACAGGTGTCCTAAAAGCAAGGTTGCCAAGAAAACAGAGCTGCAAAGTGTGCCCAAGTGGCGGGGGCAGGTGAACAGTGGCGTGGGCTTGCTTGCCAGAGGCCTCGTCATCAAGCTGTTGGCTTCTCCAGAACTGCAGGTAGCCAATCCCAGCCCGGGACCCTACTGCCCTCAGGGCATCTCCCGAGATCCAGGCATCTTCTGTGGCACTTCTGACAGACTGTGGTCAGGAGCAAGGAGCTCACTACTTCCCAAGAGACTCATTCCACTCTTTTTTTTTTTTTTTTTTTAATTAATTTTTGTTACAGATGGTTCTTTTTCCCCCATTGACACCCTCCTCCCAATCCCACCGCCACCCCCAGCATAGTTGTCTATGTCCATTGGTTACACATACATCCATGTAAGTTCTGTGGTTTATCCCTTCCCTCCCCCCAACCCCCTCTTCCGAGGTTTGTCAGTCTGTACCCCACATCCATGTCTTCAGGTCCATTCTGTTCATCAGTTTGTTTTGTTCATTATATTCCACAAATAAGTGAGATCATGTGATATTTGTCTTTCTCTGATTGGCTTATTTCACTTAGTATAATACTCTCCAGATCCCTCCATGTCATCTCAAAGGATAAGAGGTCTTTCTTTCTTACAGCTGCATAGTACTCCATTGTGTATATGTACCACAGTTGTTTTTTTTAATCCTCACCTGAGGACATTTTTGCATTTATCTTCAGATAGAGCGGGAGGGAGGGGGGGGAAGAGAGAGAGAGAAACATCGATGTGAGAGAGACACATCAAGTGGTTGCCACCCACACGACCCCAACTGGTGCCAGGGACAAACTGCAACCGAGGTAAGTGCCCTTAGCGGGAACCGAACCCGGGACTCTCTGGTCCGCAGGCCGATGCTCTAACTGCTGAGCCAAACTGGCCGGGGCTGTACCATAGCTTTTTTATCCACTCATCTATTGATAGACATGTGGGCTGTTTCCAGATCTTAGCAATTGTAAATAGTGCTACTATGAACATAGGGGTACATATATTCTTTCTGATTGGTGTTTCAGGCTTCTTAGGATATATTCCTAGGAGTGGAATCACTGGGTCAAATGGCAGTTCAATTTTTAATTTTTTGAAGTAACACTATAGTGTTTTCCATAGTGGCTCCACCAGTCTGCATTCCCACCAGCAGTGTACTAGAGTCCTCTTTTCTCCACACTCTCACTAGCACTTGTTATTTGATGATTTGTTGATGGCGGCCATTCTGACAGGTGTGAAGTGATACCTCATTGTTTTAATTTGTATCTCTGTGATGATTAGTGACGTTGAGCATTTTTTCAGATGTCTCTTGGCCATTTGTATGTCCTGTTTGGGGAGGTGTCTCTTTAGGTCCTCTGCCCATTTTTTAATTGGGTTCTTTGTCTTCTTTTTGTTGAGTTGTGTGAGTACTCTATATATTTTGGAAATTAACCCCTTATCTGATGTATCATTGGCAATTATGCTCTCCCATACAGTGGGTTCCCTTTCCATTTTGATGGTTGTTTCTTTTGCAGTGCAGAAGCTTTTGAGTTTGATGTAGTCCCATGTGTTCATTTTTTCCTTTGTTTCTGTTGCCTTAGGTGATGTTATCAGTGAAAATTCTGCAGAGTATGATGTCTGAAATTTTGTTGCCTGCATTTTCTTCTAGGATTTTTATGGAATCACGAGTCACATTTAAGTCTTTTATCCATTTTGAGTTTATTCTTGTGTATGGTGTAAGTTGGTGGTCTAGCTTCATTTTTTTGCATGTAGCTGTCAATTGTCCCAACACTATTTATTAAAGAGGCTGTCTTGACTCCACTGTATGCTTTTGCCACCTTTGTCAAATATTAATTGAGCATATTGTCTTGGGTCAATTTCTGGCTCTGCCCATTTTTTATATTTATTTATTTATTTATTTATTTATTTATTTATTTATTTATTTATTTATTTATTTATTTTTATCCTCACCCGAGGACATTTTTGCATTTATCTTGAGATAGAACGGGAGGAAGAGAGGGAGAGAGAGAGAGAAACATCGATGTGAGAGAGACATATCGACTGGCTGCCACCCACACAACCCCAACCGGGGCCGGGGACAAACTGCAACTGAGGTACGTGCCCTTAGCGGGAACCGAACCCAGGACTCTCTGGTTCATGGGCCGACGCTCTAACCACTAAGCCAAACCGGCCAGGGTGGTCTGCCCATTTTTTAATTGGATTCTTTGTCTTCCTTTTGTTGAGTCGTATGAGTAGTCTATATATTTTGGAAATTAACCCCTTATCTGATGTATCATTGGCAATTATACTCTCCCATATAGTGGGTTCCCTTTCCATTTTGATGGTTCTTTTGCTCTGCAGAAGCTTTTTAGTTTGATGTAGTCCCATGTGTTCATTTTTTCCTTTCTCTTTTTTTTGCCTTAGGTGTTGTATCAGTGAAAACTCTGTGTGATGTCTGAAATTTTGTTGCCTACATTTTCTTCTAGGATTTTTATGGATTCTACTCTTACACGAAACAGTCGGAAATTCTGCTTCATGATGAGCTGAGACTACTGTTACCTTTGGACTCACAAAATTCCTTCCTATACCTCATGTGGAGTTTGATTTTCTTCCTATTATTTAATAAAACAGAGTGGCAGACTGGAAGTAGATGTGGAATCCAGCTGTCCCCTAGTAAGCTAGATATTTCAGAGATTTTCAAACATGTAAAACAAAGCTTCTCTTCTCATTAAAATTGTTTTGAAAAATAGTTGTTTTCCATAATTGTTATTTAACATGCATTATTTTTTAATAAATTCTTTAAATTTAATATTTTCATTTCTAATGAGTAAATACCAATAGACATAACCTATACACATAAAAACTCTGGGGTTCTCAATTCTAAGAGTGTAAAGGGACCTTGAGACCACCAGGTCTGTGAGCTGCGGTATAAACATATCCCTCATTGGGTCATGGGTTTGTGGGAGGTTCTTTAGTTTGAATGTATTCTGGACCCTAATCCTTCGTCAGTTAAGTGTACAGCAAACACTTCTCCCAGGCTGGCGCTTGTCTTTCTACTTACGGTGCTTAGAGTCCTACAGGGGTTTTCATTTGACTGAATCCTGTTTTCCTGTGGTAGTGTACTTTTGCTAAAGATACTGCTCCTGTTTGTATTTTATTTTATTTTTATTTTTTATTATCCTTTCTCAGGGGAGAGTGCAAACGCAGTCCCCCACTGCCACAAATTATGCAGTCGAGTTTCCCACATTTGGGGAAATCGCAGGGGTCAGCACATCCAGAGTGCAATGGATAACCTCACCCTGGGAAAACCATCTCGTGATCATGGTATCTCCCCTGCCAGGTAAGTATTCTGCTCCTGTTTTTAAATGGGGAGAGTCTCACTGGACCTTATAGAGAACCCCGGCTGTCGCACCACTGAATGAATTATGGGGAGAAAATGGGATTTCCCTTTAATGAGATCAATATAAAATATGTGTTTATATAGACATAATATATGTTTGTTTTTCCTCTTCAGAAGTAGATTAGGAAGGAAATTCCTATTAAACTTAATGCACATTTAATTTAATATGTACACTTCAGTCTAAAAATATTTTAACTGCAAAAGATTGAAGTCATTTAATTTTTTTTTTTTTTAATCCTCACCCGAGGTTATTTTTCCATTGATTTTTAGATAAGAGTGGAAGGGAGGAAAAGAGAGAGGGGGAGGGGGGGGGGGGAGAGAGAGAGAGAGAGAGAGAGAGAGAGAGAGAGAGAGAAACATCGATGTGAGAGGGACACATCGATTGGTTGCCTCCTGCACAAACCTGGCCACGGCTGGGGCTCAAACCTGCAACCCAGGTATGTGCTCTTCACCAGAATTGAACCCGCAACCCTTCAATTCACAGGCTGATGCTCTAACCACTGACAAAAACTGCCCAGGGCAAAGATTGAAATCATTTAAATTTAACACTGTATAAAGCTTTTACATTTAAAAATCACTTTCATATATACTATTTTATTTGACCTTCAGAATAAATCTGTATGATGAATGGGGACAGTATCATCATGCTAAGAACTGTGACAAAGAGAGAAGTGAAATAATTTTGCAGCATCATGCACACAAGATTAGACATGAGCTCTAACTTCCAATCACAACTAATGAAGATCCCGTAAAAATTATGGCTGATTTCTGTCAATCAGAATAAAAGTGACAAGTAACCGAAACCAATCCTCACATGAAGCAGAAACAAATTAAATAGCTGCATGGTTGCTACAAGGGCAAGCAAGGAAGGTCTGAAGGACATTTGCAGGACATTCTCCGCCTTTCAAGATGATGTCTTACTTTTGACTGCATAATAACATGTGACTAATATGCCTGCCTGTTCATTAACGTCCCTATTTCATAATTACAGGCACTCATCTAGTTCAAATTAGAGGAAGGGGGAGTGTTCAGATGGAGCCTGGGAGGAAGAGACAAAAGATAGAAAACTGACCAGTATTTCCCCTGAAGGGACCAAGAAAGAGGGGGATAAACAAGTAGGAGGAATTAGTGATGGAAGTTAGACAGACATAGGAAGGGAAGAAGGTAAAGAAATAAATATGAAACAGAAAAAAATTAAAAATTAAGGTACCAAAGCACATTTTCAAGACAATCAGAGAGTGAGCCACATCTGTCCTGTCTGTGAGGCTTTCAGAAAAGACCCTGACATCAGGGATTCATTCTCCCGTTTACACGTAACTGAAGGTTCCGTCCTTTGAAGATTCAAGGATATGAGGAGAGAAATAATTTCACTGAACAGAAAGTACAGATTTCAAGCTACTGAGTTCAAAGTTACTTTCAAGACCAATGAAAAGAATTACCTATTTAATCCATCCGAACAACTGACTCATCACCGAACACATGCTTGGCCACGCTCACGTACAGTGATTCTCATATCTCTTTGGATTTCATATTCATCTCTGCTACAGAATAGACAGCATAAATACCAGCCCTAATCAAAATCCTTCATTAAAAGTTTTTCTCCATTGACTGTGTAAGAAACAAAACAAAACATTTCTGAAAACAGTGAAGAACAAAGCCCGAGACAGAATATCCCTTGTTAAAGTGCTATAAATTCAAAACCATCTGCGCCCTGACCCATCACGCTCTACAGCTGCCACTGCCTGCAGAGGAAGCACTGTGTGAATTAATTCGCTTCCACCTCCACGATTCAAGTCAAAGCGAAAAACCAAGACATATCTTGTTGATAACTACCAGGAAAATCTCAAATTAAATCAACATAAGTATACCTCAGAGAGACATTATTCTTGAAACACAACCATATATGTTCAATCTGTTTCTACCTTTCACTGTCCTTGAAAGAAGAAAATACAGTAATCAACAATAGGTTCTTTAGAAATAATTTTAAAATTAGAATTGCAATCATGGTATCAGGTGGAAAAAAAATTATGATGATTTTAAAACAATCTGGAGCCATTGACAAAAGCATTGAATCATATAAAAATACTTAATAGGAAAGTCACAAAATAAAACAGGGGCATTTGTATGTGTTAAAATAATTTAATTCTCCCTGTACATTTCTGTCCACATGAGCCAACAGAAATCAAGAACGCATACTTTACAATATTTACCTGTTTTGAGATATTCAAGTCAATTCAGATGGCAAAAGTAGAATTCAATCACTAATGAAATGTTTAAAAATATATATATATTAAACAGAAAAATGTTTTTACAAGATAAAAAATAATCTTCCACAATGCAATAAATTGCAGATCACTGAAATTTTAACTCTTTAGATAATTTCAGTTCAGTTTTTGGTTTCAAAATCTAGAAACAATCAAAAAGGAAAAGCGTCGGCAGAATGCCTATCTGTTTTTACGTTTCTCTTTCTTGCTTCGACTGCCTGTCACACCATTTAGAGAAGATGATGAAGGTGCTCTTGCATGGCCTGTGGCCTTCAGATGGTCAAAGAGTTTATTCCGGGATGGAAACTCACTATGGCAGGTTGTACAGCTCAAAAGGACATCGCTCTGAGAGGGGAAAAATCACAAATAAAAGCATATGTTATCTGAGAGCAGTGCTGTATGATTTCATGTCCAGATTAAATATCAAACAATTGCAAAATTGTTTAACAAATGGACAGCTACCAAAACAGGCTCACCAGAGGTAGCTGTTCTGGGAAGCTAAGTCCCATTAACCAATACCATCCACATTGAATCCTGAGACATTCAATAGTGCGCCCCACGCGGACTTTAGATTTCAAAGTAACTGTTTGTACAAGCTGATATTTCCCATGTGCTTCTTTTACTTTAAAGAAAAAAAATGACAGTCGCACATGTACAAATCCTACATTTGTCAGGAGACGTGGTGACAGACCCACACCCATGCAGCAGGAGCACAGGGTCACCGAACGCACTTCCATCTTTAGAACTGGAACTAAGAGTTTAGACTGCGTGGCTTAAACAAGCAGGTGCACTGAAGGGATGTCAGTATGATTTTGACCTACCACTGTCTGTGGTTCAGCAGGTACTTTGACAGATTTTTTCGTATCTTTGGCTTTCTTTCCTCTGGGTTTAGAAACACTGGAAAATAAATGAAAGAATTCAGCATAATCCAATAATGATGCACCCCTTCTAATTGTCATTTTGCTCCCAAGAAGATTAAAAAGAATGACATGGACTTTAAAGGCTAATTCATTCATTTTTAATGTCCATGTTGATTCATTTTCACATCTCAAATAAACAGCTTTAAAGAGCAACTTCGGAGATGACATTTTATATCAGAGATGACACAAAAACTAAGAAATTTACTTAAAACAGTTGAAACATAAGCTAAAACAAGACCCCTCAAATTCTCTAAACTTTTAGACTATGTGTTTTTGCTAAAAGGCAAAGTACTTAATATTCCATTTATTGATGCAAACCATCCCCACAGTCGACCAGTACCACTCACAGTCTGTGACATTAAGTGTGGTTCGCCAAACACAACTTCCTGAACCATGACCAACATCCCAACAGCTTCACAGTGAAGTGAAATGAGAAAAATAGACATTATAATGCACTTTTCATAAAATTAAATTTGTTCAACATAAAAAATTTTCTTTCATTAAAAGATTATGTCCTTTCTGCTGATCTGGTAGTTTTCCCCCGGACCCTTCTGAACCCAGAACTGCCGGCCAGTACAGCCCGTTTCCTCCTGGTCTACTTTAACTCCCGAACTTTCCTCTTCTTAGCCTTCTATAAGAATTTTAACTTTCTACTTCCCCTCATTTGTGCTAACCACGTTCTTAGGGTAAAATCTGAGTGCAACTATGTTTACAGGACAGGATGGGTCCTAAGGAATGAGTAATGACAATGCTGCCATACTCCTCTTCAAGGAGAAACCAAGAGTCTGCGTAAGTTAAATGGCCTGTGCAAGCATACCTCATTTACTGCGCTTCACAGATGTTGTGTTGTTTTAATCCTCACCCAAATACATTTTTTTCTATTTATCTTCAGATAGAGTGGGAGGAAGGGAGAGAGGGAGACAGAGGAAGAGAGAGAGAGAAACATCGATGTGAGAGAGACACATCGAGTGGTTGCCACCCACACGACCCCAACCAGGGCTCGGGACGAACCGCAACCGAGGTACGTGCCCTTGACCGGAATCGAACCCGAGACTCATTCGTCCATGGGCCGATGCTCTAACCACTGAGCAAAACTGGCCAGGGCATAGATGTTGTGTTTTTTACAAATTGAAGGCAAGACCCTCCACCAGCAAAAAGATTACAACTCGCTTTATTGTGGTGGTCTGGAACCAAGCCCGCAATGTCTCTGAGGTATGCCTGTACATTTAAAAGATGCTGAGTAGGGTGTAGCACAACATTATACAGAACTCAGCCAGCTTTGAAAGCATCAAGAAAAGGACATAATGGCATAAAAGGCTACAGATTAACAGTTACTAATTCACAAAATATCATCACAGATATGCCACAAATATACCCAAGAAAACTTAGGATAATATTTCTGGAGAACAATTTATCCTATTACGAAAGACAGCAGCTGCATCCCTGAAGCTAATATCTAAGACCTTTATTTTTTAAAAAGTACTCAAGATACACACGTTTTTTAATGAAGAGCTTCTCACTAGGTGGCCAGCGTCAGTGCACTGAAAGCAGCAGCAGAGGGGCCCCCCAGAAAGGCACTGGGCACCCGTGTGTGTATGTGTGTGTGAGAGTGTGAGTGTGAGTGTGTGTGTGTGTGTGTGTGTGCGCGCAAGTATGTGTGACTGTGAGAGTGTGTGAGAATGAGAGTGTGTGTGAGAATGAGTGTGTGAGTGTGTATCCCAGCCCTGCCACTCTTCAGAAAGGCACTGGGCACCTGTGTGTGTCTATGTGTGTGTGACAGTGTGAGTGTGTGTGTGTTTTGAGTATGTGTGTGACTGTGAGAGTGTGTATGTGAGAATGAGATTGTGTGTGAGAATGAGTGTGTGAAAGTGTGTATCCCAGCCCTGCCACTCTTCAGAAAGGCACTGGACACCCATGTGTGTATGTGGGGGGTGTGTGTGTGTGAGAGAGAGAATGAGTGTGTATGTGTGAATGTGTTTGTGAGTGTGTATGTGTGTGTGTGAGTCTTTGACTGTATGAGAACAAGTGTGTGTGTGTGTGAGGGTGTATGTATGTGTGAATGTGTTTGTGTGTGTATGTGTGTGTGAGTCTGTGACTGTGAGAATGAGGGTGTGTGTGAGTCTGTGACTGTGTGCGTGTGTGTGTGAGAGAGTGAGGGTGTATGTATGTGTGAATGTGTTTGTGTGAGTATGTGTGTGTCTGTGACTGTGTGTGTGAGTGAGTGTGTGTGTGTGTGTGTGTGTGAGAGTGAGTGTGTGTACACCCAGCCCTGACACTCCTCAGCAGTGAAGAAGTCACTTGAATTCAAGTCCTTAAAGCCCTGAGGACACTCTTCTGCTGTTCCAGTGCTGAGCGTTTTCAACCAGGCTCCCACTGGACTCTGTCATTTGAACTCTTTTACACGGTCCTATGACAGTGACCCATGGCTCCTTACTCTTCAGAGCTTTCCTCAAGGATTAAGAAATTATTCTGCTCTAGAGGAACAGAGGATGGGCACAAAACGTCAGACAAGGAAAGAGAATGCTTTCTCCCTGAGAGAGGCCTTCCCCTCGCCAACCCATGGGGCCTGGTGCAGCACCAGGAACCCGGGCTCCTTTGAGCAGGAAAGCCCCAGGCTGTGGACATACATCCTGATGACCTCACTGTGGGGCTCAACACAGGACAACTGTCACAGCCTGTGGATTAGAGCAGTGATGCTCCAGGTGAATGAGGCACAGCCTCATCAGAAGCCTTGTTCAAAAGTGAGGTCATGGATTACTGGTCCAGGAATAAACAAGAACCTCAGCAGGAAAAGGGAAACACAACCTGGATCAAAGTGACTTCTTTCTGACTTGGTCCATGTTGCTGAAATGTATGCGAGTACATTCCTCTAGCATTCTCCTCCCAACACGCTTCATCTTTATACATATGTCTGGATACAGACATACCAACAGATGCCCAATTCACCGCATCCATCATGGGAAAGAGGTTCTATCTAATATGAAAAGAGATCCTCAATGCCAGTATTAAGTGACTAGAAAACCACATGCACCTTTGACCTACCTTTTAGCCTCACTTTTTGGGTCATCACACGGCTGAACAGTCTCTGTGACACTGACACTTTCTTGGGGACAATCCTCTAATTCTTTGGCACTGTCTTGATTTAAGTTGGTATCTTCTGGATCAACTTTTACTCCTTCTCCAGTTCCATTTTCATTAAAATTATCATTGTAATTCTAGGTAATAAACATGTATGCTTTACAAAATAAATACTATAACAATACTGGCTTCTTATGTTATGCTGCCAAACAGTTATAATAAATAATGATAATGTCCTGTGCCCTCTGGCTGGAGTATATCTTCAGGTAATAAAAAGAAAAACATAATTTTAAAACATGAATGCTCATCAACAGAAATACTAAATTAGTGAAAAGTTGGAAACAACCAAAATAGTCAATAAGTGAATGGCTGAATATGAGGGAAAATTATGAAGCTCTTAAAAATCGTATTTCCAAAGATACTGATTCTGTTATGTGGAAAATACAACATATTAACAAAAATCAATGATTATATGTAACATCTGATTACAATTTAATTCAACATTAAGTACTATCTATAGGCAGAATTAGGGAGAATATTTATACTTTTCTATATTTTCCAAATAATCTGCAATGAGCAACTACTACTCTACAGTCAGGAAAAAAAAGAAAACAGCAGCAACAACAAATAGACATTATAAAAGGAAGAGGCCTGGCAAGCATATCTTCACTAGGTGCAGCCGTTTTGGTTTTGTTGGGGGGGGGGGGGGGAGGGGGCGGTGTACCATTTTGCCCCATTTGCTTTCTCCCTCTCTTCTTGCCTTCTTCTTCCTCTCTGCACACTCTTCTCCCCTCTGAACTATGAAGTAAGTTGTAGGTAGATATCATGGCATTTCACCATGTATCTCCTTGGAACACAACTTTCTCCTGGTATCCACAATACCCTCTTCGCACTCAAGCATTTAACACAGACACCATCTGTTACACAGCCCACATTCCTATCCCAGTGACGTCCTTGTTTTATAACCCCTGGTAGTAGATAGAACCAAGGATCACACGTTGCATCGAGTTGTCATATCTCTCTAATCTCCTCTACTCCAGAACAGTACCCCTTCGTTTTTCTGTCTTTCATGATAGTACTGACTATTTGATGACTGTTTTGTAGAATATGGCATACTCCGGCTTTGTGTGATTGTTTCCTCGTGATTAGATCCAGGCTCGACATCTCTAGCACGTAGAGTGTAAAGACAGCTGTGTCACCCAGCCGGTGTGGCTCAGTGGTTGAGCGTCGACCCACGCACGAAGAGGTCGCCAGTTCGATTCCCAGTCAGGACACATGCCCAGGTTGTGGGCCTGATCCCCAGTGGGGGGCATGCAGGAGGCGGCCAATCAATGTTCTCTCTCATCGATGTTTCTAGCTCTCTCTCCCTCTCCCTTCCTCTCTCTCTAAAATCAATAAAGGAAAAAAACATTTTTTTAAGGACACAGCTGTGTCCTCCTCAGCACAGCACATCAGGAGGCAAAATGTCCATCTGTCCCACTTTCCAGTGATCCAAGTCTGATCGTTTGGTGAATGTGGTGTTGCCAGCCATTTCTGCTGTCAAGTACCCTGTCCTTTTTTAATTAGTAAGCACTGTGCAGAGTGTTGCTTTGAGATTGTGTGACTACTCTGTTTCCTACTACTCACTCACCCAATGAATCTGGTATCCACTGATGACGCTTGTGCAACCCTTTTATTACATTGGTGGATGCAGAGCAGTGACCTTTCTACTTCTATGAGTTCTGCCATTTGCATCTGTACTAATTCATATTCTTCTGTAACGAAGCTTTCCTATACGTTTCCTGCCTCCAACTCTCTTTTTAGGCTCCATATATCAATGTATCAATATAAATACAGGTTTCTTTTCTAAACAAAATCAACGTGTTAAGATCTATCATTATTGTTTTTGATGACTCAAATTTTCTCAAATTTGGCAGGCCCTTAAACTCACTCCTGGGTAGTTCTGCCTTCTCCCCATCAATTTTTTAATAGTTTCTTAGTTTGGAGAAGAGAAGGCAGAAACTTACCTTGTACTTTCCCTGCCCCAGCCCTGGAACCAGCCACTTCTCCAAGGACCAAGCCCTGACTCCTTCTACTTGGGAAGGGGATTTAGAAACCAAGGTACGCATACTAGGTATGCCCATTGCTACTAGGGCGTCACTACTTCTAGGCCCTCACAGTGTACACAGCTAACACAGCTAATGCACTTTTTTTTTAATTTTTTTTTTCTTTATTGATTTTAGAGAAAGAGGAAGGGAGAGGGAGAGAGATAGAAACATCGATGCGAGAGAACTTCAACTGGCCACCTCCTGCATGTCCCACACTGGGGATCGGGCCCACAACCTGGGCATGTGCCCTGACCGGGAATCGAACTGGCAGACGTCTTGATGCATGGGTCGACACTCAACCACTGAGCCACACTGGCCGGGCATAAAGCACTTTCTTTTAATGCTCTTATTTTTTTAAATCATTAGCTCATACCAATATCTCCAATTCCAATCCAGCCTAACAGTGTTCTTTCTCCTTTTCCCTCAATCTGTATCTGTATTTCCCTTCTTCCACAAGAGAATCTGGTTCCCAATGACATTAATATACCTACACTTGTACCTCAGTATCCATAGGAGACTGGTTCCAGGATACCCTCAAGGACACCAAAATCCAGATGCTCCAATCCCTTATATAAAATAGCGTAGTATTTGCATATAACCTATGTGCATCCTCCCCTATACGTTAAACCATCTCTAGATTACTTACAAAACCGAATACAATGTAAGTGCTATGTAAATGGCTGTTAAACTGTATTGTTTAGGGATCACTTTCTGAAAAACATTTTTTTAATATTTTCGATTCTGCAGTTGGTAGAATCTGCAAGTGTTGAACCCGTGGATACAGGGAGCTGAATATACTCCTTTGCTCTGTTCCACACTACACACAAAATAGTTTCCAAAATACCACATGGATACCACCAAAGCATCTACTAAGTAAAGCTCAAGATTTGGTTTCTGCAGTTAATTTTATCTTTAGAATATGTTCCACGAATGGTGCTCAGAGTACTGCGTTCAACAGTTTCTTGGACTGAATCTTTCTGCCAGCCAGGGTCATGTGTTTGTTGTTTACATTCAATTTCAGTTTGGGGGGTTTCTTTGACAATCCTGTTGGCTTATGAAAAATTTTTTGGACCATACAGAAAACTCCCTATCTGATATTTCACAATTCTCAGTATTTTCTGCTTCCTGTTTTTAATCTACCTGTACATAGCTCATACTACCTTCCCCTTCAAATACCTTAGGAATCTCATACTACCTTCCCCTTCAAATACCTTAGGAATCTCATACTACCTTCCCCTTCAAATACCTTAGGAATCTCATACTACCTTCCCCTTCAAATACCTTAGGAATCTCATACTACCTTCCCCTTCAAATACCTTAGGAATCTCATACTACCTTCCCCTTCAAATACCTTAGGAATCTCATACTACCTTCCCCTTCAAATACCTTAGGAATCTCATACTACCTTCCCCTTCAAATACCTTAGGAATCTCATACTACCTTCCCCTTCAAATACCTTAGGAAATATTACAAATAGTGCTGCACACATAAAACTAAGTCTGCACTGGGCTTTCGCCCTGATATACTCAGGAATCATAAACAAGGAGTATTATCAAGGAAGAAAGCTTTAGAGGGAAAATTGGGGCTGGTAAACTGAAGCTTCTTCACTGGTAATAATACAAACACATGTGGTTATTCTTCAATCTTCTTTGTTAGCCGATCCTGCATGACTCGAGGTGAGATGGGCCTGTGGAGGTGTAAATCCCTCTCCATTTTATTTTGTCTGTTCTAGTGGTTCTGGCACACAAAGAAGACAGACAGGGTTCTACACTAATGACTACAGAGTCTTTGGATGGAAGATGACATGAGTCATTTTATAAAAGGAACATATAACTTACTACGTGGTTTTATAATTGAAGCAAAAAGTTCCAAGTCACAATTTTAACAGGGATTGACTCATGTCATATATCATTTTTAGAATATGAAACAGATAAAAGTTATCAAATATATTATAATTTGGATAAATAAACCAAATTCTGAAGTTACATGAAAAATTATTAGTGTATTACCTAGGTTTTCATAAAAACATTTTCAGTTATTAAAAAGAACTATAACATTTAATACTTAATATAAACTAACAGAATTAGATTATATGAAAATGCCACAGAAATCAATTTCATTCCCTTTAGAACCATCAAATATCCTTGTAAAATGGGTAAGTTCATTTTGTTTTTATAGGTTCAAAACCATCCACAAGATTGTGTTACATACATATATCAACATAGTATCTTTTTATTTCAAAATACAGTTGGCCCTCCGTATCTATCCATGGGTTTTGCATCCTTGGATTCAACCAGCTGGATGGGATCTGCAGGTGCGGAGGGCGGACTGTACGCTCTGTTCTACGCCATTCTACTTAAGCGAATTGAGCATCTGTGGATTTTGGTATCTGTGGGAAGTCCTGGAACCAACCTGCCGCAGATACCGAGGGAGGACTGAAATTCTTAAATTTGGACCCCAGGTGTGAAATATTTAAACTGCTTAAATTTCTGAGTAATATCAACAAACATTCTTTCAATAATCACAATCATTGCAAGTTTCTAACCAAATGTTCCTTTTGTAAAACTGAAATTAGGTTGCTGGCAGAACAAACTTAGTTATACAATGACTGATCAATCCCCAGAAGTCAGGTGTCCAGATATTTTTTAATATGGTCAGTCAGCTAATTAGTATTAGGGGAATTCCACAGGCAAAATTTTTAAACAAACTGACAATAGTAATTAAATAAATTAGCTACATACATATAAGAGGGGGCTAAAAAATATATATATTTTCAACTCCTTTTAATCATTTTATAATCAACATGAAATTAGAGCAAAAAGTCCTCTCCTTAATATAGATTATACTGAACAAGAACACTGCAACTCTATACTTGATACTTAATGTTAATGAAACATTTTAACATACCTGTGCTGGTTTCTGTTTCTTTTTCTTCTGTTTTTTAGAAAGCCTAAGAATAAATATAAATCAGAATTGATGTGAAGACTTACGAAGTGAAAAAAAAAATACTGAAACACTAGTGACACAGAGAGAAATAAAAAATTAAAATTATTCGCCTCCCTCCCTCCCTCCCTCTCTCTCTCTCTTTCTTTCTTTCTTTCTCTTCCTTTCTTTCTAGGCTCCTTAGAAATAATATAATAAAAAAAAATTAAAATTATTCAATATCATAAAGCATTAAAAGGAAAAGAAAATGTTCACATTATCATTTTAGAAAATTATAAGTGGTTCAATTGATAGTAATTAGCATATCAATTACCTAGATAAAAAAGTGCTTTTAAATAGTCATAATACAGTCTATAAAAATTATATTTGACATCATGCCTGTACCCATTTCAATATTATAATGTTCCCCTAACTAGAAGAAATGCAGAAAATACTAGCATAACAGAGTAACTTCTTGAGATAAAACAGCATTTAAATGCAATCTCTCAGTGTGATAAGTATGTCTGTGACATCTTTAGAAATACTTTTGTTTTGGTGCGTCCTCCATTTCTTCCTCAGAATTGGCATTCAATAGATTTTCATCAGTCTGAGGTCCTGAGAAATTTTCTTCCTCCTTCTCCAGCTGTTGTTTTAACAAGGCCACCATTTCCCGATGCTTCTTTGATTTTTCATGATTCCGCATGCTGAAAGGACAATCGACATGAGCAACAGGACTACGTCATACGTGCCCCAAAGAGCTGCTGGACAGGTGCAACCCAGTTAAAATTTACTCTTTTCTGATCAACTAAGCAGAATGTCAGTGACACTATGAAGAGAAACAGAACCCTGTCAAGAAACCCAGGACTCTGTTTTTTTCCCTGTACCCCAGAATTCTCCCCTCCTTCTGTCCTTTGGCCTACATATGTTCTCCCTACTTTTTTTTTTCAAATTCTCTATTTTTTAAAATTTTCCAATTCTTAAAATTCAAGCCTTCTCCACTGTTTCCTCTTAATCACTAATTGTTTCCTAAGTGTTTATAAGTTCCAGGCCGTGCTATGGGGCTTCAAGGGATCACTGGGAAATTACAAAACAAAAGACATTCTAACTTTAAAAGGAAGACACCCTGCCCTGATTGGTGTGGCTTAGTTGATTGGGCGTTGTCCGGTGCACCAAAAGGTAGTCAGTTCGATTCTCAGTAAGGGCATATACCCAGGTTGCAGGCTCGATCCCTGGTAGGGGGCATGTAGGAGGCAGCCAATCAACGTGTCACTCTCACATCTCTCTCTCTCTCTCTCTCTCTCTCTCTCTCTCTCTCTCTCTCTCTCCCCCGATCTTTCTCTCTAAACATCAATAAAAATCTTTAAAAGGAAGACACGCTGGATTTGAGAGACAGTGATGTAAGGCCTTGCCGTACAGTTTGCCTCCTTTTGCTTTCTTCAACAGCTGTCTTTCTTTCACCTTCTCAAGAGGAGTCTCCTTTCCCACTCCCAACACCCTAAAAGTGAGTTCAGACACATTCTACCCCTGTAAAACTCTGTGCCCCATGGACCACCAAGTAATACTTCACAAAACAGAGTTAACAACACTAAAGCTGCGAGAGTGAAACTAGCAAGCAGGAGACTTGTGTCTTTGTCATATTTATCTCATCGGTTCCAATTCTCATCTTCCAGTTTCAGTTGCTGCTCTCCTTTCCCACCAACACTCTCCTTCAGCTCAAGGTTCTTGGAGAAATTGGAACATCTTATGCCAGAACGTAAGTGCTCAAAAATACGACTGGGACGTGTCAAAAGGACATAGGATCCAGGTTGAAGGAACTCACACTCAGCACTACTGGGAAAACTGGAGCATGAAAAGGGCAGTAACAAATTATAAAACACTGAAACAAACGCATGAGTTCAGACTGCCGGCCTGAATCACGGGGAAACAGCGGGCTCCTGTTTACAGCAGGAGACACATGATGAAGACGCAGGAGCGCTGGCACTGGAAAAACCTGATGTGGGGACCGTCACAGTGCAGACTGGCACGAGCTGAAACCCTCAGTGGGCACTAAATCTAGCAGGGAACTTTTGATGAGGAGCAAGATGTTCTCACAGTTTTAAAGTGTCTCCCACAGATTAAATATGCTATAAGGAAAGTGTGTTGCCAGGGAGAAAATTCTAACTTTACAGTGGACAAACCGGACAGCACCTTGACTGGGTGATCAAAGTGATCACGACCAATAGGGGCAGGCAGACGAATGTGCCTCCAGATATGAAACTCTGACAGCAACGCATGTGTGTAGTATCCCAGCTGGGCATGCAAAACTTGAACCTAACCATGAGGAAACAACAAACCCAAAATGAGAAAAACTCTATTGAAAAAATATTTTAAAGGGCCCATATTCTGGCCCGGCCGGTGTGGCTCAGTGGTTGAACGTCGACCCATGCACCAAGAGGTCGTCTGTTCGATTCCCGGTCAGGGCACATGCCCGGGTTGTGGGCCAGATCCCTGGTGGGGGCATGCAGGAGGCGGCCAGTCGATGTTCTCTTCCATCGCTGTTTCTATCTTTCTCTCCCTCTCCCTTCCTCTCTCTCTAAAATCAATAAAGGAAAAAAAAATTAAAAGAAAAAGGGCCCATACTCTGGAATGTCATTGACATAGACAAGAGAACTGGTCCAGATTCAGTGAGACAATCAATGCAGTACATGACCCTAGACTGGTCCTGTGTGGTAATGAGAAAGAGGCCACACAGGACACTAATAAAGGATCACCTGAGAGAAGTGGAATATGGGCAGAAAATGAGACAAAAGCACCATATCACTGTTCTACATTTCCCCGAGTTGGTAGCTGTACGCCGACTGTAAGGGAATGTCCTTGTCCTTAAAGAACATACCTGGAGCTCCCAGAGGTCAAGGAGCATCACAGCATGTCACTTACTCTCGGATTACTCAGGGAAAGCCATGTGCGTAGCAAGCGACAAAGGAAAGAGCGAGCCACGGATGAATCGGTCACTCTATATTCTTTCAACTTGTCTGCAAGTTTGACTTTACTTCTAAATAAACAATAGTTTTTACAAATCTCCTTCACTGTTGCTATTGTTTCCTTGCTTGTTTCTAGCTGCTCCATCTCCCCCACTTTACTTCTGCTCTATGACTCTTCTGGTGGGGGTCATCCGGGAAGACCATTTCTGGCTCCATCAGCCTCCCTGTCACCCTCTCGTCTCCTTTCCTCTTTGCTGTTGGTGGTTTGCTTCTTTTCCCCTTGCTGATTCTCCACTGTTTCCCATATTCTTTACTCTCTTTATAACAGTATCCGTTTTAATACTTCCCTCGGCCACTGCTCCCATAAAATAAAGCCCTCCCTGGGCGGTTTGGCTCACGGTTAGAACGTCAGCCCGTGGACCAAAGGGTTGCGGGTTCGAATCCAGTCAAGGGCACATACCTGGGTTGCACATTGATCCCTGGCCCGGTGGATCCCCGGCCTCAGTCAGGAGGAAATCATTCAATGTGCTCTCTCCCATCAATGTCTCTCTCTCTCTCCCCCTCCCTCTGTCCCTCCCACTCTCCCTAAAATAAAATAAAATAAAATAAAAAATCAATGGAAAAATATCCTAGGGTGAGGATTAACAAAAAATAAAGTCCTTCCTGCTCTCCAGGGAGCATGCCTTTCCCCTCTCCCTCCCCTTGCCCTCAGGTGCCTTACGTTAAAAAAAAAAAAGTCCTCCCACTTCGGCAAACGTCCTATAGAAAGACTGGGTGAAAGTTTCTGGGCTGACAGCAATGGCCTGTGTGGGAGCGCGAAGGCTGGAAGTGAGTCCGCCACCCACAGCCGAGGGAGACCACGCCGGAAGTGAGTCCGTCACGCACAGCCGAGGGAGACCACGGCCGGAAGTGAGTTCGCCACTCACAGCCGAGGGAGACCACGGCCGGAAGTGAGTCCGCCACCCACAGCCGAGGGAGACCACGCCGGAAGTGAGCCCGTCACGCACAGCCGAGGGAGACCACGGCCGGAAGTGAGTTCGCCACGCACAGCCGAGGGAGACCACGGCCGGAAGTGAGTCCGTCACGCACAGCCGAGGGAGACCACGGCCGGAAGTGAGTCTGCCACCCACAGCTGAGGGAGACCATGAGCTTTGGTCTGCCCATGAGATTGTCTTCTTTGCCAAAACAATAGCAACATTTTTTCTGAATACCATGCACACGTTTACAAAGGAGCTGTTCCATAGGAATGCCGGCAGGACTGACAATCAGCTCAACAGGCTTAACTGCTGGTACAAATTCTTCTTCCTCCCCCAGGATGGCACGTGAGGACTGGTGACCTACTACTAACAGCATTTTCTTTTCAGGAGTGTCAAAGCATTATACTTTGCCTCAAAAGGTGAGTTCAAAGATTTTCAACTTACGCCTTTTCCGTCCGGAAAGACCTGTCACAGGCCGGGCAGTACAGGTCCTCACAGAGCTCTGCGTCCTCGGCCTCGTCGCTGTCCTTACCTGCAGGAAGGAAGCCCACAGTGAGAAGCCTGTCTGATGAGAGCACACATCTAAAACATACTAACACATTTCTTCTCTGTAGTAAGGGTCTAAAGTTGCCCACAAATTAGAAATAAAATGTTTACTTCCTTACCAAAAAAACCCACAAAAACAAATAATGTTATCAAGATTTGAGATGACCCTTTACAAGCAGCTCTAAATTATAAGAGATAAATAAATCACTTTGCCTTTCATATGTCTACTTAGAAGAAGACAAAAATTCTCAAAACCCTGAGTGAACTAAGTTCAGAATATCAAATGTTTCTTTCATAGTTCTACCACAAAGTAGTTTTTTCAACAAAGTTTTTTTTAGTTTACCTCTTGAGCAAGATTTGGTACAAACACATTTATAGCTGTAATCTATTAAATGGTTAAATAAACTTAGCTTGCAACATTCTATCATTATTAGACAAGTCATAAAATAGCATATTACCTGTAAAGTATAACATTGTCTTTACAGACCTTTTTTTATAAGCTTGAAGATTTACTACAATGGAATAATTACTATCGATATAGTCCAAATATCTAAGCAACTAAAAAGCACAATAAAGTCTTTGCACAATACCATATTCTGTCTTTACAAGAAATAAAAAAGTAAGCTGATTTCCATTTGCGATTTATTATGGGATCAATAAAGATCCCACACCATCTCTTCTCTATTCTATGGAACGGTTCTTTATAATAAATGATGTTAATATGATTCTAAAAGCAGTCTCATTAAAATCATAAATGATCAAAATACATCCAGTTTTAGAATAGGGTATTATTTTCCAATTATGTGTATACTTTCAATATATCATATACATGAAATAAACTTTGATTAATAAATAGTAAATAAAGAATGCTGGATTTGAAACCAGAATCTGGATCTAAAAATGGTCGTATGCTCTCAGGCATATGCCATAGCTTCTCAGAGTGTTGAGTGTCTTCATCAGTAAAATGCAGCTAATTCTATGAGCAAAACCTACATTTAAGGGCTATTGTTGGAGGATCAAGCAAGATCTTGTATGTGAAACATTTTATAAATTGTAAAACTCTAGCCCTGGCTGGTTTGGCTCAGAAGATAGAGTGTTGGCCCGAACACCAAAGGGTCACGGGTTCAATTCCTTGTCAAGGGCACGTACCTCGGTTGAAGGTTAGATCCCTGGCCCCAGTCAGGGTCATTTGGGAGGCAACCAATCAATGCATCTCTCTCACACTGATGTTTCTCTCTCTCTCTCTCCCTCCCTCCCTCCCACCACTCTATCTAAAAAAAAAAAACAATGAAAAAATCCTCAGGTGAGCATTTAAAAAAAATTTTTTTTAACTCTATATAATTACACCATCTCACATGTATAGAGTGCTTTATAATTTTCAAAGTACTTTCACACATACTGATTCATTAACAAAAATTCCATTTCCTAATCATTTTGAATAAATAAAAGTCTGTCATTTTATCATTTAGTTTCTTAGTCTGAAAAAGCACATTTATAAATATTTCAGCACACCAAGAGCCCTTCTACAAAGTCAGAAACGAGAGGAAGAATTTATATACTCAATGTAGGCTCCTACATAATATCAGCTTTTCTGGAAACAGCTGCTATTAAAACTTGACCTACAGCTTAACTGCCTTTTTTGAAATAACCAGTTGGTCACACCTGTCAATAGCCTACTTGTCAACACATTTATACAGCCGGAAGCACAAATTGTTTAAAATATGGTCAGAAAAGAGTCTGTTAATCAAATGCTTAAAACATGGTCAGAAGAGTTTTAATCTAACTACCAGAATTAGACTTCTTCAATGGACTACCTTTCCTTGTTCCACACAATATTGTTTTTCATTTTCATTATCTGCCACATTTAAAACATGGGAGAGGTCACATATAAATCCAGATTCCTAGCTTCACTTAAAAACCAAACAAACATGAAAACTCTGGCAACAGTCGGCTGGAACTCGGGTGTTCTCCAGGGTTCCTCCCTCCTCTCCCCCATTCCGTTGTCTTACCCCTTTCTTGGCACCGGCAAGCACCCTGAGTGCACCCCTGGGCACAAAAACATTTACTTCCCAAAGTTTCTGAATGAATGGAAAAAGTTACCATCCTGTCCGTCTCTGAGTTCCTGCTCCTCCACTTCCTCTTCCTCCGAGCCATCCCCAAACTCCTTTTCGTAGCGCGCCTCCATCTCCCGGAGCTCCTTCTCCAAGTTGGCCACCGTCATCCAGCTCTGTTCTTTGTACTGCTCTGCCAGTCTACACACAAACAGCACAGTCTCCACATGCGGTGCACTTACTGTTTAGGCTTAAAATCCATCCCCTAGGGAGCTTCTTCCTCCCAAGCTGTCAGTGCTCACAAGTTTAAAACCTGTGCTTAAAGCGGGCAAAGTCACGTTAAATCTGTTAGCTGTCGTGGTTGATTTTAATTGCTCAACTAGATAATGGATTTTGAAACATATAACTCTTAGCAACTTATTAAAAGTCTTCAAATGATTTTAAGTTGTATCAAGTAAAGTGCTGATTTTCAAAAGAGGAGGGGGGGGCAGGTAGAATTGTTAAGTAGTTTTTTAAAGAATGCTATAATGCTCTGGGCACCATGTTTTCACAGGAACTCAAAAATAGCAAAACTTTAAAGGCACTAAAATGGCCTAAATAAGAGTGTACTGACAAAGAGGCAGTCCTGTGTGGTGGTTAAAAGTCAGGGCGCTGGACTGATTTCCTGGGTTCAACCCCCGCCTGCGATTTACTAGCCATGTGATCTTGGGCCTCGTTTCCTCAACAGAACAAGGATATAAACCAGAACTTACTTCCATTACTGTGGTGAGAAAAGCATTGAGAGGCGGGCCTTGTGCGGAGTAAGAACTCAGTTACCACTAGTTCCTATTAAATTGTATAGGAGTCTGTAAAGGATCTTAAGTCTAAAGGGCCTCGGAAGGAAAACATCCATTTCAAAAACAGGTATTTTTCACAGTAGATGAAAAACCACTGTACAATGTCAGAATAAAAAAAAAAAGTCGCCGTGGCCAGTTTGGCTCAGGGGTTAGAGCATCAACCCAAGGACTGAAGGGTCTCAGGTTCAATTCCCAGTCAGGGGCAAGTACCTGGGTTGCAGGTTTGATCCCTGGCCCCAGTGGGGGTCATGTGGGAGGCAACCAATCGATGTGTCTCTCTCATGTTGATGTTTCTGTCTGTCTCTCTCTCTCTCTCTCTCTCTCTCTCTCTCTCTCTCTCTCTCTCCCTCTCTCCCTTCCACTCTATCTAGAAATCAACAGAAAAATATCCTTAGGTGAGGATTAGAAAAAAGAAGATGAAGCCAGGATGATTTAATCCCACTTGAAAGCACCACGTCAGGAATCACTGACGCTTCTCTGGGCCCACACTAAGTTCAGGAAAGGGCGGGCCACGCTTACGTACTTGGCCTGCTTTAGCTTCTGCTGCCGCCTCATCTCTTCGGCTTTCCTCGCCTTCTCTGCATTCTGCTCCTCCACCAGCTTCCGGTGGGCCTGCACTCTTTTATCTCTTTTCCGAATGAAAGCTACCAGCTGACGGACAAGCTCATTCTTCTCTTTCCTGGCTTTGTCTCGAGTCTTTTTGTTTTCTTTTTCCATGGCGCGTTTCTCCCAGCGGTTGGAAGCCTGTCGGGTATCATACTCCTCTTTCCAAGCAAAGTTCTTCTGGGTGCAGAAACTCTGCCAGTAGGCGTAGAAAGGGTGGACTACCTAGTGACAAAGAAAATAGGTCAAATGCTAGTTTTATATTTAGACTTTTTTCAGTAAGGCAGCAAATATTAGTGATACAAAACATCTTTCATCTTTCATATTTAAAACATTACTATTAATCAGAGGAGAAGACCATCCTTCTAAGGCTTTAACAAAAGAAATCAATATTCGGTATGAACTTAACGAGGAAATTAATGGGATGTACCACCATCAATTAGGAGGGGAAAGTAAAAAAAGGGAAGGCTACCAGGAAGGAAGAGAAAAGAAGAAAGTCACAAGATAGGACCAAGAACAAGAACCCATTTTTTTAAAATAAAGAAATAGCAAAAGACACACTGATCAGTGCTAAGTATAAACAGCCATGCATTTTTCTCTCACCGTATCATAGTCACTCTGAGAGTCTCCAAAAGTTGGGAAATCCTCAACATCTTCTTCCAACACAGATTCTAGTTCTTCCTTTGCAATCATTTCAAAAACATTACGATATACTGTATAAAAGCCCTAAAACACAGGTAACAGAAACACAAATTCTTCGTACTTTATAGTCTAATCACAGAATAAGATTTTAAAATGCAACATGAAAGAAAGAATTTCCTGTTAATGAATGACAGCCCCAAGCTCTGTCACGGTAATTACGTTCCAATGGGAGGTATTTAATATGCTGACAGTTTAAATACGAAGGCAATGTGTTTTTTTTAGTTTTCAAAATGAACACTGTTTCTATTATAGAATCTCTGTGTATTTGAGAGTCTTAAGTGCTTGGTAAGAAATGATAAGGGAGTACATTTCTCACCTTTTCATCATCTCCATAACCAGAATAACAGGTAACAGTGAAATAGTGAAGCAAATCTAGGCTGTCGTCTTGGTACTCCCCATCGAGCCCACCTTTGAGCAGAGCCTCTCTGTGATTATCATACCTAAACAGAGAAGAAATCAGCATCATCAGTGAAGGCTAAATACATAACAATTCAAAAGGACTTCTTACTCTTAAACAGCCAAAATTCTATTATTGTACATTTTAATGTGTCCAACCCACAACCAAAAAATTTTAAGAAAAAAATCAACATGGAAAGACAATCTCTCACAAAACTGCTGATTAAAACTAGGACTACAACTTCTAACCCTCTACAGACGTTATACAGTACTAGCCCAAGGGAATTTAATAAGCCAGGGAATTTCCGTGACTCTCCCAGAAAGGCAGCTGCATGTTCACAGGAAAGAAACATTACTGAACAGGGCAGAAGTGGACATAATCTAGTCCACAGGCTGATTATACATTTGAGATCTGAGAATTTACCAACACGTACCAAAATAAGACTCTTGCTATGTAAACAATCTAGTAGCTTCAAACACATACAATTACTCCACATAATAACTCTGTAAAGTTAGTTGTTATCCCTGTTTGCTGTAATAGTAAGTTGAAGCTCCATGACATTAAATAATTTATTGTCCATAATCATGAAGCCAGTAAGCAGCAAAGCTAGAATTCAAAACCAGGTCGCTGCGCTGCAAGGACTGGGCTCCCTCCCAGCCAGCGTACAGTGCTGCCTCCATGCAACAGCAGAGGTAACAGGCAGGGGCTTTAAAGACACAGGGACTCCTTGGACAGGAAAACAAGCCATGATCAAGAGAAGAGGCCAGAGCAAAAGGCAATCAAGAAAGAATCTCAACGTTCCCAAAAGAAGATAAAAACATTTCTAAGGCTAGATCTCCACGTTCCTTGGGCGGAGATCTGACTTCCACATAAAAGACTATTTCATGAGGATTTCCTTAAAGCCGGTCCCTCTAGAAGCCGCTGGGCCGCACACTGACGCAGCGGCCTGAGCACCACCTGCTGTGGATGGAGCGGCGGGATCCTGCAGTTACGTCGGGGCTCAAAACCTATCCCTTCGTGGCAAAAAGTCCATCAAGACTCTGGAAACTCAGAACTCCCAATGCAGAAATGGTTTGGAAATAATATTCAATAACCAGGCTATCATTAGTAAAAGTATCTGTCACAGATGTAGAAGTTTAACTCAATTTCTTCATATAAAGTAGTTGTAGGGCAATATTACAATTCTTGTGTTAAAACACTGTATCTGTTTTGAAGGACAAATCAGCATTCTTCCTTGTCTGACATCAGGAAATCTGTCATACACCAAAGAGACCCCATTCAATGAGAAGTCACTTCATAAGTACCAAAGTTAAAACTCTCTGATATTGCCAAGCTTACTGTGTCGTGAGCTCTAAAATCAGACAGTTGGAGTAATCATCTCTCAGGTTCCCTCCTACTCAAACATTGCATTTTATAGAACAAGTAGGTGACATGAGCCTCAGAACACACCAAAAACCATTTATGTATTAAATGACAATTTAATGCCTTATTGACAATTCTTCCCAACAAAATACACTAGGATAGAAGGACACTGTGGTGCTTACCATGCTCTCTCCTGAGGGTCACTCAGCACATCGTACGCTGCTTGGATTAATTTAAATTGCTCAGCGGCTTCCACGGCATTATCCAGATTTTTATCTGTTAAAATAAAGTCAAAGAAATTTAGTCATCAAAAAAGTAGAGGACAAAATCTAAAAGAGACCTCACCCATCACAAATGCCATAAACAGATAAGAAGTATACAAAACAAAAAAAGAGGAAAAAACTAGGGGAAAGCAAAGAGATACTGGATGATAGCTGATAATCAGAATCTAAGTATCTACTTGAGTAGAAAGTTCATGCTTCCCCCTAATCCTTGGTGCCTCCCTGAGCACTAACCTGAGTATCCACAAATGGAAAACCCTGAATAGTATACATCTTCTTAGGAGGAACAATGTGCATATATATTTAAATCAGTTAGAAAAAACTATTATTATTTAGTGCTAGATTAAGCCACTGTGGTTAGGTTTTCCGTTATTTCCAATATTACCAAATTCCATCTTGTTGTGGTTCTGTGGCAATTGGGTTCTAGGTTATCCAGGACACTCAGAGCCCTACTGATATTATTTCAGATTCTGATTACCACTCTATGACAGATACTACTAGTTCCCTCCCCAGTATTTATTCTCTTTTTCCTCACAAAACCCTGACTTTGTTCACAGTGGCAATGTACCCAGTTAAAAATTCACCTCCCCAGACTTTCTTGATGTTGGGTTATCAGGTGACCCAGTTTTAGCCAATCAGATATAAACATATGTCCACTAAGTGAAGCTTCTGAGGAAAGGCTCTGTTTTCCAGATGGATGGGACAGGCTTTGGTGGCACTCATCTTAGGCCCCTAACCCATCCCGTGTCCAGCCCAAAGCCAGGGTATTATAATGCCTACAGGTAGATTATGAGGCTTGAGGCAGAGGATACTAATTCATCCCCTTTTTCCAGAGTAACTGAACCCTGGTTCAGGGTAGGCACCTGGTGCCAGAAGACACTCCATTTCCCAGTCTTCTTTGAAGCTTAGGTGTGACCATGGGACTAAGCTATAAAAGTATTCTATGATGGCTTTTTAATAATCTTTCTTAAAAGGCCAGTAGCACACAATCTGTCCCTGCATGTCTTCCCTTCCTCTTCCATTCTGCTGCCAGGGATCCCCAGCTGCCACCTTAGATGACAAGGGCAGGCCCATCTCAGAGTTGCCAAGCAGAGAGAGGAAGGACCTCATGGAGGAGACCTGCTACACTGGGGCTCACCTGCCTGTCTCTGCACCTCCACCTCAGAGAGCAGTACACATCTATCTCTGAGGCTAAAATGCTTACATTTGGTGCAAGGATTCAAGCCTTATAGCCAGGATGATGAAGCAGGTCTTTGAAGGTTTCATCAAGTAGCTGGAGCTACCAAGATGGGCCATCTATGGATTTCTTCTTATGTGAAATCAATAAAATGGCTTTAGTTTAGCCACTGTAGCCAGCTTCCTGTCACATGCAGCTAAACACAACCCTGATATGCCTTGAAGGTGAGAGTCCAGATGAAAATAGTCATGGTTTCTATGTCTTCATCAAATCATTAGTAAAAATTTTGTCAGATAAATAAAGAAGCACAGTTCAAAGGAACGAAGAATGGCAGAAAAGCCAGGAAAACAGAAAAGGTGACTGTTTGGGGGTGGTAGGTGGGTGGTTCTTCACCTTTTAATCAGTACTATACTTGTCCTGTTTCTTCCCACTCCCTTCTTTCCTCCCCCAATGAAGTTTGAAGAAAGCTAAAGCTTCTAAACACATAAAAACCCATTCATGTACCACCTGAAAATAAGATCTAATCTCTTACTGAAGCTTTTTTCTTAAATAATTTTTTCAATCTGTCATACGGCTTTTTATTTCACTGAAATATACCTGACCTGGTTGACTAGAAGGTTGAACTGAGATCTAAAAGCAGGAGAGCAAGAAGTTAAAAAGCACTAATTTTAAAAATGGAAAACCCACATAATTTATTATTCACCAAATGCAAAAGCCACTGCAAATGCAGTCATCACAGTTTAAAAGGCATTCATTCTCACGTTCTTTGTGCTTTTCTCTTCATCCACCATGCTCTCTACCACTGCCTTCCAAACCTTTTCACAGGGCCTTCTGGGAAATTCCATGGATTGTGCCTTTTAAGCCCTGCCTTGACTGAAGCCAGGCTCCCTGAGAAGGCCGCTTGCCACTCCGACTCCTTCAGCCACAGGCTTCGCCCGGCAGGGCTGGTGCTGGAGCTGATGTCCTCCTGGACACTGCTCCTTCACTCACCCCGGAAGACAAACTAGCATTCCTTCAAGATTCATTTGGCCATCCCACCTTCTTCCCCTCCTCACTGTCTACTCACCTCCCAACCACTGCCTCTTATTCACTGAGAATTCTGGCACTTGGCTCAGAGTTTCCATCCCCAGGTACTAGTCATCATCCTGAGTGACTTCAGTGTTCCTTGACCTCCTGGCCTACCTACCTCCAGTCTTGCCTGATCCAACCACTCTCCCCACTACAGCCAGAGAGATACTTGAAAAACACAAACCTATATTCTCGACCCTGCTTCTGACTCTTCACTGGCTTCCCAATGCCCTTAGGTTAAAATCTAATCTACCCAAGCCAGTTCACCACAACCTTCAAGACCTGGCTCCTATTTACCTGGCCATGCTCACCTCTGTCTCCTTCCTGGCCTCTGCCAGGCTTTCTCTTGCCTCCCTCCACCTGTATTCGCAGTATTCCCGCTTTAGATCTCAACCTAGATGTCAATTCTAGGGATAAGCATCTTTCCCACAAATACATAAACCCAGTCCAGGTCCACTGTATGTGCTCTTAAGCACCTTTTATTTGCCCTCACACTGCCCTTATCTCACCGGATCAAAATCACCTGTCTGCTCTCAGTGTTACCCGGAAGGAAGATTGCATGTACCAGCATGGCAGAGACCACTCCTGTCTCGTCCACAGACCTTAGCCTAACATTCAAGGCTCTTTACAGTCTAATCTCAAAACTACTACTCAAAAATGTTTTAATATTGCCCTCAAAATTATATGTGCATTTGGTCACAAGCAGTAATCCTCTTTCTCACACCTTCCCGCCCAGGAAGTCATGAACGCCTTTCTTCTCATTCCTAACTCAATTTCTAATGCTTCTACACTATTTTTGGATTTATTAATTTTGGATATAGCTACTGAATTCTTGCTGTGATGAACATTTAGCTCATTTACCTTTTCCCTTCCAATATGTACCACATCTTTTTAGTTCCTCTGTTGGTAAACACTGTAACTTTAAGCAACACATCCCTATTTTTACTTCTTATTCCATCAACTATACACATTACCTTCTGACTGGCTCCTGAGCCTTTCCAACAGCTCCTCTCCCAACCCATATTTTCAGACTTCCAATAAACATTGCCTTCAGTCAAACTGTCCCCTGGACCACCTTTTGTCCACCATGTGCTCTTCCCCATACTGTTAAGTGCACTTTTCCCAATTCCATTCCCCTAGGATCCAGCTAAAATCCAGGCCCCTCTGCCAAGGGGAAGCCTCAGGTCTCTGGTTACACAGTGAAAACTCCCTCTTCTCCTGAATTCCTGGGGCATTACTAGTTACTCTGTTAATCCAGTTACCAATTATATCCGTTGTGCTCTTTTGTCTGCACCTGTGTTTAACTTCTCCTGTGTGTAAGGCATGTTTTCCCAGCAAGACTGAGGTCTCTGTCTTAGCACTTCAGAATTTACAGTGACTTGCTTATACTGGAGACTAGAAACGTGCTTATTGATCAGTGCTAATAGGAAAGCCTCTTATCAACCTCAGAAAGCTGAGATTCAACTCCCGTCTTAGTTTCCCAGTCTAGAAGCTCATACTACTACACAAAAGCCACACGGGCCTGGACTACAACCAAATAAAACATTCAAATGAAGCATACTTCTAAGTAAACATACAAACTTCACTAGGGAAGAGGGATACCAGTGCTTCCGTCTTCATTTCAATAAGACAAGAGCCATAAATTACACTTAAGTAGCAGGGATTCCGCGATCAAGTTAAGGGCAGCAGAGGAAAAGCCCGGGGAACCTCAGCGGCTGGGGACGCAGGCGGGGGACAAGCCAGAAGCAGGAACGGGTCGAGAACTCCAGACTCCTCCTCCCTCCCCGGTGTCTGCGAATGGGTGGGAAGAGCAAGTGAAGTCGCAAGAATGTTGTCTCTCCCCACGAGTGGCACTGCGGGAACCGTGGGGACAGGTGGGGTGGCGTCTGGAAAGGGCTGGTGCCGGGAGCTTGAGTGAAGCCTGGGGTGGAGGGCTGCGTCCACCGAGGAGTGGGGAGGGCCACGCAGGGGCCACCTGGCCGGGGACCGGGGCCGGACAGGGTCCCGGGCACCGTTTACTGGGCGAGGGGAGTTACAGGGTGGGTAGGTCGAGGCACAGCCAGGTCTCCGGAGTTACTCCGGGAAGAGGTGAACAAGGTCGCGAGGCCAGGGACTGCGAGGGACAGCGGCGGTTGCGGGGTAGTTACCCGGGTGCCATTTCAGGGCCAGCTTCCGATAGGCCTTCCTGAGCTCCTCCTCGCTGGCGTCGCGCCGCACCCCCAGCGCCTCGTAGTGACACTTCATCGCCCGGCCGGGCGGGGGGCCGGGGCCGGGGCCCGGGGCGGGGTAGGGACCCGGGCCCGGGCCGAAGTGGTGGTGGCGCTGGCGGTCCTCTCCCGCGGCGGGAGCCGGGCGCCCGCACTGGGCCAGCCAGCGAGCGCGGCGGCGGGGGCGCGGGGCAGCGGAGGCGCGCGGCGGGGACCGGCGGCGCGGGCTGCGGCACGCGGATGCGCGGAGGGGGCGGCGCCGGCGGCCGCGGCTCCGCATGGGAGGAGGGCGGGCTCTGTGCCGGAAAAAGCCGTATGGGAGGGAGGCGGGGCCGGGCCCGAGGAGGCGGGGCCTCGGCGCGAGGGAGGCGGGGCCTCGGCGCGAAGGAGGCGGGGCCACGGTGGGTGTCATTGTGAGGGGCACTGACGGCGGTCAGTGTGAGTGGCACCAACTGGGTAGCCGTCCTGGGAGCTGCGATGGGTGGAAGATGTTGGAAAACACTTTGTTGTGGTTCTGATGATAATTCTTAATTGAGCCCCATTTTTTGATGAGGCAACTCATGCCTGAAGTAGTCCGGAGTTTTGCTCAAGCCTCTACAACTAATCATGGCAGGATTCGGTTGGACTGAACAATTAAAAAACACCAAGTGCTCGCCCAGCCGGTGTGGCTCAGTGGTTGAGCTTCCACTCATGCACCAACAGGTGCCAGTTTAATTCCCAGTCAGGGCACATGCCCAGGTTGTGGGCCCAATCCCCAGTGGCATGCAGAAGGCAGCCAGTCGATGTTTCTCTTTCAGTGATGTTTCTAGCTCTCTGTCCCTCTCCCTTCCTCTCTCTCTAAACTTAATAAAGAAAATTTTTTTAAAAACACATATCAAGTTTTAGATAGACGTATAACGCGCTTCTCAAACAAGAAAAGCTAAAAGAGTTCATCGCTACAAACCAGTATTGTATGAAATGTTGAAGGGTCTTCTTGAGATAAAAAATATGAACAATAAAATGGCAATAAATACATATCTATCAACAATTGAATCTACAAATAAAATGCACCAGTGGAACAGAAACAGACTCAGAGATACAGAGAACTTTTGGTTGGTTGCCAAATGGGCCCGAGGTTGGGGGAATGGGTGGAAAAGGTGAGGGACTAAGAGGTACACATTGGTTGTTAGAGGGAGGAACCTCAGGGGGAAGGAACCAGGGCGGGAAAAGATAAACCAAAGAACTTATTTGCCTATATGCGTAACCAATGGACACAGACAATAGCGTGGTGAAGACAGGAGGGGGACAGGAGTGGGGAGGAGGAGATCAATGGGGGTGGGGGAGAGACATCTGTAATACTTTCAACAATAAAGATAAATTTTAAAAAATAAAAAATAGATGCCCTGGCCGGTTTTGCTCAGCTTTAGAGTGTCTGCCCGCAGACCAATGAGTCTCAGGTTCGATTCTGGTCAAGGGCACGTACCTCGGTTGCAGTTCACCCCAGCCCTGGTTGGGTCATGTGGGAGGCAACCAGTCGATGTGTCCCTCTCACGTTGTTTTTCTCTCTCTCCCTCCTACTCTACCTGAAGATAAACAGAAAAATATCCTCAGGTGAGGATTTTTTAAAAAGTAAAAAAAAAAAAAAAAAAAGATAATTGTGCATAAAAAACCACCAGATTTTTAACTCTTCAATTCTCTTCAGCTGCCACTTAATGAGGCCTCTGATACTTCCCATTTTGACCAATATGCATGAAGAGTAACAGCAAATAAGATGACTTAAACTGAAACAATTTAAGAGGGAAGCATCAACACTGTTTAAAATAACATATTAAATGTTTTAGCACCAATATGGATGAAATTGTGCCGACCCATCCATCCATCCATAACTCTTTAATCCTAACTTTCTGGCCTCTAATCTTAGACTACATTCCCCAGATTGGTTTAGGTTAAAAATTGCAGTTAAGGTATAGTATTTAACTAGGTTTTCCTTGATGTAACAGATACACTGTATTATAGCTGGAAGAGCGTACAGCTGTTCCAAATAATTTGATAAAGTGTCAAAATAGTATCCTAATTGTCATTCAAAGGCACCATCACAGCAATATATTTCACTGTGATATGGAATGTTTACATACATCAGCTATTAGGTGTAGGTTATATTTGTTAACCATGTATGGTTAGAGAAGGGTTAGCTCTGCAACGTCTATTATACAGGGTTGGGGTACCCAGTTTAGGAAGATTGTCCCTTTTTCCCTAATATCCTGCTCCCTGCATAATAAAAACCAACCAACTCTAAACCTTATCAAGTTTCTCCACACACCATTGTCTAAACAAATCTCTATACACAGAATTCATACAGTTGCCTGTTTTCAACAGAAAAGATACTAACTATATGGTCTTGGTTTGAAAATTAGTAATGCATAGAAACTGAGAATTTTGAATGCAGGGGAAAAAATGGGAACATTCTCCCATCTGGGAATGGAATTGTTCACTGGGGGCAGGGGTGGGAGTCGGGCAGCAAAAAGTGACAAAGGACCTTTGCTTCCTTCAGCTACATCTTTTTTGCTTACACCCTCTGAGTCACTTGCCTTTTTCCTTCTGAGGAAAGGGGATCTATTTTTGCCTAAAACATTACATAGAAATTTGAACAATTACATTAGATATAAATTTCAGTCTAAAGTAATATCCTTATTAAATAGGGTGGCTTCTAAATGAACATGGACTTGGGAGATGAGGAATTCTCAACCAAATGAGGTATTCATATAAATAACTATGAAAGGGAAGTAATTTGGAACAGAAAAATATATATGGAAACTTATAATCAAGGTTGTTAAATTGTAAATTCCATGAAAACTATACAACACACACATCAAAAAGTATTAAGAGTATTAAGTCTTCAAACTCACAACTTGTTGACCCCAGTTATGTTTATAACCTATAATTAACTTGAGATATGGGTGTTTTTTTAAAAAAAAAACAAACTTAAGTAATTTCTATCCAAGGCCAGATTTAATTGCCTAAAATAACGGCTTTTATTTTTTGGCACTTCAACAGATTTGGCCTTCATTAGCTATATACAAAAGTATATCAAGATAACCTGACCTGAGTTACCTGCATAATTTAGAAGATTTCAAGTAGCCTCATTTAGACTATTTCAAGATCAAGTAGCCTAATTACACACTCAGGAAGCATTTCTTAACAGAAAATTAAAGAGAAAATGAAATATAATGAAAAATTGGTCATCTTGCCCATTTATTTAAAGGCAAAATTAAAATTCAAGTGATGAACTAGGAAAGATGTCCAGAATAAACTTACTATAAGAACTCTTACAAATTAGTGAAACAAAAACAAACAAAAAACCCACCACCCCAAAACAAGATTTGTCACACACACACACACACACACACACACACACACACACACAAATACCTAACCAAATAAAAGATTAACTTTTATCTATTCAGTCAACAAAGATTATTTCACCACTAGTAAAGGTATGAGGAAATGAACGCTCTAACTGCTCGTGAGGTACAATATTTAGTGGAGCAATCAAAATGTTTTAATGTTCACAACCTCTGACCTAGTTCCACTTACAGAAAACCACAACTTACAAAATAATTTGTGTATAGAAATGTTTGCTGCAAACAGCTCTAGAAGATACAACTGAAATACTTAATATCCAACAATAAAAGACTGATATAGAGTGGAATACTGTGCAATTACTAACCATATTGTAGAACAGACCTGGGAAAAGGATTACTGTGAAATAAAAATAAGTAGATGACAGAACATCACATGCATGACCCAATTTTATTAGTTACGTATAGATATACGTATATCTATCTGTCCATCTCCTCAGCAGCCACTTCCAGATTCTTTCCCTATTACTAAGGTACCTCCAAGATGGTAAACCCAGTGCTTTTTGCTTAAATAATTCTTTCATAAGGAAATTCAAATATTCTAGTACCCTCTAACAACTGCCCCACTTTTCTTCCTTTTACTATCAATTTATTAAGTAATTTACACTAACTTCTTCTAAAATGTTTGTCATTTACAAAATGCTTTTAACACATGTATTAACTCATTTGATTCTCAAAACCTAAGAATTTGTATTGTACTTTTTCAGGGTGAGAAAAGAAGATCAGAGGCTGGCTTGTCCAAAGCCTCATTAATTTATGACTCAGAGACTCAAACTTCAGTAAAATGCCTTCCTTCCTACCAGTCAACCCCTGTACCATCCAAAACTACACTCTCAAAGCGCCCAGTGCTTTGTTTTACAAGTAATGACCTAATCAATCTGTTTAAATTTCAGCTTTGCTAAACCAAAAGTTTTAATCCAAGAGGGCAGGCCTAAACCTTGTGTTCTAAATTTTTAGTAATACCAAATGAGCTTTGAACAGAAAAACAAACTGATGAGTTCTGCTGATATTTTATTTAGAAAAACACAGATATCACTGAAGCCACAAGATTTTAATTTTTTTCTTTTAAACGCCACACTAATTAGATGTAAGATAGTCCTGAATAATAAAAGTATTTACACACTGAATAAAATAAATATAAAATAACTGAAAAATGAGTTATCCAATGATTCAGTTTGCATTTCCACTGTTCACCTTTTGTTTCATCATTTTTCTTTGCCTTTTGTAAACCCTTTTCTTTCTTGCTTTCAAATCGACTTTTGGCTCTGGTTTTACCCACTGTATCTCTATCGGTTTTTCCTCAGCTGGTGTAACAAAAACATCTGCAGTGGGATCATGTGGAAGAATAGTCTTTGGTTCTTTCTTTCTCAGTTTCTGTGCCTCTTTAACTTGCTGTTTCTCTTTGTATTTTGCAGCTGTGATGGATCTTATGACACGCCGATGCTAGAAACAAAAAATATATTAGATGCTTCTGAAATATGAACATTTTATATATGGTGACAAGGACATTAACTTATGAACCTATCTCCTTTAAGCCTGGGTCATTAAAAAAAAACAAAAAAGTAATTCGCAAGACTGTATGCACCAAAACCCAAATTGAGCTTCACAGTTAACAAAATAGGAATTATTTGACAGAATTATTTTGGCCAGAGTTTTGGAACATGGAAGACCATAAAAATAGCTTACCATGTTTGGTGACTGGTAGTGAGGATTTTCATATAAAGTTGGTCCTCCAAAACTTCCCTGGAAAATCTTTATGAGATTTAAGACAAAACGAGGTCCTATTTCTACGAGAGCCGCATCTTCTTCTATGATCTTGAATAAAAAGAAAACATCTCATGTTGGGTAGGATACACTACTCCTAAAAGGTCTATTGGCTATAACCTCATTACAAATGTGCCTTAAAAACCTGAAAATACAATTAAGGTGGAGGTGAAACTTGACAAGTGCCAAATGATCAGTATATTTCCCGAACTGTATTAGTTACAGTAGTTGTCATGAGAAAATACAAAGGTTTTTCAGTGTGTTCTTTTAAAACTGAGTAACTTGAATTTGGTTCCTATCTTGCTTCTCACAATGCATGGATTCTTGAAAACCTGTGGTTAAAATGTTTTTAAAACTGCTACTGTAACAAAATGTATTAAAGCATACTACAGGGAACCCTTTAAAGTTTTAAATCAACCCCTAAGTTGTTTTTATAAATCTAATTCAAATGAAAGTAAAGGTATATATAAAAGTGGTCAAATTTATTTTTGAATGGCTACTGATTCAGGCAACTTCTGAACTATAAATATTAACATCGTATATTGGTTCAGATATGTCTGCCCTCAAAGGTTAAGAAGGGAATATGTTGAACTCCCTTTGCAAGGCCTCCAAAATAACATATGAAGAGCCCAGTTCACTTCACATGCTGTCTGAAATTTTGTCTTTATGTTCTTTTTCACCTTTCCACCTCTCCGCAAATTTATTATTATCCTGCCAAATTCTGTCTTCAAGACTTCCAAAATCACTTCTCCTCCTGAGAGTCACTGTATGATTCATCTAATAGTTCTCATTACATGCCTTCTACAGAGGTTATGTTTTTCTAAGTCTTAACACCCCCACCAGGCAGATTCTAACTTCATGAGAACAGCTTACATTTGACTATATCCTTTACAGCACCTAGCACAAATCTAGAACTCAGTTACTTCATGGATATTTAGACTATTTCCTTTTTAAGAAACTAAATATATAGTAAACATATAGTGGCACTGTTTTTCCTAATTTATTTCAAAGTATAATGAAAAATTAATTAAAGCTAACCTGAAAGTTCCGAAACCAGATCCTATTATCCAGAACAGTGAAAGTAAACACGTGGTCCACAAATGGCTGGCTTTTGGGGTGATACCGTGGTGTACTAAAGATCTAGTTTAAAAAAAAAAAAGATATGTTAGTTCCTTATTCTATGATCCAACACGTTTTAGTTTTAGATGGCCAAGTTAAGAAAAAATCCAAAGGAAGACACCCATTTATAATATATTACCAAAAATACTTTCTAGAAAAGATATTTACCTGAATTAAGAGTTCTTTTAACAAAGCATAATGTGGTAATTCATCAAAAGTCTAAAAAATAAAGTGAACATATTATTTGACTACAGCAAAGTGCTTTGTTTAAAACTTTTTATGTTAATTAAATTGAATCATATAACTAGCTCCATGAGAAACCACCATGCAGAGTTAAGAATGTTAGACTTCATACACTAAATGAAAAACTTACTGGGTCAAAAGACAAAAGGGGCCGAGAACCTTTCAAACAGTTTCCAGTCATCTTTAGTTCAGCTAGGGTATGAACTACAAAAATTATAACAACAACAAAAATAGTTATAATTTTGGCACAATTATCCTAAAAGGTTTATAATTTCCTCATAAAATTTTAAATTGAGTCAACTTACTATTTTGAACTAGGAATTTAGCAGATGGTCCATGAGGTGAATTTGAAAGCCTGAAAAATATGAAGAAAGCTTTTTCCATTAAATAGAATTTAGAATGCAGCAAATGTTTACTTTCTATTTATAGTTAAAAGAGATACTATAATGTGCTCATAACATTCATATATTTAATTTTCTTTAAAGGTTTTAATTTTTGTGAAGTCAAATGAAGTTTACTTCATCCCCTGGCCCTGTCTTTTTATTTTTGGTACATGCCCCTAGCGGGAACTGAACCCGGGACTCTCTGGTCCACAGGCCAACGCTCCAACCGCTGAGCCAAACCGGCCAGGGCCTGGCCCTGTCTTTTTATCAAAAAATAAATAAGCTGAAAGAAGTCTATAAAAGGTATAAAGAATAAATCCATTTAGAAGAACAAGATCCACCCCATTCTTACTTAATACGTTCACTTACCACATATAGAGATCTTGTTTCTTCTTAGCTTCAAAATAGATACATTTATTGCAGTTTTTCATTTCACAAACCTAAATGAGCAAAGTACAGAAAAAATGAAGTAGATAAAATAAGATCTAAAGCAACTCAATGCAAATAATAGCTACATTCTTCCAAAAATATTTAAGTAGATTAATGAGCTACAAAAGTCTAAATCTAGGTATTTATTCCCAGAAATAAACCTTTAAACTGCCCAAGGTAAACTAGATTCTCTGCCTGTCTCTTTGGTGTAAACATCTACTCTTTTTGGCCCAGCATTTATTTTTTTTTATCCTCACCTGAGGACATTTTTTCATTTTTTGTTCAGATAGAGTGGGAAGGAGAGAGAGGAAGAGAGAGAGAGAGAAACATCGACGCGAAAGGGACACATCGAGTGGCCACCACCCACACGACCAACCAGGGCCAGGGACAAACTGCACCCGAGGTACATGCCCTTAGCAGGAACCGAACCTGGGTCTCTCTGGACCTCAGGCCAACGCTCTAACCACTGAGCCAAACCGGCCAGGGCTGGCCCAGCATTTAAAAGTAAACTGGGCTCACTTCTCATTACTGAGAACCTCTTCTTTTGATCAGTCCCGTGTACAAGCTAAAAAGACTGAAAACAGATGCCCTAGGGATAAAGCACGCTATAATTAGCCTCACTGCTCTTTGGACCAAACACACATCCTTTATAATGGTTATTCTGATTTTTAATGCTTTCTTTTTTATTTTAAGATCAAGTAGTCTCTCCTCACCCCCCCCCCTCCCCATTTATACTATCATTTCTGTGGTTTGGTTCTGTGAAATCACTAAGGGATTACTGAAAAGCAGAAGTGTACAAATCCTATTTTAGGTTGAATTAAACTTCACCATCTTGAAGGTTTACAAAGTCACACTTGAGAAATATACAAAAGGAATAGAGGAATAAATTCCTATACTATTCTAGTATTTATAAACTATCTGATATAGTATTCATAAACTCTAAATTTTAAATCTAACAACTTAAAAAAGTCGTAGGTCTAATGCTTTTGTTCCTTACTGGTCTTAGAATAAACACAGCAACACTACATTGACTGTTTCCCAGTCCAACCTCAGCTGCTGGAAACCCACACCCTGCTTTATTTCTCCTGTATTCACTATATTCTAATGCTTGTGCATGGCCTGCCTGCCTCCCTCCTTAGAATGTAAGCTCCACAACGACAGAGGTGTGTTCTGTAGAACACTGTTGCCACAGCACGTAATGTCATGATATAGCAGAGGTTCAAAAATCTGTGCTAAATGAATAAAAACTTAATAGCTAAAGAAAATTATTTTTAACAACACTTTGAAAATTTAACCTCACAACTACTTTGTAATACCTTAAAAGCAAGTACCACATGTATCACTTATAATAGTGACAAAAATTCTCTTTACAATGTGGGGCTTTAAAAATATTTAATGAGTTAAATTTTATCTTACACATGTTTCTTGATCATTTTTTATATGTATCCAAGTATGCATTTCACACTACACTACACATAATGAGAAAATGAATGAGCTAGAGTCTTTGTCTTCAGGAAATCAACATGCTTGTTGAAACAAGATAAATATGAAAACAATCAAGAAATAATACATACTGAAGCACTAAACTGTAAGATGTAGACAGTGAGTACTACAAAAATTTAGAAGGTAGGTTATTGAGGATTTAATAAAATCTGTCTTAAGTATCTTTTATAAAACAATGAAGTCACTGAATAACCAACTTTTTAAATTTAAAAGGAAGTATCCTTACTGTTGAGAGTATTACAGGTGTCCCCCATTAGCCCCCTCCACCCGTTTCCCGCCCCACCCCAGACCTTCACCACACTATTTATTGTCTGTATCCAAGTATTATGCATAAACGCATGTAAGTTCTGTGGTTCATCTCTGCAGGCCCCCCTCACCCCCTTCCCTCTGAGATCCATCTGTAATACTCTCGACAATAAAGATACATTTTTTAAAAAGTATCTTTGTTCCTAAATACAGTGTTCCCAGAATATTTTACTTTACTTTCTAAAATTACCTCATTAATCACAAATAACTTATCTTTACGATCCATTTTAGTATCTATAAAAAGAAAAATAGAAAAAGCAAGTAAACAAAAGATTTCAGAGCACCTTCAATCAAATCACACATGCTTTCTAGAAAATTATTTCTAAAGTGTTTTTATAATCTACAGTTTAATAAGATTTATTAATATCCAAAATGACTAGATCTGAAATCACATGACTTCTTAAAAATCTTGATTCCTTTTAAATGTAAAAATGAGTAATTAGCACTCGCAGGTGGCTCAGCTGGATGGAGTGTTGTCCTGTCCACCAAAAGATGGTGGGTTTGACTCCCAGTCAGAGCACATACCCAGGTTTCAGGTTCGATCCCTGGTCAGTTGCAGGAGGCAACTATTTGATGTTTCTTACATCAATGTTTCTCTCTCTCTCTCCCCTCCTTCCTCTCTCTCGAAACGAAAAAAAAAAAAGCGTAATTAAAAATAATACTCGATAATTACAAATAATGATCTAAGCAGTGTTTCCTCAGACTTTATGTATTTTGTGACTTCCTTTCAAAAACGGAAAAAAAATCTCACAAATGAACAGTATGTTCTAGACTCTAAAATATGAAGTGATGAAAATTTCTTGTAATTATGAATTACAGTTGCCAAAAGAAACTAATGAAAAAAAAATGGGTTTGTATTATCACAGGAAGAAAGAAAACCGATAGAAATGACAATGTCTCTTTATTAGTTTTGGAAATCTGAAGATGTAACAGCAGACCTGAGTTAGAGAAACACCGATCTAAAGAACTAAGTTATTGCCCAGCTGGTGTGGCTCAGTGGCTGAGCGTCGACCCATGCACCAAGAGGTTGCCGGTTCAATTCCCAGTCAGGGCACATGCCCAGGCTGTGAGCCTGATCCCCAGTGGGGGGCATGCAGGAGGTGGCCAATCGACGTTCCCTCTCATCAATGTTTCTATCTCTCGCTCCCTCTCCCTTCCTCTCTAAAATCAATAAAGAAAAAAGAAAGAACTAAGTTATTACTAAGAATTAAAACCAAAAGCATCTCCCAACACTGGCACAGAAACAGCTCCATGATGGCACTGCCAACAGTTCCAAACTTAAAAGTAGACGTTCTTCAGTTGCCTGTAAGATACCTCATTGCTAAAAACATTAGCTTGGCACTGAGAACGAGGCTGGGCCCCAACTTAAAGGTGCCTGAAATCTTACTCCAGGTCCATTAATTTTTAGATAAGAACAGTTTTTGTTGTTTGTTTTTATAATGCAGAAAGCAATAAATGGCAGTCCTAAATCATTTAAAAGGACAAGGCATGACTTCTGAGAGCATTATTACAATGAAGGCATTTCAGTAGGCAAGAATGTTTCAGTAATCAGGACATCTGTTTAAGAAAGTAAAGAAAATGTTTACTAAATTTTGCAAAGAATTCCTGACAAAATGTTAACTGGAAAAACCTAGGACTGAAAAGATACACTTCTCAGAAAGAGTAGTAGTTCTTTCCTCACAAGACTAAAAAACTGAAGTGTGACTTGAAGTGGAAATATATAAGTTTATAAACATAAACTTTAAAAGTATGACATAAAGGTACCTGCTTTAGAATGAGGCATCAACATTCTTAAGTCTTGCATTAAATGTCTTGTTCTGAAATTTATTCCTCTGGAAGAAAAGATGAGAATTCGCTCCTTATTTTTCCATTTGCCCTAAAGAAAAATAAAATGTTAAAAGATTTTTAAATTTCTGAGAGAATCTACCTTGTTTGTTTAAATAAAGCTTCCAAGTAGCAAACCAAACAATCCTGACCTAAACCTTTAATTCAATCTCTCAGTAGTATTCACTGACCCCAACTGTCACCCAGAAATGCTCTCTTTGGTTTCCTTCCCTTTTTGTTTTTCTTCAGTCTATCCAATTCCTCTTTCTGATTCAAGATTCTTTCTTAGCCTCTTTTATTTTTGTTCTCTCCAGGAGAGTTCTCATAATCATTCCTATAGTGTCAACTGTCAACTCTACAAAAAGGTAAAGAACTCTCTCCAGGCCTGCTAATCTCAAATTCAATTCTAAAATACTAAAACTTAAACCTGGTAAATTTCCTTGTTATTTATTTTGCTGATGATGTCACCATCATTTCAGTCCCACAGGCTTCAAATCTTTCATTTGCCCTTATTCTCTCATATCATAAGCACTACTTATTGAACACCGTCAATTTCCTTTGCAACAGCTTTTAATCCTTTCCTATTCCCACTGCCCTCCTTCAGCTCCTTATAATCCTGTATCAACTGCAAATCTAAATGGCTAGCCCTCCCAGCAGGAGCTCCTCCAATAGATATGGCTGACTAGTACCAGCTTAATCTTAAAAGACACAGCTCCAATCACATCCTACCTCCCAAGTTTTTCTAGACAGAGCCCAAAATGAAATAGCTTTAACACTAGATTCTAAAATGCATTTATATTTTCACCTCATATTGTCCCAAATCAACCCTACACTTTAGCCAATCTGGCTGTTTTTTAAATTTTCAGCATTTTCCACACTTCAACACCTCTAATCAGTTTTCTCTCTCTCCCCTGTGTTGCTCCCTCTCGTTTTTGAATATCAAAATTCTGCCCCTATTTTGAGATCCAACTCAAAGGCTAAATAATTCCTTTATGATCCCTTACCCTATTATCCTAGAGTAAAAGCAATCTGTCTTCTGCACCTAGATAGAATTTTTCGTATCATGATATTATCTTATTTCTTTCTAGGTCCTTAGGGAAGAGCAAGAGCACTAACATTTACTGAAAATCTACTAGATTCATCACACAAAGTTGATCACATTTCCTTCCTCTTAATATGCAGTTGAGAAAAGAGGTCAAAATCTCGCTGTTATTAATAATTACAGTGAGGCTAAAATTTAAACTCTTCTGCCATTCCTCCGAGCGAATCCCTTCCTAGTGCTTGCCACCACACCGCACAGGGCCATTTGCTTATCACTTACTACCTACTGGAGTAATATGCTAAGCTGGGGGGACACTGAAATTAATAAATCAAAGGCACTCCTTGTCTGCACAGTATGACATCTACCTTAGGAAGCTCTCAGTTGAATGAAAGTTAGGTTGTTATTCGTGTTCACCTTCTTTTGAATAAAAACCATCAACTTATATGAATTCTTAGTTTCCTTCTAAACTCCAACATTTCAAGAAAAAGAAAGAGGTCGCATTCTAGTTTTGCAATCCCAAAGCAGGGGAAACCTAACTTCGTACAGTACTTGACACGTCAAAAGTTTGTTGAATACAAGTAAAACATACCATCTACTCTAACTTCTGTTACCCTTTGAGAGTTAAAAATCAAACAAGTCCACACTGGCCGGGAGGCTCGGTTGATTACAGCGTCACCCCTACATCAAAAAGTTTGCGGTTTGATCCCCGTCGGGGGTGTAAGGGAGGAAACCGATCTGTTTCTCTCGCATCGATGTTCTCTCTCGTTCGTTTTCTCTCTCTCTCTCTCTCTCTCTCTCTCTCTCTCTCTCTCTCTCTCTCAAAATCAACAGAAACATATCCAGGGGTGAGGATTTTTAAAAACTCAAACAAAGCAAAGTCATAGTCCAAGGACGGTAACTTTTTAAAGCACCACGTGACAAGCTTCAGAACCCCCGACTGACAGTAGTGGACTATGGCAGAACATGGGAATACTGACCACTGTTAAGGGGTATATTCAACAGCTAGAAATAACGTGAAGGCGGGGGCGGGGGTCAGAACGCAGAACCCTGGAACCGAGTACTCCGCGCGTGGGTTTCCCGTGAGCCCGGTAAGAGCTCTGGGCCCGCGCAGCTGCCCGGCCGCGCCCCCTGGGGGCAGCCACGGGCACGAGGGTCAGATGTAAACGCGGTGACCAGTCCGGCCGACAGAGCTGAAACCGGGCTCCTGTAACAGCCGAGCAACTCGGAAGGCAGCAGAGCCGTCATTACACAGGTAACCCCAGGGAAAGCGCCGGAAGCCGCGGCCGCAGGTGAACCCCGGGAGTAGCCCCTCTACCTTGCACACAGGGCCTGGGATGCGGTCTCTATCTTCTTCCTCCGCCTCCTCTGCCTTGTCGCGCTGCTTAGCTGGAGGCCTGGCATCTTTTTCGCTCCTTTTCGGCCTCTTCGCCTGGACAGCCAAGCCTCCACGCCGTTTCCTCTTGGTGGCTGCCATCTTGCCTCGCTACCTCCACGCCTGGCCTTCCTTCCGGCCCCGCCGCTCGCTCCCGCTTCCGATCTCTATGGTACCGCGCGCTCGGCGCTGGGGTCCTCCTCCAGCTCTTCGATGCCGCCTTCCGGTCTCTGTGGTACTGCACGCGTGCCTCTCTAGGCCTCGTCTCGCTCTGTGGTGACGGTGGCCGAGGTGGCCCTGCGATCTGAAAAGTGTGGCGGGAGCTGTTCCGCTTCCTCCCGGCTTCTCCGAGAGCAGCACCTCGCTTCCCCAGGGGCCTGGCTGGGAAGGGCTCTCAGGCGTCCGGACCCCACCGCAAAGGTAGGGTTTCCGCGCCCGGGGACCCTGGGGCCAGTCAACATACGCCGCTCGGCGGGCTGGTGAAACAGGTTGTGGATGATCTGAGGAATCGTGGCCCGGTCCCCTCATCGCCCGCTCTGTTAATAAGTAGGCAAGGTGGGGGCGCGGGGCAGCTCACAGCGATTCTGTGGGGATACGTGGTCCCAGTTTGACGTGGCGACGCTGGCCCCAAGGAGAACTACTTTATTGGTTGCCTCTTTTCGTGGTTCACAACTTTGTGTGTGTCACTGTCTCTTACTGAAGTCGAGGTGACCGTAAGTGATTTCCCCACAGGCACGGAGACAGTTAAGGGGCCGAGGTGGGGCTCCGCCCGGGGTCGGCCAAGTGCAGCGCCCAGACCCGCCCGCGTCGCCAGCTCTGAGCTTGTCGATTTCAGCAGGTGCCGCGAGGTCGGCGGGAGCAGGTGCGGGCGCTGGACCATGCCCCTCGTACACCAGCAGGCCCCGGATGAGAGTGACTACAGCCTGGTGGCCTGCCTCGACAACGTTAGGAATCTCTCCACCGTCCTGAAGGCCATTCATTTCCGAGAACATGCCACCTGTTTCGCCACTAAAAATGGAATCAAGGTTACAGTGGAAAATGCAAAGTGTGTGCAAGCAAATGCTTTTATTCAGGTGTGTAAGTAGACACCTTTAGCCAGTGACATTGATATTCCTCACCCAGTTTAATGAATTCGAAGGTCTTAATAGATGCCATTCAAGTTAGAGAACAACAGGTCATTTGTTTTTAGTTTTTGTTTGTTCTCTCTCCTGGTAACAAATTCTTGTCCCATGTTGTTTTTACAAAGATCATGGTTTAAAATGATAATATCTATGGTTTATGAAGAGTTCAAGCACTCTTGTGAATGTTTTATATGTTTAACTCATTTAACCTTCACAGTAGTCTTGAGGGAGGCTCTGTTATTCCCATTTTACATATGTGGAAACTGAGGTACCGTTTAAGTGATTGGCCAGCAGTCCCACAGCTTGCATGTAGCTGAGTTGGGATGAGAACCCAGAACATTTGTTTCCGGAGTATATGCACTTTACCACTACCTCCTTTATTAAAAAATATTTTTTTCCTTTTGTTGGTTATAATCTGTTTGTTCTTACAAAGTCATATCTGTATGGTTCAAATTTCAGCTTTAATTTAGCATGTTTTTTAACACCTAAGTGCATGACCTCAGGGATAAATAAGACATGGTTCTTGTCCTCAAAAGAAATTGAAAATTACCATCACTCATGCATTATCAAGTTGTTTGGCTATTTTCCAGATGACCTTAGCTGTACTGATGGCCCCAAAAAGGAGAAAGGAGAACCACGTGGGGGATAGTTTAGATCCAAGAACCTAGATGAAGGGCCCTTCATAAAGTTTTGCACAGGACCTAAATCCCTGTTACGCCTGTAACCATTGACTGGTGTTTATTCTCATGGATGACAGTTGGAAAAGCTTAAGGTGTGATTGGTAATCAGAAATTATTTTCATGGGGTTAGCATAATATTGTTTTTTAAAACATATAAAGTGAAATCTGGAATCTTATGTGTGAAGTCTCATTCTTTAATATTCTTATTTTTTCATGTTTACTTTTTTTCATAGGCTGCAATATTTCAAGAATTTAAAGTTCAGGAAGAACCTGTTACTTTTCGAATTAATTTAACTGTTCTTTTAGACTGCTTATCTATTTTTGGATCAAGTCCTATGCCAGGTGAACCATTTAATTATTATTATAATGACATAAAAGCATTATACAGAATGGTCAGAAAAATACAGGAAAAGTTATTAGAATATAAATACTGTAAGCATTTCTTTAGAAAATGAATTGCCAGTTCATTTTTTAGTGGTCACAAGCATGATTTCTGACTTTTTATAGTATTAATAGAAAGTGTGCTGTGGTTCTTTTCATAGTTGCAAAATTATTTCCATTCATCTTTTTTTAACTTAAAAGCTTTTAAATTTGAACTGACCAAAAGAAGACTTTGAACTTGTCTTAAATATATTTAACATTGTGAAATGTCTTAACTGCTTCTTTTCCCTAACTTGTCCAGAATTACATTTCGTGGTAGAGCAAATAGAAACCAGTTCTCCTGACTCCCCGTTTACTGCTTTAAAAATTGTTTCTCGTTTGTTTTTTTATTAACTCCTGTTTATAAATTATGTCTATTTTCCTAGATGATCTCCTTTAAAATATTTATATATTTTATTTGTTTAGGGATTTTTTAGGGGTAGAGAATATGGTTGCTATGGATATAAAACCACAAGGACTCTCCAGAAGAATGATTTTGTTTCATAGGAAAGGATCTGAGATCAGCTAGAGGAATTTCAGTTATGATTCTTTGGAAAATATATTTTAATTTTATACTGCCAATTCCATTATTATTAATTACACATTTTCTAATGCAGCTGGTTTTTCATAAAAGCATCTTTCTTCCCCTCTTCCTCAGTGTGGCTCACTATCCTTCAGGAAAGGAGAGGAGCTAGAATGTCCTGTCATAGTCCTCTTCCTGCCTAGTGGTTTTCAGTGTTAAAACCCTAACCCCCATTAACCATCCTCTCTTTTTCTCCCAATTTGATCTTAAAATTTGGGGAAATGTAAAGAATGTCTCCGAGTAGAAAAGATTGGAAGGATCCTTACCATAGCGAATACACTGACATAGTACAGACAATACCAAAGCAATCCATTGTTGCACAAATTGGACCTTCAAGAAATAACATAGCCTATTCTTTAACAACTCTATGACTTGTAGTATTGGACCATGTAGACTCTCCATCCTGAAGTTGTGTATACATACAATCAATAAGTTATTTTCGAGGTGTTTTTGGCAAGTCAGAGAATGATTTCAGAGTTACATACATTTTGTTCCCAATTTTCTTGTAGTAATTTTTGGAATTGTATCCATACACTTGTCATCAGGGATCATGTGATCCTTTCTTATAGAAAAAGACATACATATATGCTAGAAATTGGGCAGAATAAAGTGTTCTTGAGAGGCTTTATGTGTCATTTGAGGAGAAGCCAAACCCAGAGTTGTACAGCTAAATCATACAGAGTATGGTTTATTTCCATTGCAGGGAATTTAACTGCCCTTCGAATGTGTTACCAAGGTTATGGTTACCCCTTGATGCTATTTCTGGAAGAAGGAGGAGTGGTGACAGTCTGTAAAATCAACACTCAGGAGCCTGAGGAAACTCTGGATTTTGATTTCTGCAGCACCAATGTGATTAATAAAATTATTCTGCAGTCAGAGGGCCTCCGTGAAGCATTTTCCGAATTGGATATGACAAGTGAGGTCCTGCAGATCACCATGTCTCCTGACAAGCCTTATTTCAGGTACTTGAAGGCAGTGCTCTTACAGCTAATGTCGTTTACTCCATCTCCCTACTTAACATTTGCTAAGGATGCAGGACTTACAGTATTATCCAAAGTCCTAGAATTTTCAGAACTTTAGAGAGCTTTTACTCTTATCTCATACTTTTATTGATTAGGACACTTACGACCCAGGAAGATTAACTCACTAGTTAATCTTCATAGTTGGGCATTGTTGGTTTCTAGTTGAGTAGTCCATTCTCCTAATTCATAAACTAGTGGTCTTTTCACTGTATTACTTAAACTGTTGTAGATCTGGGCTTAAACTTTTGGAAAAGGTCTTTGTATTATATGGTATCTCTTTTCTTTCAACTTAGTACAGGATGCACAAGGAAGTAGATGTTTTTTGTACATGGTTTATTCACTGCGTATCTGCTCTGATCACTTACTCTGCATATCTACATTATCAAGCACTGCAAGAAGGAACAGCTGAAAATCAAAGTGAAGAAGAAATATGTGAAATGGCATAGAAGGAACAAAACTGCATGACATTAAGTACCAAAATAATAGACAGACACTTAGGGAACCAATACGTGAATGCTCAGAAAGGATTAGTGGAGGGCAGTTTTCAGCAGGAATACTTATCAGAACTGCCAAACTGCTCCTGATATTTCAACCTAACAAATTACGAAATGGCAAGACTCTTTTTGGGATTAGAATCAATTTAGAGAGAGGATTTAAATATTTCTTCTCTTTTGAAATATTTCAGAATATTAATGAGTAAAGGGTTTTTTCATATCTATGTTAGAAGAACTGAAGGCCCTTCTCATGGCATTTATTTGGCTCAAGGTCTGTTAAAATGTTAACCAAAATGGCCCTGGCCGGTTTGGCTCGGCGGTTAGAGCGTCGGCCCGCGGTCTGGAGAGACCCGGGTTCGGTTCCCGCTAAGGGCACGTACCTCGGTTGCAGTTTGTCCCCGGCCCCGGTTGGGGTTGTGTGGGTGGCAGCCAGTCGATGTGTCTCTCCCACATCGATGTTTCTTCTCTCTTTCTCTTCCTCCCTCTCTCCCTCTAGCTCTATGAATGCAAAAAAAAAAAAAAAAATTAAAAAAAAAAAATGTTAACCAAAATGGAAATCAGTGGAACCCTACTTAAACAGTGATATGAATTTAAATTCCAGGCACTTAAAGTGTTTTAGAGGACCCCACCAAAATGATCTCTCTCAGCATGGGGAGCTGGATGGTTCATGGTTACCTTTCATCTCCACTTCGGGAAATGATTTGGTGGTGGAGGATTTGGAGTTGACTTTTTTCTGGATGTGTTAAATTTGAGGTGCTATGACACCAGAAAGTAGTTACATACCTAGATACAGGGCTCAGGAGATCAGTCTAGACTGGAAATTTAAATTTGGGAACCATCATCATGACTGGGCAGGGATGAGATGGCTCAGAGAAAACAGTTACATTAGAAGAGAGAAAAAATGGGTCCTAGGGAAAACCAGCACTGAGGTCTTCTATCACTGCTCGAATAGTACTTATCAACGTGCTGACCCCATGCAAATGATCGATATGTTCTTGCAGCTTGAGTAAGCATATAAACATTTATAAATTGTCTACACACAGACTATTGATATTACCAAGCAAGGAAACCATAAAACAGCCTGAAGAGTAGTCTGATACACAGAAAAGCTGAAACTGCTTGGTAGGAGCAGGACCCCAGCTTGCAGCTGATGTAGGTCAGAGTCTTCCTCACTCCTCAGCTCTCTCAGTCCTCTGTTACATAGTTCTGATTTAAGGATGAGGAAATGTCATATCAGCATAGGATTAAGGTAATGAAGTTGAGGCAAACACCTGGATTCCTTTTGGGACTGGTATTTCTCAAAGCTATTTATTGGTGGCTAGTTCCCTGTACTCCCACAGCATCCTGTGGGGACCTTTATTATGGTGGTGGTTACAGTGTATTGTCAACATTTGTTTACATATCTGTCTCACTCACTAGAATGAGTTTCTTAAGGAAGTGTTTTCTATATTTGGATCCTGATGTGGCTTGTTGGACCAATGAGTAAATGACATCCTCATTTTCTCCTATAGATTATCTACTTTTGGGAATGCAGGAAGCTCCCACCTTGACTATCCCAAAGATTCTGATTTGATGGAATCATTTAATTGTAATCAGACCCAAGTCAACAGGTCAGTTTTTAATATAGAGGTTACCATTGGTGATGACGGTGCAGTTAATACCAAATTTCTATTAAATAAATTTTTTAAACTTTCAATCTGTTGATAAAAGTGTAGCATTTTTTTAAAAAATGAACAGTAGGTTCTGGGTTTACTTGGGGATTTGGGGTTATACTGGATGAAAATTGTTTTAATGAATAGAAGATACTAGCAAATTGGACAAGTATTAGATTTTATTCTTATATTTGTTATTTGGTAGTTCTTGGCTAATTTTTGTTCTTTCCTTGGAGTTATGAGCACTACTTTACGTGTGTCCAAATAACATCTTTTTATTTACTCTCCTACAGATACAAGATTTCTTTACTGAAACCCTCTACAAAGGCATTAGTCCTGTCTTGTAAGGTATCTATTCGGACAGATAACCGAGGATTCCTCTCATTACAGTATATGATTAGAAATGAAGATGGACAAATCTGTTTTGTGGAATATTACTGCTGCCCTGATGAAGAAGTTCCTGAATCTGAATCTTAAGTATGACAGTGCACTGTGACATTTATGTCTACATGCATTATAGGTCATGTTCTCATTCTCATGATTTCACATTGGATTCCTAAAGCGAAGAAGCAGGGAGGAGTCAGGAGCAAGATCCCTGTATCCTAAAGTCACTGTGTACTGTGTAAGGAAATGTTTTCAGTGGTCACAGGGTATGCAGTACTGGACTATCCTGTAGTTCTGTCTTTTGAACTCATGGGAATTATTATGAACCATAATGAATGAATTATATATTCTATTTAAGTAGGACATTTCAAAAGTCTGAAAATGTAAAGTTTGATGGAGCCAAATATGAAAGTTCTTCTATTTAGTTACTGTTAGAAAAAAGCGAAGGCATATGGGCATTGCTTATTAGTTCAAATTCTGGAGAATATATGTAAAAGCAGTGGTTCTTAAAAGTGCTGTGCCCAGACCGACACCATCAGCATCACCTAGAAACTTGTCACAAACTCTGTGAGTGGGCCAGCAAGCTGTAGTTGACAAAGCACCCCCTCACCCCCAGAAGTTCTGATATATGCTGAAGTTGGAGAACCACTGTGTGAAAGGATACTTAAAAAAAAAAAAAAAAAGCATTTAATTACATTGAAGTGGTTGCTTTTCTATGTGATTTCTTCACAAACTTACTGAAGCTTAGGCATCACCAAACAAGTCTGAATAATTATATGATTTATTTTTAAAGTATTCATTTTGAAGAAATCTATAAACAAGGTATAAAACAGTCTTCAGAGTTCTAGATTTTCTTGTTTTCAAAACTGTTCAGTGTCGTAAGTACTGCAGTAAGTACTTATTAGATTCCTTCTATTTCCTGTAAGACTTTCTCAATCAAACTAAGGTTGAGAAAGCCAGTTATTAAGTGATTTTGTATTTCTTAGGTAATTTGCATTGAAATAATTTGGTGGCATGTAGATATTTAATAAAATATAATACTAAAATTATCTGACCTGTGTTCTAGTAGAAAAAATACATATCCAAAATGAAGTTTCTGTACCAGATGACAACAGCTTCTTGTCTCTAGGTGGGAAGGCACCATTGATTGGCCTTTTGGGTGGGACAGTTCTTCATTGGAAAAAACTCATCCCATTGCAGGATCCATCTAGCCTCCCTAGTCCTTACCTACTAAGGCTAGTCATTGTGACCACCCTTCCCCGCCAAATAAAAGTGGCCCCCTACTGTGGATGGTTGAGAACCGTTAAATGATATTCACCACGATCTGAGGTATGTTTGGAAGGCCACATAGCATTCCAGGAGAGTGGTTTGGAGAGTGTTGGAGCAGAGCACTTCAGAGGAAGGCTCCCCCAGGACAGCTGTAAGCACTGTTCCCAAGCATGCACCGTTCTGTGTATCAAGCCCAGGGTGAGTACCTGACAACTAGGAAGTCTCCCAAGCAGTCTCAGGATGCCTGGCCTGTACAAGAGAAGTTGGAGTTTTGTAAAGTATAGTGTATGTTTGAGAAGGAAATGAATAAATCTACTAAATGTCCAAATATTTCTTATTTAGATAAACATCAAGAACAGAACAAATTAAAACATAATTATGACACTATTTTATCTGCCAACATTTCAGGGACTACTTTCCTTGAAATTTAAAATAGTGCAGTTATTTTTGTATTTTGTTCACTGTTATCTCCAGTATCTAGAAAAGTGCCTAGTATATAATAGGCATTCAATAAATATTAGATGAGAAAACCTCCACTTTCAGATTATTGTTTAGCATCTTATTAGTTACTGTTTATTTCCCATAATTTAGCTCTGAATTTATTTTGATCTAATGTATTTTTTTAAGTTGAACCTATGAAGAATTTAAAATATAAATTGATTTATTAAGAAAAGATTGACATTTGCACATTTAAAAGTATCATTTTAGCTGCATCTTTAGATACTTAGAATTCAGAAGCTAATGAATTTAATTCTTTTTAAATTGCTCTAACATCGAGGTACTGATTTAATAAAGAATTTCCGATTTATGTGTGTTCTGTTTGACCTAGGAATTTAGTTTAACTTTGTTCTAGTTCCTACAAAAGACCACTAGGGGGAGTGCTTCCTCAGGCAGAGCAAGGATGCTTTGGTGACTACAAATTTGCACCCAATATAGAACATAACCTTATTTTTAAGACCTTTAGTTTTGCCTTTTTGAAGTTTATTTCATTTCCTTTTTGGTAAAATTGTGCTTCCTGTGAATGGGTCAGTACTTTTTTTTCATTTTTAATTTGTTTATTCCCTACTTGATGATGTAGTTCCACCCAGAATTGATAAAATGATTCAAAATAATAAAAATAAAATCATTTGGCCCTGTCTGGTTGGGCGTTGTCCTGTGCACCAAAAAGGTTGCCAGTTCGATGCCCAGTCAGGGCACATGCCCAGGTTTTGGCTCCATCCCCAGTAGGGGACGTGCAGGAGGCAGCTGATCGATGTTTCTCTCCCTCTCCCCTCTTCTCTCTCTAAAATCAAATAAAAACATTGAAAATAAATAAATAGATAATAAAATAATTTGTTAAATTTTCCTTTTTATAATAAAAATAAGTCTTGTAACAAGCATTTTATAAGAAGCCTGGGAATTTCTGTGGTGTTATCAAGTAGTCCTCGTAGGAATTAGTTACAGCTGCTAAAAGGGCAGCACCAGGCATCCCCAGCATGTCCTCCCTGCTCGCCTTCCCTGTCTCCACACTGCCTGTTCCCTGTCCCCACCTGAAACAGTATCTTTTGGGTCCTGAGAAATGGGAAATTGTGTAGTATTTTCCCCCGGTTATGTATCAGATGGTGTTTGTATACATGTGCCAGCTTACATGCACCCCCAGCCGCAGTTGGCAGCTCCACCATGGAGTTCCGGCTCCAGGAGGGGACGGCAGGTGTTCTAACCAGAAATACCACAGGCCACTGTTATCCATACACAGTGCTTCAGGTATCCATACCCTAGTCACTGCCAGAGGCTTTGGTAGCAGAGCAAATGTTCGAAGTTTTGAAATTAATAGTTTTTTGATCAATATAGCAGATGGTAGTGGCTCTTATTGGTAAAACTACAAGTATTCAGGGTATGTGAACTTTCTAAATTATTTCAGAGTGGTTCCTCATCTTTGCATGAAAAGGAGATAATCTAGTGAGGCCTGTAGCCTGTTCCCTTAGCCAGGTGCCTGAGTTGCCCCCTAAATGCTCTTGCTTCCTACCATTTTGTCCAAGGATTTCTGGTTGCTTCTTGTTGACTGGATAAGACAATCCCGTCTCTGGAATACTATCAGATTTGCCTTAAATGGACCGTTCCTGGAAAGTGGTGAGTGCACTGCGAAATAGAGAAGTAAGGCTTCACCATGCTTACAGAACAGGTTGCCTCCGTTTTTCTGAATGCTTGCTAGTGTTTATTAAAACCAGTGTGTGGAACAGTTTGATCGGGGCGTGGGTTTTTGTGTGTGTGTGTGTGTTTTTCTAACTTGGCACCAAGGTTGTAGGACAATAGCTAACCCTCATCCACCTTGAAAATGTCGATGCCGTTAGCTAATTCAGAAGAATGTAAGAGTTGTGTATGACCACATTGGCTCAGGTTGGTTAGAAACTTCATGGATTAGATTATCCTGATTGCTCGTTCCCTCTGAATGGATGGAAAGTAACTTGGTTCCCATCTGCAGTTTCCTGTGAGAATGCAAATTTACATTAGGTTGTACTGTGCTGAGCATTCTAAAGTGCTTTCTTAAAATGGGGGGATTTCACAAAATAGTAAAATTTTAAAACTTCTGGGACCAACGTGGGTGCCACCTTATTATCTTGTCAGGTATGAGGATATTAAAACTATACCATTCATTGTCACCACCATTTCACAAAACATTTTAACATCAAAGTTTTAGAAAATGAACAGCTGACAATAAGAAAAACTAGAAATACAATCAAACCTCAGTTCTCGACACCTCCCATCTCGAACAATTCGGTTTTCAACCAAGTTGTTCACAGAAAAATGTCTCGTAGTCGAACAAAACCAGTTCTCGACCCCACAACCCTTTCATGCTGATGCCTGTATGATCAGTCACTCGTCCCTCAGGTGACAAACAGAGTGTGCGAGTATGAGTCGGTTTACTGTTAAACCACACTGTTAACATCTTAGGAAACTGTGCTGTGAAAGTTTTCTTTTTTGCTTTTGTTGCTGCTTGTTGTCATTAAATACGCACAGAAGTCACCGTGGACCCTAAGAAGGTGAGTGATAGCGGCAAAGCGAAAAGGAAAGTTGTGAGAATAGAGCTTAAAAGTATAATAGAGATGTTCGGGCATCTGACCATTTCCTTGTCGTTAGATTTTCATTTACATTTCCTGTCCTTTTTGTTTTTAAAGTGTTTATAGATGAAACAGTACATTAGACATGTACTGCATATAAGAAAGTTTAAAACGGAATCATTTGGGAGTCTGGATGGGTTAATTCAATTTACATTCTTTCTAATGGGCATGTGCCCTGACCAGGAGTGGAACTGGGACCTCTCAGTCCATGGGACAAGGCTCAGTCCACTGAGCCACACCGGCTGGGCACAAATCGCTTCTTGAACAGCCTTCCGGAACGAATTAAGTTCGAGAACCGAGGTTCCACTGTAGTAAAAACAAAGTTCAAATGCAAGAACAGGGTTACGCCATAAAACTGTATTTTAAATGTTATCCTTTATGCTATTTTAGTGACAAAGGCTTGTCAGTTTGGAGATCTTAAGACTTTGGGGTCTTACAAATACTAAAATTTTTAAATTTTTTAGTGCCACCCAAATGGAATCTGGATGGCCACTTTCTCTGGTACTTTGTTTTTATCACAGTCATTGCTGAAAATTCATTTTCAACTGAATATGTGAAAATGGAAACAACTCTTTTAAGGCTATTTTAGTCTATTCAGAATGGTCTGGGTAAGGACAGCAGTCCGATCTCCAGACAGGGCTAAAATTAGTAGTGACATACTGGGTGATCAGTTAATAAGCACAGCAGAGAAGGTCAATGGAATACAGCTCCCTTCAGCTGAGACCTTGGTCCTGAGTGCTGAGCCTAAAGCATTCTGGAAATTACCTAAGGGAGAGCAGCAGCTGCCAGGAGAAAGCCATTGGGCTAATTAGCATATTGTACTTTCGCCACAGCAGAACACTGCTGGGTACTAACTGATTATGTTTTACAGACTGAACAAATGACTGAAATGATATAATTTCTTGAATGAAATACCAAAATGTGGTTTGATAAGCACTGAGTGAAAGAAATTGACCCTTGGGTCCCCAAAGACATGGGGTCTTTGAGCTCTATTACATCATCTCAGGGAACTGAGAAAGGATGAAAAGGGAAAAATAAAAGATTTTTATGGTGTAAACTGAAGTGAATCTGATTTATCCTTTGTCCCTAAACACACACAAAAATGTAAAGAATATAATTTGAGATTGCCAATTTTTTTCCCTAGATATACACTTATTTTTTCAGGGGGAAAGGGTTTTGTTTTGTCTTTTTAACAACCTCAGGGAGCATTCCTTTCCTGAAACAGTCTTTTTAATCCAATTTCGTGGGGTCAGCACAGTGGGATGGAAAGAATAATCACCTGTGATTCAGGAAGTCTGCTTTATAATCACCAGGCTAACCTTGAACAAGTCAATCTCCCCTGTCCCTGGTTACTTCATTTTTAAGAAGTCAAAAAGCCCTTTCTAACATCATATGACTTTAGTAAATCAGATCAGGGCAGATGTTTAAGATTAAACAAAGCTGTTTGGCTGACCTCAAACAGGTTTTGACTAAAAATACTTCCAAATAGTATATTCAAATATTCACTAATAAACTACTTAGGTATTGTACAATTTCTAGACAGAGAACTGAAAGGAATGAAATTAGAGTTAGAAAAGGGGGAATGGAGTCCCGGTGACATAAAAGACTAACCTAAACAAAGCATGTGTCTAAAAAAAAGATTGCTTTCCTGCAAATTATAGATCAGGCTCCTGGTTTCTATGGCTCTTGATTATTCTACCTGTAATGCTGCTCTTAGGTAGACCTTTTTTTCCCCTGGAGTCCTTGGTTCTGCTTTTGATCAGCCGCTGCTGTAAGTGTTGATAAATAATGTGGTCCAGAAGTTTTGTTATTAGCAAGGTTGGCTTTCTTATCAGCTATCTTGTATGGAGGATTTCTCTTCACTGATAGAAGACCTGGAGGAAAGGAGAAAACCGTTGGTGCGCTTTTCTTGGTTCTTGCCTTCTCGTCCTCCTTCCAGCATCAAATCACTGCCATATAGAGCTAGAGGGCTGAACTCAGCCTGAGGCGACTATTTCATCATGTGACCATACCCTAAAACACCAACTCTTCTAAAAGACCTCCAAAAATGGTACTAGATCTTAGTTTTCTCCCCCAAAGAGCAGGGAGTTCTTTCTTGATTTAGCTAGCAAGCCAAGGATATCTGAGATACCTGGATTACTTTTAATCAGCTGGGGGGGCGGGGGGAGTCTTACCTAATTTAGGGCCTTTTATATAGTTCCTGATTTTCAGGTGATTTCTTCTCATGGGCACAAAGATTGAGAGCCCAGAGGCCTAATAAGTGCTGGAAGGAGGACCTGTCTCCCCATCTCCAGCCATAAAGATTCCTGTGCTCTGATTTCCTCGTACTGGAGGAGTTGGACAGGAGTTAGAAGAAATCCGGTCCAGAAATCCGGTTTCTATTACGCATTCTTCAGTCACCCCCTATTTAGACCTCAAGCCTGCAAAAAGTGTGGTTTTCATAGCCCCTATTTAGTTGGGGAAAAAAAGAACGTTCCACAGAAATATGAGATACCCAATTTTATGAACTTGAGGGTTTTTTATACGTAAATCCCACTAAGGTTCTGATTCATTCTCTACAACTGAGATACAGAACGCTACCTAACACTTTAACTTCCTTCTCAGTAAACCTAAGGATCATCTGAATCCAAATTTGGAGAATGGGCACAAATGAAATCAATTGCCCAGGGGTCTCATAAAATCAGAGGTGGGCAAAGATCTGAGAGTGACAGCCTGCTAGGGACAGCAACTGGAGATCAGCTCGGGCCTCTTTCCACCACAAGGTGGCAGGATTCCCCTTGCCTGAAATTTCCAGGTCACTGAAAGGACACTGATTTCCACAGTGCTTATAGTATCTTCTTTAGCTTTAAGTAATTGTGTCAGACTGTCTATCTGTGATATTATGTATGTTTGTAGAGGCTGATAAGCTCTAGCTCACTTCTGAGATGTTTTCACACCAGCTTGGTGGCAGCGTTGTGGTTTCTAGCTCCTATCTCCTTTTGCTTCACAGGCCCGTGGTGTAAGTACACAGCAATAAAGTCAAAGCGTAGGTTTCAGTAAAAATAAAAATAGCTGTTATGTATTACATGGTTACTATGGGGCCAGGCGCTGTGCTAACAATATACATTGTTATCATTCTCACAGCAACACCAACAGATTGTGCTGTTCTCAACTCCCTTCTATGGATGGAGGAAACCAGGACTACACCTGGCTAGAAAGTGGTAGGGCTGGGGTTTGAACCCAGGTTTATCTGTCTCCAGAACTAGAGCTCTTCACTACCATGAATCATAAAGAAAAATGAGTGCATACAGATATGTTGAAGTCATGTTTCTGTGATCAGATAAAATAGTTTGTTGGTGAGATACTCATTGTTCATAAAGACTTCATTATGTCCTAAAGTGGGGCCCGAATTCTTTACAAACGTATTCTTTTTCTTGATTTTTTTTTTTATTGATTGATTTGAGAGAAAGTTTTGTAGTTCCACTTATTTATGCATCCAGTGGTTGATTCTTGTATGTGCCCTGAGCGGGGATCAAACCCGCAACCTAGGCGTATCAGGACGATGCTCCAACCAACTGAGCTACCTGGCCAGGGCCACAAAAGTGTTCTTGTACCTTCAGTGCAAGGATGTGCTACACCCCTTTAAATAAAACCAAACCTTAGACAGTCTCTCTACTTTGGTTCTAAAGACAGTGTCAAGTTTTATTTGCCAAAATTTAAATCACTGACCATTTCGAAAAGAAATACGCACACACACATATATATATATATATTTTTTAATTTATTCACTACATGCCAATAGGGAAGTTTAGTATATTAAAAGTTCCAAGAAGTCCTCCAGGAAATGAACCTGTGTCAGTTGGTTTACCGAGTTTGGTTCTATACTAAACTGTATTCTGCCACAGTGCCTTTCTCCTTCCTCCATCCCTTGGAATCAGCATTCCTTGCAGTAGCCATAAAGGAATTTGGCTGCCTTGCATGACAGCCATAAAGAACTCACCTTGTGCTCTATACACTGCCCTCTGTCACGCCTCTATGACCTTCCAGACAGAGTCCCTTCTCCATCTGGAAGAACCGTTACTCACCCCTCAGGGAACAGCTCGAGTAGAACCCTCTCTGTGAAGTCCTTTCCAGCTTCCACGGACCGCTTCTCCTTTCTGCTCTCATTGCAGAGACTTGCACAATGATACTGACCACTCCTTCTCTGAAACTCTTTCCTCCTATGAGTTCCTTTCTATTCTTTTCTGACTCACCTAATTCTCTTAAGATGTTTTCTGAGTCTCTTCCCAGTTTCTCTTTCTGCATGATCCCTAGATAACACAAAATCAATAATTAACATTTCACATAAGCTTACTATACGCCATACGTTAAGTAAAGCATTTGAAATAGTGTTTATTTTTAGATGAAGAAAGGAAGACATAAGGAGTGTCATTGTAAGTGGGAAAGTTCAATTTGAGCCCTCTTTTGATTCCAAATCACCATTCATATTCCCTCCAAAATAAGTATGTGTTCTCCAAAATTCTTTCCTAAGCCTTCTCGTTTCACATATACATATTCCTTGGGTTTGTATCCATTCCCTGAACTTCAGAATCTATCTCTTGAGCTCCTGGTCCATACAGCCTAATAGACACTACTACTGGATGTACTGTGTGTACTTAACACATCCATGATGGGAATCATTGTCTTCCTCAGACCCCCTCGACATCCTCCAAGATGATCTCCTCCTGCCAATACTATTTCACTTCATAGCACTGCCATTCACCCAGCTGCCCTACTAGAACTTCAAAGCCACCTTTGTTCCTGCCTCCATAATATCTCCTCTAATTCTTCCCAAGGACTTGCCACTACAGACTCCAAATTGTTTCTCAGTCCCTCTCCCCACATTCCTTTCACACGGCTTTAGATAATTAAGGCTCTCAACATCTCGCCCTTGAACTATTGTGCCTGCCTTTTAATGGGTCTCCCTACTTCTAATAGCTCCCTAGGTCCCATCCATCTTTCCCATTGCTGTCAGAGTTGTTCTGAAACCAATAATTGATCATGTCACATCCTGCTCAAAATTCTTTGATAGTTGCCTTTTGTCTACTGAACAAACTCTAAAGTCCTTAACGTAGCACATAAAACATTCCATAATTTGGCCCCAATTTCTTTCCAAACTCATCTCCAGCCTGTTCCAGCTCGTGTATCTAAACTGCAACCACTCACGGCCACCTCCTTTTCTCCAGAAATATCAAGTATCTCCACGCCACCATGCTTTTGTCCATGCTACTTGAAATGCCCTCCTCCTCTGGCTACTTTCCTACCTGCTGATATTCTGCTTTTCTTTGAAGACCCTGCCCCCTGCCCCCAGCGTACACACCGTTTCCACCCACATTTCCAGGCTCACAATTTATTACTTGTCCCCTTTGTTTACATTTCTATTAAAGCTTTACTACAAACTAACCTGGACTCTGGTCATGGGGGTCTGTTTTCCTGAAAGGACTTAAACATATTAGTATCCTAGTGCTTAGAAAGAGCTTGATATGTAAATGATTACAACTGAAGTACATTTGTGATTTAGGGAAAAGTTAGACTAAACAGTCTCAACGTTTACTTCCAAATCTGAGATTTTTCTGTGCTATTTCTATACAGTACAATCTTATTTGAGGCCCTTGCTACTATCATTTAACCTTGGAATTAACTCCTATTTCCAGGGGCCCGTTCTGCTTTCACTTCCTTGCAGAGGCTCGAAAGCCAAGGACTTGGGCTCCTGGCGATGAGCACGCGTGCTGATGGGTGCGCAGAGGAGGGGGTGGGAGCGCCGCGTGCAGTGGAAAACTAGCAGAGCTCCAGGCCATCTGGGATGGATTATCCCGGGGAGACGCTGAAGCAAAGAGAACAATTCTGGTACTGCTTTTTCCTTCTTTTTTTTTTTTTTTTTTTTTTTTGACATCTGGGTTCTGGCAGCTTCTCTATGGCTTTGCTCAGCAGTTCTTGAGGAATAAGATCTGGGCTTGTTTCAGAGAAAGAAAAGCCTTATTGACTTCAGTTCTGCTACAGCTGAGCCCTTCAACAGACCCTGCTCTTCCCTGTACGGGACTTTCGTGGAAGGTCCGGGTCTCACTGTCACTTACAGAGAAAAGGCTGTCTCCAAGCACCAGGAGAACCTCATACCGCCTGGGGTCTGAACTGGGTTCTTCTAATGCCTCCTTGTTTCTCCTCCTCTGATGACCGTTTCCAAGTCACAGACCAGGAACAAGGAACAGTAAACAACTGGGAGGAAAAGCAACTTCCGGCTAGGCTACTGGAGGAAACAGACTCACTCCAGCTCTTCTAAACTTTCTCTTTTTATTTTATTTATTTTTTTGAACTTTCTTTTTTTTAAATCCTCACCTGAGGATATTTTTCCATTTATCTTCAGATAGAGTGGGAGGGAGGGAGAGAGAGGAAGAAAAGGACAGAGGGAGAGAGGGAGAAACATCGATGTGAGATGTTGGTTGCCTCCTGCAGGACCCTGACCAGGGCCAGGGCCGAACTGCAACCGAGGTACGTGCCCTTGACCGGAATCGAACCCACAACTCATTGGTCTACTGGCCGGCCAACGCTCTAACCACTGAGCCAAACCAGCCAGGGCTGAACTTTCTTTTTAAATATGAAGTCAGGAGAATGTTGTTCTAGTTTTGAGGAAACGTCATGCATTTCTTCCCTGAAATTACATGTTTTGTTCTTTTAGTTTCATCATTATTACCTTCAAAGCACAAAATGTACTCCGGATCTGTTCAGAGATTCAGATTGTGAATCTGATTCTCAGACAAACGACATGTGGTAACACTGGCTACCAGTGAGCCCTGACTCCAGCCGCTCTGCCCTGCGCCGGAAGCGGAAGGCGGTGTGCTGCAGGGAGGGATGCAGTCTGGGCCCAGCTCCAGGAGTCTCGGGCAAGTCACTGCACTTCCAGGCTAGAAGGACGCAGGGTTCTCACTGAGGAGGGTTTGGGGAAGGTGGAATGAGACGGCGCTGAAAACACTGGCGCAGTGTCCACTGCGTAGTAAGTTCTCAGTGTTGGCTATGATTCACTTTTATTAGGTTTCATAGCCAACATGCAATCGTAAGTTTAGCTCAGCCTGAGGCTCACTGAGTATGCCAGGGCCCCACTGCCTGGGTTCCCAGGCCAGTTCAGCCGCTTGCTGGGACGCAAGGCAGTCACGAACTTCTTCAAACGTAAAACAGGGATGACAAGAGCAGTGTTTGTCACACGCGGTTGTCAGGAGTAAATGAGTGCAGTCAAACCTCCGTCCTCGAGCGTCTCCCACCTCGAACCATGCGGTTCTCGACCACGGTGTCTCTCTGGGTTGTTTAACTAGCTTTGGTTCTCGGCCTGACAACCCTTCCAGGCTGGTCCCTCAGCAGGACAAAAAGCATCCCTCAGATCATAAACAGGAGAGAATGCCAGTGGGCTCACCCCCAGACCTCTCAGGAAACTGTGCTGTAAGTATTTTTGTGGGTTTTTTTTTTTTTTGCTTCTGTTGCTGGCAAATTGGACAATTAGCACAGTTTTAAAACATAAAGAGGCATCATGTGTGCCGATGTTGCTGCGGGGGTGAAAGAAACAAGGATCACAGGCAATGGAAGGGGTAGGAAAACTGTCGTCGGTTTGGATAAAGGAAATGCAGTCAGCCGGTGACAGCTTTTCGGAGGCAGTGACATGTGAGAAAGCGAAGATGCCGCATTCTGACCCCCTGGGCGACACCCCTGGGACCAGTGCTGACAGGGATTCCTTTAAGGCTAGTAGGGGTGGTTCACTACATTGAAGGAAAGAAGTGTTTGTTTATAGGTTAAACAGCGCTTAGACAGGTACTGTATATAGGAAAGGTTAAAACAGGGAGTCATTTGGGGGTCTGGAACAGATTAATTCAATTTACATTACTTCTAATGGAAAAAATGATTCGGTTTTCGAATAAATCACTTCTCAAACAGCCTTCCGGAACGAATTAAGTTCGAGAATCAGGTTCCGCTGTACATGCAAAGTGTTTAGAATACCACCTGGATGTAATACGCCCTGGGAAGTGTAGATACTATTGCTGTGGTGGTGGTGGTGGTTGTTTGTACCCTGGAAGGAGTGACAGTTTGGAAGGAGAAAGCAGGGAGAAAACATCTAGTCCACACCCAGCAGCAAGAAGAGAATCAGCTGTGCTTCGTGCTGCAAAGCAAGCACCACGAGGCGTTCACGGAGCCCGGGGATCCTCAGACACGGTGCAGAGCGCACGGGCTCGGGGCAACCTGTCCGAGTTTGCGATCCCTGCTCTGCCACCTGTTAGTCACACAGCTGCAGCCGAATCAGCTGTAAGTCCTTGTGCTCCAGGCTCCGCACCCGTAAAACGAGATAAAGAAGGATGCCTACTTCACAGGGCTTCCCATGGATTAAATGAGTATACCCTCAAGTGTACACAGTGAAAGCATTCCATGATCTCAACTATTACTTTTTGGGTATTGAGAAACACTGAGTATTGTTTTATTGCTTCTGATCTGACCGCTTCCTTAAGGACGTCTTGGACGGAACAGCAGACTGGCTTTCTCGGCAAGCAGCGCCATCCCTGCCCGCAGACAGCTTCACTGACACCTCACTGTGTGATTTGGGCGGCCCTGGGTCTCAGGGTCTGCAGCCTCTTCAGTGTCAGACTGTTTGTACACACACTGTCAGATTGCAGTGCACTTTTTCTATGGTATAGGACAGCGATTCCCAACCTTTTTCATCTCATGACACACAAACTAATTACTAAAATTCTGCGGCACATCAAAAAATATACCAATCTGCCGGGCCGGTGTGGCTCAGTGGTTGAGCGTCGACCCCATGCACCAAGAGGTTGTTCGTTCGATTCCCAGTCAGGGAACATGCCCAGGTTGTGGGCCCGATCCCCAGTGAGGGGGCATGCAGGAGGCAGCCAATCGATGTTCTCTCTCATCGATGTTTCTCTCTCTCCCTCCCTCTTTAAAATCAATAAAGAAAAAAAAATTTTTTTCAATACCGATCTTGCAAAAAAACAAAACAGGTATAATTTGGGTTCCTTCGCACTGGACAGCTACTGTTGTGTGGGCTGTCATTTTTATTTTATTTTTTGAGAAGCTAAGAGAAAAGAGGTCAGTGCCCCTGACTAAATAGTCAGGTATTGCATGTTTTAAAATTCTGTGGCACACCAGTTGGACATCACTAATACAGGACATTCAATATTTCTATTAGTTTCTGGGGACTGGAACTACCTGAAGCCACAAGCAGGGTCCTCATTTGAGGAGAGAGAAGGTGAATTTAACTAGTAGATTCAGAAGATGTTTTGAGTACATGAGAAGCAAAAGTGCCCTACACTGTTTAATGATGAAGGACTCAGCATTCCTCCTTGTGTTTTGTTTTGTTTTGCTTTGCTTTCCCCTGGGCGTTTGTCAGGTTTGGTACCTCCAAGGAAGCACCCTTTTGTTAGTTTAACCTTAGACTTGCAAATACAACCAGCCAGACTAGCTTAGAAGACAAATGACCACCAAAATATCACCATTCTTTACTTTAAAAGCCCTTTCTATTTGCTAAGGACCTAAATTCAGATGCCACTAAGGCTTTTTCCCCTGGAGTCTGCGCAGTGGCTCCCTCTTCCCAGCATCGACAGAGATGAGGGGGAGCCCGGGAGGGGAAATGCTGGCTCACATCAGGTCACGCAGCAGATACACCCACCCTGAGTCAGTGTCCTCTGCCTGGGTCACTGCAGGTTGAGGAAGGGCTCTTGAGTGAATCTGGAGGGAAGCCGGGGTTAAAATGGAAATCAGTCCCAGCCCTTGTTCTTTGGAGAAGCTCAAGCTTCCCTGGCCCTGGGAACCAGGCCTGGGGCCAAACAAGGCCACCTGGCTGGGGCTCCAGCCAACCCACCAACCTGCTGCAAGTACTGGATGGCCTGGTTGCAGTTCCTCCTCAGCTGCTCGAGCTGAACCATTTCCTTGTGAAGAGTGACCAGATCTGCCCTGGCCAGTTTGGCTCAGTGGTTGGAGCGTTGGCCCACTGACCAAAGGGTCTGTGGTTCAGTCAAGGGCATGTACCTGGGTTGCAGGTTCGATCTCCGGCCCTGTTCGGGGTCCTGCGGGAGGCAGCCAATTGATGTGTGTCTTCTCTCTCTCTCTCTCTTTCTCCCCCTCTCTCCCCCTCTCTCCCTCCCTCCCTTTCACTCTATCTAAAAATCAATGGAAAAATATCCTCGGGTGAGGGTGAGGATTAACAGCAACAACAAAGAATGACCAGATCTGATGTCCTATCACCCTTCAAAGCAATAGCAGTGCCAGTTGCTTTATCAAAGTAGGCCAGAGCTAGGTTCCAGCTGTGTGTGGCCAAGGACGCTCTCCAAGACAAGGAATGAAGAGCCCTGGCTGGTGTGGCTCAGTTGATTGAATGTCATCCCATGCATTGAGAGGTCCTGGTTAGATTCCTGGTCAGGGCACATGCTCGGGGTTGTGGGCTTGATCCCCAGTAGGGGGCGTGCAAGAGGCAGCCAATCGACTCAGATTTTCTCTCTCTCCATCTCCCTTCAATGTTTCTCTCTCGCTCACTCTCCTTTCCTCTCTCTCTAAAATCAATAAAAACATTTCTTTAAAAAGAAAGAAAGAAATGAAGAGGGAAAGTTAGAGGCCACTTGTTTTGCAGACACAAAATTGATTCTAAGAACTAAACAAATTGGCCTTCACAGGCTGATGGTCTCAATGGTTGGCTCAAAATGCAGCCTTGCTGTAAACAAACACCAATTAACCTGCATTTTACCCACTGGATTCCTCTGACTACCATGCATCAGACCCACTAACATGTCGTGCTACAGTCTAATTTTATAAAAAGCAAATGGGAAAATGGCTTCCAGCAATTCACAAGATGGGATGATTTACCCATAAACATAAATTTTCTAAAATCAAAATAAAATTTTATTACCTCTGGCTCCCTGTCTTTCAGGCCTAAGAAGGTTTTTGCTTTGTTTTGTTTGATTTAGTTTGTTCCTCCTTAGTTTAAAATGAGAGAGGATAGAGAAAACATTGTAACTACCCTCCCCCAAAGGAGGAGGTTAAATAAATTATGGCACATATTCCAGTAAAATACTTCAGACATTAAAAATCATGTTTTCTGTCTAGACTAATAAGGGGATAAATTCAAAATGTGCCAAGTTTTAAAAAGTTATAAAACTGTACTTAAAATATGATATTGGCATACATATATGTAACTGATATGAACATTTTATACACATATACATGCACATATATATGTATATAATGTTCATAGCAGTTTTGAATAGGTGGTGATATTACAATTAACTTTTTTAAAATTATTTTTTTAATCCTCACCCAAGGACAGTTTTCCATTTATTTTCAGATACAGTGGGAGGGGGAGAGAAAGAGAGAGAGAACCAGTGATGTGAGAGAGACACATTGATTGGTTGCCTCCCACACGACCTCGACCAGGGCCAGACACTGAACCACAACCGAGGTACGTGCCCTTGACTGAACTCAAACCCAAGACTCTTGGGTCCGCAGGCCGATGCTCCAACCGCTGAGCCAAACCAGCCAGGGCTACAATTGACTTGATTTTCTCTTTCATATCTGTCCCATTTTCAAGTTTTCCAAAACAAAATGGGGATATAATATGTTAAATGAGAATAAGATAGCATTTCATTAAGGTTTATCTTTCTAGAGAGAGCAAGGCACAATGAGAACATGGACAGTTCAAAGTTATTTCCTTCAAAAAATAAGGTTAAGAATACCTAAATTGCCCTGGCTGGTTTGGCTCAGCGGTTACAACATCGGCCCAAGGGCCAAAGGGTCATGAATTCAATTCCCAGTCAAGGGCACGTACCTGGGTTGCAGGTTCGATCCCCTGCCCCGGTCAGGGTCATGCAGGAGGCAACCAATCTATATGTCTCTCTCACATCAATGTTTCTCTCTCTCTCTCTCTCCCTCCCTCCCTTCCACTCCATCTAAAAAAAAATCAATGGAAAAATATCCTTGAGTGAGGATTAACAAAAAACAAAAACAAAACAAAACAGAAACCTAAATTGTTGTGAAAATTAGATTAAAATTTTATGTAAAATCACCTAACATATAGATACACAATCAATATATTCCCCGCTCTCTCCTTGCCCCCATCTTTATATTCCCAGGTTGGATTAAACGTGTATGTGTATAAAATTATTTTAGTTAATCCTCACCTGAGGATATTTTTTCCATTGATTTTTAGAGAGAGTGGAAGGGAGGGAGGGAGGGAGGAGGGGGAAGAGAGAGAGACAGAAACATCGATGTGAGAGACACATCAACTGGTTGCCTCCCACATATGCCCCGACCAGGGCCAGTGCCCTTGACTGGGAATCGAACCCACAATCCTTCAGTGTGTGTGGGTGGGGGTGGGGAGCGGGGAGGGAGATTGATGCTCTAACCACTGAACACACTGGCCAGGGCTAAAATTATTATTTTTATTTTTTTATCCTCATCGGAGGACATTTTTTGCATTTACCTTCAGACAGAGCGGGAGGGAGAAAGGGAGGAAGAGAGAGAGAGAGAAACATGGACATGAGAGAGACACATCTAGTGGTTGCCACCCACACGACCCCAACCAGGCCCGGGGACAAACTGCAACCGAGGTACACGCCCTCAGTGGGAACCGAACCCGGGACTCTCTGGTCCACAGGCCGATGCTCTAACCGCTGAGCCAAACCGGCCAGGGCTAAAATTATTTTATATAAAGCATTCTACAATAGTTATAATTTATTTTAAGTTGAAAGGTTTATCCTTTTCTGAATATTAGGATTAACAATCACAAGAACACTGGCATGCTATCTGATGATTCTTTACAAAAAATTGTTTTGATCAATCAGACCACTAGGTCCCTTGGCCACAAGAGCAGAAGTTATAGGTGACAATGCCTCTCATGAAAAGCTTGCAGGAGAGACCAGCCAAGTTGTCTGGCCGGAACAATGTTGCCTATTTCCCCTTAAAATGGGACAAGTGGTCGCTTCGGCAGCACACGCACTAACCTGGGAGGAGACACCTGCCCTCGCCAGATACGTGGTCGCTCTCAACACGACTCTGTGTGGCACAGAAGGTGAGCTATGGGTTCAGATGACCCAGTCCTGACTCTTCTCCCTATTAATTCTGTTACCTTGAGTTACTTAATCTTTCTGTGCCTTAATTTTCTTGTCTGTAAAATGGAAATACTAAAAATACCTCCTCCTAGGCTCATGGTGAGGACCAAATAAAACAAATTTATGTAAAGCACTTAGAACAGTGTCTAGGATGTGGTTATACTTAGTTAATCATTGAAACACTCAAGAACAGCGCACGTCCAAAAATAGGTACTCGAGAGATATTGTGGATGAATGAATGAAATGTACACTAGAATTTTTTCCAAAAAAGGAACAAGGCTATCGTTCCCATCAGGCACAGAAACCTTAGGCGCTGGCCCATGTGACTAGTAGACATTCGCTGGACGCTGATTTATGGCCTGTGGACTCAGGTCAAGGGTTTGATGTAACTCTGGACATTTAAACATCTCACCATTTCCCACCCGACTTCCAGATTCATGGTTGTTTAGAGGAGGCAGGCATGACTCATGTACTTCATTTACTTACCATTCGGTCATCTACCCTACGGATGCCAAGTGCTTATAGTTTTGGAAACAGATCACTTTTAAGGATGTGAAGATATCTGAAAAATCTAGGGAACAGTAAACCTTTCATTATTCTTCTTTTCTTTTGATAATCTGATGGGCCCACTGTCATATCTAAATATTCTGATTCTCAGAGGATCCGTAACTCAACTGCAAAACAGCTACGCCCGTTCTGGCGTGAACAAATTCATGCACTGTCTCCATGGGGAACAGAACTTTCTCAACAATGCACATGTTGTGTGCAGTTTTCAGGGCCTCCAATAAATCGTCTCCACTGAGCGTTCCCTCCTCTCTGTTTTTCAATCCTCACTCGAGGACATGTTTACTGATTTTTAGAGAGAGGAAGGGGGAGAGAGAGAGAGAAACATCAATGTGAGAAACATCTATCGTAGGTGCCCTGACCGGGAATCAAACCCCTGACCTTTCGGTGCAGCATGGGACAGAGCTCCGACCAACTGGGCCACACGGGCAGGGCCTCCGCCCTCATCTTTTACGTTGTCATACTTAACGACAAAAGTAAGTGGCAGTTCATTAAAAAACATATTTTAGAATAGGTGGAATAGGTGTGAGAGGCAGTACAAGGAAGGACTGAGAGTCTGTGAGGTCAGACCACGGACGCCACACACAAAGCCTGTCACCACGGACAGCGTGCTGGGCCTCTGCGCCAGTTCCCTCGCCCTGTCCCAATGACGTGACAGTTGTACCGACTCCCTCGTGGTGGTTCCGAGGGTTCAATGGGGCAGCGCAGCTAAAGCTTAGAGGGAGTGCAAGCGTTTGATAAGTATGAGCTCCTTTTCTTATCATTTCAGTCCGGTGATTTTTGGTTTTAATTTGGTGCTGCTCTGAATATTCCCCCCTATATTACAGCGAGCCCAGGACAGTCATGTAATTCCAGGCCTCACAGCCGCCTCCGCTTCTCGAAGCCCAGATCTCACCTGCCCAAAGCAATTGTTAGGGTTAGCAATTTGTAGGTAACCCACAAACACCTCCCTTAGAAAACTCCTCCAGCTCCTTCATGTTTCTCTGTTTATTTCAATGCAGGTGGAACCCCTCTGCCAGTGACATCGTCAAGGAAAATGCCAGGCCCACAGACGCCCCCACTGCCCAGGGACAGCAGTCTAAGCAAACAGAAGGGCCCCTTGGGAAAACAAAGCCGTGTTTGCAAACGGCACTGCACCGTGCTCTCCGGTCCCATATGTGCACGCTGTCGAAGGGCACATTCCTCAGCGAAGAGCAGGCCCCCGGGTTTCCTGTGCCGGCTGCGCGCGCCCGGCCTGGGGTGGGCGGTGAGCACTTGGAACAGGGAACGGAAACTGTAAATTACGCTCCAGTTTCTTCAGCGGCGTCTCCGGCATGACAGCAGTTACTCACTTTTCCCAAGCTGGTTCCTATGAATGGTGTGAGAGAGGAACGAATTCTGCCGAAAGGGACTTTCTGGGTAATTTAGAAAGTCCAAGCAAAGCAGGTTTTTGGTGAGAGGCAAATAGCAGGAAAGAAAATCCTCTTAATTCCCAAGTATCCTCCAATTTCCCACATTTTTAACAGCCCCCTGCTAAGGGCATAACAGAGGAAAACCACGTATCAGATTTTGCAAGTTGAGCATCAGGCCAGAGAAGCAGAGAGGAGGGTGTGTAGAGAGGAGGAGACTGGGATCGGGGCTCAAAGAAGGCTCATGAAACACCCTTCACAGTCTGCAGGTGGAGAAGCTACCAGGAGGCTGGCAAGATCTCAAGCTTTTTGAGGAGAGGTATACATAACTGTTCCCCTCTGGGGTATGGAGGACTATTTCTTTTGTCTATTTTGCTGGGCCTCCAGCTTCACGGACAGTACTCTCAACACCATTTCAGAAAAACTACAATGATCAAGAGTCCGTTAAATCAGAGGTTTGGGCCCTGGCCGGTTTGGCTCAGCAGTTAGAGCGTCGGCCTGCGGCCCAGAGAGACCTGGGTTCGATTCCCGCTAAGGGCATGTACTTCGGCTGCAGTTTGTCCCCGGCCCTGGTTGGTCGTGCAGGTGGCAGCCACTCGATGTGTCCCTTTCACGTCGATGTTTCTCTCTCTCTCTCTCTTCCTCTCTCTCCCTCCCACTCTATCTGAACAAAATGAAAAGATGTCCTCGGGTGAGGATAAAAAAAATCAGAGGTTTGGGGCTGCATGTCCCAATCACCTGGGGGTCGGGGGGGCAGACCTGGTAAATCAAAATCTCTGGGGTGGGACCCAACAGCACTAATTCTGGCCGCTCTCCAGGGATTACAAGTGTAGACCAGCTTGACCAACAGAGCTTTGAGTGACCACCATTCTCCCTCTTCCAGTGCTACCACCCGCGTCCTCATTGCTAACACTGATTTCCTGGGGCGCTCAGTGAACAGCAGGACAGACTCTGAGAATGTCCAATTTGCTAGAGGATGTGTCCCCAGTGAGATCCCTCCCATAGCTCCACTCAGAGCGCGTAGGAACAGACACAGGTGGAACATCCCTACCTTTCAGATGGAAATAACAGGCTTCAGAGCGCCTGGATGTGGGACTAGAGCTATAAGGCCCTGTTTCCATCTGCCAACCTCCTAGGCCCCGTCTGGCATGCGTGGCCCCTGCCCTGATCACTAGACCCAGCTGGGAAGGGAAGGACATTGGTTCTGCAGGAGCCAGGCCACCCCCCGAGCGTGGTGGAGCATGACCAGGGCTTCCAGGATTTCCTTTTTCTCCTTGTCTGACATCGTCTTTCCCTTCTGAGCCAGCAAGGTGTCCTTGAAGGACTCAGCATGTTTCTCGGCCTGTGCTGGGAGACCTGGGGAAGTTTGAGGGTGAGTGGCAAGAAGAAAACTATTAAAGATGCATGTTACAGTCAAAGACATTATTGAAGGGGATGGGTGGGCAGTGTGATGGTCAGATGGTCTACAGCCCTTGTTTCCCAAAACAGTGGTACATCGGGACGATCTAGAATGCTTGTAAAGAATATAGTTTCTTGGGCCCCACCCCAGACCTACTGAGTTGGACTCTAGAGGAATGGGGTCCAGGAAGCGATATTTTAAATGATCTCCACAAGTACTTCTTATGCAACCCAGCATTCGCCTGAACCTTCTGTTTGAAAATCTCTGATAGAGACAGGAGTGGAATCTGAGTAATCCATTCCCAATTCTGCTGCTAATGTCATGTAACCTTTTCAACCCACAAAGCTCTCCATCTTCCAACTGTAAAATGACAACAATAATTACAGAAGCTGTCCTTTTGCAAAACGCAAACGAGGTTATACCACAGAGTGCTGTGTTTTGAGCTTTCTGAGAAAGGCATTCTGTAAATACAAGGCTTATGGATACAATTACTTCCATCTGGGGATATTTTCAATCCAAAATGATGCTGGTGATCCTAGTTGTACAGAGAGAGAAAGAGAGAGAGAGAGAGAGAGAGAGAGAGAGAGAGAATCTGATTTCTAAATGCAGTGAGTCCCCTCACTAAGAATCAAAGGGGAATGCCAAACCCCAGCCTGACAGAACTTGGGGCCTGTTTCCTTTGTTTTCTCATTAAAGGCTGGTGCTCTGGGCACTTTGTCCAGGTAGCAAAGGTAGACTTAGGGAGGCTCAGATTACAGAACTGTTCGCTCATCTCCCAGCCTAACTCCTGGCTAGTGGTCCTGATGGAAAGGGGAAGCCTTGGAGAAGAGAAAGGCCAGCAGAGGACATGCCGTCCCGGAGCTCTCCTCCACGCCACTGAAGACGTCGTGGCAGGTGTTCCCTCTCAGCTCTCTCTCTGCAGCACCCAGGGGCTGGTAAACACCTTCACCCTTGCCAAGTGGGCCCCCTGTGCCCTAACTCTCCCACCTCCAGCCTGCAGCTGCTCTCCAGTTGGCCCTTGGCGCCTGGTTTCCCAGTCTGGGGTAGTCAGTGGCAGGGGGAGAGGTGCATTTGAGGCCTGCGGCCCTCCTACATTCCAGCCGTGCAGGACCTGCTGAGTGAGCTGTGACAGGGAGAGCAAAGCTCCCCTGGAAGAGCCCTGCAGGGGACCCAGGGCCAGGCGGTCTGTAGGACGCCCAGAAGATGCCTGTCCATGGGTCTCAGAAGACCAAAACGGACTCTCTGGCAAAAGAGAGGCTGTGTCTTAAGTTCCCAGATGACAGTGGCCCTTGACCTGCACTGTGCATCGCAAGCACCTGCTAAAGACACAGACTCCCAGGCCCCACGCCAGCAGCTGCGGCTGAGTCCGAGGTGAGAAGCAAGCAGCCAGCAACCAGGTGATAACGACGCAGGCCGTCCGAGGACCACACTCGGAAACACTGAGTTAGTCAAATTCTGATACACAAAGTGAGACTCATTTGGTTTTTGAAGAGTTGGTAGGGTTCTGACTGAGGGATAAGTACGAAGAGGGCTTTCCACGTGGAGTGGACAGCCTGAAGCCGTAAAGACAGAATGAGCAGGTGTACGTGTGCGCACACGTGTGTCTGTCTGTGTGTGTCTGTCTGCGTGTGCGAACACACTGGGGGCGTGTGGAGTGTCAGGGAAGGCAAGGAGTTGACTAGTCCTACTGACGGAGAGATTTAAATGTGAGGATGTGGAAGGTATGAATTGGTAGGAAGAACGGAGTCTTGGAGGCCAAGGTGAGGAGGCTGGATTTGATCTGTTCGTTAACAGAGAGTTTTTATGACTCTCGAAGAAAGTAGCAGTGACAGAAAACTTCCCCGGGACATCAGACCAAGACGATCAAGTCTTTTTATCAAATAGGTTGTTTTCTTCAACCAGGTGGGCCCGTGGGGGTGTCAGTAAGGAGCACAGGACGCAAACCTGGATGCCTCCCTGGGTTTGCAGAAGGAGAAAAGTGAGACAGGGCTCATGAATGAAAACAAATGAGGAGGCTGCTCTGAGGCTTTGCACACCTGCCCCTCCTCACCCCCAAGAGCCAGCGCCAGCTGTGAAGTCCCCAGGAGGAATACTTTTCCTCTAAGCTCAGCAGCCAGTTAATTCTGTGGTTCCTTTTCTCCATTAGACCGCGCCCCACATTTTGGTTCTTCGGAGCTGGTGACCAGTGGGGCTTTAGCAAACTGAACTAGGATCTTGGTGTAAAACAGCTCATTCAACTTTAAAGTCAGCCCTAAAGGGAGAAATCACTCCTTTCACCTTCCCAGAATCCACCCTGCTCTCCAAAGCGAGGTGCGTGGACGTCTTCAGGTGCGCGAGATGCCATGGGGTGTCGGGGAAAGTCAGCGCTTCTCTGCTACTTTTCGTAACATTTTTGTTTTTATTTTTATGAATATTTATATTATATAACATATTAGTACCATTGTACATAATTTATAATAAATACACATATACAGAGAGTGTTTGCTAAAACTATTTTTAGTGATAAAGGAGCTAATTCTCAAGACTTTGGAGACCACTGCTGTAGAAAAATGTGTTCCAATCTTTCCAAAGAGCACTTTTTATGCTTACCAAAAAAAAATCCCACTTTGTGATAATATTTTCATGACATTTCCTACGTGAGAAAGTTCATACTGACAGTATCAGTAATACTTTGGAATGAATTTGCTTTGTATTAATTTTGAGAACACCCTCTTTTATGTAAAAACAACACTGCAACTATGTATATGTATGAGACTTACTTTATCTCTCTAGGGAGGATGCTCACAGAATGGAGATCTCGTTCCCTAATCACCCCCCCAATTCCGCTGTCTGCCCCAAGATCAAGTGATGTTCCTTTACTTGCCCTCCAGGCCAAGGACACCTTCTCCCTGCACCAACAGGGCGTGATTCCCGAGGGAACAGTCGGGGTGGCAGCAACACCTGCCTCTGCAGCCTGAGACTCGGAAACTGCAAAGACACACGCGTGAATTGGAAAAGGGGTCCGGAGACTGTCCACCAAACAATCCTTTTGCTTCAGTTGGGGATGTGATCCCACCATTGATGTCTGTTACTCGGACTCAGGCCAAACAGAATCTGCCCCGAGCTACCCAGTCTTCGCCTGTTGTTACTGTCACCTGGGATCATCCTCTCAATGTAAGACGCTGGCATGGCACAGTGACAAAAGAAAGGGTGCAGAGCCAGACTGCCCAGCTGCAGATCCTGGCGTAGCCACTTACCACCACCATGTACCCTTGAGAAGTTCCTTTAACGATCTGTGCCTCAGTTTATTCACCTATAAAATACTAATGAAAACACCTTCTACCCTGTAGGGTTGTTGCAAGGATTAACTTAATGAATTCATGAAAAAGCGTTAAATAGTGTCTGGAACAAAGGAATGAAATAAGTTTGAATAAATACTATTATTATTATTATCATTATAATTATTATTATTATTATTACCAGAGTCTATTCCTCATAAGCACTTTATTCTATTTGTCCTTATTTTGGACCTTTTTTCACAGAGCTGCTCACAGAATCAACACAAAAGGCTGCATTCTCAAATGCAAACTCACTTCAGCTAGGGGTTACCCTTCCTGCAGGCCGGGTCACCTGTTCTTATCATTCCCTATTGTTTCGGTACAGTTTGCTTTTTTCCCAACTGGATAGAGAAGGCAGGGATCCTGACTTATGCCTCTTTTTCTGTATTTTGCAACATTTGTAGTAGAGCCCTGAATACCTGGCAGGTTCCCAGGAACAACAGGCTGACTGATTTATTGCTCCATTAATAATAAGCAAAATATCAGGAAACCGCTTGTCCATGTTACTGTCTTCTCCTTCCTGAACACTCAGAACAGTTCACCCCTGGGTGACAAGCCACCCTGCTATTCTCTGCCGGCCCTTTTCTGAGCACTGGGATCATTAGGATTTTCCCCAGGTCAGCCGGCAGCAGAGTTCCCCTTCTGCTGTCCCTTACTCTGGGCCACCACCCAGCCTTTGATACTCTCTGCTTTCAAAGGCCCCCTGTTCCTTCCTGTTCTTGACTCCCGAACCCCGTTCCATTAATTGGCCATTTTTTTAAAAAACCACAGACTCTCCCACTGGCTCCTTCCTCACTGCCTAAAATCTCCCTGGGTCTCCTTCTCTTACAAAGTTACCTGCACGTGACTTTTCTGCCTTCTCCAGCTACCCTATTTTCCCTCAGCCTTTCAATAGGGTGCAGAGCTGACGTGGTCCAGTCTACTGCCCCCATCCCTGGTTCTGGCTTCTGCTCCAATCATTCTGCAGACACTGTTCTTCTGAGGCCCCCAGAGGCCACTGCTCCACACCTCGTCACAGCTCCTCGGGGTCTGGCAGCAGCACCTGGCACCTTAGCTACCTGGCTTCTCCTCTGGGCCCTCGGGCACTGCACCAGCTCGGTCCCCCTTTGTAAACCTTCTCTAATTGATTCTTTGCTGACCCTTCACGGGCCCTTTGTTCCTGTCCACCGCTGTGTCCATTCTCCAAGGTCTGCCCTTCAGCTTCTTCCTTTCCCTCTTTCACTCTCAGAAGTTTTAACAGCTTCAGTCTTGGCCTCCATGAGGATAACTTTTCACTTCCTCTGCCTGATTTTGGTCCCCAATATTCTTCCATACTTATGACTCTCCCCCTCTCCTCCCCAGTTCTGGTCTCAAATTTCCAGCACCAAGCAAAAATGTGCCAGTGGATTTCTCTATTGTAGTTCAGAATCAATATATCAGGACCCTGGCCCACACTCCTCTCCCCGCCCCCTTCGTTTCCTGACTACTTCTCTCTGCAATTCATGGCCATCATTGGGCCTCACTTTTCCTCCACCCCAAATCAGACACCATGTCCTGCCTGCACAGTTCCTCCTGCACAGTCTTGTTTGTTAACGATCCTTTTTGAATAGGTAACACGTTTCCATGGCTCGAAGTTAGACTTAAACAGAAGGTCATTGTGAGGAGGTCTCCCCTCCGACCCTGTTCCCTTCACCGCAAGTGCCCTCCGGGTAACGTTTTCGTTTCTTTCCTGTGCGGCCCTCAGTGTTCCCTTGTGTGAATAAAAGGGGAAATTCTCATTTCTCTCCCCCTTTCCTACACAAAAAGAGGCATATTATAAACACCAAACTGCACTGTGCAGTTTGTATCCTACAAATGTATCCAGGAGATGTCTCCCTAGTAGTAGATGGAGCATCCTTGTGCTTTTTTTTTTTTTTATTTAATGTTTTTATTGATTTTTTAGGGAGAGGGAAAGAGGGGAAAACATGGATGAAACATCCATCTGCCACCTCCTGCACGCCCCCTGCTGGGGATCAAGCCTGAAACCTGGGCATGTGCCCTGACCGGGAATTGTACCTGTGACTTCTAAGTCCATGGGACCACACTCAGCCACTGAGCCACCCTGGCCGGGGCTCTTGTGTTCTCTTTAAGGTGCATGTAGGCCATTGTGTGTATCAGTCCTCTGTTAATGAGGCCCTGGGTTGTTTCCAAGCTTTTTCTATCAGAAACAATGCTGCAAAGAATAATCTCATCCATATGTTATTTTATATTTAGGAAAGCATCCAAGAAGTGGGATTTCTGGTTTAAAGATCACTGTATCTGCCCATAACAGACTCTTAAATCCTTACCTTTCACTCATTCCCCCGTCACTAGCCTGGTCTTCTACCTAGATGATCTAGATAGCTTCCCTTCTAGCCACCACTGCTAGATAGACCTTTCCGGAAGCACACGGATCTATCCATCCCCCTTGCTGGAAAACAGTCCTCCCTGCCTACCAAATAAATGACAAAATCCTTAGCCTGTACTGAAAACCCACCACGGTCTGCCCGACACACTCCCCAGGCTGGGTGCGCCTCGCCTGGCCCAACCTCAGCAGACGAGGCTGCCGACCGCCTTCTACGTGCACCTGCGCGTCCTACCTCCGTGCCTTTGCCCGGCCTGCTCGCCACAGAAGTGCCCACCCTGCTTCTGCCTACCCAAACCCTCCCCGTTTCTTAAGGGCCTTCGTGAATGGCACCCCGAATGCGTCACTGACCACCTCGGCCAGAAATAATTTCGTCCTGCTGCAGTCGTCTGTGTGTCACTCACCTTCCACGCGAGGGTGGAAGTTCTGTGCGGCAAAGACGACCTCCTGCACCTCATTCTGTATTTCCCAAAGTGCTCTTCACAGAATTCCGCGTATTCAGGTCTCTCACTCTGTACTCGCTGCAAGGCTGTTTACTGAGAGAAATCAGCCTTTTGGCTCGACCCCAATCCCCCCGTGCTGGAAAAGTCTCCTGGGGACGAGGCGAGCAGGTCTGATGGCTGGAACACACACACGTGCAGTGGGGCATGGACACACACAGACGCGCCCGGCCGCCCACGCGGGGAGCTGGCTCCTCAGCTCTGTCCCTTTCAAAGCGGTTGCAGGATTAATGACAACAGAACTAAGTGGGCTCAGCAAGCACTTCATCCCTCTTGAAGGTTCGCAATTTTTCAAAGCTGTAGTTGTTGGAGTCCGTGGACCACAGACTTTTAAAAAAGTGAAGGGACTAGAACTAAAGAAGAGGCCCTGGGCTGTTCTCAAGTGAAGGTCATGATCGTAATGGATTCTAGAAAAACCCTAGGTGAGGCTTCAGAAAGTTCGGCAGTCTTAATTACGTGGGCACTTCATCTCATCGGGAAGGTGTTTGTCCCCCCTAGAAAAAACAAACACACAAAAGAACCTTCTTTGCCAGGAAAACTTTCTCCCCCTCCAACCTACTACCCAGATGTGGTTCTCCTCACGCAGCAGAAGAACTGCGAATTAGGGGGAAAGGATGGCATCCCCACCATCTTTGGGGATATGACCTGTTTACCTATCTGGACTGGGCTTGGAATCTAACTGGAAAAGTAAACTTCCAAGTCAGTAGTTTGTGGCTATGCACGGAAAGGGTTGACTTCAGAAGCCGGGGGCCAACCTCGTTCCGCACACCACGGTCATCTCTGCAAACAGAGGAAGGCGGCATCTGGCCTGCCCGGGGTTCACACAAACACTCCCCTCAAATGCTTCTGGGACCTTCCCCTCCAGTTCAAGTTGCCATCACCTCAAACAGGAAATTCAGCAGAAGTCTCGTGGATAGTGTCCCTCCTTTGGGCTCTCCCAGGGACCAAGGAAGGGACTTGCCAGGGCCAATAACGTGCCACTTGCCAAATCCATGGGTCTCTCTTCAGCCTCACCTCGTTGGACCTCTCCCTGACGTGTGAAACTGTGGAGACCGCACTGCGCCCCTTTCTGAACCCCTTCTCCTGCCTTGGCACGGCCCCTCATGATTCTTCTGCGTCCTCTGCTGGCTCCGTTGCTGCTCCCCCTCCTCAAGCCCTCACTCTCCTCTCTCCTGTCCTCCGTCCCTCTCTCTCTACGTACGTTTTCTGATCAGGCTCACCCCCTCCTGAGGCCTCAACTTCCTAAGTGCTAATCCGTCTCAAACTGACATCTTTCCCGAGCTCTGGATCCGCTTTTCAGCCGTCTGCTGAGCGTCTCACCACGGATGTCACACGGCACCTCGCAGGGCTGTCCAGCCTGTCTGAAACCAGACTCAGTAGCTCCCTCACCCCCCTCGCCCATCAACGTGTCCTTCCTCTAGGTTCTCTGCTCCAGCTCATCGTCTCGGTCATACCCTGTTCAACTTCAGCTCTTTCACGAATGCCACCAATTCCACGCTATTCTTCTGCATTCCAGCTGCGTGGCAAGTGCCTTCATCGACTGTCATCTGGGATCACGGCCTAACTGGTCTTCATCTCTACTTGTCCCACGAGTCCAACTCATCCTGTAGATTTTTTCATTTCACAACGTAAGCTTGATTATGTCCCCACTTCACTTGAACCCTTTTAATAACTCCCAAACTCCTTGAAATCTGGGCCCAAGTTAACTGTCCAGTCCCATCACTCGGCCTGCCCCGTCTCTACCCCGACCTCCCGGATCCAGACGACACCTACACGGTTCTGTGAAGGGGTCTCTGAGAGGACGTCCTCCTCTCGCCTGTCCTCAGACCAACATATGGAGGGCCACCTCTGTGCTTCCTACCACTCCCCTCACACCGAGGTGAACTACTCATCCTTCAGAGACAAGAGAAACGTCACCTCCTCCCTGCAGCCTTCCCTGGCTTTCTCCCCCAGGGCAGAACCGCAGGTCTGACTCATGTGTGCCCCCCAGGACTTTGTTCCTGCCTCCATTCTGTGCCTATCATAAGATCCGTGTATGGTCCCAGAGGACAGGGGCCACTAGTATTCATTTATGTGTCCCCAGTGTCTAGCACAGTCACCAAACGTATAAGAACTCTGTAAGTAACTGAAGGGGCACGTTGCTGAATTTGACTCTCATCCTGAAGGCAGCATGTTTATAAGATCAGCCTGACCGAAATAGATTCCCGATGAGGCATGGCAGAGCTCCGTTAGGGGAAGACTGTCTTGCTGAGGGGCCTTCCTGGTGTCCCTTACATCTCGGACAGATAGATGGCTGCCTGCACGGCCAATAAGTGAGGACTCCCTTCTCTCCTTGGCCATGTCCGCCTTCTCTCAGAACGCACAGATGTGCTCTCAAGGCCCGAAAGGGCCTCACTGTGACTCACAGTACCACTGTCCCCAAATCAAATAGCAAATAGACCACTCACGGTCTTGCCACATCAGCCAATGAATCTAAAGTTACAAAAGAACTCAAGGAGCCCTTCGGAGGAACACGTGTTCTGAGGTTAATAACTGAGAGTAAATTCAATGTCAACCTTTCAGAAGCTCCAATTTCTGATATCTAGGCTCATTGTGGCCCAGGTATACTGGCTCCCTCGCCCTGGAGCCTTCAGGTCTGTTCAGCCCTGAAGTCACTTAACTTGTACTGTAAGTTAGGCCCCACCTCAGGACCCTCGGCCAGTGCTCAGTCCTCGCGCAGTGACGTCTGCTGACCCACACTGTGTACCAGGGATGTGCTAGGTCAGAGCAGACCTAGTCCCTGCCCTCAGGGAGCTTCTATTTCGGAGGCAGAGGCATTTAAACAAACCTCACATGAGTGCGGTACTCTGAGTTCCAGGGTTGACATGTGTGGTCCATGCAAGGGGACCCGGCTAGCCAAGGGGCAGAGAGTCTTGAGCTGGCCATGTCCTTGGTTCCAGAAATGTGCTCTTGCCTCAGTCGGTCTGTCAACCAATATTTATTGAGACCCTACTGCAAAGTTGCTGTTCTCACGGGACTTACGCTTGGGTTTCAGTTTTAGCAAATGGACTCCTAGGTTGTTCTGCTGTACCGGAGCACCTCCCAGAAGCCCCACTTCTCTATGGCGAAGGCTCTGCCTTTCCCTCAGCCAGGCCTTCCAGGAGCCTGAGTTCTGCCCTTGGAATTCAAGTCTTATTACTGGGCCGCCGGCCCTGATGTGAACTGTGTATACCTGCCTGTCCTCCCCCTGTTGACCTGTGGCTGGAACCTCTTAGATTGTCCTTTGCCCACTGTATCTCAGAGTCCTCGTCTGTAACCTACAGATAACAACACTACCTTCCTCCAAGGGATATTGTGAGGACAAAATGAGACTAGCTTGGTACATGCTAAGCACTCAATAAACTATCATCATCATCATTATGACCTGTATTTCTTTTTTTTTTTAATTTTTAAAATATGTTTTTGTTGCTTTTTTAGAGAGAAAGGAAGAGAGAAAGAGACAGAAACATCGATGTGAGCGAGAAACATCGATCAGCCACCTCCTGCACACCCCCACTGGGGACTGAGCCAGAAACCCAGGCCTGTGCTGTGACTGGGAGTCGAACCAGGACCTCTCAGTCCATGGGACAGTGCTCAATCCACTGAGCCACACCGGCCGGGCTATGACCTGTATTTCTAAGATCCTGCCACACTGCCTGCCTCATCCTCGGACTTTCCCTCCTCTTGACAAGATGGGGACAGGAAAGTTTCTCCCGCAGCCCTCCAGTCCTCCACTGTGGTTGGGTCGACTCACTTCGGCCCTCACAGGCTCCCACCCAGACCCAGCTGGGGAGACCGAGCACCTCCGAGTGCCAGGCAGTCGTAGGCCAGGCTGGCCAAAGCCTGCGCACATTGCCAGCGTTCTTCCCCAAAAGCATTCCGAGGGAGTGACGGAGAACCAGCTCCTTGTTTGCCTGGGTATCTGCAGAGAGCAGGTCAGCCATCGTGCTTTCTGGAAAGGAGAAGCAGCTCCGGCCACACCCTTGCCACGGGAGTGGAGGCTGACTTCCCCCGTCATCTTCTTCTCCTCTCTTTCCTTCCCACCCCACGTCCAACCCATCGAGTCCTGTTGACTCCAGCTGATTTCTAAGTCCTGAAACTGAGCTCTTCTCCGCACCCCTGCCCAAGTACCCAGTATAAGCCCCCTCATCTCTTAGCTGACGGACCACAGAGCCCCCAGCTGCTTCCCTTCCTGCCTCCAGGCTACTTTCCACATCGGGGCCAGAGCGACTCCTTTCGCCTTCTTATTGTGAGACACTGTCCATACACAAAAATAGCACAGAGAATAGGTTCCACCTCCGTCTCTAAGTCTTTGTGTTGCAAGTTATTTGTCAAGAAACACGGTCATTTGGTCTAGAGCAGTGATTCTCAACATTTTTCATCTCATGGCACACAGAAAGTAATTACTAAAATTCTGCAGCACAACAAAGAATATATTCTTTGCCCTGGCCGGTTTGGCTCAGCAGTTAGAGCGTTGGCCCATGGACTAAAGAGTTGCGGGTTCGATTCCGGTCAAGGGCATGTACCTGGGTCGCAGTTCTATTCCCCCGCCCTGGTTGGGATGTGCAGGAGGCAACCAGTTGATGTGTCTCTCTCATATCGATGTTTCTCTCTCTCTCTCTCTCTCTCTCTCTCTCTCTCTCTCTCTCTCTTTCTCCCCCTCCCTCCCTCCCTTCCACTTTATCTGAAAATCAATAGAAAAATATCCTTGGGTGAGGATTAAAAAAAAAAAAAGAATATATTTTTTGCCAATCTGACAAAAAAAATAGATATAATTTTGATTCATTCACACCAGACGGCTATTGTTGTGCTGACTGTTGTCATTTTTTTATTTGACAGTCTAAGGGAAAAGAGGTCAGGACCCCTGACTACATAGTCAGGTACTGCCTGTTTTAAAAATTCTGTGGCACATCGGTTGAAATCGCTGCTCTAGAGTGTTTCCCAAAGCTGTAAATTTTGTTGACTGCACCCTTAAGGTGTCATTCAACATGTTCTTCACCCTCCATTCTGCCTTCACAGTGGGAGTTACATTTAGAAGCTTGGTTAGCTTTAATTTTTTTTTTTTAAGCAAAACTACTTCACAGGTTCTCATATGTTCTTCCACCAGATAACACCTAATATCTGGTTATCTCTTTTTCTGATTATTGGCACAACTACATGGATTAATTCATAAAAGACTATAATGTGCTGACATCCTAATTCTATCATTCTTTCTTCACAATGGAGCTGGAATAATTCTATAAAGAGCAATCTCCCTCATCTCCCTTTTGGTCGCCCAATAGTACAGTTCGTATCAGAAGGGGAGGACCCATGATTTAATCGTTCCACCTATTTACCAGCTTTCAAAATAATGAGTTTGTTCATTAGCATGGTGACCAAATAGTTTGTAACTATGGATTTTAAAGCATATTTGATGTTCCTGAATGTGGCAAACTACTCTTGAACTCGGGGCTCTGGCACCTTCTAATCCCTATTTGGGACACGTTTATGTTTTAATCATTCTCGTTTTTTCATTTTGTTCCCCTCGGAGAGGCCTTTCTCAGCCAGCGCATCTAAAACAGCCTCTCACCCATTACTATCTTGTTACTTTTATTTTTATTTCATGGCACTTACCTCTCAAAAAATCTTGTATTAACTATTCATTTTTGTTTGTCTATATGTGTCCCCAAAGAGAAGGTAAGTTCCCTGAGGGCAGAAGTTGATTCCTCGTGTTCACTGCTGCCTGCCCCATGCACAGAGGAGATACCCATGCAATAGGAGCTGAATAAATCACCTCTCTGTTAGCAAGCATAGGGATGGGGGGAGAAAGAGCCCCTGCCCCTGTCAAACTGACTGGCAGAGCTCTGCAGGAAACCACAGAATTGCATCTTCAGTGCATGGTGACTTAACACTGTCATTTATTGGGTACTAATCAACAGTCGGGCATTGGAGCTTCAGCCCTGGTGCTAATGTTCACTGACTGCGCTGCTTTGGGCAAGATCGCTCTGCGTTCGTTCCAGTTCCTTTTCTATTTGGAAACCTATTCCATCAACCTCATGGAGTTATGATGAGGAAAGTGAGTCAGCATCAACGTGATCCAAGCTTGTGAAGGACTGTCTAAATATAACCCATTTATAGGGCAATACGCAGGTAGTCATCCAAGGACTGCCCCCTCCTGATCCCCGTCTCCTCCCTAACCAGATGCGTTGCCTGCTCCCAGCTCAAATACACAGGCGCAAACACTGTTAGAGGGACATTTCCCCCAGGCTTTGGAAACATCCACGCAACTCAGTCAGAATTTTTGAGGGTTCTCCGTGGGCTCACTACAGTAAATTTTGAGGAAGGAGCATCATACCATGAAAAATCACTGGAACGGGAGGCCAAAACTTTGAGTTCTGTCCTGGTTCTGGACATAGGGTATTCATCCGTCCCCAAACTGCCTGCCCTGGGGAAACTGAGACAACCAATGTGGGCTCCAGAGGTCAGTCCAGCACGGCGGCAGCTGCTGCCATTCTCCTGCCCCTCAGGGCTGCGAGCACTGGGCTGGGCTTCATTTATACCTGCACGTAAGTCTGTCATTTTCCAAACTGGCCAAGGAGTCGTCAGGCCTTAAAAGCCTTCATGGCTAATGGTAAATGTCTTTCTAGAAGTGATCATTCTAGCCTGGATTTATGACATGCTACTGGGTCCAGGCCAGGATGAATGTCGTTTGCAAGTTCCCTGGATAATGTACAGAGGTAAATTTACACATATATCCATCCAGGGAGGTATCAGAGTCTATCACCTGCGTCTGCAGTGCTTTCCTACGCCATCTGCAGACCATTTTTTCACACACGTACTTGAAGATCATTTTTTCCCTTGGCCACGAATGGCCAGGAAGTGCTCTGTTGATAAATCATGCTGTGGGAGCAGACCAGTGCCTGCGTTCTAATCATGAAGGTCATTGTCATGCTGTCTCGGGCTCTTGCATTTTGAACACTCCTGCTGAACTCTTGCTCTGAGGTCCTAGTTTCCAAGTCCTAGCCTCTCACTCTTAGAAATGCATATCTGGACTCACTGATCTCTGCTGTTATCTCCCATTTCTGGGGCTTCAGTGTGCTTATGATTCCGCTGTGACCACAGGCACCTTACCCAGATCCTGGCCAGGCCTGAGCTGTGACCGCCTGGCTACCCTTGTTCCCAGCCTGCTGGCCTTCTTGTTTCCTAAAAGATATGATCCTGAAGCCTTTCAGAATAAATAAAAAACTCGCTTTTAAAAAAACTAAACATAACCGAACAGTAACAGGAAGAACCTAACATAAGTTTTTAGTTTAAAGCTAGGGGCACAAATTCTCCAAGAAGAAACGCACAGTGACCTGTGTGCGGAACCTGAAGGCAGGCTGGCTGCCCAGCTATGCTGTGCCTTATTTCCTTCCACTTATTAAGAAATGGAGCGCCTTCACGTGCTTCGATCTGCAATTAAGGCAGAGCTACTCTAATCATGGACATACTTTTAAAAGGAAACTAAAACACAGCGAGTTTCTGTCTTACCACTTCCCCCTTCATCAGCTGAGTTACTGAAGAGACAGGCCGTCTGTGGTCTTCTCCTCGGCTTTAATGTATTTTAAAAAAATTTTTTTTTCTTTATTGATTTTTAGAGAGAGAGGAAGGGAGAGGGAGAGAGATAGAATCATTGATGAGAGAGAACATTGATTGGCCACCTCCTGCATGTCCCCCACTGGGGATTTGGCCCACAACCTGGGCATGTGCCCTGACCAGGAATCGAACCAGCGACCTCTTGGTGCATGGGTCGACGCTCAACCACTGAGCCATGCCAGCCAGACTTTAATGTCTTCTCCACTCTCTTCAGCCCCACCAGCTGGACACAGCCCATCTGCTGGTGTGCTGGGATCTTGCTTTGCTCTGCCCTGTGTGTCCAGAGAGAGACATGGAATCAGGTTTGATCTTTGCATATATCAAACAAGGTGAAACTGAAGGACACAGCTCTCCCAACTAGAGGCTAGAGATATGATTTCTAAAGTAAACTTGAAGGAATAGTTAGGTTGTAAACTCATGTCACCCTCAAAGCCCAGCATTAGGACAGCAATGTGGTGGTTCAAATTCAAGAGATTTGGTGAAGCACCCACCTACATCAGAGCCACAGCTCCACTGCTCACTAAACATATGACCCTAAGCAAGTTATTACTTAATTTCCTTCTCTGTAAATGAGGTTAATATGAATACCTACCTGATGAAGTTATGGGATTAATCAGGTAATACTCATAAATCACTTAGCATAGTACCTGCTATTAGTAACTGCTCTTTTAACATTAGCAGTTATTATTTGATTAGCTCCATGACTTGAGGGTATTGAATTGGAAGATCTAAAAGATCCCTCATGTTCTAAACTTCTGATCCAAACCAGGAAAGAAAATAGATATAATGAAATAAGGTAAAGGGAACTAACAGTTTGAAGCTAGACTTAACATGTACTTTTTCATATTTCTTAAAAGCTTCAACACGTAGCCCTGGCTGTTTTGGCTCAGTGGTTGGAGCATCGGCCTGCGGACTGGAGAGTCCTGGGTTCGGTTTCCGCTAGGGGCATGTACCTCGGTTGCAGTTTGTCCCTGGCCCTGGTTGGGGTCGTGTGGGTGGCAGCCACTCAATGTGTCTCTCTTGCATCGATGTTTCTCTCTCTCTCTCTTCCTCCTGCTCTATCTGAAGATGAATGCAAAAAAAAATGTCCTCGGGTGAGGATAAAAAAAAAAGTTTTTAAAAAACTTCAACACGTAGTGGCCAACTAACTAAAGAGAACATAGCCCCACCAAGGAGAGGGGAGGGAACCCACACTGGGTCAAGTGCAGAGTCAGAAGAGAAATGGCACACTCAACTGTCTTAGAAACAAACGTGTTGAGAAAGAGCTGGATGGGCTGAAAATCTTCCTTGGTCCCCCCCCCCCCCCCGCATCTCTCTCTCTCTCTCTCTCTCTCTCATAGATCTCTGACCTCAATCTGAAACATAATTATGAGTGGTAATTGAAATGGTAGAGATAAAAGTCAAAAGACTTAATCTTATGCAATAAAAGAGATAACTATATCTTAACATTATCAGAAAAATCAATAAAGTGATCCAGAAGAAACAGAATTCTGAGCTCTTAAGAGCAATACAATAGTTTTAATAAATTCTAATGAAGTCCCCCAAAGGCATCATCGTTGTATTCACAATAGACTATGCACACTCATGTATGGAAAACCTGGAAAGCAGAAATTGAAGACATCTGTCAAATTAAATCTCTGAATTAAACACTTTCTCCCTAATTCATACTCCACATTACTTCCAAAATTCCTGATTTTTTGTTTGCCCCCTTAAAGCCCGCCCATTTACAGCTCCGGAGTCATCAAAACTATGGTCTCCTATTCAAGTCTAATATTGTTATTGCAGGTAGGAGAGCAATTTGGATCCAGGCAAAGCAGTCAGCTCTCAGGTACTAAGTAAAGTATGGCTAGTGTGTTGGTTAATTCTCCTGGTTCGGAGGGCCATTCCATTATTTAATAGGAGGTCCTAGTTAAGGAGCTAAAACACGTGTCTATTTGGGTTGCGGTTGTTAGCTGATGGAGTAAATGGTTGAAACTCATGACAAAAAATTCGATTTATAATGATTTTTGAAATTCAACTCTCACGCCTATCCCGATCACTGAAATCAAACCCAAATCGAATACACAGTTATTTATTGAACACTAACACCCATCGAGTCGCTCCTGATTTCACGGGGCAGAGTGTCACTCATTCCCACCCGGGCCTTGAGTGGCTGGCTCTCTCTGACTCAGGCTCCAGAACATCTACAATCCGAAAACCACAAGGGAAGTTTCACTAATTTCTCCTGCCAGTCTCTTCTTTCAAGCCCATGGCCAGGGCGAGGGGCTTGGACTCTTCAAACTCCCAAATTCTGTTCCTAGGAGGTTCGGCCTGGCCCTGAATTATAACACCAAACTTTGGTCCCTCTCTCAAGTGCAGATGTCGCCCTTCCTTCCCGCAGTTGTAACTTCGGCAACCCGAGGCCACCTCGGGGCCCGTCGGGGCTCCCCAGGTCCTCCCCAGGGCTGTGGCCAGGTCGCCGCACCTGGCGCAGGGCAGAGGCCGCCACGCCCGGAGCCCGCCTTCCCCGCGCCCCAGCCTGGCGCTCGGCTTCCCGGGCGGCGCCAGCTCCCGGCTCGGCGGACCTTGCTCAGGGCGGACCTTGCTCAGGGCGGACCTGGCTCAGGGCGCCCCAAGGCTCCCGTGCCGAAGCGAGACACTTTGCCCGGCGCCTGGGTTCCGGCGGAGACAATGTTGCCATGGGAACGGAACGCTGAGGACCCGCGGGAAGCGTCGGCGCCTGTAGCCATGGCGACGCGGGGCACTTCCGGCCCCTGGACTCCCGGGTGCTCGGGCCAAGCGCAGCTCCCACCGCGCCCTCGGCTTTCCGGTCCCCGCGGGCGTGACACTCGTGACCTCAGGGTCGCTCTCAAACTTCCTTCTGCTGGGGCTGAATCGTCCACTGTGGCTTTTGCCAGATGGACTTTGCCTCTTGGGAAAGAAGACGCGGGAAGAGGAGATAAATCCCGTGGAGGGGTGGGAAGGAGCGCGGGTCCAGGACCCTGCCTGTGGAAGGTGGGACACCCTGCCCGCCCGAGCGCCCTCCGCGCGCCCTGCACCCCGGGCCCCCGGGCATTCTGGCTCCCCCGACCCGGGCGGACAGACCCAGATGTAACTGTTGGTGGTGAGGCACCGTGTGTGTCGCCTCCTGGGTAAGACTTGAGCTATCCATAGTTAGGAAAGCCAAGTGTGAGGGTCGAGCAGAAGAAATGGACCACTTCTTCTACTAATGGTTAGCAGTTCAGAGAACATTTTCCTTTTTTTTTTTTTTATCCTCACCCGAGGACATTTTTCCATTTTTTGTTCAGATAGACTGGGAGGGAGAGAGAGGAAGAGAGAGAGAGAGAAACATCGACGTGAAAGGGACACATCGAGTGGCTGCCTCCCGCAGGACCCAACCAGGGGCCGGGGACAAACTGCAACCGAGGCACGCGCCCCCAGCGGGAACCGAACCCAGGTCTCTCTGGACCGCAGGCTGACGCTTTAACCGCTGAGCCAAACTGGCCAGGGCCAGAGAACATTTTCGAGGGCAGAGGTCACATTTGACAAACACTGCACAGCCCTAAAATGTGCAGCCACGTATTGTTTTGTTTTTTAAATCCTCACCCGAGGATATGTTTTCATTGATTTTGGAGAGAGGAAGGGAGAAAGAAACATCACTTGTGAGAGAGAAACATCCATCGGTTGCCTCCCATAGGCTCTGAACCCACCACCTAGGTATGTGCCCTGACAGGAATCGAACCTGCAAACTTTCGGTGTATGGGAGGATGCCCCAACCAGTTGAGCAACCCAGCCAGGGCCCACGTATTCTTATACCACCTGCCTTCAGTGGCCCTAAATACACACAGTAGTAACAGTAACTGACATCGGCAGAGGCAGTTCTGGCTCTGGCAGCCTAGTGCTTGAGGGTGTTGTCGTGAACCCTACAATGACTTAGGGGCCTATGACAAGGCAAGGTGGAGCTGCTCTTTCCTTCCCGTTTTCAAAAAACGAAACAGGCTGGGTAGAGAGAGAAGGAAAATATTTACTAGGAACTTGAAAGATGGTGTTTACATTTGTTGTTTGTTCTTTCCAGCTCTAAGGTTGAAGTTTAATTGCTATTGATCCAAGTCTGCCAAGATATCTAGCCTTTCTGGAGTTAGGTTGGAGGAGCTAGTTTAATGAATTGCTTAAATATATCTTTTTTTTTTTTTTAATCCTCACCCTAGGATATTTTTGCATTTATCCTGAGATAGAGTGGAAGGGAGAGAGAGGGAGGAAGAGAGAGAGAGAAACATTGATGTGAGAGAGACACACCGAGTGGTTGCCACCCACACGACCCCAACCGGGGCCGGAGACAAACCGCAACCAAGGCACGTGCCCTTAGCAGGACTCTCTAGTCCGCGGGCCGACGCTCTAACTGCTGAGCCAAACCGGCCAGGGCTTAAATATATCTTAAGTGAAACCTGGAAGGAAGACCTATCAGCTTAAGGTTTAAATCTGTACCCTCAAGTTCCTGAGCCAAAATTTTTCTAAAGATCCCACGCCCTTTATTCTGTTTCCAAAGAGAATTCTTAGCGTGGAATAATCGTAAGAACAATGAACTTGGCTTCACGTTGTCCCGGTTTTGGTTTTCATTCTGTGTGGCTTGGGGCAAGTCCCAGCCCCTGGATCCCAATTTTCTTGCTTTTACAGTGAGAGCATGTATACCACTTGCTTTTTAAAACCCTTCCTAGGTCCAGGATTCTGTGGGGGTAAGCTGCAGATTTTTGTGACTGTGAACAATAAAAAAGGAAGAATGTTTTTCTGTTCTCTAACACTTATTTCCCTAACCCCTTGTTAAGTTGACCTTCATCAAATTGAAAACTTTTAATGCTCTGTCCTTCCAGGAAATGGCTGAGGCTGCTTTCTCAGAGTACTAAACGCAGCTCGTCTTTCCTGAACGCCGTGTGCTGATCGTTGTGAAGGGAAGCGGTACCAGGACAGGCACTGAATGCCCGCTCCTAAAGCTCACGCATGCTCTGGTTCCATCTCCGTCCACTTAGCTCTGACCACCAGCACCTGCCCTCAGCAGGAAAATTAGCAATCAAATTAAAAGAACTTTAAAGGCTCCTTGAGGTCCAAATCTCTGGTATTTTTTCTTTCCTTGCCATCTTAACCCTGTCCCCAAATGTAAACCTTAGTTGTAGTAAATGTGCTTTAGGTGAGTTCTCTAACTCCGGAATGGAACGCTAGCAACCTAAGTGGATGGTGGTGTTCACTCACAGTCCCTCCCTTGATCCTGAGGTGGAAGGGGCAAGCACTGCCATTCCAAAAGTCACATAGAGGAAGCATGTGGAGAGGGTACTTCTAGACTCTTCCCACCCAAATCAAACGGGGTTATCTCCAAATTGTGCCAACTCCAGGAACTGTGAAGCTGAAGAACAAGGAAATCCAAATAAACTTTCTCTTGGACTGTGTAATTTGTCAAACACATTTTCTGGCTTCGCAAGACAGGATTAGTGTTAGGTCAAAACCTCCTTGGGAGCTTCCTGGGTGTAATCTGAAACCAGCCCCCATACGGAAGGACAGGGAGAGAGCAAAGAAAAAGGCAGACCACTCCAGATTGGTGGGTGGCAGGTGGGTTAATAAGCAAGGGAACTTATTAAGAGGCTTAATAAGTCTTGGGCACCTGCAAGACCAGATTTCTGCACCCACCAGCCAAATCTTAAAAGTTTCTATAGAGGCCTTACCTGGGTTCAGTGCCATGCACAGGAAGCCTTAAGAAGGTTTAGTCATGTACCCAGTTCAGATGATTCTTATCACCACATTTATCTCTCAAGGCTGTGTCCTTGGCGCAGCTTCTGGGAGCAGGAAAGGGAAGTGCCGTGCACATTCCAAAGCACAGGGCGGGGAGAGCGGGGAGCCTCATTTGCCCAGCTACAGCTCTCGGGTCACACTAGTAGTCATGTTTTCTTGACGACCTTCTCCAACAGTTGGAAGCCTTATCTCCGAGCTCCCACAGTATCCTGTCCACAATCTCATCGTGATACAACTATTAATATATGGGCCCTCTCTGCTTACTTGTTTCTCCCCCTCCATGCACCTGTCCATCCACCCAGACAGAAACACCTATTCAAATCTACCGTGGGCTCAATACTGCTCTAAGCATTAGGGAAGCAATTGTGAACACAGGCAAAGATCTTGCTCTCCCAGAGCTTCTTATTCTACCAGGGGGAAAACATAGTGCTGCCACAAAACAATACAGCTCTGCAAGTTAGAAAAAAGCACAGGCTTAGAGACTAGGCAGAAACTTTGTGTGAACTAGGAAAATGCCTCTTCTGCCAGCCAGATTCGGGCTCCTGCTAAGGGTACAGCTTTGGGAACAGAGGGCAGGCTGGATTTCATTACTCCCTCCCTCATCCAGGTGAACCACCTTACATATGTGGAAGTGATCAATTATAGGGAGAAAATAAAGCCAGGTGAGGGATCTGGAAAGTGATGAGGACATGAGGGGAGGGGTGTGCTAGCTTCTACAGTGTAGTTAGGGAGGGCCTCTGACAAGGTGGCACTGGGCAGAGACCTCAGGGAAATTAGGAAGCAAATCATGAGGATGTCTAGAAGAGCAATTCAAGATGTTAACAGCAAGTGCAAAAGCCCTGAAGCAGGAGCAAGTTGAACGGGTTCAAGGAATAGCAAAAGGGCAATTGCCCAAGTGCCCATCGGCAGATGAGTGGATAAAACAGCTGTTTTACATTTACATAAGGAAATACTATGTGGCTGTAAAAACAAAGGGACTCTTACCTCTTGCGAGAGCATGGAGGGACCTGGAGATTATTATGCTAAGCAAAATACCAGTCAGAGAAAGATAAATACCATATGATCTTACTTATATGTGGAATCTAATGAACAAAATAAACTGATGAACAAAATAGGTGCAGAGGCATGGATATCTGGACCAGACTGACAGATGTCAGAGGGGAAGGGGAGAGGGGACTGGATGAAAGAAGGTGAAGAGATTAGCCAAAGAACATATATGCATAGCCCGTGGACTCAGACAACAGTGGGGTGAAGGCCAGGGTATGGGGGTGGGGGTTGGGGGCTGGGTGAAGGTGAGCAAAGGGGGGAAATGGGGGACATCTAATAGTGTCAACAACAACAACAAAAAGACAATATCAATAATAAAAAAGAATGAAGAGAGAAGAGAATGGGCTAGCAAAGAGCAGGCAATGCACCCGTCTATATATCCACCCGCCCACCCAATGAATACGGAATACCTGCTAGGTGGCAGGCCCCGTCTGGCCATCTGTGAGCTTTGTGAGCAGGGCTGTATGATGTTCACCATCGAGCCTTTGCATTCAGCACAGTGCCTGGCACAGTGCGTGCTCACCAGCATCTTCAGGAACTCCCCGTTAGTAGAGATTCTGGCCTCTTGGTGTGTCTACGTTTCCTATTGCTGCTTTAACAATGCACCACCCAACTTAGTGACTTAAAACAATACAAATTTATTATCTCCTATCTGGAGGTCAGAAGTCTGCAGTGGCTGTCACTGGGTTAGAGACAAGGTTGGTTCTTTCGAGAGGCTCTGGGGGAGAATTTTGTTTGCTTGCCCTCTCCAGCTTCTGGGACCACCTGCGTTCCTTGGTCCCCGGCCTCTTCCTTGGTCTTCAGAGCCAGCAGTGTAGCCGTTTTCAAACTGACTCCTTCTGTTACCGGTGGGGTGCCCTCTGCTCCCCACCTGTTGCCAGCGGAAGTGGAATTCTTGTGATGTCACAAGAAAAGGAATTTTCTGAGATTCCCATGGGAGAAAAAGTAATATTTATTTACATGGAATTAAACCCCTGGGTTTCCAAGATCCCATCTCCCTCTGTCTCGCCATGGAAAAAGTCCAGGCTTGTCTTCAACAGGGCTAGAATTAAAGCCACGGCCCGGAGTTTCTGCTCCATATTAAAGCACAGTCCAGCCCAGCATCCAGCCAGCTTAGCTTGTGTTTCCAGCTACAGCGCATTGCATGTGGGGGCTGCTTAAGGCTGGAGCAAAAGAGTGCAAGGGGGAGGGGCAAGGGGACAGGCAAGAGAAAGTTTCTTTGTCTGGGGATTTTAACTGGTAGCTTAACCAATGAATCCTTCAGGATTTCGTGCACTTGCAGTGGCTCTGCCCTCCTAGCCAATTATCTTTTTCCTAGGTTAGACTGACAGACAGGCAGGCACCTTCCCTATGTCACCCTGACTTCACTGGGTATACACCTATCTTCCCCTTTGTTGGACCCCTTCCCCCAGTGATCTGCAGGGAATGGACCGGTGGTTCCCTGGGGAGCATGAAGTTGCAGCTTCCTGGTGAAGCTGCCCAGATGACCATGCTTATAATGTCTGGCCTCCCTTTTGCTTTCTTCCTAATATTAATCACTGGTTAATTATGATGATAACACTTCCACTTTAAAACACCCTCCTAATTACATCAGGCCCACCTGCATTACCCAGGATAATCTTATTTTAAGGTCAGCTGATTAAGAACCTTAATTCTATCTGCAAACTTAATTCCCCTTTGCTATATAATAGTCACAGACTCTGGGAATCGGGACATGGACTTCTTGGGGAGGGAGGGTGATACTGTGCCTTCCAGAGTGTTTAACCTGACTTAAACGGCATAGGTTTAAAATATCTGGAGGCGACACATAGGGTACCCTTCCTCTCTTCCCCTATTAAAATCTCATACTATTTGGCTGTCCTGCTCCTTTCTCTCCCCTACACATCCTCCATCTATAACCAAGGACATCCAATCACAGTTCTTGAATATACTGCTTCTTCCCATTTCAGGCCTGATTTATAATGAACGTGCAGGAATGTCTCTTTTGTTCCCTTTCACTCACCTCCATCTCTTGAGGACTGACTTCTCAGAGGAGCCTTTCCATCTGCTGGAACCCACATCCATCGCTCCCTCGACCAGCCCCTATGGCCCACTGACGGCGACCATCATAGTTGAGCTCTTATCCTTACACAAATATGCCACACACTCCCTTGGTGCTTGACAGTTCTCTGCTCTGCGTTGAACAGAAATTGCTACTCTGGATGCCTGGGTCTGTTGCTTTTTCCAGCTCACTCTTTGCCCTGCAGTCTTCCTGTTAACTTGGCTCGGAAAGCATCAGCCCATCTTTGCTGGATAGCGTTTCTGCTGCTGTCAGCACCCGACATGCCACAGTTGTATCACGTTGCAAAAGGTTGTGCTTCAACATGTTCGGGGAGCATTTCCCCACACACTACATCATGTGTTTATCCTAAGATGGGTGGAGTTAATTATTAAAAGCTTTGGGGTCTGCCTTACGTTTATGTAAGGAAAACAAATCGACGACTCTTAACCAATGTGAAGAACATGGCCCTTCTTTCTCACTGTGATGATGCATACACTATTCTATTCTCTTTTTTCTCTGCATTCCCGTATCACATGTGAGCGAGGGTGAAAATGGGCAATTTGAAAATGATCCAGACAATCCTCACGCATTTGCAGACACTCATAGCTAGGAAGGTCTTCGCGTCATTGTCAGGGCTGTAAAATACTGGAAGCAGATTAAATGCCCATCGACGAGAAACTAGTTAAATAAAATATAGCACAATCATACTATGAAATATTATGCAACCATGAAAAAGAATGAGGTGTATGTGTTCACAGAGAACAATCTCCAAGGCATTTTAAGTACAAAAACTATGGTCCAGAAGAGTGTATAAAGTATGCTCATATATTTAAAGGGGAAAGTAAAATACATGTGTATGTGTACATTTAGACATAGAATGTCTCGGATCACTCAAAAAAATAGCTGTTGCCTGTGGACAGATAAACCCAGGGTTTGGAGTAGCAACAACAGAGATGCAAAATGAAACAAAAGTTTATTTTCTGCAATACCTTCCGTAAATCATACAAAGGCAAAACCGCTAAACTACAGCATATAACGTTTCAATATTTAACCAGAGTACTTGTAATAAATATGCATCCTGAAACAAGATAAAAGGCTACGCTTTGTCAAGCATCCTACAAAATTTCTCAAGTTTTATACTCTGCAGCATTTCTGTGCGGGAGCGGGAGGGGTTGTTTTGTGTTTTCTTAATAAGTGCTGTGACAAAAAGTCCTTTCACATTTCTTTGGAGCATTTTTGAAATTGCTTAACTATAAACAACGTAAGAAAAGTAACACCAAGCTTGAAAGCCATTTTTGCTTTGCTGTCATTGGTCGTCATCCAACACAGCCAAGCTCCCTCTGAGCCCAGGCAGCCCTGCGGTCCGCGGGCCCTGTCAGAGCAGGCCTACGCTTAATTATAGACTTTGCAGATTTCTGCATTCTGTTTACATCCCTCAGGAAGATCAATGCTGTAAGGGAAGTTGCCAGCAAGTCAGAAACATTTTTCACCTGAAAGTAAAGTGAACAGAAATATTTTCCCCTAAGATCTTTGCTATGCACCATAATGTTTACCATTTCAGGATTTTTAGTTTCAGAGTGGAAAAACCGTTATTAACAGCTCTTCCAGAGATCATTTGTGGGTACTGGTAGAGCTAGGCTTTCAAAATTGCTCACTGGGTAAAAAGAGTATTAGCTATATGAAGAAATGTGCTCTCGTTCTGAGGACGTGATAGCAGAAACTCTAGGGAGCCTGGTAGCTCATATTGAAATGGGAATACATAACTACCTTTTGCTATAGCTGAAAACGTTGAGGAGAAAGTCCTATTTTTAAAAAGTCTTAAGCATGGTTACCTAAAAAATACTTTGTTAATATAGTCTAATGTGAATTTCACTTACTTCGGGGGTTTAGATAGGAAAACATCTTTAAGAGCCAATAAAAATATAGAGGGGGGAAAAAAAAACACTTAAAAAACTGAGGTCCAGAACTCTGAGGCATTTCTTTTGGCTGTAAACATTCAGTTTACCGTCCCTTGTTGAAACACAAACGTTGGATTTCCTGAGCTTCACGGGTGGCGGCAGAAGGCAAGTTTGCATAGAAAATTTGCAATTCGTCAACGATTCACTTAAAAACTTTTCACTTAAAAACTTTTAAGGGCAGTTTGCTTTTGTTTGTAAGCTTCCTATTTTAGTGAAGGGTGCTCATCAAACTGAGATCGACAAGCTGGTGATGAACTCTGTAAGGCAGATGGGGGAAGTGGGGTGAGTTTTCAAATCCACAGGACGTCCTGACAAAGGTCTAAGGCGCGCACCGCAGAGCCAGCGCCGCACGGATTGGGTGAGAAGTCAAATCGTGTTTGCGGACTGGAAACCAAGGCAAAAACAGCCCTCGCGGGCAGAACCGCAGGCCGGAGTGTGGGAACTGAAGCAGCACGGACCACGTGTCCACAGATCGCTCAGCGATGACAAAGCCACACGGCGGGGCAGGTGCCGAGGAGGGCGCCTGCTCACCAGCACCAGGGCCAGCCTCCGGGCACGGCTGATCCCAGCTCTGGAATCAGAAGCGATGACAGCGCCTTTCACCTCCGCTGCTTTCAAGTCTCCGAGCAGTTCTGAGGAGGACAGTCTCCTCCTGGGCCCAGTCCTCAGAAGGAATCCTTTGGAGAGGGAAGGAGCTAGGCTAGGTCACGGTGCATACCACGAATGAGAACAACGGCAGTGGTCGCCAACAACCCCGGCGCTAACACAGAGATGAACGAGGGGCAGTGTCCTGCCAAGAAATCCACTTTACTTCTTCTGGGACTGGTTTTTACACATGGTAAGGATTTGTTTCAGTACTTTCTGGACATCTTCATCCATCTGGCCCTAGCAAGTTCAAACAAAAGACATTCATCAGAACCTAAGTGAAGGCCTGGCACTGTCTCCCTGAGGAAACGAGATGGCTGCCTGGGATGGAGCCCTTGGCCCCCGATCTTCCAAAGGAATGTTAGCCCCAGCAATTCCCATTTCTGTAAGGAACTGAGTCAGGGAGGGCACCGCTCTTGCCCCCCTGGAGGATAATGAGGCTGAGTCTACCAGAGCCCCAGCAAAGTGTTTCTGGGGTCTCAGTTGCAAATATGAGCCCAGCTAGCCAAACCACCAACAGTCACAGGGGTGACAGTGCTGGCGGCTCTGAAAATATCGGCAGGCCTAGTAAATAAAGCCTGGGCTCCCAATTCTGATGGGGTGGGGGCCTGGGGGGTGGGGAAGCAGCAGCAGCCACCTCCTCCTTCATTTCTCTCTTTTTTCCCCTTTATTGATATTAGAGAGAGGAAGTGAGAGGAAGAGAGAGACAGAAACATTGATGAGAGAGAACATCGACTGGCCGCCTCCTGCATGCCCCCCACTGGGGATTTGGCCCACAACCTGGGCATGCGCCCTGACCGGCGACCTCTTGGTGCATGGGTGGATGCTCAACCACTGAGCCACGCCAGCCGGGCTCCTCCTTCATTTCTCAACAAATGAGGCTGCTCTTAGTACTAAATAGGGCAGGGGGCTCCCAACACAAAACCCAGAGCAAAGTGAGAGGCATGGGAAAGCTTTCCAATGCACAGGATTCTCCTCAGATTCTCGTTCGTTCCACTAGCCTGACGATGGGACCCTGGGCAACCTCAAGCGCAGTACTTCTATAGGATACCCAGAGACGTCCTTCGCGGGGCGTCACCGTACCTGCACAGCATACAGAAGATGCATCCTGTAAACCGATATGACCTCCTGGTGTTGTTTCTTGCATTCCTGGAGAGAGACAATTTGACCTTGTTACAGAGCTTTAAAAAACAAAAACCACAAACTACGAGAAAGCTGAGATCACCAAGTGACTCCTTCTTGCTCACATAGGAAGCTTTTACAATTGTTGTGAGTTCACTGGTTTGTGCATTTCTGAATACTTATCAATATTCTGGGGGGGGGGGCGCAGAGAATCTACCTATTTCCTACCTTGGTATGTCAACTCTAGAAGAAAATTCATGTAAAAAGTAGTTATTATAATCCCAAATTTGTTGCAAATACATTTATGTATACGTGCTTTATGCAAATACACAGATCCACAAATACACAAAATGTAAATAGTGCAAGGAAATATATATCAAATGCAAAATGTGATGATCTCTGAGTGGTTGAGGTATGAACAATTTATTTTTAGAAACTTTTTCAGAGTTTTCTGTATTTTCCAACTTTTCTACAATGACCAAATAGTTATTAATTAAATTTAAAAACCGATTCTTTTAAAGAGAGTTATTGATCACTCATGACACAGCCCGTGCCATACAATTCCGGGGATGCGCATTTTGTTTAGTGTCCGGGGACCCAGGAGGCGACAGAGAGGCGGCACCAATCTCAATGGCTCCTTGGTACAGCTGCTACTGCTTCTGCGTCTCCTTTGAGCTACTATTCCAATACCTCTCCCTGCCTATTTCAAGGATCGTAGCTCGTAACTCTTCTAAGAAGAGGTCTTTCCTCCTATTTCATGATGAAAATTGAGACTATCATATGGATCACTTCGAAAATCTGTAAAAGTCCACCAATACCCCTTGTCGCCTCCTTCCCATCAGCGTCAGAATATGAGGTGTCCTTCCTACTCAAGGACAACCCTTAGAACCTCAGTCCTTTGAAGGTCATGCCATTAGGTGTGCCTGGTACCCTCCCTGTGTTCCTTCCTCCCACTTGTTAGTGACCTCCACTCAGTCATTGATAACTACCTTCTGGTCACTGCCTTCCTGTCCGTCCCGGCTTCTGCCCTCAGCGGGCTGTCTGCACCATCCCCACGGATGAGTCGCCGCAGCCTCAGTGAATGTCTCCTCCTTGCAGCCCCTCCTCCTCATGGTCATGGCCCTGCCTCTGTCACTGCCTTTGAAATCTCACTGAGAGCATCCCACCCTCTGACCACCAACTCCTATCTTTCTGTTTTTAAAAAATCCTCACCTGAAGGTATTTTTCTATTGATTTTTTGTTTGTTTGTTTTTTGGATAGAGTGTGAGGGAGGGAGGGGGAGAGAGAGAAACATTGATGTGAGAGAGACACATCAATTGGTTGCCTCCCACACGACCCCAACCAGGGCCGGGGACTGAACCCACAACCAAGTTATGTGCCCTTGACCAAGAATCGAACCTATGACTCTTTGGTCTGTGGGCCAAAGTTCTGACCGCTGAGCCAAACCAGCTAGGGCCACCATCTCCGAGCTTTCTAGCAAACCTCCCTTAGGCTCCTCCCCTGCCTGCTGCGGGGATGCTTCCGTCCTGTCAGATACCCCGCAATGTACTCACTTCCCCAGCAGGCAGCCGACTGCAGTGCAGATCTGGCTGTCACGCCACTGGAACTGTTCTCGCCGAGGCTACCAAGGGCCACCTAAATGCCAGCCATCTCAGTCCTTGCTGCCTCCTACTCATCCCTTCGAGACTCGGCACAAGCATCACCTCCTGCAGGAAGCCTTCCGAGACTCACCCAGACTGGGTAAGCGCTCATTTCCTGTCTGCCCACAGCATGGTGGGCAGGCGTCTCTCTATCAATGAGTGCCTACCACATCAAGAATATGGTAAGCCATCACATCACATATAAGCTCTGTGAAGGCAGGGACTGTGTCTTACTCATTTTTATAGCATCAGCACCTTGGACGATACTGACATGTAAGAACTCCTTAAACACATGTTGAGTCACTGTAAGAATGTATAAACCATCAGCACTTTATCTACAAGTCTGTGTGATAACCACTTCATCAGAAGAATGACCTGCAGAACACAGCAGGGAGCATCTTCTTCTCCCCGGATTATCCCTCCACTGCCACAGCCGGGAACACAAAACAGCTGGTTTTGGACTTGGCAGACAGCCAGAGTCAGGACGCAGAAACCCGAACTCACCAGTATCAAGTCTGTACTGAAGAAATCATGAAATCCAGGTCCTGTTTGTAAATGGAAGCCAGAGATGGCACAGGACAAACTAACCCTTGAGTTCACATGGAAAATACACACCCTTGTCAACTCAAACCTAACTGATACTTCGGTAACTAAATAACAGCCCTCCAAAGATGTCCACACCCTAATCCCCAGAACCTGTGAATGTTACCTATATGGCAAAGGGACCTTTCAGGTGTGACTAAGGATTGTGAGATGAAGAGAAAGATTATCCTGCCCATCTGGGTCCACATTAAAAGTAATCACAAGGGTCCTTAAAGGAGAGCACAAGGTCAAAGCTGGAAGGAGGGGATGGGAGGACAGAAGCAGTTTGGAGTGTTGGGCTTTGAAGACGGAGGTAGGGGCCATAAGCCAAGGAATTCACGTGACCTCGGAAAGCTGGAAAAGACAAGGAGCTGGACCTCCCCTAGAGCCGCTAGAGGGACAGCCCTGCCGAAGTCTTGACTTCAGTCTAGCAAGACTGATGACCTCCAGAACCTGAAGATGATAAATCCGCGCTGTTTTAAACCAAGTTTGTGCTGCTGTGTGCAACAGTCATAGGAAACCGACACTGACAGGAGGACTTCCTGGGTGAAGAAGGGGCGGGGCCAAGGAACAGCTTCAGACCTGTAGATACGCCACTACCAGAGATCCTGGCCCCTAGCAAGAAAAAGTTACTGCCGCTGTCAGAGAGGGCTTCGACTTGAAGAAAAATGCAGGAGTAAAGAGTCAGTGGATAGATGAACAAGGAGCCTACTCCACTGTCCCGCCCATTCCTCTTTCTCAGAGATACCTCCCCCTTCCCCAGCTCATGGCAGATAATGACTGGAAATTCCACTCGTTCCTTCTTTTGCCCCCACCAAGTCCCTAGTGAGTTGCTCACTGAAGCACATACCCCTTTGGGCTGGGACTCCGCTCCCTCCCACCTGCCCTACCAGCGGAGCACGCACGCAGTCTGCCTCGCCCTGCACCCCACACCGGCCGGGGAACAAACCCACTCACAGCAAGCTGGGTCTGGAGCTGCTTGACCTGCTGCTGCAGCCCGTCCAGCTGCTGGCTCTGCCTCTTGGAGGAGCTCGCTGAGTAGGACAGCTGCGAGAGGCTGTTCAGGGCCTCCTTCAACTTGGTGACTTCCTTCGACATCTCGTTTAACTAGTGAGAAAGGAAAACTGTTACCAGTAGGCAAGACCGGGCCTGCAGAAGCAAAATTCCAGGTATTCCTAAGCTTGAACACAGCCTCAGCTAACCTCCTGAACGTGAGACTTGGGAATGAAAACGCATAAAATGGAACACAGGACAGAAACAGACACACCGACAAAGCCTTCTAAGGCCATTCTATTCAAAGGGCCCCAGATTAAATACTGTGCTTTAAGGCACGAAGGTAACAAAAGTTATGACATTGACCTCCTCCCCTCCTTTATTTTCTTAACAGAAACAGAATTTTAGGCATTCTTTATTTGGAGACAGCTATGTCTGGCTCACTACTGCTGACATGGGCGGTCAGGAATAAGTTCTAGACACCCTGAGATCTCTGGACATCTTGCTGTAAGGTAAACACAACTCCCGAGTCCACCTCCCACCAACCGCTAACCCCTTGGCTCTGGAAGCCCTTTTGACACATTCATTATAATAAAGGAATAAATGATCAATAGTGCCCTAGTCTATGCCACTCAGAACATATGACCAGGGGACTGGGATGCAGAGACGATTTGGGCACAGACCCATCCTCCACCTCCCCTCTCCTCATGCCACACCCAGACCCTCTCTAACCACCCTTCCCAAATGCCCCCGCACACACACACCCCTATACACCTTTGAAAATGAGGGCCAGGAAAGGCAGTTTTTAAGACCAGCTCAGGAAAGCCTATGGAGCTTAGGGAAACAGAATTAAGTCTGGAAGTATTTGGGTTCCCAGATGACAGAGGAATCTGTCTGGGTTCCAAGAGTTCAAGTTCATGATCGGTCAGAAACGCTTTTCAGTTTGTGGGTTTCCTTCTGATCCCTGACACTTGGCAGAGCTTCTGTAAAATAATTTTTCAAGAAAAAATATGCACCACATATGTGAAAATACTTTGGGATAGGGAAGTGTTTTTCTTTTAAATAAATGTCTAACCTACCATTCTCATGGGGCTTCGGGGATAGAGGGACTCGTGTGCTGAGCCTCTGAGCATTCCCAACAGGTTAGTGTGAACAAATGCTAAAAATGTTACCTACGCCCGGCCGGTGTGGCTCAGTGGTTGAGCGTCGACCCATGCACCAAAAGGTCGCCGGTTTGATTCCCGGTCAGGGCACATGCCCAGGTTGTGGGCCAAATCCCCAATGGGGGGCATGCAGGAGGTAGCCAATCGATATTCTCGCTCATCGATGTTTCTATCTCTCTCTCCCTCTCCCTTGCTCTCTCTCTAAAATCAATAAAGAAAAAAAAAATTTTTTTAATAAAAAGAAATAAATAAAAATGTTCCCTATGGTAATGGCTGAAGGTCCTAGGGCCCACTAGCTAGAAAGTCAACAGCAAGCGGTCTCACCAACCTTCTTGTCTTTATCCTCCTCCAGCTTGGAAGAGCTCTCCGAGTATCTCTTCATCTCTGCCAGCTCCTCCTGGGCATGCTGGCATTTGTGCAGAAGTTCACTTACTTCTTGCTCTTTGGACTTCAAGAGCGTCTGAGCAGTTTCCTTTTCCCTTTTCATCTGCGAGACCTCACTTCTAATCTGGGCAACCTCTGAATGGGCCTTCTCTTTCTCTTTGATGGAATCCTTTAATTTGGACGCTAACGCACTCACTTCACTTTCTAATGATGACTGGAGCTTTTCATAGGCAGATCTGGGCACCATCCCCTCGGTCATGGCAGCCTTCTCTTCCACAAGCTGCTTCTCCAGTGTGGCCACCTCTGCATCCTTGCTGGCAAGGTGCTCTTTGAGACTGCTGAGCTTCCCCTCCATCTCTTTGACGGTGGTCCGCAGCGTGGTTATCACCTGCAGGTGCTCCGTGATGGAGACAGAGTTCTCCTTCTGGGCATCTACCAGCTGTTTGAGCTGAGTCAGCTCGTTCAACACTTTCGAATACTGAGACTTCATTTCGGACAGGGCCTCCTCGGCCTTGGCCCTGGATACGTGGGTGGCCTGCATCAGTTTCTCATGCTCCGCCTTGTGGATATATTCAGCGGTCACGTCTTCGAGAGATTTCCTCTTCCTGTAATCCTCCAGCTCGGCCTGGGCTTCTTTGTACAGCTGGGACAGCTCGCTGACCTGTTTGTTGAGCTCATCGATCATCCTGTTCATGGCCTCTTTCATGTCCCCGGCATCATCACCGGCCTCCTGTGTCATCTGATTTTTTAGCGTATCCTTTAATTTCATGATTTCTTCTTGGGCCTCTTGGTATTTCTCGAACAAAAATGCCTTCTCCTTATTCATATTCTCAATCACAGAGCAGTAGGAACTTTTCATCTCCTCGTACTCGTCCACAGGTGGCTGACTTACCCCACCTTTCTCCCTCTCTACAAGCTTCTCCTCTAACTCTCTCACTTTCTCTTTATTTCTTTCGCTTTCTTCTAAGGCGTTCTGGAGATCCTGCCTCAGCACACGGATTTCCTCCTCGGTGAGCCTCAGCTCCCGGAGGTGGGAGTAAGTATCCACGCTCTCGGGCGACACGAGGCCCAGCTTCATCTGCTTCTGCACACTCAGGACTTCTTTCATCGCCTCCTCGTACTTGCTCTGGGTCTCTTTCAGCTTCTGGCTGAGGTCGGAGCCGTTCTCGGAAATCTCGGCATTGTTTAAGCACACGGACTCCGTCCTTCTGGACTGCAGCTCGGCCTGTAGCTGTTTCTTCTCTGCTTCGGAGCTCTCCAGTCTCTTCTGCAAGTCTTGCAAAATCTCTTGGAGTTGCTGGATTCTGACATTGCTGTCGATAGCGGATTTACTCAAGGAATGTGTAAAGACAGACGGAGAGGACCTGGAGTCTGGCGGAGAGGTTTCACCAGGTTTCCCCGGAGACGGGGCCACGTCAGTGTGGGTGGAATGGTAAGAGTCAAAGCTCAGGTCAGCTTCCGCCTCCTTGGATGTTTTGGCCTGAAACAAAAGCAGGGAGAATGAAGTGGCACCAAAGGTGAGCACGCAGCTGGAACGAGAGAACAGGTCCAGAACCCACGTGTGGGAGAGCAGTGTGGTCGTTTTCTGCAGGTGTACTCCTGCCTCGTGGAAATATCTGGTCTGAGCCCCGCGAGTCAGACTAACACTGAGCCTGTTCTGTGCTCTATTCGAACAGATTTTTGGTGCCACTTGAAAAACAGATCTGCTTTGGCTATGAAGCGTCTGACTCAAATTTTTCCTTTATTTCTCATATTATTCTAGTTGCCGAGAAGGGCAATGCATGGGCTTACTACAGCTACTTATTAAATCTGCAAAATGATCAACTTTCCTAAATGAATGGCTAACCATATATCTACACACACATATATTATTTGTCATATTATATATCATATGATCTATATAATTATATATAATTTACCAATTTAGAAACTTACAGAAATAGGGCTAATGAATAACTGTCAAGAAAGAAACAACGTGAAACTATAAAATGCTTACAGCTAACTATATTAAAAAAGAAGAAACAAATGTAGATGTTTAAAATAAAAGATCATCTGACCAACCCTGAAAAACCCAGTAGCTTGACCCTACAGGACAGTCTGCAGTAGCGACCTATTAATATTAACCTACCTGTAATTGGTCTTGTAATTCCTTGTTGTGTAAAGTAAGAGATGCAATTTTTGCTTGTAGTAGGACAAGAATATCTGGTTGGTCAGGTTCAGAACTGATATCCAATAAGCTATCAGCACCTTGGAAAAGAGAAAGGCAATTTAAATTAATATTTAAAAATTAAACTGTTATTTCTCTGACCTCTAACAAGTTCCCCTTCTGCCCAATCCAGTTCTTCTTCCGAGTCCCGACTATGCATGAGAGCCCCAGTCACCTGGATAAATGAACAGCAATTCTCAGTACTGGGGTTTCTTTACTGGGATATTCCTAGCACAATACTAGATGCCTGGATGCACAGAAACGCATCTGAAAATTCATGGATTGAGCCTCCATTTTCCATTCACTTCATTAAGTATGGCGTGGCTGCTTTTGGTTCCTCCCATGCTCAATGAGTCCCATTTCTATGAATCCTTCCAGAAATATCCCTGGAAGCTAGTTCACTTCTTAACCCCACCATCATTACACAAGTTAAAACTTTATCACCTACTTTTTTTTTAAATCCCTACCCGAGCATATTTTTCCATTTATCTTCAGATAGAGTGGGAGGGAGGGAGAGGAAGAGAGAGAGAGAGAGAGAAACATTGATGTAAGAGAGACACATCGACTGGTTGCCTCCCACATGACTCCGATCAGGGCCAGGGACCGAACTGTAACTGAGGCATGTGCCCTTGACCAGAATCGAACCCATGACTCTTTGGTCCACGGGCCGACGCTCCAGCCACTGAGCCAAACCAGCCAGGGCTTATCACCTACTCTGAAACTCTGCAGATGGCTTCCAACAAACCTCTCTCTCTCTCCTCGCCCTTCTAAACATGTAGCCTGCACCCCACTCTCAGACTCATCTCCCTAAAACATACTTTGATAGGGTCATTCCTTTGGTTCAAGTGCTTTCATTGCTCTCCCTCTAAAAATAATCTCCAAATCCCTTTATCTACATCAAGGCCTCTATGATCTGGCCCCAATCTACTGTCTCAGGTTTTCGACTCATTACTTCTTTCTCTAGTATCCCATCTTCCTCCGATTCCAGGTTTCCATCATATCCTCTATATTCTCAGCACAAGGCTGCTTCTCCAATTCTTTATCCATCCAACTGTCCTTGCAACATCTCTGGTTAGATAGCTCTTGGGCATCCTTCAAGACCCATGTCAAACTCTGCCTCCTCCAGAAAGCATTTGCTGACCACTGCAGTATGGTACCGTATTCTCTATCCCACAGTAAACACTGTTGGTAAACCACGACCTTTAAACATCCTCCTGATGATCGTGCTGAAACAGCATCTAAGCAACACTACTCATAGCGCTCACTGATGGAGACAAACAGCTTGCTCTCTAGAATATAACTCAGTGTACTGCGTCCTTCATCCAGAAAGTCTTCTTATGCAAAACATCAGCTGGACAAAACAGTATGCTTAGTGCTCTTGCTGGATGACTTTCTGGTGCAAACTCCTTATATATTTATTGTAAATTGGCAACAGTTTACAGATGGATCTGAATAGCACTGATCTAAAATTTTTCCTTTATTTTTAAATTTTCTCACAGCCATTTAAGGCAAAGATGAAAGCTTTAATCTTAATTTGAAAGGATGCAAAATGACATTTCTCCATAGATTTGCTTACTTCGGACATCTATGCCTAAGAGGCAGCCTTGTGACGTGAAGTCACGTGAGCGTGGAATGGGGATTGGGGGCATGCCTGTAGTTCTAAGCCACAGAAATTTCTTCTAAGATACAACAGTGAATTTTAAAGTGTCTGATGTAAAAACTGTTCAGACATATTAACATTGATCTCTGCCAAGAATAAGACAGTTTAATATTTCTAAATTCTGTAAGTGAAAGCTCCAAACACATGAAAGGCTAAGACTAAGAAACTGAATGCTGGAGCAAAAACGGACCCTTAAAATAATCTACTCTACACTTTACACTGATTCTGAAGGAACCGGACTACATTCTTAGAGGGCAAACCCGCAGGGTGGACTCTTAATACCATGAATTAAACTGTCTTGCTGAAGACAATACGAGTGTGTGTGTGATTTCATTAACACACTATCTTTGTGTGTTTATTTAAAGCCCCATGTAGCCAAGTGAGGCTGTGGCAGCCCCGGGGGGGCTCGGTTGGCTCTCCCGTCAGGAAACAACCTTCAAGGAGTGCTGCTACCCGACAGCTCGTAGCCCACGGACCTCGTCTTAAAACAAGGTGGTTTTTCTGTACTATGTTTTTATTGATTTTTTAGAGAGAGGGAGGGAGAGAAAGAGAGAAACATCCATCGGCTGCCTCCTGCACGCCCCCTACTGGGGATCGAGCCCGAAACCCTAGCAAGTGCCCTGACCAGGAATCGAACCGGGACCTCTCAGTGCATGGGACAACGGTCAATCCACTGAACCACACTGGCTGGGCTAAAATAATGTTTTTAAATGCATAAAATAGAAGAGACAGGCTACAGTAATTTAAGAACTTATTTTGTAACAGAACAAATAACAAGATCTGGCAGCAGGTCTAACAACTGCCGTAGTTTCTAGCAGAGACACTATAAATGCTATTTCAAGCTGGCTGTAACACCAGTAAGGGGGCAGGACACTATCTGTGAATTCTCTTGGTGTCAAAGTCACTGGCCCGCTTATAACCACTTGGGTTATTGCCTATATTCAAAATTGCAGAAAGTGCTAAAATTTAGTTGGGAACAAATGAAAACAGATGCATTTTTTTCACACGCAGGCTCTGAGATTCCTTAAAATCCAGGTGAAGGTGCCCTGAGGTACGCCGGGCATCAGCCTGTGTGGCATTGGCAGCTCTGGGGTGGCAGGCTGGGTTCTCCGGCCTCCCTACACAGAGCAGCCCTGCTTGGCCTCTGCTCTCATTAAGTGGACACAGAAGAGAGACCAGTCTAAAGGACAAAAACAGGTGCCTTTCAGCTTACCTGCAGTACTGTCACTCAGTCTGTCTTTGTTTTCCCGTATGGAGCTGATCTCAGCCTGCTGGAACACAGAAATGACTTACAAGAATATTCCTGAACTGAACATTACACAAAAGAATCAGGCAAATTTTCCTCCTTGGTGTTATCTTACTGGAAAAACAAGATCTCAAGGAAAGAAGATATTTTAAATTATAAGTAAATAGAAGTGATAATTATCTTAAGGTGTAATTTCTAAAACATAGGAAGTTCCAGAGGGCATACTGTCAAAACATCTTTCAGAAATTTCATTGAACAAGTATAACACAAATATCTTTTAAGATGATAATACCTTTAAGATCCTAAAACTTGAGGTGGCAAATACTACTTTCATAATGACGTCAAATAGAAGTTTTGCATATCTGGATAACACACTAATGAAGATACATGAGAAGTACTTTTTAGCTTTATCATTTTATAAATTGACTTCTATTAATATATTATTATTATCACTTCTAAGAGAAACGATAGTAAAGAAGTCCTCTCAGAGATGATAAAGGAAAATTTATAAGGAAATAAAAATTCTTATGGTCTTGGCCTGACAATTAATCCCCTAAAGATTTCTATTAAACCTTTGTCCCTGAATATGTTCATATATTGCAAAAATTCTTGTAACTTCCGAGTGTCATTTGCAAAGTACAGCGACTGGCCAGAATGACCAGGCTCCCTCCAGGTGCGCCACAGCCACAAGGCAGAGACTTTTTCAGCAAGGAACGTCTGTGAAGGCCACCTTGCTAAAAATAAAGTGCCTTATTTTTGCCAAGTGCTTATGCTACAGAAAGCTGTCTTTTCACTTTAAAAAAAAAATGTATGCTCATTTTTATGTTTCAATTCTATTAACATACAATGAAGTGCACCCATTTAAAGCTGAAAATCTAAGGAGTTTTGACAGATAGACACCCAAGGAACCACCACTATAATCAAGATACAGAATTATTTCCATTACATCTAGAAGCTTCCTCATGCCTCGTCACAGCCAGTCCCAGCCCGTCCCATCCCCAGGCATCCACTACGCTCCTTTCTGCATTTTTCTGGAATTCCTATAAATGGAACGTCACAGGGTATGAATGTCTTCGTGTCTGGCTTCTTTCATTTAGGGTGATGACTTTCAGATTCATCTATAATGCTGCTTGGACAGCACTTCATTCTTTTTTATGACTGAGTAATATTCCATTAAATGGATGAATCTCATTACCTTTATCCATTCACTTCTTGAAAGACATCTGGATTATTCGTTTGGGGATATTTAAATAAAGCTGCTATAAACATTTGTGTATAAGATTTTTTGAGACGTATATTTTAATTTCTCTTCGGTCAACATCTATGAGTGGATGGCTAGATCATTTGGTGAACTTTTAAAAAAAAACTGTCAAACAGGTTTCCAAAGCAGTTGTACCATTTGCATTTCCACCAAGAGTATTAGAGCTCTAATTCCCCCTCATTGGCACTAACAATCGGTATGTTTAATCTCTTTAAACTCTAGCCATTCTAACTGGTGTCACTTTCTATCCTTTTATGTGTTTTGAAGTTCTTTATACACTCTAGTTCTGAAAATAACAATTTGTGCTATTATTCTTTGAAATGCATTGCCTCCTTGGAGCCATAAGCATATTAGAATACAATAGGATACTAATTTTAAGAGCATAGCTTCCTCGTACTGCCTTGCCTTGTATAGGCACTCCTTTTAAAAGCTTATTAGTAAGCAAAAAATAGTAATTATAATAAAAAAAAATAAAAGCTTATTAGTAAAGTCTAGTTCAAGTGAGGGAAATGTTAGGCTGATAGAATCTTTTTCAGATTAGTGTACATCTAAGTTAAAAAAATTTTATCTTTAGTAACACTTAAATGGGGGAAATAAATATACAATTATATCATTGAAATTTCATTTTAACAATAATAAATTTTCCTTTCTCCCCAAGTACAATTTTCTAGTGATTATTAGATAAGCAGATATTGAACTGAAATATCCTCCCATTCCTTAAATACTTTTCTAAAGGATTTTTTTTTTAAATTTCTAAAATAAATACATATTACTGTTATAGTCAGGGAGAACTTTAATTAAAAATATACAATTACTTTTCAGTAACATCAGAGAACAAAAAAACTTCATTTGATTGGCATTATATCAATTCAGTTTAGTAAGGAGACTGGTTATCAGGTAAGTTTCATCTTCGTTCCTTTTTATTAAGTAAAGAAGTTAATTATTAGCTAATGAATGTAATTTATTCATCCTATTCTTTTTGTATGGGGTCCACGCCAGGAAAATAATCAAGGGTGCTTCTTGATGAAAAGTTTGTAAACCAATCACTGAGAAGTGTATTCTGTTTCGCCCAGTGTTGTATAACTTAAACCAAGTCTATTATGGATCGTACAATTCAATAGCAAAATTGAACACAGAAAGGAAATACCTTGAAGGGTGGTTCAGAAAAAAATGCTGATTCCTTTCCCGAAATTGGTGTTGAAGTTATTGATCTTGGGGAAGACACATCACTCAACTAAAAATAAAATTGAGAACCATTGATAAAGAATGCTTCTTCAAAGTCTTTTCTCCTCCAGTGCCACAGACACACTGCTAACACATCTAACAGTAATTATCCTTCGTTTCAATTATTTTGGGGGTAACATATTTTCAATGTAATTCAGATACCTAGAATATTTTCTGAAAATTTGAGGAATATAACTTTGCTCCTGTATTTATTAGAATGAGTTTTTAAAATATGTAAAACTTCTGCCCAGCTGGTGTGGCTCAATGGATTGAGCGTCGTCCCATGGACTGAGAGATCCCAGTTCGATTCCCAGTCAGGGCACATGCCCGGGGTTTAGGGCTCGATCCCCACTAGGGGGCATGCAGGAGGCAGCCCACCGATGTTTCTCTCTCAGATGTTTCTCTCTCATATCCATGTTTCTATCTCTCTCCCTTCCTCTCTCTCTAAAAAAAAAAAAAAAAAAAAAATCAATAAAAACACATTAAAAAAATCTGTAAAACTTCTATTGTAGGTTGAGAATATTATTAATAAATATGCTAACATACTTAAAATTACTTATCAGATGAGGTGTTCCTCTCAACTATTTGAATATGGATTATTCAATTTATGGCCTATGATTCTTTTAATAAAAAACCCCAGCTTGTTTTCATTGGCCATTTCATAGATATCTGCACTTCCTCCTCTATGCTGTAGTCACTATAGCCTGAAATGAAAGCTGCTTTTAAGTCAACCTTAAATGTAATTATAAAGGTAAATAGATCCTAACGGTGTTTTAAGAAACCAACTAAAATTCATTTTCAACTAACTGCCTCCCCAGCTACCCATTCTCCCGCCCTTTTCTACAGCTGTTAACATGAGGGTCCAAAGCAACTGAGCTTGTTAACTTAAGGGAAAAAAATCTCTGTCCTAAAGATTTTGAGAAATTTCCTTGAGGCTTTAAAAAAAAAGATGCTGTTTAATCCTTCTGTTTTGAAATAAATAAGAATCAACCCTTATCTCCATTCTAATCATCAAAATCCTTCATACCACAATGTGTCACTTAAAACCACTACAGAAAAGTTTAAATGTGCATTCAAGGCTCAATTCCAAGACACTTCTTTTTGGCCTAGACACAAACGACAACACGCTGACTTCGCTGTGCTGAGGTCGAGGCGGGCGCTTTGTGTTTACCTGGGCAGGACTGATAGGAGGTGGTGGAGCTCTGCGTTTTTTTGGAGTTCCACTTCTTTCTGAGCTTATTTTAGACACTTGATCATGCTGCAAGTTATCACAGTCCAAAGAACGGTGGCGGGTTAGTTAGGTTAGTAAAGTCGGAGCACATAGCTTCATCAAACAAGGAGAAAAGCCTCCACAGTTCATGCATTTCTTACTTTATCAAGATCTGAAATCTGCTACCAACATAAAAATCAGTGGTGTGCATGCTCTTAAGTGTTCTCCCAGCAGCCCATGCTTGAATAGCAAGGAAACAAAAAACACAAGACAAGTCAGGTGGAGTTGGTGTGGAGAACGGGAAAGTGAGGAGCAGGAGCTGTCTGCCACACTTTAGAACCCAGAACACTTTCGGTCGGGTTTGCATCCTAATGGAGAGCGTGGGATTTTCCCCACTCTGCGTTACTTCCATCCCCTTCCTTAACGAATGTGAATGTAGGGGGAAGGGAGAACCTCATCTCTGAAGGTTATGGAGAAATAAGGAACACAGTTAGCACATAATAAATTCAGTACTGACTTGTGTGTTTATAACATTTTCAAAAACTCTGATGCACAAATAAACAGCCAAAGATACATCCTGTTAATAATAAAGTAAGCAACAGTGACTATGTTTTTAGAAGAAAAAAAACTCCAAAATATCAGGGCAAATTTCTCGATTTCTGAATAACACTAATGACATTTTTAAGAAGCCCCAATTAAAAGGAAAAGCTAAATCTCTTATTTGCATCAATATCTAACGTGGCCGTGGGTCTATAACCCATGTGGTCTTACGCGTATTTAAAATATTGTTATTCATTCTCAGAGTTTAAATCACATCAAACATTCTCACAATAGGAAATATTAGTACATTTCAGAAAAAGATAAATATATAAGTAGCAGGTTTTAAGTTACAAGCTTTGGAAATAGGGCAAACCATTTAGAAAACGTTTACCACCTTGTAACAATGAATCATTTACTCGGAAGACAATTTATTCCTTAAGTATTTCCAACATCGGCTTAATCACTTTTCTAGGACCACAGAGTGGTTTAATTGGAACATTTTTCAAATTCCCATAAGCAAAGATGAAGAAGAAAAAATCCCCTCTCCCCAAGATAAATACCTGCTTGGGTTTTGTTGGCGTCTTTAAATCTACAGAAGAAAAAGTAGGGGGAAAAGAAAAGAACTGTAAGAACCATGATAACTCATATCCACTTTGGGCAGGGGGGATACACACAATACACACAATACTTAACACTTCATTTTTCTTCAAGAATATGTTTAAAAGAATAATAAAATATATCATATTGCACACATTCCTGTATCCTTTGGGGGAAATGGAGTGGATAAACTTAAAACAACACTGGCTATTTTCTTTCACATACCAGCATCCTGAGAGATTTTTGATAACAGAAGGCTTTGAATTCCTGCATTTTCGGAGAGTTTAGAATAATGTAAGGCATTGTGTCCAAGGGAATCTACAAGGGTTAGGTCTGCGCCCTTGCTAATTAAGGCTTCCACGACCTTGGAGCTGCCGGTCTCACAGGCCACCATCAGAGCAGTTCTGAAGAAAACGGAGACACCGGATCAGTGCTAATTCAAACTTATTCCTGGGAAATCATTTCATTGTCTTAAAAACAGGGAAAAGAGGATTAAGTGCTGTTAAAAGTGTGCGACACTTCATCTTCTAGGGAACTCGAATGGAATGCTATCAAGATGAAATTAGGTAGTTGTTTTTTAAAAACTCAGATTAAGCCCTGGCCGGTTTGGCTCAGCGGTTAGAGCATTGGCCCTCGGACCAAGGAGTCTCGGGTTCGATTCTGGTCAAGGGCATGTATTTCTGTTGCAGTTCAGTCCCCAGCCCTGGTTGGTGTTGTGCAGGAGGCAACCAATCAATGTCTCTCTCACATCGATGTCTCTCTCTCTCTCTCTCTCTCTCTCCCTCACACTCTGCCTGAAGATAAATGGAAAAATATCCTCGGGTGAAGATTAAAAAAATAATAATAATAAAAAATAAAAATTCAGATTAATTCAAAACATTAAGCCATATTTGGTCAAATAACATAGACACAATCTTCTAAACATAATCTTCTAAATATGATGGAATTGAATATGATTGGCACAAATCTGAAATGCTTGAGGTATATCACCTACCTATACCATGTCAGGATTATTTTTAAAAAAGAAACCAATATGTTTACTTTTGTTTAATTTTGCATGAAAAGTCATAAGAAATGGCCTATTCACTTTACTATTTAATAATCTCATCATAGACTCTATGAAGTTCCCAGAGGTCTGGGGAAAAACGCTTTTAAGTCAAAACAGATTTCTAATTATTAAGAAATAAAAAAGTAAAGTTACAATCACTTTATAACAAATGATCCAAAGTACAGCTATGATGTTTTGAAAGACTCCCAGAATGTGGGCATCACCGAAATCACATGGTTTCTCATTCTGTGGTACCTTCCATTTTTGTCCCTGGAATTTACATCTGCTCCGTGATCCAGAAGAAAGCGACAGACCTCACCGTGGCCATTTTGCACAGCCAGGAGCAGGGGTATGTTCCCATCCTAGGACACAAACACAGGTTAGATTCACAGACGCCAATGCCAGAATTGCAAAGGTCCTTGTCCTTTCTACCTGGTGTTCCTAAACTGGACCCCCCGGGACAGCCTGTGCTCCAGCTGGGCCGCTGACATCTCAGCACAAGTCTTCTCATGACCTGCACTGTCAGCTTCTCCTCAGGGGCCACAGCCTCTCGAGTCGCTCGTTCCCTGGGCCGTCACTCGGTCCGGTGACGATAGGACAGAGTGGAACACAGTTTGTAAAGGCTCCAGGCATGTATATATACCAGGGTCACTGAGATGGTTCTGGAGAAATGAAGGGCCTGCTTCAAAAGGCATCAGGAGGTCCCCCCGCCCCCTGCGCTGCCCCTCCCAAGGGAGCCCCATGTACCCTCCAGGCCACCACCGTCTTCTTGGAAAGAATACTCTTTCATAACTTACTAGGTATCAACACATAACACAAATCAAGAGTTTGCCTATTACTGACACATGCCTAGATAAAGAGATGGCTGGAGGGAATGATTTAATATGCCCCAATATGACCATTGGCCATTCCTTGGGAAAAAAGAAAATTCGATCCCCAACTCATATACACACATTAAGAATTTAAAACATGACAATACAAGTGAAAAAATACTTGGAGAATATATAGGCAACTATTCCCATAACCCTAGGGTGAAGGGGGCCGATTCGAACAACACAGACTCCGAGAGAAGCTTCCATTCTGCCCTCTCCTTGCACACACCCTACAAGTGGGGTCCACAGCGATGTTTAAGGTCGACGTATCCAAACAGGGAAAGGAAAAAGACAAGTTACAATATCGCCAACTGTTTTAACATGGGGATTTGTTATAATACAATTGCTGCTTAAGGATTAAGTTTCCTTTAAAAGCAGAATTTCAGACCCATTTCTAAAAAAATTATCTCTGAGAAGTTATAATACTTTCTGGTTATAAAGTCATGGAATCCAGGGAGTGTGAAGTTATTGACAGATTCCATATGTTCATTTCACGGTACCTCCATGAGATGTAAGTGTGTATATATCCATTCCCATGCAACAGCAGGGAAATGAACCCTGCAAGCAGCAGCAATAGGCCTGTACGTTTATTCTGCAAATAGCCCAGGGGGGTTAAATTAGGCTGGAGGTGGTCTTCATAGCTGGGAAATCCTAACCAGCAGTACCCTAGGTGATGCATGGGGTGCCAAAACAAAGGAATAAAACTTGTACTTAGACTTATTTATTTTTAAAAATCAAAAACTACGTCTTATTAATGTTTAAGTTGATGGTAGCCCACATATATATCCTTAGATACAAACATACATATACGGGAAGTGCATGCAGCAAAATGTTTTCTTTAGCCCTGGCCGGTGTGGCTCAGTTGGTTGGAGCATCGTCCCAAACACTGCAAGGTAGCAGGTTCGGTTCTGGGTCAGGGCACATACCCAGCTTGCGGGTTCGATCCTTGGTCGGGGTGCATGCAGGAGACAACCGATCCATGTTTCTCTCTTCCTCTCTCTCCCTCCCTCTCCCTTCCTCTCTCTCCAAAACCTATTTTTTTTTTTAAATTTATGATTTAGGGACCAACGAGGGATAATACTTACATCCATTTTGCAGAAGAGGGAGTTAGGTTGAAAAGCCACAGATTTTGCCAAACACTTAGGTCTCTAAAGTCGTGGTGGCTCTCAGAAGTAGCCCACAGTGCTCTAGAAACCAGTGTCCACTCCACGTCACGTGGCCACCTGGGACTTACCAAATCCTTGAGGTTTACGGGGCTTTTGTGCTCGCAAAGAACCTGCACAGCTTGAAGGCAGCCCTGCGCCGCTGAGGAGAGGGAAACAGACAGCCCATCACACAGCTGCTCTCACGACCTGGCGCACACACGCCTCGGGAGGAGCCGAGGCTCGACCCAGCTGGCACCACTCGCTCTGGCCGCGCCCACGCGAGCTCGTGCCAAAGGTGAAGTAAGAGGTGTTTGCAGTTACTGCTTCAGTTCAGCGTCAGCCCTAAAGCCAGCGAGCGCCAGCTGCTGAGGCCAACGCTGGATCGAGCTTCTCCACCACGAGCCCTAAAAGCAGCTTGTACATCGGATCATCCCAGAGTTCAGGGTCAACATTTTGTCACCTGAGACTTGACAGATAGTAAAACAAAATGCTGATACATGGGCTGATGTTCTTCATGACCACCAAATTTTTAAAATCTGTATCACGCAAAACTTGACATCCACAAATGCTATGAATGAATCTCTCTCAGTTTAAACAAGAACCTTAGGTGAATCACACTATAACCAAGGCAATCTGTATTGGTTGGTTGGCGGGCAATGGATGAATTCTAGATTTGCTCCTTGGTAACTTCACACGCGTTGTGAAGGGAATGAGTGGGACTGTCTAGGAATGACGACAGAAGGCAGCACCAGGAGTCGTATAAAATGGTATGTTTAACGGCTTGAATCAGGAAAATGACATCAGTGTGACTTATGGCAGAAGACAAACAAGAGAACGGAAGTTACCTGCATAATGTAAAGCTGTTTTCCCAGAGCTGTCAATACTTTCGGCTGGGCATTTAGACTATAAGAAAAAAAATAAACAAATCCATATAATACAGCTCAGTTCTATTCAGCTCATCGTTTTCCTGCAAAGTACGGTGAGACTTACTGGGAACAGTATGAACGTGAATGGGTCCCAAGTGTCACGTTCCAGGGGCCTCTTGTTTCTTAGGAGACTCATCTCCAAGAAATCATGACACAGGCAAACCGTCACCCCGTCGCTGCTTCAGCAGCCCCTCCTGTCCCTTACCCATCACCATATTTGCACTGGGTCATCCCACCAGCTAACAAATTTCTCATTTTGATCCTATCACGCACCCCCCCCCCATTTCCTGCCCTCATTTTCTGTCCCTTTGCAAAACCCACTTTTCCTTAAGAATTGCCCACACACAGTTCACGCTGCCTCACCCGCCATTCATTCCTGAACCCACTGTTGGGTATTTTCCCTGAAGACGCCACAGAAAAATGTCCTAGTCAAAGGCACCAATAATCCTCGTGTTTCCTGTGACAATGAACATTTTTGTCCTCCTCTGACCAACCTCTCACCTGAAATCACTCCCTCTTCTCCAGAACTCCATCTCTGAGCTCCCGGAGCCCTGCCCGGCCCATCCAGTTCTGGTTTTCCTCCCCTTGCTCTGGCCATTCCTCCTCCTTTAGCCGAACATAAAATCCTGGGTTCTTCAGTGCTCTCTGTCTGAGCTCCCCTCCTCGGTAATCTCATCCACATCCAAAATCTAATGACTCTCCAATGCATATCTTAACAATAACAGCAATACTGTTGTGTAAGTATTAGCTGTTATGTGCCAGGCATTGTTCAAAGAATTGTTTTAAGGTTCCTAACAACCCTCGCTGGCTACTATCATTTAGCCTCATTTTCAGATGAGGACCCAGAGGTACAAAGATGTTAATAATTTGTTCAGGTCACAGCAGGCAGCAGAGCCTGGGTCTGAACCTAGACAGGCCGAGCTGGGGCTGGTGTACGACAGAGGTCATCTCTGAGCACCAGGCTCGATAGCCCACTGCCCAGTTCCCTCTTCTGTCCTGTCTCCCCGGCACAGTGAGCCTGGCACAGCCAAGTCTTCTGGCTCCTTCCCCCTCCCCCCAGCCTGACCCTCCGACCCTTCCTTGTCTGTCAACAGTGTCACATGAATCTAGTCCATGAGCCAGGAACCACTGAGTCATCTCCGACTTCTCTTCCACCTCCTCCTTCCACCATGTCCTGTCAATCCCGCTCCCGAACATACCCCGGCTCGGCTGCCTTCTGCTCCTGCACGACGACCCAGTGTACACCAGCCCTTCTCACCTGCACAGACAGACAGCCTCCCTCCTGGCAGGTCTCAACAAGTCTGAGTCTCCCCCTTTCATCAACTCTCTGCACGATCAGAGTGATCTTTCAGAGCTGCGAACCTCACTCTTGACTTAAAAGATCTTCACAGCACACTGTACTTAGGTTAATTACAGTCTGCACACCGTGACACACAAGGCCCGTACCCTGTACCTTTATTCCTCCTCCTCGTGGCTTTGCCCCAGGCCCACTCAATGGCTTTCTTTCCTCTTGGACAAGTGCTTTTCCTTCCTTAAGCCTTTCGTACTTGCTGGTGTGTCTGCTTGGAATGCTTTCCCCTTGGCTCTTTGCATTGTTCACTTCTCAGCTTAATTATCACCTCCTCCATGAGGCCTTCCGGAACACCACCACTCACTCCTCTCTCAAGTACCCTGTGAGTTTCTTTATAGTGCTGTGCAATCTGTAATGTGTATCTGTGTACTTGTGTAGCAGACTGCAAGCCCCATCAGGATCGGCGCAGCTCTGTTCATGGTACATAATATACTCAACACCTGATACAGGGCATGGTGCCCAGGGAACTGTTGTGAGAAGGAAGAGTTGGGGGGATAGCGGGCTATCAGGGGAGGGAGAGAGTTCAGTTGAATTTGAAGGCTTTCACTAGGTTCTATTTGTTGTACTCACTGCCTTGGGGATGTAGCCCCTGGAGAGGGCAAGTACCTCCAGCAGACCAGTCGTAAGAGCCAAGGTCTTGAGAGCCCAGAGAGAGGAGTAAATACAGAGGGTGCAGGGGTGACGGTTAGCAGGGGATAACGGGGGTCACCTCACAGAGAGCGTAGGTTGCCAAGACAGGAGGTGAAGAACTGACTAGAGAGGCGCAGGACCCAAGGGAAGCAACCCATTAGGAGGACATCAAAGTCTCAGGTTTTAACTACTATCCAGAAACAGTGTTCAGACGATTTGTAAGTTCGGGGAGGCAAGAACAGGCAGCGTTAGAGTGAAATGTCTGTCCGCCCTTCAGTGGCGAGAAGAAGGAAGATCAAGTTACCGCTGACCACGCTGTGGCCTAATTTTAGAACAGCACAAGGAACTGTTTAAAGGCTTCAAAGATTCCAGAGAAAAACCAATCTATTTGCATAACCAGATATAAGATTACACTCGAGGCTAGAGTATCTGATCCTTGCCCGTGAGGATCCCCTGCTTGTCAAGTTCGTTCTTCCTTAAAGTCAGAGCCAGGTGCAAAGTCTGGACAGCCAAGCCAGGATGCGAATGGGACCTGCAGAGCATTACACTGAGCGAAATAAGCCAGTCAGAGAAAGACAAGTACCACATGATCTTACTTATTTATAGAATATAATGAACAAAATAAGCTGACGATCAAAATAGATCCAGAGACATGGAAGGAGGGAACAGACTAACAAACCTCAGAGGGCAGGGGGATGGGGGATGGGAAGAGATAAACCAAAGAACCTCTATGCATATATGCATAACCAATGGACACAGACAACAGTGTGGGGAAGGCAGGAGGGGGGTGGGAGCGGGGAGGAGGGGGTCAATGGGTGAAAAATGGGGGAACATCTGTAATACTTTCAACAATAAAGATAAAAAATAAAACGCATACAAGTTTAAAACTGAGATGAGACCAAGGTTGTTCGCAGGGCACTTTACTTGGGCAAGTCAATGACTTTCACTTATCCAGAGTGCCCCTCCCAGAGAAGGGAGACAGGAAAAGTTCTACTTTCATTGTTTTCAGGAAGAAGCCTCAGAACAAAAATAATAAGCATCACAGATGTTGATCTGTTTTTCTTTTTTTTTTTTTATCCTCACCCGAGGACATTTTTTTTTTCATTTATCTTCAGATAGAGTGGGAAGGAGAGAGGGAGGAAGAGAAAGAGAGAAACATCAATGTGAGAGAGACACATCAAGTGGTTGCCACCCACACGACCCCAACTGGGGCCGGGGACAAACTGCAACCGAGGTACGTGCCCTTAGCGGGAACCGAACCCGGGCCTCTCTGGTCTGCGGCCAAAGCTCCAACCGTGAGCCAAACTGGCCAGGGCTGATCTGTTTTTCTCGAATCTCTCGTCAAAGACCTGTGAAGGTTACGCATTCCTGGCATTGGCGGCAGCTTGCATCACGCAATGCAAGACAAGAAGCTGTGTGATCAGCAGAGCAGGACAAGCTGAAGAATGTGACCACAGTTTCTGCATTAGAATTGCAAAGCCAAATTAAAGCAAGGTGCTGGGTCCTACACAGCGCTCTCAAGGCTGAGACAGCAGCTCCGCGGAACAGACAGTACTCCAAACACATCTTTTACTGCTCTGTGCTGTTCCTGAGAACAGCCAGCTTGCATTACGACTGGCAACAGCTGGATGTCTCGGGAAGGACTGCTATTGGGGTTTCATTAAATATTCATCTTTAAAGATTTACGGAAGTCATCACCCTGAGCGATCATTATAAGATTCCTGGCAAGGCTGTGGAACCAGGGAGTTAGCTTAAAATTATAAAGAAGAATAAAACCCAGAATTTAAAACCTAAAAACGAATAGCTCTTCGAGTAACATATAAGGAAATCATGGTTGGGATTTTGCTTTGCAAGAACTATTCTACTCATGAGTGGAAGAGAGAGGACGAGGATAACGGAGAGTCTATATTGTAAGGATCTCCAACAGCATGGAAAAAAGTCTTTTAACTGACTGTTTAAAGGACACAGTCGTTCAAAAAAGTAAAAGAGGAACTGATGAAAGGAAAGAAAAAGACTGGATTCCAGGAAGACACTCCAAATTCCCTGCCAGTGCGATTGCTATGGAAACAATCTTCTCCTCGGCTGTCATTTCAATAATGAACCTTCTGAGGAAACCCAGGTTCTGGGATAGTGTTTAAAAGAGAGAGAAAGAGGGAGAGGAAGAGGGAGAGGAAGAGGGAGAGAAGTTGTTCTTTCACAGATAAGGTTACTTTGAAATTTTGAAAGTGACATGTTTATAATTGTAAGTTGTTGCCATTTTTTTTACCTGAAGGAGCTTCTTGATGGACTCAGGGTGGCTGTTCTTGGCTGCGAGGTGCAAAGCACTGTGACCTAAATAGATTTAAGAAAAAAATGGGGGGAGAAAAAGGCCACACATTTTAAATCTCTTATCTCTGTAATGAAGACAACTATGAGGAAATAAACTGTTCTCCAACAAAGGCGGGATTGTCGTTCCTAAGAGTCGGGCCTCGATGTCTTATCTCTAAAGTTCAGCGTGACAAAAGTGGGGAGAACACACAGCATCCTGCCCCCCGGATAACATTCAGGGGCCGCTCCAACAGCCGTTCTCTTGGGGTGCAGTTAAGCTCTGGGCGAGAGCTGGCGGTGGACTCACAGCAGGCCACTCAGAAGCACTGCTTTCGGCTGTCAGTCTGTATGCCACAGGCCCCGTGTCCACAGTCACAGCAGGCTGGGAGCACCACAGGCATGGGGACCCAACAGAGGCCGCCTGCAAGCCGGCGGAGAACACACCCCACACCCACACGCTTCCATCCCTACTGCTGACCTCCCCGATGTCCTCCAGCCCTGCGAGGGAACTTCCTGGACTTCTCAGATACTCAAAGTTCTCATGCAGAAGGAGGAAAAGAGTTATGAAACAGTCACACACTATTAAAGGAGCATTTGTGTACATTTCCCTCAAGAACGCAACCTGCCGTGAGTTGGCTGTAGACAGATGACTAGGAAATCCTAACACTACACCCACCTGCCCCAAGGCCTCCTGGGCCTACGGAAGGTCTATGGAGGAGGGGCTGAGGGGCAGCCTTGGCATGCTACCAGACCAGCAGGCCCCAACCTAGGGCATTCAGAGATGGCTCTCGGCTTGTCTGGGTGCTCTTCCTCCAGGAAGGCCGCCCGGCTTGCTCTCTCGCCTCCCACCAATGCTCCTTCCAACTAAGAACCTTCCGGACCTCCCCTTTAAAATTCCAGTGACTCCCTAGCCCTTTTTATCCCCACTCCCTGCTTCTTGTCTTCGTTCATGGCACCGAACACTCTCCAACACTTCCTTCCCGCTGCCTCTTTCTCCCTACACAGCGCACACCGTTCGGTAGTCAGCGGTCTCCTTCCCCACTAGAACACTGAGTCAGTGACGCAGGCACTGTTGCCCTGTTCCCTGCGGCATCCCCAGTGCCTATGAGGCTGGTGGCCCACCGCAGGCTCTCCGCACACACCTGTGAGTTTGAATTATTGCGTATGTTCATCACCAATGTCTGGAGAGGGGTTTGGGGGGAAGGAACCCAAGTCACCACTGCCAGCCAACCCCATGCACCTAGTAAACGCTGAAATCCTGCATTTCTCAAACTCCTTGACCAAGATACCCCCAATGGAACACCTCAGCCTTAGCACTATTGACATTAAAAAAATTTTTTCCCCTTTACTGATTTTTAGAGAGGAAGGGAGAGGGAGAGAGAGAGATAGAAACATTGATGAGAGAGAACATCGACTGGCTGCCTCCTGCATGCCCCCCACTGGGGATCGGGCCGACAACCTGGGCATGTGTCCTGACCAGGAATCGAACCGGCGACCTCTTGGTGCATGGGTTGATGCTCAACCACTGAGCCACACCGGCCGGGCACTATTGACATTTTAAGCTGTAGGAGGCTGTTTCATGCACTGTAGGATGCTAAGCAACACCTCTGCCTCTACCTACTACATGTCCAGTTGGGACAATCAAAATGTCTCTAGACAGACACTGCTAAATATCCTGGGGTGGGGACAGAGGGAATCACCCCCGTTGAGAACCACTGGCTTAGAGGAACAATTTCTTTCACGTGATGGTCCAGTCTCTAAATATCATTTCTCCTTTCTGCGTTAGTCTTCAGTCTATAACACTGACTGGAAACCCACTAATTATTAGAGAATCATATGTCTAGGAAATACTATATTTAAAATTAGAGGGTTTAAGACCACCATGAGCTACAAAAGCATGTCTAAGGTCAAAAGATCAGATTCCTTTTTTTCTGATCTGAGTTGAACTGAGAGATGTTAAGGGTATGCGGAGGGGGAGTTGCTTCCTGGGGGCGGGACACTGAGAGGCAGGAATCCCTCCATCCCCTCCCAGAAGGATGAGGAGGAGGGAGATTAGGAAATGAGGGTAACGAGACTCCTGGAAGTAGCAAGGCAAAGATCTTCCCTTCCCCTGCCTCCTGTCACTGTGTGAGGCCCCCTCCCTCTAGGAGGCATAACGCACCATGGTGTGAGTTGGGTGACATGATGCGTTAACAGGCTTTGGTGGGCTAGTCTGGCTCACAACCATCCTCTGTACCAGTGTTTCTAAGGACAACACATTCTGCATCTTAAACAAATGCTTCCCAGGTGAACTTCTGCCACCCATCCCGATTGTAAGCAGACCGGTTAAGTCGTGTACGCATGTTAGCTTTTGTCTGTGCCGTGGACAAAGCTGTTTTATGTAAACAGCACCCACTGCAGGAAGGCACAGCTCCCCAAAGACAAGACGGTAGGCAGATCGATTTAAAATAAACAGGCTTTCGTTTAACGCCAAGTGTTCTGGCCATCCCACCTGGAAATGAATGCTGTACTTCCACAGAAACAACATTCTTTCACATTCTCTGGCCCTGTGACAGATTTTCCTAACCAGGAGCGTTCAAGTTTTTTCACTTCAAATGGTCTCAAAATTCGAACGATGCATCATTCCCTGGACAATATCCGAAGGGAGATGCCTCTCACTGCTAATGTTAAAACAACATTCTCTTCTGAAACGCACAATTTTCTGGGGAGAATATATTACACGAGTGACAATCTCACTGCAGGGAGACAGTGCACACATCTGGCCCCGTTCGGCTGTGGGTCTGTCTGGAATATCAGGAAGCAATTTCCCCACAGGCAAATAACAGGGCAATCCTAATTCAAGCGCGTTACCGCAAGACTTGGCCTATAAGTAAAAAGACCAGTGTAACTTACAAGGCAAGAGTTATGAGCCATTCCAGGTGGTTTAAGACTCTTATGATTCAAAGAGTCTAAGAAGAATGGCTCAGCCCCTCCAGCCAGGGAACACCTTCCCCCAAACTACCTCAGACAACAACCAACCATTTATTCAATTCTTTAAGAGCACTGGAGAAAAAAGAAGAATTAACCAATGTAACAGAGGAATTATCAATGGAACACCCTCTTCAAGCGCATGTGAAAAATTTAAAGCTAATGAAATCACAGCACACAAAGGTACAGCCAACACACAGCAAAAAGCCAAACTTTGAGAAATGATGGTTTCGGATCATCACACACAGACATTTAGAAAAATAAAAAGTAAATAATATTTAGCTAGATAAGGAGGTTTAAAATATTTTCTTAAAAATTAGAGTTTTAGCCCGGCCAGTGTGGCTCAGTGGTTGAGCATCGACCCATGCACCAAGAGGTCGCCGGTTCAATTCCTGGTCAGGGCACATGCCCAGGTTGTGGGTCCGATCCCCAGTGGGGGGCATGCGGGAGGCGGCCAATTGATGTTTCTATGTCTCTCTCCCTCTTACTTTCTCTCTCTCTCTCTCTAAAATAAGTCAATAAAATAAAATAAAAAGGAGTTTTAGGATGCTGAGCACATTTAAACAAGGTAAGTATACATTTATTTGGTTCTTATTGACAATTTTAAATATATTTAGACAACATTATTCTTAGAAATACTCACCTTGACTTCAAATTTTTATTACTCTTATATTCCCAGGAGAGAGAAGATCAGAGTATAAAAGATGTCTTTATAACAACAATTCTTATTATTAAATGAGTTATAAAATGATCATAGTCTTCTCAGTGCAGATTTGCATGGTGATTTATACAGAATCAAAAGATTTTTTGCATGTGTGTGTATCATCTGAAATGCTTTCATGGCCAAGCTTTGCTGACATGTGTCTGGCCCTTTGACCTCCCATACATGTTAATAGCAAGCAAAGAACCATATCATATGATCGTTTTCGGTTTTCCTTTATTCCAAATTAAAGTATGAAATACACTTTTGGCTATAATTTGCAGTTACATTTTAAATGACCCATCCTCCAAAGTGCCTGAGTTTCAAGATAAATATTACCTTTCCTATCTTCACATGGTATCAAATTTGAGAGGGATTAGGGGTCTAAAGAAATGAAAGGCCACCCAGAAATCAAAACAAAAGCTAAACCAGCCCCTGGAGACCCTAGGAAGAGTAAGGGTTCTCAAGCTTTCCCCCTTCTCAGGGCTCTCTGCAATATGGTATTTCCATACCTCACCGCTCACTCTCCTGTCTCTCTTCTTCTACAAGAAAAGAAGTTGTATTATGAATGTCAAGTGTGCAAAGGGATCAGAGAAAATTTAAGATACAGGAGTATGACAGAAACTACATGCCATCCTTCAACCTCTGTTTCTACCTCCTTCCATAGCAAAACATCCTATATATTTTAATTGATTTTATTGATTTTGAAAGAGAGAGAGAGATTTGTTGCTCCACTTATTTATGCATTCATTGGTTGATTCTTATATGTACCCTGACGGGAGATCGAACCCGTAACCTTGGTATATCAGCACAACACTAACCAGCTGAGCTACCTGGCCAGGGCAACTTTCTACATAAAAAAAAAAAAACAATTTTTTTTTTAATGATTTTTTTGAGAGAGAGAGAGAAACATCGATGTGAGAGAGATACATCTATCGGCTGCCTCCTGCACACCCCTTCCTGGTGATCGAGCCTGCAACCCCAGCACATGCCCTGACTGGGAATCAAACTGGGACCTCTCTGTCCATGGGACGATGCTAATGCACTGAGCCACACCTGCCAGGTTCAACTTTCAACATTTTAAATGGACCAATTGCTGCCCAGAATTTCCAGCTTCCCATAAAGCCGGGTGTGGTCACAGATCACGCTTCAGTCCAGTGAGATCTCAGTGCAGCTGCTTGGAGGCTGTGTTTGCCTTTCCCTTGACTGCTTGCTGCTGGGTTACAGACTCAGGGGGAGCCATCCTGGGCTACTGGGACCATGGTAACACCCTGGATGGTGGAGCGACAGCAGCATGGAGCAGAGCTGCCATTCCAGTTTGGGACTTTCAGCTGAGAGAGAACATTCTATCTTGTCTACACCCCGTGACATTGTGTCAAATGTACACACTCGCACTCATAAAGGGAGTCTGAAAACTGATGCTTCAGAGAAACACTGGTAACAAACAGAAGATGCTTTGGTCTTCTTTAATCTTCTGTTAATACTTCTGTTTAATCCTATCTCCCACTCCAGGGTGCTAAAGGCAGGCACTACCCACTCCCCGTGCCCACAAAAAGCCCACTGTTTGTCTGGGAGAAGTGTTTACTAAAGAAACAGACAGAAATGCCAATTCTTACATCCATGAACAGCAGCAGACAAAGCATTGAAAGTTGCTGGACGAATAACACAGGTCCAGTTCAGAGAGGGTGCAGGAGCTTGGAGCTGACTTTCCCGGCTGACACTGTAGCCTCTGATGCTACTTGGAGAACAAACCATTAAGAAATGGGGGAACCCTGGCTGGTGTAGCTCAGTGGTTAGAGTGTCTGCCCAAGTGGCCCAGGCACTGAAGGACTGTGGGTTCGTTTCCCAGTCAAGGGCACGTACTTGGGTTTCAGACTTGATCCCCGGCCCTGGGTGGGGTCATACAGGAGGCAACCAATAAATGTGTCTCTCTCACATTGATGTTTCTCTCTCTCTCTCCCTCCTGCTCTATCTGAAGATAAATGCAAAAATGTCCTCAGGGGAGGATAAAAAAAACAAACCAACAAAAAAAACCTAAAAAATATATAAATCAATGGAAAACTATCCTCAGGTGAGGATTAAGAAAATAAACAAAAATGGGGGGAAACCCCCTAAACCAAAAACATACGTCATGAGCCTCTGCAAGTCTCTCGGTTTTCGGTTTTATTTTTCTGACTTGCACAACGAGAGCAGTTGGCTTGGTGATTGGCAAACGCTTTTTTGTGAAGCTGCGAGACCTCTGAAAAAGCCTCCTGTGTAAAAGAGAACGAGGGGGACCTGGGTGAAGCAGCAGCGACCCCGACAACACGGAGCCGAAAGCGGCGAGCACTCGCTGTGTGCCGGGCACCCTGAGATGCCCACGTGCCACCTCACCAAGCCTCACAGGCCATCGAGAACGACCTGGCTGTTGACGTTGCAGTGTAACTATACCCAAGGACTTAAGATTGTTTGCAAAACATCTATAAAAATTCTCTCGTCAGACTTCCAAGCATTTCATGTGGAAGGAGAGCTGTTAAAAACAGATGCGAAAAACCCTTTGCGTCGACAACTTCAGTCCAGCAACCAGGTGAAAAAGCAGGAAAAGGTACCTTTTGATTCTTTTTATTCACAAAGTCTATAGGATGGTCAGAAAAGGGTCAGTGTGATCTCTTGCGAAAGCAGGCTCTTCTGGACTCTACAGGACACTGTGGTTTATGGTAACAGATTTTTGTTAGCAGCTCTCAGTGGCTGTTGGGATCAAAGATGACTGTATCTCAGTGAGAACACTGCAATACTTAAGGTAGGTTTGCTGAAAAGACAACCCCTGTAAGAGCTGAGCCATTTAATTTATACTTTAACCACCATAAAAAAATGTTGTGGATTAATGATGGCCATGTAAGGCACAGTGACTAATGTCCCTGTCCTTCTCTCGGACTCTGATAAGCTTTCCTGAGGGACAGATGGGGGCAGGCATCGCAGCCCACAGGAAGGACGGGGGCACGGCCAGTAAAGGCCATCACGTTTATCTTGTTTGCCGTGACAGAAAAGTCTGCGCAGTGCTGTTCTAGATAACACAACAGACGTTTCCATGCACATTTTTTGCCCACAGCTCCTTCCTTCTTTTGTTCTTGTGTTCTGTTTGCATGCTCTCAAGAAACCACGAAAAGTCAGCGCCTCCTTCAGACTAAAGTAAAACAATGAGCCAAGGACCAAAGTGCTGACCTCGCTGCTAAAAAGGCTGGGCGAGAGGGAAGTGACTGGCAGCTCAGAGACATTTTCTACTCGTGGAACGTCTGGACAATGTCCTGGGGCCGCAGAATGCCATGAGTCCCAGCAATCTCATTGGGAGTGAAAAGCAATGGACGCTGGCAGTTTCCAGGGACCGGCCCAGAGAAGCATCCGGGATGGGTATGCAGTGTCCCCTGTAGTGCAGCGCCCTGGAGGGCAGCGTCACCCAAGTGGGCAGGAAGTGTGGGCTGTGCTGGGTGAGCAGGCTCTTAAGACTGAGTTAGGGCTCTGGTGGTAAATACAAGCTCGACCCAAACTAACAAACAAAAAAACCTATGCTTCTTGAGAGCTTTTAATCGAAGAAATAAGACTGGTAAAATATTTTTTAAGGGGCGGGGGGGATAGGATGCAGAGTTTATTATACAATGTGATTTCAGCTATGTAAAAATGTGCCAGGAAATATCTGGAAGAAAACAGAGCAAAACAGCAAAATGTGTTTCTTCTTGGTAGCAGTAGAAGCGATGGTTACCTTCTTTCTAGTTTTCTGTATCTCTCAAACTTTCTACAATGAGCACAAATCAGAGAAACGTGGTTTCCCTATAATAAAACGATAGGGAAGAAGAGGTGGTGCTTGGCTATGATGGAAATAACTAGACTCCTGTCGGAAATCTGTTTCCACGTCAAATGCAGTGAAGCAAAACGCATTAGTTTCGAGGTAGTCACTTGCAGCTCATTCTTTTAGGCTACGGCTGTCTCGGAGGAAACCCTGTCTACCGAAGAAGACAGACGCCCCATGAAGGGTATTCGAGCTCTATACGCAGGACTTCAAAAGGGACAACAATGAGCTTCAAAAACAAAATCACTGGGCTAGGGATTAAAGATGACTTAAATGAGAACAACACAAACTAGTATTTCCCTCCAGGTAGTCACTGAAGGGACCCCTTCGTTTCCTTCCTGGGCTTGCCAATTCTCGGGAGGTTTTTGGAGCTTTTGGTGGCTCTGCTCAGGAAGGCCATTCTGTTACTTCAACCACTCCGTTTTTGACCAAAAATGGTTTTCCCAGTGGCAGCGCATGCACCTGACTTGACTTCAAGCGGCTCTTGGCCCATCCTAGAAAAACACATTTATTCAAAAAGAATACAGATTCCCAACCACTGAGAATATTTAAATGAAAAAAAAAAAAGGCGCCACAGACTTTTCGAAAACAAGTCTGAAACAGTTTTCCAACCATATTTTGAATAATAATTCTCGTAATTCCTGAATGACACCCTCCCATAACTATTCAGAAGAGGCTAGTGCTTTGAGGGGAAGGAAAACCGATCCACTATGGATTAATGAAAAACTACAGAGTTAGACTGATTCATGTTCGAGTAAAAACTAGCAAAAGCCTTATTAGAAGGCAAAGATTTCCAAGTACAACAGAGAAACAAGCTGCCGGCAGTAGCTTTGATCCCCTGGTGTGGCCAGGGCTCCCCTACCTCTCCTCTCCATTTGCTTTGTTCCTCATTTGTCCATTAGAATCACCTGGGGAACTTAAAAATAATACCAGTTGGCTGGCAACCTCCAGACAATGGAATCTGAATTTCAGAGGGTAGAGCCTGGGTCAGGGGGTGGGGGGGTGGTGTGGTGTGGTGTGGTGTGTGTGTGGTGTGTGGTGTGTGGTGTGTGGTGTGTGGTGTGTGTGGTGTGTGTGTGTGTGTGTGTGTGTGTGTGTAGGGGGTGTACTGTTTATTCCTTTTTTCCCCCTCCTTCCTGCTCTCCCCCCTCCACCTTTCTTCCAAGTTCCCAGGTGACGCGGGTGCACTAAGACACAGTAGGGGTGAGACCCACGGGCAGCCGGTTCAGATGAGGATCACGGCCTCTGCCACAGCGCTTGTCTCGGTGGACAAAATGAGCTTCCAAACAACTCATTCCATTTATCACCTCCTACCACGATTCATAAAAACAAACAGTAGGGAATACTGCTTGGTCCCTACATATAATTTTAGAAAATAATATTTCTTAAATGGGGGATAAGAAGCATGCAGTGTCTACTTAAGTAACCACATCTAAGATAAACACACCTGTAAAGTCACAAATGATGAAACCATGTCAGAGCCGAGTCACTGGAGGTGAGCGAGGTGAACCACCTCTGTGACCCCTACTCTTGGCTGGCCTGCTGACCTAAGAGACAAGACCACATACCGGCGGTGTCTTGGGCCGTCACATCCGCACCGTGTGCAATCATGACCCTGAGGCATTCCAAGTGTCCTTTTGTAGCAGCAAGGTGAAACCTGGAAAAGAGGTAAACAATCTCCTTAAGATTTCCACTGCTCAGTTCATCTCCGACAACGTTTTTTTGCCTCTTCGTGTTCACTTACTTTCTCCCACCTGAGCTCCGGAACCACCCAGGGAGTAGGTATCGTGATCAACCTCATTTTAACGATGAGGAAACCGAGGCTCCAAGGGGTCTGATCATTTGCTCACTGACACTTTTTATGAAGTAGTGGTCTTCTGATCCAAAGACCAGGGTGGAAAAAAGTAAGATTCGACCATGTATTGTCTCTCCACAAAACAATACTCAAGGAGTCCCAACTAGATCCAATTCCTAAATAATAAGTACTTTATCAACTTTTTTCTGTTGCCTGGCGCATTCACTAAAGCCATTATTTTTAGGTAACATACTCTATAAAGAGAAACCTGTCTAACCCAGACAATGGTTAAGGCTCCTGGACAGCACCAATGTCAAGTTCATTGTTGTGTTGTAGTTGAGTAACAATCATTGTACACCACTTCTGTAATGTGTGCCAAGCATCTACCACCCACTTTTATACATTATCTCTTTTCATTCATATAATAGCCTTTTGAGGTGAGTCCTATACTATCTCCATGGACGGCTGGTGTCTACACACAGGTGCAAACAGCATTAAATAAAGCCCATAATTAGGCTCCAGAATTCAATGACAATTGGGGGTACATCATACTCAGCGTGTTTAGACTTGCCATTAAAAAAAGAGATAACATCTAGATGCCATGCCAATCATCCCTACAGGTCCCAAGGGTAAAGGGCACTCCTACAGGCAGAAGGAAAGCACAATTCCACTGAGCATTCAGGCCCAGAGGCTGGGAAGGCCAAACCCCTTGGCAAGGTCTCCACCATGGAGGCTCTCCCTCTTCTCAGTCTCCTCTGTACAGGGAGAGGTCAATGAACCTTCCAGTTAGCCACCTGCCTCAGTTCTGTTTTAGGGAGTTGCCTTCTCAGGATACTTGCCATGCAGCACCTTAGTGTCTGTACCTCTGAATTAAGGCCCAGGCAATGTTTTTCACAGGACAGAACTGTCACTGGGGCCCAGAGTCACACCCAACTAGCAAATCCAAAAGGTAAACCATCGCAAACCCAAGTTCGCTTGATTTCCACACCTCTCCATGGAGATCTAGGCTGAGTGAAGGTGGACAGATCAGCAAATGGAGATACTTCAGTTCTGGTTGCAAATCAACCACAAGTTAGCAATGTACCTTTGGGAGGTCAGTTCAACCTCTGAGCTAAATTTCCTGCACTGTAAAGTGTGGGGATTGGATCAGATGATATCTGATGCTTCCTGCAGTTCTAACAGTCTATTGTTTTAGCCTACCTGGTTCTGATCACACCAAACTATTTCCGCATTTGTGTAGCCATTAATGTGTAATGATTCTTTACAGTCAAAATCTACTTTGTAGATGATTTCACATAACAGTTAAACTTTGGTCATATGGAAAGACTTGGAAATGTAGTGACTTATTTAAATGGAATTCCTGATTAAACACAGCCTAACCAAAAGAACCTCCCTAAAGGGCAGTACAATTATATCTGTTTTTCATCATTGTTGGCGTAACACAATTTTACAATACATTCACCTTTAAGCAGCGAATTGTTTAACTGATTTTGGTGAAAGGTTTCTAAAATTTCTCCAGCCTTAGCAACAATACACATTACATAATTTAATTGCTTTTGAGGATATAAAGTCACCAGTAAGAGTCTCAATTACTGAACTCTGTTTTCAAGGCTATTAATCTAAATGCGCCAGATTATTAAACCCTAATATTCATGAACATTTATCTTTTCTTAATGTCTATGCGTTTACTTCTGAGCTGTTCACTCTGCTATCTCCTATAACCAGGGAGAAACGAAAACTATCTGTCAAGAGGGCAGCCACATCCTATGTTCTAAGTAAGTACCAGGATTAGTGATTAGCATACACACACACAAACATACATGTGTAGATATACAGGGCGGGGCAAAAGGAGGTTTACAGTTTTGAGCGCCCCAAACACAGAATTTATTCTTGTATTATTATTTATTAATTATGGTATTATTTGCATATGAACAACTATAAACCTACTTTTGCCCCACTCTGTATTACTTTGGACTGAAGCATAACATATGCAAAGAAAACCACATATCACAACTGTATAGCCTGTCAATTGTCACAAATGGAGCATGCCCATTTCACCTTCATACAAATGAAGAAACAGATGTGGCCAGAGACCCACATGCCCTCCTCATCTCCTGCTAGCACCCAGAACCTCTCCATGTGCTCCTTCTAGTTACCAACCCCCCAACCCCCATGTAATATCTGTTATTTTTTCTACTCTGAGACTGCTCAGATCACCTCTGGGATGCAGTCTGTATTTATAGGGGTTCAAACTGCAGACACGTGGCAAGCACTATTGTATGCCAGCTCCGTATGTTGATACATGTAGTCTGATGTGGTTTCTGTGGCTGATTTGGGAGTTGAAGGGTTTCAGGAGCATTACTTGGAAGGTCAATGATGATTACAAAGCTAGAGTCATGACGTGTTAGGAAGCTGAACTCAATATCCAATCCTGCGATCCAGACTTTCTTAGACGGTGCTTTTTAAGATGAAATCCCTGCTATCAACATAAACTGACCCGTGTTTGATGGCTGTAACACGTTTCTTTGAGGGATCAGTTAGTTAGGGTTTCTCTGTATATGCTTTGATGAATTACGTGTGTGTTTGAGTGTGTGTGTGTGTGTGTGTGAGAGAGAGAGAGAGAGAGAGAGAGAGAGAGAGATTGATTTTGTTTTGTCCTGCCTCTCTGCTTAGAATTTGGGTCAGGAAGTGGCTTTTTCCTCTATTCTTGGAATTCTCCAACTATTCTCCTGCAGAATATTGTGTCCTGCTGAGAAAATAAAATGATAAGAGTCCTTTCGAAATTCCCAGTTTTCTCACGCATTTCACCTAAAACATCAGCAGTCACTACTCTCACAGATAAAATGAACAAAACACCAACAAATATAATTAGAAATTGCTGATCACATAAGGACAGAGAACCGTGCTTAAAATTTTACACTGCTTAATCAAACACCGTGCTTTTAGCTCTAAAACCATTTTAACTGATGGGGTTCAATTCAATGCATCATTATTTCAAGGTGTTTTTCAAACAAGACTCTTAACTTCTAGGTGTCTGTGGTGTTCTTACGTCACCTAAAAGCTGCGGCTCTCCTTTCTAAGACACGTGAGCATGAGATGAGCGTGAGCCTAAGAAGCAGGAAAGGGAAGAGTTGGTCATCTTAGCCAGAAGTTTCTGATTCGTCCTCCCAGGCAGACAAGGAACTCCAATGTGTAGCATCACTGCTCCCTGAGTATGCATTTCTGGGAAATGGGAGCAGTCAAGAAACGCAGTGTTTCAGTTGCTCTTGGGGAGTACCACCCGTGCTGCGCTCTCTGCCTGCCCCTCCAGGTCTGCCCTCCACCTCTGTCCCCTGGGTCTGTGGCCCAGGAGGCAGACCTCACGGACTGCACCCGATGGGCTGCCTTGTCCTTTGGTTTCTGGCTGGGTCCAACCAATGGGAGACACTCACAAGAGACAGGAGGAAGACAGAAAGAGTTCAGGGCATCATCCCCTCCACTCTCCCCCTTCCAGGCCACACGCTGGCAGTGGCTCCCACCCTCCTTGCAACCCACCTTCGTGGCCCAGCTCTCCCTGGGTTTTTGGTAACTGCTCCCTCCTCGCACCTTCAGGCAGGAGTAGATTCTCACTGTTACTTTCCCAGGGCTGCTTTCTTGACCTTGTTGGTTTAAACCCACCACAAATGCATAAATAGTGCCTTTCTTCAACTCTCATTTATCCCGTTGAGGGTGCTACCTGTCTCCTGCTAGGGCCTTGAATGACACCACTGTTGGGTATTTTGTGTGTGACCATCCACAGGATAAACTGGTAGGTTCCTGTGGATGTTATTTGATCAAATATTTATAAAGGCAAAGTGAAGCTTTAAAAAATGTCTCAACTCCACCTATAATAGAGTTGATTATTTAAGATATTTGGGTATTTTGGCTAAGACTGTGATGGGAGGATGCGCCATATCACTTTAATTACACAGCCTATGATAACTGACTTCAAAAAAGTTTCCTGATATAGTCTTAGGCCAAAATAGGAACCAATTGAAAAGGCTCAAAAATACATCTGTCCGAAGACAAGAAAAACAACAGACTTAAATGACAGTAGCACTCAGTCTAGAATGTCCCACTATGCACTAAAGAAATGCTAAAATTCATTTACTAAACTGTGAATTTGGTCTTGAAAGAATAACCAACACCCCATCCACAACACATGGGTACACACAGATGTACATCCTACAACCGTGTTCTAAAACTGGGAAACTCCTGGTAAGTTCTACGGGCCTCTCCTGTGGAATAACAAGGGTTCTTTAGCAATGAATTAGAAAAGAAGGTTTAAGTAAAATCTACATACCACATACTATCTTCCATACTCTCTCTATGAAATACATACTATGTATACTACCCTATACTATATTCCACTAGAAAAAAATCTGCAGGCTAGGTTTAGAAAGAGAAAATATAAACTAAGAAAGAATAACTATCAAGACATAATTATTTTGGTATCTACAAATCACTCTGATTAACTCTTTAAATATACTATCATTTATGTAATAACATGTTACTGACCTAGAATTTTAGTCAAAAATGTATTTTACTATTTGACTTGGGACACAGAGTTTATAACCAGAGTTTGCTAAATAAATTTGCTAAATAAATTGCCACTTAAAGGAGAACGAAATGGTCAGTGTACTGATTTAGCTGTGTTTTTGTTTTAAAGGCTGTTTCTTTCTTTTTCTTTTTTAATATTTATTGAATTTATTGGGGTGACATTGGTTGATAAAATTATATAGGTTTCGGGTGTACAATTCTATAATACATCATCTGTATATTGTATTGTGTGTTCACCACCCAAAGTTAAGTCTCCTTCCGTCACCATTTATCGCCCCACCTACCTTCTTCTAACCCCTTATCAGATGTATCACTGGTGAATATGTTCTCCCATTCAGTGGATTGTCTTTTCATTTTGTTGATCGTTTCCTTTGCTATGCAAAACCTTTTCAGTTTGATATAGTCCCATTTGTTTATTTTTTTCTTTTGTTTCCCTTGCCCAAGGAGATATGCCAGAAAAAAATACATTGTTACGATAAAATGACTGTCAGCAACTTCCTAACCCATCCGCTTGTATTAGGGTACTACATGTATGTTCGATCTAGTTACCTTACACTTGAACAGCAAGCACCCCACTACCAACAAAAGGGCTGTGCCATTTTGTTAATCCTCCTGGAGAGAACGCAGCTTCAAGAGAGCCTTTTTCTTTCTCTGGTCGCCCCACCCCTGCGCCTACGAGAAGCTCTTAATCAGGAGTGTAGTAAATGCTACTATTTTAACATTTTAATGTAAACAGTTATACTATACTTTAATATATTCAGAAAATCTGGTCTTTATTCCTAATATCCAAAACTTTGAAAAATTAAACAAAACTTCCAGCATCATAGCTTTATTAAAGCTTCGAGGAGGGACAAACATGTCAGATGAGAAAGTAGCACAAGAAGTGTGGTATCGGGGAAGTACTGCACATCATCTTTAAGGGCTCAGCCTAACTGGGCTTGTTACTTACAATCTTGGGCAAAAGCTCTCTTTCTCTTGCTTTCCTCACCTGTAAAATGGGCTCTGAGGACCTGAGTTAAACGTAAAAGCTCTGAGCTGTCAAGTGTAGTGAACACTCAAAAAAAAAAAATGCCACCAATTATTATAGCCTCACCAACACAAGGCAAGACACAGAGTCTGAGACATGCTGGACTTTGTCTCAATGTTCAGAAGACACGCTAGCAGAAGCTGAATCAGAACCACCACTGCTTAAGAAATGAAGAAGAAAGGAAAGAAGGAGGGAAGGAGGGAAGGAAGGAGGAAGGGAGGGAGGGAGGAAAGAGAATAAAAGCTATGTGCTTGGCCGTTGAATGGAAACTCAGGAACAAGGTTGTAGACAGTTGCAGACGACAGAAAACCACTCGAGCCTTGTCTAAAGCCCACACTTGAGCGGCTCACACTCTGGCACCTTCCGTGGACGTGATAATCCCCAAAGCAGGGCTTGGCAGCAGCAGGTCATTAGCATTTAGCCTCTGAAGGTGAGCAAGGCACAGAGCCAACTTTTAATAAGATACTCAAGTGGGAAGCTGGGCATTGTTGGGTGGAAAAACATGGTTAATCAGTGACAGGACCTGGGTTTGCAGATGACAGCGAGTAGGTTTCCTTTCTTACGCAGTGACTGCTAAATGTAGGCATCATCAATGGTGGCAGTCCTGGTGACGGATGGGCTGGGGCCACCCGTGTGGATGGCAGACAGGCATCTGTGAGGTCACTTCGGGCTTAGGGAGCAGATGGTGTCCCAGGTCAGCAACAACTCATAAAGAGCGTGGTCAGTGGCCTTTAGTGGCCTGCGCCCTGGATAACTGGTGAAAGAACACACCTCTATGTAGTGTCTGCAGACCGGGGTGACATGGGGGGGCTAAGTAGCAGGTTGATGAGTGCTCCCCACCCTAAAACAAAGATACTATTCTTGACCATGTTAATTCTAGGGTATTGAAACTAACCCAAGTATGGGATAATGTTGATATTTCTATTGTTGTATATTTTTATAAGTACTGCTATAGCTAAATGTATCCATTCACTCCTATGTTTGCTCTGAGACTAGGGTGTTGATGTGCCAGACACTGATCTATAGGCGCTGAGAAATGTGTGGTGAACAAAACATGCTCCCTGCCCTCATGGATCTCGGCTTTCAGCAGGAGGAAGGAAGACAAAGTCATGGTTCAAAACTGGGTGAGACTGTAGCACGGCCAGTGTGACTCAGTGGACTGAGCGTCAGTCCCATGGACTGAGAGGTCCAGGTTCGATTCCTGGTCAGGGCACATGCCCAGGTTGTGGGCTCCTTCCCCAGTAGGGAGCGTGCAGGAGGCAGCCGATCGATGTTTCTCTCTCACATCGATGTTTCTCTTTCTCTCTCCCTTCCTCTCTCTCTCAAAAATCAATAAAAACATATTAAAAAAGAAATATGGCATCATATAATACATGGTCTTTTGTGTTTAGCATGTTTTCAAGGCTCATCCATGTTGTAGCGTGTATCAGTACTTCATTCTTTCCTTAAAAATATTCCACCGTATGGATATACCACATTTTGTTTATCCATTCATTGGTTATGGTCATTTGGGTTGTTTATACTTTTTGGTTATTATATAAAATGCTGCTAAAACATGAGTGCACAAGTGCTCGTGTGTTTTAAATTCCAGTGGGCATACACCTAGGAGTGGAATTGCTGGGTCGCCCAGTAACACGTTTAATTGTGAGAAATTGCCCAACGATTTTCTGAGGCCGCCACATCATTTCACATCCCAGCAACCAGGTAGAAGCGTTCCACAGCCCAGCCAACACTTGTTATTGTCTGGCAGATTTTAATTTAAGAGATGAGAATTTTAATTACAACCTACATTTTCCAGAGTCTTTCTTCATGAACCCTTTGAGGTTATTTCAGTTCATTAACAGTTGAAACTTCCCCTTAGGAAAACATAAAGGAGCGAATGCAAAACGAATTTAGAACTCCTCTGGCTTTGTCTCTATGTGGGCTTCCACTCCTCACTGAAAGTGTGGTCTTTCTTTCTCAAGTCAAGAAATGGTACTCGAGTCCATACAGCAACATATCTCACGAGAGACTCTGTTGGCTGGCTTGTCTCTGCATTCAGACAGGTCAATAATTCAGTGGAGGAGGGAGAGGTATAACAGCCTTTTATCCGCTCCTCTAAGCCCAGGCCCAGACACAGGCACGCGAGTCCCTGCCCAGGGATCCAGCAGGGTAGCTCTCCAGATTCTACTCTTCAAGTGACAGTACTCCAGTAGCTTCCGTCTTGCCTCCTCAGAGTGGTCGTGGACTAGGAGCCTGTTACAAACACTGCTCTCAGTCCCCGCCCCACGAAAGCTGCATCTGCAGGTTGCCCAGCCGATCCGCGTGGACAGGGACCTTGGAGAAGCCGCTCGTCAGCCCTTCGTGGACGATGAGAACCTCGCGCCAGCATTCCTACCAGGCACCCATTGTTTCAAAGTTCTTTCGAAAACAGAATCCCCTTAGCCTTAAAAACAATCTCGTGGAGGGGTTCCACACAAGAAAGGGCTCTACACTGTTTTAAGTTTCATTACCATAGGGAATGCTTAGCTTTGCTTCTGCAGTTCAGCTGGGCCCTTCAACAGAGGTGAGGAAGGGCACAGAGCGGCCCGCACATCTACAGAGGCTCCTGTGATCCCTGCGCTGCTTACTGCTGGGTGGAATGTCTCTGCTTTTGTCACTTGGAAAGTTCCCAAGGTTTCTGCGCTTAAGAGTTTTGTGGCTCCCAATCTCCCCACTCCCTCTGACCCCCAGGAGAAGGTCAACTCGCTGATGTTCCCAGTAGCCGGACACAGCAGTGGGTGGCAGGCAGGGTGAAGGGCCGTGGAAGAGCCCACAGAGGGCGGGTGAGTGGCCTCGGAGGCCCGGGTACCATGGCTGGCTTTGCTGCCTTGTTGCTTTACCATCGTGGCTGAGGTACGTCACGTCCGTTACCTTGCCTCCTAAACCGTGTTCAAGGAAATTAAATAACATCATCAACAATAAAAGCAGCGTATCTATTAGAACACAGTGCACTCGTTTTGTCTGAACTGACTGTAACCCCAGCAAACCTAGGGGAGGGGTCACTGTTATCACCTCCATTTGACAGAGGAGGACACTGAGGCACAGAGGTTTGGAAACGTTGTCCGAAGTCCCAGCACGAACGGCAGGGGAGCCTGGGCTCCAACCTGGGCACCGCGCCGAGCAATCTGGTAAATCACTCTGCGGGCTGCGGAACGGAATGGAATAGAACTGGCTGGCTGGGCTGCTCTTTAAAAAACAAAGTTTAAACTGGAAAAATGAAAGTCTTTGGCCAAACACCAAACACTGGCTCCTCACCGGGCAGACGAGCGTTTCCAGGGCTCTCGATGGGCAGGAATGTAATCCGAGCGCTGAAACAAACAGCCTGCGACAGAGGCTTCATTTCCTACCAAACCACTCAGCGGGTTGTGCAAACCTTCCCGAAATAAATACCCGGGGATGTTTTTCAAGGCTCTTAACCCGAAGGGGACTTGAACTGCTGCTATTGAAATGCCCACGAGCGACGGCCCGGAAAGGCCCTTCCCTCTTGCAGAGCGAGAGCTGACAGTTCTGGCTTCGGAAGGCCACCGAAACACAGGGGCGGAGGAAATGCACACTCACAGGCTCCTTTTCAAAGACTCTGATTCTGCAGGCGGATTCATCCACAGACATTCCCCTCAACCCAGACTCTTTCTTCTCCCCTTTCCACGCCAGCTCCCGATACCAAAAGAGCCCGGAGTGAAGTCGGGCCGCAGCAGGCTGGCCACCCGACGGCGCTCTCGGTTCCTCCCACTCTGCACCCATTTTCACCCCTCAAAGCAAGCAAACCGCCAGGCCCACACCAACCAATGACCACACACCACACCCTGCCGGACCAGCCACACCAGACTGCCAGGGTGATAGAAGCTTCCAGAAGGATAAACTAGTCTAACACCCTCATTTCACAAATGAAGACACTGAGGCTCAGAGAGGTCAGGAAATGTGTCAAAGGTCAGGACTTGAATTCCTGCTCTGACTCTGAGCAGTTTTTCCCAAATGGACCTATGTCTCCCTTCTTTCCCTTTAAAAGCCCTTTCTTTCCAGGAGAGGGGTCACTGAGGTCATGCCGATCACCAGCTTTCCACAACCCCTTGAAAGATCCAGCATTTCCCAAACACCTAAAGTCACCTACACGTTAACTGCATTCCTTTTGTGAGACATCGTTCTGGAGGGGAGAAAATGACATTAAATCACATTAAAACAAATCAGGGAATGAAGTACTTAGACTTGGGATTTAACCCCCAGTCCTCCCCGTGGCCCACAGGCTCCCCTGGCCTCCCCTCCTGGCTCTCTCCATCCACAGCGCACACCCTCCCACCTCTGGGCCTCGGCCTTGCTGTTCCCTCCACCGAGACAACAGTTCCGGAAAAGTGCACGCTCGGCCCTCATTCCTTTCAGGAATCCGCTCACCTGTGGGGGTCTCTCAGCAGGCCTTTCTTCCCCCAGTTTATTCGGAGTGGCCCCTGGCCTCTTCATTTTCTTCACTGTCCCTGTCACTACACGAGCGGGGCATGTGCTTACGGTCTGTGCGCCCCGTTGGATGGTGTGTCCCACAAGGGCAGAGACTTTGTCTTACCTACTTCCATTTCCCCGGCAGACAGAAGCAATTTTCTTTTATAATGCAAATCTTTAGTTTTGATTTTGCCTTTTTAGTCCCAAGTTTCTATTCTGAGTTTCTTTAAACCACGGCCCACCCACAAACCAGCGTGACTCTGTATTTCTCGGGTTCCAGTAGAGTTCGTAAGGGAGAAGCTGTGTCCTTGGCGTCATTGTAGGCTTGGTTTGCTTCCCAACATCATACAGTCGTTCTCAAAGCGTGGTCCCCAGACCAGCAGCATCAAGGAACTGCTTAGGGATGCACACTTGTAGGCTCCTGCCCAGACTCGGGGGTGGACCCAGCAACCTGTTCCAACAAGCCCCCCGGTAATTCTGAGGCATGTCCCACCTCTACAACCAATGGCACAGCAGGAGAAGCAGGAACGCAAAGTCAGTAGCCTTTGGTGTTGGTCTCAGCTCTGCCATCCCCAAGTGTGTGACCACAAAGTCACCCAGATTCACTGGCTTCGGTTTACTCATCTGTCCATACCCGTTCTCAACGTCTGTGCTTCCAACCCAGCATGCTGATTGCTTTATGGCACTTCTCTGATGCAACATCTAAATTCTAATGAGGTCACTGAGCTCCAGTGAGGCTCAGTCCACACCAAATAGTTCAGCGGGACAACCCTTAATGCTGAAGGATCTGGATTCCCATTTCAGATGAGAATCTAAGGGGAAGGAAGGCAGTACCTGCTGTCTAACACCATCTAGTTATAAAAGGCTTGGGAAACAAAATTCCACTCTGCCAGTGGGGATCAACCCTAACAGCCCAGGGAGAAAGGCCCTCGGGCAGAGACGCAGTGTGGCTGCCTGGTTTTTCGCTATTTCAAAAGCAGAGACTCCGCCCCTGCTTCTGCGAGGAACGGACGTGGCAGAAAGTTTGAGAAATGGGAACATTGGTTGCTTTTTGCTGCTAAATGTTCCAGATAGATAGAATCAAAGGTGGCTGGCACAAAAGAAAATAAAGGCTGTAAAAATAGGACTGCTGTCCTTGAAGTGCTCGCAGGGTGCTCACAGAATCCGCAGGGCTCCTTGCGGGGGACAGAGAGCTCCTGAGGACAGGAGGGAGGCGACGCGGACGAAAGATCGCATATTCCGAGCTGAGAAACCCCACGACATTTAAGCTGAGGGCCAGCTCTTCAGGATGGTTTGGCTTCCTAAACGCAATTTGGAAATAGCACGTGGGCATGAGGACATCTCCCTTCGGGCAGATGGTCTGTCGCTTGTGGTCATGACAGACCCTCAGACAGTAGTACCTAGAGCCAGAACAGGTGGTTTGTACTAATTCCCAAACGTTGTTAATCCACATTTTCTCCTTCAGAAATTACTCCAGGGTGACTGAGAGCATCAGATGAGAAACATCAGAGGGAAACTGACAGGCCTTTAAAATGGGTGAAAGAATAAACTAGGGTACTTACTGAATGAATGACACATAGGAAAGTCCCTACCTCAGGATTGGGACACTCATTTTGTTTTTTGTTTTTTTATCCTCACCCAAGGACATTCTTGCATTTATCTTCAGATAGAGCAGGAGGGAGAGAGGGAGGAAGAGAGAGAGAGAAACATCGATGTGAGAGAGACATATCGAGTGGCCACCACCCACACGACCCCAACTGGGGCCGGGGACAAACTGCAACTGAGGTACATGCCCTTATAGCGGGAACCGAACCCGGGACTCTCTGGTCTGAGGGCCGATGCTCTAACCGCTGAGCCACACTGGCCAGGGCGGGGGCACTCGGTTTCAACATGATTCATAACAATTCCTTCCTCATTAACTGCATAAGATTGAGCTCCAACCCAGTCTAATAACAGGGCTGAGATAAGGACACAGGTAACCAAGACCCGTCAAATCTGATGGCTGAATTCAGAGGCAGTGGTGAGAATGAGCTCAATCACTTTAGAAATTAGAAAGGGCTTCCGTGAAAGAGACGACAAGCTGGGACTTAGATGATACGCAAAGCTCGGTGGGATGGGTGGTGGTGGAGGCATTCTGAAAGGTATGTGCTAAGGACAGGCATGTGCTAAGTAACCTTATGTGCCTCGACCCTTGAACTGTCTGGACGCTGTCAGCGTGAGAACCTCCTGCTCCAGGTGCCCTCTCCCGTGGGGTGGACTGAGTAGAGGTCACTGCCTGTGCACTGAGATCCACGCCCATCTGCCTGTGCTCTGCTCTCTGTCACAGCGAATGACTCCATTTCCCAGGCTCTCCTGACCTCTGCATGTAGGAGTAGGTCCAGCCCGTGGAGGGCACAGCCAGAGGACCGGAGGGAGGGGCAGAGGCAGACGGCTTCAGCTCTAAACAGTGATCCATCTGAGTGTCTAAGATCCTCCGTTCTCAACATACTTAATCTAGCTTTGAAACCAGTTTCAAAATGAAAAATCCTGTGATCCTACCAATACTTTATCAGTGTAGTTCTTTTATTTTTAAATTGATTTTTTGAAGAGAGGGAGAGAGAGGGAGAGAGAGAGGGAGAGAGAGAGAAACATCGATTGGCTGCCTCCTGCACACCCCTACTGGGGATCGAGCCCACAACCCAGGCCTGTGCCCTGACCGGGAATGGAACCAGGCCCCCTCAGTGGATTGAGAATAACGCTCAACCCACTGAGCCACACGGCCGGGCTATCAGTGTAGTTCTTAATTTTCCAGTCACTTCTCATCAATTTGCACCACTTCTCTGGTTACAAGTCTTCCCTCTAAAGCACAGTTTTGCAGTAAGATCTGCTCAGCTTCAACATAAACACTATTTCCTTTTAAAAAGCCCGTGAATTATATTATTTTAACATCATTTACTTTAAGCCCTAACTTACCTTTCATTTTAATTTCACTTTGTGCACAAGCATTACACACACACACGTGCACGCGGGCCCCCTGGGCCTTCCTCAGCCCACCTGTAAGTCATCAGGGGATAAAACCTGTAGTAAGCCTCGGGCTGGGAAACCTGGGTCTCACTGTGGAGTGTCTGGAGCAGTGGTTCTCAGTTTGGGCTGACCATTCAAATCACCCGGGTGCCTCAAAAAACCCCATGCCCAGATTGCACCCCACGCTAATGACATAGGTATCTCTGAGGGTGACGCCCAGCGTTTTTCAAAGCTGTCCAGGTGATTCTAATGGGAGCCAAGTTGGGAACCACTGATCTAGTGTCCAGTGGGGCCCTGAACTGGAACTGCCATGATAAGCTCTTCAAAAAGAGAAGGAAAGAGTGGCACCATTTTTCTTGTCAGTTGGGATGGCCTCATGCCGCTACCAGCACTAACACTGTCCTCCCCAGTACCCACCCAGAGCCTTCGGATCCGTCCTTCAAGGCCACCGCACGTGAAACGGTTCTTAGCTACTCCGATGGCCGCCGCCTCTCCCCGTCTTGAACTCCTTGCAATTGAGTGTTTTACAGTTTAGCACGTAAGTATTCACCAGGACTTCCATCCATCTTGTCTTCTCAGCTAGATGCTTTACATCTCATAGGCAAGGACCACATTTTCTCCTTCCTTGGTACGTGCTTACAGTAAAGTTTGGAACATTTCAGATGCAGGGAGTACCTCCCAACTGGGAGATTAATGAAACACACTGGCGAGGTAGAAGCAGAGGTTCTAGCACCTTCCAAAACCCCTGTGACCCAAACCAGAGTGGCTAAGCTACTCTGTAACAGCAACTGCATCCTTCCATTTAACCCTCTGTCAAATATCAACAGGTTTAGGAAAGACAGGGTGACTTTGTCTGGGAGGGGACTCTGCAGGGAAGGAGGCTGTGATTACACAGAGTCTGTAGTCGTTTTAGGTGCATTAATTTGGCAGCCAAACTGACTTGATTTCTAGGACTAAACTGCTGGTATAAAATATCTAACACGTCCTACTCTGAGAAAACAGCAACAAAGTTCAACAAGCCCCAGACAGAAAAACCCCCGATCATATGATTTGCAGAATTCAAGGACTACCTTCCCTATTTTATATTTAAGCTCCACGGAGTCATCTAAAAATACCTGCACAGGTTCTTGCTTTCAACGCCAAGAAGACCAGGTTTCTGAAACGTGGGCTATCCATGCAGCCTGTATCTATCTATCTGTCTATACATACATGCTTGGGTGGTATTTCTTCCAATACTACCATCCCAGCAGTGACTTTATTTAGTCTGGTCGCTCCCAAGACAAACACATATAACTTTAATTAAATGCACACCAAATGCAGGGGAAACCATCTTGAAACAATTAGCGTGTCCCCGGGCAGGAGGTTTAAGGCAGGGGTACCCTCCCACTTCCTCACCTCCACCGGGGAGAGAGAGCAGATGGGCGGAGGGAAGCCAAGCCTGACTCCGTAAACACGGCCTGCAGCTGCAGTTTTCTGCCCGGCTCTGTCCTGCTCTCCTACGGGACAGCACCCCTGTTTGACTTGTTCCTAAATGAATTCCAGTCATTCAATTGTTTTCGCTCTTTTTTAACCCTTCTTGGATCAGTTTTAGCGGAAGACATTTTTTCAGACCAGGTTTCTTATCTATCCCGAAAGGAAATACTCCAGGAAGAAACGGAGAAGTATGAAGAACGACCAAACCACCCATCTGGCTATTGGCCTGGGGTTGAGGCTTCCGGAGAATGTCTGCCGGACGGCTGCCCTTGCCCCTCGTTCCTGGGCCGTGCTGGGTCATCTGTACTTAGACAGTAAAGGCCGAGTCTTTTTCTACTCAAGTTGCAGGGGAAGCTGGGGGAGTGGAGTGTCAGGTTGTGACATTCACCAGGGTAGCTCTTTTCCTCCTGAACCCCAAGCTAATGCACCCCTACTTAGTTTACCAAGGAGATTTTTACCAGCAAGAAGAGTGTTTTCTCCATGAGACCCATCCTGAAAAGTCACCCCTACAAATTCTGACCAACTGCCTCTTCTGTGCTTGGAAGAGTGGAAAAGACCAACACAGCAAAAATCACACGATCCTTGTCCTCGGCCGGCGAGCTTATTGTGCTGTCAGGGATTCAAGTCTTTCAGAAAACAAAGGTGTGTTTTTTTTAATCCTCACCTGAGGACATTTTTGCATTCATCTTCAGATAGAGCGAGAAGGAGAGAGGGAGGAGGAGAGAGAGAAACATCGATGTGAGAGAGACACATTGAGTGGCTGCCACCCACATGACCCCAACCCGGGCCGGGGACAAACTGCAACCGAGGACAAACTGTAGCCGAGGTATGTGCCCTTAGCGGGAACCGAACCCGGGACTCTGGACCGCAGGCCGACGCTCTAACCGCTGAGCCAAACCGGCCAGGGCAACAAAGGTGTTTCTTAAGCTGTCAAGTCTTTTCTGCTGTTGCTCCTGTTCTTTCAATGTAAGAAAATACACGAAATTCTAAACAAAGACCGTAGTAGTTCAAAGAGAAGGAAAATCACAAAAGGACTGAGAACATCAGAGAGGAAGGCATTGTGGACCGGACACAGAAGCTGGGCAAACATCTGGACATTCTTACATGAGGGGAGGGCGGGGAGCAGACGGCCCCACCTCCAGTAGGAGGCAAGTGCGAGAGAACATTGAGCCCACGTTCAATGGGCCCTTGAAAACCAAAATCAGGACTCCAGGTTGTCAGGCAACAGAAAAACACTGTGCACGGCTGAGCCAACTAGCAAAATGGGTTATCACAAAAGCTCTAGGAAACAGGCCTCCAGCCTGATTTTGACATGGAGGTGGGTAAATCAAAGGGTAAACCCGAACAAGCAGGCAGAGAATGAGGCCAAGTACTGTCAAGGACCTAACTTTCAAGTGTGTGACCTGGCCTTGCCCTTTGGAGACAAATGCAAAACACTGCATACACGTCCCACTGAAATGCTGGCCATGCGGTTTCCACAGGGCCGGGGACAAGAGCTCCTGCAGAGGGGACATGCTGGGCTGGCCTGTCACGGATTCAGAACCACTCTAGGAAGTCACCAGTTCACGTGCTTCCAAACCCATGCACGTGGAAAGAACAGGAACAAGAACAGAAAAGCCTCCACAGCTGGAGAAAACTCTGCAAGTGTGAGGGAGACACGTACACTCGGGCAGGAACGCACAGATTGCACTAACTCACATGCAGAAGCGCAGACTCGCAGAGGGGAGAGGGCTGAACCAAGGGAACGCTCCTGGGCTCCCTGCTATAAAGAACCTTGGCCGTGCGTTATCACGTGATGCCCAGAGGACAGGAGAGAGGGTTCCAGTGACAGCCCTGCTCATTCTGCATACAAAGACCACTCGATTTGAAAGGAAATATGAAGCCAGGTAGATCTGATTCCATGGTGCCTTTAAAAATTAAATTCTTATAGTTGTCAGTTAATAACTTCAATCCTCAAAAGGAATATTCCAAGCAGAAAAAGTAAATGTTAACAGATGATTAGTTATGGGAAATCATGCACTGAAAAAATAAACATCTTCTTCCTCCCTTTTTCACACAGTTCTAACTTTCCACATAAGTGCCATCGAAGGGAAAACTGGTAGGTTTGCACGTGCAAAGGTAGACATGCGAGAAACGCCCCGGAGTTAACGCAGCCAAAGCTGTATCACGTGGGCCTTGGTTTAATCACCTGCAAAATGCAGGTGGTGATTTTTGTATAACTGTTGTGCGAATTTCTACCATTAGAAGAGAATATGGTGAAGTGATTCATGTTATAAGAATCAATCTTGACATCATTATGCTGAGTCAAGAAGCTAGAGACAAAGGGCTCCATATTGTATGATTCCATTTACATGAAGTACCCAGAACAGACACATTCAAAGGGACAGAAAGCAGATTAGTGATTGCCAGGGAAGGGGGGAGGGGGAGGGGGAGGAGGGGAGGTTGGGTACAGGGTTTCATTTGGGATGATGAAAAACTTCCAGAAACAGAAAATGAAGATGGTTGTACAACACTGTGAATGTACTCAATGCCACTGAAATGTATACTCTACTGTGGTTAAAACAGTAAATTTTACGTTATGATATATTTTACTATGATTGAAAGAAAAGAGAGAGAATAGAAAATAACATTCTGGACATGTCCTCTCGACATAATAAATATCTTATTAACAAAAGGTATGAACTTATTCAGCTGATCACAACTGTGACTAAGCTGCTAATCTAAATTTTTTATTTTCCTTTTAGTGGGGTCTGTCTTGGACAAAACTACCGTTCACCGTTATCTTCCGCTTCCCCGGCACAGCTGAGAAAGGCTGTTTGTGTAGACACCTGCAAAGCTGGACTGGGGGGAGCAGGACGCAGCCAGGAAAGTGGCAAGAAATCATCCAAAAACACCAGGTCTACCACCAAAAATCTCAGGACCGGACTGTGGCCTCCGCCACTGCCACTCCAGTAGCTCTGACTCCACATGTGGCATTGTGGGAAAAGGTCGACTGACTCATTCAACAAACACTTTTTGAGTATCTGCAACAAGCCGAGCAGTGGGCTGGATGATGTAATTACAGCTATGTAAAGTTACAGTCCCTTCTATCAAGGAAATTTTAATCTGGAATGCAAGAGGGATAAGAACTAATAATTACAAAAGGTTGAGAAGGCTCAACATATCAGCCAACAAACAAAGCCTGCCCATTACTGGGAGTCCTGGCTACCGAAGTCAGGGTTCACGGAGTTTGGGCCCTGTGCTCCACACCCGAGACACAGGCCTCTGCAAAGGTCAAGTGAAACTGAAGCTGGGGGCAGGGGTCAACCTGGGGCTTTGACAAAGGACAAGCCCGGCTCCTAGAGGACCAGACTCTGATCTGAAACAACTAGGCTGCAGACAGGGCTCAGCCCCTTGAACTGTCCTGTGGCTCCCACAACAACAGGGTTGGTGTCTATGCTATGGGATCCAATGGGTGTCAGGAAGAGGGTTTAAGTGGAAAAATGTGCTGAAATGTGATGCTCAATCTTCTGAAAATTTGCCCTTTATTCTCACTACCTATCCTTCAATCCAGAGTCAATCTAGTTTCTAGACGCTGGTTCTGTCTGGTTGAACCCACATGGGACACTAAAACCTATGGATTCCTGGGCCTCTCCACAGACCTTATGATACAGGGCATCTGGAGTGGGCATGGCATCGAGATAGATAGATAGATAGATAGATAGATAGATAGATAGATAGATAGATAGACAGACAGACATTTTTTTAATCCTCACCCGAGGACATTTTTGCATTCATCTTCAGATAGGGTGGGACAGAGAGAGGGAGGAAGAAAGAGAGAGAAACATTGATGTGAGAGAGACACATCGACTGGTCACCACCCACACGACCCCAACCGGGGCCGGGGACAAACTGCAACCAAGGTACGTGCCCTTAGCGGGAATCGAACCTGGGACTCTCTGGTCCGCGGGCCAATGCTCCAACTGCTGAGCCAAACCGGCCAGGGCGGCATCGATATTTTTAAAAGCACCCCAGGTGATTCTAAAGCTGGAAGGATTGAGAACCACTGATCTAGGATAAGAAGGGAAGGGAACGGGCTTTACCAAGTGCCCACTACGGGCTGGGTACTGAGCTAGCCCCTTGCACACAGTGTCTACAGCTGTGGGCACCCCAGTTATCTTCTGGGACTCATTCTGGTCATAAGCATATGGCCGGGAAGAGTAGCACTCAGTCTTGGAGGGACAAGAAATTAGGAATAGATACCCCAGTTTCCTTACCCCCTGGGTGGGGTAACTCTGGGGTAAGCAAACTACTTCTGTAAGAGGCCAGACTTAGCATCTTAGGCTTTGTGGGCCATTCTGTATTTGTCCTGACTACTCAAATCTGCCTTTGCAGTGCAGACGCAGCCATGGGCGATGACGATAATGGATTTGGCTGCATTCCAATAAAACTTTATTTACAAAGACAGCGGGACATAGTTGGCCCACCCTGCTCTAAGTCTAAACAGATTCCCAGAGGTTCTCAGTGAAAATGAGTTCCAGTTGACCACAGCACTAACCTGCCAATAACACGCTCCTTCACCCCCTTGCTGTGCACCCTGAGGGGTCACTGTCTACAGAAACTACTTGCGCTCAGATTCTTGTCTCGGAGCCTGCTTCTGGGGGGCGCCCCACCAATGTCAGTATCTTGTTTTATACTCAGAAACACTATGTCGTTGAATACTACCATCTCCACTTCACAGTGAACACACTGAGATTCAAGGACTACAAAACTCCCAAGTGACAGAGTCCAGATCAGAAGTCTATTTGGCTCCAAAGTCAATGATCTCTCTACTATACAACCAGAGTAACACACACTCACACTTCCAAATAGCTTTAATTATGGCGAGCCAGAGTACCACATACGGAAAGTCATAAAGCAAAATCCATACTACTCATGTAATTACTGACCTGTGTTAAGGAAGGGGATTAAAAAGGAATAATAATATAAACAGTAAGGTTTGAGAGTTATGAAAAAAAATTCTTTCTCTTTTATGCTAGTTTTTAGTCTAGGAAAGAATTCATTTCCCACCCATCAGTTGGTTACAATCCTGGTGCTATTTCTTCTCTGGTGAAATCTTTGGTTATACCTGGGAACACACACAGCCATTCAAGGTAAAGCCCAATGTGCAATTTGGAACCTGAAGAGAAAGGAACTAGATTGAAATACCCTCTTATATATGTTAACACGGGTTAGAGGGACAGCCATTTCTCAAAGTCCCTTAAAGGCACTTGTGCAGGTCCCCTATGGATCCTAAGGATTCCAGAGAACACTTTGAGAACCAAGAGCGGGCCCAGCTAGAAATCAATCTCTATAGCTTACGCAGTCTTGCCCTCGCTGTCCTGTTTGGTGGCACTGGCCCCCTTCTTGCCCAGCAGGGACGCCACCTTCTCTGCGTCTCCATTCTCCACGGCCTGAAGCAGTCGGTCATCATTCTTGTTCCACTCATTGGTCTGCGAAGCAAAGGGGAGACACAGCAGTCAGTGGACAACAGTGGTCACAGGCAGCATCTCAGTCCTCCCAGCTCCCCACCCTTCCCTACTGTGGCTCAAATCAGAATCTTCCCCCAAGCGGGCAAAATACCTTCCCCTTCACCATGGCGACACTCAAGAAAGCGGGTTTCCCAAAAGGAAACATCAACAGTTCAATGAAATAGCAGCCGGTCACCAAACTCTGACATGTAATTACTTGTTTTAACTGAGGTTGAGAAGATGAGGCAACTTACATAGAACCTCAAGGCCAGTTTACACATTAGCTTATTTCTAGCTAAAGCCCACAGCTGGCCTCTCAGAACACTGGCCTTTGACCTGGTCCACAGCTCACTGGGCCCACAGTGTTACAGAACCAAACTGGCCAACAGTTCAAGGTTATCTGAGGGTTTTTAATACACGTAATTCTTGGTCTAGCTTCTATTGCCACTCTTTGTGGCCAGCTTACTGGGCCCTGATCTTTGAGCTGTATACTGATTTTAAGTAGTTGTCCAAGCTACCGACTCCACAAATTAGCACCAGGAACAGAACTTCTTCCTGAGCAAGCTACTTAACATCAAAGAGCTCTGAGCAAAGCCTGCTAGGCTAAACTCCAGCCCCAGCAGAGCCAAGTATGCAAGCCACAGCGACAGCAAAGCTTTCCTGTGCAAACAACTAGTTTTTACTCTTACAAAGGGAAGATTTCTCTACAAAAGCAAATGGGCCTTGAGTATAAGACTAAGACGTTTCAAAAGTGAAATAGCAGCAGTGAGCCACTGAAGGTTTGGGGCAGGGGAGTGAGAGGATACAATCAGCAACCGCAGAAGCCATCGGGAGATGTGAGGTGTATAGACTGATGGAAGGGGAAAGGATACTAGGACACATCAAAGGCCCTGGGTCACTGTGCAGGCCCTGGGTCACCTCAGGACTTGCCCTAGCGAAGCCTACTTCCTGACCCCTGCAGCTGTAGGTACCACCACCCTGGGAGAGACGTCTCTTCACTCCCCAAACTTTCTATGGACGGGTCTCCAGGGCTCTCTGCTTCCTTGTGGCCTCCAAAGAACCTCCAGGAATTTCATATTAAAGGTTTTGCCATGGACCACTTTAGGGAAGGAGGCACAAGGATACTGGAGATTTAAAAACTAACAAAAAAGAATTTTACAGGATTATAGTCTTCCATGGTCCCAGAGTTTTCCCAGTCTCTCTGCACTGATGGACCTGAGAAACCCAATAGGATTCTGCCCTCTCACTGAGCAAGGGTGTGCCTACCAGATGTCCCAGCACCAATCCTACCCCAGCCTAGAGGCAGGGCGTTAGAGAAAGCCACAGGCTATGGAGAGGTAAAATAGGGGTACCTAGCCTCCAAGTTCGGAATTGACTTCTCTGAGAGTCTCAGGACTGGACTACTCCCATGTCTCGGGATTCTCTCTTCACTGCGTGCAGGAGCACAGGGAAATGGTAAGCTTGAATGAAACGAGAAGTCTGTCTCTGGGCTGCATGAACTTTAAGTCCAGAACTCTTCATTGACACTTAAGTGCCATGACTACAAAGTCACTCAAAAACCTTTCTGTGCCTCAGTTTCCCAAGGCACTGGACTGGATGACCTCTCTGGTTCCCCTAAAGCTCAAAACACTTCATCTATAAAATGCTCCAAACCAAACTTTGCTAGGGATTTTTCTAGAACAGTACTGTCTGTGATGACAGAAACACTTCGTGTCTGCACTGTCCCAAACTGTGGCCACTAGGCAATGATTCTCAACCAGGGGTGATTTTTTGACAATCTCTGCAGGCATTTCTGATTGTCATGAATAGGGGGTGTTACCGGCATCGCACAGGTGGAGGCTGGGGGTGCTGCTAAACATCCTTCAATGCACAGGACAATCCTCTGTCCCCAAAAGACAACTACTGGGCCTCAAATATCAAGATCTCATTAGCCACATGTAAGCACTGGAAATGTGTCCAGTGCTCCTGAGGAACTGAATTTTTAACTTGAATTCCAGACGTTGGTGCAGCTCGATATGACAGCTTTCTAAATATTTTAACCAAGTAAGAAGGTGTCTGGGCCAGTGTCATCCACACTCTCCTACATCGATTTACTCGCAAAGAAGACATCAGGTTTTATCTTCGATCATAAACCAGGCTTCCTCTTGAAGGGAAACACAACAAATAAACCACCCCAGGCACAATCATTTGTTAGTAGAACAGGAAGCTTTACTTAACAACAAAATGTAGCAAACACCAAGAAACAGACTGCAGCTTATTTCCCCCCTTTGTGTTTTTACAAGCCATAACAAAATCAACAATGTTTATTGAAGTACATGTAGGACTCATGACTCCTACCGACATTATCCCAATGCTACATTATTAGTGTTGTCTTTTTAATCCTTCCTGAACCAAATTAAAACTGGATTGGGAAGATCAAAAGGATATTAAATCTCAGAGGACAAGATTGAAAGTACTTACAAAGAACAGCCACATGAAAGGATTTTTCTTTTCAGTGCTGTGCACTCAACTCTTGGGTAGAGAAAAATCTGATTGCAGGGGTTCCCTAAAATTAGTTACATGTGGATATTTAGGGAGTTCAAGTTCTATAGGACAAAGCAGGAAAGATTCCCCCCTCCCTTATTCTTTAGAGGACAAGGTCAATGGCACATCCCTTGAGATCTAAAACTTTTCTTTTATCTCGTCTCATCTTTTCTCTTTGAGCACGAGGCAAAGAGATTGTGCCGCCCACCACCCCTACAAAGATTTAATAAGCAATTCACAATACCATTTAACCTCTATGTGCTGCAGATGGGGTTCATGGGAAGCAGCAAGAAGGAGAAGAATGGGTGCGTACATACTGGCCTTAGAGTCTGAGCCAAGAGAAGAACAGTTCAGAACAAACTGGGAAGACAGGGCAAACCTGAAGAAGATCCTAGGGGAAAAGCAGACCATCAGCTGGGAAATAAGGAGAGAAGGCAACAGTTTTACTCTTAAGTCTCACGAGTACTCTAGAAGTAGAGGTTAAGAAGGGTCCCAGTTGGACCTCTTCCAGGATTCCAGGTTCTGAACAGTGGGTCTTCCCAGCTGAAATGGCATGGCAGCCGTGTAACCCAGCAGAAACTCTGTTTCTTTAACACGGCCCTTTCTCCTTTCTGTCTGTACACTCCCTTCTTCAATCATTCAGCCCTTTGGACATCAGATTCTGGTCAGTATCAAACTGTCTTAAAATCAAAGCCTCAGGTGTGTTGACCACAGAAACAGATTTTCAGTCAAGCTCAAGGTAACATCTTGACTTCGGGTGTGTTTCAGCCCCGCGCTCATGAAAGCACAATGATCCTACGGACGGACCACACCCTCACGAAACCAGACAGAATAATGCCATGGCTGACATCTGGACCGGATACAATGATCAACTACACTGACTCCAACCAGTCAGGAGAGCCCAGGGCCCCAATAATTCCTTTAGCCACCATGATTAATTATTTTTCCCCCATAACTCATCGCCTGGAAGCCATCGGGTAGCCAGGTGGTTGAGCACTAATGTACCTGGGACTCCGAGCTTGGTACCATTTCCCCAACAAAGAAAACTCTTTGCTGCAAACTCTCGTTCATGTTTCATTGGGCTTTGCTGCGGGCAGGTGAATGGCCCAGACCCCTTCAGTCTGGTAACTGCAGGGAGGAGATGCTAATGTAACCAAGTTCTCTAGTCCTGGGCCAGGCCAATGCTATACTTAGTTCTGTAATTAGTTCTGCTATACACAACTGACCATACCTGTCCCAAAACACAGGGACACATTCCAGATATTTTCTCCAATGAAACCATTCTATTCAGTGCTACATTCTATATCAAAAATTCCATAGCTAATTACAAGATGAGACAAAACAGGTGTCTATTAATGTCATTGCTCCTGAGAATCCAGAAGCGGATTTTCCCCTCCACCTCTTCTATCTCCATGCCGTGTGGTACTAAACTGAAATCAAGCATCAAAAAGAATCTTTAAAAAAAAGCTATCTTAGTCAACCTACTGTCCAAAGGTAGCATTGGTCAGATAAATAGGTTGTGATACTGTGATATAATAAGAAATATATGTTTGGTTTTTGTTCCTGGTTCCTAGAATAGACCTTATAGAACCCATGGAGTTTCCTGAGTGATGGGGTTAAGAGAGGCATCTTTGTAAAAAATTCATAATAAACCTCTTTCAACCTTACCTGAGTTTATCTTAATGAGGTGACTGGTGGCTAGAAACACTTAGATAGCTTTAGGATGGGGGCTGGTATCAGAGGAACCAACCATGTGATAAAAGGGTTAGAATTTTCAGGCCCCTCCCCTACCTCCAGGGAGGGAAAAGGGGCTGGAGACTGCGTCAATCAATCTCCAACGGTCAATGATTCAATCAATCATTACTCCATGATGGAACCTTCATAAAACCCCCTAAACCACCCCTAAACTATGGGGTTCAAAGAGCTTCTGGGTTGGTGTACACATCGAGGTGCTGGGAAGGTGATGCAGGAGAGGGCCCGGACACACACACACACACACACACACACACACACACACACCCATACCTTGCCCTATACATTTCTTCCATTTGGCTGTTCCTGAGTTGTATCCTTTATAATAAACTGGCAGTACTAAGTGAAGTGCCTTCTTGAGTACTATGAGCTGTTCTAGCACATTGTTGAACCCGAGGAGGGGGTTGTGGGAGCCCCCCGACTTTAGAGCTGACTGGTCAGAGGCAGGGCTGGCCTAGGACGTGCAATGGGTGTCGAAGTGGGAGCAGTCTTGTGGGCTGGACCCTTACCCTGTGCAGGCTGACACTGCTCCGGGCAGTTAGTGTCAGAATTGGGCTGAATCACTGGGTATCAGCCGGTGTCAGGGCAGTGGGAGAACTGACTGCGGTATAAAGAAAAGCCCCACACCTTTGGAGGCGGAAGTGTTTTGTGTAAAAAGCAGATCATGTGATAAGTGAAGTTTGAATTCTGCCATAACATCCCAAAGTAATTCACTGATACTTCTGGAGACCACCATCGCACCAACAATGTCCCCTCCCCCCCTTTCCCATGGACACCCCCCTCTAACCGGCACTCCCTCCACCGTGCAGGCTCAGCTCTGCCTCCTCCCTGGGCTCCTGGTCCCCTTAGAACAATCGTTTTCAATCTATTAGTGGGTTAATCCAACATTTAAAAAAAAAAATTGAGAAAAAGAGAAAACACCAGATATATCATATTTAATAAGGTCACACGTTTTTGTATGTGTGTACTGCATGGTGATAGAAAATATATATTTTTACTGGGAACCACAACAGAAAACATCAGATGCCTGTGCTTTCGAACGCTGTCACCCCCTCCGCCTGCGAAAGGCGTTCTTCTAAAGTCTCGCTCAAGTCTGCAGACTCTCCAAGCCTGTCCCTGGTGACCTCCCTCCGCTTCTCTCCCCATCGCGTCCCGGAGGGCCTCCTACTCGACCTACTGAAGCCCACAGTCTAGACCTGATGAAATACTGCATCCTGGCAGCTGCTGCCCAGCCCCCCACCCCATGCCAGGTGCTGCGTTCCCTGTCTTCCACGCCCTGAAGGCAGGGCCGCAGCCTTTGTCCCTCAGCCCTGGTGTCTAGCAAATGTATCTGTGGCCGATGGTAGCAGGAGTTTCTTCCTCTTGGTTAACCTAAATCTCTCCTCACTTAGCAATTTTTTTTTTCATTTATAAAACTCTCATTCTTTTGCAAACAACTCCCTTAACTTTCCTACTCCCTTAACCCCAACTCCCTTAACGTTCCTACTCCCTTAACTTTTCTAAGGCCAACTGTCCAAGATCTTTCTCATGAGGATACTTTCTCCGAATCTCTTCGGGACCAAGGGGCCAAGCCTTGTCAATTCCTCAGGGTGAAGCCAGTGTCGCTGTCACCAGGCTCACCCGGGCCTTGCTCAGCATGCAGACTTGCAGGCCCTGCCTGGAGATTCTGGTCCCTGTGATCTGAGGAGGGGCCTGGGCTCCTTTAGGTTCAACAAGTGCGCTCTCCGATTCTTATTACAAAGTTTGGGGACAACTGGAACCTATGGAAAGGCTAACCCCAGAGTTCCTGAAAAGGATTTTCTTCCTTCATGAGACATTATTAAGGAAGAGGGTGGGACATAAGAAAAATTCTTCACTCTTTGCCTTGCAGAATTAGGTATTTTGTCTCCCACAAAAGCTTAATGAATAGGTTTCCTCTAGCAGTTGCATGTACAACCCTATGTATAAGAAGGTTAAAAGCACTGCTCATAATAGGCAGAATTTACAAATAATCAAATATCCAATAAAAGACAGATAAATAAATTGCAATATAAAATCAAGCAACGGAATACCACACAGCAATGAAAAGGAACAAATGACAACTACATGCAACATGGATGGATATTAAAAACAACGTTGCTGAAAGAAGCAAGACACGAAAGAACACAGTATGACTGCATGTATATAAGGACGAAAATAGGAAAACGGATCCACATCGTCTAGGGATACAAGCATAGATGGTGGAACTCTAAACGGAAGCAAAGCTACCCGAATAGTCAGGACAGTGACTGGGGTGAGGGTGGGGCATTTCATCAGGAAGGGACACCTGGGAACATTCTGGGTCCCGTGCTCTATTCATGACCTGGTTAGTGGCTCCATAGATGTTCACTTGTTAGACGCTACATTCCTTTTTGTGCACTTTTCTCTGTATGTGATTTGTTTCACCTACACACACAGAGTTTAGAAAGAAATCTTGTGGTTCACTTTCTGGTCAAATCAAAACCCAGTGCCTTTCCATGGTTTGCATTCTCGCTTTGTTTCCTCATCTCTACAATGAAGGTAGGCTGGTGCCCCAATTCGGCTCTTAGGGGGCCTCAACCCTACCCCTGGAGAATCTGAGAGTTATGATCTTTCCTCAGAATAGCGTGCATACACACCAAAGCAGCATACACACATACAATTTTAGAGGGTTCTCTGGCTCAAACCTCTACCCCCAGCCCATCCATTCAAACCCAAGTCAAGAACTCTTGGTCCAGAAAAAGAAACAGGCTTCAGGGCTCAGTGCTTCTGAGCCGAAATTCTAGCTCCACTACCTCCCACTGAGGTGGTCTCAAGCAAGGCGTCAGTATCTCCAGTCTCTACATCCTTATCTGTAATGGGGGGGGGGGGGCTACTTTCTTACAAGTTATCCCAGGAATTAGATGTAACGTACATGAAGTGCCTGGCACTCAAAACCTGGTGATTATTATTATTATTGAATTAGAAGATCCGCACTCTTCCTTTGTGATTCATGCTCTATAAATCTCTGAACATTTACCGCTCAGGACTGGCGGGCCGTTACCCTGTCAGACGTAGACAGCGCCTTAAGGCAAACTTACATTTGCAAATTTTCTACTATGCTCCTTAAAAAAAATCACATTTTAACGGGCTCTAGAGAAAACATTCACAGACATGAAATTAACTATTTTATTGAATATGGCTCCTTTTCCAGGAGACTGTTTAAACAGACGCTATTTCAACAGAGCACATTAGGCCACATTTGCAAGTTCAGGAAGCCATATGTTATGCTCCGGAGACGTGTGTAATGTGTCAGCTATGAAGGGCAGCATGTGGGAAAGGCCGATCTTACCTTCCATGTGGGCTCCGAGCATTCCCGCTAATATATCACAAATGAGATTTTCAATGGCTGGCCTGTAAGTCTCCTATTCATCAAATCATTTCCAAATGACACCCACTTGCTTAAGAGTTCTCCCTGGAATCTCGGCCCTTTGAAAGCGTTGCGTGCCTCCTCTGAGGGCAGCAGACACCATGTCAAGCATGAGATGAACGCTGGGGCTTTGGCAACTGGCAGCGTCTGCCCTTGGCCAGACATGGCATCACCTTCTTTTATTTTGGCTTAATCACTGGGAAGTGAAAAACCAGTGGAAACTCAGAGGTCACAGACATCTGGTGAGAGGGTAGCTCTGAGTTTCGGAATAGATCAACCCAGTGAAAACAGTCCAGTGGCACGGAGCAATCCGGGAAGACAGTTTCTTTGACTTTCTTTAGGAAAGACGCTAAAACGCTACGCATCACAAATGAGCAGAGGTCTGGCGGTGTGGACCAGCCTGAGCAGCCATCTGGAGGCGTCTATTTGAGAGATTATCTTTGGAAAGGCTGCATTTCTCCTTCCAGTTTATGGAGAGCAGACCGTTTTGCCAATATAATCAGTCAGTAAGGATAAGACGAACGTTAGACTAAGTAGACAGTGTTTTCACTGAGAAGCTTTCAGATTCATACCATCCAGGAAAAAAAAAGAACACACACTTCATATTTCAGACAGACAGAGGACAAGAAACAGGCAAGCCCAGGCCTAGCTGATATTTTCCCGTTAACTGTACCAGCCAGTACTGATTAGAGTTGCATCTACGAGGCACAAAGCAGTACAGAAAATTCTATAGATGTTACACTCATTTGTTTACTCATTCATTCAACAAATATTTACCGAGTGCTTTTATACAGCTGGTATAGTCTTTACTGAATGTTCTATATAGTTGTGGAGATAAAACGCAGCAATGTAAGAAACAGGGCAACAACACGAAACAAGATAACAGAGTGGTAATGAAGCAAACGGTGAACTGGCACAAGAGAAGAGAGACAACTCGGCTGGGCAGGCTGGCAAGGTTTTCTGGTTTGGATACTGCATGAGACCTTGCAGTGAGTAACATTTATTTAGGATAATGGAGAGAGGACAAGATACAATGACTGAAAAATGCAAGACGTATTTAGTAAACAGTGAGCTGACCCAAGCGCAGCCTTACAAGACTATCCCCATCCCCCTTAGTGTGCACGGAAACCCAGAAGTTACCGGTGTATCATGACATGAACATCTGACCATTCTCCCAGTTTTAGCGAGCCCAGAAGTTTCAGAAAGACCTTTCTATGTAATGTTCACTATTTCAGACCAATAGATGATTAAGTTCATCTAAAATGAGTTTCCCCCCTTCCTACATTTTTTTAATCCTCACCCAAGAATAAGATTTTATTGATTTTTAGAGAGAGTGAGAGAGAAACATTGATGTGAGAGAGAAACAATAATCAGTTGCCTCTCGTATGGGTCCCGATCAGAGATCGAACCCACAACCTTTTGGTGCATGGAACGATGCTCCAACCAACTGAGCCACCCAGCCAGGGCCCCTCTCTGCATTTCGTTTCCAAGGATTCACACGGACAGGTTACAGCATCTCTGCTCTCCTGAAATTCATCGCCCTCCCTTTAACGGAGTGCATCAGTAATTCCTGAAGCCTTTTTTACATACACACTGAATGCTGTACCATGGATATAACACATCATTACAAACCCCTCCTTCCAGAAACAGGCTGGTCCCTGCCCCATCCACTTCACCTATTCACTGCTCCCCTTGCCCCCAGCTCTCCCTGAACACCAGGGCCAGGTTCGTTCCCCTCATTAGGCCCTCCACGCTTCTCTTCCACAGCACTTGGCTGTGGAAGAAATTTAAGTAGTATTTCTAAAGTATCTTTAAAGGTCTGTCGACCTCCCACTGGACTTGGAGTTTCAGGGCATGGCCAATGGCCAGCATCTGTCTTGTTCACCACTAAGCTCCTGGCCCCTTGCCCACTGCCTGCCAGATGGTAGGGGCTCAATTCAGAGCTGTTCATTGAACAGCTTTGTTTTCCTTCCTTCTACCTGGGAGCCACTACTGATTAACCCCTTCTCCCCTGATGCCTTTGTCTCCATCTACAAATGGACTTAAAAGTCTCCATCATCCTACCAAACTCCTTTCTTTGATGATACTGCCCAACATTAAAACATTACTCAGTATTTAAAAACCACATCACATGAGATAGAGGCAGTCTTACGGGGTGGAGATAAGTCTGGGAATAGGTCAAGCCAACTTTACCCTCCAGGGAGAAAAAGGGTTCCATCCAATGGAATTCAACCACTCATCTGTTTAGTATCTATACATATCAGGTGCAACATCCTAGGGATAAAAAGGTGGAGAGGAAGTGATCTTGGCCCTCAAGGCACACCCAATACCTGCTCACATCATTATTTGTCAGTGCTCGGCCAGCGCTGTGAATGAAGTTCTGTCAAAGCCCAGGGAGGATACTATTACTACTAAAAGTCACTAAAATTATTAGCCATTTTACAGGTGAGGAAACTGAGGCACAGAAAGGTTAAGAAACATGTGTAAAGTTACTCTATATACAGTACAGTTGGTTCTCTCAGGAGGAGAAAGCTAAAGCAGTTACATTTAAAGGGAAATGAAGGAACTTTTAAGATGAGTAAGATTGAAATGTGTTTATAGATTGAGGCAAGCAAAGGCGTCAGTGGAGAGAAACAGAATGAAAAATGCAAAGGCCGAGGGTTTGAACTGAGGATCCGACCCAGGTGGAAACCGGATCCTTGTAAATTGGAGTCATGTTCTGCCCCTGAGACAGTGAGGAGGAAGAAGAGGGTAAGCAGAGATACGGTGGTAGAGAGGAAGTCAGTCTGTGTTTTATGGCTTCTGTTTTCCTTGGGAAGCAGGAGGCAAAGTACACAGGGTCAGTGGTGGGCTAAGAAGCTTGACAAATGTTTTGAAGAGTTACTATTTCTAACAGCTCCTGGGGTAAATGAGAAAGGAAAACCACTAGAAATGAGTAAAGGGGTTTCCAAGCAGCCCTGAAGGTCCAGCTGAGAGTAGGAATTATAACTCCATAAAAAAACCATTCAGTAGTGTCGTATGATTTTTCATTGGCAGCATCGGGTACGACGCAAGCAAAGTGGGGTTAGCTTGACTGATGACTGGAGGAGGGAAAGTCAGGTAAAGCAGAGATTCCAGGGTCAGGAGGATGGGCGGTGCCAGGGAGCAGGTACCTGAACTGATTGTGGGGTGAGGGATGGATAAGGATAAGGTCTAGGGCAGAGTCTCATAGATCAAAGGAAGGTTGTTGGATGGGTCATTTATACGAATGCTAGAGTTCCCAGGATGATGGTAGAAAGGAAAAATGGGAGCTGGTAGTCAAAATCCTGGAGAAATATCAAGGACCAACCTAGAGATCCCCCCAAAATGGTGAAGAAAATGAGATGAGAGTGGCCAAGCATAACCAAAGACCAGTGATTGTCAACTGAGAAAGGAGTGATGAGGTCACAGAGCAAACCGGTCAAGCCTTATGAAGAAGTGGCTTCTTGTGATTCACTGAGTGCCTATCGTGCTTGTCTCTTATGGGTGCCGTAAAGAACTGATTTCATGTAAGTCACCATAACCACCTCTAAGGTTGGATAGAATCCCCACAAAATCACAAAACTCACGTCCGTCCTGAACTTCAGAATGTGACCTTATCTTGAAATAGGGTCTTTGCACATGTCATCAGGTTAAGATGAGGTCACACTGGATTAGAGTAGGCCCCAAGTCCAAAGACTGCTGTCCTTATAAGAGGAGAGGGACGCAGACATGGAGGAGAGATAGGGAAGAAGAGCATGTGAAGACGGGGCAGAGACTGGAGTTACTCTGCCACTCACCGAAGAATTCCAAGGGCTGCTGGCAATCGCCAGAAGCTAGAAGAGGCGAGGATTCTTCCCTAGAGCTTTTGGGGGAAGTACGGCCCTGCTGCCACCTTGATTTTGGATCTGTAGCCTGCAGATCTGTGAGAGAATACATTTCTCACATCTGTTTTAAGCCAGTTAGCTTCAACAGCCTTAGGAAATGAATATACCACCCTATGAGGTAGGTATTATTATCCTCATTTAACAGAGGAGGAAACTGAGGCTCAGACAATATAAGTACCTTGCCTAAAGTTACAAGGTCAGAAAGTAGAAGAGTCAGGATTCAAACCCCAGACTTGTGGTGTCCTTTCCACTGCACAGTCCTGCCCCGACAAATGCCCAGCAGAACAGAGAGGAAGACCAGGCAGGACACAGAGCACAGCATGATGGGCCACGTGGGAGGGTCAGACCTCACTCTGCTAATCCTGAGAGTGGACGCTCTGAGCTCCAAGTCCCTTTTCATGCAGGAACCACACCTAAGGCAAACTCATTACATGTGAAATCTGTAGTTATACAAAGGCATTTGAATTGAAGCACGATCATTTACTTTACAAGCATGTCCACAGTAAGGCCTCTTTGAATAGTAAGCTTTTGAAGAGTAAGTTCTTGTAAATACTCAAAGAAATATTCATTGCTTAAAGGGAGGTACATGGTAACAATGGATATCTCCAGGTCTGAGCAAGGCTTTCCTTGCGCACGGGCAGGACACTTGGAAACATGTCTGGCTACGGTCCAAGCACACACCAAAAGTATTTTTGGCACGTATTTTAGCACAATAAGCAGCCATGACCCCTGAGAATTGCTCTTTACCCAAGTGGCACAATATAGATTTCACATGAAATATCCAGACAAAACGATTTCATCCACAAAGTCCTAAGTTAAATGCTTAAGTGAATTCTAAATGTCTAAATGGTCAGAGTGGAGGATGATCAGGGTGGTCTCTGTCCTGATCATGCCTGGGCATCAGGCCCTTTACAGATGTGAAATGAATACCAAGGGACAAAACGATAGCTAAAGAAATTTACAAAAATGGAAACAGTCCCAAACTCACCGTGAGCATACACACACCCCTTTCTGGAACCAGTTAGTTCAACAGGTGAAAGCTGGGGTCTTCAATGGGGTAAGGGTCAACCCCATTGAAGGAAGGTATCTCAATGCCTTAACTCGTTTTCTTGTTCTGGGACTAAGAAAACATTTGAGGACCTCAAGGTTAAGGTAGGAGACCAAGGCAGCTGCCCATACTCGGTGTCTTCTAACCGCAGTCAAGTGTAAGTCATTACTGACTGTAGTGGGTGAAAAATGTCCCCCAATTACTCATGTCCACCTAGAACTTAATAATGTGACCTTTACTGAAAGTAGAATCTTGCCCGGCTGGTGTGGCTCAGTGGTTGAGTGTGGACCCATGCACCAAGACGTCGCCGGTTTGATTCCCGGTCCGGGCACATGCCTAGGCTGTGGGCCAGATCCGCAGTGTGGGATGTGCAGAAGGCGGCCAACGATGATCTCTCTCATTGATGATTCTATCTCTCTGTCCCTCTCCCTTTCTCTCTCTAAAATCAATAAGGAAAAATTATTTTTTTTAAAAAGAATCTTGAGATGGAATCATCCTGGATTTAGACTGGGTCTTTAATCCAATGACTGGTCTCTTTACAAGAAGCGAGAACAGAGGCCCAGGAAAGAAGGCAGCGTGAAGATGAAGGCAGAGGTCAGTGATGTGTCTACAAGCCCAGGAACAGCAAGGTCTCCTGGTGACCACCAGACGCTAGGAGAAGAGTGTGGGGCGGTCTCTCCTTTGGGACCTCCAGAAGGAACCAACCCTGCCTGTGCCTGGAGTTCGGACCGCTGGCCTCCTGAACTAGGAGAGAACACATTTCTTTTGTTCTAAACCTGCTGGTGGCAGTGAGCGACAGCAGCCCGAGGGCTCAGTGACACAGGGAGGGGGCTGCTCACCCAGCACAGGGGGGCGAGCACTCCATGCCCACCGACGGCGGGTCGAGGGCAGCCTGCTGCAGGACCAGACGACACTGCTTTGCTTCTTGTTTGTTCACAGGTGGTGACCAAGTGGTATCGTGGGTGCAGAGACCGAAATGGCAAGGTGGCTGCGTACAGGGTTTACAGGATGGCCACCTTTTAAAAAATTTACCTCTCTACACTTTTCACAATTTTTAAAGGAAAAAAATGTTATGATAAAGAATAAAGTGATGGTTTAACGCAGTGTTTCTCAAAAAGCATGGCTACGCGGATATGCATTAGAATGATCTTAAGTCTCTGAAAAAAATACAAATGCTAACTTATAAAAACTCTCAGTGGGATTCTATTGTCAGCTAGAAGTATCCTTCCCCAGAAAACAATGAAGACGACAAATACGCCTGATGGAACCACATTTGTATCTGTGAAAGTGCTGAGCTAGACAAGAGGCTGAGTCTCCGTATTCATCCCTCTCAGAACATAAAGACTAAGTAAGCACCAAAAGGCCATCAAGATGCGCCACAGAGAGCCAGGGACCTGAACCCAGCTCCCTGTGCCCTCCTTCAGAGGAGCCCTGACTCGGTGAGTGGTGCAGTCACACAAGCCGGAGACCCTGGCTCTTCTCCTCCCCTCACCAAGGGCTGTTCATCCTGATGGTGCTGCCTCTCTGCTTTCCCTTGCACTGACCCGGCTCCCATTCCTCTGGCCAATGCCTTTATTTAATCCTGTTCAGTTCAACAGATACCTTTTTGGTTCTTCCTTTTGCCAGGCATCATGCTAGACACTTAAGATGGGGCCATCCTCATTGCCCAGCTCCTGGGGCACAATGCCAGGTGAGATAGAGAACCAGGCAGGAGGTTGTGACACTGACCACTGTTTATCTGGGACACTTTGGAAGCTTCTTAACTGGCCTTTTCTAATTCCAGTTTCCCCCCTTCCCTTCTTCTGTGCCAACTGCCCTGGTCACGCAATATTCTTGTCTACCGTTCTGGCTCACTTTCCTACGCAAAATTAACCATGGCTGTCCGTGACCAACAAGAGGATCCTATTCTTTAACACCCCTCCCCACACAATGGGAGGCTTTCCTCCGTCTAGATTCAAACCTTAAACTCCACTCTGCCCAGCTCTCCCTCTGGCTCTGGCCCCCCTGGAGCTCGGAGCTCCAGCCAAGCTCTGGGCTCCAGAATCCA